>OZ014535.1:2689713-4034570 GCA_963966105.1 Volucella zonaria | reverse complement strand
GTTTCGTCCCCAGTAACAATTCGATCCATAACACCGTCCGCGTTCTCACTACACATCTCCAAAAGCTCTCTACAGCATGCGATTCTCACTTTTTTCTGAGGCGCTGTGAGCATTCGTGGCACCCACCTTGCACTGAACTTTGAAAGGTTAAGATGGTCATGAAGAATGGTGTGAATGGTACCAATTGAAAGCTTGGTGATCTCTGTCATCATTTTCATCTTTATTCGGGCATCCTCAAGAACAAGTTTTTCGACTTCTTTGATGCTTTCTCCCGTACAAGCAGTAGCCGGGGCGCCGGAGCGGGGGTCGTCTTCAATGCTCTCTCTGCCTCTCTTGAACTCACTTGACCACTTTTGCACAGCTGATAATGAAGGTGCGGAAAACTGGTAAACAGCCACCATCTCTTCATGAATAGTTTTTTGACTTTTTCCTTGCTTAGTGAGAAATTTAATTACAGCGCGATACTCAATTTTCACCATCATCGTCTCAGTTGCCATTATGATTCTGTTTAACTAGAGATAAAACGCGAATTAATAATCACATTTATATGAAATTTTACATGAATGCACTAAAATAATAGCATTACTTGACAAATAAGTCAATTTATACATACAACCACAGCTTCACCCCGATACCGAGAATAGTTTGAACGCCCCTCGTACATATATATGTCAAATAACACATCTGTGGATAAAATATATTAAAATAAAAATATGTATGTAAATATCAAAGAAACGTAAATTAATAGTTTAACCTGTGCACTTTAATTATCACTCCAATTCAATTCAATTACTATTCAATTACATACTTATTATTATTTATATGCTCTGCAGATTAATAACACGAATAATATTTTGCTTGTCAAACTTCAATTACAAAATGTAACGAAATGTTCCACTTTTCCCGCCTTTTAATTGTTCTTTCTCACATACATACCCATGCACTCAAACAAAATACCAATTCATGAAAAATTATGTAATTTCCTGTTGCAGTCGAATGAAAATAAACAGCCAAGTCTTCATACCCCTTGCCGCAAGCCCCTTGCACATGTTTTTCATATTCCCTGTGCCACTGCTCACAACTTGTGGTGAGAGAAAAAAAATCTTTCAGTAAACAAAGCAAAAAAGAGAGAAAATAAAAAAGCTTTATATTACTCTGAAAGCTCGTGTCGGCTAGTCGAGTGTCGGCTAGCCGACCAAAAGTGAACCATTTTTTTCTACAGGCATGAGACATCTGTATAGATTTATTATCTGTGCTTATACCTAACTCGTGCGGCCCACTGAAGTCTTCAACTCACAATTTGGGGAATCCGACTGTCTAATTAAAACAAAGAATTTTGATGGCCCTAACGGGTGTTGACACAATGTGAATTCTACTCAGTGCTCTGAATGTCAAAGTGAAGAAATTCAAGTAAGCGCGGGTAAACGGTGTGAGTAACTATGACTCTCTTGTTTACTCTTGTGATAAAGGGACGTGCTTCAAAATCGCTCTGGCAAAAAAGAGTCTAAGCCAGAAAAATCGTGTAATGTCAGGTGTAATTGGAAAGAAGTTAATCGGCCCCTTCAAACTACCACCTAGGCTGAATTCTGCAAACTATTTGGAGTTTTTGGGAAATAATTTACCAGAATTATTAGTGGACATTCCACTTATTCAACTAGCTTCATCATATTTCCAACAGGATGTTGCTTCAAACCACCATGGTCGCTAAGCTAAAAATGGGCTAGATGAAGAGTATGGTAGCGGTTGGATAGGAAGAAATGGCGCAGTTCTCTGGCCTGCAAGATCTATTGGTCTTATAGTATTGAATTTTTTTGTATTTGGAAGAATGAAAGAATTTGTTTATTCAACCGAAATAGCAACATTAATTGAATTGAAGGAGCGTATTCTCGAAGCGTAAACAAAAGTGACGCAGTAATTAGCTTGAATAAACATTAGCATTGAAATCCAAAAACGGGCTCTAGCATGCATACAAAACCAATAAGCACGCTTTGAGCACCTGTTATAACTATTTTAGTACCACATAGAACAAAAATTACCTAAGACCACACAAAATCATTTTTTATTCATAGCCTTTGGAACTTAAAGCAAAAACACTCTTCTTTTTTTTAATTTCATCTGCTGCAGGTTTTCCCAAGTATCATAAAATCTTTGGGCTTTTGCGCAAACTTTCTGATGATTTTTTTTATTTTTGTTAATTTCATAAGAAAAAAATAGTTATGTTACGAGTAATCAGGTATTTTCTGGAAAAAAGTGACCTCACAGACAAAATTTGGATTGGAACAGGATTTGAAATTGAATACCTAAATATTCAAACAAGATTTCAACTTTATTTAAACGCCGTTATAAAGGCTGGTATTTCTTCTAAAAACAAGGTCCTACACGAAGTTTCTGTTATTTTTTATTTTTTTTTTTTTATAATTTACGCGCGCCTAAGGGGTTATGAATACCCTTACACTGTTGCCAGGGAGCGGGCGGAAATGTAGAAGGAGGAGAAAGGAAAGTTTTGTGATGTAGTGGTTTGAAACTCAGGTGTTTTTGGTGTTTTTGGTTTCGATATTGACTCTCCAGGGGTGTGAGTCCGAATAGGACGGAGAGACTTTCTTCACTCGGAATGGTGAGGTTGTGAATTTTAACGGTTGTTTTTGTGTTTGAAAACCCTACAACAGCCAAATCTACATGTCAGTGTTATGCCTTCAACACGCAGATTTTTCTGACTGAGTTCCAATTACACAAATGAAAACTTGTTGTGGCTAGGATTCGAACCTTGACCTTCCGAGTGAGAAACGATAGCTAAATTTTTTATTTTTTTTTCAATTTATATGCATTTTTATTTGATTCCTTAATTTATTCTTACATGCTAGACAAAAGAACGCTTAAAAATTAGCTTAAATAACTTACAAATAATCTTATACTAACTTACTGGCCCCATGCGGGCACTCTAAATTAATCCTAACACTTAAACTATGTCTTTCGACGGATCTTACAGTCTATATTTATTTTTATATATAACGAAACTAAAACTAAGAAAATCAATTTTAAGTAAAAACTTAGTATATGGACATTTTATTTTTTTATAAAACTTAAACCTAAAAACCTACATACTACCTAAAAGATATATCTTAATCTACTTAACCTACTTACATCTAATATGTACATATTTTTTTTTTTAAATTTTTTTTATTTTTTTATTTGTTTTTTTTTTGTTTGGTTTTTTATATTTTTTTCTTACAATCTAACTTAAACCTACCTAAAACTATGTAAGCCGGCCATGGCTAAAAAAACAAAACTTAGGCTGGACCACTCTGCTTCACATGAATCTACCTATTGCTGGAGGAGTTCGACGACGAAGCATCCTCGCCTTCATCAAGCCACCAAAATTGCTGGTGCTGCTGAGCAACATCCCTCCTGTCACGACTCCCTACCGCCCTACTGAACCGGAGACGCTCCGCACTGCCATGTGCGGCGTCTCTGTCGTAGTTGAGTCGCCTGTCCACAGCTGTTCGAGCGACGTGGAAGATTAGCGGCACCGCCAATCTGTCCTGGATCAGACCTTTGCTATCTAGGTAGAGGAACGCTTCTGGAGGAATAAAGCCGTCAAGGCGAGCTCTCTCGTGATACATATAATTGGGGTAGTAAGCCCCTTAGATCAGGTTGTTCGATGAGGTCATTGCTCTCGCAATGTGCCTTCGAGTCAACTTAATGACGAAATTGTCCACTCTTATCAGGTTCGCCGTATTGTACAAGACCTCATTAGGATAGAATTTTATGTACTCAGACTCTCAAACACCCGAATCTTTTCCAATAAACTTGCTCTCACGTTGAACCACACGGGACACCCAAATACAAGCATGGGCCTGATAAGGGCCATCAGTTCAGTTTCAGTTTATATGCATTTTTATTGTATTACTTAATTTACTCTTACTTGCTAGACAAAAAATGCTTAAAAATTAGCTTAATTAACTTAAAATTATCTTATTCTAGCTTACTGACCCCATGCGGGCACTCTAAGTTAAACCTAACACTTAAATTATGTCTTTCGACGTACCTTACTACTATACTATACTATTTCTATTCCTTATAATTAAAACTAAGAAAACATTTTTTCAAAAAAAAACTTAGTAACATGACTTTTTTTTATATTTTATTATAAAACTTAAAACTAAAATCCTAAAAACTACCTAAAAATAAGTCTTAATCTACTTAAACTACTTACATCTAGTACATACATATATATATATATACATAATATATATATACATAATATATATATACTTAATATATAAATATATGTATATATATATAGATGTATGTTTTTTTTTTGAATTTTTTATTTTTATTAATTTTTTTTTGGTTACTTACTTACTCCTGCTTAAAACTATGTAAGCCGGCCATGGCTAAAAGAAAAATTAGGCGACCCACTTTGCTTCACATGAAGCTACTAAGAATTGGAGGAACTCGACGACGAAGCATCCCCTCCTTCTAAAAGCCACCAAAATTGTTGGTGCTGCCGAGCAACATCCCTCATGTCGCGACTCCCTACCGCTCTACTGAAGCGGAGACGCTCCGCACTGCCGTGTGCGACGTCTCCGTCGTAGTTGAGTCGCCTGTCCGCAGCTGTTCGAGCAACGTGGGAGATTAGCGGCACAGCCAATCTGTCCTGGATCCGACCTTTGCTATCAAGGTAGAGAAACGCTTCTGGAGGAACATAGCCGTCTAAGCGAACTCTCTCGTGATACATATAATTAGGGTAGTAAGCCCCGGAGATCAGGTTGTTCGATGAGGTCATTGCTCTTGCAATGTGCCTTCGAGTCAACTTAATAACAAAATTGTCCACTCTTATTAGGTTCGCCCTATTGTACAAGACCTCATTGCGATAGAATTTTATGTACTCAGACTCTGGTGTTCTGTATAACCGAAGACAAGCCCTAAGGCAAGCCCTCTCAAACACCCGAATCTTTTCCAATAAACTTGCTCTCACGTTGAACCACACGGGACATCCAAACACAAGCATAAGCCGGATAAGGGCCATGTAGCAGATCACCTTCACCCTCGTATCGAGTTGGCTGTTGTAAAACAGTCTCCTTGTAAGGGCAAAAGCACCTCTGGCTCTGGCCAGAGCAACATCTATATGTTTGTTAAAATATAGATATTGATCTAGCCAGATCCCAAGGTATCTGACTACATTTCGACAAGCAAGTGGCTGTCCATGTTGTCCGACGATAGAGAACTTTCGCCAATTCTTTCTGGTATCCCTAGAGGCCCCAGACAAAGGCGTCCTAAACAGAATGGTTTCCGACTTCTGAAAGTTGATTTTCAACTTCCAGTCATCGCAATATTGCTTAATTTTGTCGAAGTCACGTTGCAAAAGCATATTAGTGACCTCGATTTTTGGACCTGATCTGTACGCAATTAAGTCGTCTGCGTACGCTATGGCATGGGGAAGTGAACCTATCAGATCACTTGTGTAAATGTTGAATAGGATCGGCGAATTTACCGCACCCTGTTGCAGACCGTTTTTAATGTTAAATATTCCAGCAGAAGTCACATCGCCATTCTTCACGATGAACTGTCTACTGGAGAGCATATCAAA
Organism: Volucella zonaria; assembly: GCA_963966105.1. NCBI lineage: Eukaryota > Metazoa > Arthropoda > Insecta > Diptera > Syrphidae > Volucella > Volucella zonaria. The sequence goes on along the minus strand of OZ014535.1, from coordinate 4,028,980 downwards.
AAGAATATACAGCAGTGGTTTACTAATGTCCAACCTGTCCAGCTTGAAAAAGAGTCCCTCTAACCATACGGTATCGAAGGCTTTTTCCAAGTCAATCAGGCAGGCACCAGTGCACTGTTTCTTGCCTTTGTTCCATTGGATATCGGAAACCAGTTTAGACGCAGCATGAATGATATCATGCCCCGCCTTGAAACCGAATTGATTATCCGGAACTATATGTTTGTCCTCAACCCACTTGGTCAGGACTCTATTGATTACCTTCTCGAAAACCTTACTGATGTTTGGAAGAAGACTGATCGAGCGGAGATTCGCCGGATTGGAAGTATCTTTATCCCTTTTAGGTATGGGATGTACCACCGCAGTTTTCCAATGCGCTGGATAATGTGCATTATTCATTGCATTATTAAACAGGGTGGTATAAATGTTCACCGCTTCTAGAGGGAGATGTCGAAGCACGATGTTCGGTATTTCATCGGTTCCCACTGATTTCTTACTTCTAAGCGATTCGAAGATCGTTTGGAGCTCCTCCTTCGAAATGAAAGGGGGTAGTACCCTATCGTTGGCGATGACGTTATTTGACCTATTCTCGTCACTAAACTGGGTGAAGCCCGAGTTCTCGAATCGCCAATTCTCTATTTCATTTCGAAGGTAGAAATTGTGCACAAGGACTCTATTCTCCAGGTCGTGGTTTGGCCCGATGATAACATTCGCCTTGTATACTTCCTGGAAAGTCGCTCCTATAGCCTCTACCTGTTCCTGCGGATCCTCGATCACAAAGAAGTTGTCATCGTCAACGGCCTCACTTGGATCAATGCCTGCTGCTACAAGTATTTGTTCGTCGTTCGTCGTTCGGGTGATTCTAAGACATGTAAGGTCGTTCTGATTATTTCTCCGAAATATTTTATTTATTTGCGGGAACATATTCGGGTTGCTGGTGTTTACAGCCCGAATTTTATTGTTCCAGTACAAACTTACAGAATTTCTGTAATTTTCCTTTATTAATGTTTGGAGGTTTTTAATCGACGACTTCAATGTCATGATCTCCGGGTTATGTCTGTCAGTAAACTGTCTGTACAAGGTTTTTAGTCTTGACAGCAGTCTACTTTTTTGTCGGTGCAGTGCGTCAATAGTTGCGTTGCGGAATAAGTCTTCGTCGTCAGTGTGTTGATACCGAGGTATCGTTTTGTCCATTGTTCGTTTGATTGTATCGTCCATTAGTCTAAGATACCTGTCAATCTCCTCGTTTGACAGATTTCTGTTGGATGGTGGGTAGAGCGAATTCGAGGAGAGTGCTCTTGTCAGTGTTCTGGTGAAGTGTGTCCAACGCACCCTACTATAATTGTAGGAATGCCTTTGAACAAACTCATCCAATTCCGCAATCTCGTTGGGGACAGTTATTTCGGTGCTGAGACCGCAGTGGTCACTGTCATACACGAACGTGCGTAGACAGTTTGTAGTTTGTTGGTTAGTGCATGTCAGTTGTATTCGTGAGTCGAACAGCAGAAGATCCAAATAGGACCCGTGTCTGGGAAACGACGGACTATCCGTCGTCTTAAGCCCGAGTCGATACATTATGCTGTGTTGACCCCACCAATTGAATAGTAGGTTCCCTCTAGTATTTGGTGTATTATTTCCCCAATCACTATGTTTGGCGTTGAAATCTCCGCCGATAATGAAATAGTTATCTTCCAATTCCAGCCTCAGGAATCGAAAAAGTGTCTCGAGCTCTGAGATGAATAAGGTGGATTGAGTAGCCTTAGGTGCATAGACAGACACCATGTACAGCCGCTTTTAACTACGGAGGGGAATATACACGATGCATGCTTCCAGCACTTGGAACCTACGTACTACACGACTGTGTACTCTTTTAAAACGTATACCTTTTCTTACGAAAATCGCAACGCCACCTCCCTGAATGGAGTTGGGTCGGTTTCTCCGTACTATTTTGTATTTTCTGTGCCTCATTTTGTGTCTTTTGGTTAGCTTGGTTTCGCTAACCAAAAGCACATCAGGGGCTTGGTCTTTAAGTAACTTAAATAGTGCGGCTCGTCGTTCGAACCTAATCAGTGAATTCACATTCACTGCAAGGACCTTCAGGGTCTGCTCCGCCACGTACGTACCCATTACGACAAAAGGTGCGTTAGGCCAGGCAGCAGCGCGTATACTTGATCCACCCGCGCGGTCTGTTCAGTTAAATGACGTTGTAGCTGAGCCATCTGCCCCTGGATAGAGAGCAAGATAGCTAGCATGTCAGGTACTGGTTCCGGTGCTCTAGGCGCTGCGGCCTGAGATGCAACTTTCGTTTGCTGTACCGTATTTCCCCTACCTGCCGCCATTTGGGCGTAGGTAACATGGGGAGTAACGGCTGGAGTTTGTAAATGCACGGGTGGACGTTTAACTTCCACTTTCTGCTGCCGGGCCAGATTTATTCTTTTAATGTATTGAAATTTGGGACAACCCCGATAATTTGCGGTGTGTCCCGTGTTCCTACATAGCGCGCAAGAGAGCTGGCTCTTTTCTGACGTTCCGTCCGTACCCAGAACACATTCCTCTGACTTGTGGTTCTTTCCACACTTCACGCATCGAGGCTGCATTTCGCAGTTAGACGCGGCGTGCCCGAACCTTTGGCAGCGAACACATTGTAAAATGTTTTCGCTCCTCTTTAATTTCTCCCAGTGTACAACCTGGTAGTCTAGGACTTTGATACTCCTTAGACCATCCAGTTTGCTTTCGGGACTTAGCTGAACCAGGAAGAACGGTAGTTTCCGCTTCTCCCTTTTAGCTCTAGCCGTGACAAACGGCTTGACCCCCACGAATTGGAGCCCTTCGCACTCCTTCTCTTTGAACAGTGCAAGGAGCTCCTCCGGATCAGTCGACGGTTCTATCCCCCTCAGCAGCATTGTTTGCAGCTTGTCCCCCTTCGGGGTGTAGGAGAAGAACTCCGTCGTCGAATCCTTCAATAAATCTTTTATTTTATAATAGCGCTCCACTGTATTACAGTGGATCGAGTGCCTATCTACGCTAAGTCTTTTAATATAAAAATTATTGCCTATGGCCGACTTACATAATTCTATCGTTTCCTTTAGTTCCATCTTAAATGTGTTAATTGGTGGAACCCTTTGTTGCTTCTGATGTTGTTTTTGCTGCTGCTGTTGTTGTTGTTGTTTTTTTTGCTGCATTTGTTGTTTCTGCTGCTGTTGTGGTTGTTGCCGTTGTTGTGGCTGTTGCCGTTGTCGTGGCAGCTGCCGTTGTTGTGGCTGCTGCTCTTTTTGCTGTTGCCGTTGTTGTGGCTGCTCTTCTTGTTGCTGTTGGTGTTTGCTCAGTGTATGTTCGTGTTGTTGCATCACCTGTCTTATTGTTTGGGGTTGATGCTGCTTTTGAGCTATCTGCGGCTGAGTCTGCTGTTGCTGTTTGGATTGCTCTTGCTCATCCTTCTTCCTTCTGAGCATTTGCAATTCTTTAATGGCATTTTGATGCTGCTACTCAGAGACGCCATTTCTTCCTCTTCATCTTCCGATTCCGATGGAGCCAAGGAAGCGAAGATGTTCTGTCTCATACCACCATCTGATGTATGTGAGTTGTCGTCAGTGTCTTGCCGTGGACGTTTATTTGCTGCTATTCCTGGTGTTGAATGCGCCCCTTCCCTCACTCCCTCAAGCAGCTTTTCGGCGGACGTTTGTCGGGAGGGACGTTGCACCAAGTTAGGAATTGGCCTTAGCTTCCTCCTTCTCTTTGTTGGTGTTTGGCTTGTTGTGCTCGAAGCCTCACCAGATGTTTCCGCAGATCCCGCTATTAACATAGCGGACCGCTCTCCACAATCCATAACGTGATATTTATACTGTTACAGTACTAGTATGTAACTGCCACAAAACACAATGAAATTTAAAAAACGAAAAAGTACTCTCTGCCCGACTCGGAGTCGAACCGACAACCTTTGTCGTCTCAAGCGAGCACACTACCGCTGTGCTACTTGGAGCCTATAAGGAATTTGTCAAATGTCTTGCTTAACGATAATTCACTATTTATTTTTATTTTTACTTGAGAAAAGCCGAAACACATGCGCACACTACGAAGTTCCGTGAACGACTGAGAAGCGATAGCTAGTACCACTACACCACGGCCACCCCGTAAGTACTAACAAAGCAATTTCCATTAACATGGGTCAGGATACATCAAACTACTTAAGCCTTTTCTTAAAAATGCTGTCAACATTGTAGATAAACCTGTAGAATGAATTTTTTCACAGAATATGCCCAGGGATCATTTCCCAAATTATCGTTGGCGAATTAGGGGACACCCTGTAAATATGCTACAATACATATGTATCAACGTCTTGTATGAAGTATTTATTCATAGATTGTATTCGTGTAAAAATTCAACTTTATTTTGTTTATCCTTTACAGATCTTACAATGATTGATGCTTCTTATGCTTACCTTCCAACAGAGATATTAATAAAAATCGTCCATAATCTGGATTTTTACGGCATCCAGCCAGCAAGGTTATGTTCCAAACAATGGTTTTATATTAGTAATTATCCTGAATTTGTGTCAAAAAGAATTTTTAAAATAACAGAAGATGTATTGGACAGCGAACATCCCGCCGCCAGGTTAATCTCTGCTAGTAAAATCGAAAATTTATATTTGGAAGACATTGAATTTGGTGATGTTGATGAACTCTTTGGGCAGATCGGGGCTAACCTTAAGGCGCTTACCTTAAATTCAACCCGTATGCCACGAAACCATCTGCTGATGTTTACATATTTCACCAATCCTCAGGCCTTGAAAGTGTGTGGTTTTAAAAATGACGTCGAATATCTGTCGTTCGGTGATCTATCTCGGCTGAAGGAGCTCGAATTGGCATGAAATGATTCCAAATATCTACCAAATGTCTACAAATACCTCTTAGGTTGCTCTTTGCGTACAGACTAATTGGAGAAGTTATCTTTGGAAGTCAACAAAAAAGTACATAGAAGCTGAAGTTTCAAAAATATTGGACAAGCATGCGGGAACATTAAAAATTCTTGCTTTGCTTTACCATGATCGCTATAGTAGCGATCATGATGTTAGTCAGTGGAAAAGAATAGCTAGTACACTAAGCCTTAAAGAGCTCTGTCTTCGAAATAGTTTCAGCTGTGATATTGTGATTGAGATGGTAAAAAATCAAAAATCATTGCGTCCATTGCACCTCAATATAACAAATTATGTGAATGGTGAGCATTTAACTTTAATTGCACTGAAACTTCACCAGCTAGAGAGACTTTTTCTAGTCGACTGTTGGAATGTAACAGACATTGGAGTGGGGCAATTGGCAAAACTTTCTAAATTGTAGAGCAGTGCAGAAGCTCGCTTCAACATTTGATAGTTTTCGACTTATTTGGCTCCTACAGAGCTGTAGCCGATAAATCCGTCAATGAAATTTTCGAATACCAAAGAAATATACGAAACCTAGAAAGATAGATGTGGAAATTTAACTAACTTTGGTGTGTTGGGCCATACTTCTATTCGAAAAAAGCTTGAACGGCTTGTAATAATAATATTAATATAGGAGAGGATATGTAGAAAACTTGAGTAGAAAAAAATGTGTAGTATGTGGATGGGATATCAGGATGGCATGCTCGCCATGCGCGGCTCATCTCGCCGGATGGGGTAATTCTTCTCCCCACTCTCAACTGCACTATTGTACTCCCAAAAAAGCATATATCATGCCATTTTACTTACTGTCTTGCTCTGATGTTTCCACCATATTGAGGATCGCTGGCTGATTTTGATTCAGCGATGCCAATCCCTCCCTGCCGTGAAGTCCCATGGCGATTTTCTGGACTTCGCCTTTCCGGACGTTGGACGTTGGACCGGGTCAAGTCATCAAGTTCTGCTTCTCCTAGCCTTACGTACCCCTGAAAAAAACTAAGCCTAACACATCTCTAGGTGCAAGTGCCTCTCAAAAATAATCGGAAAAACAAATTAAATAACACCATACTCATACTACGTTATAATGTGGCCTTCTTTTTTTTATTTATCAAAATATCGTTTTCCTCTTATACAAATTTTATACAACAATACTTCTGTTTTTTTTGTTTTCTTTAACACAACATAACTTTCTTTACAATTAATTCTGATATCTTTAATATATGAAAGAGAGTGGCGTTAGTTACTACGCTTATAACTCAAGAACGCCTGGACCGATTTCGATTTCGATGATTCACATCAATTCGGATATGTCTCTGGTCAAACAAGAAGAATACTCAAGAAAATTCCAGAAAAATCTCCGAAAAAAAAAATTATGAAGAAATTTCATTTTCCCATACATTTTGTATGGATCGGTTTTACGACGCAATCTTCATGATAGGTGACGTTTATGTTTACTTTACGTTGTGACAATTTTTTTTTTTTTTAATTTTTTACGACAATTGTTTTTGCACCAAATTTGTGTGACAATTGTTTTTGTAGCAATTTTTTTTGTCACACATTAGAAACGAACATGATTTCAAATGCTGGTTCTCAACTTTTGACAGGTGATTCATTTGGACAGTCTTTCCATCGCATACTATTGTGCTGTGCAGATGTGTGTTGCGCTTTATCAGCATTTTTTCAAGTTTTATCAAATTTTTATCAGCTTTCGGCAGTTATTGATTTGATACATTGTTTTGAAACGATTTTTTGTGAAAATTAGCAGCGAAAAGTGATTTCATAGAGGTGAGTTCAGTTTGATGAAGTGTGCATTGTGAATGGTTACGAGTATGTTCTTTGTGATTGCGTGCGCATCGACAATCAATACAAACGTTAATTTCGGATTGTGCAATTAATTTTTTGGCGGATTACTTTGAAAATCAATTCGAATTCGCTGTTTATTTCATTCTGATTGATCATTTTGTTGTGGAATTCTATTTTCAAACGGTAAGTTGCCAATGAAGATGTTTATTTTGTGAGGTTATGACATTTGAGCACATGCTTGCATCGATGTTTATCTTGTGAGGTTATGACATTTGTGCACATGTATGTATCGATAATTCCTTAATTGCTTTTGTGACATTAATTTCTCAGTGTTATTCACAATGTCGCGAGCCAGAAGACCTAATCTTTCACATCGAACCCGTAATGCAAGTAGAGAGTTCGGAATATCGCCAATCAATTGAATACGGATGAAGGAATTGCACGAAAACAGCGCCGTGTTAGTATGGCCCGACTTTGTGCATCACAAATGCAAGAAGAAAAACAGGCGGCAAATGAAACGGCTCAGTTAACAATGAGAAATCCTTGAGCAAATCAAACAACTCAACAACGTGAAAATCGAAATCAGCGCGTGAGAAGAAGTGCTTCAAGTGTTGATTTGAATCGAGTAGCGTTTCATAACGATTGCATAATTGACTACAGCTCGCATCCTTCCGTTCAAATTGTCCCAATGGAGCTTGTGTGCAACCATTGGATTGTGCTGTCTCAGTGGCAAGGTTAAATTACTACCATTGTCCTTGCCACCAGAGACATTGCATTCTTTGCTTCGTGGTGAAACAACAGAACCACGTTGTTTTCTATCGAACACTCAGAAATATAAAGGATGCTTTCAAATGACTTCATTTGGAGCAGATGTTATTGATGAACGCAGATTCAATCCGACGTTCAAGGTAATAAAAGAGAAGAGGAATTCTTCGAGATCTGCAACAGCTACTTCATGAACATCATGCATTGGTTCGGTTATTCAAAATTGCGTTGGATCGGATGCCAAATAATGACTATAAAGTCGTGATCAGAGCGTATAAACGACCTGCTGGAACGCACGAACTCCAATTTAACGCTCCAACAAAAGATAGATTGTTGGCGAAAATCTGGAATCACGCGATATTGTGCTCACATGTCGGGACTCTGGGCAATTGCTACAAATATCCGAAACACATCGCTCATACGATGCATTGCAATACCCACTGATGTTTGGCAAGGAGACGATGGATATTATATCAACATAAAGGTGATAAATCCATTGATCGGTGAGTATCGATATCATAATAATTTTCATTTCAATATGACACTAATGTCACTGATATCATTTTAGGTGAGGAAACCACCAAGAAGGTCAGCGCAATGAATTTTTACGCGTATCGTTTGATGATTCGCCAAAATATCGATAACTATTTGCTTTGATTTCGCCGATTGTTTCAGAAATTTTACGTCGATATGTATGCCAAAATAGAAGCGAAGCGCCTCCTTTTGATCAGTTTAAATCAAACAGTACATCCATTTACGCGATGCAATTTGCACCGAAGGAAATGCAGCTGATATTGGTCGGTTGACTATTTTACCGGCCACGTTCGCTGGCAGCCCACGTCATATGCATGAATATGCGCAAGATGCAATGACATATGTACGCCAATACGGTCGTCCAGACCTGTTCATCACCTTCACGTACAATCCAAAGTGGATAGAAATTGTTCACCTGCTACTTCCTGGCCAAACATCAATTGATCGGCACGATATCACCGCACGTGTAATCAGGCAAAAACTCCGGTGGCTTATGGACTATATTGTTAAGCATCGTGTCTTTGGGGATACTCGATGTTGGATGTATTCGATTGAATGGCAAAAATGAGGCTTGCCGCATGAGCACATTCTCATTTGGTCAGTCGAAAGAATGCAAGGAGACCAAATTGATTACACCATAAGTGCTGAGATTCCTGATTTCGAAACCGATCCAGACCTGCATGATGTCGTAATTACAAACATGATTCATGGACCGTGTGGCGCTATTAACTCATAATCACCGTGCATGGTCGACGGAAAGTGTTCCAAGCATTATCCACGAAATTTTATCACTGGAAACGATGGTTATCTACTGTACGAGTATCGGCGTCGATTATCTGATGATGGCAGTAGAACAATCACAGCCAATGTGAAAGGAAATGATTTCGTGGTCGACAACTCTTGGGTTGTTCCGTATTCGCCACTTGTTTCCAAAACATTCAAGGCGTATTGTAACGTGGGGTATTGCAATTCAGTGAAGTCCATCAAATAAATCTACAAATATGTCACGAAAGGCAGTGACATGGCGACTTTTGGTCTTCGAGCTTCTGATCAAAATAATGAAATGAAATCACGCGCTGTCAAGTTGGTCGGTACACAAGCTGCAATGAGGCGATTTGGCGTATATTCTCACTCACGGACACTATCCGACTGTTACACATTTGGCAGTGCATCTGGAGAACGGTCAACGAGTTTATTTCACTGCAGCAAATGGCGCTCAACGTGCTAAAACCCACCAGCGACAACATTGACCAGTTTCTTCTCGATTTGCCAATGAAGAATGAACTTTTACTTGCGACTGTTGCTGGTGAATGTTCGTGGGCCGACATCATTTGAATCACTTCGACCTATCAATGGTGTAGTGTTGCCAACATTTCGTGCTACATGTCAGGAGCTCAATTTGCTAGAAAACGACATGCATTGGGACACCACAATCGCTGAAGCAACTGTTTTCCTTCGAATCCACCTGAATTGTGGGACAAGTACAACGATGACATGTCAGAAGACATTTTTCATCGAGTTCACGTCCATTCAGAGGATCCCCATCTTGAGATGAATGAAGAGAAGCAAAACCAGGCTTTGGTTTTGATAGAAGACATGTGCGGCAGTTTGTTTGTCAGGCTAGGAATGCCATCGCCAGATCGTGGAATAAACGAAGCTTTGGAATGAGAATTGCAGCGTGAACCTGAATAGGACACAAATGCATTACGCCAATTGGTTCGAACGAATGCACCTTTGTTGAATCCCCAACATAGATAAGGTGATGAAGGCAATTGATGGTGGAAATATTGTCATGTTTTTCCTTGATGCGCCTGGTGGCACTGGAAAGACATTCCTCATATCATTGATTTTGGCTACAGTTCGTAAATTGCTGTAGCAGTTGCTTCTTCCGGAATAGCAGCTAAGCTGCTGGAGGGTTTCCGAACCACTCACTCGGCATTGAAATTGCCATTAAACCTTCAAGCGGTTGAGGAACCAACATGTAACATAGCGAAACGTTCAGCAAAGGCCAAAGTTTTAGTAACAAACAAAATCATTATCTAGGACGAATGGACAATGTCGCATAAACGAGCGTTAGAAGCTCTGAATCGTACTATGAAAGATTTGCGTAATGACGCAAGACGTTTTAGGGGTGTACTGATTTTACTCTCAGGCAATTTCCGGCAAACACTACCAGTAATATCACGATCGACCCCTGCCGATTAGATCAATGCTTGCCTCAAATCATCGACATTGTGGCGTTATGTGAAGAAACTTCTGCTGACTACAAACCCCCAAAATGCGAGTTGCATTGCTAAACGATCCATCTGCCGAAGTGTTCTCCAATCAACTGCTAACTATCGGTAATGGTCGTGTTCCTGTCGACGCATCGAATGGATTGCCTTCGTTCCCGCCGAAGTTTTGCAATTTCGTCTCAACGAAAGAGGAGCTCATCAACAAAGTGTTTCCGAACATCATTGTCAACCACAAAAACTACGATTGGTTGAGTGAAAGAGCAATTTTACCGGCAAAGAACAAGGATGTGGATCACTTAAACTGAACAATTCAAATCAAATCGTTGGTTCCCTGCATTCCTTCAAATCTATCGACTGTCCAACAAACGAAGACGAACCAACCAATTATCCAACTGAGTTTTTGAATTCATTGGATGTGCCTGGCTTGCCACCGCACAATTTACAATTGAAGGTTGGTTCAGTCATCATCATGCTTCGCAATCTCAATCAACCAAAATTATGCAACCGAACGCGTTTAGCGGTCACAAAACTCATGAACAATGTGATTCACGCGAGAGTACTAAAAGGAAAGTTCAAAGGTGAGGAAGTTCTCATTCCGAGAATTCCAAAGATCCCAACCGATATGCCATTCGAATTTAAGCGAATCCAATTTCCAATTCGTCTCGCATTCGCCATTACAATCAAAAAATCACAAGGCCAATCATTGAGTGTTTGTGGCCTGAATCTGGAATGTTTTAAACACGGTCAACTGTATGTCACATGTTGCCGTGTCGGAAAACCATCCACTTTCATCGTTTTCGCACCTGACAAAACGAAAAATATCGTTTTTCACAGAGTGCTTCAATGAGGGGAAGTACAATTCTAAATCGACCCGACTGCAACCCATCCAGCAAATATTTCAACACAAAGCATCAATTGCATAGGGCAATTGACCACAGATTTTTGGCAATTTGAAATGACGCAGGGCAACGCCTGTGGGGTCAGCTAGTATTTATAAATGTATTAAAACCTCAAAAATTCAACTGTTCGATTTTATCTCATAACTCCTAAAAGTATTTTATGGTTATAAGTAATTATGCAACTCGAGCTCAAATTGTTAAATGTCAAAAGATTAAATTCACAAATTATACTTACCGATTCTTCTTAATTACAATATTAAAGTAAGTGTTCAATATTTATATACGTAGGTATGTATGCACATAATATGTATATTTTTCATTTGATTCTTCTATTTATTTATGTATACATGTATGTATGTACATACGTATATATTTTATTTTTTTGTAGTAAAATAAAATTTTATTTCTTGTAAGCACAATTTTTAATAATGTAGTAAGTAGATCCCATTTTTCATTCTGTTCTTCACAAGCACCACTTCTCCGTATTGTTAAAATTTAACATTTTTCTTGAAAAAGTTTTTTTTGTACTAAACTAATTAATGGATGACCACAACTTGTAGCTGGGTCGGTGGCCGCCTTTCATTTGTATTGTACACAAAAGAAATCATGGTGTGTGGTGTGTTGATGGGGATACACGCTTAGAGCATCCAGTCCCCTCAAATTTTTCCTATTTAAAAATCAATTATTTTTGTTTAGTATAATACTTTATTGTCTCTAATTTGTCACAGTACTTAATCTTATCAAAACTATATCTAAAATGTGATTGTGCAGTTTGTGCCACCTGAAAATTGACAGACATGATTTAAAAATACAGTGTGTTATATGTAAAGAATTCTTACAAGTTAAGTGTGCAAAACTAGAGAAAAAAGAAATAGAGTTCTTTGAAAAAAACGCTCAGGGTTTTAAATGTGGTAGCTCTGACACTCGCCACCCATGATGAAGAAAATACGGGTCAGCCAGCCATAACCTGCGAGATCCCTGTACAGAGGATTTGTGCAGATGAAGGAAGCAATGCTTGCAAAAATTGTTTCTCTTGAAGAATGTAATGCTTCTCTAAAAAAGAGAGTTGATTAATGAATAATGTGGACCAGCGTGAAAAAAGATGTGCAGTTGACATTCTCGGCATTCCCAATGTAATAAATGCTAACGTAAGAGAGCGGGTGAATAAACTTGTAACAACTGTCATTGGAGATGTTGTAAGTGAAAATGATATTGTTTCATGCTATGTGAAGAGATCCAGACCAAACAGTACCAATGTGAGATCGGGGAACATCGTGTGTGTAAAGTTTGCAACAATGACACACAAGAGACCTCTTATGAAGAAAATGCGGGAGAGAAGAAACAATGATTCTTTATCAGGTTCACAACATGGCAACATTGCTAGCAACATCGGCAACAACAACATCAGCATCAGCAAGAACAGCGGCAAGATCTACATCAACGATTGTCTCACAAGTTATTCAAGATCATTATTAAATAAGGCAAGGGAACTCAGAACTAAAAATGTTTGTAAATTTGTTTGGGTTAGAAATTCTTGTATATTTGTAAGGGTAAAAGAAGGAGATAGTGTTATCTATATATATATACGTGCTGGCCATTTTTGTCGTACGCTTTTACACCGTTCTACTCAACCGAATGGCATGATATTTATACCATTGGAAAGGTAATTTCGCGTAGATGTGCAGAATGTATTTTTTTTGCCAAACGGTTGAGGAGAACCTTGGCAAGCACATTTAAAAAATTAGGTTATTTTACAACATGACTGAAAAAAAAGTCTGCTCGCCTTTGAAAGTCAATGGTCAAGAAAAGGAAAGATGCTAGGGATAAGCATATAGTCGAATCGTTTTGTGGTTCATAAGGAATTTGCTTGACTGCTTTGACTTATGAAATGTATTGTTTTGTTTTTTATGTACGTTTGTGACTGCGAACGTCACTACAGGATTGCAAAAGAGTTTCTTAACTAAGTGGGATAGAGACTAAACAAAATGAAAAAAAGGAACATAGTGACAAGTGACGGGCGTGGTTTGTATAAAAGGAGAGGGAAATTGATGAGAATTTACACGTATTCACAGACATGATCACACGGATAGGGGCGATCAGTAGAAAACCGGTTTTGATTTTCCAATATCTGGAAAGTTTTCCATCTAGGTTAGTTTATCTATGATTTGTTAGTACCTGTTCACATTAGCAGGACGATTGTCCGAAACAGAGGGAACGCTTTTTATTGAAGTGGGAAGAAGAAGGGTTATTTCCACCGAAAATCCATTTCTAAATTGCTAAATTGGATAATCGTTGAATTTCAACGACGGGCGAGCCTATAAAAATAAATTCATTCGAAAACATTTATAAATTTGAAAATCAATCTTCTTAAATTGAAATAATGTCCAATAATATCATATGTTTAATTCAAATCCTAATTCTTCTACTCCTCTTAATCTAAAATGTTTTTATGTAAATAATCAAGTCAACAGCTTTTCTTCGGGTTTTTCTATGTATTATCCACCAGAATGTACGTAGTATGAGAAGAAATTTCAATACTTTTTTCTCTCACCCTACACCTATGGACCATTTACCAGATCTCATTTTTCTTTTGGAAATTTGGATTTTTGATGAGGAGATGTCGGATTATGACATAGTTCCCAATTTTACTTTTGTTGCTGCTTGTAACAATTCATATGCAGCTGGTGAATAAATCATAAATGGTGGAGTTGCAGTGTATTATAGTAATAATAGAGTGTGTTGTAAAAAGACAACCTGCAAAGTGCCGATATGATTAGTGTTAATTGTAAAGTTTCTGGTGTTAATTATTATTTTCTCTGTGTTTATAGACTGCATAAGTTTTCTATCCACTTCTTTTTGGAAAATTTTACAGGATTTCTGGAACCCATAAAACATAAAAATGTCATATTACTTGGAGATCTTAACATTAATATACTCTCTGAATCTCAAGATGTCGATCCTTTTTTGTCTGTACTTGCATCGTTTCGCCTTATGTCGTTCCGTCTAATGCATGTTTAGATCATATTTTTATAAGATTTCATAGAAACACTCAAGTGAAATAAGAAGCACTTGCTTATGATCTACAGATTACTGATCACTATTTAAAGTGTTTACAGCTAAGTGCCGAAGTCACTCCTATAAAAAAATTAGAAGTTAGGGAAACTGTAAAGATTGATTTTGTTGCATAAAGGAACTATCTGAACTATGAATTTTGGGATGAAGTCTATACGTCTTCTGATCCCTCTACAGCATTTGATTTGTTTTTAAAAAAAGCTTCAGTTTTATTTGACTTTATGTTCTCATAAGGAAAATAATGTTAATAATAAGTTCAAATGCTTGAAACAGTGGATGTCTATAGGACTTTTAAATGAAGTAATGAAGAAGAAACATATCTGCTTAGTACTTAAAAAACACCCTAATAATCATAGATTAGGCAGTTACTATAAGAAAATTTGCCGTGAGCTTAAATCTGAAATACTTAACTGCAGAAATAGTTACTACAGTAGAAAATTAGCTTGGAGTGTTGGTAACTCTAAGAAAGAATGGCAAGTTGTTAACGAAATTTTAAATAAGAAAAAATATAGTGATGATATTGTACAGAAAATTAAGAAAGACGCGTTCTAGCAGATTTCTCTAGAGAAAACGGCATTCACTCTACCAGGAAGACCACTCTATCTATTTACCGTCATGTCTTTTGGGTTGTGTAATGCAGCTCAAAGGATGTGTCGATTGATGGATAAAATTATCCCCAGCGTACTTAAAGAACAAGTTTTCGTATATCTTGATGGTTTGCTTATCATTTCAAAGAATTTTAAGACTCACCTTCAGACTTTAGAGAAAGTCGCGAATTGTCTTCAGGAAGCAGGGTTAACCATCAATATAGAAAAGTCATGCTTCTGTTTCAGGGAACTAAAGTATTTAGACTATATCGTCTTGGGGGGTCACATTAAACCAGATCCGACTAAAGTCTCAGCTATAAGTGATTGCCCAATGCCAACAACACAAAAGCAAGTACGTCGTTTTATAGGCTTACGTGGCTGGTACCGTAGATTCATCCACAACTTTCCATCGTCAGCAGGTCCATTAACTGATACCTTAAAAAAACACAAACAATTTATTATGACTTCTGACGGTTTTATATCTTTTAATTCTCTAAAAACAGTATTAGTCTCTGCGCTGCTATTATCAAATCCTGATTTTTCAAAAGCCTTTACAATACAATGCGATTCGTCGAGTTATGGTATTGGAGGTGTCTTGTTTCAGCATGACGAGGAAAACAATGAAAAAATCATAGCATTTTTTTCAGAAAATCTAAACGCTTTCCAGCGTAACTATAGTATTACTGAGCAGGAATGCTATGCGGCAGTTCAAGCATCAAAAAGCTCCGACCATATGTTGGCGGTTCAGTTTTTACGATCATAACCGACCACGCTAGCTTAAAGTGGCTGATGAATCTAAAAAACCTAAGTGGTGGGCTAGCGAGATGGTCCTTAAAGCTGCAAGCTTTTATTTTTGACATTCAACATATAGGAAGGGTGCCAAAATATTGTTCATGATGCACTTTCACGTGCGTTTGAAGAACCAACTATAAATGAGCTGATTCACCCGTGTATAGCCCCTGATTCCCCTGAATTTAAATCTACTGACTACATAGAATTAGTTACGAAAATTTCAGAAAATCTAAATAACTTTCCTGAAATTAAGCCGACTATGGCATCATATACAAAAAAACGGGATACTCTAACCTAGAACTAAATTCCGAATCTGAATGGAGACTTTGGGTACCGTCAAAACTTAATATTCTATCAACCTCCAAATTGTTCACGCGGAACTCTTGCCAAGATAAGAGAGCTTTAGTATTGGCCGAATATAACGATACAAATACGAAACTTCATCCGAGATTGTTTAGTGTGTAAGGAAAACAAATTTACCAATATGATATTGCGACCTCCAATGGGTTTGCGACACGAAATTGAGCGTCCATTCCAAAAGTTATACATTGACTTTATGGGATCTTATCCCAGAACAAAAAGAGGCAACGCATTTATCTTTGTCGTTTTGGATGGCTTTTCTAAGAACATCCTACTAAAGGCTACGGGTAGGGCTAATACAAGCGCAGTAGTTGCTTTCATGGAACACCAAATTTTCCATCAATTCGGTGTACCCGGATTTATTCATAGCGACAAGGGTAAGCAGTTCACTTCAAAGGATTTTCAAACATTCCTGCAACATTATGGATGCACTTACATTCGTAATGCATTTTACTCTCCACAGGCTAACTTTTTTTTTAAGAGAAATTACATACAGTACAAAGAATTATATTATAATGTAAGTCCATTATATATTATGTACATAAATTAGATATCTAGAAGTATTATTCAAGTGGTATTGAATAATATGTAGATACATTCTGTAGTTAAGGCAACTAGTGTCGACTGTATCGCGAAAGAATTGTTAAAAAAAGTAATTCAAAATTAAAGAGGTGAAAGGGTAATTTATGAGAGAAAAAGAAAAAAACTAGGGAATGATTTTTGTGTTTATCATTATTCTTAATTATCATTATTCGTATTGTACTATCTTTATTAGATCTTTTACATCAGTGAAATCAAAATTAAAAAGCCATTTTTTTACTTCTCGAGAAAACGACAGAGCATTGGTACTACAGCGTATAGCCAGCAGTAGTAGATTAAAAATTCTTGGTGCAACCGAAGTATAAAAATTTAGAAAGTGGTGAGTGTTATGTGGTGGAACAAACGCCAGGAATCTTGCGTTGCCTCGAAGCCCATGAACGGTGGGATTACGATTTAACGTAAATATTTTAAGCACTTTGTAAAAGTAAAGATGTTTGAGAGGAAGTATTAAAGAGAGCAAAAAACTCTGTTCTAGAAATTTTTTCTCGAAATGATTCTTAGAATATGTTTCTGCAGCACTAGCATAGGTTGGATTTTGTTGCTATATGTTCCTCCCCAACAAATTAGATCGTATTGCACCTTTGATTGTACTAAGCCGTAATAAATTGTTTCTAAGAGCTTACGAGAGCAAAACAATCTTAGATGGAACATTATGCTGGTAGTTCTTAACATGTATTGGAGGTATGCGAATTCCAATTTAATTTGTCATCAAACTCGAGTCCTAGATTCTTAAATGTAGGTACTCTCTCAATTACATTTCGATGAGCAGCTAAAATCGGAATTAAATGTTTTTTCGTACTAGTTTTGCCACAAGTATTGGAACTAAACAGCACATGTTTACAATTTGTACTGTGATAAGTTATTTTAGGGAGTTGCGTAATATCAGATGATAGGCTAAAAGTCTTAATTTTGGTTTTATCACTTATGACCAGCTTATGGTTACTGAACCAATGTCTAAGCTTTTCTAGGTCTTGGTTTATATCCACAAATAGACGATTCCACTTTTAATCACTTTCTCAAAAATTTTCGAAACAGCAGGAAGAAGAGAGATATGCCTGTAATTATTTAAATTGTTTGTTTCCCCCTTTTTAAAATTAAAATTTACTGGTGAAATATATATCAGTTTGAATACATCCGAAATTTCAGCTACTCTATTTATAGGTATTACTGGTAGATCACAATCTGCTGTTAAGTACGCTTTATGATGCGGGTTTCAAAGGCTTTATTCATGATTGGTTTTCTTCATATTTAAAAAATCGAAAGCAAATGGTGAAAATCAAAAACTGTTCGCTGAATTTCGTTAATGGTGTTCCGCAAGGATCTATTTTGGGTCAAATTCTGTTTTTGATACACGTCAATTCGTTGTTTATCCAACCCTTTATAGGCAAAATTACAGCATTTGCTGACGATACTGCTCTTTCGTATTCGAATAAGAGTTATCTTAATTTATGTTGGGATGTTAATAATTATCTAGACATATTGAGAAGATGGTTTAAGCAACATAAGCTGTTAATCAGTAATAAGAAAAAATTCTTAATTTTTCACATCAAAGGTAAATTCTGCGATGACTTTCCTTTGTATTACCATTCGCCAAAGTGTTTACGTTTTTGTTTAGTAGAAAGCCGCAATGATTCTATTACTTTTAACAGTAAGGAAAGTTGTATGGATGCCTGCTTCGAAATTGATCGTGTCAACAATTTTAAATATTTAGGTGTCATATTGGATAATAAGCTCAGTTGGAAAGATCATACCTTGTATCTGAAGCAGTATCTAAATAGAGTTGTGATTCAACCATCTCAGTCCTTACAGTAGCCTGCCCATTTTAAAGCTTGTCTACAATGGTTTATTGAAATCAAAGCTGCAATAGCGTGTTGGGGTGGTACGTATTTCAATAATATAAAAGATCTTTTAACGAAGCAAAAACACGTGATCAGAACTATGTGTAAAATCAATAGTCGAACTCCTAGTTTTGATTTATTCAGAAATCTTGAAATTCTCCCTTTAAGACATTTATATTGTTACAAGGTTCTAAAAATATTTTTTGAAAATTCCGGGTATTATGCTGTTAGACTTCAAGTAAATTTACGAGTCAACATTAGGAATTTTGTAAATGTGCCCAGAATCAATAAAATACACTTTTCAAGATTTTATTTTGTTACTGCTCCTCGTCTATTTAACTTACTACCAGAGAACCTTAGATTTGAAAGAGTGAAAACTGTGTTCTTATATTATTAAAAAGTGGTTATTCTCTTTCAACAATTGCGCAATCGATATGTGCTTTATGTCTTTTGTTTAATTTGAGTTTTGTTTGGATTTTCTTTTCTATTTCTTTTGTAACAACATTCTTTGTTTAACTTTTTGTAATTTTTCTATATTTTCCCCATCAATAGTTGTAATGTTAAAATTATATCTAAAATGACAGGTACATTCGCCTCTTGTTCTGCACAATAGATTGTACTTTACTATTTCGATCAAAAATGAAAAAGCTTTGTAGATTTAATATTTTGAAATTGTGTTCATATTATAGTATTCAATTTTGATATGAAATAAAGTTAAATATTAAAAAAAAAAAAAAAGATATTGACGCTGAGAAAAAGATATGGCGCTGCCATTATAATTTACGCAGGTTGTGTCATACAGAGATACTTTTTTGTTGAGTAGATCGTTTACAGTTGTCCATTCTTTTTTAATATTGTTTTTGGCTAATAGAAATTTATTGATATAGTAATTTTCTTTAAAAGTGTGAATATCAGCAATAATTAGATTTTTTTATAGAGATTGCGAAGATGAGCATTATTGGGATGGTTTTTGCATTTGATTCCTAATTTATTTTTATAATTCACCTTTTTTAATAAAGTTGTCGACATCCAGGGTTTAAGTCTCTTTAATTTATTATTTCAACTTGAAATTATCCCAGAACATGTTGCGACATGAACTTTTAAAATATTGGAAAAGTTATTGAAGGCTATAGACGGGTCTCTTTCAAGATACACGCTGTCCAATTTTCGTGGATTAAACACTCAATAAGTCGATCGTAATTAATTAGAGATCAATCGTGTGATAAATCATTTGGTTTCTTTATTTGGCTGCTAAAATTCAAAAAACGATCTGGCATACAATGATCAGAAATCTTGTAGTTCGAGCTCGAATTGACAACCGAGCAATTCGGATAACGATCAAGTCCACCAAATATACATCAAAATCAAAGAAATCAAAATTTTTTCTCATGCTTCGAATATTTTGGTGAATAATGGTAAACCGTAAATTATTAGAATGAAAAACACTTTTTAACACCTCATCTTCAAATTTACAAAATAGAATAACATTTAGAATATATCTTTGGGAGTACGTTATTATTTATATTTAACACAGTAAGCAAATAAATTAGGATAACTTTTCTGGGTCTTTAAAACAACAAATTTCTTGTACATTATCGTCTTCTTGTTTTTTCATCAAAATGACTACTGGATTAGTACCACAAGTAAGAAAACTTTCTCTCTATTTTGATTTTTTTAACTCTATTATGTTCAATAGATTGGTAATACTCTCATTTATAAAAATCTGTTTAGCCCCAAAATTTTCTCCGATAAGGCTAGCTTTTAACTTAATACTTCTTTTTTTACTGATAACAGTTCTGTTCCAACGTCTTGAATTTAATACACAAAACATACAGTGCTTTAGCGGATGTAGAAGTTGAGTTATTCGGCGGCTTTTTGACAATCTTCTTGACATAGCATGACTTTATGTCATCACGAGAAATGTTTACACCTAAGACATCCGTCAGCAACTTGACAGCTGAGTCCAACGATGACATCAACACATTTCCTCAAAGGTTTCTGTTGCAAAGAATTTACAATGCTTTGTAGTTTGTTTATCTTATTCGAAAGTGACTTGTTTTCTTCTTTCAAGGTGTTAACGATTAGCAGCGCATTCGAATTAATTTCCTTCAGAGCGGAGATTTCGTCCGTAAGAGTGGTCAATTTGTTGTACAGAACACCGAGTGTGATAGCACTAGTGGGAATGTTTATGTTGTTATCAACACTGGGAGATGATACAGTACCCAATGAAGAGATGTACTAAGTTGTTAAAAATTTGAAAGCCCTCGGAGATTCAAAGATGGAGAACTTCAATGCTTACCATCCAACTACAAGGTGAGCATAATACGCAAAAAAATAAAACCTGAAAAACGCGTACAATAGGTACGTTAAATCGTATAACCTCAGAAGTTCTAAAAGATTTTTTCGTTCTGGAGATATTGTTTTTAGGAGAAACTTCATATTAAGTGAAGCAGGAAAACATTTAAGCTGAAAGTAGTACTGAAAATTTTTACTCTGCAGAATCATCAAAGCAATAGGCACATCGATGTACGAAATCGAACATTTAGATGGAAAAAAATTAAAGTTTACCATGTCAAAGATTTGCGTAAGTGAAATGTAAATTTTTTTTTTCTACAGGGTCGTGGGTCGAAATCTGTAGGCAAAACCAGATAAACAGACAAAAAGGCAAACATACGTACATATACTATTATATCCACCATCCAATATACAACGTTTCTCGAGTCTTTTTAAGTCACAAGGTAAATTCCAAATCTTCGACCTTGTGACGTGGTTCATTGAAATATGGTTTTTCGACTCTTTTTTAAAGAAACAAAAATTTTTTCTGTTATCCCACGTCAAAACCACTGGAAAACAATGTCAATTTACGAGCAACACGTTACCTATAATAGGTAGAATAGTCGATCTGCGAGCACAGTCTCCAATTCTACCAATTGGCAAAAATTTAGTACATGACATAGAGTACTTAAGCTCATGCGCAAGTTTCCTGTTCTCCTTTTCTTTTGTATCATCTCGAACTTCTGCACTGACAACTTTGAGCGGGTAGCTAGTTTTGATTAAGTTAAAAAACAAAAAACACACAAACAACAAAAAAGAAATAAAAGTAAAAAAGTACGAATATTGAGATATAATAACGGAAAAAAACACAAAATAAAGGTAAAATTGCAATATTTTATTTGGTTCTAACAAAATTTTATTCGTGAGTGAGTACTCTGTTACTGCGGATGGCACTTGGAAGAAAGCATGAGTTACGTCTTGATCAAAACATGTGGGGCCAGATAAAGTAACATTGCTGCTCGTGATAGCGGCCACTAATCTTTGCCAGGCCATCCGCAGATTTTTTTTTCTATGTTTCAACAAACTACTGGGAGTTTTATGCTACCTAAATAAAAACAAAAAAAAAAAAAATGCAAGGAAGAAAAATACAAACTTCAATGAATTTACTTACTCATACAAGACATCAACAATTTGCCAAGGAACAACAATGCAATTAAAATACTGGAGATATTTAGCTGTTAAAAAGAAAAAAAAACATGCCATATTATCCCTAAAGTTTACAAATAGAAAAAAGATTAAAATAACGAAAAAAAAAATTTTAATTAAAGTAACAAAAAGACAGAAGTTGTTCAATTGATTTAAATTATTTATAAATTACCCCATTGTGAAGCCTAAGATTGGATTAAACTTTTCTATGTAATGTACCTTTACAAAGGTTTTAACATGGCAGAGGGATTTGTGCAAAAACAACACGGCAGACAGCATCCTTAAAACCGTGAATAACATTTTTATCCACTCTTTGGCTTTTTGAAACTAAAAACATAACTTCACGCTACAACTAATTGGACAATTTTCTTTCACATACATACATATATGTAATATATATTTCTCGCACATAATACTATATCTAACATCTAACCTACTTAACTTACAACCTAAATACGAATGTCAATAGAATATAATATGATTAAATGAAATGAAGTTAATCGAAACTATTATGTATACCTTTTAAGTCATGTGAAGTCACTTATACCTAAATACATTTACGTTTATTACATACATGAATAATGTTTTGTTGAGATGTGTTACTGATCTGTCTTCGAGGCTATCTTAGTAAAATTTGAGAACAAGATAGCCATGGTTCACTGGTATCGACCAAGTGCTGCGGGAGGGATTCTCCTGGTGTTAAGCCATCGATGACACCGCCCTGACGTTTTAAGTTCATACCATTCTTTTATAATTTTAACCTTCAAAACTTCATCCTTTGCAATAGCCCTACTACATATGTATGTGTACATATATTTACCCCTCAGGTATGCGTGGAAAATTACCTTATATTCCCCCATTTCTATTTAGTTTCAAACCTATGCCCCTTTTGGCAAGAAATTATTTTTTTTGTAGTAAAGAAAAGTAAGCAGCAAGCACCTCCCCACTGTCGACCTGATGGCCACACAACCGCAAGCATGCCAACCGCTGCTTTCCTGTAAAAGAGTTTAACGGCTTACCAACTTAACTCAGCCATAAATTGGGAACACCTCTACAACCCTTACTGTAGAACAATTTTTTCATAGTATATACCCAGGAATCGTTTCCCAAATTATCATTGAGGAATAAGGGACACCTTGTATATATGCTACAATTCATATACAACGTTTTGTATGACGTATTTATTCATACTATAGCACGTGTTAACGCAAAAATTCAATTTTATTTTTTTTATGCTTTACAGATGTTACAATGATTGATGCTTCTTATGCTTACCTTCCAACAGTGATATTAAAAAAATCTTGCACTATCTGGATTTTTACGGTATCCGGGCAGCTAGGTTATGTTGCAAACAATAGATTTATATTAGCAATTATTCTGAATTCGAGTCAAAAAGAATTTTTAAAATAACAGAAGGTGTATTGGACAGCGAACATCCTGCCGCCAAGGTATATGCCAGTAAAATCGAAAATTATTATTTGGAAGACATTGAATTTGGTTATGTTGATGAACCATTTGGACAGGTCAGGGCTAACCTCAAGGCGCTTACCTTGAATTCAGAGCATATGCCACGAGACCATCTACTGACGTTTACATATTACACCCATCCTCAGGCCTTGAAAGTGTGTGGTTTTGAAAATGACGTCGAATATCTATCATTTGGTGATCTGCCTCGGCTGAAGGAGCTCGAATTGGCATTGAATAATTCACTTGTTGACAAATACCTCTTAGGTTGCTCTTTGCGTGCAGATTTATAGATAGAAGTTATCTATGGAATTCAACAAAAAATTAGAAGTTGAAGTTTTGTAAGTATAGAATGATCACGCGGGAACATTAAAAATCCTTGATTTGCTTTACTATGATCGTTCTATTAGCGATCTTGATGTTAGTCAATGGAAAAGAATAGCTAGTAAACTAAGTCTTAAAGAGCTCAGTCTTCGGAATAGTTTCAGCGGTGGTATCGTGATTGAGATGGTAAAAAATCAAAGATCATTGCGTTCATTGCATCTCAATATAACAAATTATGTAAATGATGAGCATTTAACTTTAATTACACTGAAACTTCCCCAGCTAGAGAGACTTTTTCTAGTCGGCTGTGGGAATTTAATAGACATTGGAGTGGGGCAATTGGCAAAACTATCTAAATTGTAGAGCAATGCAGACGCTCTATAAAAATAACCTTTGGTGGGATACGCAGCATCATTGGCCAAAGAGCAAGCACACGACTACAAGAACTAGACATGACAGACCTTTACAGAGTACACATGGATGCTGTTTGCTATTGTGCACAAAATCTTCAACATTTGAGGGCCTTCGACTTACTTGGCTCCTACAGAGCTGTTACTGATAAATCCGTCAATGAAATTTTCGAATACCAAATACACCGGACGGCCGGTAGAGCGATGCTGCGAATCAAATAATAACTTCAATAACTCCGCTATCGCAGCTGTGGGTTCTTCCAGGTAGCGCTTTAATGGCAGCTAAACCTAGGTAAATGGAAATGGGCGCAATGTAATTTTTCCCCGGAATCACGAAACATTAGGGGTAACTATAACCTTCTTGTTGACTCTTGTGATAAGGGGACGTGTTTCAAAATCGCTCTTAAAAAAAATAGTTTAAGTCGCGAAAATCGTATAATGGCAGGTGTAATTCGAACTACCAGCTGATCTGAATTCTACAAACTTTTTGGAGTTTTTGCTAAGTAATTTACCAGAACTATTAGAGGACATTCGACTGTTTCAACTAGCTTCATCATATTTCCAACAGGATGTTGCTCCAAACCACTATGGTCGTGAGGCTAAGAATGGGCTAGATGAAGAGTATGGTACCCATTGGATAGGAAGAAATGGACCAGTTCACTGGCCTGCTAGATCTCCTGACCTTATAGTATTTAATTTTTTTGTATGGGGAAGAATGAAAGGATTTGTTTGTTCAACCGAAATTGCAAATTTAATTGAATTGGAAGAGTGTATTCTCGAAGCGTCAACAAAAGTGAAGCAGCAGTTAGCATGAATAAACATTCGCATTGAAATCCAAAAACGGGCTCTAGCATGCATACAAAACTAATAATGACACTTCGAGCACTGTTGTAACTGTTTTAGTAAATACAAAGAACAAAAATTACCTGAGACCTCACAAAATCAATTTTTGTTCATAGCATTTGGACCTTAAAGCAAAAAAACCCCTTTTTTTTAATATCTTCTGCTGCAGGTTTTCCCAAGTACTCGTAGCATAAAATCTCTGGGCTTTTGTGCAAACTTGATAATGATTTTTTTTAATATTGTTACTTTCATAAGAAAAAAATAGTTTTGTTAATTAGGCATATTCAGGAGAAAAGTGACCTCAAAGTCAGAAATTAGCATGGGCTATGAAAATGGAACAGGCTTTGAAATTAAATATCTAAAGATTCAAAAAAGATGTCAACTTTAGCATTTCCTCTAAAAACAAAGTCGTACAAGAAGTTTCTAGTACTAACAGAGCAATTTCCGTTAACATGGGTTAAGATACACCAAAGCAAGCCTTTTCTTAAATTATCGATAAATGATTTATGATTGGAGATAAACCCTTTATGTAGAACAATTTTTTTCATGGCATACCACCTCGTTCCTGGAATAACAACCTTGCAGCGCTCCCATTGTTCCGATTTGAGTACTGTTTCCTTTGTTAAATTGGTAAATCTGTTGTTGACATTCCCTCTAAATCTTAGCATCATAGCTTGGCATTTGCAAAAGTTACGTAGCCAAGAGTACATCTATCTCTTTGTGTGTTGGCGATTTTTTACAATTTTAGAAATGGATTTCAATTTGCTACAACGAACTTGTATTAAATTTTGCGTAAAAAACGGATTTAATGGTGCGCGAACGTTGGAAGTGTTTGAAAAGTGTTTCGACAACGATTCTCTGAAGAAAACGGTCGTTTACCAGTGGCACGAGGTTCAAAAGTGTTCGTGAGTCAATCGAAGATGATGAACGCAGTGGCAGACCATCGACATCGAAAACCGACGAAAACATTGATGAAGTAAAAGAAATGTTGGTCAATAACCGCAAATTAACCATCAGAGAAATAGCGGAGGACTTGAACATTGCCTATGGATCCGTCCAAGACATTTTGGTTAATGATTTGGATTTCCGTCGTGTGGCAGCAAAGTTGGTGCCAAATGATTTGCGACGCTGAATCCGATCCGACATTCATCAAAAGGATCGTTACTGGAGACGAGACGTGGGTTTATGAGTACGACATGCATTCCAGACATCAGGCAAGTGAATGGTGAATGAGCCGAGACCAAAAACACCACGTCGTTTTCAGTCAAAAAAAAAGGCAATGCTCACGGTTTTCATGGATTACAACGGTGTAGTGTATCATGAATTTTTGCCAGAAGGCCAGACAGTAAACAAAGAGTATTATTTGGGCGTTATGAGACGTTTTCGTGAAGCAATTCGCTAAAAGAGACCAGAATTGTGGGCAGAAAACTCGTGGATTTTGCACCATGATAACGCACCCTCGCACAGTGCCATCATTCTTCGTAATTTTTTGACGAAAAATGCAACAAATACCATCCAACAGCCACCGAATTCACCTGATTTGGCTCCCGGTGACTTCTTTCTGTTCAATTGAGTTAATAAACTACTACGGGGAACGCGTTTCAGCTGCCGAGAGGAAGTAATGGAAAAATCGCAGGAAGCACTGATGGACATACCGAAAACCGAATATAAAAAATTTTTCGAGGATTGGATCAAGCGCTGGCATAAGTGTGTTGCAGTCGATGGGGATTACTTTGAAGGGGACAATATAGATTTAGATGAATAAACTTGTATTTTTAATTCAATTTGATCAAGGTGGTATGTATCTGTGTAGGTTTCCTTTTTTGTTTTTAATTTTTTTACCGTGAAGTCGAAGAAGCTACAAAACTGAAATAGAATTTAGGAGAGAAGCAGATTCTGGTATGTATCAGGAACTACTGTAAATTACGACCTGCGTAGATCCTTGGTACGAGTTGGATAGCATGTGTGTGGATGGGAAGGAGGACACCGGATATACACTCTACAGTCGTCCAGGTAGCGGCTCGCTTGCAGTTTGGGGAATACTGGGGTAGCCTCAATTGTGTGATTTTCCGTTTCTTGGTTTTGTTCTGGTGAGATTCATGCTTTATAGAAGTATAGATCTTCCAATAGGTTTTGGCAAGGAAATTGCTACTTAGAATCACTTAACCAGATGTACACTATTCTGGCCAGATTGTGGGCAATATTTTGACTCGTTGGTTAGGTATCACAAAACGGAAGTAATTAAAGCTGGGACAAACGAGCTTGCTTTCGTCTTGAAATGTTTTCTTTGCCAAGCTGGAGATTCATTTAGGAAAACTGTCGAAGTTTCTTGACTAGTAGGTGATCCGGAAGTGATCATTTTTTTTCTTCTTCACAATCAATGTGGTTTCGGTTTTTTTTGTTGTTTCCTTTATTTAATTTTAGTTTAAAATTCTTCTTTGAGGCTTTTATTTAATTTTTTTTTGTTTCTTTTTTTTTCACTTTGTTGAATTTAGTTTCGTCCCTTTTTTTTAACTTTTTTCTTTTTGTACTTTTATTTTAAACCTTCTCCACCGACAAACTCTTATAGACTCTTTAGGGTCATCTCTATCGGCCCGCACACAACCCCTCTCTGGTCAAAAAAAAACCATCGGTTTTTTTTCCTTTTTTGCAAGTACCGCATTTTATTTGTTAGATGATGATTCCATTATAACGTATTTTCTCTCTAAACAGGGCATGTAGCTCGAACAAGCATTTTAAGACAGCTATTATAGGTTTTCTTTTTTTTGTGTGTGTTTTTTGGGTTATGGAAGAAGTAGAAGAAAAAAAACATAGAAAGGCATGGAGTCTTTTGTTTGGGTTGTTGTCCGCGCAGTTGTCGTTGCTGATTATTTCGGAAGATGGCGCGGCTCCCAGTGTGTATGGCAACCATGAAGTGCTAAAGTCAACTAATAGATGACATGCTGTATGCAAAAAAGACTGTAAGGGATGATTTGTGTTTTGAATGTATGTGTGTATATAGGTAAATATGAAGAAGCGCAGTGCGCAGAGTTCAAAATAAAAGTGCGTAGTTAAATGGACGTGTTTTGTATTTATTCATTTAATCTTTGTAAAGCGGGATAACGAAACCCCATATATGTGTGGGTTGATTTACAAATAATCATTTATTTTTATTGATGGCGTATGCGTAACATTGTGTTTCATTTTAAGGCCCTTTAGGTGGAAAATTCCAGTTGTCTTGCCCAAAAGATCTTTCAACTCATACATATGATTGCCGATTACCTTCGATACCACCATTTTTAAGAATTTGGGACAAAGTTTAGCATTGCTGCATCACTTTGTACGAAGTTTCTTCTGAAAACTATGTCGCCGACTTTATATTTTCTTTTTGCTCTGCGCAAATTGTAGACCTCCTCATATCTGTTGTGAGCAGCTCCAAGAGATTTCTTAATGTGTCCGTCCAGGATATTAAGCTTATCAGACTTTGGCAATGTCTGAATATCCGAGTGGTTTGCGAAGAATTTTAACCATGCTCCATCATGGGATGACTGAGCAATGATTTGTAGGGCGAACGCCCAATAGCTGAGTGGACAGCGGATCGCAACGCATAACCAATGGCAGGAAGTCGTTCATCCCATCGACTCTGATCGCCGGACAGATACGATCGTATCGCTGCTAATATCGATATGTTCATCCGATCACTAGCATTCGCAGCGATGCGAATGTGCCGTACACCAAATGATTCGACGAATTTGGAAATTATTTGCTTGTAAATTGATTACCATTGTCTGTTAAGATACTTTCAGGTACCCCATACACAAAGAATATTTGATTTTGCAAAAACTGGATGGTTGCCTGGCTGGTCGCATTTTGTATGGGGTGTAAGAATATAAATTTTGTAAGTTGGTCTAGGTCTATTAACCCAGATAAGCCTGAAACTATTTTTTTCCTAGAAAGTTGAAATTTTTTGATAAATGATTTATTATAGCCCTAGTATCTCAGGAATAATAATTAAAAAAATTGGTCACTGCCGAAAAAGCTGAAAAATGACATCCCATATATGGGTCGGTCGGCATAACCATTGTTAATCACTCACATGCTTTGAAAAATATATGGAAAGGTCAATAAAACACTTTTTTGTTGTTAAAGTATTGAAAAAATATATCGATTTAACTTCTTCATATAATAATATGACAGTCGTTGTGAACATTTTATGCAGTATGGTAATTAGAAAAACATTCTTTGGGATGTAAATGTATATTACATTTTACGCAAACATAGTTGCAATTTTTTTTGCACATTTTACATTTAAAAAATTTATTTTACATTTAAGAAATTTATTAACATAGTTTACTAGATGACTCAGTTCATCGTATCTTGAATATCCAAAGTAGCTTTTTGGTATAGGACAAAGCATTCTAGAGGTTTCTAGTAAGACTCTTGTAACAGAACTACGAAAACCGAGATGATCAAGTTCTTCAGCATCAAAACGATACATTTGCCATGAATTATGCAATGCCATATCAATACAATGACAGAATAAAGGAAAGTACAACTTTTTTCCTCTGACGCAGGTTCTGTACAGTCCAATATTTTGATCGGAGCGTTCAACGCCTCCCATATTTTCGTTGTACAATTTTACTATGTGCGGTTGGTCAATGTATGTATATTTTTTTAGATGCTGAGAGAAATGTTTGGTTTTTAATAATGCCTCAAAGGAATCTGCATTAGACGCCACAGTAACAACACTGTTGTCATTCCACTTGCAGACCAGTACTTGTTCCTCCAAACTTGACGCAAAACTACCACTGTCAGTCTTCTTGAAGTCCTTGTTGGATGGCAATGGACACTTTGAGACACGATTTTCACGAACTGTGCCAGTTGCCTTCAAGTTCCTGTTTTTCAGATCGTGTTAAAGAGGGATACAGGTGAAATAATTATCAAAGAAAAGATGGAAAACATTGTTGGGTTCAAGCATATTGCAATATGACACTACCACCTAGTCCAAACATCTAATAAATGTGTGGTATATATGCGGACTGACCTTGGTAAGGGTCGAACCAAAATACATATCCTAGCCGTGTAGCTCCAACCCAATATTTGTATCCCCATCTAATCGTCTTACCCCTGATAAATTGTTTACAATTGTGACCGCCGTAATTAGGAATCGTAGCCTTGTCGATACTATGCATCTCCCCAATAGGTACTGCGCTCGAGGGGGGTGATATAGCCGCCACGTAATTATAGGTGGCGTAAGTTAATAACTCATGCTACTCTTGGCTAGTGAGCTCGCAAGAAGAAAAAGGAAAGTGAGAGAGGAAGGAGTTCAAGCTATGGAAAATAAAATAGTTAATTCACGATCAAGCATGAGGAAAGAAAGATGAGGTTGTGAGAAGAAATATAATAAGTTTAAATAAATGGTTAATAAAGAATAAGTGTTTGTATATTATTTAAAGTGGTTAGCAAACAATAACTACAATACATCATAGGTTAATCTTTGCGTGCAGATTTATTGGAGAAGTTGTCTCTGTTTTGAGTTTTGAAAATATTGGATAAGCATGCGGGAACATTAAAAATTCTTGATTTGCTTTACGATGGTCGCTACAGCAGCGATCTTGATGTTAGTCAATGGAAAAGAATAGCTAGTAAACTAAGCCTTAAAGAGCTCAGTCTTCGGAATAGTTTCAGCCGTGATATCGTGATTGAGATAGTAAAAAATCAAAAATCATTGCGTTCATTGCATCTCAATATAACAAATGATGTGAATTATGAGCATTTAACTTTAATTGCACTGAAACTTCCCCAGCTAGAGAGACTTTTTCTAGTCGGCTGCGGGAATGTAATAGACATTGGAGTGGGGCAATTGGCAAAACCTTCTAAATTGTAGAGCAGTGCAGACGCTCTATAAAAATAAACTCTGATGGGATACGCAGTATCATTGGCCAAGGAGCACACGACTACAAGAGTTATACATGACAGACCTTTATAGAGTCCACATGGATGCTGTTTGCTATTGTGTACAAAATCTTCAACATTTGATAGTTTTCGATTTATTTAGCTCCTACAGAGCTGTAGCCGATAAATCCGTCAATGAAATTTTCGAATACCAAAGAAATATACGAAACCTACGTTGATGTGGAAATTTAACTGACTTCGGAGTGTTGGGCCATAGTTCTATTCGAAAACTAGAAAAGTATGAACGGCTTGTAATACTAATTGTAATATACGAGAGAATATGTAGGAAATTTGAGTGGAAGAAAATGTGTAGAATTCGGATAGGATATCACGATACCGGAACAAACAGAACTAACAAACGGAAGGAATGGATCGTGGATATGGATATTTAGAGGGAAACGTAAATGGGAAAGGAAGGGATAGCCGAGTGTGAGGAGCGTGGCATGCTCAACGTGGGCGGCTCAAATTGCCGGATGGGGTAGTTCTTGTCCCCATTCTCAACTGTATTATTGTACTACCAAAAAAACATATATCATGCCATTTTACTTACTGTCTGATGTTGATTCAGCGATGCCAATCCCTCCCTGCGGTGAAGTCCATGGCGATTTTCTGGACTTCCCCTTTCCGGACGTTGGACGCTGTCACCGGGTCAAGTCATCAGGTTCTGCTTCTGCCAGCCTTACCTACCCCTGGAATAACTAAAATTAACACAGGCGCATGTGCCTCTCAAAAATAATCAAAAAAAAAATTAAATAACACCATACACATAATACCTTATAATTTGGCCTCCTTTTATTCATCAAGCTATCGTTGTCCTCTTTATAAAAATTTTATATAACAATACTTCTGTTTTTTTTTTGTTTTCTTTAAAAAAACCTAAATTTGTTTGCAATTAATTCTGAGGCTAGAGTACGATAATTTTGGGTCCAAAAATTTAGAACGGTTTTTTGTAGAGGGGTCAAAAACAAGCATTCTTTACTATGGGAGTAGACCCTCTCTCGCCCCGTTTAGAGGATAGTCGCAATTTTAGAAAAAAATTACTTAAAATGAAAAAAATTTTTTAACAAACTACGGCAACACTTACAACGAAGTACTATTACGGTTCTGAAAGCCAGAAACCCGCTCTTAATCATAGATTTAAGTTAAATTATTTACGTCAATAGTTTTTGAAAAATTCGCATGGAAACTCAAAATTTTGATAAAAAAAATTAAAAAAAGAATGTTTAGACCAATATTTGTCAATATAGTGAAATGAAGTGCTAAATCGGCTTTTTGTGGGCAATACTTATGCTGAATCGAACACAAAAAATCTAATGATTTTGTCTTCTAGTTTTTGAGAAAATTGAAAATTGATATTTTTGTTTTGCTTTTTTGGCATTTACGTGATCTTCCTTTGAGGTGAGTGAATGAATAATAGATTAAACGTCTGGCAGGCGCCTATAACAGAACCTGGGTAGCCCGCTTCGCAGGATTAAGGGATTTAAACTCTCTTTTCGCATGCGGCAGGTCCCGCTCACGCAACTTCATTGCTCCACTCGGGGTAGGTGCTTTTCGTCAGGCAGGCGCCTATGTCATCCATACTCTTCATCTACAGTACTCATCCCAAAATTACAAAGTTCACATTAATGACAAAGTTTTGCTGATTCGCATTACTGAAAATTCACATTCGAACATGTTGCAGCAAATTATTTACTTTGCGTAATATGTATGTTTATACTTATGTAATATGTAATGCATTTGATATAATCGAACTGATTTTTTTTTAAATATTAATGTGTATCGTTATTTTGAAATTAGCATTTAATCCCTGAGCGCCATCACGACAATAAAAGTGAACTTAGTAAATCTACTATAATAGACTACTTTAACTATTGTCGTGAAATAGCCGAAATAATAACCACTCACGTTGATGTTAACATTGTCGGCGAAGAAAAAACAGTACAAATCGATGAGACTTCTCTTACAAAAGGGAAGTACCACAAAGGCCGTGTAACCGAACAGATGACAATCATGGTGTTGGGGTTGTTTTGCAAAGAAGATTAGGTCGAGCGCTTCCTTAAAGTGAACTCCAAATGTAAGGTAGTTTTGTGGCCTTATATCTATAAATACGTTAACCCCAACACCAGTCGTATTTGTACCGACAGCGCACGCCAGTACAGAGGTGTTAAGAAAATATTCCCTAGTTCTACGACTCATGAAGTTACGAACCACAGCAAAGGCGAATATGTTAACAAGATCGATGCAACCAACACCATTAATGATCTGGAGAATCAGAACAAGCTTCTGAAAAAAACAATTTTATGCCGTAAAACAACGCACCACCTTCACCAATACGTGGCACTTTTCTTTTATCGAAAATACTGCCTTCAAAATGAATATAAGGGCGACTTGGGCTCACAAATCATGAATTTTTACTAGAATAGAGTGTACCCATATTTTATCGATGGTGAAGAGAGTGTGGGTTTGCAACTAAAGGACTTCGACCCTCCCACCGTTCACAGTGAGCACTTAGAGGGTGTTCTACCGCCAAAACAACCTCGGCTTCTCATCGTCAACGACGAACTCAACGAACTTGATAGTAACAGCAGTATGGACAATGACTTCATTGAAGAGACTTACATACCTTTTTAATGCATTGAAAATTGACTTGACTATTTTTAATTAACTCCTGACTTGCTCACAAACTGATTGGAATGCAAGTCTACCTCCTCGTGGTTCATTCTGGGTAACGTTAAATGATTTGCTGTACTTTATTTACAAAGATGAACTTATTATCAATATTAATGCTCAAAGTGAGATCACCGTAAATACCAAAACACAAAAATCTCATAAAAAGTAGTTTTCGTAATTTTCAATTTTCTCAATTCGATTCAGAATTGATAAAACTATTGACCACAAAAAGCTGATTTAGCACTTCATTTCACTATATTGACAAATATTGGTCTAAGCTTTTTTTTTTACATATTTTTATCAAAATTTTGAGTTTGCATGCGAATTTTTCAAAACCTATTGACGTAAATAATTTAATTTAAATTTAGGATTAAAAAACCGGTCTCTGGCTTTTAAAGCCGTGATATTACTTTTTTGTAAATGTTGCCGTTGTTTTGTAATAATTTTTTTCATTTTAAGTAATTTTTTTCTAAAATTTCCCCTACCTCCTAAACGGGGCCAGATAGACCACCCTCCGATGCTAATAAATGCTTTGTTTTTGACCCCTCTACAAAAACTCTTTATTAATTTTTGGCGCCAAAGCTATCGTACTCTCCCCAATTCTGATATACCATATTTATATTTCTATTAAGCTAATTACACACAAGAAAACAATTACAGCAACAATTTGCGGCAAGTTGATCACACCTAAGCAAAATTTGCATGCAAAAAGTTTTCAGATATTTTTTTTGAGGCTCATGCAACTTGTTTGTACGACTGTTTGCGTCAAGATGTTGCACAGTAGTTCACACCACATTAAAGTTGTTTGCAGGGTTATTACATTCAAAATATTTGACAGTTCCATTTTTTAATAGTTTGTTTGGAAATGTGTTATTAAAATCGACAAAAACGAAATAATGTCTTGCTAAAAAACTAAAATAGCAGCAGCTATGGTAGTAATAATTTCATTAAAACGTGAAAAAAAAATTAAAGCAAAGAAATGCAGCAGAAGAAGAAAATGTTGGGTAAGAGATTAGATAGCAAAAAGAACTGAGCTAGGATTTCATCAGCAACTTTTAAATGGACTGAACAATGAAGATGAAGAGGGCTATATAAATTTTTTACGAGTGTCCAAGAATGAATTTGAAGCTTTATAGTATTAGCCCTGGTAAGAACCGAAATCACAAAATGTGACATAGTTATGCGTCTTTCAATTTCACCAAGTGAGCGATTGGCTTTAACATTGTGTTTTCTAGCTTCAGGTTTGCATTTGAAAGACAATTTTGTGCTAACTTTTAGTAGATTATATTTAAGCCTTATTTTACATTATAGATTTATTAATCTTTTAGGTGACTCGTATCACTCTTTGACGTTTCTTTTTCGGATACCAGTAAGCACTGTGTCATTGATTGTCCCAGAGTGTTGTCGAGCTCTATATAAGTGCCTGATAGATGAATATTTAAAAGTAAGATTGACTTATAATAATAATAAAGTAATTGATTACCGTATATTTGTTCTTCATGTATTTGTGTCTGCGGCACCAGTGGAGAGGGTGTTGATGAGTATGTTAATTCACCCCAAGATGAAGTTGAATTTTCGCCAATTGCGTCGATTCCCGAAACTTCCAGGATCGCTCTTTGAATCTTGCGACAAAGTAATACCTTTGTTCTATCTGATTTTAGCAGTTTAAATTCAGATACAATGTAGTCACCGAACACTTGATATTCATCTGCTGGTTTTTCGATTACCGAAATTGGGTTTTTCAATAAAGCATCGTCGTTATTAATTGGAGTTTCATTGCGCCTCCTTTTTTTCCTATATGTTCCTGACTTGTAGAGGGAATTTCTTCCTTTGTTTGTACCACAGTTTCGTTTTTGTCTAAGCTAGCCTGCAAAATCCATAAATTTGTTTAAATTTAAATTGAAAAAAATATTGCAAATACCAGAAGACTGTCCACTATCTGGCCGGGAGAAGAAGGTTCAATATGTAATATAAGCGGATGATGCTTTTGCTCTAAAGAGATATCTAGTTAAGCCATACCCATTTAGAAATCAACCTACTCCTAATCGTGTTTTAAACTATCGCCTTTCAAGGGCGAGGAGAGTTGTGGAAAACGTTTTTGGGATAATGGCAAATAGGTTTCGCGTTTTGCATAAACCTATAGAACTTAGTCCGGAGACAACGGCGGGAATTGTATCTGCAATATGTGCCTTACATAACGAATTCATGTTAGAAGGTAATTGTTTACCGCTTGAGAGTATTTTTCAATAAAATTCTACGGCGAAAGAAATTCGGGATGAATTTAAAGAATATTTTGTTTCCCATGAAGGCGAAAAGGAATATCTTATCAAATTTTCAATGTTGTAAGATATTCCTTTTTCAGTTATTGTGAACCGAAGGGCATCGAAGAACTCAAACTTACTTTTTTGATTTTCATCTGCAGCTTGTCTATTTTTTTTTTTGTTTCATCCGGCGTACTTCTTGTAGAAATTGTGTTCTTAACTTGTGTACTTTAATTTTAACTTCATTTTCTTACAAATTCAACTCAATTGCTATATTGTTAATAGCACTTTGTTTTTTATATTTATTTTTGTAATCCGCTGATGAAACATCCCATATAAGCTCTCGATTCCACATTGTTTGCGCGTTCTCACTGAAATATTGCAGCAAATGGCAAACAGCAGCTGCAAACACGCAAACAGTTCATGCAAACAAAACTGATGTCTTCACATGACATGCTACATTATTGCTGCAAATTTTTGTTGTAACCATTTTTGATTGCAACTAACTATTTTTTCTACTGTTCACACATACGTAGCTTTAAAACCTCAAAAATTCAACTATTCAATCTAATCTCATAACTCCTAAAAGTAATCTATAGTTATAAGTAATTATTCAATTCCAGCTCAAATTTTTACATGTCAAAAAATGAAATTCACAGATTACACTTACCGATTCTTCTATTATACATACTCGTACCATATACAAGTACTTATGTATGTTTATTTTATTTTCAGTAATTATTTTCTACACTGCTTAATTTAAGGCAAATGCAATTATTATATGCTAAGAAAACAACATGTTATTTCTTTTGATTCCATTTTTCTTTTTGTTCTTCACAAGCACCACTTCTTCTTATTTTTAAAATTTAACATTTTTCTTGCTCAAATTTTTTATTTGAGCTGGGTCGGTGGCCGCCTTTCATTTGTATTTTACATAAAGGAAATTATTTTTTCAGTAAAAGCTTATAAGCTTAGTAAAAATCAACTCACCAGATTTATTGCTTTTCTTTTTTCTCTCTTTTTTTTTCTTTTCTTTCTTTTTACATTACGAACTTAAATTAATCAAACTTTTTCTTTTGATGGCTTTTTTTTGTCCTCTTATTTGCATTTCCAACAGTTTTACAGAATTTTCACTTTTCAGCGAAAACCTCATCGCTACCACCTGTACGATCCACTCTCTCGAAATCAGAAAAAATTCCCTTCTCCATCGCAGTTTGAAGGGCCATGTTCCCTGAACGGAAGCTAAGACAACCACTCTTTTTAACATCGCCATTGCTGTTAGTAGGTTTCAGCACTGAGGCGATGTTTGAATTTTGTCTGCTTCATTTGCGAGCGGCCGTTACAAATCTTCATACTTTGAAGGCGACATCGTCAAAAAGGATGGAGAAGGTTAGCGTTACCTTCTTGTGAGTCAGTACATTTTGCACTATGGAGACCAAGAGTCTCATGCTCTACCGACTAAGCTAGCCGGGCCGATCCCATCATTTAGAGCAGCTCATGGGGAAGAACCCGCAAGTTCCTTAACAGACGAAAGACGAATGTATTTTGACACTTATGAAATACACACCACATGATGGGATACCTATTACACGTAGGCTGTGAAATGGAATACATACATATCGTCGCCCTAGTGACACAAGAACGTAACTACATTTTTTACGATTTTGGACTGGGTATGACATCTTTTTTAAAATATAGCATTCTATATTTTGTGTCAAAAAATTGTACCTCTAAGTGAAGTAAATTTTTAAAAGCTAATTTTACAAAAGTATTCATTGAACTCATAAAAATGAAAAATAGTAAAAAAAAATCACAAAATCGTCTCTCCTGAAAACTAGCAAAGAGATATACGTTTTTGTGTCTGATAACGTCAGAACTCCTTTGCTGCTGCGGTATGATCAGGGTGCATTTACCTTAATCTTGTAGTGGATATATTGCTTGTACCGATATATCAATATATTTGCGAATGATATTTAGCTATTTTACCACGGGTGGGGGAATAACTAAATACGAGTTCTTCTTCTTAGTGTTGAAAAATCAGTGCTTTATTGCTGCAAACTTAATACTATTTATACAAATTTATTGCTTACTTAGCATAACTTAAATTACGACTAACACTTACATACAAATAGCAGCCGACAAATAACGAGCCGAAGGCCCTAGAAGCTAGTGCTCCTTCTTTTGTATATATTGGTATTGAAATTTATTTACATATTAATAAACTTGAAAAAAAAAAACAAATACACTACGCAGAAGTTAATTTAATTAACTTAACAAATACACGATACTCACAAAACATGCGTACAGATACTTAAGTGGCGGATTTATTGTTTTAAGTCTTTGGCATGAAAGGTTCCTAAATTGTTGCCTGCCAAATTTTCTAACTCATACAACTTTTACCAATTACCTTTACTACGCGACATTTGAAATATTTCGGATAGAGTTGTGATGTCAATTATTTCCACGTGTCACGTAAGATGAAATTCCGTAGAAGCACTTCTTGTCCCGGCAGGTATCGTGTCTTTCTAGCACGAATGTTGTATGTCTTCACGCCCCCCTCATTCGCCTTTCGAATGTTCTCCTTAATGTTGTCCCATATACATTGGAGTCTGTCGCATCTGGAGAGAGTCAATAGCTCGTTGCCGCTCACAGGGTTCAACCTCTCGGCTAGTTTATAGCAACTACCGTATATTATCATACGAGTATTTGTTCCGAAAAGAGCAAAGTATGGTGACACGCCAGTAGCTGGCGTGTACAATGAACTGAATTTCCCAACGCGCATGCAATCTCACTGAGGTGAAGATCCCAGTCGCGTTGATCCTCCTTCAGATATGAACGCATAGCGCCTAACAACGTTCTATTCACCCTTTCCGACGCGTTGGACTGCGGCCCATAGTTTGCCGTTTTGAATTGCCTAATTCCGTAGAAGTCCTTTACCGAGAACTGTTTGCCGTTATCGGAATGCAGTATTTGCGGCACTCCAAAGGTGTTAAACACATCCTCCTATCGGATTTTGACGACGCTACAGGTATTGACATTGAATTTCCAGACCGCGACTTAGGCTAAGGACCTAAAAAGTCTACATAGATTTTTTTGAAGGGACGATCACTACAATAACTTTTACGAATAGGAGGACTAGAAATTTGGTTGGACGATTTACATTGTTTACAAACAATACATGTTGTGACATACTGTTTAATTTAAGCCGTCATGTTTGGCCAGTTTTTGATATCCCACCATGAGCTGCCTGGGGTGGATCGTGCGCTCGAGAGATAACTTCCTCGGTTAAGCCAGTCAGAATCCATAAGAGTCGATTGTGATCAACCATGAAGTGATCCCTTTGTGATAACAAGTCACGCTTGGAGATGAAATTGTCCTCCACTTTTAGATCCGGTAGCGGCTAATGGTGACCTCGAATGGTGTTTACCAAGTGTAAATATTCTTCGCTTTTGAATTCATCAGAATTAAGGTCAATCAGCGGTACAACACTTCCCAGCTCCACGCTGTCAGCAAAGACTCGGGAAGAGTATCCGGAACTACATTTAAAGTGACTTTTCTGTGCTGTATGTCGAAAGTAAAGGCTTGCAGCTTCAGACTCCACCTAGCTAGTCTACCACTCAGGTATTTTAGGCCCCTCAGCCAACAAAAGTTGGAGTGGTCGGTGATAATGCTGAAGTCCATTCCCTCGACATAAGGCTTGAATTTCTGCACCGCCGTGACTGCACCCAAACACCTCTTCTCGGTCACGCTGTAGTTCTTCTGCCATGAGTTGAGTTCTCCCAGAAAAGTACGACATTGGAGTCTCCTCATTTTCCTCGTATCGAATCAACGCGTAAGA
This sequence comes from Volucella zonaria, assembly GCA_963966105.1. NCBI lineage: Eukaryota > Metazoa > Arthropoda > Insecta > Diptera > Syrphidae > Volucella > Volucella zonaria. Next base: position 3,989,363 of record OZ014535.1, on the reverse strand, counting down.
GGAAGTGCTTCAAATGTTGATTTGAATGGAGTAGCGTTTCATTACGATTGCACAATTGACTACAGCTCGCATCCTTCCGTTTAAATTGGCCCAATGTAGGTTTTGTGCAACCATTGCGGTGCATTGAAGTTCGCTGGAGAAACGCTTGGATTGTGCTGTGTCAGTGGCAGGGTTAAATTACCACCATTGCCTTGCCACCAGAGATATTGCATTCTTTGCTTCGTCATTTTCTATCGAACACTCAGAAATATAACGGACGCTTTCAAATTGACTTCATTTGGAGCAGATATTATTGATGAACGCAGATTCAATCCGACGTTCAAGGTAATAAAAGATAAAGAAATTAAATTTAATTAAACAAATTAAGATTAAATAAATTAAAAAAAATCATTAGTTCTAATTTCGTCATCCACTCTACAGAGCCAAGGCCAAATTCACCATCGAATTGTATCGCTGCTACCGCTTGAAGACGCACAACATAAATTCCTCCAAATCTGCTTCATAGGCAATGTGGAAAATCAACTTGATCATCGCCAAACAATCAATACGGCAATGAGAAGAGGAGTTCTTCGAGATCTGCAGCAGCTTTTTCATGAACATCATGCACTGGTTCGGTTATTCAAAACTGCGTTGGATCGTATGTCAAGTGATGACTATAAAGTCGTGATAAGAGCGTATAAATGACCTGCTGGAACGCACGAACTCCAATTTAACGCTCCAACAAAAGATAGATTGTTGTCGTTGTGATTGTTGGCGAAAATCTGGAATCACGCGATATTGTGCTCACATGTCGGGACTCTGGGCAATTGCTACAAATATCCGAAACACATCGCTCATACGATGCATTGCAATACCCACTGATGTTTGGCAAGGAGAAATATTGCAGCAAATGGCAAACAGCAGCTGCAAACACGCAAACAGTTCATGCAAACAAAACTGATGTCTTCACATGACATGCTACATTATTGCTGCAAATTTTTGTTGTAACCATTTTTGATTGCAACTAACTATTTTTTCTACTGTTCACACATACGTAGCTTTAAAACCTCAAAAATTCTAATCTCATAACTCCTAAAAGTAATCTATAGTTATAAGTAATTATTCAATTCCAGCTCAAATTTTTACATGTCAAAAAATGAAATTCACAGATTACACTTACCGATTCTTCTATTATACATACTCGTACCATATACAAGTACTTATGTATGTTTATTTTATTTTCAGTAATTATTTTCTACACTGCTTAATTTAAGGCAAATGCAATTATTATATGCTAAGAAAACAACATGTTATTTCTTTTGATTCCATTTTTCTTTTTGTTCTTCACAAGCACCACTTCTTCTTATTTTTAAAATTTAACATTTTTCTTGCTCAAATTTTTTATTTGAGCTGGGTCGGTGGCCGCCTTTCATTTGTATTTTACATAAAGGAAATTATTTTTTCAGTAAAAGCTTATAAGCTTAGTAAAAATCAACTCACCAGATTTATTGCTTTTCTTTTTTCTCTCTTTTTTTTTCTTTTCTTTCTTTTTACATTACGAACTTAAATTAATCAAACTTTTTCTTTTGATGGCTTTTTTTTGTCCTCTTATTTGCATTTCCAACAGTTTTACAGAATTTTCACTTTTCAGCGAAAACCTCATCGCTACCACCTGTACGATCCACTCTCTCGAAATCAGAAAAAATTCCCTTCTCCATCGCAGTTTGAAGGGCCATGTTCCCTGAACGGAAGCTAAGACAACCACTCTTTTTAACATCGCCATTGCTGTTAGTAGGTTTCAGCACTGAGGCGATGTTTGAATTTTGTCTGCTTCATTTGCGAGCGGCCGTTACAAATCTTCATACTTTGAAGGCGACATCGTCAAAAAGGATGGAGAAGGTTAGCGTTACCTTCTTGTGAGTCAGTACATTTTGCACTATGGAGACCAAGAGTCTCATGCTCTACCGACTAAGCTAGCCGGGCCGATCCCATCATTTAGAGCAGCTCATGGGGAAGAACCCGCAAGTTCCTTAACAGACGAAAGACGAATGTATTTTGACACTTATGAAATACACACCACATGATGGGATACCTATTACACGTAGGCTGTGAAATGGAATACATACATATCGTCGCCCTAGTGACACAAGAACGTAACTACATTTTTTACGATTTTGGACTGGGTATGACATCTTTTTTAAAATATAGCATTCTATATTTTGTGTCAAAAAATTGTACCTCTAAGTGAAGTAAATTTTTAAAAGCTAATTTTACAAAAGTATTCATTGAACTCATAAAAATGAAAAATAGTAAAAAAAAATCACAAAATCGTCTCTCCTGAAAACTAGCAAAGAGATATACGTTTTTGTGTCTGATAACGTCAGAACTCCTTTGCTCCTGCGGTATGATCAGGGTGCATTTACATTAATCTTGTAGTGGATATATTGCTTGCACCGATATATCAATATATTTGCGAATGATATTTAGCTATCTTACCACGGGTGGGGGAATAACTAAATACGAGTTCTTCTTCTTAGTGTTGAAAAATCAGTGCTTTATTGCTTCAAACTTAATACTATTTATACAAATTTATTGCTTACTTAGCATAACTTAAATTACGACTAACACTTACATACAAATAGCAGCCGACAAATAACGAGCCGAAGGCCCTAGAAGCTAGTGCTCCTTCTTTTGTATATATTGGTATTGAAATTTATTTACATATTAATAAACTTGAAAAAAAAAAACAAATACACTACGCAGAAGTTAATTTAATTAACTTAACAAATACACGATACTCACAAAACATGCGTACAGATACTTAAGTGGCGGATTTATTGTTTTAAGTCTTTGGCATGAAAGGTTCCTAAATTGTTGCCTGCCAAATTTTCTAACTCATACAACTTTTACCAATTACCTTTACTACGCGACATTTGAAATATTTCGGATAGAGTTGTGATGTCAATTATTTCCACGTGTCACGTAAGATGAAATTCCGTAGAAGCACTTCTTGTCCCGGCAGGTATCGTGTCTTTCTAGCACGAATGTTGTATGTCTTCACGCCCCCCTCATTCGCCTTTCGAATGTTCTCCTTAATGTTGTCCCATATACATTGGAGTCTGTCGCATCTGGAGAGAGTCAATAGCTCGTTGCCGCTCACAGGGTTCAACCTCTCGGCTATTTGTTCCGAAAAGAGCAAAGTATGGTGACACGCCAGTAGCTGGCGTGTACAATGAACTGAATTTCCCAACGCGCATGCAATCTCACTGAGGTGAAGATTCCAGTCGCGTTGATCCTCCTTCAGATATGAACGCATAGCGCCTAACAACGTTCTATTCACCCTTTCCGACGCGTTGGACTGCGGCCCATAGTTTGCCGTTTTGAATTGCCTAATTCCGTAGAAGTCCTTTACCGAGAACTGTTTGCCGTTATCGGAATGCAGTATTTGCGGCACTCCAAAGGTGTTAAACACATCCTCCTATCGGATTTTGACGACGCTACAGGTATTGACATTGAATTTCCAGACCGCGACTTAGGCTAAGGACCTAAAAAGTCTACATAGATTTTTTTGAAGGGACGATCACTACAATAACTTTTACGAATAGGAGGACTAGAAATTTGGTTGGACGATTTACATTGTTTACAAACAATACATGTTGTGACATACTGTTTAATTTAAGCCGTCATGTTTGGCCAGTTTTTGATATCCCACCATGAGCTGCCTGGGGTGGATCGTGCGCTCGAGAGATAACTTCCTCGGTTAAGCCAGTCAGAATCCATAAGAGTCGATTGTGATCAACCATCAAGTGATCCCTTTGTGATAACAAGTCACGCTTGGAGATGAAATTGTCCTCCACTTTTAGATCCGGTAGCGGCTAATGGTGACCTCGAATGGTGTTTACCAAGTGTAAATATTCTTCGCTTTTGAATTCATCAGAATTAAGGTCAATCAGCGGTACAACACTTCCCAGCTCCACGCTGTCAGCAAAGACTCGGGAAGAGTATCCGGAACTACATTTAAAGTGACTTTTCTGTGCTGTATGTCGAAAGTAAAGGCTTGCAGCTTCAGACTCCACCTAGCTAGTCTACCACTCAGGTATTTTAGGCCCCTCAGCCAACAAAAGTTGGAGTGGTCGGTGATAATGCTGAAGTCCATTCCCTCGACATAAGGCTTGAATTTCTGCACCGCCGTGACTGCACCCAAACACCTCTTCTCGGTCACGCTGTAGTTCTTCTGCCATGAGTTGAGTTCTCCCAGAAAAGTACGACATTGGAGTCTCCTCATTTTCCTCGTATCGAATCAACGCGTAAGAGGAAGTGCTTCAAATGTTGATTTGAATGGAGTAGCGTTTCATTACGATTGCACAATTGACTACAGCTCGCATCCTTCCGTTTAAATTGGCCCAATGTAGGTTTTGTGCAACCATTGCGGTGCATTGAAGTTCGCTGGAGAAACGCTTGGATTGTGCTGTGTCAGTGGCAGGGTTAAATTACCACCATTGCCTTGCCACCAGAGATATTGCATTCTTTGCTTCGTCATTTTCTATCGAACACTCAGAAATATAACGGACGCTTTCAAATTGACTTCATTTGGAGCAGATATTATTGATGAACGCAGATTCAATCCGACGTTCAAGGTAATAAAAGATAAAGAAATTAAATTTAATTAAACAAATTAAGATTAAATAAATTAAAAAAAATCATTAGTTCTAATTTCGTCATCCACTCTACAGAGCCAAGGCCAAATTCACCATCGAATTGTATCGCTGCTACCGCTTGAAGACGCACAACATAAATTCCTCCAAATCTGCTTCATAGGCAATGTGGAAAATCAACTTGATCATCGCCAAACAATCAATACGGCAATGAGAAGAGGAGTTCTTCGAGATCTGCAGCAGCTTTTTCATGAACATCATGCACTGGTTCGGTTATTCAAAACTGCGTTGGATCGTATGTCAAGTGATGACTATAAAGTCGTGATAAGAGCGTATAAATGACCTGCTGGAACGCACGAACTCCAATTTAACGCTCCAACAAAAGATAGATTGTTGTCGTTGTGATTGTTGGCGAAAATCTGGAATCACGCGATATTGTGCTCACATGTCGGGACTCTGGGCAATTGCTACAAATATCCGAAACACATCGCTCATACGATGCATTGCAATACCCACTGATGTTTGGCAAGGAGAAATATTGCAGCAAATGGCAAACAGCAGCTGCAAACACGCAAACAGTTCATGCAAACAAAACTGATGTCTTCACATGACATGCTACATTATTGCTGCAAATTTTTGTTGTAACCATTTTTGATTGCAACTAACTATTTTTTCTACTGTTCACACATACGTAGCTTTAAAACCTCAAAAATTCAACTATTCAATCTAATCTCATAACTCCTAAAAGTAATCTATAGTTATAAGTAATTATTCAATTCCAGCTCAAATTTTTACATGTCAAAAAATGAAATTCACAGATTACACTTACCGATTCTTCTATTATACATACTCGTACCATATACAAGTACTTATGTATGTTTATTTTATTTTCAGTAATTATTTTCTACACTGCTTAATTTAAGGCAAATGCAATTATTATATGCTAAGAAAACAACATGTTATTTCTTTTGATTCCATTTTTCTTTTTGTTCTTCACAAGCACCACTTCTTTTTATTTTTAAAATTTAACATTTTTCTTGCTCAAATTTTTTATTTGAGCTGGGTCGGTGGCCGCCTTTCATTTGTATTTTACATAAAGGAAATTATTTTTTCAGTAAAAGCTTATAAGCTTAGTAAAAATCAACTCACCAGATTTATTGCTTTTCTTTTTTCTCTCTTTTTTTTTCTTTTCTTTCTTTTTACATTACGAACTTAAATTAATCAAACTTTTTCTTTTGATGGCTTTTTTTTGTCCTCTTATTTGCATTTCCAACAGTTTTACAGAATTTTCACTTTTCAGCGAAAACCTCATCGCTACCACCTGTACGATCCACTCTCTCGAAATCAGAAAAAATTCCCTTCTCCATCGCAGTTTGAAGGGCCATGTTCCCTGAACGGAAGCTAAGACAACCACTCTTTTTAACATCGCCATTGCTGTTAGTAGGTTTCAGCACTGAGGCGATGTTTGAATTTTGTCTGCTTCATTTGCGAGCGGCCGTTACAAATCTTCATACTTTGAAGGCGACATCGTCAAAAAGGATGGAGAAGGTTAGCGTTACCTTCTTGTGAGTCAGTACATTTTGCACTATGGAGACCAAGAGTCTCATGCTCTACCGACTAAGCTAGCCGGGCCGATCCCATCATTTAGAGCAGCTCATGGGGAAGAACCCGCAAGTTCCTTAACAGACGAAAGACGAATGTATTTTGACACTTATGAAATACACACCACATGATGGGATACCTATTACACGTAGGCTGTGAAATGGAATACATACATATCGTCGCCCTAGTGACACAAGAACGTAACTACATTTTTTACGATTTTGGACTGGGTATGACATCTTTTTTAAAATATAGCATTCTATATTTTGTGTCAAAAAATTGTACCTCTAAGTGAAGTAAATTTTTAAAAGCTAATTTAACAAAAGTATTCATTGAACTCATAAAAATGAAAAATAGTAAAAAAAAATCACAAAATCGTCTCTCCTGAAAACTAGCAAAGAGATATACGTTTTTGTGTCTGATAACGTCAGAACTCCTTTGCTCCTGCGGTATGATCAGGGTGCATTTACATTAATCTTGTAGTGGATATATTGCTTGCACCGATATATCAATATATTTGCGAATGATATTTAGCTATCTTACCACGGGTGGGGGAATAACTAAATACGAGTTCTTCTTCTTAGTGTTGAAAAATCAGTGCTTTATTGCTTCAAACTTAATACTATTTATACAAATTTATTGCTTACTTAGCATAACTTAAATTACGACTAACACTTACATACAAATAGCAGCCGACAAATAACGAGCCGAAGGCCCTAGAAGCTAGTGCTCCTTCTTTTGTATATATTGGTATTGAAATTTATTTACATATTAATAAACTTGAAAAAAAAAAAACAAATACACTACGCAGAAGTTAATTTAATTAACTTAACAAATACACGATACTCACAAAACATGCGTACAGATACTTAAGTGGCGGATTTATTGTTTTAAGTCTTTGGCATGAAAGGTTCCTAAATTGTTGCCTGCCAAATTTTCTAACTCATACAACTTTTACCAATTACCTTTACTACGCGACATTTGAAATATTTCGGATAGAGTTGTGATGTCAATTATTTCCACGTGTCACGTAAGATGAAATTCCGTAGAAGCACTTCTTGTCCCGGCAGGTATCGTGTCTTTCTAGCACGAATGTTGTATGTCTTCACGCCCCCCTCATTCGCCTTTCGAATGTTCTCCTTAATGTTGTCCCATATACATTGGAGTCTGTCGCATCTGGAGAGAGTCAATAGCTCGTTGCCGCTCACAGGGTTCAACCTCTCGGCTAGTTTATAGCAACTACCGTATATTATCATACGAGTATTTGTTCCGAAAAGAGCAAAGTATGGTGACACGCCAGTAGCTGGCGTGTACAATGAACTGAATTTCCCAACGCGCATGCAATCTCACTGAGGTGAAGATCCCAGTCGCGTTGATCCTCCTTCAGATATGAACGCATAGCGCCTAACAACGTTCTATTCACCCTTTCCGACGCGTTGGACTGCGGCCCATAGTTTGCCGTTTTGAATTGCCTAATTCCGTAGAAGTCCTTTACCGAGAACTGTTTGCCGTTATCGGAATGCAGTATTTGCGGCACTCCAAAGGTGTTAAACACATCCTCCTATCGGATTTTGACGACGCTACAGGTATTGACATTGAATTTCCAGACCGCGACTTAGGCTAAGGACCTAAAAAGTCTACATAGATTTTTTTGAAGGGACGATCACTACAATAACTTTTACGAATAGGAGGACTAGAAATTTGGTTGGACGATTTACATTGTTTACAAACAATACATGTTGTGACATACTGTTTAATTTAAGCCGCCATGTTTGGCCAGTTTTTGATATCCCACCATGAGCTGCCTGGGGTGGATCGTGCGCTCGAGAGATAACTTCCTCGGTTAAGCCAGTCAGAATCCATAAGAGTCGATTGTGATCAACCATGAAGTGATCCCTTTGTGATAACAAGTCACGCTTGGAGATGAAATTGTCCTCCACTTTTAGATCCGGTAGCGGCTAATGGTGACCTCGAATGGTGTTTACCAAGTGTAAATATTCTTCGCTTTTGAATTCATCAGAATTAAGGTCAATCAGCGGTACAACACTTCCCAGCTCCACGCTGTCAGCAAAGACTCGGGAAGAGTATCCGGAACTACATTTAAAGTGACTTTTCTGTGCTGTATGTCGAAAGTAAAGGCTTGCAGCTTCAGACTCCACCTAGCTAGTCTACCACTCAGGTATTTTAGGCCCCTCAGCCAACAAAGGTTGGAGTGGTCGGTGATAATGCTGAAGTCCATTCCCTCGACATAAGGCTTGAATTTCTGCACCGCCGTGACTGCACCCAAACACCTCTTCTCGGTCACGCTGTAGTTCTTCTGCCATGAGTTGAGTTCTCCCAGAAAAGTACGACATTGGAGTCTTCTCATTTTCCTCGTATCGAATCAACGCGTAAGAGGAAGTGCTTCAAATGTTGATTTGAATGGAGTAGCGTTTCATTACGATTGCACAATTGACTACAGCTCGCATCCTTCCGTTTAAATTGGCCCAATGTAGGTTTTGTGCAACCATTGCGGTGCATTGAAGTTCGCTGGAGAAACGCTTGGATTGTGCTGTGTCAGTGGCAGGGTTAAATTACCACCATTGCCTTGCCACCAGAGATATTGCATTCTTTGCTTCGTCATTTTCTATCGAACACTCAGAAATATAACGGACGCTTTCAAATTGACTTCATTTGGAGCAGATATTATTGATGAACGCAGATTCAATCCGACGTTCAAGGTAATAAAAGATAAAGAAATTAAATTTAATTAAACAAATTAAGATTAAATAAATTAAAAAAAATCATTAGTTCTAATTTCGTCATCCACTCTACAGAGCCAAGGCCAAATTCACCATCGAATTGTATCGCTGCTACCGCTTGAAGACGCACAACATAAATTCCTCCAAATCTGCTTCATAGGCAATGTGGAAAATCAACTTGATCATCGCCAAACAATCAATACGGCAATGAGAAGAGGAGTTCTTCGAGATCTGCAGCAGCTTTTTCATGAACATCATGCACTGGTTCGGTTATTCAAAACTGCGTTGGATCGTATGTCAAGTGATGACTATAAAGTCGTGATAAGAGCGTATAAATGACCTGCTGGAACGCACGAACTCCAATTTAACGCTCCAACAAAAGATAGATTGTTGTCGTTGTGATTGTTGGCGAAAATCTGGAATCACGCGATATTGTGCTCACATGTCGGGACTCTGGGCAATTGCTACAAATATCCGAAACACATCGCTCATACGATGCATTGCAATACCCACTGATGTTTGGCAAGGAGAAATATTGCAGCAAATGGCAAACAGCAGCTGCAAACACGCAAACAGTTCATGCAAACAAAACTGATGTCTTCACATGACATGCTACATTATTGCTGCAAATTTTTGTTGTAACCATTTTTGATTGCAACTAACTATTTTTTCTACTGTTCACACATACGTAGCTTTAAAACCTCAAAAATTCAACTATTCAATCTAATCTCATAACTCCTAAAAGTAATCTATAGTTATAAGTAATTATTCAATTCCAGCTCAAATTTTTACATGTCAAAAAATGAAATTCACAGATTACACTTACCGATTCTTCTATTATACATACTCGTACCATATACAAGTACTTATGTATGTTTATTTTATTTTCAGTAATTATTTTCTACACTGCTTAATTTAAGGCAAATGCAATTATTATATGCTAAGAAAACAACATGTTATTTCTTTTGATTCCATTTTTCTTTTTGTTCTTCACAAGCACCACTTCTTCTTATTTTTAAAATTTAACATTTTTCTTGCTCAAATTTTTTATTTGAGCTGGGTCGGTGGCCGCCTTTCATTTGTATTTTACATAAAGGAAATTATTTTTTCAGTAAAAGCTTATAAGCTTAGTAAAAATCAACTCACCAGATTTATTGCTTTTCTTTTTTCTCTCTTTTTTTTTCTTTTCTTTCTTTTTACATTACGAACTTAAATTAATCAAACTTTTTCTTTTGATGGCTTTTTTTTGTCCTCTTATTTGCATTTCCAACAGTTTTACAGAATTTTCACTTTTCAGCGAAAACCTCATCGCTACCACCTGTACGATCCACTCTCTCGAAATCAGAAAAAATTCCCTTCTCCATCGCAGTTTGAAGGGCCATGTTCCCTGAACGGAAGCTAAGACAACCACTCTTTTTAACATCGCCATTGCTGTTAGTAGGTTTCAGCACTGAGGCGATGTTTGAATTTTGTCTGCTTCATTTGCGAGCGGCCGTTACAAATCTTCATACTTTGAAGGCGACATCGTCAAAAAGGATGGAGAAGGTTAGCGTTACCTTCTTGTGAGTCAGTACATTTTGCACTATGGAGACCAAGAGTCTCATGCTCTACCGACTAAGCTAGCCGGGCCGATCCCATCATTTAGAGCAGCTCATGGGGAAGAACCCGCAAGTTCCTTAACAGACGAAAGACGAATGTATTTTGACACTTATGAAATACACACCACATGATGGGATACCTATTACACGTAGGCTGTGAAATGGAATACATACATATCGTCGCCCTAGTGACACAAGAACGTAACTACATTTTTTACGATTTTGGACTGGGTATGACATCTTTTTTAAAATATAGCATTCTATATTTTGTGTCAAAAAATTGTACCTCTAAGTGAAGTAAATTTTTAAAAGCTAATTTTACAAAAGTATTCATTGAACTCATAAAAATGAAAAATAGTAAAAAAAAATCACAAAATCGTCTCTCCTGAAAACTAGCAAAGAGATATACGTTTTTGTGTCTGATAACGTCAGAACTCCTTTGCTCCTGCGGTATGATCAGGGTGCATTTACATTAATCTTGTAGTGGATATATTGCTTGCACCGATATATCAATATATTTGCGAATGATATTTAGCTATCTTACCACGGGTGGGGGAATAACTAAATACGAGTTCTTCTTCTTAGTGTTGAAAAATCAGTGCTTTATTGCTTCAAACTTAATACTATTTATACAAATTTATTGCTTACTTAGCATAACTTAAATTACGACTAACACTTACATACAAATAGCAGCCGACAAATAACGAGCCGAAGGCCCTAGAAGCTAGTGCTCCTTCTTTTGTATATATTGGTATTGAAATTTATTTACATATTAATAAACTTGAAAAAAAAAAACAAATACACTACGCAGAAGTTAATTTAATTAACTTAACAAATACACGATACTCACAAAACATGCGTACAGATACTTAAGTGGCGGATTTATTGTTTTAAGTCTTTGGCATGAAAGGTTCCTAAATTGTTGCCTGCCAAATTTTCTAACTCATACAACTTTTACCAATTACCTTTACTACGCGACATTTGAAATATTTCGGATAGAGTTGTGATGTCAATTATTTCCACGTGTCACGTAAGATGAAATTCCGTAGAAGCACTTCTTGTCCCGGCAGGTATCGTGTCTTTCTAGCACGAATGTTGTATGTCTTCACGCCCCCCTCATTCGCCTTTCGAATGTTCTCCTTAATGTTGTCCCTTATACATTGGAGTCTGTCGCATCTGGAGAGAGTCAATAGCTCGTTGCCGCTCACAGGGTTCAACCTCTCGGCTAGTTTATAGCAACTACCGTATATTATCATACGAGTATTTGTTCCGAAAAGAGCAAAGTATGGTGACACGCCAGTAGCTGGCGTGTACAATGAACTGAATTTCCCAACGCGCATGCAATCTCACTGAGGTGAAGATCCCAGTCGCGTTGATCCTCCTTCAGATATGAACGCATAGCGCCTAACAACGTTCTATTCACCCTTTCCGACGCGTTGGACTGCGGCCCATAGTTTGCCGTTTTGAATTGCCTAATTCCGTAGAAGTCCTTTACCGAGAACTGTTTGCCGTTATCGGAATGCAGTATTTGCGGCACTCCAAAGGTGTTAAACACATCCTCCTATCGGATTCTGACGACGCTACAGGTATTGACATTGAATTTCCAGACCGCGACTTAGGCTAAGGACCTAAAAAGTCTACATAGATTTTTTTGAAGGGACGATCACTACAATAACTTTTACGAATAGGAGGACTAGAAATTTGGTTGGACGATTTACATTGTTTACAAACAATACATGTTGTGACATACTGTTTAATTTAAGCCGTCATGTTTGGCCAGTTTTTGATATCCCACCATGAGCTGCCTGGGGTGGATCGTGCGCTCGAGAGATAACTTCCTCGGTTAAGCCAGTCAGAATCCATAAGAGTCGATTGTGATCAACCATGAAGTGATCCCTTTGTGATAACAAGTCACGCTTGGAGATGAAATTGTCCTCCACTTTTAGATCCGGTAGCGGCTAATGGTGACCTCGAATGGTGTTTACCAAGTGTAAATATTCTTCGCTTTTGAATTCATCAGAATTAAGGTCAATCAGCGGTGCAACACTTCCCAGCTCCACGCTGTCAGCAAAGACTCGGGAAGAGTATCCGGAACTACATTTAAAGTGACTTTTCCGTGCTGTATGTCGAAAGTAAAGGCTTGCAGCTTCAGACTCCACCTAGCTAGTCTACCACTCAGGTATTTTAGGCCCCTCAGCCAACAAAGGTTGGAGTGGTCGGTGATAATGCTGAAGTCCATTCCCTCGACATAAGGCTTGAATTTCTGCACCGCCGTGACTGCACCCAAACACCTCTTCTCGGTCACGCTGTAGTTCTTCTGCCATGAGTTGAGTTCTCCCAGAAAAGTACGACATTGGAGTCTCCTCATTTTCCTCGTATCGAATCAACGCGTAAGAAGAAGTGCTTCAAATGTTGATTTGAATGGAGTAGCGTTTCATTACGATTGCACAATTGACTACAGCTCGCATCCTTCCGTTTAAATTGGCCCAATGTAGGTTTTGTGCAACCATTGCGGTGCATTGAAGTTCGCTGGAGAAACGCTTGGATTGTGCTGTGTCAGTGGCAGGGTTAAATTACCACCATTGCCTTGCCACCAGAGATATTGCATTCTTTGCTTCGTCATTTTCTATCGAACACTCAGAAATATAACGGACGCTTTCAAATTGACTTCGTTTGGAGCAGATATTATTGATGAACGCAGATTCAATCCGACGTTCAAGGTAATAAAAGATTAAAGAAATTAAATTTAATTAAACAAATTAAGATTAAATAAATTAAAAAAAATCATTAGTTCTAATTTCGTCATCCACTCTACAGAGCCAAGGCCAAATTCACCATCGAATTGTATCGCTGCTACCGCTTGAAGACGCACAACATAAATTCCTCCAAATCTGCTTCATAGGCAATGTGGAAAATCAACTTGATCATCGCCAAACAATCAATACGGCAATGAGAAGAGGAGTTCTTCGAGATCTGCAGCAGCTTTTTCATGAACATCATGCACTGGTTCGGTTATTCAAAACTGCGTTGGATCGTATGTCAAGTGATGACTATAAAGTCGTGATAAGAGCGTATAAACGACCTGCTGGAACGCACGAACTCCAATTTAACGCTCCAACAAAAGATAGATTGTTGGCGAAAATCTGGAATCACGCGATATTGTGCTCACATGTCGGGACTCTGGGCAATTGCTACAAATATCCGAAACACATCGCTCATACGATGCATTGCAATACCCACTGATGTTTGGCAAGGAGACGATGGATATTATATCAACATAAAGGTGATAAATCCATTGATCGGTGAGTATCGATATCATAATAATTTTCATTTCAATATGACACTAATGTCACTGATATCATTTTAGGTGAGGAAACCACCAAGAAGGTCAGCGCAATGAATTTTGACGCGTATCGTTTGATGATTCGCCAAAATATCGATAACTATTTGCTTTGATTTCGATTGTTTCAGAAATTTTGCGTCGATATGTATGCCAAAATAGAAACGGAGCGCCTCTTTTTGATCAGTTTAAATCAAACAGTACATCCATTTACGCGATGCAATTTGCACCGAAGGAAATGCAGCTGATATTGGTCGGTTGACCAATTTACCGGCCACGTTCGCTGGCAGCCCACGTCATATGCATGAATATGCGCAAGATGCAATGAGATACGAGGGCGGGTCGTATGTACGCCAATACGGTGGTCCAGACCTGTTCATCACCTTCACGTACAATCCAAAGTGGATAGAAATTGTTCACCTGCTACTTCCTGGCCAAACATCAATTGATCGGCACAATATCACCGCACGTGTATTCAAGCAAAAAATTCGATGGCTGATGGACTATATTGTTAAGCATCGTGTCTTTGAGGATACTCGATGTTGGATGTATTCGATTGAATGGCAAAAATGAGGCTTGCCGAATGCACACATTCTCATTTGGTTAGTCGAAAGAATACAACATCATATGTGCCGTGATTCCTGATCCTGAAACCGATCCAGACCTGCATGATGTCGTAATTACAAACATGATTCATGGACCGTGTGGCGCTATTAACTCATAATCACCGTGCATGGTCTATGGAAAGTGTTCCAAGCGTTATCCACGGAATTTTATCACTGGAAACGATGGTTATCCACTGTATCGGCGTCGATCATCTGATGATGGCGGTAGAACAATCACAATCAAAGTGAAAGGAAATGATTTCGTGGTCGACAACTCTTGGGTTGTTCCGTATTCGTCACTTCTTTCCAAAACATTCTAGGCTCTTTGTAACGTGGAGTATTACAATTCAGTGAAGTCCATCAAGTATATCTGCAAATACGTCATGAAAGACAATGACATGGCGACTTTTGGTCTTCAAGCTCCTGATCCCAATGATGAAATCACGCGCTATGAAGTTGGTCGATACGTAAGCTGCAATGCTTCGATTTGGCGTATATTCTCATTCCAACTGTAACACATTTGGCAGTGCATCTGGAGAACGGTCAACGAGTTTATTTCACTGCAGCAAATGGCGCTCAACGTGCTCAAAACCCACCAGCGACAATATTGACCAGTTTCTTATCGATTTGCCAAAGTGATCCGTTTGCACGTACGTTACTTTACCCAGAGATACCGCGTTATCACACTTGGAATGCTTCATCGAAGAAATTTCAACGAAAGCAGGGCGATGTAGTTCCTGGTCATCCGGATGTGTGTTCCACTGAAGCTCTTGGCCGTATTTATACAGTTCATCCCAAGAAAGTTGAATGCTTTTACTTGCGACTATTGCTGGTGAAAGTTCGTGGGCCGACAACATTTGACTCACTTCGAACTGTCAGTAGTGTAGTGTTGCCAACATTTCGTCCTGCATGTCAGGGGCTCAGTTTGGTCAGATACCCACATTAATTGCGATCATTATTTCCACATGTTTTCAGAAGACATTTTGCATCGAGTTCGTGTCCATTCAGAGGATCCCCATCTTGAGATGAATGAAGAGATGCACAACCAGGCTTTGGTTTTGATAGAAGACATATGTTACCTCATGTGCGGCAGTTTGTTAGTCAGGTTAGGAGTGCCATCGCCAGATCGTGAAATAAACGACGCTTTCGAACGAGAATTGCAGCGTGAACCTGAATACGACACAAATGCATTAAGCCAATTGGTTCGAACGAATTCACCTTTGTTGAATGACCAACAAAACGAAGTGTACGATACGGTGATGAAGGCAATTGATTATAGAAATGTTGTCATGTTTTTCCTTGATGCGCCTGGTGGCACAGGCAAGACATTCCTCATATCATTGATTTTGGCTACAGTTCGTAAATTGCTGTAGCAGTTTCTTTTTCCGGAATAGCAGCTAGGCTGCTGGAGGCTTTCCGAACCACTCACTCGTCATTGAAATTGCCATTAAACCTTCAAGCGGTTGAGGAACCAACATGTAACATAACGAAACATTCAGCAAAGGCCAAAGTTTTAGTAACAAACAAAATCATTATCTAGGACGAATGCACAATGTCGCATAAACGTGCGTTAGAAGCTCTGAATCGTACTATGAAAGATCTGTGTAATGATGCAAGACGTTTTGGGGGTGCATTGATTTTACTCTCAGGCGATTTCCGGCAAACACTATCAGTAACGCCACAATCGACCCCTGCCGATTAGATCAATGCTTGCCTCAAATCATCGACATTGTGGCGTTATGTGAAGAAACTTCTGCTGACTACAAACCCCCAAAATGCGAGTTGCATTGCTAAACGATCCATCTGCCGAAGTGTTCTCCAATCAACTGCTAACTATCGGTAATGGTCGTGTTCCTGTCGACGCATCGAATGGATTGCCTTCGTTCCCGCCGAAGTTTTGCAATTTCGTCTCAACGAAAGAGGAGCTCATCAACAAAGTGTTTCCGAACATCATTGTCAACCACAAAAACTACGATTGGTTGAGTAAAAGAGCAATTTTACCGGCAAAGAACAAGGATGTGGATCACTTAAACTGCACAATTCAAAATCAAATCGTTGGTTCCCTGCATTCCTTCAAATCTATCGGCTGTGTAACAAACGAATACAAAGCACCCAGCGAAGAATTCATTGGATGTGCCCGCCTTGCCACCGCACAATTTACAATTGAAGGTTGGTTGAGTCGTCATCATGCTTCGCTATCTCAATCAACCAAAATTATTTAATTTAATTTAATTTTGGTGTGTTTCACGCGAGAGTACTAAAAGGAAAGTTCAAAGGTGAGGAAGTTCTCATTCCGAGAATTCCAATGATCCCAACCAATATGCCATTCGAGTTTAAGCGAATCCAATATCTAATTCGCCTCGCATTCGCCATGATAATTAATAAATCACAAGGCCAATCATTGAGTGCTTGTGGCCTGAATCTGGAAAATGAATTTTTTCACACGGGCAACTGTATCTCACATGTTCCCGTGTCAGAAAACCATCCGCTTTGATCGTTTTCGCACCTGACAACGAAACGAAAAATATCATTTAGCACAGAGTGCTTGATCACAGATTTTCTGCAATTTAAAATGACGCAGGGCAACGCCTGCGGCAAGTTTAAAATAAATTATTCCCATTCTGAATTAAAAAATAGCAATTAATAAGCCAAAAATAAGTAATATAATAAATAAAATCCGGTCTAATGAGAGGGGTAACAAAAGGGGAGTGTACTTTAAGAGCGTTTTCTTAACGTCAACTTAGGATCTCTACTTGCAAAAAAGTAGTTGGATCTTCGTTGGGATGGTTTGATGTTGGATGAAGAATAAGTCTTGCACTTTGCAACTTAGCGACCGGAGCGAAAATAAAATAGACTACTGTCTTCTCTGCGAGTTATTGAACAATTAAACTTTATTTTTACTAATTGACCGATGAACGGTCATATTCAAGTCAAGTAACGCGTCATAATTCTTGTAACAATAAAAAATATGGTGGTTGCTGCTGCAAGTGGCGCCAAATTCAAATCTGTTATAATTTGTAAAAAGTGTTATAAAAATTACAGAATGTATCTATTGTAGATAACAGATTATTCAATTACTTTATTGACATCGCATAGAATAGAATAATATATTGTGGTTCAATGTTTGCTGATATTCTTGAGACCGAACATTCCGCCTCCTTTAAAAGCGTCTTCTTTCAAGAGTCTAACGCGGTAGCGCTGCAAGTCTTCGAATGTGACGTCTGATAGTTGCTTTAGGTGTTTCACATCTGCGACTTAGACTTTACCATCAGAGCCTTTGACGACTGCTCCTATCCTTCCCATTAGCCATCTTTGGGGTGGTACGTTGTCTCCGTGAATAAGCACTAAGTCACCAATCTTCAAATTGTGGCTAGGCGATGTCCATTTTCCTCTGCCTTGTAGCTCATACAGGTATTCCACAGACAACCTGCACCTGAAATGGGTTTTGACTGCGTTGATTCAACGCCACCGGCCGATGCAGCTTATTTCCGGAACTTCAATGGCTGGTTCTATGATGGTTTTCAGAGACGACGCTATCAATAGATGTGCGGGCGTAAGAGCTTCCAAGTCATTTGGGTTGGATGACATCGGGGTGATAGGTCTAGAGTTCATCACGTTTTCAATCTCGACAAGTGCCGTAGAAAACTCCTCAAACGTCAGCCTTGTTCCACCTAAACTTCGGTGCAGATGACCCTTTGCGTTCTTAACGGCCTCTTCCCAGATTCCGCCAAAGTGAGGTGCCCTGGGGGGTATAAAATGAAAATTTATTAGTACAAAAAATTTGCAAGATTTCTTGGGAACATTTTTTAAAGAACATATTGCGAAATTCTCTTAATTTGGATTGGGATCCCACAAAATTGGTCGCGTTGTCGCAATGTGTGTCTCTGAGTAGACCTCTACGACCGATCATCCTTTTCAAAGCTGCTATAAATGCCTCGGCCGACAAATCAGTAACAACTTCTAAGTTAACAGCTTTTGACGAGAAACAGACAAACACTGCAACATAACATTTCTAGGGCACCTTTCCCCTGATCTTTAGATACGTGTAGATAGGTCCGCAAAAATCTACTCCACAGCACAAGAAAGGACGTGATGGAGTCAACCTCTCTTTCGGAAAATCGCCCATGATTTGGTCCAATAGTTTGGGTCGATATCTAACGCAGTGATTAGACTGCCTTACCGTATGTTGTGCGACTTCTCGAGCATTGATTATCCAAAACTGTTGTCTCAGCATAGCAACCAAAGCTCTTGGTCTAGCATGGTAATTAGATAAGTGTAAATGTCGGAATAAGGTTTTTGTAAATAGGTGATTTTTTGGTAACAACGGAGGATGTTTACACTCCTCAGGAATCTCCGCATATTTTAGCCGTCCTCCAACTTTCAGTAAAACGAGAGCATTTGTCTCCTGCACGAAGGAACTCAACCACTTAATAGATCCTTTAATAGAGCGATTGTTTTTCATTGCGTCAATTTCTTCAGTAAACGAGTCTGATTGTATAATTTGAATGATTTGCAATAAAGCATTGTCTATCTCTGCAACGTAAGATTATGATTCTACTATTGTATGACACATATTGTAAAAAAGGATGGAAGTAATTTCCGGCAAAATAAAGAGCCTCTTTGCTGTTACACAAGATCAAGAAAGAACGTGTTTGATTGAAATCCGCATTTCTTGTTACCTCACACTTATCTTAGTAAAGTAAAAATACCCTACACACCCCAACATTTGATCCTTTACGTACCGGATAAGAAATAAACTACACAAAACATTTAAAAGAGAAAAGAAAAATTAATAAAAAAGTGCAAGTGCAATGTGCAAGTGTGCAATATATATATGTATAAAAAAAAGTACATACATAGATTCCCTCGCTGTCGGTGTCTTGCCTCTTGTCGTGCTCCTTTTAAAGACTTAAATACTTTCGGTGGTTGTGCATAAATCGGAATTCCCGCGCCGTGTAAAAATTAATTTTCAACTTTAACCTCAACTGTCACCAGCTGGGCGAAACTGACCAAAGGTCGTAAGTTGCTGTAATAAAATATATTCATTAATTAATATTAGCTTAATAAACTGTATCTAATAAATGCATTATAATATACGTACGTACACATTGTGGCGTCATCAGCTTAAGCAATTGCAAGAATATTTTTGGGTAATTTGATTCACCAATCACACAAAAAAAAAAGAAGAAAAATAAATAAATAAAATGCAGTTTACGAACATACACATATGCAGGTACGTACGTTCTGTTCCCTTTGCGAAATTCTAGCCTAATTGGCATTGTCATTTCGATATCGAAAATACGATCTAACGAGATCGTAATTTAATGATATAAAAGCATGTACATTTTTTTGGTTCTCTCTCTTTGCTGACATACTTCTGTCTTATTAGGCCAAGCGGATAGATAACTACGCATTACACTGGCTAGAGCAGATCACAAAATTGCCAAAAAACTCTAAGTGCTTGGATGTTTAATTTAAAATTCCTTGCAAAATTCCTTCACGTTTTATTATTTCAAATTGTGTAATCAAATTGTGCAAGCCTACAAAAGTGCAAAAGCAAATCGCGTTATTAGACGAAAAACGAATGTTTAATTTTAAGTACATACATATTTATGTATATTTACATAAAACTTCATATACCTACATGTACATAACATCACGCCAGATCAACTGTACCATGCCGATTGCTCTAGTAGTAACAGTATCACCAGAACAGCAAAACAACAGGACCAAATATAACAGCAGATACCTTCAGTAGCAAGATAGTCTATTGTTTTTCTGTGAACAGTTTTAAAGTTTTTTTTATTTTCATCAAAATAGCGTTATGCAGCTGTACAATTTTGTTATACATGCTTACGGAACTGTTAGCACAGTTTCTTTGAATACATATTATTTTAATTTTCCTAACTTTTTATAATGACGTCAACTAACTTCAATTTAATTAGAAATATAACTACGCATATATGTACACATATATGTATATGTTATGTACATATATAGACATTTGCAGAAGAATGTACTCAACCTAATTCATATTTTTTTTGTAAAGCCAAATAAAGGAACAAAGTCAGAATTCGTAAAAAAAATATATATAAAAAAAAACAAACAGACAAACATGTTATGTATATATGTATATCATACAGAAAAACAGGGGATTGTGCACAATCTACAGTTGAAGACCTCAAGATATTAAACGTGAGTACCTATATCTTTTCATATCCTTTCTTTGGCTCTTTGTGGATTTTTTTTTTAACGTACCCATAGTTTTTTTTGTTGTTCCAATTTTCATTTAACTACAGACTTATAATAAATACTATTCTACTATGTACATACTAATACTTATGTATTAACACTTATATTTTATTTATTTTTCTTTGCTCCTACCATTTACAACTTAAACGCGAATTTCTTTTTTGTTACATACATATATGAATATATACGGATAATGTTTATCTAATATCTAATATCTAATATTTAGTATCTAATATCTAATATCTTATATCTAATATCTAATATCTAGTATCTAATATCTTATATCTAATTTCCATATTTTTAAAGTAATTGAATGAATAATATACTACTTTCAAAGAAATATAGTATTATAATAAACAGTTTACAAAATGATATACAAATTTGTACTAATAGCTAAGTACATAGATATGTCTTAAATTTAATTGAGTTAACTACTGAAGGGCGGTACCAGTGTCGTGTAAGGGACTTTGTGAGAAAGAGAATTAATCATGGTGCAAGTCATACTTGCAAGGGGAGGGTTTTCTCAGATGTTAGCAACACCCATAATATCACATTAGATCAAGTACATATTTTCCTAAAAACTTTTCTTATCCCAATATTTCAACTTCTTTGCCGAACTATCTATGTTTGTCATTCCTCATTATTTCCCCTTCAACATGGCATGATTTTTTGTAGTGAAGAAAGAGCTGCAGCAAGATCCCACCCCTCCGACGAGCTAAGCCCGTGCAATCGCAAACATGCCAACTTCTGCGCAAACGCAAGGATCGTATTCCATCTGCGAAATTTTTTTTTTCTCCTCTTCGTCACAAAATGGGGCACGAAAGGGACTCGTATCATCTAAAATGTCAGCAAAACGGACGGGTTAATACTCTGTAATTTGCTATTCACATAGTGGTATCCGAGCTTTCCCAAAACAAGGCCTGTACGATTGTATATATACTACACTAACTTATTTGCGATGGTTAGTTTTTTTGCCTGTATTTGTGTTTGCCACAAATACAATTATATATAAATTAGTTAAACTTTTTCGAACTTTAGTTTTAGGAATAACGTTTACGAGTCCAAGTATTATAGAAGTACTACTCTGTACCAGGATCTTGAGTTACCGTAAACAGTTGCCTACAATAACTTTTATGTTATAGAATAAATATTTGAGTCGTTATGATTTGCTTAATAGTCCAAATATAAACATAAACCAGTTTAAAAAAAATAACCTATTTAAAAGTATATCCCCCATTTTAGTTTCTATGTTTTCCAAATATCATGAAAATTTTGTACAGATCACACCTACACTAGTACTTAGCCTTTAGTATGTTTTCACGTTATGAAGCTGTTGTTTTTTTTTCCTTTTGCATAATTTCCTTACAATATTCGTTATGAGTAAAAGTAATTTTTCCACTGGCACCGTACCAAAGCATTCGAGGAGTATGACAACCCGCTCCCAAACATTGCGGAGCTCTGACACACCCTCCAATCGGTTACCCAGTAATTTTCAACCCTTAACACATTCTCCAATAAGAACGACAACGACCACTGGTTATGTAACTTGTGAATCTGAAACTGACTCCAACACAAGCAATTCTTTTCAACCGTACTTGAAACAAGTAGCCAATAGTGTGGTTACAACAAGTACGAGTACCTCCCCTACCACAGTAGGCAGTGTGATACAACCAATTAGGTCCTCACAAATTCATAATATTGATAACATGAATAAGAACACACAAGATCTTCCACTTGCTTATCAGCATGTTGACGAGTTCTTAAATGTTGCACATGCAAATATAACGAATACGGCCAGCAACTTTAGACCAGCTGAGTCTGCAACAAATAACGATAAGCCAGAACGTATTTCAATCAATACAGCAAATGCTAGACCGTTTGACGTACACATTCGTCAAGTAGTCACCGATACTTTGGGAATGTTGCTACCGGTTTTGGTCGTCAAAGACAGCATAGATAAAGCACTGCTACCTCTTATAAGCGATCGCAACAAAAACGATGAATATGTTCATAAATTTACCACACCGAAAAATATTCGAAACCCTGATCAAAATTACCCCTTTCACCATCAGCTTCCAGAGAACTTATCCAACATAGATTCTCTGAATAGCTTTGGTGTAAATAGAATATTTCCTAATGAGAGATTAAGCCAACCAAGATCGACTGATTGCTTGTAGTATCGGTTAGATCGTTGGGGATTGAAATTCGATGGTTCTTCGAAAGGTATTTCAGTTGAAGATTTTGTCTTTAGAGTAGAAATGTTTAGATGCAATTATAATTGCACATGGAGCGATGTTTTAATGAATTTTCATCATCTATTGTCAGGAACAGCTCAGAAATGGTATTGACAATTTCTAAGAGGAAATCCTAGAGGTGATTGGCCAAGCTTACGACGTGCGTTAGTAAGACATTTTCGAATTCACGAAAGCGGTTTTGAAATTATTAAACATATTATGGATAGAAGACAACAATCCCGGGAAAGCTTTGAAGATTTTTTCAATGTCATCCTGTAGTTAAAAAGTCAATTGCGTCAGCCTATTAGAGACAATGAACGTATTCAAATCCTTCGTACGAATATAAGTCCGAAAGTGATAAATTTTATATATCCAATGAAAAACCATACCCTTGATTAGTTTAAGGATGAATGTTGTCGAGCAGAAAGGCACTCGATGATGGGGAATTTGTTTGTCTACCACCTGACATTAAGCTCAGTGTCATAGGAGAAAATGTAAAACAAAATCTTAAGCTTGCTTTCGAACGTAATCGGGATGCATATAATCTCAGAAGTTCAAAAATAATCTTTAATCCAAGTGAAATAATTTATAGACGAAATTTCGGATTAAGCAATGCCTCGAAGCATATTAATTTAAAACTGTGGCCGAAATTTTTGAAATGCAGAATTACAAAAAAAATTGGAACGTCAATGTACGAAGTTGAAAATTTTGACGGCAAAAAGATTGGTGTATTTCATGCCAAAGATTTACGAAAATAATTTCGAATATTTTACACCAGGGTCATGGGTCGATTGTGTATTAAAAGTTCAGTGGAAAATGACATTTTCGTGTCTTAACAAAACGTGAGACGATTTATTAATTCACGGCTTTGTGGCGTCATCAGCTTAAACAATTGCAAGAATATTTTTGGGTAATTTGATTCACCAATCACACAAAAAAAGAAAAAAATAATAATAAATAAAATGCAGTTTACGAACATACACATATGCAGGTACGTACGTTCTGTTCCCTTTGCGAAATTCTAGCCTAATTGGCATTGTCTTTTTGATATCGAAAATACGATCTAACGAGATCGTAATTTAATGATATAAAAGCATGTACATTTTTTTGGTTCTCTCTCTTTGCTGACAGTCGTTCATTGAGCTCCGTAGAGTATTGATGTGTTTCGGCTTTCGGTTGGGTAGTGATACCAATATAAAAGAATTTGACAAAGCTGATATAGGGCTCCAATTAGCCCAGAGGTAGTGCGCCCGGTTACCAAGTGAAAGGTGGTTGCAGGTTCGACTCCGGGTCGAATAGACTCTTTTTTTTTTTTTGTTCAATTGAAAAAAAAAACAAAATAAAGTGATAGAGTGATAGTGTTAAAAATCATCACGCGATGGATGGTGAAGAGCGGTCCGTTATACCAGTAACGGGATCCGCAGATAAATCAGGCGAGGCGTCAGGCGGTTCAAGCCAAACAGAACCGGAGACAAAGAGAAGGAGGGCGCTAAGGCCAACTCCCACCTTAGCACAACGTCCCTCCCTACCAACTTCCACTCTAAAGCTGCTTGGTGGAGTGAGGGAAGGAGCGCAATCAACGCCCGGACAATTTACCGACAGCAACCCATTCGCTTCAGATGTTTACCAACATCAGAAAGGGAACAGCTTCGCTTCCTTGGCGTCAACCGAATCGGAAGACGAAGAGGAAGAAATGGAGTCAATTAGTAGTAGCATCAAAATGCTACAACAAAGAGTACTAGCCATTAAAGGAAAGCAAATGCTAAGACGGAAGCGGGAAGAGCAACAGCAATCCCAGCAGCAACAACAAACGCAGCTAACTCAAAATCAGAGCCAACAACAACAAACAAACACAATAGCGCAGGTGCTACACAAACACCAACAAAAACTTAAAAACCACCAGCAAAAACAACAAGTGCAACCACAACAACGGCAACAGCAAAAACAGCAGCAGCAGCAGCAGAAACAACAACAGCAGCAGCAAAAACAACAGCAACAGCAACAACAACAGCAGAAACAGCAAATTGCAAAACAAAGGGTTCCACCTATAAATACATACAAAATGGAACTCAAAGAGACAATAGAACTGTGTAAGTCGGCCATAGGCAACAACTTTTTTATAAAAAGATTATCATTAGATAGGCACTGTAATACAGTGGAGCGCTATCATAAAATTAAAAGTTTATTGAAGGATTCGACGACGGAATTCTTCTCCTATACCCCGAAGGGGGAGAAGCTGCAGACAATGCTGCTGAGGGGGTTAGAACCGGAGGAGCTCCTTGCACTGCTGAAAGAGAAGGAGTGCGAAGGGCTCAAATTCGTGGGGGTAAAGCCATTTGTCACGGCTAGAGCCAAAAGGGAGAAGCGGAAACTGCCGTTCTTCCTGGTCCAGCTAAGTCCCAACAGCAAACTGGATGGTCTAAGGAGTATTAAAGTCCTGGACTACCAGGTTGTACACTGGGAAAAATTAAAGAGGAGCGAAAACATTTTACAATGTGTTCGCTGCCAAAGGTTCGGGCACGCCGCGTCGAACTGCGAAATGCAGCCTCGATGCGTAAAGTGTGGAAAGAACCACAAGTCAGAGGAATGCGCTCTAGGTAAGGACGGAGCGTCGGAAAAAAGCCAACTCTCTTGTGCTTTATGTAGGAACACGGGACACACCGCAAATTATCGGGGTTGTCCCAAATTCCAATACATCAAAAGAGTAAATCTGGCTCGGCAGCAGAAAGTGGAAGTTAAACGTCCACTCGTGCAGGCACAAACACCAGCCGTTACTCCCCAAGTTACCTACACCCAAATGGCGGCAGGTAGGGGAACTACGGTACAACAAGCAAAGGTAGCTTCTCAGGCCCCAGCGCCTAGAGCACCTGAACCTGTACCTGACATGCTGGCTATCTTGCTTTCTATTCAGGGGCAGATGGCTCAGCTTCAGCGTAAAATACAGGAACAGGCTACGCGGGTGGATCAAATATACGCGCTGCTGCCGGGCCTAACGCGCCACTTGTCGTAATGGGTACGTACATGGCGGAGCAAACCCTGAAGGTCCTTGCAGTGAATGTTAATTCATTGATTAGGTTCGAACGAAGAGCCACACTGTTTAAGTTGCTTAAAGATCAAGCCCCTGATGTGCTTTTGGTTAGCGAAACTAAGCTTACCAAAAGACACAAAATAAGGCACAGGAGATATGAAATATTACGAAGAAACCGACCCAATTCTATTCAAGGAGGTGGTGTTGCGATCTTTCTAAGAAAGGGACTGCATTTCAAAAGAGTATACAGTCGTGTAGTACGTAGGTTTCAGGTGCTGGAAGCATGCGTCATGTACATTCCTCTCCGTAGTGGAAAGCGGTTATACATGGTGTCTGTCTATGCACCTAAGGCTACTCAATCCACTTTATTCATCTCAGAGCTCGAGACACTTTTTCGATTCCTAAGGCTGGAATTGGAAGACAACTATTTTATTATCGGCGGAGATTTCAACGCCAAACATAGAGATTGGGGAAATGATACACCAAATACTAGAGGGAACCTACTATTCAATTGGTGGGGTCAACACAGCATAATGTATCGACTTGGGCTTAAGGCGACGGATAGTCCGTCGTTTCCCAGACACGGGTCCTATTTCGATCTTCTGCTGTTCGACTCACGAATACAACTGACATGCACTAACCAACAAACTACAAACTGTCTACGCACTTTCGTGTATGACAGTGACCATTGCGGTCTCAGCACCGAAATAACTGTTCCCAACGAAAATGCGGAATTGGATGAGTTTGTTCAAAGGCATTCCTACAACTATAGTAGGGTGCGTTGGACACACTTCACCAGAACACTGACAAGAGCACTCTCCTCGAATTCGCTCTACCCACCGTCCAACAGAAATCTGTCAAACGAGGAGATTGACAGGTATCTTAGACTAATGGACGATACAATCAAACGAACAATGGACAAAACGATACCTCGGTATCAACACACTGACGACGAAGACTTATTCCGCAATGCAACTATTGATGCACTGCACCGACAAAAAAGTAGGCTGCTGTCAAGACTAAAAACCGTGTACAGACAGTTTACTGACAGACATAACCCGGAGTTCATGACATTGAAGTCGTCGATTAAAAACCTCCAAAGGAAAATTACAGAAACTCTGTAAGTTTGTATTGGAACAATAAAATTCGGGCTGTAAACACCAGCAACCCGAATATGTTCCCGCAAATAAATAAAATATTTCGGAGAAATAATCAGAACGACCTTCCGTGTCTTAGAATCACCCGAACGGCGAACAACGAACAAATACTTGTAGCAGCAGGCATTGATCCAAGTGAGGCCGTTGATGATGACAACTTCTTTGAGATCGAGGATCCGCAGGAGCAGGTAGAGACTATAGGAGCGACTTTCCAGGAAGTGTACAAGGCGAATGATATCATTGGCCCAAACCACGACCTGGAGAATCGAGTCCTTGTACACAATTTCTACCTTCGAAATGAAATAGAGATTTGGCGATTCGAGAACTCGGGCTTCACCCAGTTTAGTGACGAGAATAGGTCAAATAACGTCATCGCCAACGATAGGGTACTACCCCCTTTCATTTCGAAGGAGGAGCTCCAAACGATCTTCGAATCGCTTAGAAGTAAGAAATCAGGTTGAACCGATGAAATACCGAACATCGTGCTTCGACATCTCCCTCTGGAAGCGGTGAACATTTATACCACCCTGTTTAATAATGCAATGAATAATGCACATTATCCAGCGCATTGGAAAACTGCGGTAGTACATCCCATACCTAAAAGGGATAAAGATGCTTCCAATCCGGCGAATCTCCGCTCGATCAGTCTTCTTCCAAACATCAGTAAGGTTTTCGAGAAGGTAATCAATAGAGTCCTGACTAAGTGGGTTGAGGACAAACATATAGTTCCGGATAATCAATTCGGTTTCAAGGCGGGGCATGCTATCATTCATGCTGTGTCGAAACTGGTTTCTGATATCCAATGGAACAAAGGCAAGAACCAGTGCACTGGTGCCTGCCTGATTGACTTGGAGAAGGCCTTCGATACCGTATGGTTAGAAGGACTCTTTTTCAAGCTGGACAGGTTGGGCATTAGTAAACCACTGCTGTATATTCTTTTTGATATGCTCTCCAGTAGACAGTTCACCGTGAAGAATGGCGATGTGACTTCTGCTGGAACATTTAACATTAAAAACAAGGTGCGGTAAATTCGCCAATCCTATTCAACATTTACACAAGTGATCTGATAGGTTCACTTCACCATGCCATAGCGTACGCAGACGACTTAATCGCGTACAGATCAGGACCAAAGATTGAGGTCATTAATATGCTTTTGCAACGCGACTTCGAAAAAATTAAGCGATATTGCGACGACTGGAAGCTGAAAATCAACTTTCAGAAGTCGGAAACCATTCTGTTTAGGACGCCTTTGTCTGGGGCTTCTAGGGATACCAGAAAGAATTGGCGAAAGTTCTCTATCGTCGGACAACATGGACAGCCACTTGCTTGTCGAAATGTAGTCAGATACCTTGGGATCTGGCTAGATCAATATCTATATTTTAACAAACATATGGATGTTGCTCTGGCCGGAGCCAGAGGTGCTTTTGCCCTTACGAGGAGACTGTTTTATAACAGCCAACTCGATGCGAGGGTGAAGGTGATCTGCTACATGGCCCTTATCAGGCCCATGCTTGTATTTGGATGTCCTGTGTGGTTCAACGTGAGAGCAAGTTTGTTGGAAAAGATTCGGGTGTTTGAGAGGGCTTGTCTTAGGACTTGTCTTCGCTTATACAGAACACCAGAATCTGAGTACATAAAATTCTATCGTAATGAGGTCTTGTACAATAGGGCGAACCTAATAAGAGTGGACAATTTCGTCATTAAGTTGACTCGAAGGCACATTGCAAGAGCAATGACCTCATCGAACAACCTGATCTCCGGGGCTTACTACCCTAATTATATGTATCACGAGAGAGTTCGCTTTGACGGCTTTATTCCTCCAGAAGCGTTCCTCTACTTAGATAGTAAAGGTCTGATCCAGGACAGATTGGCGGTGCCGCTAATCTTCCACGTCGCTCGAACAGCTGCGGACAGGCGACTCAACTACGACAGAGACGTCGCACACGGCAGTACGGAGCGTCTCCGGTTCAGTAGAGCGGTGGGGAGTCGCGACATGAGGGATGTTGCTCAGCAGCACCAACAATTTTGGTGGCTTTTTGAAGGAGAGGATGCTTCGTCGTCGAATTCCTCCAATACTTGATAGCTTCATGTGAAGCAAAGTGGGTCGCCTAATATTTGTTTTAGCGTTGGCCGGCTTACATAGTTTTAAGTAGGAGTAAGTTAGATTTAAAAAAAAAAAATATATATAAAAAAAAAATTAATGAAAATAATAAATCAAAAAAAAAAAACAACAACAACATATATATATATATATATATATATATGTATGTACATATGTATATATATATATATTATGTATATATATATGTATATATGTATGTATTAAATGTATGTAAGTAGGTTAAGTAGATTAACATTTATTTGTAGGTAGTTTGTAGGATTTTAGTTTTAAGTTTTATAATAAAATAAAAAGAACAGTCCTTTTACTAAGTTTTTTTTTGTAAAAAATGTTTTCTTAGTTTTAATTATAATTAATAGAAATAGTATAGTATAGTAGTAAGGTACGTCGAAAGGCATAATTTAAGTGTTAGGTTTAACTTAGAGTGCCCGCATGGGGCCAGTAAGTTAGAATACGATAATTTTAAGTTAATTAAGCTAACTTTTAAGCATTTTTTTGTCTAGCAAGTAAGAGTAAATTAAGTGAAACAATAAAAATGCATATAAACTGAAAAAAAAAAACTGAAACTGACTCTCTCTTTGCTGGCATACTTCTGTCTTATTAGGCCAAGTGGATAGATAACTACGCATTACACTGGCTAGAGCAGATCACAAAATTGCCAAAAAACTCTAAGTGCTTGGATGTTTAATTTAAAATTCCTTGCAAAATTTCTTCACGTTTTATTATTTCAAATTGTGTAATCAAATTGTGCAAGCCTACAAAAGTGCAAAAGCAAATCGCGTTATTAGACGAAAAACGAATGTTTAATTTTAAGTATATACATATTTATGTATATTTATTGGGTCTACAAATAAGTTTCCAGCGTTTTTTTCCCAAATTTGAAGTTTTATTATGAATACATAGTTACAATGCTTTATTCAAAGTATCGTCCATCGGAAGCTACAACTTTCCCCCATCTTTCTGGCAAGTTATGAATTCCGGACCAAACAAATTTCTCGTCTTTCGAGCCCAAGTACGTATCGAGCCAATTTTTGATTTCCTCTATTGAGCTGAAGCGTATTCCCGTAAGAGCGTTCTGCATCGAACGAAACAAGTGGTAGTCAGATGGTGCCAAGTCTGGACTGTAAGGCGGGTGAGGCAGAATTTCCCATCCACTATTTTCCAAATAGTTTTTCACCGAAACCGCAACATGTGGCCGAGCGTTGTCGTGATGAAAAATGACGGACTCATTCCTGGTCTCATATTCTCGCCGTTTTTCTTTTAATGCCCGATTCAAACGAATTAGTTGGGTTCGATATAATGGTCCTTTGATAGTTTCACCACTCGGAAGCAGTTCGTAGTATACGACACCCTTTTGATCCCACCATATACAGAGCATGACCTTATTCACGTGAATATTTCGTTTCGGCGTCGATTGGGCGGGCTCGACGGGTTTTGTATACGATTTTCTGCCTTTAGGATTATCATAATAAATCCATTTCTCATCACCAGTGACAATACGATGCAAAAATGATTTATTTTTATACCGCTGCAGTAACATTTCGAACATGCAAAATCGCCGTTCGACGTCTCTTGGCTTCAATTCGTACGGCACCCAGTTTCCAACCTTTTGAATGAATCCCAGTGTTCTTAGGCGCAGGTAAACGACTTGTTGCGTGATGCCCAATGATGCAGCAAGTTCTTCTTGAATCTGACACGGATCCTCATCCAGTAAAGCGTCCAATTCATCGTCTTCAAAACTTTTCGGCTTTCCGGGGCGATCTTTGTCTTCAACTCCAAAATCACCACTTTTGAACCGTTTGAACCACTCGCAGCACGTCAGTTCACCAATACATTCCGCCCCATAAGTTTCCGAAAGCAAACGATAGGCCTCAGCCGCACTTTTCTTCATATTAAAGAATAATAGCAGCGCTTCCCGCAAATGACGTTTATTTGGCTGGAAACTTGCCATGATTTTGCTCGATAAGATGTACGACACCGATAGAACTGCTCAAATATAACGCTGCAAAGTTGTTGACAGATACAAAACCTACAAATAAAACACATGGGGTCTGACATTTCTGCCCGGGATCCACTGGTGGCGCCATCTCTGACAAACGCTGGAAACTTACTTGTAGACCCAATACAAATTTGTTATTTTATTTAAAGATAAGATCATTATTACAAATATAAAAGCTTAACTCTAGTTACATATGTGTGTTACATATAGTATATACAAGTGCAGAAATTGTTATAAAATTTATAATTTTTTATGATGTAGGGAAACATTCGTCTCAAACGCTTTAATTCCGTTTTTGGACATTGACATTTTTTAGATGGGCTTTGTGAATTTTCCTACCACTATCTGTTGTTACTGTAACGCGATTATTCTTTGCCACAATTTCTTTTTTAAGCAACGGCTTGTTTTTTCCTTTGATTCTTTTAATTGCAGTGTAAATCACGTCCCCCTCGCGATACTCCCTGGGTTTACCTCTCTTTAAATTTAACCTTACATTTCTGGCCTCCATGTTTCGCTTAATAATGCCCCTGAGATCTTTATTGATTCTTGAGCGGATGTTTAAAAAATTTTGATAATTGACTCTCTGGGATCTATTAAAGAATATGTCAGTTGGTTTTCGTTTGATGACCGAATGTATAGTATTGTTATAACGATCTACGGCTACGTAGACAAGTTCGTTGACCTTTAAATCTGGATACTCGGTTTTATGGCACCGACAAATTTCCAGTATAGTGGAATGTACCCTTTCTATTTGTCCATTTACCTCGCTTCTGTGGGTTGGGGTTAGATATAATTTGATTCCTAGAGTTTTAATAAAGTTTAGGACAATTGGGCTGAGGAAGCCTCTTTCATTGTCCGTGACTAAAATTTGTGGGACTGTAAAGTAGTGTAAAATTTTAATCAATTCTGATCTAATGTAAATGGCAGATTTATCTTTAATGTGGAAAAATTTAGAAAACTTAGAAAACTTATCAACTATGGTTAAAAATTTCTCGTTTTGAAGTTCCATGATATCCATATGAAGAATTTCGCATGGATACTTGGGAATGGGTGTATCCTGTAAAGTGGGAGTTATGGGGTGTCGATCGTACTTGTTGGCATTACAGATTTCGCATGACGAAGTTAAGTTTTTTACTCTAGACATCATATGTGGAAAATAAAATTGTTCGAGGATTTGCTCTTTGTTTTCTCTTGCCGACCGATGGGCTCTTTTATGTTCCCTCTCCATAATTAGGAATTGACGGTCTTCATTAGCAACGTCCTCGACAACCCTTTGCGGCACGCGAATCTTGTATTTTTCGAAGTTTTCCAGATAAACTTTTTGAAGCAATCCCAGATAGTTCTCCGGAATTTTAATTCCGTTTACTACATTTGGGTTCAAGTTTTCCCTAAGCATTTCTTGCAGAAATATAATGGCGATGATAGCCCTGATGCGGTTCTTCGTGAGCACAAAGATCGATGCCAACTCTGAAAATAAGCTGGTTTCTAAAAACATTAATTGGAGCTTCTACATGTGGTATTAGGTCGGAATTATCCTGATCAGCACTGTGCGCGGTGCAAGAATCTGTATCACTGTTAGAGAGCTCACAAAGTCCTTCTTCTGCCGTACCAGTCAATGAGTCTGCCCCTGAGGCTCGTCCTTCATCTGCAGTATCTGTGGCTGATTCCGAGAGTGCTTCTTGTAGCTCGCTTGCAGTTTCGGTGCTTGTGTCGCCAGTTGTTGCGGCTCCGCTAGGTAGAGCAGGCAGATGGTTAACTTCTGTCTTCAGGCGTGAGAGAGCATCAGCCACGAAATTCAATTTACCTGGTGTGTAGAACAAATCGTAGTTATACTCTTCAATCCTTGCTTTCCAGCGTTTGAGTTTTGCATTGTGATTTCTATTACTCAGTGCGAATGTAAGAGTCTGGTGGTCTGTGTAAATCTTAACCTTTTTTGCTCCATACAGATAATTTCTCAAATTATCCAGAGCCCAAACTACTGCAAGCATCTCTTTCTCGTTCGTCGCGTAATTTTCCTCTGTTCGATTCAGAGAACGAGATATGTATGCGACGGGCCTCTCCTTACCATGCTCACCTTGAGACAGCACTGCTCCGATCGCGAAATTTGAAGCATCCGTGGTCAAATTGAAGCTTTTTTCGAAGTTCGGAAACGCAAGCACTTCTGCAGAAGTGAGTAGCTCCTTTAAGGTTTCGAAAGCCTTAACTGCATCTTCATTGAGAGATATTGGAACATTTTTTGATTGGTTAGCTCGAACTTGTGCAAATTCTCCTCAAGTTATATTCGTCAACGGTTTGGCTAATTTGGCATAATCACGGATAAATTTCCTATAATACGAAGTTAATCCGAGGAAGCTTTTCAGTTCCTTTAAGTTCGTCGGTGAAAGGATTTTTTCGATAGCCCTAACTTTTTTTGGATCTGGAAGGATGCCATCGGGAGTAACAAGGTAGCCAAGAAATTCGACACTGGTAGCCAAGAAGTTAGTTTATTCCAGATTGATTTTCAACCCGGCCTCACTGATTTTGGTAAAGACGATCTCTATGTCTCTTAAATGATCTTCCTCGGTTTTACTAAAAATAATTTTGTCATCTATATAGACGTTGAAAGATTGCTGGAGCATTCTTGAGGCCGAACGGAAGTCTTAGATATTCATACTTCCCATTCATCGTTGAAAAGGCTGTTTTCGGAATGTCCTTGTCTTTCATGAGGATCTGATGGAACCCTGAGGTTAAATCAAGCGTGGTAAAGAATCGAGCATCACCTAAACTGGCAAGCGTGCTGTTAATATCGGGGATAGGATACGTATCCGGAACTGTTACGGCGTTTAGACGCTTGTAATCGATGACCATTCTGTACTGCTTTTCTCCGTTTGGCTTTGGCTTCTTCGGAACAACCCATATAGGTGAATTATACGGACTGTTGGATGGACGAATGATGTTCTCTGATAGGAGTTCACTTACCTGTCTTTCAACTTCTTCCCTCATACAAGCGGGGTAAGGGTAACTTTTTGAATAGATTGGCTCGTCGGTGTTTGTACGAATTTCGGCTCGGACGTTGGTTTTCACCTTCTCATTCCCCACTGGACCAAAAAGACTTTTGAACTTCATATAAAGGTATCCTAATCTAGATCTTCCTGACATGGAAACATTTTCGCCTAAGGTAAGCATTTGACTAATTAATTCAGCGGAAGTGCTGTTTTTGAGAGGAATGATTTTATTCGAATCAATGGTAAGCATATGTTTTTCTCTGTCTATTACAGCCTTCAACTGCTTCAGAGTATCGTCACCTATAATACCATCAAACGATTTCAGATTTGGGAGGATGTAAAATGTTATCTCGAAATCACAGCCTAAGTAATGGAAGAACCTTCCACAGATTTTGTTTCTAACTAGGATATTTCCGGCAGGACTGTTGACATGGAATGGGATTCTTACGGGGTCGGGACACGGAACTAAATTGTGTTTGATGAAGTTCTTATTCGCTCTAGTGTCTATGAGGAATTTTAGGACGTCCCCGTCTCGCGTTACATATTCTATGTATGGTACGCTGGAAACGAGGCCCCTTCCATAAAATTTTCTCCCCTAGGCTCTTCATTGGGGAGTTTAGTGGATTCTATTTCTGGGTTTTCTTCACCCGTGGTGTCTTCCGGGCCTGTGGACACTACGTGATTAAGCCGTTGTTGTTTTCGAGGGTAGTAATCGGATTTCGATTCCCTCTTAGCCAATTTTGGCAAATTCATATAGTTAACCTTCCTAGATTGGGTGGAATTGCCCACTTCCATTTTTACTGGAGGCTTTGGCCCTGTTGGCCTTTGGGGTTGGTGCTGTTGCTGAGAATTTGACCTCCCCGAATGATGTGAATAATGAGCAGGATTATCTCTTGGGGGATATGACTTGTTAAGGTTTCCAGGATTGTGATGAGATCCTGAGTTACCTCTAAAATCGTAGTTCACAGGGGAAGAGATTGTATTGGATGTCCTGACATGTAGAGAATTGTTTCTGAAGTTCAGGTTTTGCATCTCTAAGCATGCTGAATATGCCTCAGGCAAGGTTCTTGGCTTCTGAATGATAAGGAGTCTTGAAAGATCTCTGTTTCCAACAGAGCATTTATGGTTTCGGTAGAGTAAGTTTCAGCCCTGATCTTATTGATTATCAAGGAGAATTGATGATTCACAGTGGCATAGATATCGTCAACTCATGAGCCACCCTGTGTGAGCTGATTGAGTTGGTGCTCAAAGGTACGGATATCCCTCTTGTCGGCGTAATGGAGCGAGAGAATTTTTTTAATCTCGTTCCAATCGTTATCGAATATATTGTATGAGACAAGAGCAGAATCCGCCCTGCCTCTTATCTTTTGACGTATATGTTGTAGAATCGCACGGTAGATTGGCTTATTACGAACTATTTCATAGTCCTTCAGAATTGTCTCTACGCTGTAGACCCAGGAGACATATTGGGCTGGGTTGCCGTCAAAGACTTATAATTCCTTCACCGAATCAGGGAGTTTAGAAATATCCTTTAAGTCTTGTTCGCATGTTGGCCAACATAATTGTACCGCGACTTCCGCAAGTGGAACGGAGCTGTCTCCCTGCTGCACAACCAGGAGTCGATTCCCGATAACCGCTAAGCGTTCGTTAACGTGTTTAATGGACTCTTGTGGATTGAATTGTTCTATTCTGCTAATGCGGCCTTCTATTTCCCTAAGCCGTTCTATTACGGAATTTATAGCTCCCGTGAGCTGAGTGACGGATGTCTTAATCTCATCCATTCTAATAGAGATTACCAAGGAAGTATTCGAGAGCACGGAAAATGAACAAAATTAGATATAAGAACACACGACAGTAAAATAACAACAGAAGTGGCAAATAGCTTTTTCTAAATATTATAATTTTTTATTTTTTTATTTTTTTTTTTGATTAATTAATTTTTTAAAAGTATTTTAAATCGTTTTGTCAAAAAAATGACGTTGGGTTAAAGTTCCTGCTTCTCTCAGTGGGATTGAAAAATTCAACCATTTAGTGCATTGTTTGAGTGAGCAAGCACTTGGAACAGTGAAGGCTTCAAAAATTACTGAGGAAAATTATCCAAAGGCGCTCAAAAGGCTAGAAGAGCGATATGACAACACCTGTCTGATATTTCTGGAGTATTTCGATGCTTTTTGGCCTTCCAAAAATGAAAAATGACTCGCCCACTCAGCTAAGAGCGCTGGTTGGCAATGTTTCGGCACCATTCGATTCTCTTACGTCGTTAGACAATCATGAAAATATCTCCAATGCGATAATCATTTATTTGGTTATGTCTGAAGTTGACTCAGAGACCCAAATTAAGTGGGACGAATCACTCGATTATTCGAAATTGCCTAAGTGGACCGATTGTACCACCGTACTAAATAAACGTTGCCAGTTCTTGAAAAGTAGAGAAGGAAAGAGTTTGTTCGCCGATACCGGAAGATTAGATGTGAGGTCCAGGCAACATAATCGGAAACCAACTCACACATCTTTACTGGTAACCAATTCTTCTTGTAGTTTTTGCAAATCACCGCATCATGCAATAGTGGATTCCAATAAATTTTCAAATTTGAATGTATATGGTCGGTTCAAAAATGCAAAACGGTTGTCACTGTGTATCAACTGCCTGAAAAAAGGACATGAGGTAAGCAACTGCTCGTCAAAAAGGTGTGATGTTTGCTCAGACCCTCAACATCTATTGATGCATAGGTACAATACGTCTCAGCCACAAGGTGAACCGTTGACTTCCTCTCAGCTCGTTGGAAATACAAGGACCACTCTGCATAATGCGATAGATGTCAACGTTGAGCCTAAAGTTGTTTTAGCAACGGTAGTAGTAAAGGTCAAGAATCAGGCAGGGGATTTCGTGCTTGCCAGTGCTTTGCTCGATTCACGTTCGCAGATTAGTTTGATGACAGAGGCTTTAGCAAACAATCTCGGCCTAAAGACATTGAACAGCTCCATAGACATACGCGGCGTTGGAGATATTTCTGCGAAAATTCATTCGACAACTGTGACAAGAGTGCAATCAAGGTTTGACAATTTCGAGAAAAATATTGAGTTTTGGGTCGCTCGCTCAAAAACAGATTTCCAACCTCCACATCGATTGCAAAGAAAGGATTGGAGAACTCCCAGGGAAGTAAACTTGGCGGATCCATTGTTCTACAAGCCTCAAACAATAGATATGTTACTGAGTGCAGATCTGTTCTTTGATTTGATGATAAAGGGGCACATTAAATTGGGCCCAAACTTGCCAATTATGCAAAACACTCTTCTCGGATAGATAGTTTGAGGGGATTATTGTGCAAACGGAGCAAGTAGACCGTCGTGCAGTCTCTTGGAGAAATCGTTGAGCAAAACATGTCGTGATTTAGAGAAGCTGGTGGAAAGATTTTGGAGAACGGAAGAGATTTCCAATAAAATTATTCGCACTCCTGAATAATGAGCAGCATTTTGTCGAAAATGTTAGAATCCTTGAAAGTGGAAGATTTAAGGTCAAGCTTCCATTCAAGGATAATCCACGTCAACTTGGCAGTTCTTTCGAAATAGCCAGAAAGCGTTTTCTGTCGCTCGAACGAAGGTTGAATAGGAATCCAGATTTGAAGGTCGAATATGCGAAATTCATTCAGGAGTATTTGGATTGGGGCCACATGTCAACGACTTTACACCGCCGCATTATTACATGCCACTCCGGCCTGACAGGGTAGTCTTTGACGCATCGTGTCAAACGACCTCTAATATTTGCCTCAACAATATTTTGATGGTAGGACTAATGATTCAGGAAGAAATGTCGGTGATTGTGCTTCGATTCAGGTGTCGTAGATATGTCTTAACAGCTGACATCAAAAAGATGTATCGCCAACTTGAAATCGATCCTGAGGACAGTTAGTATCAGCTGATTCTATGGAGAGATGATCCAAAGGAGGATCTAAAAACGTTCCAGCTTAATACCGTCACATACGGAACTTCTTCGGCCCCATTTCTCGCAACTCGGTGTCTGAAAGAACTTGGTGTTAGGTGTAGTGAGGAGTTGCCATTAGGAGCAAAGGTCGTTTTGAGGGATTTTTATGTTGATGATCTTCTCACAGGAGCTAATTCCGTCGACGATTTGTATCGAATTCAATGGGAAGTAAATACTATCCTCAAATCGGCTCATTTTGAACTTCACAAGTGGTAATCTAATGTGTCTTTAGATACATCGACTGAAGGAACGAACGTAGAGCTGAACGTAGATGACCTGAAAACAACAAAGACGTTAGGGCTTTCTTGGAATCCACGACAGGGTACGTTTCAGTACTGCTACAAAGATTCTTTTTCACCAAGAAAGCTCACTAAACGCACTATCTTATCGTCTGCGAGTAGGTTGTTCGATCCTCTGGGCTTAATTTGTCCAATCGTAGTGAAGGCAAAAATGTTCTTAAAATCATTGTGGATGGAAAAATTAGACTGAGACGATGCTCTGAGAGAGGCATTTGACGCTTGTTGGAAAAAATACATGGCAGACTTGCGAAACTTGAATGCTGTCAGCATTCCCCGATTCATCTTTCAACCACATTTAAGGTATGTTCAGATTCATAGGTTTTCGGACAAGTCAACAAAGGCCTAGGGATGCCGTTTGTATGCAAGGTGTGAGGACGAATTCGGAAACGTCTCGGTTAATTCAATTGCTGATAAATCCAAGGTTGCGCCCGAGAAAACTCTATCACTACCTAGACTAGAATTGTGCGGAGCTCAAATGTTGGCCAAACTTTGGAACAAGGTCAAAGCAGCATTCGAGTTTGACTTTGAGCACATTTATTTTTGGGTAGATTCCAAGATTG
This sequence comes from Volucella zonaria, assembly GCA_963966105.1. Taxonomy (NCBI): domain Eukaryota; kingdom Metazoa; phylum Arthropoda; class Insecta; order Diptera; family Syrphidae; genus Volucella; species Volucella zonaria. Next base: position 3,950,229 of record OZ014535.1, on the reverse strand, counting down.
AGTTGTGCTGGCTGGATGCGTTTCCAAGTGCTTGGGAAACTTTCGTCGCAAATCGAGTAAGCGACATACAATCGTTAAGTCCGAGTGTCTACTGGAGGCATGTAAAATCGGAGAATAGTCCAGCGGATTTAATCTCAAGAGGATGCAACGTCAAAGACTTACAACACGCATCTTGGTTTGCGGGGCCTGATTTCTTGAGAAGAGGATACAGCGAATGGACAAACAACGCGAAGTTAGCTGAAGTCGATGTACGTGAAAGTTATTAGAACGAAAGAAACCGAAAAAGCATTTTCGCATGCGAAGTTGTAGGAAAGGACCTCTCAGAAATCTTCTACAAACACAGTTCCTACGTTAAGACGCTTCGGATCGTAGCGTATATGTTAAAATTCATCACGGCTGCTAGAGGTAATAGATCCACTGGAATAGAACTGTCGGGAGAAGACCTCAACAATGCATTGATTACAATTGTGTGGTATATCCAACAACAAAACTTCGCCAAGGAGATAGCAGAAATTAAGGCTGGAAGATCTACGTCAAACCCAAAATTTGCGAATTAGTGCCTGGTCTTGGACGAAACTGGAAAAAGAGTATAGCCAGGGTAGGTGGTCGCATAGGCAATGCCGATATAGTGCTCGACCAAAAATGTCCTATCTCTTGTCAAACGACAATCTTTTCGTCAAGAATTATGTAAGGTACGTGCATCGTAGCAACTTTCACGCTGGTCTACAGGCGTTGCTCAACTTCGTGAGGGATCGATTTTGGATCATGAATGGAAGAGTAGTAGTTAGGCAGATTGTGCGCAACTGCGTCCATTGCAGAAGGTATAAGCCAAAACTGTTGCAGCAAATCATGGGAAATTTACCCAAGGGTAGGTTAACATCCACCCGACCATTCTCTGTCTGCGGGGTGGATTTCTGTGGCCCGATACTGACGTCATGGAAGATTCGCGGGAAGCAACCCTATAAAACCTACACAGCAGTATTTGTCTGTTTTTCTTCAAAGGCTGTGCATTTGGAACTTGTTTCTGATCTTACATCCGATGCATTTATAGTAGCACTTAAGCGTTTGATAGGGCGAAGAGGTTGTCCAACAAAAATCTATTGCGACAATGCGACTAATTTTGTAGGAGCTAGGATCAAATTAGCAGAATTTCGCAACAAATTTTTTACATCCCATAATAAAACCAATATCTTAAGTTTCTCTTCAGAGAAGATGATGGAGTTCAAGTTCATCCCACCTCGAGCGCCGCACTTCGGAGGACTCTGGGAAGCAGCCGTGAAATCGGCAAAATGACTTCTCTACAAGACCTTGGGCAGCGCGCTATTGGCATTCGAGGAGCTGGCGACAGCACTAGTTGAAATCGAAGGCATCCTAAGTTCGAGGCCATTCAATGCAGTGTCTTCAGATCCCAACGATATCAGTGTGCTAACTCCAGGGCACTTTCTAATTGGATCTGCGATCAATTCCTTAATTTATCATTTTTAATGATAAATTTTCCTATCTTAACAGATGGCAACGTTTATCTAGAATCAAGCAACACTTTTGGAAGAGATGGTTAAGCAAGTACTTCAAAAATATCCAGGTTCGCTCCAAATGGTTCACAACTCAGCCGAACATCAAAGAAGGAAGTCTGGTGATGGTCCACGAAGATAACTTAACCCCGTACAAGTGGGAACTTGCTCGAGTAACTAAGGCCATCAAGGGAGGCGACGGGAAGGTACGAGTAGTTGAACTGAAGACTAGTTCCGGAAGCTATCAGCGTCCTATAGCAAATATCGCCCCAATACTGGAAGACGCTGATTGACGTACAACCCATCAAGGCGGCCGGAATGATCTCGATAAATAACAATTGACTCCCTGTACCACATTAAAAACAGTACCAATTTCCCCAGAATTATATTCACCACACCTGCTATTGCTCCCATATAAAAGGCATCCCGATCCTAATTTCCGACACAGTAAAACAACTTTCATACTCGTTCGAACGAACCAACCTTCCATTAATAAAGTTTGAAATACAATATTAAAATATTATATCGAAATAAGGTGCGTTTTATTTAGTGGCATTTTTCTAATTTTCTTCACAGTCCTTGCAAAGTGTTGGGTTAGTAAGCAGTCTTTTTCCTGCCTATAGAACATAATTAGGCTATTCTTTTGGGTTGAAATGTGTGCTGGTCGTTAACCTCCTTTGAAAGGGAGTGCAACTTCAAAACGCCCTCCCGGCAACCGCTTGACATTTTGTAAAAAATGTTGGAAAATTAGGTGAACACCTGAATTGAGGGTGGTGTTTCGAGAGGAACTTTACCTAATACTACCCAGCCAAACTGAGTTTTTTGGGCGATCGGAGCAATTAACTCTGCTCCTCTTATGATATCAGGTAAAACCGCCTCACAAAATATTTCATTTCCCAACAACAAGTCGATACTGAAGGGTCGGTTAAAGCTAGGGTCCACTAATTTCAAACCTTGTAGGTATGTCAAACTACTTGGGTACACTTCGCGACTCGGCAAAAACCCTGTTAAGGTTTTATAAACGTAACCTCGTGTCGAAGTTCTAAATCCGGAATATTTGGAACCCAGGTTGAGTTCAACAAAGTTTTGACTGGAACCATTTTTAACTTGTCCTAAAACTTGGACATCAAAGAATGTTCTATGTTTTTTCAACCTTAAAAGTTGAACCGCTGATTCGGGGATAAAAGGATCAAGCAAAGCTCGCAAGCTAATATAGTCGCCATTAGCAGATTACACCTTGACGATAGCTGTTGCCAATAAAATTTGTGTGTTGGTATGGTCGTTAGTGTAGAAGCAGTTTGCCGATGGCTGTTGTTCATCTGAGGGATGAAAAGAAGCTGCATTTGGGTTGATTTGGGTGGATATATGATGTGTTTCATATGGATATTTATTCTGTGTGTTTGGGTTTTGGGGCGTAAATGTTTTGTTAATATTATTTGTGTAGACACGAGTGGATGGGTGCGACGAAACCTGAGCAAGGGTGAATTGGTTAGTGTTGTGTATTTGATTAGAGTGAGATAATGTTTGCTGTGTGTTGTAATTGGGTTGTAACTGATTAGAAGGGAAAGCTTATTGTGAGTGAGGCTTATACAGATTTGAATTATTGTTGGTGTCAAAGTGAATTGTGTCGCTTTTTGCAAAAATCACAGGATTTGTTGCTTGGACAACTATTCGTTTTGTGGCTATAGGCCAAACAATTAAAACAATTACCTAATTGTTTAACAACACGCTGCCTGGTTCTTACATCCATATTTGAAAATTTGTTACAGGCTCGTGGCAAACCTTGCAACTGAAATTTTCCTTTTCCACCGTATTAGCATGGAAGACGTTCGTGTGAGACCTTTCTTGTGTTGGGGGCTTTGTGTTTTGTTGCTGATCCACAGTTTCTAATGTTCGAAATTTTGTTTCTAGAAACTCCGAAAGTTCTTTGAAAGTAGGAAGACTCCCACGATGACTGAGTCGATTTCCGAAGCTTCTTTAACATTAAAATAAAGATAATTACATCCCAATGTTGCACTGGGAGGTCGAGATTCTTCAGCGAATGTAAAATTTTCGTCGAGTTTTCCAAAAGTTCACGGATTCCAATGGCAGATTCTTCGCGAACGACTGACAGATCATAAAACAACTTCAATTCCTGATTCAATAAAATCCGTTTGAAATCACAGCGGGATTTTAAAAGTTCCCACGCTTGGTCGTAACTAACGTCATCTACATTGACGTGATCAAGTAATGTACCAGCGCTTTTTTACAGCACGATTTTAAATAATGTAGTTTTTCTACTTTGGATAAGGATGTGTTGCTATGTACGAGTGAAAGGAATTGGTCGTGGAATGAACGCCAGTTATAATATTCACCTGTAAATGAAGGCGGATGGATTTGCGTAAGGTGAACCTCATGGGACCTCTTAGGCTCTGACGGATGTGAACACGCTTCAAGGTTCGTTTAAGTTAATGTGAAAAGTTTCTGCAGCTCATCTAAAAGTTCTGATTTGTATAGAATGTAGACTTTTGCCTCATCATATGTACAATCTAATTGCTCCAAAACTTCCTTCTCAATCTCCTTATTACTATAAATTCCCTCATATCTTTTTTCAATTTTCGATAAATTAATTTCTAAGAGATCGAGGAGCGTGCTAACGTAAGTTTTCCTACGGTGAGTAGGACTTACCATCTTCTTAAAATTTTCAAAGTCTTTTGAGACTCGGTTGCAGGTTGATTGATATACCCATTTTGATATACCCGTTTATTTTAGTAATTTGCGAAACGAGCAAATTGTACTCACTTTGAATTTTGTCTTCTAAATTATTATGATTTCCTGGATTTCCCCCTTTAAAAGCTTTACTTTGGAATCCTTTTGTTGGGTCACACTCCTTGAATTTCTCCCTGTCCAGCTGTGATTCCTCTGATTCCTTAGTAGCAACTTGTAATTATTAAATTTGTTTTTTGAGATTAAGGGGACACGCACTGATTTATTTATTTAATTTTACAATTTTAAAAGCTTTCCATAAATTTAACACCACAAAATGTATTCTGATTATTTTTTTCTATCCGGCTCGAAGGACCAAAATGTAAGCCGTTAATTCGGTAGAAGTTAAATTTTGCTTTAAATGCAATAAACTGTTTAAAAACTGTGTGAAAAAATACAGTTTATTGTATAATACAGTATAAACTGGGTAAAATGAAACAACCGCCCTTTTCAACGTTGATATAAGTCAAGTTGGACTTAGAAATAAATTGCCCAAGCAATGTTGTCTTGGCTCAAAATAAACTGACTTCAAAAAATATAAAATTGTTCTATATAGACGTTATAACTTGCTCTTTATTGTATTTTTCTTTTGAATGCGAACCGACAAGTGGCTAAATAATTTTCATCTAGTTTCCATGAAACCTCGCTTTTAGGTGCTACTGTAAAATTAACATGTAATTATGATTTTACATAAGAAGGGCAATGACCATACAAACTTGAATTTCTTTCAATACATTAATATGTTAAGACTTTACTTTTATGTATGTGTATGTTTACATGGATTATGTTTCATAAGTGTTATACATTTACAATTATTAAGCCCCCCTATTCAACACGTATGTAGGAAGTAATCGCCTCAAAAATGCATCCTTTCTCCTTGTCTTGAGGTCAGCCATGATCAATTTGGTGACGGTGAGATGACTGCTGACCTCGTTTTACATACGTGTACCAGAGGGAGACCATCTGTTACGAGGATGTTGACATTTGTTAACGTTCGATTTCGTATTTTTATCCGTGGTATTCGGTGGTGTTTTAGTTTTGTCTACTTAGGTGTAAAATTGGAAATGTTAAAATGTTTTATGTTGTATTGGGAACCAACAAACGTTATAAAATTGACTTATTTTTTTTTCCTGAATATTTTCCTATTTATACAACTGACGTTTCGGTTATGCTATTTATTGCATGATATAATTTATTCATATTTTCCAATAATTTGTGCTTAGTTTAACATTTTTAGTACACGTTTTTTTGTCTACATGTCGAGTATATGCTCAATTTATTATTTTAAATTTCAAATAATTTAATAATCATATTAATAATAATTTGAAACTGCTGCAGTTTGTAGAACTCAGCCTGGGTGGTAGTTTGAAGGGGCCGATTAACTTGTTAAAAAGGACACCTGCCATTACACGATTTTCCCGACTTAGACTCTTTTTTGTCAGAGCGATTTTGAAACACCTCCCCTTATCATAAGAGTCAATAAGAGAGTCATAGTTACTGCCGCCGTTTACTCGCGCTTACTGGAATTTCTTCACTTTGATATTCAGAGCACTTGGCAGAATTCACATTGTATCAACACCCGTTAGGGCCATGACAATGCTTTGTTTTAATTAGACAGTCTGATTCCCCAAGTTTTGAATTGAAGACTCCGGTGGCCCGCGCGTGCGTTAGGATTCCCGAGAACAGACGGGACACGCGACCCGTTAGCTAGCATTTTTGCGCTTTTCGGGACTGCAGAAATAGTGGGTCACTCTACCGATGAGTGTCCCGTTACCAACTTGAACAGAAATAAATCGTCGAACTCCTACGAAGCTTTTATAACCTAGTGGAAAATATGGTTTTTTATTTATCGCTTTTTTTTGTCGCGTAATTTTTTTTCGTGATTCCGGGGAAAAATCACGTGTCGCCCATTTTCATTTACCCACGTTTAGCTGCCATTAAGCGCTACCAGGAAGAACCCACAGCTGGGATAGCGGGATCTCAAGCGAAGATATTGTTTGATTCGGGGCGCCGCTCTAGCGTCCCTCCCCACCTGTCGGCGACTTTCAGACGTCCTGTCTGATGCAGCCCGTTGCGAGTCTCCCGTCTATCTATGGGCTCCTACAACGGCGTTCCGTTTGGAACCGCCCAGAGAACCTATTTGGGTTGTTTTCCGAGGTCTGGGGTTGGTGGGCCACTGGCTGATGGGACCTTGACTACCGTCCACCTACGCCACATATCGGTGTTCCCACTCAATGAAAAAAGGAACCGAAGGGAATCAAGTACAAGAGAGCCTAACTTTTTGTATGAAAATTTACCGCAACAATACGGTTAGCCCTTGCGTCAACACCCTCCTACCCGCGCATGTCTAAGGATCTCAATATGAATTTTTTTAATAAATTCGAACTATACAATCGAAATGAGCTTTTAAGGAACCTAACAAATTTAAAAAATTAGGCAGATTATATGAAAAAACTAAAAATCATATTATATTTGAGGCGGGGGAATACAATTTTGACCAAGTATCCGCCTGCTCAACACCCAAAATACCTGGGTATGCACAAATCAAAGTGCAATAAAAATTTAGGCAAATATTTTTTAATTGTGGGGCAAAAATGAAAATAGAGGAAGATTATTTATTTCAACAAATATTTTATTGAGTAATGGTTAAATACACTGCTTACAAATAGTTCGGTTGGTGGAATTTTCATTACAAACGGGCTTTGAACATTTCTCGCACGATTTTCTAGTCGAACGACGTTTGTCACACATGAAACAATTGCCTTTGTGTTTGATTTCTCCTGATGCATCACGTTTAGTACGAAAAGACTCTCCTTCAGATACAGAACTTGAAGGTTAGGAATGACCTAACATGGCCTCCAAACCATTTTTGTTGGAAAAATTTCTTGAAACCTGTGGATTTGCCGCACGTACAATGATAGCAGGTTTTGCTAATTGGTTACTGAGTTCCTGAACAAATTGTCGATGTCTACTGGTAGTTTTTCTTAACTGTTTTTATAATATATAATGTAAGTGGCCAAGGCAGCTACTTCCAACGTATTATAATACATTAAATGGCCAACTGCCATAGCTGCCTACGTCGTTTGCTGCTATGTATATGCACCCAGCATTTTATCTATATTATCGACCCCACCTTTGGTAGCATTTTAGTCAATTATCATTTTCGGTTTTTGCGCTTCTCCAACCACATCTCTGGGATAATGAGATGTTGACAGCAACACAACCGTCTTTTGTTTTTGTGGTACGTAGGAACATAGTGTGACATCCAAATTCTGAGGAATGAACTGCCCGTTTTGTGCCTTTTTTCACTATAAGGAATTCTGGTGGTATGAATTTTCGTTTCTTTTTTACCGTCCCCAGATAATTTTTTGTCATTTATCAGTGACTGTGCTAAGTCAAAACTTTGGAAAAAATTATGGTGTTTTATCCACTCCCTTTGTATTCTAAGCAAGTTGTTTTACCACATGTCCACCTTGTTCACGTGAGATAACTCTCACACAATCTGGCCCTAACCTGGTAGAAATAATCCCTTTCAGTGGATATGATGTTTCAGCATAACAAGCCTACCAAATGTTTATACCATATTTAGAGGGCTTTGATGGAATGCGCTGAGTAAATCGAGTACGCCCACGGAACGGAAATAATTGCTTGTCGACTGCTATGTTTTCGCCGCGTACATAACATTTGGGTAAGTTTGCGTTGAGCATCAACCAAAGTCTTTGGTGGGTGCTGCTTTATCTTCTCTGAGCCTTTCAGTACGCGTATTTCTATTGTCAAAGCGAATAAACCTAAAAGCGGCGAAGTCCCATGGTAGCGCCATATAGTGGGTGTGCAATATTTCCCCAAAGGTCTTTTTATGCTCATGGTTTGAACGACAAACACCAGCAAAATGTAGAACTCTCATGTAGGCATCTAATTCTTCTGTAACTCCATATACGTGGAGCATGGAGAGGATACTTTGTTTTCCATTCTTTATAAGTTGCCGACGATTAGTTTCCGTAAGATGACATCGCAGAATTCTGGTGTAATTAGCAATCTGAAAACATGCTTCATGCTTAATGATTTGGTGGCGTTAGTTGGACCGACTTTTGTGGGAGTGATTATTAAAATATTAAGCTGCTGATGACCATGTGGGTTTGGTTTTTACGCCATACCATTCCGTCACGTGCATGATAGCACTCAGTTTCGGAAGTACTTTCGGCAGTTACCTCTTCAAACTCTTCTTCTGTTTCGGTGGAGTCTTCTTCTTCTGCTTCAATCTCTCAATCTCACCTGGGTCTTTCTCAATGTCGGAGTCAGGGTCAATTCTTTCATTTCAAAGTCCTCTTGTTTCATCGACGATATCACCAGGGCCGGATCATGCTCAGGACCAGCATCATGGTCTAAAATCTACTCAAAACAGCACAAATATTAAGTTCTGCTTAACACTTTTTATTTTTATTCGTATATATGTAAACTTACGTCTTCTTCCTCGTCGGATAAAATTGCACCCAGTAACCAAGTGGGATACTCATCATAAAATTTGAATTTTTGACGTTGATTAGACATATTATAAAAAAAAACACAAATCAAAAACTTAAAATACTGAAACACAACTGAGATATTCCGTCTGTTCAGCCTTGCTAGTCAACGAATAAACTGCAAAGAAAATCTGCTTCAATTCACTTATTTCAACAAAATGTGCATACTTGGACTCCCTGTTACTTTATTACCATCATCCCAAATTTGACCTGTATCAGAAGGTAGAGCTAAAAAACTAGGTATTGGTTTTTAAAACATTTATTGTCCATTGCTGCTAATTATATAATTTCGAAATATTTTATAACAAGAAGAGACAAACTAAATTTCCGGTTTTTTGGCATACACTTATTTACCCTGAGAAGGTAAAAAAAAAAAGGATGTTGTTTTGCTGTTACAACTAATGCTAGGAATACCCCTTGTTACCTATTTTCCAAAGATTGTTAAAATATTTGTTCCCATAGCCATAAACTTTAATGAAAAGCCGTCACCAAACATTTTCAATACTGTTTATATATTCGTTGTTCATATAAACTGTATGAAAATCCACGTGCATACCCGGGTATGTTGGGTGTTGATCATAGGGTACCAGATTCGGGTGTTGACACAAGGGTTAAACAAATTCAACACAAAATACACAAATACCCAAAAGGTTTAAGTTAAAACAGAAATGAAATTTAGCAATACTTTAATTGAGTTTTCACAAAATAGCACGTTTCAGGTATCGGTGCGTTTCTTCAGTATAACACCATCATATTCTATGCTGTGAAAAGGCATCCCCTTCCAGTTAGTTGTCCCTTGTTCTAGTACTTACTACAACGCTCGATGGTTAATGTTCCCCAGCCTTTGGTTAGTACATCAACAACTTCTTCATTCATTTCTTTACTATAAGTGAATGCAATAAAATAAGCAACGGTCTTCAACTCAAAATTGAAGAAATGGAAAAAAAGTGGGAAGAACGCTTTTCATCAGTCAATGCGGCGGTAGAAAACATCACAAACAGAATTGAGGACATTGAAGCTGTTTCTACGTCTACATTAGTGGAAACCACATCTGCGAACAAAGAAATGCTTGCCCTCCAACAACAAATCGACAACCTTGAACGCAAGCATACTGCCTGTGATGCCGTGCTCTTTGGCATTCCAAGTTCACCTGAAGAAAATTTATCGTCTATCTTCAATCGTTTATGCCACACTATTGAATGCAAACCGCCAACACTTAAAAATGCATTCCGTGTGAAAAAATACGAGCCATTGAACAACGATTCGTCATCGCCATCACCGATCGTACTTAAGTTTGGTAGCCCGCAAGAACGAAACTTTGTGCTGAAGTCAGCTGCTCTCTATCGAAAAAGCCAACACAGAGAGTTGAACCTTACTGACGTTGGTATGGATTCGCCACACAAGTGCTACATCAACGAAAGCCTTACACAGAGAGTTCGCCTGCTTTTACGTACCTCTTCTCAGATGAAGAGAAAACGACAACTGTTTGCTGTGTTCACGAAATTTGGCTCTTTGTTCGTAAGAAAAACTCCAAACGGGAAGAGCTTTCCCATCGAAAGCTCCAACGATCTTCGCGCCGCTGCTGCCGACACACAGCATGAAGAAGAAATCGACATCGACATCGCCAGAATTTAGTTTTTAATTATTTCTGCTTTTTTGTTTTAATTATTATTTTCAGTTACTTAATTTCTTGAATTTTAAGGCCTAATTTATCTTTATTATTATAACATTTTTATTCTCTTCTATTTCTATGCCCTTCCTTCTTCTAATCCTTGCTATCTACTATATATTTTCTTTTTGTTTGCTGGATGAGAATGTAGAAATGTGTCTAATAGATTGTGGTGCTGTTTGCGGTAGGCTAATTGAGAATGGTTAACAACAACAGTATTTTTAATCATAACCACGGTGTGAATGCTAGATCAACTTTGTGTCTGTTAAATATTCTGTCGAGATACAAGAATGGTTTCAATGTATGTCATATAAACGCTCGAAGTCTTAACCAGTGTAAGCGAGACTACTTTCGCTATTTGTTTACAAATTCAAACATTGATGTGATCTGTGTTAACGAAACTTGGTTTAAACCCAAGTTTGAAAACTTTGTGTATGATATTGAGGGTTACGAATTATATCGCAACGACAGAATAACCTATACAATGGGCGGAGGAGTGGCAATTTATTGCAAGTCGTCTTTAAAATGTGATGTGTTAGTAAAATCTGTCGACACTGATGTTGAATACATTATTGCTGAGGTTCATGATGGAAGTGTTAAATGTTTGGTTTCTTGTTGTTATAACCCTAACCGGAGATTTTCATGTGAACCATTTTTTTCTGCTCTGTCGGAGTTTTCACCCAGATATGTAAATATTATTGTGTTAGGAGATTTTAATGCTAACTTATTAAACAACAATTCTCGGTCGCGCCAATTGTTGGATCATGCCTCTTCGAGTGGTTTTTATGTTGTTAACACGTCCTATCCAACTTGTTTTCGTACAGATGCACCACCGAGTCTTCTTGATGTTGGTCTTGTTTCAGATCTTCTTCTATTTGACCAAATTTGCCTGGGTGGTGTTTCTGACCATGATATGTTGATTTGCACGTATGATATTAATTTTTCTCATATCAATAAGTCTACGACCTTTGAATTTAAAGATTTTAAGTCTATTAACATCAATGCTCTGCAAGTTGCAGCACAAACAACCACTCCCTGGTTTCTCTGTAGACAGACTCCAGATCCAAATGAGCAAATTAATCGTTTTCAGTTATGTGTTGCCCAACTCTATGAAGATTTCGTGCCTGTTAAGACTGTTTTTGTTCGCAATAAGACCTTCCCTTGGTTTACTGCGGAAGTTTTAAATGCGCTAAAAATCAGGAAAAAGCTTTACAGCAAATGGAAGCGTAATCGTTCTTGTTTTAATTGGGTCGCTTATAAAAACGATCGTAATACCGCCACAGGCATTGTGCGTGATTCGAATCGAAATTACTATTCCTCTGAACTTAGTATGTCTTTGCCCTCAAAGGAACTGTGGAGGAATCTTCGGCAAATTGGTGTTAGCAAAGGAGGGAATGATAACTGTTCGTTAAATCCAAATGAGCTAAATGCACATTTTGTAGACAATGCAATGGCTGGTGGTATGTTTGATTTTCATCCGAACACCTTTACATCAGTGCAAAGGCAAGCCGATTTTGAGGTAACAACTGAGACTGATGTAATTTCAATTATTGCCTCCATTAAGTCAAATGCAATCGGTGAAGATGGTATACCGGTCAAATTTCTAAAAATAATTTTACCCAGTATTGTAAGCCATATAACTCATATAATTAATTCATGTATTGTGACATCTACCTTTCCCCAGGTTTGGAAACATGCACGGGTTATTCCGATTGCCAAAAAATCGAACGCAAGTTCTGTCAACGATTTTAGGCCAATAAGCATTCTCCCATGCCTATCAAAAGTATTTGAGAGAGTCTTATCCCGCCAGATCAAATGCCACTTATCCTTCAACTCTCTATTGACTTCTTCTCAGTCAGGCTTTCGAGAAGGGCATAGTTGTCAGTCGGCAATGGTGAAGATTTTGGATGATGTAAGGCAAGACTATGATAAAGGGCTCGTGACATTACTTTGCTTTCTCGATTTTTCAAAAGCTTTAGACAAAGTGAATCACAAAATTCTTTTATGGAAGCTTAAACACCTTTTCGGGTTTAGTGAAAGAGCTGTTAAACTTTTGCAAAGCTACTTGTCGAACCGATTTCAAAGGGTCGTTGTTGGTTGAAGGATTTCCTCTGTTTTGCCCTTATTACAAGGTGTTCCTCAAGGTTCCATCCTTGGACCGATTTTATTTTCCATGTTTGTCAACGATTTGCCATTGGTATGTGTACATACTCGTATGCATATGTACGCAGATGACGTTCAATTATACATGTCTATGCCTATGAATCGGCTTGACGAATTAGTTTTTTGTTTGAACAGGGATTTATCAGCGATTAATGGCTGGGCAGACAAACACGGGCTGCTGCTAAATCCTTCTAAGTGTCAGGTTCTACCCATTTCAAAAAGCAATTTCGAACTGAGTCTGGTGCCAAATATATGCATATCGGAATCGAAATTGGCAATAGTGGAATCGGCTACTAGCCTTGGATTCGTAATAAACCGCAATCTCTCCTGCAACAACCACATAAACTACGTCATTGGTCGCATATATGGTTGTTTGCGTAGACTGTGGTTGGCTGCAAACTTCACACCCTTTGAAACTCGACGGAAACTCGTCCAAGCCCTTATACTTCCCATAATAACATATGCCGATGTTGTTTTTAGTAGCATGGATTCGTTGTCTCGTAATAAGTTACAAGTAGCCTTCAATGATGCAGTTAGATACATTCATAGACTACGCAAATACGATCGGATATCGGTCTATGTGAAAGATTTATTGGGTTGCACTTTAGTACAATACATGTGTGCAAGAAATTGTATATTCTTACACAAAATTATAATGACAAAAACGCCAAATTATCTGTTTTGCTAGCTTGAGTTTTCTTCTTCTCGCAGAACACTTAATATAAACTTACCAAAATTTAAATATCTCAACTCATCAAGGTTCTTTTTCGTTCACGCCGTGAGGTTATGGAATTCTCTGCCCCTGAGTATCAAGGGCATTAGCAATGCCGCAAGCCTTAAAACTTCAATATTTAGGCATTTTTCTACTCAGCAACAATAAAGATTAATGTATATCTGTCTCCTCTTTCTCTTACTTCTTACTTTTCATCTTCGTTGACTTTCCTTTCTTTTCTATTCTTTTTGTTCTTTTTTTTTGTATAATCGTTCACATAAATTATATTTTTAAAAATGCTAAGCTTCCTTATTTCAGTAATCGTATGAATTATTTTTACTTTTGAAATCTTACATATCTTTAATTTAAACATCTAATGTAATGGAATTAAGTTCTTATTTTAAATATCAAGTTAAGTACTATATGAGACCTATGTCTTAATGTACATACCATGTTATCTAATAATAATAATAATAATAATAATAATAATAATAATAATAATAATACCGTGAAATTCCTTTAATAGAGGGACAATTCTTTACCAAAGCGGAAATTCCACGACCAGTCATCCTTAAACATCCTCTTATGTCGAGAAATTTTAGATGTCTAGCACTTATGCCACACAATGTCTCATCAGGCAGTTCTTCGCAGCCATCCAGACTGAGCCGCTCAAGTTTTTCTAGTTTTCGAATAGAACTATGGCCCAACACTCGAAAGTCAGTTAAATTTCCACATCTATCTAAACGTAGGTTTCGTGAATTTCTTTGGTATTCGCAAATTTCATTGATAGATTTATCGGTAACAGCTCTGTAGGAGTCAAATAAGTCGAAGACTCCCCATTTTTTGTTTTTTTTTTTTTTTTTTATGTAGCTAGTTGAAAATCGTTGAAAGACATCGCTTACAAGCTTTGCGATAGTGTGGGACTTGCATCACTAAAAACACCCAGGCATGATGTTACCATGATTCCAGCAATCGCACCTAGTCGTCAGACTAATCAGCAATTTTGTTCTAGTATGTACTTATGTACTGTTTTAAAGAACTAACTTTGGTTTGTTACCTTTTGTTTTTTAATTCATTATCACTTCATTAATGTGATTATTTTGTCACATATACATATATTTTTTTTCTTTTTACCTAGTTAACTAGTTAACGTAGAGTAACGTGATCTTCTAACTAAATTGTTATTATTAAGTAGTTGGACTAAGCCTAACTTCATGTCTTCTTGCGACCTTCCGAACCTCGTCCTCTACCATTTCAGGTTTTAGATCCCTATGTAGAGTTTAGTTTAGTTTTAAATGCATTTTATTTCTTAAATCATTAATTCTTATATACTAACAAAAAATGCTTAAATGCTAGCTTAAAATTACTTAACAATCTTATACTAACTTACTGGCCCCACACAGGCACTCTAAGCTACTCTAAATTCTTATATCTATGTCTTTCGACTTTATTTACATTTTATTGAAATTCGTATATATTTTGTATACTTAAGGCTAAGAAAAATTTGTTAACAAAAACTTAGCATATGGAGTTATTTTTTTATAAAAACTTAATATCTAACTTAAAATAAACTTAAACCTAACCTACATACACAATACATACACATAGATATTATACACAATTATATACATATATTAGTATATACAAAGGTATATACTAATATATGTATATATTTCTTAAATACTAACCTAAACCTATGCAAGCTGGCCATCGGTATTCACAGTGTAAATAAGTAGGTCAGCTCTGCCTCATTAGTGAGGCTGGTCCGTAATTGACGGAAACGACGACGAAGCATCTTCTCCATCATTCAACCACCAGAAACGCTGGTGCTGCCGAACGACATCCCTCTTATCGCGATTCCCCACCGCCCTACTGAACCTGAGACGATCCACACTGCCGTGTGCGACGTCTCTGCCGTAGTTGAGTCGCCTGTCCCCAGCTTTCCGAGCGACATGGAAGATTAACGGGACCGCCGATCTATCCTGGATCAACCCTATCTGATCTAGGTAGAGGAATGCTTCCGGTGGAACGAAGCCGTCAGAGCGCACACTCTCGTGGTAAAGGTAGTTGGGGTAGTAAGCCCCAGATATCAGGTTATTCGTCGAGGCCATTGCTCTTGCGATGTGTCTTCGAGTCAGCTTAATTACGAAGTTGTCCACTCGTATTAGGTTCGCTCTGTTGTAAAGGACCTCATTACGATAAAATTTTTTGTACTCCGACTCTGGTGTTCTGTACAAGCGAAGGCAAGCCCTCTCAAACACCCGAATCTTTTCCATTAAGCTTGCTCGCACATTGAACCACACGGGACACCCAAATACTAGCATGGGCCTGATAAGGGCCATGTAGCAGATTACCTTTACCCTCGCATCGAGTTGGCTGCTATAAAACAGTCTCTTTGTAAGGGCAAAAGCACCTTTAGCTCTGGCCAGAGCAGCATCTACATTTTTATCAAAATACAGAAACTGATCTAGCCAGATCCCAAGGTATCTGACTACATTTTGACAGGCAAGAGGCTGTCCGCGTTGTCCAATGATCGAGAACTTACGCCAATTTTTTCTGGTATCCCTAGAGGCTCCAGACAACGGCGTCCTAAAGAGAATGGTTTCCGACTTCTGAAAGTTGATTTTCAACTTCCAGTCATCGCAAAATCGTCTTATCTTATCGAAGTCACGCTGCAAGAGAGTATTAATGACCTCGATTTTTGTACCTGTTCTGTACGCTATCAAATCGTCTGCGTACGCAATAATATGGGGAAGTGAACCTATCAAGTCGCTTGTATAAATGTTGAATAGGATCGGCGAATTGACAGCGCCTTGCTGAAGACCATTTTTAATTTGAAATATTCCAACAGAAGTCACATCGCCATTTTTCACGATGAACTGTCTGTTGGTTAGCATATTAAAAAGAATGTACAAGAGTGGTTTACTGATCCCCAGCCTAGTCAGCTTATAGAAAAGACCCTCTAACCATACAGTGTCGAAGGCCTTCTCCAAGTCAACAAGGCAGGCACCAGTGCATTGGTTTTTGCCTTTATTCCATTGGATATCGGACACCAGTTTAGACGCGGCATGTGAGATATCATGTCCCGACTTAAAACCGAATTGATTATCCGGAACTATATGTTTGTCCTCAACCCACCTAGACAGAGCTCTATTGATCACCTTCTCGAAAACCTTACTGATATTCGGAAGGAGACTTATCGACCGGAGATTCGCCGGATTGTATATATCCTTTCCCTTTTTGGGGATAGGTTGCACCACCGCCGTTTTCCAATGCGCTGGATAATGTGCATTATTCATTGCATTATTAAACAGGGTGGTGTAAATGTCCACCGCTTCTAGAGGAAGATGTCGAAGCACGATGTTCGGAATACCATCGGTCCCCACTGATTTCTTAGCCCTGATTGTGTCGAAGATCTCATGGAGCTCTTCCTTCGAAATGAACGGGGGTAGGTCACCCTCTCTGGTGATGACATTATTTGCCATATTTTCTTCGCTGAACCGGGTGAAACCAGAGCCCTCGGATCGCCAGTTCTCTACTTCATTTCGAATGAAGGAGTCGTGCACCAAGACGCGATTGTCCAGGTCATAATTAGGTCCAATGGTATCAGTGGCCTTGTATATTTCCTGGAAAGTCGCCCCTATGGCTTCAACCTTCTCCTGTGGATCCTCGATCACAAAGAAGTCGTCATCATCAGCGGCCTCATTTGGATCAATACCTGCTATTGTCAGTAACCGTTCGTTGTCTGTTGTCCGCGCTATTTTAAGACACTGAAGGTCGTTTTGATTTTTTCTCCGAAATAGTTTATTTATTTGAGGGAACATATTCGGATTGCTGGTGTTTACAGCCCGAACCCTGTTGTTCCAATACGAACTTACAGAAATTCTGTAATTCTCTTTTATTAACGTTTGAATATTTTTAATTGACGCCTTCAGTGTCCTAATCTCCGGGTGTTGTCTGTCAGTAAATTGTCTGTACAAGTTTTTGAGTTTTGTCAGAAGTCTACTTTTCTGTCGGTGCAGTGCGTCAATAGTAGGATTGCGGAACAGGTCTTCGTTAGTCGTATGTCGATATCGCGGTATTGTAGTGTCCATAGTTTGTTTAATTGTCTCGTCCATTTGTTTTAGGTAATTTTCGATCTCCTCGTTTGACAAATTCCTATTGGACGGTGGACGGTGGAGCGTATTCGAGGAGAGCGCACGTGTCATGGTTGCGGAGAAGCGTGTCCATCGAGTCTTACTGTAGTTGTAAGAATATCTTTGGACAAACTCTTCCAATTCCGCAATTTCGTTGGGAACTGTAATTTCGGTGCTAAAACCGCAATGGTCGCTGTCATACACGAATGTGCGCAGACAGTTTAGCGTTTGTAAATTCGTACCTGTCAGTCGTATACGTTCGTCGTACAGCAGTAGATCCAAATAAGACCCGCCTCTGGGAAACGACGGGTTATCCGTCGCTTTAAGACCGAGTCTGTACATTACATCGTGCTGACCCCACCAATTGAGTAGTAGGTTCCCTCTAGTATTTGGCAAATTATTTCCCCAATCTCTGTGTTTAGCGTTGAAATCCCCGCCGATTACAAAATAATTCTCCCCCGATTCCAGCCTCAGAAGTCGAAAAAGCGTGTCAAGCTCTGTAATAAATAAAGTGGATTGTGAAGTCTCAGGTGCATAAACAGAGGCCAAGTACAGCCGCTTTCCACTGCGGAGCGGGATGTAAATGACGACTGCCTCCAACACCCGGAACCTACGCAACGCTCCCTTGTACACTCTGTGAAATTTTATACCTTGTTTAATGAAGATCGCGACACCGCCTCCACGTTCGGATCCGGGCCGGTTTCTTCTTCTAACAATATAATTATTGTACTCCAATTTGTGCTTATCGGTTAGCTTGGTTTCGCTAGCGAAAAGCACATCAGGAGTTTGGTCTTGTAGCAATTTAAACATCGCGGCTCTTCGCTCGATCCTAATCAGTGAATTAACATTTACCGCAAGGACCTTCAAAGATTGCTCCACCATGTGCGTACCCATTACGACATGTGTTGCGTTAGGCCCGGCAGCAGCGCGTAGATCTGGTCCACCCGCTTGGCCTGTTCTTGCACCTGCTTTTGCAGCTGAGCCATCTGCCATTGGATTGCGAGCAAGATGGCCAGCTTGTTGGGTGCAGCTTCCGTTGTTCTCGGCATTGGCGCTGGAGAAGCAACAGTCGCTTGCTGTACCGTAGCCCCCCTACCTGCCGCCATTTGGGCGTAGGAAATTTGGGACGTGACGGCTGGTGTTTGAAACCTAGCAGGTGAACGTTTGACCTCCACCTTCTGCTGCAGAGCCAGTTTTGCTTTCTTAATATCAACGAACTTAGGACAACCCCGATAGTTTGCGGTGTGTCCCACGTTCCCACATAATACGCACGAGAGCTGCGTCCTATCGGATGCTCCGTCCCTACCCAGAGCACACTCCTCGGAACTGTGGTTCTTTGCGCACTTCACGCATCGAAGCTGCATTTGGCAGTTCGACGCGGCGTGTCCGAACCTCTGGCAGCGATCGCATTGTATAACGCCTTCGCTCCTTTTTAATTTTTCCCAGTGAAGCACCTGGTAGTCTAGGACATTGATACTCCTTAGACTATCCAGACGGCTTTCGGGACTGAGCTGCACCAGGAAGAACGGCAGACTCCGTTTCTCCCTCTTGGCTCTAGCTGTGGTAAATGGCTTTACCCCCACGAACTTGAGTCCTTCGCACTCCTTCTCTTTGAGCAGTGCCAGGATCTCCTCAGGATCAGAAGACGGTTCCAACCCCTTCAGCAACATCGATTGCCGCTTTTCACACTTCGGTGTGAATGAGTAGTGCTCCGTCGTCGTTTCCTTTAGGAGCTCTTTCACTTTCGCGTAGCCCTCCACTGTATTACAGTGGATGGCATGGCGATCATTCCCCAACCTCTTAATATTAAAATTATTACCAATGACCAGCTTACACAGGTCTTTGGTAGCATTTACCTCCAATTTATAGGTGTTGATAGGAGGCACCTTCTCCTTCTTCTTCTGCTGCTGCTGCTGCTGCTGTTGCTGTTGTTGTTGTTGTTGTTGTTGTTGTTGTTGTTGTTGCTGCTGCTGCTGTTGTTGTTGTTGTTGCTGCTGCTGCTGCTTATGCTGTTGCCGTTGTTGTTGCTGCTGCTGCTGCTGTTTATGCTGTTGCCGTTTTTGTGGCTGCACTTGTTGTTGCTGGTGTTTCTTAACATTTTGTTGCTGTAACACTTGTGCTACTTTATTTACTTGGTGTTGTTGTTGTTTCTGCTTTTGAGCAAGCTGCTGTTGTTGGGATTGCTCTTGCTCTTCCCTCTTCCTTCTTGCCATCTGCTTTTCTTTTATGGCCAGCACTCTTTGTTGTAGCATTTTGATGCTACTACTAATGGCCTCCATCTCTTCCTCTTCATCATCCGATTCGCTTGCGGCCAATGAAGCGAAGTTGTTTCCTTCCCTCACTCCGCCGCCAAGCAGCTTTACAGTTGCCGTTGGTAGTTTCCTCCTTCTCTTTGGCTTTGGAGTTTGGTTCGAACCACTCGAAGCCTCACCCGACATTTCAGCAGATCCCGCTATTGGTATAGCGGACCGCTCACCACAATCCATCACGTGATGTTTGTCTAAAACCAGTATCACTTATTTTATTTAAAAAAATAAAAAAGAAAAAAAAAAAAAAACGTCTGCTGACTACTTGGAGTCGAACCCACGACCGTTGCACTCTCAAGCGAACACACTGTCTCTGCGCTAATTGGCGCCTAAATCCAATTTGTTTAAAGTCTTTGTTAAGAGAATCACTTTTCACTTTTCACTAACAAGTCGAAACACGTTTAATCTCCGCGGAGGTCTATGAACGACTGATCCCTATGTAGACCAGCGTTACGTATGTACCACGGCGCATTAACAATATTGCGTAATACTTTGTTTTGAAAGCATTGTATTCTTTGAAGATTTGTCTTACTTGTGCACCCCCATAACTGGAGGCCATATGTCCAAATTGGTGTTAATATTTGCTTGTAGAAAAGCAGTTTATTATAAATTGAGAGGCATGAATACCTCCCTATGAGCAAATACATTTTATTACATAGATCGTATATCTAGTTCATCACGTTTTTTCTTGACATCTTTTCGTTCAAAGTCAAGCCTAATTATTTAGCTGAGTTCGAATGCAGAACTACTTTATTATTTATGTATACAGGTATGTGTTGTACGTTTTTATTTGTAAAGTTATCATGAACCGACTTCAGTAGTTTCGTCATTTTGTGGTAGGTCGTTTGTGTATAGGAGTCCCAACACACTGCCTTGCGGTAGTCCAGCTTTGATGTATTTCAATGCGGAGTACTCATCTTCTTGCTTAATTTTAAATAATCGTTTCATTATATACGCCTCTAGTATTTCATAGTAGTGGTTTGGAAGATATTTTTGTAGTTTACGGATTAATCCTTTGTGCCAGACTTTATCAAAATCCTGTGTTACATCAAGGAAGATGGTAGAGCATATTTTTTTTTCTTCTAAAGCTTTCTCTACTACATATATCAGTTATTCTGTATAGTATTCTATAGTTTAGTATTTATTTCTGAATCCAAACTGATGGTTTGGTATCAGTGTCTTTTCTTCTAGAATCGGATGGAGTCGTTTTAGAAGGATTTTTTCGAATAGCTTAGACAGGACTGGCAGCAATGGTATCGGCCGATATGCCGTTACTTCACTGGGCAATTTTCCCGGCCTACGTACCATAATAACTTCGGCGACCTTCCACATACGTGGAACATACCTTAGTCTGAATGCTGCTTTTGTTATCTGTGCTATTTTGTTCATACCTTTTCTAGGCAGTTTTTTCTGAATTTCACCCGTTATTAGATCAAATCCCGGGGCTTTTTTTGGGTTGATCTTTTCTTTTATTTCTTTGCCTATTTCCCTAGGGGTCCGTTTTTTGGGAATTACCATTATCGTCGTATGGCTTAAAGAGGTTTTCAAGATATTCCGCAAATAGGTCCGCCTTTTGTTTGTTTTAGTCCGGTTACCACTGCTGTTTTTCACTGGAATGTATACCGTTGGTCTTTTCATTTTTTTTTGTAGCGGTCCACAGTGAGTATTCTGTGCTAGCATCTTTTGTCAGATTTGTAAGGTATCTTTCTACCGATGCGTTTTTAAATTCTGCTATTTCATCTTTTTTTAACTTATTTAAAAAAGCTATTAAGTCTACTTTTATCACTTGGAGCTCTTGACAGTTGTCATCTTGCGAGCTCGTCTCTTTTCAGATATAATGTCGCAAACTTCTTTGGGACACACGTTTATTTTTACTTTGCTATTTAATTCAGGCGATGCAGCCCATGCAGCCTTTTGTATAGCTAGGGTGAAGGACTGTACTTTACTTTCTAATTACTCTATTGTATTAATTATTGTGAATAGTTCGATGCGTTCATCTATTAAATATCTGAAATATATCCAGTCAGATAGTTTGTTTACTAGACGTGGGTTTGTTCCTTCATTATAATTTTATTACCAAGTGTAAGCAGCACAGATGAGTGATCTGAGTCAAGATCTGGCCGTTCCTTAACTTGGGTAGTATTTGAGGAGACATTCTTAGTTCAGAAGAAGTCGACAACATCCGGGATTTTGTTCCTATCTGTGGGCCAGTAAGTAGGATTTCCCGTTGAATGATAGTTAACACTGGTTTTCCAGGTGTTCCCTTCTTCTTCAATTTGTTAATCTTGATCCCCAAGATTTGTTCTTAGCGTTGATATCTCCACCTATTATGAATTTATTTCCGAATTTACGGAAGAGGTTATCAATATTGTTTTGTTTCAGCCTGTAGCTAGGAGAAAAATATGCCGCTGTTCCAGTTATCTGGCCGCTGCTTGTTTTTATGTTTACGGATTTGGCTTGTATTTCACACGACTGGTATTCTTCATATTCATCCTGGCTAATTCCTTCCTTAATTATAACTGTGGCCCCTCCTCTTGCTGTATTGTGAGGATCTGGGGTATGGTATGTCTTGTATCCGCGAAGTTTGTATTTTGTTGCAATTTTAAAATGTGTCTCGGAGACTAGACATATATCAATTTTGTTATATCGAGAGTCGCTTGCAATTCATCTCTGCGGTTCTCGAGGCCATTGGCATTCCATAATAAGATTCGTATGTTTTTAACCATTGTGTTCTTTTAGTTACAGTTCTTTTATTACTGTTTTGTTTTTCAAGGAAAGATATTCTTTCTAGAATCTTCTTATTATTCTTTTCCATATCTTCTATTCTGTTAAGAATTATTTGCATGATATACTTCATAACATTGCTGGGATGGGAGGCTTGGAGTTTCCGACTGGTTTTACAACGTTTTTCGAAGCAACTTGCGCATTGTTTTCTTTGGACCGGTTATGTGGCTTAAGTTTTCATTTTCGCTTGAGGGTAGATTTCTTTTAGCTCTATCCAATTTTTTATTCATTTGGGGCTTAGATCTCATTCTCAAGTCTTTTTGTTTCGTTTTTCTCCGTTTTTGTTTGCGCCTTTTTGAACAGGATTTGGCATTGTCTTTTGCTTGTTGTCTTTTACCTGCTGTAGCTCTTATGCTACTACACACCCTATGTAGTTAGTTGGGTGTCTTTCGCTACAATTGGCGCATTTAGCGACTGCATTTTTGTCCCTTATGCTGTCTTTTGTATGGTGGTCTCCTGCACATTTAACGCATTTCGGGTTTGAGCTGCAGTATTTGTGAGTGACAGTTCTTACATCGAGGAACTAGCTTTGATTTACGCAAAGGATGAATTTGTACTTTAATTCCTAGGATATCTTTAATTTCATAAATTTTCTTGATGACTTCATCTTGCTCAAAAGTAAGCATGAACATTGGGAGCGGTGCTTTACTCTTGTGCTTTAGCATGTTAACAACTTCAAGTATTTTGAAGTTTTTCTTTTTTAGGTCATTCGCAATGCATACAGGTGTGCATGAGTAGTGTAGTTTCTTTCTAACAACCTTGGTTGGTCTTGTTAGTTTATTTTCAAACGAATACCATTGAACTTTTTTCTGGTTTAGCATTTTTGTCAAGTTTCAGTAGGATTCTTCGTTATCCACATTAATTTTAACATCATTTCTACTCAGGAGAGCAGTATTAGCTTTTATTTTATATTCCTCTAGAATATTCAATAAGCCTTCGTACTTCGTAATACAGAGCACTATAATTGGGGGAGGCTTGAGTGGATTGGTTTCTTTATCTTTCATCTTTTCTCGGCTTTTCTGGGTCACTTGTGGTGGTGAATGCCCAATAGACTTGCTCATTTTTCTTTTTTTGATCCTTTTTGTCATACTAAAGGGTGGTCCTCACTCTCTTTGCAGTTCTTCTTCATCTGTAGAGTGCACTACAATTTAAGGCATCTGCTCATTTTTATTGTTATTATTCACCTGTTCTTTAAGCAGCTGCAGTTCAAGCTTTAATTTATCAATTTCGCTTACCAGTTTTTCACTAAGATGCCTAAAATTGTCTCTTTCTTCACAGGTTTTTTTTGTAATAAGCTTCCAACATCGAATTTTCTCTTGTTGATAGGGATTGTGGTGTTTTTAACAATTTACGACTCTTTATGAAGAGGTCATCTTTTTGCAATAAATTCTTCCAACCAGAATCCATGGAACCGGCCTCCGAAGAGGGTGGATTTACCAGTTTACCTGGCGTACCCCCTGGGGTAGTTATATTATTAGTTTTGTTCATTGCATATTTACATTTTTGGTTAACTTTTTTACAAAAAGTTTACAAAATTTGGACTTTAGTCGACTCTTAAGACAGGCATTCCTACCTCGGGTAAATTCAAGCCCCCTAAGCTAAGGGGTTGACGATTTTGTGCATAATAGCAATACAAATGTAAAGGTCTGTCACATGTAGTTCTTGTAGTCGTGTGCTTGCTCCTTGGCCAATGATATTGCGTATCCCATTAGAGGTTATTTTTATAGAGCGTTTTCAATACTCTACAATTGAAATAGTTTTGCCAATTACCCCACTCCAATGTCTGTTACATTCCAACAGCCGACTAGAAAAAGTCTCTCTAGCTGGGAAAGTTTCAGTGCAATTAAATTTAAACGCTCATCATTCACATAATTTGTTATATTGAGATGCAATGATCGCAATGATTTTTGATTTTTTACCATCTCAACCACGATATCACAGCTGAAACTATTCCGAAGACTGAGTTCTTTTAAGACTTAGTTTACTAGCTATTCTTTTGCAATGACTAACATCAAGATCGCTACTATGGCGATCATTGTAAAGCAAATCAAGAATTTTTAAAGTTCCTGCATGCTTATCCAATATCTAATTTTTTTGTTGAATTCCTAAAATAACTTCCCCAATAATTCTGCACGCAAAGAGCAACCTAATAGGTATTTGTCAACACGTGAATCATTCCATGCCAATTCGAGCTCCATCAGCCGAGATAGACCCTTACTCTAGAACGATTTTTTTCATAGAATATACCCAGGAATCATTTACCAAATTATCGTTTACGAATTAGGGGACACCCTGTATATGGGCTACAATACATATACAACGTTTTGTATGACGTATTTATTCATAACATGTGTTCACGTAAAAATTCAATTGCATTTCTTTTATTCCTTACAGATCTTACAAGGATTGATGTTTCCTATTCTAACCTTCAAACAGAGGTATTAATAACAATCTTCCATTTTCCGGATTTTTACGGCGTCCAGGCAGCAAGGTTCTGTTGCAGACAATGGTTCTGTTGCAGACAATGCAGGAATTATCCTGAATTTGCGTGAAAAAGAATTTTTAAATTAACAGAAGGTGTATTGGACAGCGAACATCCTTCCGCCAAGGTCATCTCTGCCAGCAAAATCAAAAATTTGTGCTTGGAAGACATTGAATTTGGTGATGTTGATGCGCTCTTTGGACAGATCGGGGCTAACCTCAAGGCGCTTACCTTAAATTCAGTGCGTATACCACGAGACCATCTATTTGGTATCCCCGAACAACCAGAGGAAAATCTCAAAGGGATTGTCAATCGAATTTGTTTCACTATTGATTGCAGTCCTCCCAAACTGAAACAAATCTTTCGTCCACGGCAACGTAACAAAACCATCTCACCTATAATAATCAAATTCAATAGCCCACAAGAAAGAAACGCCGTTCTTGGCTCAGCTGCAGGTTATCGAAAACAATACAACAAACAGCTTTGTCTTCGTGATGCTGCAATAGAGGCGGATGGTCTAGTATACATCAACGACAGCTCAACGAGGAAAAACCGTGCGATTTTACAACGTACAATGACCCCCAAGCGCGAAAATCAGCTGTGTGGTGTTAACACAAAATTCGGTAGTGTATTTGTAAAATAAACTGTTAATGGGAAGAGCAAATGATTGATAGAGGAACTGAATGATTTAGTGAAAATCAATGCCAACAGAAGTTATTATTACAGAACCGAGGATATGAATGTTGCTGCTGCGGCGGGAAAAACGAAATCGTAATTAACTATGAAAGAATCAATAGTAAATCATATTCATTTAATTTATTTTTCATTTCATTTAATTTATTTATTTCGTGTGTACAAGTAAGACGTTGTCTTTTATAGTACATAAATAACAATATAAGTAACATTAACAATTCATAAATGTATATATTTATATAAAAAGAAAAGAAAAAGAAATAAAATAAGAAGTAGTTAGACAGTAAAAGGAAGAAGAGCATAGTTAAAAGTGGGTGAGAAAGGAGGTTAGATCTATGAAAAAAGGAATGTATAGTTGTTGCAGTCAGGAAAAGTGTCCTAATGCGGCAGTTTAAAACTTGTTAGCTTCCATTATTTGTTAGGCATTATAAGATTCATTGTTCTGGTCGATTGCGCAAACTGAAGCTTATCAAATAGATATTTAGGCGATCTTTTATATATAAGTTTATGCATGAATTGGCAGCACCTTATCTTTAGAAATTGCTGCAACGTACACCCTAAAACCAATTTATGATACTGAGAAACATGGTCATAACGATTCAGCCCATACACATAAATAATCATAGCATTGAACGCAACAAG
This sequence comes from Volucella zonaria, assembly GCA_963966105.1. NCBI lineage: Eukaryota > Metazoa > Arthropoda > Insecta > Diptera > Syrphidae > Volucella > Volucella zonaria. The sequence continues at coordinate 3,923,866 of OZ014535.1, read as the reverse complement.
CAATTTGTGTTCTGAGTGGGACTCAAGCTTACAGTAAACAGTTATGGAGTAATCAATAATGTGTACAAACAGGGTTTTTACAAGTCAAAGTTTCGTGCATGTTGGGGTAAAACTAGAGGATAATCGAAGCTTACGCAGGCCAGCATAGATTCGACCAATGGTATAATTTACGTGGTCATTGGAAGAGAGTAATCGATTCAACTTGAAACCAAGATTTTTTACAACGTTTACGAACTTGAGTTGCCTGTTATTTAAGAACACTGGTGGTAGTTCATTCGTATCGAACTGTTTTTTAGAAATCAATATCATCTGAGATTTGTCTGGATTCAAATTAAGCCCATTACGTAGTGACCAGTTATATATTTGTGACAGATCTTCATTTATTCTAACTATTAGATCCTCAATCAGACCAATGGGCCGTGATAAATAAATTTGGGCATCATCAGCATAAAGATGAACTGTTACATTAGAGCATACTTTTGGAAGGTCATTGATAAACAAACAAAATAAGATTGGTCCTAGTAACGCAGCAAAACTGGAGGATCTGCCATAACGTACAATTCTCTGGTACCTATTTCCTAAGTAATTACCCATCAGGCACACTGACCTTTCGCTAAAACCAAAATACAGTCTAAGCTTCTGACATAATATTTTATGATCCACTCTGTCAAAAGCCTTGGAGAAGTCCAGCAAACAGAGTACCGTTAGATAATCTCTATAAAAGTTAATTCTAATATCATCCAGAATTTTAATCATTGCCGTGGGGCAGTTATGATGAGCTTGGAAACCAGATTGAACTGGCGATAACAAACAATGTTGATTGATATGACTCGAGATTTGGTTTGCAAGAATTTTCTCCAAGACTTTTGACAGACACGGTAAAATACTAATTGGGCGAAAGTCATTTGCCGATAAGGGTCGAGGCTTTTTCGGCACAGGGTTAACTTTTGCCAACTTCCAGTTGTCTGGAAACGAAGAGGTTGTGATACAATAATTTATAATGTGCGTGTGAGAGAATTCAAAATATGAGGCAAAACCATCTTCACAAACCGAATAGGTATCCCATCTTCACCTACAGCATTTGATTTAATTGAGCGAATGGTATTAACGATATCAATTTCGGAGACGACTTCAAAGTCAAAATCAAACTCAAACAACTGCTGCTTTTCAGGAATAAAATTGGAGTTGTTTGTGGCACCGGAAAGAAATGCGCCGTTGAGATTATCAACATCAAGTGTCATTGTATCGACGGTAGCATTTTTCCCGACCCCAATTGAACGTAGATTGCTCCATAGTTTTTTTGAGGATTGGCCAGCACTTGGTTTAGATAGAAAATATCTTTTCTTAGCTCTTCGCGTTATAAAGGTTGCATGATTGCGTGCCCGAGAAAATATTTCCCAGTTGACGATAGTTGGTCTTTGTTTCCACCTAGAGTATGGCTTTTTACGGCCCTTCATGGCATTTTATACCTCCCACGTGAACCAAGGGCAATTTCCGTTTTGAACGGCAACTGTCTTTAATGGAACATGCCTATTAAAAAGGTCCAGTAGTAGATTTGCAGATGACTGACTTTATCGTTGACATTTGAGGCATAGTAGGAATTACGCCATGGTAGTTGGCTTGCATCCAATTGCAGGTTATAGTTGTCCACAGAAGAAAAATCTCTAAACTGGAACGACAGTGGTAGCCGAGACCGAGAAAAGTGAACATTGTATGTACAAAACATTAAATCATGGTCAAAAATCCCTGCTAGAGACAACTGATCCTGAAGTAGAACATTGTGACGATAAGGACATCAATAAGACTGGGGGAACACCTGGGAAAAACGTGTAGCATAGGAGTTAACTATGGACAAGCCACAAGCAGCAGCAGAATCTAAGAGTAAGTGACTTTTGTAATCACATTTTAAAGATCATAATTGAGATCTCCACAGATTACAATGTGCTCATATAAAGCAGTAAACTCCTGAAGTGCAGAAAAGATTATCTCCAAAGAATAACAGCCTTTTGGGTTATAAGCAACGCCCAGAAAACATTTTGTATTGCCATCATTAACATCCAGCAAAAGATATTCTATTGAGTCTCTTTTAGATTTCTTAAGCTCTCTACACTTGAGAGCAGTACTGTAGTATACTGCAACTCCTCCACCAGATGTAGTAGTAACTCTATCGTTGCGAAGATGTTTATATCCCGGTATTTCATATAAAAGATTAACGACATCCACATCTTCAGGGTCAGACCATAACCAGGTTTCAGTTATACAAATAATATCGACTGTAGAATTAACAAAAATATTCTTTATGTAGTCTAATTGGGTTAGATTTAGACTACGAGCATTTAGGTAGCAGATTTTAAACCCTTCGCATGCCCTAGACAAAATATTAATCATTGACCCCATCCTCATTAACACGAGCAGACGTTGCTAGATTATTTAGGTGTATCATTGCAGTGTAAGCCAAAAACAAATAATGAAAGGAGAATGTAAACAATCAACAAACATTCTTGGGATACAAAATAGTAACAACAACAACTAGAGGAAGTGAGTAGAGTACGAATAAAAGTATTGATCGAAAAGTAGAGAGGATAGAAGGAAAAGAAAAAAAGATATAATAAGAAAAAAGGAAAAAAGAACATAATGCAAATATTGTGATATACGAGTATGTTAAAAAATAGTTTGGTGAATAATAAATACGTATGCGTGGTAAGAGTGCTCCCGATCAGTGATAAAGGCAGCGGACAAGTTGAGTGTACAAGCAAGCAGAGTCCTCAAGAGAATTTCGTTGTTGACAAAATCTTTATTTCGGTGTCATCTTTACTTTTCTTCACATAAACGAGTCCATTGCGCGTTCTTACAGAAAAGAGTAGACCCTCTCTACGGAGTCGTAGAGCATGTCGCAATAATGAGCTATTCTCTAGCGTTAAACTCTCATTGATGTAGATGCGTCTGTTAATGGTGGTGTTGTTGACATCAGTCGTAGTCTTAGAGCTGTTTATAAGTTCTGCATGCATTAAACCTTTCTTTGCCCGAAATGCACTTTGTTCGGTGTGCGAAGAGAGTCTGATAAGCAGCGGATCATCGGTGGACTTGGTTTTTAGGCGAAAAGCGTCGACATGTGGTGAAATTTGGTGATTTAGACTTGCGGCAATATTTTTTATCAAGTCAATGGGATTTTCATGTGGGTTACGTGGTATGCCGCTGACAATCACGTCACGAAGCCGTTCTTTACGTTGGAGGTCCGCTAATTCGTCTTTTAATCTCCGATTGTCATCCCGTAGCTCTGATATGTCGCTCTCAAATTGCTGCACTTTTTCGTTAAGAGAGGCAATGGCATCGCCGATTTTCTTGTTAACATTGCATTCAAACTCTGAAAGCAACAATTTAAATTTCAGCACTAAACTATCCTTCAGTTCCCGAAGTTGTTCTGACATGGATGATTTTTTGTCGAGAAGTTTAGATTTTGGGTGGGACATCGGTTGATGTAAATTTGCTGGCGATTTGTCTGGCGTAGATGTAGATATAGAGATCATAGCAGATTTTTTTTTGTGAGCTTGAGTGCGTTTATTTGATGTTCAGCAGCAGAGATAAAAAAGAGCTCTGTTTAACGTTCTTTGACATGAAAACAAAAGTAAGACACTGAGTAACAAAATAATAAATATGTTGTCATGAGTACTATGATTTTAACTTATAAAAAGGCGGTTAATCTTTCGTTTGGATCAGGAGCAAATTAAAAACACGTCTATTCACTTGACATATCACAAACTTACGATCAATATTACGGAATTGAATATTCAATGTCAGAGGTGTCAGATGGTTGTGTTAAATGTATTGTATCTTGTGTGTATAACCCAAGTAGACCCTTTTCGTCAGATTCGTTTTTCTCGGCGTTAGCCAATTTCGCTCAGTTATATGGACATGTCATTGAATGTGGAGATTTTAACACTGATCTTGGTAGACATGATGCTCTATCACACAAACGTTTTGACTTGCTACTATCCAATGGTCTTGTTGTTATAAACTCTCATCCTACTCGATATGCTCCAAATGTCAATCCTAATTTCTTAGAATTGTTAATAGTCTCTGATGCATCTAAACTTCTCCTTTTTGATCAACTTACTCTTGAAGGAATATCTCACCATGGTTTGTTGTTTTGTTCTTATAATATTGATTTTTCACATGTTCCAATCCCGCATTCATACACCTACAGGGTTTTTAAGTCTATTGACGCTCACTCACTACATAGGGAAGCATGTGCAATAAAATGGGAACACTATTTATATCTTGACAATGCTAATAAGAGGCTTAATTTTTTCAGTCGAAAATTGAGGATCTTTTTAATAATCATGTGCCGCTGCGGATAAGACAAATAAGAAATTTGAAATGTCCGTGGTTCACTTACGAAGTACTGGATGCAATAAATAACCGCAGAAAAAAATATAGAAATTGGAGACGTTTACAGTACAGATAACAATCCTCAGTTCTCCTTACAAGAAGAACTTCTATACGAGCTTAATTAGGATTTAGAAACAGTAAACAAGAATGAAGTTGTTGAAAGTATAGTTGCCCTTAAATCGAATGCCGTGGGTGAAGATGGCATACCCCTCCGCTTTGTAAAAATGATTCTCCCTCACTTATTACATACATTAACGCACATAATTGCTTAGCTTCTTCTACTTTCCCTGATAATTGGAAGGCTGCTAGAATTATACCTGTTACTAAGAAATCACGGGACTCACTTCCTACTGACTTTCGGCCTGTAAGTATCCTTCCTACCCTGTCAAAAGTTTTTGAGAAGATACTGGCAAAATAGAAATTATCTGCTTTGTCCTTTTCAGTCAGGGTTTAGATCCCTACATAGCTGTGCTTCTGCAATGGTTAAAATTTTTGATGATATAAGGCAAAGGTATGATCAAAGCAACCTGACGGTCCTATGCTTGCTCGACTTCTCCAAAGCATTTGACAGGGTTAACCAGAGCATCTTATGTAGAAAGCTCCGCCATTATTTTGGCTTTAGTGATAGTGCAGTCAAATTGATAGGTTCGTATGTCAGCAATCGTTCCCAGAGAGTTATGGTTGGTGAAGATTTTTCACATATCAGATATCTACGTGAAGTTATACTTCAAGGTTCAATCTTAGGTCCTCTTGTTTTTTGTATATTTATAAATGATATCACCCATGTATTTAATAGTGTATATTTTCACCTTTATACCGATGACATCCAAATTTATTTGTCAAGCCCTATTGGACTAGTAGAGGATCTTTTCCATCGAATAAATGACGACCTCAAAGGTATACACAAATGGTCGATCGGAAATGGACTTACTTTAAATCCATGGAAGACCCAGGCAATTTTAATTTCAAAAAAGATTTTTCAGCCAGAAATATTACCTCCCATTATGTTATCGAATATTGTAAATTCTACCATTTAGAATTTTTATATTTTTTAATTCAATCGCCCAGTGCAGCCTCACATTAGGTAGCAAAAGGCTTGGTTCGATTAAATAACAAGACTGAACCGTGTAACTTTATTTCAACTTAATTTATATAACAATTTTGCTAACCTAATCAATAAAAACGAAGCGACAAAGTGCAAGTTAAAAGAATACCAAAATAAATTGTTAACCTAAGCAATAAATGCGAATAATGAAGAAAAATAACTATTTTATGTTGATATCATCAACAAATATACAAATTAAATTTGTTGATAAAGTCACCAGCTTAGGTCTTATAATAAACTGTAATCTCTCATGTAATGACCATATAAATTATATAATAGGCCGTATCTATGGCTGCCTTCGCAAGTTATGGACATGTACCCGCCTTATCCCCTGTGTTACTAAGCTAAAATTAATGAAAACGTTGTTAGTTCCCATTATAATTTACAGTGTTGTAATATACTGCAAGCTTTATTCTGCATCGAAAAACAAATTGCATGTTGCTTTTAATGGAATGATTCGATATGTATATGGTCTTAGAAGATACAGTCATGTATCTGCTTACCAAGACAGTATTTTAGGCTGTTCGCTGACACAATCAAAATCATATATTCGAAATCACCACGGTATCTTTATGAAAAACTATAATTTACGCAGTCGGCTAGATTATCCAATATTATAATTCAACCTTTTAACTACACTCATTCGTCGCGTCTTTTCTTTACTTACGCCATTAGGCTGTGGAATTCCTTGCCCGAACATATAAAACGAGCAACGGGAGCGTCTCAATTTAGGATAGCTATATTTAAATATTTCTCTGAACAGCAGTAGTTTTCTTTTAGTTTTCTATTCTCTTTTTTTTTTTGTTTACGGCTTTGTTCTTATTTTTGCACAGAAAGTTGCTTATATCTTAATTTTAATTTCTTAGTTCCTTTTAATATAAATATGTATCTACGTGAATTACTGATGTAAAATTATTTTGTTAGTACTCTAAAAAGAACAAGTCTTACTTGTACTTAATGATTACTTAAATAAATTAATAAATGAATAAAAGACCATCTGCTGACGTTTACATATTTCACCAATCCTCAGGCCTTGAAAGTGTGTGGTTTTGAAAATGACGTCGAATATCTGTCATTCGGTGATCTACTTCGTCTGAAGGAGCTCGAATTGGTATGGAGTGATTCACGTGTTGACAAATACCTCTTAGGTTGCTCGTTGTGAGCAGATTTATTACCTTTGGAAGTTATCTTTAGAATTCTACAAAAAAATAGTAGCTGAAGTTTTGAAAATATTGGATAAGCATGCGAGAACATTAAAAATTCTTGATTTGCTTTACTATGATCGCTATAGTAGCGATCTTGATGTTAGTCAATGGAAAAGAATAGCTAGTAAACTAAGTCTTAAAAGAACTCAGTCTTCGGAATAGTTTCAGCTGTGATATCGTGATTGAGATGGTAAAAAGTCAAAAATTCATTGCATTCTTTGCATCTCAATATAGCAAATTACGAGTATGTGAATCATGGCCTGTGTATAAGTTTCAAACAAACTGATATTGACTTTATGACAGCGAAAGACATAATGCATCGGTGCGACAGGTGCAGGGCCTTGCTCCGTAAATCATTCCAACAACAACATACAACGAAGTCTCCGCCACAAGAAGTACCGTCAAGGCTACTCTAAAGGCAAACAAAGGGCTACAACATCAAAGAAGCAGGTTACAGCAACTGCGCTCAAACATCACCAATTTCAGTCGACAAGCATTAAAAAACAACAATAGCAGCCAAACATCAAACATCAGGAATAACGGCTAAATTACAGCAGCCTACCGAAGTGCATAATAATGCATCGGTGCGACAGGTGCAGTGCTTTGCTCCGTAAATCATTCCAACAACAACATACAGCGAAGTCTCCGCCACAAGAAGTACCGTCAAGGCTACTCCATAAGCAGTCGTCTAAAGGCAAACAAAGGGCTACCACATCAAAGAAGCAGGTTACAACAACTGCGCTCAAACATCACCAATTGCAGTCGACAAGCATTAAAAAACAACAATAGCAGCCAAACATCAAACATCAGGAACAACGGCTGAATTACAGCAGCCTACCGAAGTGCATAATAAAATTGCAACAACAATTCTACAAGCTTAACTGTCAACATTCAACAACGCTCGAGAAAATTGACAACGATTCACCAAGAGAAATTACTCTGCAATTGTTACATGTGGAAATACTTAATTTGAACAAAATAAACAATGAATTTTAAACCACATTTCACCAACTAAGAGAAGAAAATAAAACAGTGCGCTCGAAAATTGCGACTCTCTAATGGAAGTTGAATTGGAGAGTGCAAAAACAGCCGGAGAACATTGTAGGAATTGGTGGAGTGCGAGGTGTTGACAAAAACAATGCTAAGGAGTGTGTTCAAAAAATATTCAAAGATGCGCTGAACGTGAATATAGATGTAAATGATGTGCAAGCATGCTATGTCAAACAAATTCAGAAAAGACTTTCGTCGCCAAATACGGGAGACAAAGATTTGACTGCCACGATGCGCAGATCGATCTTCCCAACATCTTCTCAGAGATAAGAGATGGGAGAGCGTGATTGTGCTAAGAGAGCATCAACGCACACTCAAAGTTTGCATCGATCAAACATGGAGTGTTGCAAAGTACAACTCGCTCTTGCACCCGTGTGGGGGCGAGCGTCAGGGTTACAGCTCTAGGGGTAGGTATCATTTATATAACACCTCCCCCACCAAGAACTTTTGGTTTCCAAAAAGTATACAAGGTTAACATGTCTTGCAAATCTTTAACTTTAACATAACTAATAAACTAGCATGTATAATATTTTTTGTTTTTGCTAAAAACAAAATAAATTTTGTTATTACAAACCATAGATTTTCAATTTCATAAGGAACAACACATATTTTTTTGTTTACTGAATTTTATAACTTTTGTTTTTGACAAACTTGATATTTTAAATTTGAAAAGGAACAAGAATTTTTTTTTTATATTTTTGTTAATGACATAATAGCTTTTGTTTTAAAAATCATATAATTATACATATTCAAAACGAGCAGAAACAGTTTTTTCCTTTTTTTTTTTTTTTAATCAATAAAATAATTTAACTAACTACAATTAACTTAACTTAATTTCATTACATAAATAATGCCTTATCTATTCCTTGGCTACCACTTTTCGAAAATTTACATAGCTATGTTAGAATTCTGAACCCTACCATTTATGTGGGATTTCAATCCCAATGAAAACATTATCGACTTTTTATTGCTATACTTTATATTTATTTAAAGGGAAAAGACAAAAAGCGACCGGCCAGCACAATTGTTCAAATAAGACTCAAATACTACTCTATTTGCTTGCTGAATTTTTAAAGCGGTAACGGCCGACTCTGGCTTGTTTGTCTCGATCTGTGTGTTTATTCGTTGATCGCGGTGTCGTAGGTCTATCTGTCGTGTGCTTCCACTATTTATGCACCGTTCAGTCGAATGTTCTCTTGTGTTTTTTGTTGTATTTCGTGTGATCTTCGTTTCGTTTGCCGACGGATGATTTTACTGTTCTGTCGTCTTTTGGGTATAAATTGTATGCGTCTTCTACGTAGTTATGAGTGTCTGTTATGTATAAGTTTGTCGTACATTCACTAGGGTATCTCCGCGTCGGTCTAGCTACCAATCCCCCATTTATTCTGAAAGAGCAGAAACAGTGCTGAATGGCGTCATTTTGGAAAATGTCAATCAATTCACAGTGAGTAGGGGCAGTTATTTTTTTCAAAATTAAATTCAAAATTGACAATACAATAAGTTAAACATCAATCTAGACAAATAATATTTAATAGACCAAACATAGCAAAGCTATTAGGACCCAAAAGAAGACAAAAAAGGAAGGTAAATTATGAATTTTTATATTTGTACTTTCTTTTAACCTGACTTTGGTAGTACTTTGTATTTCCTTTAGTTCATGTATCAACAACATAATTTTCTTTGACTTCTGGGTTATCTAAGCATTTGTATTTCGGTTTAGTTTTTCCTATGGTTCGATATTTATCTATTCGCTTGCAATATTTTACGTTATTTGTGTTGTTTTTTATATTTGTTTTTTCAAGCCTGGTTTCTTTATTAGTTTTGTTGAAGACATTTTATATTTCAATAAATGTTTTAAGAAATAAATATTATTGTGAATTATTGTAATAGAGAAAAACGATGAAAATTATCATAAATGTCAATGTCACTTCTCGTAAAATGTTTAGCAACATAACCATTTGAAACATTTGTAACACGAATATAAACAGCAAGCGAACACAAAATAAAAATTTGTATTTTATAACGTTTCAAAAGGAACATAGTATTTTATTTAAAATATACAGTTGAACATTTGGTCTTTGAGTCGTTAGTGGTATAATTAAAGAAAAAAAATAAAAAATTTTCGTTCTGAGAAAAAAAAAGCTTATAATAACCTAAATCGAACACAAGTCATTTCAGGTTTTGCCCTTTTGAAATTTAATCTGTTAACATTTAGAAACCAAAGAGTGTCAATTTGAACTTAATTCTAACATCTACAAATAGTATCTTAAATCCTAGAGTGTCTATTTGAGCTTAACTCTAAAATCTGCGCATTTCAACTTAAACCTAAGTATCAATAATTAAATCTATCTACATACATATGTACACAAGTGTCCGTAAGTTGACTATCTATAAAATAATAGAATACAAAAGTGTGAATTAATCGACAGACAGTATTTCAGTACATATGGTATATAGTATATATATATATATGTGTATATAGTGTCCACTGCTCAGCCTCAAGTCACCAAGTTCCAGCCTGGCAAAATCGCACATCGAGGAAGGAAGCATAATCCAGATCAGCAACACATATCCAGATAGAAGCAGTACCCAAAGCAGTCCAACAGTATCAGGAACCGCAAAACGCAAGTCAGTATATTACTTTACTATTGCTTGTACTGTTGTATGAAATCACACAAATCTTGTCTGAAAATAAAATAAAATATAAATTACAAAATGTCATTTGGGAATTTACAAATTGCGTTACTTACGCGTTTTAAAAAAGATTACGACAATTTTCAAAGGCCAATCTTTGGCAACCGTAACTCGTTCAATCTACCATGGCCCTCCTTATCGCTGTTGTACATAGTGACCGATGTGTTTGCCTTGACGACACTATTTAACCTATCCGCCGCATCCAACACGTCCGCCCTATATTCGGAGTACAGTTCTAAAAATTTATCAATCACTTCAGCTAAATCCGATGCTTTCAAATCAGCCTCCAACTTTTCACCCCCTACGATCTCTTCATTATATCGTTCTACAGTCTTTAAGGAATTTTCCATCATGGCCAGCCTATTTTGAAGATAGTTTTCCCTTTTCAACCTACCACCATCGGCCTTTGAAAATTGTCGTAATCTTTTTTAAAACGCGTAAGTAACGCAATTTGTAAATTCCCAAATGACATTTTGTAATTTATATTTTATTTTATTTTCAGACAAGATTTGTGTGATTTCATACAACAGTACAAGCAATAGTAAAGTAATATACTGACTTGCGTTTTGCGGTTCCTGATACTGTTGGACTGCTTTGGGTACTGCTTCTATCTGGATATGTGTTGCTGATCTGGATTATGCTTCCTTCCTCGATGTGCGATTTTGCCAGGCTGGAACTTGGTGACTTGAGGCTGAGCAGTGGACACTATATACACATATATATATATATACTATATACCATATGTACTGAAATACTGTCTGTCGATTAATTCACACTTTTGTATTCTATTATTTTATAGATAGTCAACTTACGGACACTTGTGTACATATGTATGTAGATAGATTTAATTATTGATACTTAGGTTTAAGTTGAAATGCGCAGATTTTAGAGTTAAGCTCAAATAGACACTCTAGGATTTAAGATACTATTTGCAGATGTTAGAATTAAGTTCAAATTGACACTCTTTGGTTTCTAAATGTTAACAGATTAAATTTCAAAAGGGCAAAACCTGAAATGACTTGTGTTCGATTTAGGTTATTATAAGCTTTTTTTTTCTCAGAACGAAAATTTTTTATTTTTTTTCTTTAATTATACCACTAACGACTCAAAGACCAAATGTTCAACTGTATATTTTAAATAAAACACTATGTTCCTTTTGAAACGTTATAAAATACAAATTTTTATTTTGTGTTCGCTTGCTGTTTATATTCGTGTTACAAATGTTTCAAATGGTTATGTTGCTAAACATTTTACGAGAAGTGACATTGACATTTATGATAATTTTCATCGTTTTTCTCTATTACAATAATTCACAATAATATTTATTTCTTAAAACATTTATTGAAATATAAAATGTCTTCAACAAAACTAATAAAGAAACCAGGCTTGAAAAAACAAATATAAAAAACAACACAAATAACGTAAAATATTGCAAGCGAATAGATAAATATCGAACCATAGGAAAAACTAAACCGAAATACAAATGCTTAGATAACCCAGAAGTCAAAGAAAATTATGTTGTTGATACATGAACTAAAGGAAATACAAAGTACTACCAAAGTCAGGTTAAAAGAAAGTACAAATATAAAAATTCATAATTTACCTTCCTTTTTTGTCTTCTTTTGGGTCCTAATAGCTTTGCTATGTTTGGTCTATTAAATATTATTTGTCTAGATTGATGTTTAACTTATTGTATTGTCAATTTTGAATTTAATTTTGAAAAAAATAACTGCCCCTACTCACTGTGAATTGATTGACATTTTCCAAAATGACGCCATTCAGCACTGTTTCTGCTCTTTCAGAATAAATGGGGGATTGGTAGCTAGACCGACGCGGAGATACCCTAGTGAATGTACGACAAACTTATACATAACAGACACTCATAACTACGTAGAAGACGCATACAATTTATACCCAAAAGACGACAGAACAGTAAAATCATCCGTCGGCAAACGAAACGAAGATCACACGAAATACAACAAAAAACACAAGAGAACATTCGACTGAACGGTGCATAAATAGTGGAAGCACACGACAGATAGACCGACGACACCGCGATCAATGAATAAACACACAGATCGAGACAAACAAGCCAGAGTCGGCCGTTACCGCTTTAAAAATTCAGCAAGCAAATAGAGTAGTATTTGAGTCTTATTTGAACAATTGTGCTGGCCGGTCGCTTTTTGTCTTTTCCCTTTAAATAAATATAAAGTATAGCAATAAAAAGTCGATAATGTTTTCATTGGGATTGAAATCCCACATAAATGGTAGGGTTCAGAATTCTAACATAGCTGTTTAAATTTTCGAAAAGTGGTAGCCAAGGAATAGATAAGGCATTATTTATGTAATGAAATTAAGTTAAGTTAATTGTAGTTAGTTAAATTATTTTATTGATTAAAAAAAAAAACAAAGGAAAAAACTGTTTCTGCTCGTTTTGAATATGTATAATAATACGATTTTTAAAACAAAAGCTATTATGTCATTAACAAAAATATAAAAAAAAAAATTCTTGTTCCTTTTCAAATTTAAAATATCAAGTTTGTCAAAAACAAAAGTTATAAAATTCAGTAAACAAAAAAATATGTGTTGTTCCTTATGAAATTGAAAATCTATGGTTTGTAATAACAAAATTTATTTTGTTTTTAGCAAAAACAAAAAATATTATACATGCTAGTTTATTAGTTATGTTAAAGTTAAAGATTTGCAAGACATGTTAACCTTGTATACTTTTTGGAAACCAAAAGTTCTTGGTGGGGGAGGTGTTATATAAATGATACCTACCCCTAGAGCTGTAACCCTGACGCTCGCCCCCACACGGGTGCAAGAGCGAGTTGTACTTTGCAACACTCCATGTTTGATCGATGCAAACTTTGAGTGTGCGTTGATGCTCTCTTAGCACAATCACGCTCTCCCATCTCTTATCTCTGAGAAGATGTTGGGAAGATCGATCTGCGCATCGTGGCAGTCAAATCTTTGTCTCCCGTATTTGGCGACGAAAGTCTTTTCTGAATTTGTTTGACATAGCATGCTTGCACATCATTTACATCTATATTTACGTTCAGCGCATCTTTGAATATTTTTTGAACACACTCCTTAGCATTGTTTTTGTCAACACCTCGCACTCCACCAATTCCTACAATGTTCTCCGGCTGTTTTTGCACTCTCCAATTCAACTTCCATTAGAGAGTCGCAATTTTCGAGCGCACTGTTTTATTTTCTTCTCTTAGTTGGTGAAATGTGGTTTAAAATTCATTGTTTATTTTGTTCAAATTAAGTATTTCCACATGTAACAATTGCAGAGTAATTTCTCTTGGTGAATCGTTGTCAATTTTCTCGAGCGTTGTTGAATGTTGACAGTTAAGCTTGTAGAATTGTTGTTGCAATTTTATTATGCACTTCGGTAGGCTGCTGTAATTCAGCCGTTGTTCCTGATGTTTGATGTTTGGCTGCTATTGTTGTTTTTTAATGCTTGTCGACTGCAATTGGTGATGTTTGAGCGCAGTTGTTGTAACCTGCTTCTTTGATGTGGTAGCCCTTTGTTTGCCTTTAGACGACTGCTTATGGAGTAGCCTTGACGGTACTTCTTGTGGCGGAGACTTCGCTGTATGTTGTTGTTGGAATGATTTACGGAGCAAAGCACTGCACCTGTCGCACCGATGCATTATTATGCACTTCGGTAGGCTGCTGTAATTTAGCCGTTATTCCTGATGTTTGATGTTTGGCTGCTATTGTTGTTTTTTAATGCTTGTCGACTGCAATTGGTGATGTTTGAGCGCAGTTGTTGTAACCTGCTTCTTTGATGTGGTAGCCCTTTGTTTGCCTTTAGACGACTGCTTATGGAGTAGCCTTGACGGTACTTCTTGTGGCGGAGACTTCGCTGTATGTTGTTGTTGGAATGATTTACGGAGCAAAGCACTGCACCTGTTGCACCGATGCATTATTATGCACTTCGGTAGGCTGCTGTAATTTAGCCGTTATTCCTGATGTTTGATGTTTGGCTGCTATTGTTGTTTTTTAATGCTTGTCGACTGAAATTGGTGATGTTTGAGCGCAGTTGCTGTAACCTGCTTCTTTGATGTTGTAGCCCTTTGTTTGCCTTTAGAGTAGCCTTGACGGTACTTCTTGTGGCGGAGACTTCGTTGTATGTTGTTGTTGGAATGATTTACGGAGCAAGGCCCTGCACCTGTCGCACCGATGCATTATGTCTTTCGCTGTCATAAAGTCAATATCAGTTTGTTTGAAACTTATACACAGGCCATGATTCACATACTCGTAATTTGCTATATTGAGATGCAAAGAATGCAATGAATTTTTGACTTTTTACCATCTCAATCACGATATCACAGCTGAAACTATTCCGAAGACTGAGTTCTTTTAAGACTTAGTTTACTAGCTATTCTTTTCCATTGACTAACATCAAGATCGCTACTATAGCGATCATAGTAAAGCAAATCAAGAATTTTTAATGTTCTCGCATGCTTATCCAATATTTTCAAAACTTCAGCTACTATTTTTTTGTAGAATTCTAAAGATAACTTCCAAAGGTAATAAATCTGCTCGCAACGAGCAACCTAAGAGGTATTTGTCAACACGTGAATCACTCCATACCAATTCGAGCTCCTTCAGCCGAAGTAGATCACCGAATGACAGATATTCGACGTCATTTTCAAAACCACACACTTTCAAGGCCTGAGGATTGGTGAAATATGTAAACGTCAGCAGATGGTCTTTTATTCATTTATTAATTTATTTAAGTAATCATTAAGTACAAGTAAGACTTGTCCTTTTTAGAGTACTAACAAAATAATTTTACATCAGTAATTCACGTAGATACATATTTATATTAAAAGGAACTAAGAAATTAAAATTAAGATATAAGCAACTTTCTGTGCAAAAATAAGAACAAAGCCGTAAACAAAAAAAAAAAAGAGAATAGAAAACTAAAAGAAAACTACTGCTGTTCAGAGAAATATTTAAATATAGCTATCCTAAATTGAGACGCTCCCGTTGCTCGTTTTATATGTTCGGGCAAGGAATTCCACAGCCTAATGGCGTAAGTAAAGAAAAGACGCGACGAATGAGTGTAGTTAAAAGGTTGAATTATAATATTGGATAATCTAGCCGACTGCGTAAATTATAGTTTTTCATAAAGATACCGTGGTGATTTCGAATATATGATTTTGATTGTGTCAGCGAACAGCTTAAAATACTGTCTTGGTAAGCAGATACATGACTGTATCTTCTAAGACCATATACATATCGAATCATTCCATTAAAAGCAACATGCAATTTGTTTTTCGATGCAGAATAAAGCTTGCAGTATATTACAACACTGTAAATTATAATGGGAACTAACAACGTTTTCATTAATTTTAGCTTAGTAACACAGGGGATAAGGCGGGTACATGTCCATAACTTGCGAAGGCAGCCATAGATACGGCCTATTATATAATTTATATGGTCATTACATGAGAGATTACAGTTTATTATAAGACCTAAGCTGGTGACTTTATCAACAAATTTAATTTGTATATTTGTTGATGATATCAACATAAAATAGTTATTTTTCTTCATTATTCGCATTTATTGCTTAGGTTAACAATTTATTTTGGTATTCTTTTAACTTGCACTTTGTCGCTTCGTTTTTATTGATTAGGTTAGCAAAATTGTTATATAAATTAAGTTGAAATAAAGTTACACGGTTCAGTCTTGTTATTTAATCGAGCCAAGCCTTTTGCTACCTAATGTGAGGCTGCACTGGGCGATTGAATTAAAAAATATAAAAATTCTAAATGGTAGAATTTACAATATTCGATAACATAATGGGAGGTAATATTTCTGGCTGAAAAATCTTTTTTGAAATTAAAATTGCCTGGGTCTTCCATGGATTTAAAGTAAGTCCATTTCCGATCGACCATTTGTGTATACCTTTGAGGTCGTCATTTATTCGATGGAAAAGATCCTCTACTAGTCCAATAGGGCTTGACAAATAAATTTGGATGTCATCGGTATAAAGGTGAAAATATACACTATTAAATACATGGGTGATATCATTTATAAATATACAAAAAACAAGAGGACCTAAGATTGAACCATGAAGTATAACTTCACGTAGATATCTGATATGTGAAAAATCTTCACCAACCACCAACCATAACTCTCTGGGAACGATTGCTTACATACGAACCTATCAATTTGACTGCGCTATCACTAAAGCCAAAATAATGGCGGAGCTTTCTACATAAGATGCTCTGGTTAACCCTGTCAAATGCTTTGGAGAAGTCGAGCAAGCATAGGACCGTCAGGTTGCTTTGATCATACCTTTGCCTTATATCATCAAAAATTTTAACCATTGCAGAAGCACAGCTATGTAGGGATCTAAACCCTGACTGAAAAGGACAAAGCAGATAATTTCTATTTTGCCAGTATCTTCTCAAAAACTTTTGACAGGGTAGGAAGGATACTTACAGGCCGAAAGTCAGTAGGAAGTGAGTCCCGTGATTTCTTAGTAACAGGTATAATTCTAGCAGCCTTCCAATTATCAGGGAAAGTAGAAGAAGCTAAGCAATTATGTGCGTTAATGTATGTAATAAGTGAGGGAGAATCATTTTTACAAAGCGGAGGGGTATGCCATCTTCACCCACGGCATTCGATTTAAGGGCAACTATACTTTCAACAACTTCATTCTTGTTTACTGTTTCTAAATCCTAATTAAGCTCGCATAGAAGTTCTTCTTGTAAGGAGAACTGAGGATTGTTATCTGTACTGTAAACGTCTCCAATTTCTATATTTTTTTCAGCGGTTATTTATTGCATCCAGTACTTCGTAAGTGAACCACGGACATTTCAAATTTCTTATTTGTCTTATCCGCAGCGGCACATGATTATTAAAAAGATCCTCAATTTTCGACTGAAAAAATTAAGCTTCTTATTAGCATTGTCAAGATATAAATAGTGTTCCCATGGTATTGCACATGCTTCCCTATGTAGTGAGTGAGCGTCAATAGACTTAAAAACCCTGTAGGTGTATGAATGCGGGATTGGAACATGTGAAAAATCAATATTATAAGAACAAAACAACAAACCATGGTGAGATATTCCTTCAAGAGTAAGTTGATCAAAAAGGAGAAGTTTAGATGCATCAGAGACTATTAACAATTCTAAGAAATTAGGATTGACATTTGGAGCATATCGAGTAGGATGAGAGTTTATAACAACAAGACCATTGGATAGTAGCAAGTCAAAACGTTTGTGTGATAGAGCATCATGTCTACCAAGATCAGTGTTAAAATCTCCACATTCAATGACATGTCCATATAACTGAGCGAAATTGGCTAACGCCGAGAAAAACGAATCTGACGAAAAGGGTCTACTTGGGTTATACACACAAGATACAATACATTTAACACAACCATCTGACACCTCTGACATTGAATATTCAATTCCGTAATATTGATCGTAAGTTTGTGATATGTCAAGTGAATAGACGTGTTTTTAATTTGCTCCTGATCCAAACGAAAGATTAACCGCCTTTTTATAAGTTAAAATCATAGTACTCATGACAACATATTTATTATTTTGTTACTCAGTGTCTTACTTTTGTTTTCATGTCAAAGAACGTTAAACAGAGCTCTTTTTTATCTCTGCTGCTGAACATCAAATAAACGCACTCAAGCTCACAAAAAAAAATCTGCTATGGTCTCTATATCTACATCTACGCCAGACAAATCGCCAGCAAATTTACATCAACCGATGTCCCACCCAAAATCTAAACTTCTCGACAAAAAATCATCCATGTCAGAACAACTTCGGGAACTGAAGGATAGTTTAGTGCTGAAATTTAAATTGTTGCTTTCAGAGTTTGAATGCAATGTTAACAAGAAAATCGGCGATGCCATTGCCTCTCTTAACGAAAAAGTGCAGCAATTTGAGAGCGACATATCAGAGCTACGGGATGACAATCGGAGATTAAAAGACGAATTAGCGGACCTCCAACGTAAAGAACGGCTTCGTGACGTGATTGTCAGCGGCATACCACGTAACCCACACGAAAATCCCATTGACTTGATAAAAAATATTGCCGCAAGTCTAAATCACCAAATTTCACCACATGTCGACGCTTTTCGCCTAAAAACCAAGTCCACCGATGATCCGCTGCTTATCAGACTCTCTTCGCACACCGAACAAAGTGCATTTCGGGCAAAGAAAGGTTTAATGCATGCAGAACTTATAAACAGCTCTAAGACTACGACTGATGTCAACAACACCACCATTAACAGACGCATCTACATCAATGAGAGTTTAACGCTAGAGAATAGCTCATTATTGCGACATGCTCTACGACTCCGTAGAGAGGGTCTACTCTTTTCTGTAAGAACGCGCAATGGACTCGTTTATGTGAAGAAAAGTAAAGATGACACCGAAATAAAGATTTTGTCAACAACGAAATTCTCTTGAGGACTCTGCTTGCTTGTACACTCAACTTGTCCGCTGCCTTTATCACTGATCGGGAGCACTCTTACCACGCATACGTATTTATTATTCACCAAACTATTTTTTAACATACTCGTATATCACAATATTTGCATTATGTTCTTTTTTCCTTTTTTCTTATTATATCTTTTTTTCTTTTCCTTCTATCCTCTCTACTTTTCGATCAATACTTTTATTCGTACTCTACTCACTTCCTCTAGTTGTTGTTGTTACTATTTTGTATCCCAAGAATGTTTGTTGATTGTTTACATTCTCCTTTCATTATTTGTTTTTGGCTTACACTGCAATGATACACCTAAATAATCTAGCAACGTCTGCTCGTGTTAATGAGGATGGGGTCAATGATTAATATTTTGTCTAGGGCATGCGAAGGGTTTAAAATCTGCTACCTAAATGCTCGTAGTCTAAATCTAACCCAATTAGACTACATAAAGAATATTTTTGTTAATTCTACAGTCGATATTATTTGTATAACTGAAACCTGGTTATGGTCTGACCCTGAAGATGTGGATGTCGTTAATCTTTTATATGAAATACCGGGATATAAACATCTTCGCAACGATAGAGTTACTACTACATCTGGTGGAGGAGTTGCAGTATACTACAGTACTGCTCTCAAGTGTAGAGAGCTTAAGAAATCTAAAAGAGACTCAATAGAATATCTTTTGCTGGATGTTAATGATGGCAATACAAAATGTTTTCTGGGCGTTGCTTATAACCCAAAAGGCTGTTATTCTTTGGAGATAATCTTTTCTGCACTTCAGGAGTTTACTGCTTTATATGAGCACATTGTAATCTGTGGAGATCTCAATTATGATCTTTAAAATGTGATTACAAAAGTCACTTACTCTTAGATTCTGCTGCTGCTTGTGGCTTGTCCATAGTTAACTCCTATGCTACACGTTTTTCCCAGGTGTTCCCCCAGTCTTATTGATGTCCTTATCGTCACAATGTTCTACTTCAGGATCAGTTGTCTCTAGCAGGGATTTTTGACCATGATTTAATGTTTTGTACATACAATGTTCACTTTTCTCGGTCTCGGCTACCACTGTCGTTCCAGTTTAGAGATTTTTCTTCTGTGGACAACTATAACCTGCAATTGGATGCAAGCCAACTACCATGGCGTAATTCCTACTATGCCTCAAATGTCAACGATAAAGTCAGTCATCTGCAAATCTACTACTGGACCTTTTTAATAGGCATGTTCCATTAAAGACAGTTGCCGTTCAAAACGGAAATTGCCCTTGGTTCACGTGGGAGGTATAAAATGCCATGAAGGGCCGTAAAAAGCCATACTCTAGGTGGAAACAAAGACCAACTATCGTCAACTGGGAAATATTTTCTCGGGCACGCAATCATGCAACCTTTATAACGCGAAGAGCTAAGAAAAGATATTTTCTATCTAAACCAAGTGCTGGCCAATCCTCAAAAAAACTATGGAGCAATCTACGTTCAATTGGGGTCGGGAAAAATGCTACCGTCGATACAATGACACTTGATGTTGATAATCTCAACGGCGCATTTCTTTCCGGTGCCACAAACAACTCCAATTTTATTCCTGAAAAGCAGCAGTTGTTTGAGTTTGATTTTGACTTTGAAGTCGTCTCCGAAATTGATATCGTTAATACCATTCGCTCAATTAAATCAAATGCTGTAGGTGAAGATGGGATACCTATTCGGTTTGTGAAGATGGTTTTGCCTCATATTTTGAATTCTCTCACACGCACATTATAAATTATTGTATCACAACCTCTTCGTTTCCAGACAACTGGAAGTTGGCAAAAGTTAACCCTGTGCCGAAAAAGCCTCGACCCTTATCGGCAAATGACTTTCGCCCAATTAGTATTTTACCGTGTCTGTCAAAAGTCTTGGAGAAAATTCTTGCAAACCAAATCTCGAGTCATATCAATCAACATTGTTTGTTATCGCCAGTTCAATCTGGTTTCCAAGCTCATCATAGCTGCCCCACGGCAATGATTAAAATTCTGGATGATATTAGAATTAACTTTTATAGAGATTATCTAACGGTACTCTGTTTGCTGGACTTCTCCAAGGCTTTTGACAGAGTGGATCATAAAATATTATGTCAGAAGCTTAGACTGTATTTTGGTTTTAGCGAAAGGTCAGTGTGCCTGATGGGTAATTACTTAGGAAATAGGTACCAGAGAATTGTACGTTATGGCAGATCCTCCAGTTTTGCTGCGTTACTAGGACCAATCTTATTTTGTTTGTTTATCAATGACCTTCCAAAAGTATGCTCTAATGTAACAGTTCATCTTTATGCTGATAATGCCCAAATTTATTTATCACGGCCCATTGGTCTGATTGAGGATCTAATAATTAGAATAAATGAAGATCTGTCACAAATATATAACTGGTCACTACGTAATGGGCTTAATTTGAATCCAGACAAATCTCAGATGATACTGATTTCTAAAAAACAGTTCGATACGAATGAACTACCACCAGTGTTCTTAAATAACAGGCAACTCAAGTTCGTAAACGTTGTAAAAAATCTTGGTTTCAAGTTGAATCGATTACTCTCTTCCAATGACCACGTAAATTATACCATTGGTCGAATCTATGCTGGCCTGCGTAAGCTTCGATTATCCTCTAGTTTTACCCCAACATGCACGAAACTTTGACTTGTAAAAACCCTGTTTGTACACATTATTGATTACTCCATAACTGTTTACTGTAAGCTTGAGTCCCACTCAGAACACAAATTGCTTGTTGCGTTCAATGCTATGATTATTTATGTGTATGGGCTGAATCGTTATGACCATGTTTCTCAGTATCATAAATTGGTTTTAGGGTGTACGTTGCAGCAATTTCTAAAGATAAGGTGCTGCCAATTCATGCATAAACTTATATATAAAAGATCGCCTAAATATCTATTTGATAAGCTTCAGTTTGCGCAATCGACCAGAACAAGGAATCTTATAATGCCTAGTTTTAACTACTTAAACTCCTCTCGCCTCTTCTTCATTCACGCCACAAGACTTTGGAACTCTCTGCCAACAGCGACAAAGCAAATAATGGAAGCTAACAAGTTTTAAACTGCCGCATTAGAACACTTTTCCTGACTGCAACAACTATACATTCCTTTTTTCATAGATCTAACCTCCTTTCTCACCCACTTTTAACTATGCTCTTCTTCCTTTTACTATCTAACTACTTCTTATTTTATTTCTTTTTCTTTTCTTTTTATATAAATATACACATTTATGAATTGTTAATGTTACTTATATTGTTATTTATGTACTATAAAAGACAACGTCTTACTTGTACACACGAAATAAATAAATTAAATGAAATGAAAAATAAATTAAATGAATATGATTTACTATTGATTCTTTCATAGTTAATTACGATTTCGTTTTTCCCGCCGCAGCAGCAACATTCATATCCTCGGTTCACTAAATCATTCAGTTCCTCTATCAATCATTTGCTCTTCCCATTAACAGTTTATTTTACAAATACACTACCGAATTTTGTGTTAACACCACACAGCTGATTTTCGCGCTTGGGGGTCATTGTACGTTGTAAAATCGCACGGTTTTTCCTCGTTGAGCTGTCGTTGATGTATACTAGACCATCCGTCTCTATTGCAGCATCACGAAGACAAAGCTGTTTGTTGTATTGTTTTCGATAACCTGCAGCTGAGCCAAGAACGGCGTTTCTTTCTTGTGGGCTATTGAATTTGATTATTATAGGTGAGATGGTTTTGTTACGTTGCCGTGGACGAAAGATTTGTTTCAGTTTGGGAGGACAGCAATCAATAGTGAAACAAATTCGATTGACAATCCCTTTGAGATTTTCCTCTGGTTGTTCGGGGATACCAAATAGATGGTCTCGTGGTATACGCACTGAATTTAAGGTAAGCGCCTTGAGGTTAGCCCCGATCTGTCCAAAGAGCGCATCAACAACACCAAATTCAATGTCTTCCAAGCACAAATTTTTGATTTTGCTGGCAGAGATGACCTTGGCGGAAGGATGTTCGCTGTCCAATACACCTTCTGTTAATTTAAAAATTCTTTTTCACGCAAATTCAGGATAATTCCTGCATTGTCTGCAACAGAACCATTGTCTGCAACAGAACCTTGCTGCCTGGACGCCGTAAAAATCCGGAAAATGGAAGATTGTTATTAATACCTCTGTTTGAAGGTTAGAATAGGAAACATCAATCCTTGTAAGATCTGTAAAGAATAAAGGAAATAAAATTGAATTTTTACGTGAACACATGTTATGAATAAATACGTCATACAAAACGTTGTATATGTATTGTAGCCCATATACAGGGTGTCCCCTAATTCGTAAACGATAATTTGGTAAATGATTCCTGGGTATATTCTATGAAAAAAATCGTTCTAGAGTAAGGGTCTATCTCGGCTGATGGAGCTCGAATTGGCATGGAATGATTCACGTGTTGACAAATACCTATTAGGTTGCTCTTTGCGTGCAGAATTATTGGGGAAGTTATTTTAGGAATTCAACAAAAAAATTAGATATTGGATAAGCATGCAGGAACTTTAAAAATTCTTGATTTGCTTTACAATGATCGCCATAGTAGCGATCTTGATGTTAGTCATTGCAAAAGAATAGCTAGTAAACTAAGTCTTAAAAGAACTCAGTCTTCGGAATAGTTTCAGCTGTGATATCGTGTTTGAGATGGTAAAAAATCAAAAATTATTGCGATCATTGCATCTCAATATAACAAATTATGTGAATGATGAGCGTTTAAATTTAATTGCACTGAAACTTTCCCAGCTAGAGAGACTTTTTCTAGTCGGCTGTTGGAATGTAACAGACATTGGAGTGGGGTAATTGGCAAAACTATTTCAATTGTAGAGTATTGAAAACGCTCTATAAAAATAACCTCTAATGGGATACGCAATATCATTGGCCAAGGAGCAAGCACACGACTACAAGAACTACATATGACAGACCTTTACATTTGTATTGCTATTATGCACAAAATCGTCAACCCCTTAGCTTAGGGGGCTTGAATTTACCCGAGGTAGGAATGCCTGTCTTAAGAGTCGACTAAAGTCCAAATTTTGTAAACTTTTTGTAAAAAAGTTAACCAAAAATGTAAATATGCAATGAACAAAACTAATAATATAACTACCCCAGGGGGTACGCCAGGTAAACTGGTAAATCCATCCTCTTCGGAGGCCGGTTCCATGGATTCTGGTTGGAAGAATTTATTGCAAAAAGATGACCTCTTCATAAAGAGTCGTAAATTGTTAAAAACACCACAATCCCTATCAACAAGAGAAAATTCGATGTTGGAAGCTTATTACAAAAAAAACCTGTGAAGAAAGAGACAATTTTAAGCATCTTAGTGAAAAACTGGTGAGCGAAATTGATAAATTAAAGCTTGAACTGCAGCTGCTTAAAGAACAGGTCAATAATAACAATAAAAATGAGCAGATGCCTTAAATTGTAGTGCACTCTACAGATGAAGAAGAACTGCAAAGAGAGTGAGAACCACCCTTTAGTATGACAAAAAGGATCAAAAAAAGAAAAATGAGCAAGTCTATGGGGCATTCACCACCACAAGTGACCCAGAAAAGCCGAGAAAAGATGAAAGATAAAGAAACCAATCCACTCAAGCCAATAAAGCCTCCCCCAATTATAGTGCTCTGTATTACGAAGTACGAAGGCTTATTGAATATTCTAGAGGAATATAAAATAAAAGCTAATACTGCTCTCCTGAATAGAAATGATGTTAAAATTAATGTGGATAATGAAGAATCCTACTGAAACTTGACAAAAATGCTAAACCAGAAAAAAGTTCAATGGTATTCGTTTGAAAATAAACTAACAAGACCAACCAAGGTTGTTAGAAAGAAACTACACTACTCATGCACACCTGTATGCATTGCGAATGACCTAAAAAAGAAAAACTTCAAAATACTTGAAGTTGTTAACATGCTAAAGCACAAGAGTAAAGCACCGCTCCCAATGTTCATGCTTACTTTTGAGCAAGATGAAGTCATCAAGAAAATTTATGAAATTAAAGATATCCTAGGAATTAAAGTACAAATTCATCCTTTGCGTAAATCAAAGCTAGTTCCTCAATGTAAGAACTGTCACTCACAAATACTGCAGCTCAAACCCGAAATGCGTTAAATGTGCAGGAGACCACCATACAAAAGACAGCATAAGGGACAAAAATGCAGTCGCTAAATGCGCCAATTGTAGCGAAAGACACCCAACTAACTACAGAGGGTGTGTAGTAGCATAAGAGCTACAGCAGGTAAAAGACAACAAGCAAAAGACAATGCCAAATTCTGTTCAAAAAGGCGCAAACAAAAACGGAGAAAAACGAAACAAAAAGACTTGAGAATGAGATCTAAGCCCCAAATGAATAAAAAATTGGATAGAGCTAAAAGAAATCTACTCTTAAGCGAAAATGAAAACTTAAGCCACATAACCGGTCCAAAGAAAACAATGCGCAAGTTGCTTCGAAAAACGTTGTAAAACCAGTCGGAAACTCCAAGCCTCCCATCCCAGCAATGTTATGAACCTATTTGCGGAATATCTTGAAAACCTCTTTAAGCCATACGACGATAATGGTAATTCCCAAAAAACGGACCCCTAGGGAAATAGGCAAAGAAATAAAAGAAAAGATCAACCCAAAAAAAGCCCCGGGATTTGATCTAATAACGGGTGAAATTCAGAAAAAACTGCCTAGAAAAGGTATGAAAAAAATAGCACAGATAACAAATGCAGCATTCAGACTAAGGTATGTTCCACGTATGTGGAAGGTCGCCGAAGTTATTATGGTACGTAGGCCGGGAAAATTGCCCAGTGAAGGAACGGCATATCGGCCGATACCATTGCTGCCAGTCCTGTCTAAGCTATTCGAAAAAATCCTTCTAAAACGACTCCATCCGATTCTAGAAGAAAAGACACTGATACCAAACCATCAGTTTGGATTCAGAAATAAATACTAAACTATAGAATACTATACAGAATAACTGATATATGTAGTAGAGAAAGCTTTAGAAGAAAAAAAAATATGCTCTACCATCTTCCTTGATGTAACACAGGATTTTGATAAAGTCTGGCACAAAGGATTAGTCCGTAAACTACAAAAATATCTTCCAAAACACTACTATGAAATACTAGAGGCGTATATAATGAAACGATTATTTAAAATTAAGCAAGAAGATGAGTACTCCGCATTGAAATACATCAAAGCTGGACTACCGCAAGGCAGTGTGTTGGGACTCCTATACACGAACGACCTACCACAAAATGACGAAACTACTGTTGCCAATTTGGAGACGATCCTGCTGTACTTGCAGTAGGAAAACCCGTACAGGAGGCTACAGAAAAACTGCAAAAGACAGTAAATGATACATCTAATTGGACTAAAAAATGCCAAATAAAATTAAATGAACTGAAGTCGGTTCATGATAACTTTACAAATAAAAACGTACAACACATACCTGTATACATAAATAATAAAGTAGTTCTGCATTCGAACTCAGCTAAATAATTAGGCTTGACTTTGAACGAAAAGATGTCAAGAAAAAACGTGATGAACTAGATATACGATCTATGTAATAAAATGTATTTGCTCATAGGGAGGTATTCATGCCTCTCAATTTATAATAAAATGCTTTTCTACAAGCAAATATTAAAACCAATTTGGACATATGGCCTCCAGTTATGGGGGTGCACAAGTAAGACAAATCTTCAAAGAATACAATGCTTTCAAAATAAAGTATTACGCAATATTGTTAATGCGCCGTGGTACATACGTAACGCTGGTCTACATAGGGATCTAAAAACTGAAATGGTAGAGGACGAGGTTCGGAAGGTCGCAAGAAGACATGAAGTTAGGCTTAGTCCAACTACTTAATAATAACAATTTAGTTAGAGGATCACGTTACTCTACGTTAACTAGTTAACTAGGTAAAAAGAAAAAAAATATATGTATATGTGACAAAATAATCACATTAATAAAGTGATAATGAATTAAAAAACAAAAGGTAACAAACCAAAGTTAGTTCTTTAAAACAGTACATAAGTACATACTAGAACAAAATTGCTGATTAGTCTGACGACTAGGTGCGATTGCTGGAATCATGGTAACATCATGCCTGGGTGTTTTTAGTGATGCAAGTCCCACACTATCGCAAAGCTTGTAAGCGATGTCTTTCAACGATTTTCAACTAGCTACATAAAAAAAAAAAAAAAAACAAAAAATGGGGAGTCTTCGACTTATTTGACTCCTACAGAGTTGTTACCGATAAATCTATCAATGAAATTTGCGAATACCAAAGAAATTCACGAAACCTACGTTTAGATAGATGTGGAAATTTAACTGACTTTCGAGTGTTGGGCCATAGTTCTATTCGAAAACTAGAAAAACTTGAGCGGCTCAGTCTGGATGGCTGCGAAGAACTGCCTGATGAGACATTGTGTGGCATAAGTGCTAGACATCTAAAATTTCTCGACATAAGAGGATGTTTATGGATGACTGGTCGTGGAATTTCCGCTTTGGTAAGGAATTGTCCCTCTATTAAAGGAATTTCACGGTATTATTATTATTATTATTATTATTATTATTATTATTATTATTATTATTATTAGATAACATGGTATGTACATTAAGACATAGGTCTCTTATAGTACTTAACTTGATATTTAAAATAAGAACTTAATTCCATTACATTAGATGTTTAAATTAAAGATATGTAAGATTTCAAAAGTAAAAATAATTCATACGATTACTGAAATAAGGAAGCTTAGCATTTTTAAAAATATAATTTATGTGAACGATTATACAAAAAAAAGAACAAAAAGAATAGAAAAGAAAGGAAAGTCAACGAAGATGAAAAGTAAGAAGTAAGAGAAAGAGGAGACAGATATACATTAATCTTTATTGTTGCTGAGTAGAAAAATGCCTAAATATTGAAGTTTTAAGGCTTGCGGCATTGCTAATGCCCTTGATACTCAGGGGCAGAGAATTCCATAACCTCACGGCGTGAACGAAAAAGAACCTTGATGAGTTGAGATATTTAAATTTTGGTAAGTTTATATTAAGTGTTCTGCGAAAAGAAGAAAACTCAAGCTAGCAAAACAGATAATTTGGCGTTTTTGTCATTATAATTTTGTGTAAGAATATACAATTTCTTGCACACATGTATTGTACTAAAGTGCAACCCAATAAATCTTTCACATAGACCGATATCCGATCGTATTTGCGTAGTCTATGAATGTATCTAACTGCATCATTGAAGGCTACTTGTAACTTATTACGAGACAACGAATCCATGCTACTAAAAACAACATCGGCATATGTTATTATGGGAAGTATAAGGGCTTGGACGAGTTTCCGTCGAGTTTCAAAGGGTGTGAAGTTTGCAGCCAACCACAGTCTACGCAAACAACCATATATGCGACCAATGACGTAGTTTATGTGGTTGTTGCAGGAGAGATTGCGGTTTATTACGAATCCAAGGCTAGTAGCCGATTCCACTATTGCCAATTTCGATTCCGATATGCATATATTTGGCACCAGACTCAGTTCGAAATTGCTTTTTGAAATGGGTAGAACCTGACTCTTAGAAGGATTTAGCAGCAGCCCGTGTTTGTCTGCCCAGCCATTAATCGCTGATAAATCCCTGTTCAAACAAAAAACTAATTCGTCAAGCCGATTCATAGGCATAGACATGTATAATTGAACGTCATCTGCGTACATATGCATACGAGTATGTACACATACCAATGGCAAATCGTTGACAAACATGGAAAATAAAATCGGTCCAAGGATGGAACCTTGAGGAACACCTTGTAATAAGGGCAAAACAGAGGAAATCCTTCCACCAACAACGACCCTTTGAAATCGGTTCGACAAGTAGCTTTGCAAAAGTTTAACAGCTCTTTCACTAAACCCGAAAAGGTGTTTAAGCTTCCATAAAAGAATTTTGTGATTCACTTTGTCTAAAGCTTTTGAAAAATCGAGAAAGCAAAGTAATGTCACGAGCCCTTTATCATAGTCTTGCCTTACATCATCCAAAATCTTCACCATTGCCGACTGACAACTATGCCCTTCTCGAAAGCCTGACTGAGAAGAAGTCAATAGAGAGTTGAAGGATAAGTGGCATTTGATCTGGCGGGATAAAACTCTCTCAAATACTTTTGATAGGCATGGGAGAATGCTTATTGGCCTAAAATCGTTGACAGAACTTGCGTTCGATTTTTTGGCAATCGGAATAACCCGTGCATGTTTCCAAACCTGGGGAAAGGTAGATGTCACAATACATGAATTAATTATATGAGTTATATGGCTTACAATACTGGGTAAAATTATTTTTAGAAATTTGACTGGTATACCATCTTCACCGATTGCATTTGACTTAATGGAGGCAATAATTGAAATTACATCAGTCTCAGTTGTTACCTCAAAATCGGCTTGCCTTTGCACTGATGTAAAGGTGTTCGGATGAAAATCAAACATACCACCAGCCATTGCATTGTCTACAAAATGTGCATTTAGCTCATTTGGATTTAACGAACAGTTATCATTCCCTCCTTTGCTAACACCAATTTGCCGAAGATTCCTCCACAGTTCCTTTGAGGGCAAAGACATACTAAGTTTAGAGGAATAGTAATTTCGATTCGAATCACGCACAATGCCTGTGGCTGTATTACGATCGTTTTTATAAGCGACCCAATTAAAACAAGAACGATTTCGCTTCCATTTGCTGTAAAGCTTATTCCTGATTTTTAGCGCATTTAAAACTTCCGCAGTAAACCAAGGGAAGGTCTTATTGCGAACAAAAACAGTCTTAACAGGCACGAAATCTTCATAGAGTTGGGCAACACATAACTGAAAACGATTAATTTGCTCATTTGGATTTGGGTTCTGTCTACAAAGAAACCAGGGAGTGGTTGTTTGTGCTGCAACTTGCAGAGCATTGATGTTAATAGACTTAAAATCTTTAAATTCAAAGGTCGTAGACTTATTGATATGAGAAAAATTAATATCATACGTGCAAATCAACATATCATGGTCAGAAACACCACCCAGGCAAATTTGGCCAAATAGAAGAAGATCTGAAACAAGACCAACATCAAGAAGACTCGGTGGTGCATCTGTACGAAAACAAGTTGGATAGGACGTGTTAACAACATAAAAACCACTCGAAGAGGCATGATCCAACAATTGGCGCGACCGAGAATTGTTGTTTAATAAGTTAGCATTAAAATCTCCTAATACAATAATATTTACATATCTGGGTGAAAACTCCGACAGAGCAGAAAAAAATGGTTCACATGAAAATCTCCGGTTAGTGTTATAACAACAAGAAACCAAACATTTAACACTTCCATCATGAACCTCAGCAATAATGTATTCAACATCAGTGTCGACAGATTTTACTAACACATCACATTTTAAAGACGACTTGCAATAAATTGCCACTCCTCCGCCCATTGTATAGGTTATTCTGTCGTTGCGATATAATTCGTAACCCTCAATATCATACACAAAGTTTTCAAACTTGGGTTTAAACCAAGTTTCGTTAACATAGATCACATCTATGTTTGAATTTGTAAACAAATAGCGAAAGTAGTCTCGCTTACACTGGTTAAGACTTCGAGCGTTTATATGACATACATTGAAACCATTCTTGTATCTCGACAGAATATTTAACAGACACAAAGTTGATCTAGCATTCACACCGTGGTTATGATTAAAAATACTGTTGTTGTTAACCATTCTCAATTAGCCTACCGCAAACAGCACCACAATCTATTAGACACATTTCCACATTCTCATCCAGCAAACAAAAAGAAAATATATAGTAGATAGCAAGGATTAGAAGAAGGAAGGGCATAGAAATAGAAGAGAATAAAAATGTTATAATAATAAAGATAAATTAGGCCTTAAAATTCAAGAAATTAAGTAAATGAAAATAATAATTAAAACAAAAAAGCAGAAATAATTAAAAACTAAATTCTGGCGATGTCGATGTCGATTTCTTCTTCATGCTGTGTGTCGGCAGCAACGGCGCGAAGATCGTTGGAGCTTTCGATGGGAAAGCTCTTTCCGTTTGGAGTTTTTCTTACGAACAAAGAGCCAAATTTCGTGAACACAGCAAACAGTTGTCGTTTTCTCTTCATCTGAGAAGCGGTACGTAAAAGCAGGCGAACTCTCTGTGTAAGGCTTTCGTTGATGTAGCACTTGTGTGGCGAATCCATACCGATGTCAGTAAGGTTCAACTCTCTGTGTTGGCTTTTTCGATAGAGAGCAGCTGACTTCAGCACAAAGTTTCGTTCTTGCGGGCTACCAAACTTAAGTACGATCGGTGATGGCGATGACGAATCGTTGTTCAATGGCTCGTATTTTTTCACACGGAATGCATTTTTAAGTGTTGGCGGTTTGCATTCAATAGTGTGGCATAAACGATTGAAGATAGAAGATAAATTTTCTTCAGGTGAACTTGGAATGCCAAAGAGCACGGCATCACAGGCAGTATGCTTGCGTTCAAGGTTGTCGATTTGTTGTTGGAGGGCAAGCATTTCTTTGTTCGCAGATGTGGTTTCCACTAATGTAGACGTAGAAACAGCTTCAATGTCCTCAATTCTGTTTGTGATGTTTTCTACCGCCGCATTGACTGATGAAAAGCGTTCTTCCCACTTTTTTTCCATTTCTTCAATTTTGAGTTGAAGACCGTTGCTTATTTTATTGCATTCACTTATAGTAAAGAAATGAATGAAGAAGTTGTTGATGTACTAACCAAAGGCTGGGGAACATTAACCATCGAGCGTTGTAGTAAGTACTAGAACAAGGGACAACTAACTGGAAGGGGATGCCTTTTCACAGCATAGAATATGATGGTGTTATACTGAAGAAACGCACCGATACCTGAAACGTGCTATTTTGTGAGAACTCAATTAAAGTATTGCTAAATTTCATTTCTGTTTTAACTTAAACCTTTTGGGTATTTGTGTATTTTGTGTTGAATTTGTTTAACCCTTGTGTCAACACCCGAATCTGGTACCCTATGATCAACACCCAACATACCCGGGTATGCACGTGGATTTTCATACAGTTTATATGAACAACGAATATATAAACAGTATTGAAAATGTTTGGTGACGGCTTTTCATTAAAGTTTATGGCTATGGGAACAAATATTTTAACAATCTTTGGAAAATAGGTAACAAGGGGTATTCCTAGCATTAGTTACAGCAAAACAACATCCTTTTTTTTTTTTACCTTCTCAGGGTAAATAAGTGTATGCCAAAAAACCGGAAATTTAGTTTGTCTCTTCTTGTTATAAAATATTTCGAAATTATATAATTAGCAGCAATGGACAATAAATGTTTTAAAAACCAATACCTAGTTTTTTAGCTCTACCTTCTGATACAGGTCAAATTTGGGATGATGGTAATAAAGTAACAGGGAGTCCAAGTATGCACATTTTGTTGAAATAAGTGAATTGAAGCAGATTTTTTTTGCAGTTTATTCGTTGACTAGCAAGACTGAACAGACGGAATATCTCAGTTGTGTTTCAGTATTTTAAGTTTTTGATGTGTGTTTTTTTTATAATATGTCTAATCAACGTCAAAAATTCAAATTTTATGATGAGTATCCCACTTGGTTACTGGGTGCAATTTTATCCGACGAGGAAGAAGACGTAAGTTTACATATATACGAATAAAAATAAAAAGTGTTAAGCAGAACTTAATATTTGTGCTGTTTTGAGTAGATTTTAGACCATGATGCTGGTCCTGAGCATGATCCGACCCTGGTGATATCGTCGATGAAACAAGAGGACTTTGAAATGAAAGAATTGACCCTGACTCCGACATTGAGAAAGACCCAGGTGAGATTGAGAGATTGAAGCAGAAGAAGAAGACTCCACCGAAACAGAAGAAGAGTTTGAAGAGGTAACTGCCGAAGGTACTTCCGAAACTGAGTGCTATCATGCACGTGACGGAATGGTATGGCGTAAAAACCAAACCCACATGGTCATCAGCAGCTTAATATTTTAATAATCACTCCCACAAAAGTCGGTCCAACTAACGCCACCAAATCATTAAGCATGAAGCATGTTTTCAGATTGCTAATTACACCAGAATTCTGCGATGTCATCTTACGGAAACTAATCGTCGGCAACTTATAAAGAATGGAAAACAAAGTATCCTCTCCATGCTCCACGTATATGGAGTTACAGAAGAATTAGATGCCTACATGAGAGTTCTACATTTTGCTGGTGTTTGTCGTTCAAACCATGAGCATAAAAAGACCTTTGGGGAAATATTGCACACCCACTATATGGCGCTACCATGGGACTTCGCCGCTTTTAGGTTTATTCGCTTTGACAATAGAAATACGCGTACTGAAAGGCTCAGAGAAGATAAAGCAGCACCCACCAAAGACTTTGGTTGATGCTCAACGCAAACTTACCCAAATGTTATGTACGCGGCGAAAACATAGCAGTCGACAAGCAATTATTTCCGTTCCGTGGGCGTACTCGATTTACTCAGCGCATTCCATCAAAGCCCTCTAAATATGGTATAAACATTTGGTAGGCTTGTTATGCTGAAACATCATATCCACTGAAAGGGATTATTTCTATCAGGTTAGGGCCAGATTGTGTGAGAGTTATCTCACGTGAACAAGGTGGACATGTGGTAAAACAACTTGCTTAGAATACAAAGGGAGTGGATAAAACACCATAATTTTTTCCAAAGTTTTGACTTAGCACAGTCACTGATAAATGACAAAAAATTATCTGTTCTGGGGACGGTAAAAAAGAAACGAAAATTCATACCACCAGAATTCCTTATAGTGAAAAAAGGCACAAAACGGGCAGTTCATTCCTCAGAATTTGGATGTCACACTATGTTCCTACGTACCACAAAAACAAAAGACGGTTGTGTTGCTGTCAACATCTCATTATCCCAGAGATGTGGTTGGAGAAGCGCAAAAACCGAAAATGATAATTGACTAAAATGCTACCAAAGGTGGGGTCGATAATATAGATAAAATGCTGGGTGCATATACATAGCAGCAAACGACGTAGGCAGCTATGGCAGTTGGCCATTTAATGTATTATAATACGTTGGAAGTAGCTGCCTTGGCCACTTACATTATATATTATAAAAACAGTTAAGAAAAACTACCAGTAGACATCGACAATTTGTTCAGGAACTCAGTAACCAATTAGCAAAACCTGCTATCATTGTACGTGCGGCAAATCCACAGGTTTCAAGAAATTTTTCCAACAAAAATGGTTTGGAGGCCATGTTAGGTCATTCCTAACCTTCAAGTTCTGTATCTGAAGGAGAGTCTTTTCGTACTAAACGTGATGCATCAGGAGAAATCAAACACAAAGGCAATTGTTTCATGTGTGACAAACGTCGTTCGACTAGAAAATCGTGCGAGAAATGTTCAAAGCCCGTTTGTAATGAAAATTCCACCAACCGAACTATTTGTAAGCAGTGTATTTAACCATTACTCAATAAAATATTTGTTGAAATAAATAATCTTCCTCTATTTTCATTTTTGCCCCACAATTAAAAAATATTTGCCTAAATTTTTATTGCACTTTGATTTGTGCATACCCAGGTATTTTGGGTGTTGAGCAGGCGGATACTTGGTCAAAATTGTATTCCCCCGCCTCAAATATAATATGATTTTTAGTTTTTTCATATAATCTGCCTAATTTTTTAAATTTGTTAGGTTCCTTAAAAGCTCATTTCGATTGTATAGTTCGAATTTATTAAAAAAATTCATATTGAGATCCTTAGACATGCGCGGGTAGGAGGGTGTTGACGCAAGGGCTAACCGTATTGTTGCGGTAAATTTTCATACAAAAAGTTAGGCTCTCTTGTACTTGATTCCCTTCGGTTCCTTTTTTCATTGAGTGGGAACACCGATATGTGGCGTAGGTGGACGGTAGTCAAGGTCCCATCAGCCAGTGGCCCACCAACCCCAGACCTCGGAAAACAACCCAAATAGGTTCTCTGGGCGGTTCCAAACGGAACGCCGTTGTAGGAGCCCATAGATAGACGGGAGACTCGCAACGGGCTGCATCAGACAGGACGTCTGAAAGTCGCCGACAGGTGGGGAGGGACGCTAGAGCGGCGCCCCGAATCAAACAATATCTTCGCTTGAGATCCCGCTATCCCAGCTGTGGGTTCTTCCTGGTAGCGCTTAATGGCAGCTAAACGTGGGTAAATGAAAATGGGCGACACGTGATTTTTCCCCGGAATCACGAAAAAAAATTACGCGACAAAAAAAAGCGATAAATAAAAAACCATATTTTCCACTAGGTTATAAAAGCTTCGTAGGAGTTCGACGATTTATTTCTGTTCAAGTTGGTAACGGGACACTCATCGGTAGAGTGACCCACTATTTCTGCAGTCCCGAAAAGCGCAAAAATGCTAGCTAACGGGTCGCGTGTCCCGTCTGTTCTCGGGAATCCTAACGCACGCGCGGGCCACCGGAGTCTTCAATTCAAAACTTGGGGAATCAGACTGTCTAATTAAAACAAAGCATTGTCATGGCCCTAACGGGTGTTGATACAATGTGAATTCTGCCAAGTGCTCTGAATATCAAAGTGAAGAAATTCCAGTAAGCGCGAGTAAACGGCGGCAGTAACTATGACTCTCTTATTGACTCTTATGATAAGGGGAGGTGTTTCAAAATCGCTCTGACAAAAAAGAGTCTAAGTCGGGAAAATCGTGTAATGGCAGGTGTCCTTTTTAACAAGTTAATCGGCCCCTTCAAACTACCACCCAGGCTGAGTTCTACAAACTGCAGCAGTTTCAAATTATTATTAATATGATTATTAAATTATTTGAAATTTAAAATAATAAATTGAGCATATACTCGACATGTAGACAAAAAAACGTGTACTAAAAATGTTAAACTAAGCACAAATTATTGGAAAATATGAATAAATTATATCATGCAATAAATAGCATAACCGAAACGTCAGTTGTATAAATAGGAAAATATTCAGGAAAAAAAAATAAGTCAATTTTATAACGTTTGTTGGTTCCCAATACAACATAAAACATTTTAACATTTCCAATTTTACACCTAAGTAGACAAAACTAAAACACCACCGAATACCACGGATAAAAATACGAAATCGAACGTTAACAAATGTCAACATCCTCGTAACAGATGGTCTCCCTCTGGTACACGTATGTAAAACGAGGTCAGCAGTCATCTCACCGTCACCAAATTGATCATGGCTGACCTCAAGACAAGGAGAAAGGATGCATTTTTGAGGCGATTACTTCCTACATACGTGTTGAATAGGGGGGCTTAATAATTGTAAATGTATAACACTTATGAAACATAATCCATGTAAACATACACATACATAAAAGTAAAGTCTTAACATATTAATGTATTGAAAGAAATTCAAGTTTGTATGGTCATTGCCCTTCTTATGTAAAATCATAATTACATGTTAATTTTACAGTAGCACCTAAAAGCGAGGTTTCATGGAAACTAGATGAAAATTATTTAGCCACTTGTCGGTTCGCATTCAAAAGAAAAATACAATAAAGAGCAAGTTATAACGTCTATATAGAACAATTTTATATTTTTTGAAGTCAGTTTATTTTGAGCCAAGACAACATTGCTTGGGCAATTTATTTCTAAGTCCAACTTGACTTATATCAACGTTGAAAAGGGCGGTTGTTTCATTTTACCCAGTTTATACTGTATTATACAATAAACTGTATTTTTTCACACAGTTTTTAAACAGTTTATTGCATTTAAAGCAAAATTTAACTTCTACCGAATTAACGGCTTACATTTTGGTCCTTCGAGCCGGATAGAAAAAAATAATCAGAATACATTTTGTGGTGTTAAATTTATGGAAAGCTTTTAAAATTGTAAAATTAAATAAATAAATCAGTGCGTGTCCCCTTAATCTCAAAAAACAAATTTAATAATTACAAGTTGCTACTAAGGAATCAGAGGAATCACAGCTGGACAGGGAGAAATTCAAGGAGTGTGACCCAACAAAAGGATTCCAAAGTAAAGCTTTTAAAGGGGGAAATCCAGGAAATCATAATAATTTAGAAGACAAAATTCAAAGTGAGTACAATTTGCTCGTTTCGCAAATTACTAAAATAAACGGGTATATCAAAATGGGTATATCAATCAACCTGCAACCGAGTCTCAAAAGACTTTGAAAATTTTAAGAAGATGGTAAGTCCTACTCACCGTAGGAAAACTTACGTTAGCACGCTCCTCGATCTCTTAGAAATTAATTTATCGAAAATTGAAAAAAGATATGAGGGAATTTATAGTAATAAGGAGATTGAGAAGGAAGTTTTGGAGCAATTAGATTGTACATATGATGAGGCAAAAGTCTACATTCTATACAAATCAGAACTTTTAGATGAGCTGCAGAAACTTTTCACATTAACTTAAACGAACCTTGAAGCGTGTTCACATCCGTCAGAGCCTAAGAGGTCCCATGAGGTTCACCTTACGCAAATCCATCCGCCTTCATTTACAGGTGAATATTATAACTGGCGTTCATTCCACGACCAATTCCTTTCACTCGTACATAGCAACACATCCTTATCCAAAGTAGAAAAACTACATTATTTAAAATCGTGCTGTAAAAAAGCGCTGGTACATTACTTGATCACGTCAATGTAGATGACGTTAGTTACGACCAAGCGTGGGAACTTTTAAAATCCCGCTGTGATTTCAAACGGATTTTATTGAATCAGGAATTGAAGTTGTTTTATGATCTGTCAGTCGTTCGCGAAGAATCTGCCATTGGAATCCGTGAACTTTTGGAAAACTCGACGAAAATTTTACATTCGCTGAAGAATCTCGACCTCCCAGTGCAACATTGGGATGTAATTATCTTTATTTTAATGTTAAAGAAGCTTCGGAAATCGACTCAGTCATCGTGGGAGTCTTCCTACTTTCAAAGAACTTTCGGAGTTTCTAGAAACAAAATTTCGAACATTAGAAACTGTGGATCAGCAACAAAACACAAAGCCCCCAACACAAGAAAGGTCTCACACGAACGTCTTCCATGCTAATACGGTGGAAAAGGAAAATTTCAGTTGCAAGGTTTGCCACGAGCCTGTAACAAATTTTCAAATATGGATGTAAGAACCAGGCAGCGTGTTGTTAAACAATTAGGTAATTGTTTTAATTGTTTGGCCTATAGCCACAAAACGAATAGTTGTCCAAGCAACAAATCCTGTGATTTTTGCAAAAAGCGACACAATTCACTTTGACACCAACAATAATTCAAATCTGTATAAGCCTCACTCACAATAAGCTTTCCCTTCTAATCAGTTACAACCCAATTACAACACACAGCAAACATTATCTCACTCTAATCAAATACACAACACTAACCAATTCACCCTTGCTCAGGTTTCGTCGCACCCATCCACTCGTGTCTACACAAATAATATTAACAAAACATTTACGCCCCAAAACCCAAACACACAGAATAAATATCCATATGAAACACATCATATATCCACCCAAATCAACCCAAATGCAGCTTCTTTTCATCCCTCAGATGAACAACAGCCATCGGCAAACTGCTTCTACACTAACGACCATACCAACACACAAATTTTATTGGCAACAGCTATCGTCAAGGTGTAATCTGCTAATGGCGACTATATTAGCTTGCGAGCTTTGCTTGATCCTTTTATCCCCGAATCAGCGGTTCAACTTTTAAGGTTGAAAAAACATAGAACATTCTTTGATGTCCAAGTTTTAGGACAAGTTAAAAATGGTTCCAGTCAAAACTTTGTTGAACTCAACCTGGGTTCCAAATATTCCGGATTTAGAACTTCGACACGAGGTTACGTTTATAAAACCTTAACAGGGTTTTTGCCGAGTCGCGAAGTGTACCCAAGTAGTTTGACATACCTACAAGGTTTGAAATTAGTGGACCCTAGCTTTAACCGACCCTTCAGTATCGACTTGTTGTTGGGAAATGAAATATTTTGTGAGGCGGTTTTACCTGATATCATAAGAGGAGCAGAGTTAATTGCTCCGATCGCCCAAAAAACTCAGTTTGGCTGGGTAGTATTAGGTAAAGTTCCTCTCGAAACACCACCCTCAATTCAGGTGTTCACCTAATTTTCCAACATTTTTTACAAAATGTCAAGCGGTTGCCGGGAGGGCGTTTTGAAGTTGCACTCCCTTTCAAAGGAGGTTAACGACCAGCACACATTTCAACCCAAAAGAATAGCCTAATTATGTTCTATAGGCAGGAAAAAGACTGCTTACTAACCCAACACTTTGCAAGGACTGTGAAGAAAATTAGAAAAATGCCACTAAATAAAACGCACCTTATTTCGATATAATATTTTAATATTGTATTTCAAACTTTATTAATGGAAGGTTGGTTCGTTCGAACGAGTATGAAAGTTGTTTTACTGTGTCGGAAATTAGGATCGGGATGCCTTTTATATGGGAGCAATAGCAGGTGTGGTGAATATAATTCTGGGGAAATTGGTACTGTTTTTAATGTGGTACAGGGAGTCAATTGTTATTTATCGAGATCATTCCGGCCGCCTTGATGGGTTGTACGTCAATCAGCGTCTTCCAGTATTGGGGCGATATTTGCTATAGGACGCTGATAGCTTCCGGAACTAGTCTTCAGTTCAACTACTCGTACCTTCCCGTCGCCTCCCTTGATGGCCTTAGTTACTCGAGCAAGTTCCCACTTGTACGGGGTTAAGTTATCTTCGTGGACCATCACCAGACTTCCTTCTTTGATGTTCGGCTGAGTTGTGAACCATTTGGAGCGAACCTGGATATTTTTGAAGTACTTGCTTAACCATCTCTTCCAAAAGTGTTGCTTGATTCTAGATAAACGTTGCCATCTGTTAAGATAGGAAAATTTATCATTAAAAATGATAAATTAAGGAATTGATCGCAGATCCAATTAGAAAGTGCCCTGGAGTTAGCACACTGATATCGTTGGGATCTGAAGACACTGCATTGAATGGCCTCGAACTTAGGATGCCTTCGATTTCAACTAGTGCTGTCGCCAGCTCCTCGAATGCCAATAGCGCGCTGCCCAAGGTCTTGTAGAGAAGTCATTTTGCCGATTTCACGGCTGCTTCCCAGAGTCCTCCGAAGTGCGGCGCTCGAGGTGGGATGAACTTGAACTCCATCATCTTCTCTGAAGAGAAACTTAAGATATTGGTTTTATTATGGGATGTAAAAAATTTGTTGCGAAATTCTGCTAATTTGATCCTAGCTCCTACAAAATTAGTCGCATTGTCGCAATAGATTTTTGTTGGACAACCTCTTCGCCCTATCAAACGCTTAAGTGCTGCTATAAATGCATCGGATGTAAGATCAGAAACAAGTTCCAAATGCACAGCCTTTGAAGAAAAACAGACAAATACTGCTATGTAGGTTTTATAGGGTTGCTTCCCGCGAATCTTCCATGACGTCAGTATCGGGCCACAGAAATCCACCCCGCAGACAGAGAATGGTCGGGTGGATGTTAACCTACCCTTGGGTAAATTTCCCATGATTTGCTGCAACAGTTTTGGCTTATACCTTCTGCAATGGACGCAGTTGCGCACAATCTGCCTAACTACTACTCTTCCATTCATGATCCAAAATCGATCCCTCACGAAGTTGAGCAACGCCTGTAGACCAGCGTGAAAGTTGCTACGATGCACGTACCTTACATAATTCTTGACGAAAAGATTGTCGTTTGACAAGAGATAGGACATTTTTGGTCGAGCACTATATCGGCATTGCCTATGCGACCACCTACCCTGGCTATACTCTTTTTCCAGTTTCGTCCAAGACCAGGCACTAATTCGCAAATTTTGGGTTTGACGTAGATCTTTCAGCCTTAATTTCTGCTATCTCCTTGGCGAAGTTTTGTTGTTGGATATACCACACAATTGTAATCAATGCATTGTTGAGGTCTTCTCCCGACAGTTCTATTCCAGTGGATCTATTACCTCTAGCAGCCGTGATGAATTTTAACATATACGCTACGATCCGAAGCGTCTTAACGTAGGAACTGTGTTTGTAGAAGATTTCTGAGAGGTCCTTTCCTACAACTTCGCATGCGAAAATGCTTTTTCGGTTTCTTTCGTTCTAATAACTTTCACGTACATCGACTTCAGCTAACTTCGCGTTGTTTATCCATTCGCTGTATCCTCTTCTCAAGAAATCAGGCCCCGCAAACCAAGATGCGTGTTGTAAGTCTTTGACGTTGCATCCTCTTGAGATTAAATCCGCTGGACTATTCTCCGATTTTACATGCCTCCAGTAGACACTCGGACTTAACGATTGTATGTCGCTTACTCGATTTGCGACGAAAGTTTCCCAAGCACTTGGAAACGCATCCAGCCAGCACAACTCAATCTTGGAATCTACCCAAAAATAAATGTGCTCAAAGTCAAACTCGAATGCTGCTTTGACCTTGTTCGAAAGTTTGGCCAACATTTGAGCTCCGCACAATTCTAGCCTAGGTAGTGATAGAGTTTTCTCGGGCGCAACCTTGGATTTATCAGCAATTGAATTAACCGAGACGTTTCCGAATTCGTCCTCACACCTTGCATACAAACGGCATCCCTAGGCCT
The DNA here is from genome assembly GCA_963966105.1 of Volucella zonaria. Taxonomy (NCBI): domain Eukaryota; kingdom Metazoa; phylum Arthropoda; class Insecta; order Diptera; family Syrphidae; genus Volucella; species Volucella zonaria. The sequence goes on along the minus strand of OZ014535.1, from coordinate 3,882,317 downwards.
TTGTTGACTTGTCCGAAAACCTATGAATCTGAACATACCTTAAATGTGGTTGAAAGATGAATCGGGGAATGCTGACAGCATTCAAGTTTCGCAAGTCTGCCATGTATTTTTTCCAACAAGCGTCAAATGCATCTCTCAGAGCATCGTCTCAGTCTAATTTTTCCATCCACAATGATTTTAAAAACATTTTTGCCTTCACTACGATTGGACAAATTAAGCCCAGAGGATCGAACAACCTACTCGCAGACGATAAGATAGTGCGTTTAGTGAGCTTGCTTGGTGAAAAAGAATCTTTGTAGCAGTACTGAAACGTACCCTGTCGTGGATTCCAAGAAATCCCTAACGTCTTTGTTGTTTCCAGGTCATCTACGTTCAGTTCTACGTTCGTTCTTTCAGTCGATGTATCTAAAGACACATTAGATTACCACTTGTAAAGTTCAAAATGAGCCGATTCATTCACAAAAATCCCTCAAAATGACCTTTGCTCCTAATGGCAACTCCTCACTACACCTAACACCAAGTTCTTTCAGACACCGAGTTGCGAGAAATGAGGCAGAAAAGGTTCCGTATGTGACGGTATTAAGCTGGAACGTTTTTAGATTCTCCTTTGGATCATCTCTCCATAGAATCAGCTGATACTAACTGTCCTCAGGATCGACTTCAAGTTGGCGATACATCTTTTTGATGTCAGCTGTTAAGACATATCTACGACACCTGAATCGAAGCACAATCACCGACATTTCTTCCTGAATCATTAGTCCTACCATCAAAATATTGTTGAGGCAAATATTAGAGGTCGTTTGACACGATGCGTCAAAGACTACCCTGTCAGGCCGGAGTGGCATGTAATAATGCGGCGGTGTAAAGTCGTTGACATGTGGCCCCAATCCAAATACTCCTGAATGAATTTCGCATATTCGACCTTCAAATCTGGATTCCTATTCAACCTTCGTTCGAGCGACAGAAAACGCTTTCTGGCTATTTCGAAAGAACTGCCAAGTTGACGTGGATTATCCTTGAATGGAAGCTTGACCTTAAATCTTCCACTTTCAAGGATTCTAACATTTTCGACAAAATGCTGCTCATTATTCAGGAGTGCGAATAATTTTATTGGAAATCTCTTCCGTTCTCCAAAATCTTTCCACCAGCTTCTCTAAATCACGACATGTTTTGCTCAACGATTTCTCCAAGAGACTGCACGACGGTCTACTTGCTCCGTTTGCACAATAAGCCCCTCAAACTATCTATCCGAGAAGAGTGTTTTGCATAATTGGCAAGTTTGGGCCCAATTTAATGTGCCCCTTTAACATCAATCCAAAAAGAACAGATCTACACTCAGTAACATATCTATTGTTTGAGGCTTGTAGAACAATGGATCCGCCAAGCTTACTTCCCTGGGAGTTCTCCAATCCTTTCTTTGCAATCGATGTGGAGGTTGGAAATCTGTTTTTGAGCGAGCGACCCAAAACTCAATATTTTTCTCGAAATTGTCAAACCTTGATTGCACTGTTGTCACAGTTGTCGAATGAATTTTCGCAGAAATATCTCCAACGCCGCGTATGTCTATGGAGCTGTTCAATGTCTTTAGGCCGAGATTGTTTGCTAAAGCCTCTGTCATCAAACTAATCTGCGAACGTGAATCGAGCAAAGCACTGGCAAGCACGAAATCCCCTGCCTGATTCTTGACCTTTACTACTACCGTTGCTAAAACAACTTTAGGCTCAACGTTGACATCTATCGCATTATGCAGAGTGGTCCTTGTATTTCCAACGAGCTGAGAGGAAGTCAACGGTTCACCTTGTGGCTGAGACGTATTGTACCTATGCATCAATAGATGATGAGGGTCTGAGCAAACATCTCACCTTTTTGACGAACAGTTGCTTACCTCATGTCCTTTTTTCAGGCAGTTGATACACAGTGAAAACCGTTTTGCATTTTTGAACCGATCATATACATTCAAATTTTAAAATTTATTGGAATCCACTATTGCATGATGCGGTGATTTGCAAAAACTACAAGAAGAATTGGTTACCAGTAAAGATGTGTGAGTTGGTTTCCGATTATGTTGCCTGGACCTCACATCTAATCTTCCGGTATCGGCGAACAAACTCTTTCCTTCTCTACTTTTCAAGAACTGGCAACGTTTATTTAGTACGGTGGTACAATCGGTCCACTTAGGCAATTTCGAATAATCGAGTGATTCGTCCCACTTAATTTGGGTCTCTGAGTCAACTTTAGACATAACCAAATAAATGATTATCTCATTGGAGATATTTTCATGACTGTCTAACGACGTAAGAGAATCGAATAGTGCCGAAACATTGCCAACCAGCGCTCTTAGCTGAGTGGGCGGGTCATTTTTCATTTTTGGAAAGTCAAAAAGCATCGAAATACTCCAGAAATATCAGACAGGTGTTGTCATATCGCTCTTCTAGCCTTTTGAGCGCCTTTGGATAATTTTCCTCAGTAATTTTTGAAGCCTTCACTGTTCCAAGTGCTTGCTCACTCAAACAATGCACTAATTGGTTGAATTTTTCAATCCCACTGAGAGAAGCATCACTATCCATCAATGTCTTAAAGGTGGTTATAAAATTCTTGTACTCAGAATATTTTACGGAAAATTTGTCAGACGAAGCTGTGGTAATCGAGAACTCGGCTGAGGAATAGCGAACGACATTTCTACACCACTGGGTCTTCTAGTTTGTCCCATCAAAAATAATATTCTAGCTTTGGTAGCACAATACAGCTCTTCTAACTCACCATGACAAGTGTCAGATGGACACAAGTCTTCTATTCTCGTTTGGTAGTTGAGAACTTGCTTAAAATAGGACTCTACAATACCTAAACGACATTCTAACTCTGCGTACTCGAACTTCCTATCTTTCGACTCTACTAGAGTTTTTGTGCGAGAAATACTTCCCTTTGTGGATGCCCTACTGGCTTTCAGCGCCTCCAACGATTTTTCATTGTCCGAAGGTACGGCAGCTTGACCTTTCCCATTTTTTTTGTTTTTTTCTATGGAAGGTAAACAATAAATAGATCGATTTACTTTCTGTCTGCAACGGACCGATCAGCTGTTCTGTTTCACAATTTGAAAGCTTTAGCAAACAAAAATTTGATTCCTCACGCACTACAGCTGTTTGTGACGAATTCTGCAAAGCAACGGCGACGAAACTAATCTAAGAACACAACTTTCCAACCACATACATGGTGGTGCGTGTGTTGCACTGAGCGAGTATCAAGGATCAAAACAAACGATGAAAAAACGACAGTTCAACGCTGTAGGTTGATGGCGTTATGTAGATCCGTACGCGATCGCGGAACCGTAATCGAACACTTTCTGTTAATTTGAAATTTGTCCGTTTTGTTCAAACACTAACCCGAAATAGTCACTGTTGTTTTTTTTTTGTTTTTTGCGAAATTGGGTATTAACTCATTTATGATTTGGTTTTCTATTGACTTAAAGTCCTGTCACGGTCGCCATGAAGAAAATTACAAAAATGCCACTAAATAAAACGCGCTAAGCCCCATTTTGAAAAATCCGAAATTCCAGTAAAACCATACTAGATAAATTCTCTAAATTCGCTTGCGGATACATTCTAAGTAGTAGAAGCAGCATAACCATCTTTAGTGGCATAAAGAAGTACATCAGCCTCTACGGCATCCCAACAAAAATGGTATGTGATCAAGGATCAGAATTCGTAGCTAATATTTTCAAAGACTTCTATAAGCAACATGAAATAACCATGCACTACACATCTTTCCAACAAACAGGTGGTAATGGTCCAGAAGAAAGATTACACTCCACCCTTACAGAATTATATAGACTTATCCTATCAAAAAGACGAGAACAGAGACTCACTACTGAACACGAAGAGATACTAACGGAAACCTTCATAACTTATAACAACGCTATACACTCTTCAACAAAACACACTCCTTACGAACTGTTCTTTGCCCGGCCCTACAAGTTTAGGAAAACCCTTGATTTCTCAAACGAACACGAGTACCTTGAAAAGCTAAACGAATTCCTTAATTAATTATATCCAAAAATTCAAGAGCAAGTAAAAAATATTACTGACGCGAGGATAGAAAAATTAAACCAATTGAGAGAAACCCCAGAAGAAGAAATTGAATGTAAACCAATATTTAGAAAAGAAGCTAGACGCAACAAGCTAACCCCAAGAATCTCAAAACACATAGCAAAAAGAAACAGGAAACTAACAATTATTACAAATAATAACAAAAAATCCATAAACGTAAACTACGAAAGAAACACACAAGACTTAACAAATAATAAATAAAAAATAAATAAAAAATTATATACTCGTATTTAACATTAAGCATTAATTAAGTTACAACACTCATTGAAAATTCTACTACCCCTCCGACTAGGACCATCTAGATACATCACTAGCAACCAAAATTTAATACACATCATAAATCTCGATGACTACAATAGTAACATAGAAGATATCACTAACTCCCTCCACCTCTTCCAAAAATATACTACTATCAATAGCTCTTTCCAAAATTAAAAATCAAAGAACTGAACAGAAAACTCCAAACACTATATCACTTTAAAAGAAACAAACGCGGACTGATAAACGCAATTAACCATTAACCACATTAATACAGAGCAACCCAGCACAGAAAACTTCCTCAAAAATACAGCAAATAAAATTAGACGAGAACACGACACACCTACACATACAATATTTTAACCAACTTAATTTCAATATCGACCAAATAACCAAATAACCTCTCAAATATTCTTATTCTTATTCAGGAGCGATGGGACGATGTTTACTTGGAAAATGATGCTTCTGTTTCCTATGATGTCTTTATTAGTTACCTCACTAATCTTATATCAAGCTGATCCTTTACAATACCATTTAAAAAATGTAATAAAAGACTTAAACCCTGGATCTCTAGTCATCTCATTGATAAAGTAACCAGAAAAAATAAGCTAAGAATAAAGTGTTCAAAGAATCCCCAAAACATTAGGTTGAAGAACAAGTTTAAAAAGATGTGTTTTGAACTAAAGAAAGAGATTCCCTTATGCCGTGATAGCTATTACCGCAACAAATTCATTTCCGCTAGGGGTAACCTGAAATCGGAATGGAAAGTAGTAAATGATATTTCGAACAGATCTCCTTCTACAAGCAAACCTATTTCAATCTGTGTGGAAAATTGCAAACTTTCTGATAAACTTGACGTTGCTAATGCATTCAATTGGTATTCTACGTCAGTAGCAACTTTCCTACCAACACAAAGAGCTCAAAGAAGATGTACTCAATGTACCAATTCAGAAAGTTGTGGTGATAAATCACAAAAAACTAGTTTCGCCTTCGAAGGTTTTTGAAAAAGTAATTAAAAAAAGAATTTTATCTTATTTGAATAAGGTTAAGTTTTTTAATCCAGTACAATTTGGTTTTCAGCAAGGTAAATCTACCGAAGACACCCTTCTAAATTTTTGCTCAAATATTTTCACAAACCTTGACAGTAAAAGGTTCACTGCGGATTTATTTGTTGACATTACGAAAGCTTTTGACATGGTCAACCATATAATACTATTAAATAAAATGGAAACAGTTGGTTTTCGTGGATTCATGCTGGACTGGTTTAGATTATACTTATCAAACAGAACTCTAAGAGTGAAGATTGATGATGTGAGACTTTTTGCAGCAAAATAAATTGCAGTGAAAATTGCTTCTTGATTGAGAAAGTAGACGAATTCAAATATCTGATTCTAGAATGTCATTTGTAAGACATACAGAGTCCTTAAAAAAATATTTTCACAGCACTCTTCGAAGCTTCTTCTATCTTAAAAATCTCTGTTCGAAGCACTTAATGAAAGCTATTTACTATGGTATCTTTCACTCGAGATTACAATACGTAATTGTATGTTGGGGGGGGGGGGGGGGGGGCATAGATATGAAGAGAATTAAACCTTTATTAGTCTTGCAAAAAAGTGTACTGAAAAAAATCTGCAATAAGCATCGGCGTCATCCTAGCTTTCCATTGTTTCGCGATTTGAAAATCTTGTTTGTTCGTCATTTATACTGTTTCAAAGTTTTGAAAATGTTCTTTAAGAGATCAGGAAATTTAAATTACAGATTATTTTCTGATTATAATCTACGCAGAAACTTTTTGTATATTGTTACTGTGCACCCATTTGTTCGCCTCTAAGTATTAGAACAATATCAGTTCCTGGACGTTTTGAAAAGTTTGTAAGAAACTGGCTCTTTGATTATGATTTGCATCACATAGAAATTCTTTTCTCTGACATTCTGGTATAATCTAAGCTTTTTTTTTGCATCTCTCAGTTATTGTAAACTACTTGTAATCCTTATTGCTTAACTTTCTTCTATTGTTTTCACTTTCTTTAAATTTTTTATTTATTTTTTTTTTTTAATCGCACTGAACGGGCCACCCCACTAAAATTTAATATACTAAGATTAAAGTTCATTGAAGTGGAATTTAACACTATTTTTAATACTGCATGTATAGAAAATACAAAATGTCACCACATTATTTTTATATTGGTCTTGTAAAAAATTTGTATAACACCGTAAGATATGTATATATAATGAAATAAAAATAAAATGAAAAAAAAATATAGCAGAAGCAATATTCCTCAGTAAACTAAATTTCTTTCCCAAACTCCTACTAACATATGATGAATTAATGCTTATAAAAAATAACTTAACTGATCGAAATGTTACCATTAATGCACTTGAGCAAAGTTATGAATTTCTAAGACTTCAAGCCTATTATAATTGACCTAATATCATATTTAATATCCGTATACCTACATATAATGTCAAAAGAAAAATACTAAATATATCATATTATTCCCCTTCCAATAAATGACACAAAAATAATAACAGTGAAACCATATATAAACCATAATGAAAACCGCATACATCACTTCGGAAAACCCTACCCCAAAATACGAGTAGAAAGTACCTATTATTGCTCGACTACAACCCTGGAAGAAGACACCAAGAACTCCGAATGCATCGGGAAACCTTTGGACAACATGGTTGCACACTAAATGACGTGGACAGAGTCACAACAATAACACAACCACAACCCAATTTTATATTATTTATTAACGTATTATGGTGAAATTATGTACGAGTATAATAACATTCCGACCGATTGGACATCGGACACCACACTCGTGTAGTAAGGTCAGCCTTCTGCTAAACCAGCTATTCCGATCGTCTGGTCATCGGATCCCATGCTCGTGCGAGCGTAGGGAATATTATTAAGCTAGCGACACTATCGCATAAGAAAGATTGAAACAGTAATAAAGAAACCTTCAAGTGAACAAGTTGACTTTTAATTAAGCTCTAAACATTACATGGCGATCCTGCCATGCAATGCGAAACCTTGATTTTATATTAATTTTAATAAAAATTATAAATTATAAAATATTCGAATAACAACGGTATATAAATTGAATCACAAATTTAAGTAAGGTGTACCTTGCCTTGGATTATCGATTACATAAAAGTTCCTCTGAATAGACTAAAATACCGCCAGTTTCAAGATCATATCTGTTACTACTCAAATAATTAAATTTTCTGACAAAAAAATAAAAAAAAAAGGAAAATTGTGAATGAAAGGAGAAAACTATAAAAAAAGCCAATAAACTTGAAAACGTAGTTTAATTCCACAGTCGCTCTTAAAGGAGTAAAAGTTAAGTTATAACCCACATGTAAATCTGGAAGTCTTCTTCGATAAAAGTTCATAAAATGAAGAGAATAAATAGTTAAACAAATTTGAAGGGAAAGATTAAAACAACCAAAGAAGAGAGACGACTTAGAAGACGACAACAGGAGAGGAAAAAAAGGCGACGTCGAAGGCAAGTCAACAGCAACATCATCAAGGCGTACTAGGTACCAATTTTCACAAATATAATGTATAGAACTTACCATGTAAAAATATTTTTTTAAAGAATAATGAAAATTAATAAAAACTGTAAAAAAAAAAAATAAAACAAAATCACATAAGAGCGAATATGGGCAAACAACAACCTAAAATAGAAAGGCCGAGTGCCAATGTTATAAATGAGGTAGAAGTGTTGAATAAAAATTAAGTCATCAAACATACCTTATGCTAACTATTGTACTATTAGCCCCCCATTTGACCATTAAACTGTATTCGTGGCATAGAAAGTCACTTAAAAAAACAAGCCTAGCAAGAGCTGCGACAGTGTCACACATACAATAAAATCAAGAAGACGATAGCGTATAATGTGTATATGTATAGTACATATATGTACTTGCAACGATGTAGGTGAGATAGATGAGATATTCATACTTAACGAGAACAAACATTTTTTTTGTTTTGAATCAGGATCAGAGTCATTTAAATGGAATGGCTACAGATTATAGATAAAGTACGGAAAAATAAAGAAGTGCTCGTTAGATCCTATAAATGTTTAAATACAAATAGACCGGTATACCAGGAGACTGTAAATAAACACCTTGAGGTATTAGTAAATAGCCCTGAAAATATTAGGGTAATACTAAACGTAAACTACTCGATGTTAACTAAACAACATAAGGCAAGCGCACATAGAATTTTCAGTGACTGTAGGGACAAAGTTGTTAGAGCACTTTCACTTCATGAAAACGTAACAATAGATATTAACACCAGGCAACAGCATAAAATATATTCAAACTGAATATCGCAAACGCCTATAGACTTTCTAAACATTGCTTCCAGAATCTTTCCGGATTTCGATGGCACTGCAGAACAGCTGCAGAGTTTCCTAGCTGCATTAGAATTAATAAATAGCGTAAATGATGGCAACAACATTATTGTCATTAATTTAATAAATACAAAATTAAATAGGAACGCTATAAACCTACTAGCAGGAACAGAAACAACAATAGAACCGGTAACCTAAAGACTAAAAACAGCAGTAAAGAGCGAATCAGACGACCTAATTATCGCAAAACTGATGAACACCCGTCAAAGTTCCAAACCGGAAAATTCATATGCACAAGAGGTTGAGGAACTTACACAAAAATTACAGAGCGCGTACATTTCAGACGGACTAACACCTCAATTGGCTGAGACATACTCTACCAAACCGGCTATAAAAGCTACGATAAAGAATTCCAACAATGATAAGGTAAAACTTCTCATGGAGTCTGGTCACTTTAATAACATGAATGAGGCAGTAGCCAAATTCTTAAATAACTGTACGGAAGCTAATGGCCAGCCAAATGCAATACTCCATTTTAGAAACAAACGCGGTAGAAGTTATTATCAAAATAATAATAACTTTCGTGGACGTGAATACGGACGCGGCCAGGGTCATGGAGGTAGACGCGGAAACTATAATAGTAACAATAATGACAACAATATAAGTGATTTTAGCTAACCCTTATATCTGGCAATCTAATAGGAACAATAGATCCGTCAGAATGACACAGCAGGGTACGGAAAACGAATGTTCCCCAAGTACTCAATATGTGACATAAAAACAAATAGTAAGATCGACAATATAAATTTGAATTTAACATCATTCATTGAACTACAGATGACATTAAATAATGATACAGCAACATTTATAGTCGACACGGGCACGGATATTCCTCTAATAAAGAAAAGACAGATTCAAAATTGAAATACATTAAACACGTACGAAACAACACGCCTACAGGGCATAGGTCAAGGAATAGCAAGCCAATACATTGGGAAAAGTTAACTCTGACTTATTATATGAAAATAAACTAATAGCCTATGAATTTCATGTTCCAATGAATTTCACTTTCCAATCCCATCCGATGGAATAATCGGTCTTGATTTCATCGAGAAATACCATTGCTTACTTAACTATGACAAGGTTAGGAGCTGGCTGGTACTAAGGCCAGATGATTTTAAAGACATTGCAATCCCGATGTCATGCTCACCAAAGGGTGATGCACTAGCAATACCAGCAAGATCCGAAGTTATTAGACAAGTCAAAATCCAATGCAAGAAAAAAACGTGCTTATCCTACAACAACAACTCCAGGACGGAATATATGTGGCAAATACAATTGCACCAAGCACCAGGGCATTTGTACGTATTATAAATACAACAAAGGATTTTACATTTAAAAAAGAAAGTCTAAACGACTATGAAGGAATATCACTACAAATTTGCCAATCCGAAGAACTAAAATTACAAAAACTGTCCAAAAATTTTCCAGACTTCATAAAGTCTGATTTACATAAACTATGCTCGGAGTACATAGATATATACGCACTCGAAACAGATAAGATAACTGCTAATAATTTTTATAAACGAAAACTTCGTTTAAAAACCGACGAGCCAACATATATTAAAAACTATAGAATACCGCAAGCCCATAAAACTGAGATTGACAAACAAGTTGACAAATTGATACATCATCATTTCACAGAATGATGGCAATTGCTTTCTCTGGTTTAGCACCGACACAAGCATTCTTGTTTATGGATTATTTAGTTGTATGGGGACGTTCAGAAGCTCATATGTTGAAAAATTTGACAGATGTATTCAAAACGTGTCGAAAATATAATCTAAAATTACATCCTGACAAATGTTTATTTTTCAGCCACGAAGTGACATATTTAGGTCATAAATGCACGAAAGAAGGCATTCTTCCAGATGATAGTAAATTTCAGATAATACTGGTGTATCCTACGTCCAAAAACATAAACGAAGTGAAGCGATTTGTTGCATTCCGCAACTATTACAGACGATTTGTTCCGAATTTCGCTAAAGATTCAAGACTCTTAACGAGACTCTATAAGAAAAACACACCCTTTGAATGGACCATAGAATGTGGTAACGCATTCCAATACCTTAAACAGGCGCTACTAAGCCCTGACATTCTACAATACCCGGATTTCCAGAAGCAATTCTGTATAACAACCGATGCTAGCAAATACGCCTGCGCACCGCACCGCACCGGTGCTTAGTCAAGAGCACAATGGATACCAACTTCCAAAGGCGAAGCAATAAGTCCACAATTGAACTGCCATTCACTGGGCAATATATCACTTTCGATCTTACAAATTTGGCGCTAAGTTCTTGGTTAAAAGTGATCACAGACCACTATCTTATCTATTTGCAATAAAAAATCACTCTTCTAAATTAACACGCATGAGATTTGATCTACAGGGTGCCTGACTCGAACTACAACTTTTTAAAATGCAATAATTTTTTTATTTTTTGATAAATTTCATTGTGCTAAAGCAAAAATGTTGGAAAATACATCAATTTTCAAATTGTATCAATAGTTTTCAATATTTCCACCTTTGGCACGAATAATGGCCTTCAGACGGCCGATGAAAGCATCCCACTTGCACGAAAGTGGATCTGCGGTATTTTGGCCCATTCCCGGCGAAGTGCTTGTTTGAGGTGGTACAAGCTTTGGAATTTTTTAGTGCCAATCTTCGCCTTCAAAATACGTCAGAAATCCAACGGATTTGCATCTTGAGAATTTGCAATCCATTGTGTCGAAGAAATGAAGTGTGGAACATTGTTTTTTAACCAATCTGTGGTCATCGGCCTCGCCACCCTAAAATCGTCGGTTCCCACTAGATCACCGAAATCAAGCAGTGTTGGGCGCGGTAAGTACGTTGGTGGGTGACCACATGGGAACTCAGTACTCCGCGTGCTGTTGACAAAACGCGCCACATGGGCATAGTACCCCGGCGTTAAATCCCGGGCCCTACAAATTAATTTGTATCGTTCCCTTGAAATAAATAAAAAAAAAATTTTAACCAATCTTGGTTGACACGCGCTTTGTGAGGCGGTGCCGAATCTTGTTGAAATGTCCACGGTCTCCGACCGAAATGATTGTTTGCCCAAGGCTTCAATACTGCCTCTAAGACAGTTTCACGGTACACGATCGCATTAATTTTGACGCCACGGTCCAAAAATAAGAGCGGAGAGCGACCATCGGCGGTTATGGCGGCCCAAACCATCACCATCGGTGCTGCCTGCTTTCTGTTCACCATCGGAAGGTGTACATTTTCGAAGGACCTCTCTGGCAAGTAAACTCGGTCATTTTGTTTGTTTTATTGGCAATTGCTCGATAACAAATGGCGACTCACCGGAAAAACCCAAACTCGGCAACTCACCACTTTCATGCAAGCGTAGCAACTCCTTCGCTTTTTCGACTCTAACTTTTTTCTGTTGCGGTGTAAGATCGTGTAGTTTTTGGAACGTCAATAGCTTGAGCCCAAGCTCATTTTTCAGTATATGTTGCATCCGTTCCAAGGATACGTTGAGCTCACGAGCCATTTTTCTTCCACTTCGACGCGGACTTCGGTCAACTGGAGCCTTCACTTTCCGAACCATTTCTACCGATGTTGCTGTTTTTTTGTGACCACCTCCATGGTGTTCTGCAACGCTGCGAGTATCACGGTAACGAGCTATGGTTCGAGACACAAATAACTTATTCACGTCGAGGTGCTGGAGAGCTCTAACGATAGCTACTTGTGGTTTTCCAGCCAAATATAAAGCAATCACACTATCACGTTTGAATTCCATCGCGTATAAAATTTTTTTAACACAACTGAGATGCAAATCGTTTAAAAGGCTTGTAAATAATAAAATTATCTATCATGTGTCAAAATTTGAGCTCACTGTCAATGGTTTGGAAATTATATCAATCTGAAGTTGGTTGCAGTTCGAGTCATTCAGGGTGTAGAGGAATATGATTTTACTGTAGAGTACTTGAGGGAAAATGAAAACTATGTTTCAGATGCATTGTCGCGTATAGATTTTAAAGAAATCGAGAATATAAAAAAGTCATCCAACAAAATATTAAAAGTAACAACTAGGTTGCAATCTAATAAAAATAGAGAAAAACAATATAACAACACCTTAAAACCGCCATCAGTAAACATTAAAATATACTAAGCGTTCAGTAGCAGGAATACGAAAAACAGCGCCAATCTAGTTATTAATGGAGTCTGTTTAATGACTATAAAGAATAAAAAAGTGATCACAAAAGACACAAATCACCTAATCACTAATGGAAAAATTGACTTGCATCAATTATTTCCACTGCTTGAAAAAATAGCAAGTGATACTGGTTTGATAAAACTGCAGCAGTCTCTAGGAGACAACATATTTTACAAGATCCGGATCGACGAATATAAAGAAAAAGGAAATAGCGCTCTGAACAACCTACAAATTGCACTGACGCCAGTATTAACTAAAATTGCAAACGATGACGAAAAAACAAAAATTATAAAAAAGTACCATGACGATCCAATCTGGGGAGGCCACTCAGGGATTACACCTACATTAAAAAAGATACAACAGAAATATCATTGGAAGTACATGACGAGAGACGTTATAAAATACGTAGAGTTGTAATAAATGTCAAAGAAACAAGTCTCTGAAAAACATAAAAGAACCAATGATAATAACCAATACGATAGCGGTTGCATTTGATGTAGTGCTAGTAAATACCATTGGACCACTACCAAGGTCAGAAAATGGCAACGCAAACGCGGTCATAGCAATATGCGATCTAACTAAATATCTGGTGTCAATACCAATCGCCGACAAAAGTGCAAGAACAATTGTGAAAGCAATCTTTGACCATTTCATTATAGTTTTCGGTCCCATGATGAAAATAATCACTGGCATGGGCACCGAATATAAAAACGAAATATTTTCTGAAATCTGTAAACTGCTAATGGTGGAAAATGTTACCTCAACGGCATACCATCACCAAACGTTGGGAACTGTGGAAAGAAACCACAGAACGTACCTTTCAGTAGGAAAAACAGACTGGGATGAGTGGCTGAGATGCTTTACGTATTGCTACAACACTACACCATCAGTGAGACATGACTATTGTCCATTTGAATTAGTGTTTGGTAAATCACCAACCAATTACGACTTCTCTTAAATGCACAAATAGATCCAATTTATAATGTGGATGCATACGAGAAAGAAGCCAAATTCAGATTACAAACGGCTCACAAAAGAGCATATTTAACCAAGAAAAAAAATTAAGGAAAAAGTTTTATACGACAGGAATAGTAATAGCCCAGATGTAGCAATAGGAGATTTAGTCGTAGTAAAACAAGTAGGACATAAGTTAGATAATATATATAAGGCCCCATTTAAGGTAGCCAATATAGAAGATAGAAACAATATACTTTTAAAATCTGATAACGACAATACAACAATTGTGCACGAAGACCGACTAAGACGTTATAATACAAACCAAGTACATATATGTAATATAGTTTAACAAAAGAACAAAAAAAAAAGGGGGGAGGTATAATGAAAAAAAAATCACCTAATTTTTAAATATGTTGATTAAGAATAAATTGTAAATTCATTCTTCCTGAAAAAGGAAGGTGTGCCGAAGTTATGTATAACAACATTCTGACCGATTGGATATCGGAAACCACACTCGTGTAGTAAGGTCAGCCTTCTGCTGAACCAGCTATTCCAATCGTCTGGTCATCGAATTCCATGCTCGTGCGAGCGTAGGGAATATTATTAAGCTAGCGACACCGTCGCATAAGAAAGATTGAAACAGTAATAAAGAAACATGTTGAATAAGTTGACTTTTAATTAAGCTCTAAACATTACAGTATATGAATTACTAATAAACTCTACCTGCAGGCCTATAACTGTTGAAATAGGGTTAAAACAATATGTATAAGCAAAACATGTACTCGTATCTGGCAACATCCTTTTGAATTCTCTTTTTGTACATTTTCTTCTTTTCACATTAAAATCTCACTTTGTGAATAAACGTTGAACCGAACAGACTCTTTTTATTTTCTGCTTCAATAAAAACACATCTTATAGAAGGCACCGTCTTATTACGCTTCGAGAGATGCAACATCGAGGTTAACGGGATAACATACCAAGGCAACCCAGACACTTTTCAGAATACTGGACACATTCTTCCACCATCAAGCAGCAGAATCCATACCAACACCAGAACAGACGTGTTAACCTTTCGAAAACTACAGGACCTTACCTTCAACACAGAAGCCAAGATACTAGAAATAAGATCCACCACCGAGATATCCAACTACTTACCGCGAACAACAGTAGTTATCAGCATTACCATTATAATCATCTTGGCTACATCTATAACCAAAAACCATGTTAACAAAACTTCCACACCAGATCACGTACCAACCCTTCACTCAATATACGCTCCTGCTCAAGAGACATCAGCTCATCACTCCGCGACCGCTTCGATAACGTCCCTTTGGCCATAACTTTGCTCGAAGGGGGGAGGACTTACGATCGCAACACGCCAACTACCTTCACCGCCAATAATAGAAAGCTAAGCTACACATTGGGACAGCAATCAGCCGGCTGTAATTGGAACCCAACGAAATTCCTCAATAAACCAAACGAAAATCAAAAACTTATTAAATGCCGAAGAACCACAAATATGTATTCCAAAATTGTAGAGTAATCAAATTTAACATATATGTAAATAATTGTGAAGTAAAGGTTAATAAAACGTTGTGTATTGCTCAGACAAAGGAAAAGATTGTTTTTTTTATTCATTTCCGCAGATCCACCAACATAACTTGAAGCCAGGCCACTACCACAGTGGCTCACACTGCCACCAACCTTTCTTCGAGCTTTTACTAACAACTCTATTACGAAGGGTGGAAAAACGTCTGTGGTCCTCTTCCAGACGAAATCTGTTCCATGTTTTATACGCCTCATTCCCCTGAGCTATCAACAATTTGATTTCATGGGTAAACCAAGGCCTAGATGCATTAGTAATCGTTTTAGTTTTAAGCGGTACAAATCTATCAAAGAGGAAATCTATGTTAGAATGTAAGAATTCAGCTTGAGTATCAGGCGAGGTCATGTAATACATTGGGTTCCAATCGATTGCGCGTATTGATCGATATTTTGAAAATTGCGAAATTGGAATGTGGTAGTTGTTTTAGGTATACTAAAATCGAATGTTAGATATATAAGTTCGTGCTTGGAGAACGCCGGTACAGAAATCTACCGGAAAGAGGTTGAAAGTACTCATGCTATCAGTCAGATGCTTTTCAACTATAAGGTTACTGTTTAAATCACCGCAAAATACTACATTTGTTGAACTTATAGCAATGTCCTCTAATACGGATATAACAGATCTACAGATTTGTTGGGTTTGTAGGCTGTCCCAAGTAAGAGCTTAATGTGTTACAATTTTGTTGCAGGATTGATCCATCCTGATGAGGGAACCATGTCTCTGAAACACAGATTGCATCAACTTTATAGCATTCAAACTGATGCCTAAAATCGACAATTTTCGGCAACAGATTTTGGGCATTTATGTGGCATACTCGCAAGCCTTCTCTTTGATTTCCGAGCACCCTGATCATGCATAGTAGCGTAACCTCAAGGCGCTTACCTTGAATTCAGTGCGTATACCACGAGACCATCTGCTGACGTTTACATATTTCACCAATCCTCAGGTCTTAAAAGTGTGTGGTTTTGAAAATAACGTCGAATATCTGTCGTTCGGTGATCTACCTCGGATGAAGGAGGTCGAATTGTCATGGAATGATTCTCGTGTTGACAAATACCTCTTAGATTGCTCTTTGCGTGCAGATTTATTGCAGAAGTTATCTTTGGAATTCAGCAAAAAATTAAAAGTTGAAATTTTGAAAATACGGATAAATATGCGGGAACATTAAAAATGTTTGATTTGGTTTGATACGATCGCTATAGTAGCGATCTTAATGTTAGTCAATGGAGAAGAATAGGTAGTAAACTAAGTCAACTTGGGCTCCAAATATTCAGAATTTAGAACTTCGACACGAGGTAACGTTTATAAAACCTTAACACAATTTTTGCCGAGTCTCGAGGTGTACAAAAGTAGATGGCCACACTTATAAGGTCTAAAACCCTACCT
Organism: Volucella zonaria; assembly: GCA_963966105.1. Taxonomy (NCBI): domain Eukaryota; kingdom Metazoa; phylum Arthropoda; class Insecta; order Diptera; family Syrphidae; genus Volucella; species Volucella zonaria. Next base: position 3,865,399 of record OZ014535.1, on the reverse strand, counting down.
TTAACCGACTCTCCAGTATCGACTTGCTGTTGGGAAATGAAATATTTTGTGAGGCGGTTTTACCTGATATCATAAGAGGAGCAGAGTTAACTCTACCGATCGCCCAAAAAACTAAGTTTGCTGGGTAGTATTAGGTAAAGTTCCCCTCTAATCACCACCCTCAATTCAGGTGTTCACTCAATTTTCAAATATAGACACACAATTAAGGAAATTTTGGGAAATTGAGGAACCAGCATTCGAAAAGGTCCTAACTGAAAAAGAAAATGCCTGCGAGGAACATTCTTTACAAAATGTCAAGCGGTTGCCGGGAGGGCGTTTTGAAGTTGCACTCCCTTTCAAAGAAAGTCAGCGTCCAGCACTCATTTCAATCCAAACAAATGGCCTAAATATGTTCTATAGGCAGGAAAAAGACTGCTTACCAACCCAACAATTTACAAAGACTACAATAAATGTTTTCGGGAATACGAGTACTTACAACTCAACCAGATGGAGGAAGTGAACATCACCCAGGACACCACAGTTAAATCGCCTTTCCATTATGTTGTGCCACATCATGCCGTCTTCAAGGAATCTAGCGCAACCACTAAGCTGCGAGTGGTCTGCAACGCTGTATTCAAGACTGCGGAGGGCAGTTCCTTAAACGATCATCTGATGACGGAACCTAAAACACAGACGGATTTTATATCAATTGTTTTAAGATGTAGAACAAACAAAATTACCTTTACAGCAGACATCGAGATACAGCCAGATCCAGATTCATCCAGAGGATGCATACTACCAGCTCCTATATTGGCGAGAGGATCCAACAACTCCAGTCAAACATTTTAAAGTAAAGGTCTTAATGTTTGGCACATCTCCTGCTCCATATCTGACGAATCGTACGTACGTTGATGACGAAAAGGTCACATATCCACTAGCAGCTCAAATGATACGGAAAGATATGTAAGTTATGGAACATTACTACGACTAACTCGAATGCTTAAATAAGCTCGTTACACTGGCTGAATATCTAATGGTCATAGTCCATCATGGTCCATCAGCATCAGAAGCAGCAAAAACATCTTGCCCGCAGTTACTATGCACGTAGCAACAACAGAATACAGAACAACACCAACGACTACGTTGCTGGCATATCAACAGCATATCCAACGAAGTAAATAACGCTCTGATACCGTTGCTGCGTCTGCAAAGCTAAAGTTTGCAGCCTCGTTAACGTTAACTCCTCATGGCAAACAACGCCAATGGAATCTTTCGATGGTACAGTTCCTATGCGTAGCTTAAATTCATTTATAAGTTAGTTCTTAAGTTACCGAGCGTGTGTTCAGTTTCCTCATAGAGGAAAATAACAAATCTAAATTAACAAATTATAAATCGAACTTTGTTTTATTTGTGTAAATCGGACATAGTTCCCACACATTACTGGCGCCCAATGTGGGGCTACGCGATTCTAGAACATTGTTTTAATCGTTCACGTTTACGATTTTGTAACTGCGGAAAGAAAAAGAAAAAACTCTTTATATTGTGCGAAAACAAAAAAAAATTCATACTAATAATAGAAACTGAAGAAAACAATTGGAAATATTTCAAAAGTGAAAAATCAAACATTTTAAAATAATATAACTGGTTGAGAAAAAGCTCATCTTTAAGTTCACCAGTGAAAAGTTAAACATTACAAACAATAGTTCAGCTATCTTCAAATTTACTAGTGAAAAAGTAAACAGTACGAAACAATAGTTCAGCTTTAAATTTACCAGTGGAAAATTAAGCATTACAAATCAATATTCCTCATCTCATCTTCAACAGTCAAAGCAGCTATTGAAAAGAAATACTTTTTTGGATAAAAATCATAAAATTATATTGTATTACAAGCAAGTACAAGGTACACACATATATATATATACATATATTTAAATAGTATTAATATAGCATTTACGTAGATTTTGATCTTATAAGAATTGGAATAAATTTAGTAAAATTTTGTTTAAGTTCTCTTTTGATTGTTGAAATTGATTAAGTTAAAATTAAGGAACTGATAATATGGGTAAACGGAAAATGCGGCTTGTAATGGACTTAAATTGAACACCAAAACTATAAGCGACAAATACCCAATTCCAAATACTGCAGTTATTTTGGCCAATCTCGGAAAAGCTTCTTTCTTTTCTACTTTGGATCTAAAGTCAGGATTTCACCAAATTAAGTTGTCAGAACTGGATAGCGAAAAAACTGTCTTTCCATTAATAATGGGCAGTATGAGTTTTGCAGGCTTCCTTTCGGATTAAAGAATGCACCTAGCATTTTTCAAAGGGCAATTGATGGCGTTCTCAGAGAAGAAATAGGCAAATGTTGTCATGTCTGTATTGATGACGTCATTATCTTCTCAACAACAAAGGAAGAACACTTCAAAAACGTAGCAAAAATTCTTACTCTGCTTTTTGAAGCCAACATGCGAGTAGCAGCGGAAAAATCTAATTTTTTTAAGGAAGAAGTAGAATTTCTGGGTTTTGTAGTTTCTAATAAGGGTATAAAAACATGCCCAAATAAAATAAGGGATATAATAGAGTATGCAGTTCCCAAGACACTTCGAAGTCTAAGGTCATTTCTCGGATTGTCTGGGTACTACAGGTGCTTTGTACGAGACTATGTTCGAGTTGCAAAGCCTCTCACACAATACCTGCGAGGAGAGAATGGCAATGTGAGTAGAAATCGGTCAAATCACATTAAAATCTATTTCACTGACGAAGCATTAGATGCTTTCGATAGAATTAACAAAATTTTAGCCTCAAAGGATGTTCTTCTTTTGTACCCAGAATATGGGAAACCATTCGATTTGACGACCCACGCATCGTCACATGCACTGGGTGCTGTTCTCTCTCAGGAAGGAAGACCAATAACAATGATATCACGAACGTTGTCTTCTACTGAGGAAAGCTAAGCTACGAATAAGCGGGAACTCCTGGCAATAGTATGGTCATTACAAAAGCTTCGTAATTATTTATATGGTGTAAGCCGTTTTAATATTTTCACGGATCACCAACCTTTGACTTTTGCAATATCCGACAAAAATCCAAATGCAAAACTCAAAAGGTGGAGGGCTTTTGTGGAAGAGTTTTCGCCAAAAATTTTTTATAAGCCTGGTAAAGAGAATTTTGTAGCTGACGCTTTAACTAGACAATATTTAAATGCTCTCGAACAGTCTCAAAGTTTCACGACCCATAGCAAGTCCTCTCTTACTCAAACGATACCCAGAATTCAAAATCCATAAAATTGTTTCAGAAACCAAATCATACTTAATAAAGGCATTGAGCTTGTTAGAGATACTAAAATTTTGTTCAAATTTCAAATAAGGCACACCATAATATTTGACACCTTGGATAATCTTCACACCATTCTGAAAGACGCGAGGGCGGGTCAATAAGTCCGTGACTTTTTGAATTTCTGAAACAGCAACACTGCTCCTGTCAACAGGCATCTGTCAGTTGACTCCTGTCAAAATTTAAACTTGCTGCGTCAGTTAGTTTGTGTTTGACAGCTATTTTTATCAGACTACTCACTAATTTGAGGAGAAAATGGAAAAAAGTGAATTTCGTGTGCTTATTATGCATTATTTCTTGCGAAAAAAAACCATTACCGAGACCAAGGCTAAGCTTGATAAATACTATGGGGACTCTGCACCATCGATTTCAATGGTAAAAAAGTGGTTTACTGAATTTCGTTGTGGCCGTACAAACACTGAAGATGCCGAACGTCCTGGACGCCCAGTTGAGGTCTCTACACCCGAAACAATCGAAAAAATTCACGATATGGTGTTGGCCGACCGAAGATTGAAAGTGCGAGAGATTGTGGAAGCCGTAGGGATCTCGCATGGCTCAGTGGTTTCAATTTTGAATGATCACTTGGGCATGAGAAAGCTTTCCGCAAGATGGGTGCCGCGTTTGCTCACAGTCGACCACAAACGCAATCGTGTAACAACTTCACAGGAAGGTTTGGCGTTGTTTAATCGCAATATGGAGGAGTTTTTGCGCCGTTTTGTAACCGTGGACGAAACATGGATCCATCACAACACACCAGAGAACAAACAACAGTCAAAACAGTGGGTTTCTAAGGGTGAATCGGCGCCAAAGAAGGCCAAGGTGGGTTTGTCAGCCAATAAAGTTATGGCGACTGTTTTTTGGGATGCACGCGGGATAATCCACATTGACTACCTTCAAAAGGGAAGAACAATCAATGGGGAATATTATGCCAACTTATTGGACCGATTCAATGACGATTTGAAAAAAAAACGACCTCATTTGGCCAAGAAAAAAGTTATTTTCCACCAAGACAATGCAAGGGTGCACACATGTGCAGTTGCCATGGCAAAAATCCATGAATTGGGCTATGAATTGCTCCCTCATCCACCCTATTCTCCAGATTTGGCTCCGAGCGACTACTTCTTGTTCCCAAACCTGAAGAAATGGCTTGGTGGAAAAAGATTTGACTCCAATGATGAAGTCATCTCGCAAACAAAGGAATATTTTGAGGACCTCGACAAATCATTTTTTTGGAAGGGATAAAAAAATTTGAGAAGCGTTGGACAAAGTATATAGAGCTCAAGAGAGACTACGTTGAAAAATAAAATTATTTTTTTATCAAAAAATCTGTGTTTTAATCCAAAAGTCACGGACTTATTGACCCGCCCTCGTATTGTCAACCCGAACGTTAAAAATGCAATATATTGTGATCTTCCAATTTTGGCTCAGATTCAAAACAGCTTAGTCAACTTGTTTCCTTCAGTAAAATTTCTGCATACAATAAATATGGTAACTGATATTTTAAGTCCAACTGACCAAGCGGAAATCCTTGCAACAGAACATAATAGAGCACATCGATCTGTTTCCGAAAATAAACAACAAATTCCGAAATTTTTCCGAGAATCCAAAAAAGACTTAAGGAAATAGTTTCCAATTGCAAAATTTGTCGTGAAGCAAAATATCGGAGGCATCCACCGAAAGAAAAAATTGGTGAAACTCCTATTCCCTATTATCCCGGTAAAATCCTTCACATGGATATTTATTCGGCAGATGGAAAGTATTTCCTTAGTTGTTTAGATAAGTTTCCTAAATTTGCGGTACTTAAACCAATTAAATCTAAGTCAATAATTGATATAAAGGAACCTTTGTTACAAGTACTAAATCTTTTTAAAAATACGAAAACAATTGTTTGTGATAATGAGCCATCATTTGTTTCGCAAAGTATAACATCTTTGGTTAGAGATCACTTTCCATAGTATTTCCAATGAGCGGGAAGAAATGTTTCATAGCACTTTAACGGAAATAGCTAGACGTACGAGACTGGAAAATAACATTAATGACACTGCTGAGCTCCTTTTACTTGTTACATTCAAGTACAACAGGACGATTCATTCAGTAATAAACTATAAGCCTATTGACATTTTACAATCAATATCAGACTCATCAAAGAATGAAATTCAGAAAAAGATAAGCGAAACCCAAGATTGTAATTTAGACTACCACAATAGGAAAAGACAAACACGGATATTCGAACCAGGGGAAAAAGTCTTTGTACAAACAAACAGGCGTATTGGGAATAAGTTTAGGAAACTTTTTACTGAGCAGGTTATTCAAACAGATTTGGGTAACACGGTTCTTATCAACAACAAAAAGGTTCATAAAAGTAACGTGAGATAACATATTCTATAAACATTGCAGCTGGCATTGTTAAAGGAATTAATAAATAAAATTTTATTTGTATACATTGTCTTGGGAATTTTAATTTTTTTTTCACATTTTCTTTATATATATGTAGTATAATTGTATTAGGAGGTTTAAAAAACAATTGTACTTTTTTCGTAGTTAAGATTACTGAAATAAGTTTTCGAATTGAAATTTGTGTTGAAAATGTTAAGTTAGAATGTAATTAGGTATATTAATATTACCTATATAACACAATAAAACTGAAACGCAACTATCTGCACAAAGCCGAGACGTCTTTACCTAAGTCCCCCTCTTATGGAACATTACTATGACTAACTCAAATGCAGCATCGTTAACGTTAACTCCTCATGGTAAACAACACCAATGGAATCTTTCGATGGTACAGTTCCTATGCGTAGCTTAAGTGTTCGTTTATAAGTTAGTTCTTAAGTTACCGAGCGTGTGTTCAGTTTCCTCATAGAGGAAAATATTAAATCTAAATTAACAAATTATAAATTGAACTTTGTTTTATTTGTTTAAATCGGACATAGTTTCCAAACATTACTTGTACATTGATGATCTCGTGTCTGGTGCAGATTCCATCCAAGGAGCAAAAGAAAAATTTGAACAAATTTTGAACCTACTTCTTTCAGCTGGCTTTCATCTCAGGAAATGGATGGGCAATAGTCAACCGTTCCTGAATATGGTACCGGAGGAAGACCGGGATACCAGTGTTTCCCTCAGCTTTGGAACAACGCAACACACAAAGACGTTGGGAATCAATTGGCACCCTAGTTCAGATATGTTTTCATTTCAGAAGCTCGCCGTCGAGGAAGTAGTTTCAAAGTGGACCATCCTATCAACGCTCGCGAGTCTCTTTGACCCCCTAGGATGGATTTAGCTTTGCATTGTTAAGGCGAAAATTATCATGCAGCAATTGTGGCTACATGGATTATCATGGGATGACAGAATTCCTGTGGAAGTACGTCGAGAGTGGTCATCTCTTCAACAAGAATTGGCCATGATTGAAAACATCCAGATTCCCAGGTGAGTAAACACACAAGGACAGAATGAGCGGTTGGACTCCACGGATTTTGTGGCGGATCCATCAAGGCGTATGGAACGGTGGTCTATCTTCGATCTTTGGACTGCAACAACAACACACACACACATTTACTCATTTCCAAAACTAGAGCAGCGCCACTCAATCCCTTTTCACTGCCAAGATTGGAGCTTTGTGGTGCAGTAGTCCTGGCAAAGCTTTTGAGCGACACCCTATCTGTGCTCCCAGTACAAAACATCAAAACATATGCGTGGATTGACTCCACAATCACCCTCTGTTTGACATCTGCACCACCAACTCGATGGAAAACGTTTATCGCATATCGAGTAGCTGAAATTCAGAGACTGACGAATGTCAATATTTGGCGACACATCCCCACCAAACTCAATTCAGCGGATCTTGTATCGCGTGTGGTATTGCCCTCAATACTTAAAATAACGCACTCTGCTGGAAGGGACCAGCCGATGCGAATTTTCCATTCCAACACAGCCCACGCAACTCGACACAGAAGAAGAGGAAAGAGAAATCAAAACTCTTCTCGCTATAAATGATGAAAATGACATTTTAAAATTAATCCAAACTCACTCGAAACTCACAAACTGTTTACGAATTTTGGCTTATGTGAAAAGATTCACCAACAACACTCGGAAAACAGAAAACCTAGGGTTAAAATCAATTTTGTCACCAAGTGAAATCAATTCTAGCTTGCGCACAGCTGTACGAATGGTACAGCAGGGAATGTTTCCTGATCTCTTCAATGACTTGCGTAAAAATAAGTCACCCAGAGTGTACAAAATTCTCAACCTTTTTATTGATGGAAAACAAATCACAAGACTAGTAGGCAGATTAAAGAATTCTGCTCTGATTTATGACCAAATGCACCCCATGATTTTAAAACCAGACCACCAATGCACTTTTGATCGGGACTTCATGCAACGATGTGCCTGAAGCAGACCTGGCAGGGAAAAAAATCGAATACATCGATCGATGGAAAAGATTACAAGCCTCACACAATCGTGTTGGAAGGAATGGAGCCGTGAGTATTTAACTCGTCTTCAAAATCGCCAAGGTGGTTGAAAACGGAGAAGCAACCCAACGTTGGAGACTTAGTCCTGCTCAAGGACGAACGGCTTCCACCTTCGAAATGGCTTTTAGCTCGTATACGGAGACCTATCCAGGAGCTGATCAACTAATCCGAGTAGTGAAGCTAAAAACTGAAGCCGGAGAATTCAGAAGGCCAATAACGAAAAAAAAAATGGACACAACACGAAAAACCGATAAAATATAATACTTAAACTAAAAAACAAATCACATAGGTATTTAATATAATAAAAAATTAATAAATAAATAGAAAAAAAAATCTGATATGTATATTCAAAATAGGTATATACCTACATAATAAGAGGAATCTTACACACTTACAGTCCACTTTAATAAAATTAATTTAACAGCTGTATCCGCCCACCAAATGTTGCTAAATGTATGTACATATGTGTCTGATTATTTTGTCCACGAAATTAATTGTTAAGGTCCCAAATTTCAACAACTCGTTTGCTGCTTTTCACTGAAAATATTTAAGAAAACGAAGCTTGTTAAATAAGGGACAAATTCAAAATCTAAAGGCATATATCTCAATCAACATCACAACAGAACATAATAACTGATGCAACAAATCTCACAGCTGAACACACATCAGAAACCCATTACATCAATATCACCAAATTAACGAAATCCACAACAAAACAATAGCCCATAAATAATGAAACATTCAAATTACTGCATCTCGAATAATAACAAAAATACCCGCTTACACACCTGCTAATTCACAACTTAAATCATCATTTCATTTAAAGTCAAAACCTTAAAATAATAAACATAAACAAATAATTAATTCCCAATCTCGAGCAATTTTCTCTTTTCTGACATTTTATTCGTTCATACACTCAATAGATTTAAACTCCTCAACAAAATAGACAAATACACATTCATTCCATAAATTCAGTCACATACCTATGCGCGTATTAAACATTGAAAGCAACTATTCCACCAGCAATAATCACACACATCCACACCGAACGCATTCACCACACGCAGCAGCATGACACTAATTCACCCATACGCAATAATACAAACCTCATAACATATATCATATCATTTATCACAAAGTTTCATTTAAATTTGTCATTAATCGATAAATAACTCCGCACTACACTTAAGCTTTACAAAACGCCGGTATTCAAATACCTACTACCTGAATAAGGAAGAACAAGAGAGAGCGTGGGAGCCCATGATGGAGTAAGAAAACGACAAGAACAACTTTGCGCAAATTCAGCGATTCCTCCCCAGATTCTGCGTTAGTTTAGTTTTAGTTTTAAATGCATTTTATTATCTTAATCATTAACCCTTACATACTAACAAAAAATGCTTAAATGCTAGCTTAAAATTACTTAACAATCTTATACTAACTTACTGGCCCCACACAGGCACTCTAAGCTACTCTAAATTCATGTATTTATGTCTTTCGACTTTATTTACATTTATTTTTTTACATATACGAGGGGCGTTCAAGATATTCTCGGTATCGGGGTGAAGCTGTGGTTGCATATATAAATTGACTTATTTATCAAGTAATACTATTATTTTAGTGCATTCATGTAAAATTTCATATAAATGTGATTATTGATTCGCGTTTTATCTCTAGTTAAACAGAATCATAATGGCAACTGAGGCGATGATGGTGAAAATTGAGCATCGCGCTGTAATTAAATTTCTCACTAAGCAAGGAAAAAGTCAAAAAACTATTCATGAAGAGATGGTGGCTGTTTACCAGGGTTCCGCACCTTCATTATCAACTGTGCAAAAGTGGTCAAGTGAGTTCAAGAGAGGCAGAGAGAGCACTGAGGACGACCCCCGCTCTGGCGCCCCGGCTCCTGCTTGCACGGGAGAAAGCATCAAAGAAGTCGAAAAACTTGTTCTTGAGGATGCCCGAATAAAGGTGAAAATGATGGCAGAGATCACCAAGCTTTCAATTGGTACCATTCACACCATTCTTCATGACCATCTTAACCTTTCAAAGGTCAGTGCAAGGTGGGTGCCACGAATGCTCACAGCGCCTCAGATAAAAAGTGAGAATCGCATGCTGTAGAGAGCTTTTGGAGATGTGTAGTGAGAACGCGGACGGTGTTATGGATCGAATTGTTACTGGGGACGAAACATGGGTCCAGCACTATGACCCTGAAAGCAAACAAGAGTCCATGCAGTGGCATAAAAAAGGAACAGACCCCCCGAAGAAGCTCAAAGTCACTCCGTCTGCCCGAAAGCTCATGGCCACAGTTTTTTGGGACTCAAAGGGAATCTGGCTCATTGAGTACAAAAAAAAAGGTGAAACCATCAATGCCACATCCTACGCTTCCACTTTGCATAATTTGCGGGAGGAAATTAAAAAGAAAAGACGGGGTAAACTCGCAGCGGGTGTGTTGCTTCTTCATGACAACGCTCCTGTTCACACGGCGCGAGTTTCCAAGGCTGCTGCGCGAGATTGTGGTTTCGAAAAATCCAACACCCACCCTATAGTCCAGACCTTGCCCCTAGTGATTATTTCCTGTTTCCGGATTTGAAAAAATGTCTTCGTGGAAAAAGATTTTCGGATGATGAAGAACTCAAGTCGGTATTTTGCAGAGAAAGAGGAAATTTATTATTTTGAGGGTTTGAAAAAGCTTATCTCAAGATGTAATAAATGCATTGATGTTAGGAGAGATCATATTGAAAAATAAAAACAATTTAAATTGAATTCGCATTTTCCTTCATATCGATACCGAGAATATATTGAACGCCCCTCGTATATCTCCGCATATAGGGATGCTACTTTCATTTTGTGTCTCCATATGTCATTTGTGTTAGATAGATAGATAGATTTTTATTTCGTACTCAAATATATTACAGAAATATTGTTATTGCACATTTTACAGAGATTTGATGATTTGAAACATTATTTTAGTTCTATTAAGGATGCGTGGAGAAAAAACAGCCAAAAAAAAATGTGAAGGAAACACAAAACCTTCAATATAAAAAACAAAAAAGGATATGCATATACGGAGATACATATCGGGATAAACTTGCGCATATGTATGTACATAAAACGATGAATAAACACATAAATGAGTGTGAATAAATATACAGAACATGAATAAGTATATAATAAATAAATAAATAAATAAATAAATAAATAAATAAATAAATAAATAAATAAATAAATAAATAAATAAATAAATAAATAAATAAATAAATAAATAAATAAATAAATAAATAAATAAATAAATAAATAAATAAATAAATAAATAAATAATAAATTAATATTGTAAATAATAAAGAAGAAAAAATGACTAAAGTCTCTTTACAAAAAAAAAAAAAACAATAATACATACATAGAGATGTACATATGTACGTATACAAATATTCAATAAATAAGTAGCAATAAATTATTAACATAAATAAACATATACTAATAAATATGTATACCTAACATTTATCAATCATAAGTACATAATTCATTTACAAGTGGATTATCAGCAAAACTACATTTTCTTTTACGTATTATTAAGTTTAAGGATTCTATGAACAATCAATTCAACATTCGCTCTTACATGAGTATCACGAGTTGAGTTGTGCCAAGATCTAGCATCATTTTTAAGATCTTATTTTGCGAGACTTGCAATTTGTTTATGTGGCAAGTTGCAGCGTCGCCTCATACTTGGCATCCATATAGCAGAATCGCCTTTAAGATTACTTTGTGCAATATAATTTTATTGTTATTGGAAAGTAGTGATTTTTTATTAATAAATGGATACAGCATCTTTATTGCTATTCCCATTTTCTTTATAGTTTTAGTGATATGGTCCTTAAATGTAAGCTTGGTATCTAAGTAAATGCCTAGATGTCTGACAGAGGGTTCCCAATTTATATAGCTTCCATTCAGTTGAAGTTGGGAGCTGGGAATAAAGCATGACTTTCTTTTCCGAATGAAAAAAATAGCCAGAGTTTTTACTTCGTTTAGCTTTATTTTCCAATTGTGGTAATATTTCAATAATATTTCCATTCCATTTTTGAGATTCCTCTCAATTTCAAGAGCGAATTCATGAGATGAAAATATTGCGGTTTCATATGCAAATATGGCCATATCACAGTGCGGTAACTTTGGTATATCAGATGTATAGATGTTATAAAGGATTGGGCCAAGAGCTGAGCCTTGTGGTACACCCGACTGAAAGTATATTAGGTTAGAGATATGGAGGAAAGTTTAAATGTACCATTTTGTATATCAAACCCTCATGCCAAACAGAGTCAGATGCCTTTTCAATGTCTAATAAGACCAGGACATCGGTCCTTCTGACCGATCTCTTTTACTGCAGTTGCATATTCTTAGTGCCTGATGGGATGTACTGTGATAACGACTAAAACCAAACTGTTCGTTGGGAAAAATTTTATGATCATCTGTGAACTTTGAGATTGTCTCCTTTATTATCTTTTATATACTTTACAAAGATTGCTTAGTAGACTGATAAGTCTATAACTTTCTGGACTTTCTGGAGGATTACAAGCTTTTAATATGGGTATCACTTTTGCAAGTTTCCATATATCAGGAAAATATTGCATTTCTACGCATGTCTACGTTTATAATGAATGCTATGTACGACATTGATATTGTTGTTAACGACTTTTCTGACCACATTTTAAGTTCTGCTGAGTGTAGCATACCAAAGGTAAAAAAAAAATATTATCGTATGAAACTCCCAAACAATGTTCCAGCAGAAGTCACATCGCCATTCTTCACGATGAACTGTCTACTGGAGAGCATATCAAAAAGAATATACAGCAGTGCAGTTTACTAATGCCCAACCTGTCCAGCTTAAAAAAGAGTCCCTCTAACCATACGGTATCGAAGGCCTTCTCCAAGTCAATGAGGCAGGCACCAGTGCACTGGTTCTTGCCTTTGTTCCATTGGATATCAGAAACCAGTTTCGACACAGCATGAATGATAGCATGCCCCGCCTTGAAACCGAACTGATTGTCCGGAACTATATGTTTGTCCTCAACCCACTTAGTCAGGACTCTATTGATTACCTTCTCGAAAACCTTACTGATGTTTGGAAGAAGACTGATCGAGCGGAGATTCGCCGGATTGGAAGTATCTTTATCCTTTTTAGGTATGGGATATACCACCGCAGTTTTCCAATGCGCTGGATAATGTGCATTATTCATTGCATTATTAAACAGGGTGGTATAAATGTTCACCGCTTCTAGTGGGAGATGTCGAAGCACAATGTTCGGTATTTCATCGGCTCCCACTGATTTCTTACTTCTAAGCGATTCGAAGATCGTTTGGAGCTCCTCCCTCGAAATGAAAGGGGCAAAGGAAAGGTCGTTGGTGATGACGTTATTTGACTAAACTGGGTGAAGCCCGAGCTCTCGAATCGCCAATTCTCTATTTTATTTCGAAGGTAGAAATTGTGCACAAGGACTCGATTCTCCAGGTCGTGGTTCGGGCCAATGATAACATTCGCCTTGTACACTTCCTGGAAAGTTGCTCCTATAGCCTCTACCTGCTCCTGCGGATCCTCGATCACAAAGAACTTGTCATCATCAACGGCCTCACTTGGATCAATGCCTGCTGCTACAAGTATTTGTTCGTTGTTCGTCGTTCAGGTGATTCTAATTTTATTTATTTGCAGGAACATATTCGGGTTGCTGGTGTTTACAGCCCGAATTTTATTGTTCCAATACAAACTTACAGACTTTCTGTAATTTTCCTTTATAAATGTTTGGAGGTTTTTAATCGACGACTTCAGTGTCATGATCTCCGGGTTATGTCTGTCAGTAAACTGTCTATACAAGGTTTTTAGTCTTGACAGCAGCCTACTTTTTTGTCGGTGCAGTGCGTCAATAGTTGCGTTGCGGAATATGTCTTCGTTGTCTGTGTGTTGTCAATTGTTCGTTTGATTGTCTCGTCCATTAGGCTTAGATATCTGTCAATCTCCTCGTTTGATAGATTTCTGTTGGACGGTGGGTAGAGCGAATTCGAGGAGAGTGCTCTAGTCAGTGTTCTGGTGAAGTGTGTCCAACGCACCCTACTATAATTGTTTGAATGCCTTTGCACAATTCCGCAATTTCGTTGGGAACAGTTATTTCGGTGCTGAGACCGCAATGGTCACTGTCATACACGAAAGTGCGTAGACAGTTTGTAGTTTGTTGGTTAGTGCATGTCAGTTGTATTCGTGAGCCGAACAGCAGAAGATCCAAATAGGACCCGTGTCTGGGAAACGACGGACTATCCGTCGCCTTAAGCCCGAATCGATACATTATCCTGTGTTGACTCCACCAATTGAATAGTAGGTTCCCTCTAGTATTTGGTGTATTATTTCCCCAATCACTATGTTTGGCGTTAAAATCTCCGCCGATAATAAAATAGTTATCTTCCAGTCTGGCCGCAGCTTTAAAGCTATACGCATCGACAACTATATAGTGTAGGTATTTTGATTCGGTTACGATATCTTTGTTTTTGCTTTTTCTTTCTCGAGTCTTAATATCGGTAAAAATTCATAAACGATCGAGATCCCCAAGTATAGGGGACAGTTCACTGTCCTCTACAAAAAAAGAGCTACGTCTTTACTGACAATGGCCAATGCCAAAAAAAATTCTCGCTCTAACTACCAATGTCTTCCGGACAGTGACATTGAAACCGATGATATGGACGAAATTATATCGCCAAAAATTAAAAAAATAAATGTTCCTACAATTAAAGTGGTACAAAAAACTCCTGAATATGTGCACAGTTTATTTAATTCACCGAATATCTCTGATTATGCTATAAAAAAAATGACCATCGGAATAAAAATTTTGTGTAACAGTATGGATTCATACAATAGTGTTCTAACTAAACTCGAAAAAGAAAATTGTCAGTTCTTCACACACTATGTTAAAAGCGAAAAAGCTTTTAAAGCTGTTTTATATGGCTTAGGTAATATTGAGATTAATTTATTAAAAAACGAATTAATAAAAATCGGGCTTAAGTGCAAGGACTTAAAACCAATAACTAAAACCTACGATCATTATAAAGACACATTCTATATAGTTTATTTCGAAAATGGCAGTGTTAAGCTCAATGATCTAAAGAAAAAATACAAAATTATTTTTCATACGCAAGTGAACTGGAGCTATTACCGCAAAAACAATAATCGGGTGACACAATGCCGTAAGTGCCAAATGTTTGGCCACGGCGAACGCAACTGCCACATTAAAACATATTGTGGTATCTGTGCTGGGCCGCACAAAACTGAGGTATGTAACACTAACAACATAAAAGTGAAGTGCGCAAACTGCAAGGGGGAACATAAATCCACTGACAGTTCATGCGTAAGTAGAAATAAGTACTTGGAGATGAGAGAAAAATACACAGCAAGAAACAGTCGCTCTACAACCCATACGTCAAAGTTGAACCAAAGAATGAGAAATACCAACTTTATTCCGCTTCAATCGATGAGTGATTTTCCCGCTCTTCCAAATGTAGATGCTGCGAACCTGGTGGAATTAGAACGTTGCAATGTTTCCCAGCAACATTCTTGGCAACATGTAACTTCACCATCTCCTATAAACAACAACACTCAACATACCGTCAAGAATGATTTATTCTCAATGGAAGAATTGAACATACTTGTTATGGAATTGATAAATAAATTAGGTGCTTGTAAAACTAAATAAGAACAATTTACTGCCAACGCACAAATAGCTGCTAAGTTTCTGTACTCTAATGTTAAGTAATTTAGTAAATAGTAATTTAAATATTGTAACATGGAATGCAAGAGGTATTAGACAAAAACATGTTGAATTCTTTAATTTTCTAAATGTAGACAATGTTGATGTTGCGTTAGTTACAGAGAACGGGTTAGACAGTTCCTATCGAATTTCATAGCCCTCCTTTGAATGCTATCGAATAGCTAGGGAGAATAGACGAGGGGGTGGTGTGGCGATTCTAATCAGGAAATCAATTCAACATGGTATTCCAAGAAGTTTGGAAACGCAGTATGTCGAGAATATAGGTTTAGAAATAAAGTTAAGGAATGGATCACTTTTTAAAATCTACTGTGTGTATTTCCCAGGCGGAAATTCTAGTCCAGTAATTAGACAAAGATTACGATCGGATTTATGTAAATTATTCAGTCTAAGCGGTGATTTTTTGATAGGTGGTGATCTCAATTGCAGACACGGAGATTGGGGTTGCATGCGAGCAAATTCTTTTGGTAACGTTTTGTGTGACCTGCTTACCTTTTTACCTGTCCGTGTTCTGTCACCATCTAGTCCAACTTATATCCCAGCTGGTTCTCGTGGTGGTCCATCAGTTCTTGATTTATTTTTTACTAACTTATCTAGTCATCTCTCTCAGCCAATATCAATAAATGATTTACCGTCGGATCACAACCCAGTTTTTTGTCAACTTCCGTGTTCCGGAAACAAAATTGTGCAATACTCCCTTGATCTGAAGAATGCTAATTGGGCTGTTTATCGTAGAGCAATGAAACTCAAACTGCGAAATTTATCCACAGATTTAGATACAATAACTAATGCAGACGACATTGATATTGTTGTTAACGACTTTTCTGACCACATTTTAAGTTCTGCTGAGTGTAGCATACCAAAGGTAAAAAAAAAAATATTATCGTATGAAACTCCCAAACAATGTTTTAGAAATAATTCAGTTGAGAAATATGCATAGGCGAAATTGGCAGAGGTTTCGACAACCCATTTCCCAATGGCTTGTAAAGTACTTTAATAAACAAATAGCTAAGCTAATTTATAATAAGCGCAACGAAGAATGGAACAATAAACTGAGTTTACTTGACAAGGCTTCTAAACCTTTCTGGAATATTGCTAGAGCAATCAAAACAAAAAATAAGCAAATTCCATCTCTAGTGCAAAATGGTAATGTTTCTTACACTGACACACAAAAAGCTAATGTTCTTTGTGAACAATTTGTAAAAAATCACACTATTTCACAACACCTTAGTGATGCAAATACTGAATCAACCGTAGAAAATTCTCTACAAAATTTTGATTCTGCTGCATGTGAAACTTCAGCAAGTGAACTTGTGAGTGAGGCAGATATAAAATATATAATACATAAACTAGCTATTAAGAAAGCCAGTGGATTAGACAATATAAAAAATGTATATCTTAAAAATATGCCGAAATGTGGGTATAAATATGTAACGTTTTTAATAAATGGTTGTCTGAAAATGCAATATTTTCCCAACTGCTGGAAAGAAGTCAAAATAGTTCCTATACTGAAAGCCGGAAAACTTCCCGAAAAACCAGAAAGTTATAGGCCTATCAGTTTGCTCAACAGCTTAAGCAAAATTTATGAAAGGGTATTAAAAATTAAATTGTTAAATATTATTGAGGAACGAAAAATCTACCCTAATGAGCAGTTTGGGTTTAGACGAAATCATAGCACTTGCCATCAAGTGCTCAGAATATGCAACCGTATCAAGGAAAATCGTCTCAAGGGAAAATCAACGGGAATGATACTTTTGGATATTGAAAAAGCCTTTGATAGCGTTTGGCACAATGGCTTATTATACAAAATGATTAATTTTAATTTCCCTTTTACTTATGTAAAATTTTCCAAAGCTTTTTGTCAAACCGTTTGTTCAGAGTTTATGTCAATAATAGTCCCTCTTGTTTAAAAAAGATAATTACTGGAGTTCCGCAAGGTTCTGTACTTGGACCTATATTATATAATTTGTATACATCAGATGTACCAGATTTACCTCAGTGTGAACTAGCTATGTATGCTGACGACACAGCGATTTTTTCGTCGCATTTGATTTCTCTCAACATTGAAATCAATCTTCGGAATGCGATCGAAATCATAATTTGTTATTATAGTAAATGGAAGATAAAAGTAAATGCGGAAAAGATCCAAGCCATTTTTTTCACAAGGAAAAGAAAGAATTGTTTCTTGCCGTCTAATCAACTAGTCCTAAATGGTCATCAGGTTGACTGGAAACAACATGTCAAACACTTAGGTGTTTACCTTGATGCCAAACTAACCTTCAAAGAACATATAACACAAACTTTAAATAAAATTAGTATTGGTATTAGGATGTTATATCCTTTTATTAACAGGAACTCCTTATTATCAATTGAAAATAAAATATTGTTACATAAAGTAATCTTTCAGGCAATTCTGTTATACGGATGTCAAGTGTGGGGTAAATGTGCTAATTGCCATATAAAAAAATTACAAATTCAACAAAATAAGCTCCTAAAAATTATGCTGAATCTACCTTGGCATTACTCAACTTCCGAACTTCACGCGAGGGCCCATGTTGAATTGATTTCCTGTAGAATACGCAGGCTTAATGAAACGTTTACCACACGTTGTAATTTCTCTAATAACCATTTAATTAATCAATTAAATGTTGCACTTCATGATTAGTTTCAACATGCTTATTCTAATAATTCAATAACGAAAAGTCTTGTAATGTCAATTTTCTACTTGTTCATTTATTATATACATATTTACTTATCATATTTATTTCTTTATATCCGTTAATCAATTTCTGCTCTAATTAATTTAAATATTGTCTTTATGTATTTATTAAATTATGTATTTATTTATTTATTTATTTATTTATTTATTTATTCGATTATCTATTTATTTACTTATTTAGTTAGTTACTTATTTATTTATTTCCTCATTTAGTAAATCTTGTTCATTTTATTTTTAAATAATGTGCTTTTAATAATTTTTTTTGCACTGAATGAAGGGTTTTTTTTGTTATTTCCCTTCAACACTCAAAATTATTGATTTAATATATATTTACTAGCCAATTAAATTATTACAGTTGAAAGATATAAATGTTATATCACATCACTGTATTGTAAATTGTGTGGTGGCAAACCCTTGTAATATTATTAACGAAAATAAAAATCTATTCTATTCTATTCTAGTTATCTTCCAATTCCAGCCTCAGGAATCGGAAAAGTGTCTCGAGCTCTGAGATGAATAAGGTGGATTGAGTAGCCTTAGGTGCATAGACAGACACCATGTATAGCCGCTTTCCACTACGGAGGGGAATATACACGATGCATGCTTCCAGCACTTGGAACCTACGTACTACACGACTGTACACTCTTGTAAAACGTATACCTTTTCTTACGAAAATCGCAACGCCACCTCCCTGAGTGGAGTTGGGTCGGTTTCTCCGTACTATTTTGTATCTTCTGTGCCTCATTTTATGTCTTTTGGTTAGCTTAGTTTCGCTAACCAAAAGCACATCAGGGGCTTGGTCTTTAAGCAACTTAAATAGTGCGGCTCGTCGTTCGAACCTAATCAGTGAATTCACATTCACTGCAAGGACCTTTAGGGTCTGCTCCGCCACGTACGTACCCATTACGACAAAAGGTGCGCTAGGCCAGGCAGCAGCGCGTATACTTGATCCACCCGCGCGGTCTGTTCAGTTAATTGACGTTGTAGCTGAGCCATTTGTCCCTGCATAGAGAGCAAGATAGCTAGCATGTTAGGTACTGGTTCCGGTGCTCTAGGCGCTGGGGCCTGAGAAGCTACCTTCGCTTGCTGTACCGTATTTTCCCTACCTGCCGCCATTTGGGGGGTAGGTAACATGGGGAGTAACGGCTGGAGTTTGTAAATGCACGGGTGGACGTTTAACTTCCACTTTCTGCTGCCGGGCCAGATTTATTCTTTTCATGTACTGGAATTTGGGACAACCCCGATAATTTATGGTGTGTCCCGTGTTCCTACATAAAGCACAAGAGATTTGGCTCTTTTCTGACGTTCCGTCCTTACCCAGAACGCATTCCTGTGACTTGTGGTTCTTTCCACACTTCACGCATCGAGGCTGCATTTCGCAGTTCGACGCGGCGTGCCCGAACCTTTTGCAGCGAACGCATTGTAAAATATTTTCGCTCGTCTTTAATTTCTCCCTTAGACCATCCAGTTTGCTGTCGGGACTTAGTTGACCCAGGAAGAACGGTAGTTTCCGCTTCTCCCTTTTAGCTCTAGCCGTGACAAACGGCTTGACCCCCACGAATTGGAGCCCTTCGCACTCCTTCTCTTTCAGCAGTGCAAGGAGCTCCTCCGGATCAGTCGACGGTTCTAATCCCCTCAGCAGCATTGTTTGCAGCTTTTCACCCTTAGGGGTGTAGGAGAAGAACTCCGTCGTCGAGTCCTTGAATAAACTTTTGATTTTGTGGTAGTGCTCCACTGTGTTACAGTGGGTTGCGTACCTATCTACACTTAGTCTTTTAATAAAAAAATTACAGCCTATGGCCGACTTACAGAGTTCGATAGTGTCCTTTAACTGCAATTTAAAGGTGTTAATTGGTGGCACTTTTTGTTCGGTGGCTTTCTGCTCTTGCTGTTGTTGTTGTCTCTGCTGCTGTTGCTTTTGCTTATGTTGTTGTTGATGCTGTTGTTGTTGTTGTTGTTGTTGCTGCTGTTGATATTGCTGCTGTTGTTGTTGCGGCTTATTCTTCTGCACTTTTTGTTGTTTATGTTTTTGCTGTGCTTGTACATCTGTTTTTGTCAATTCTTGTGCAGGTTTCTGTGTTTTTTGTTTTACCAGTTGTTGTTGTTGTTGTGGGAGCTCCACGTTTATGTTTGGTTGTCCCTGAGGTCTCTGGAGTAGTTGCTGCTTCTCCATCTCCCTGCTTGCCACTTGCTTTGCTTTTATAGCTAACACTTTTTGTTGTAGCTCCTTGATGATACTGTACAGAGCCTCGACCTTCTAATCAGCGAGAGATGCAAAGCTGTTGTCTCCTGCGGTTGCTGCTATCCTCGCAGCCTTCCCCCGCAGCATTTCTAGCGAAGCTGAATGCGCGCACGTAATGATATTCGGAGTCGGCTCCAACTTCTTCCTCCTCTTTGTGCCAGTGTCTCTTATTGTTGTTGTTGTTGTTGTTGATTTTAAGTGGACTGGCTTAACGGCTTGATCATCAGACGACATCATGCCATCTGCTGACCCCGCTATTGGGATAGCAGACCGCTTAGTTCTACTCATCGAACTTTGCTTTATCACTTTATTACTGACACTAATTGTCTTTTTTTGTAATATTAAAAAAAAATCAAAAAAAAATAAATTTATCAGAGTTTGGGAAGCGAACCCACAAAGCCGAGATTTGCTGACCGAGTCTCTACCACTTTGGCTACCGAACACTTGTTAGTTAGGTCACTAAGTCCGTGACTTTTGGATTAAAACACAGATTTTCTGATAAAAAAATAATTTTATTTTTCAACGTAGTCTCAGTTGAGCTCTATACACTTTGTCCAACGCTTCTCCAATTTTTTTATCCCTTCCAAAAAAAATGATTTGTCGAGGTCCTCAAAATAGGCCTTTGTTTGCGAGATGACTTCATCATTGGAGTCAAATCTTTTTCCACCAAGCCATTTCTTCAGGTTTGGGAACAAGAAGTAGTCGCTCGGAGCCAAATCTGGAGAATAGGGTGGATGAGGGAGCAATTCATAGCCCAATTCATGGATTTTTGCCATGGCAACTGCACATGTGTGCACCCTTGCATTGTCTTGGTGGAAAAGAACTTTTTCTTGGCCAAATGAGGTCGTTTTTTTTTCAAATCGTCATTGAATCGGTCCAATAAGTTGGCATAATATTCCCCATTGATTGTTCTTCCCTTTTGAAGGTAGTCAATGTGGATTATCCCGCGTGCATCCCAAAAAACAGTCGCCATAACTTTATTGGCTGACAAACCCACCTTGGCCTTCTTTGGCGCCGATTCACCCTTAGAAACCCACTGTTTTGACTGTTGTTTGTTCTCTGGTGTGTTGTGATGGATCCATGTTTCGCCCACGGTTACAAAACGGCGCAAAAACTCCTCCATATTGCGATTAAACAACGCCAAACCTTCCTGTGAAGTTGTTACACGATTGCGTTTGTGGTCGACTGTGAGCAAACGCGGCACCCATCTTGCGGAAAGCTTTCTCATGCCCAAGTGATCATTCAAAATTGAAACCACTGAGCCATGCGAGATCCCTACGGCTTCCACAATCTCTCGCACTTTCAATCTTCGGTCGGCCAACACCATATCGTGAATTTTTTCGATTGTTTCGGGTGTAGAGACCTCAACTGGGCGTCCAGGACGTTCGGCATCTTCAGTGTTTGTACGGCCACAACGAAATTCAGTAAACCACTTTTTTACCATTGAAATCGATGGTGCAGAGTCCCCATAGTATTTATCAAGCTTAGCCTTGGTCTCGGTAATGGTTTTTTTTCGCAAGAAATAATGCATAATAAGCACACGAAATTCACTTTTTTCCATTTTCTCCTCAAATTAGTGAGTAGTCTGATAAAAATAGCTGTCAAACACAAACTAACTGATGCAGCAAGTTTAAATTTTTACAGGAGTCAACTGACAGATGCCTGTTGACAGGAGCAGTGTTACTGTTTCAGTAGAGGTCAGAAAAAAAGTCACGGACTTATTGACCTCGTATCGGACTTAAAAGTATGCTAATTTATTTTTAACACTTGTAAAGCCGAACACGAAATGCTTCTGCTCTCTGCGGAGGTTAATGAACGACTGTGCCTGAAAAGTCATTTACAAGACAATCGACGTCTTCCTTAGTTGATATGCCATCAATATCCATGGGAATATTACTAAGTTTAGATTTAACTAGTGAACGAAATCGCGTCCAATTGGCGTTTTTTTAAATCTTGAACAACATTTGTGTTGTCCGTCCCTTTTTTGCAAACAATATTAATAATTGGATTCACTTTGCATGTAACAATACATACGGTCATTGCAGTAGCAAAGTACCGAACCACAGGGTTTTCATATATCATTCAAGGAAGAACGAGTTAGTTGCGAACATTGAACTACGTTACAGCATTTTCACATTATTATTAATATGATTTGAAATTTAAAATAATAAACTGAGCAAATACTCGACATGTGGACAAACAAAACGTGTACTAAAAATGTTAAAGTAAACACAAATTATTGGAACATATAAATAAATTATATCATGCAATAAATAGCATAACCGAAACGTCAGTAGTATAAATAGGAAAATGATCAGGAATAAAAAAAAATCAATTTTATAACGTTGAAAAAGGCGGTTCACAATAGACGGTATTTTTCACACAGTTTTTAAACAGTTTATTTCCTTTAAAGCAAAATTTAACTTTTACCGAATTAACGAGAACAAGTGCTCCACTATGGATATCAGCATTTTTGGAGACCTGCAGGATTTCAGTTTGGTCATAGCCATTTTGGCCGTGGCCCATGGGTTGATATCCGCTTCGTCGCATATATAGTACGTTTGAAGCATCTTGATTTGCCTTTGTAAACTCCCGTCTTGACTGTTTAAAGCTTTTTTTTTTTGTTTTTTTGTTAAAAGGACTTAACACTCAAGTGGGTATGAATACACTTATACTGCCTCAGCATGTGTAGATTTTTTTGGAAAATGTGATAGAGAGAGAAAGAAAGATGTTTGGACTCAGTGGTTATTTCGCTCCATGGGTGGCATCCAACATTTAATTGGTAGACTAAATTCTTAGTGAAAGTTGGCTTGATGTTCATTTCTAGTCAACTACTCGTCTTACTTGATTTTCGTTAACTGGAAACATGGATGATATGTCATTCGGGCGAGGCTGGGATTCGAACACCGAACCTTCCACTACCACTTGAGCCACTGCCACCCACTAGGTGTTGTTGGAAGTCGTCTCTCCCTCTACACCTTTGGACTTTACGTCTAGCTTTCAAACACTTTGCACTGAGTGCTTTTATTTCATCGTTCCACCGGTAGCATGGGGCGCCTCTTGGATTTGCTGTTTCCTGAGCATTGCCGTATCACAAACCGCTACGATATTTTCTGTAAGTTGATGCGACAAGCTTTCGGCTGATCCGCTTGTGTCTGTGGTAGAGCTATTCAGCATCTCCTCGAATGCATTCTTGTCGAAAAGGCTGTCCTTCTATTGTGGGCCCCTAATTTTTTTTCGCTGCGGGGTTCTTGTGGTTTTTTCGATCTTGTGATATAATCGCCAGGTGGTCGCTATGGCTGTACTCCTCGCCGACGCGCCAGCTCATGTTGCGTAAGATAGAGTGACCCGCAAGGGTTAGGTCGATGATTGATCCCGTTCCTGCTTTGCAAAATGTGTTGCTCCTTCCGCTATTTGCTAAGCCTATGTTTAGAGATGTAAAGGCTTCAAGGAGTGTGCGCCCTCTTTCATTGGTAAGCCTACTACCCCATTCCGTAGAACAAGCATGTAAGTCTCCTCCAATAATCACATCAGTTTTGTGTTGTGCATTGTTAATCAACCTGTCCAGCATTTCTTGGTTGAGTGTCCAACTAGGCCACGCATAGCAGCTGTAGAAGTTGATGCCATTTACTTTTGCGCGTACAAATCCTTCCATATCGCCTTCGGTGTTTTGAAAGGCGTGGTTCCCGTATATCCATATGGCTGCATGCTTTGTCTTGTCGCATACCCAGATACTGCTGTCGACAATTTTATATGGTTCGCTGGATTCACAACGAAATATTGTAAAATATAAACCACGATACTTTTTACTTTTCTAATTCTTTATTGTTCGTCTTACCACGTTGAGGTTCAATTCGGAAGAGAGTCAAACTGAAAAACCGGAAAAGGTACAAAAATTAGAAATTGGTTTCGAATCAGTACAATGTTCTAAAGCTACAGAGACACCTAGATGTCATTAACTGCTGGAATTAACAATGGTTTAATACTAATTTACTACTAATAATTTAATACACTTTTCGACATGAACATTGCCGGCCGTCTTGCAGCATCGGCTGTAAAAGTTACAACTAACATTCATATGTATACAGATTTTTGTTTTTAATGGGCGTATCAAATCTTAGTTCATGTCAACTTTAACAATTAAGTGGGAAGCCACATATTAAATTATAAAGATACAATAATTCATGAATAATATTTTGTTTATATAAATATATATTATATACTAGCGAGCAATAATTCAAAGCTCAGTGCAAGAAAAGTAATTACTATATGCGAATAAATTTGTAATTAAAATCTACAATGGAAAGTTGTATAGTATACTATGACGGAGTAAGAACACATAGTTTAGTAATGGGACGTGTTATAACTCCATTTTGAGTTTTAATATCCACAACGCGAACTCGACTGTCGGATCCCGGAAACGTTCTTAGGGGAGAGATTATCATCCTTAATAACAACGAGATCATTTAGAGCTAGGGTTCGATTTGGAAATTTCCATTTATATCTCTTGTTTAATTCCCGTAAGTATTCGTCTTTCCATCGACGACAAAATTGGTAATGCAAAATTTTTACTTTTACGTTTAATGTAGCTAAGGGAACTTTCGTTACCTACTGGTTCAAGGGACGAGAGCAAAGGTCCTCCTCGAAGAAAATGACCTGAAGTCAAAGGAGGAATGCCGGAAACATTTTCGGAGATGGGAGATATAGGTCTGGAGTTAAGACATGCTTTTTGCGAGAAGGGTCGACAATTCCTCAAAAGTCAGTTTATTGGAACCCGCTACTTTTCGAAAATGCGTCTTAAAGCTTTTAACTCCAGCCTCCCATAATCCACCCATATGTGGGGCTCCAGGTGGAATGAACTTCCACTCAAGGTTGTGGTCCCGGTATCTTTGGGAAGCTTCTGTTGATAGCGATCTTAAGAAATTTTGAAAGTCTTTTGATATAATCTTACTAGCACCTACGAAATTAGTGCCGTTATCAGAAAATATGGTTTTAGATAAGCCGCGTCTTGCAATAAATCGACTTAAGGCAGATAAGAAAGTGTGAGAAGTCAGGTCACTCGTTGCTTCTAAATGAATTGCCTTTGTAGCAAAGCACACGAAGACGCAGACATAACCTTTTGTTAATCGACAATTTCGACCTGAAAAGCTTTTAACGATAAATGGGCCGGTAAAATCTAAACCAGTTGTGGTAAATGGTAATGAGATTTGAGTTCTCTCTAGCGGAAGAGCGCCCACGATTTGTGTTTGCAGTTTCCTTTTGTTTATGACACAAACCTTACATGAATTCATACATTTTTTCACCAAATTCTTAACCTTTGGTATCCAAAATTCTGTCCTTTTTAACTGAACTACCAACTGATTGCCACCATGAAGCGAAACGTCATGTATGAACCGTACAAGTAGCAATGATATTTTTGCTTCATAAGGAAGAATAATAGAATACTTTTCGTTAAAGGAAAGAGTTGAAGATGTAAGTCTGCCATTAGATCGCAAAATTTGATTTTCATCCATTATTGGATTAAGGTTTGCAATACCACTTTTCCTTAGGATAGCAACATTTCTCAGCAAACCGTGATATTCATCTTCATAATGGAACGACTGGGTCAGACTAATGATCCGAATTTTAGCATTTGAAACTTCGTCAGGAGTTAGTTCTTTCGAAGTATAAGAAAAAGTGTGTTTGAAACGGGGATTCGTTCGTCGAAGGAAGCGAACCATGAATGCAATAACATGCAATGCTTCAGGCCAAGAGGAAAATCTTTCCACTATCAATCCCACGTTTGGTTTTAATGTGGCAAAATTTGACTTGATTGGCCTTAATTCGAGATCACTATTGTCGAGTGTTTGTAAAATAGGATGTGGCCATGATAATTGATCTTTACCTAGCCAAGGTGGACCGTGCCACCATAACCTGCTCGTCTTTAATTCTAGGGGTGTAAGTCCCCGGGTGGCTAGATCGGCGGGATTGTCGGCGGACCGAACGTGGCTCCATTTTGCACTTGATACATTGGATTGGATTTGAGACACACGATTACCAATGAAACTTTTCCATGTACAGGGTGGTTTACTCAGCCATGTCAGGGCGATGGAGTTATCTGTCCATAGAAAAAGTTCATGGTCAGGATACTTAAGCTGAGTAATACTTTTTTGGTACAAAGAAGAAAGCAAAACAGCACCACAGAGTTCAAGTCGTGGCAAGGCAAGCTGTTTTACTGGAGCAACTTTACTTTTGGCACATAATAAGTGACAAGACCAACTGCTGCCACTATGTTGAACGCGCAAGTAAAAGGCTGCCGCATAAGCTTTCTCAGAGGCATCAGAAAATCCGTGAATTTGAATTGAATGACTTGGATTGTATTCAATCCCACGAGGAACTTGAATATAACCTATATCAGGAAGAGCTGCAAAGAAGACTTTCCAGCGGTGACACGTAAGAGGCACAAGATCTGTGTCCCAAGACGTCCCATCGCGCCAGATTTGTTGCATGATAATTTTTGCAGAAATAATTACAGGAGCTAACCATCCAGCAGGGTCAAACAGTCTTGAAATGATTGAAAGAACTGCTCGCTTCGTTAGAAGATTATCTTCTCTAGGAATTTTAAAGAAGAATTGGAATGAATCACTCTTCGTGTTCCACTGTATTCCAAGGGTTTTGGAGATACTTTTATCATCTAACTGAAGAAAGTCTTGATCGTAACGATGCAGAGACGGAACAAATTGAAGAAGTTCCGAAGAGTTCGAGGTCCATTTTCTTAAAGAGAAGCCTGCTGAACTCAAAGCCTGAGACAATTCGTATTGTGCTTGTAAAGCAGTGGGTACATCATGAGCCCCGGCAAGGACGTCATCAACGTAAAATTCCTCTTTCAAGATGGAAGAAGCAAGTGGGTACGTGCTTCGTATGTCATCGGTTAGCTGTCTTAATGTGCGTATCGCCAGATATGGTGCACAATTGACACCAAAGGTAAGTGTTTTTAGCTCATAATCTACAAGACTGTGATCTGGCGATTTGCGAAAAACGAGGCGTTGATATTTGCAATGCTCAGGATAGACATTTATCTGGCGATACATTTTCTCGATGTCTGCACTGAAAATGTAGCGGTAAAATCTCCATTTTAAAACAAGGGTTGTTAAATCAGTTTGTAAAGATGGACCTGGGTATAAAAGGTCAATAAGGCTGACTCCATTACTCGATGGATTAGAGGCGTTAAAAACAACCCGAAGTCTCGTAGTAGTGCTATCTGGTTTTATAACCGAATGATGAGGTAGATAATAAGTGGAGATGTTATGATCCTGGAGATTTTCACTTGGAGAAAGCTTCTCCATATGCCCTAAAGTAACATATTCTTCAAGAACCTGATTATATCTTCTGTGAAATTCTGGATTTTTTAGCAAAGTTTTTTCCATTTTTAAGAATTGATTCCGAGCGATATCTCTTGAGTGCCCAAGAGTTTTTATAGGATTTTTAAATGGAAGATGTACTTAGTATCGACCATGAGAATTCCTGGTAGTTGTTTAGGAATACAACTGTTCGCATATGAGCTCTTCTTCGCTAACCAATCTTTCATTAGGAAGCTCCTCGATTTCCCAGAACTTTGCTATTTATTGATCGATAGAAACTTCGCTGAAGTGTGATAAGGTGGTTGAATAGCAATTAGAACTCTCGTTTGAAAGGGGGTCTGAAAGAATCCATCCAAATATGATGTTTTTAGCGACAAGGGAACCAAAAATCTTTTGTTCAATGCCTTCCTTAATAATCGAAGGATATAAATCAGCACCTATGACGATATCTATTTTAGAAGTCTCATAAAAATAGGGATCAGCTAACTTTAGATTTGGTGTGTTCGAGATTTCCTCTGGAAGAACTAAGCACGACGGCAAATCACCAGTTAGTCGCTTTAGCAAACGCTTTGGCGTTTGTTACTATCGTGAAAGATGGAACATATTTGGAGCCAATGCACAAAGAACACTACTTTGAAGAATGAGCCGTCACCACAGCACTCATGCCTGATATACGCGCTTGTATCTGCCTCACCGGAAGGTTTAATTTCCGCTGAATATCTTCGGATAGTAGAGTCACTTCTGACCCACTATCTACTAAAGCACGCAAGGTAAATTTCTGACCCAAATGATGAACATCTATCAAAGCTGTTGCTAAAATAATTCGGTTATTATTTTGAGAAAAATAAGAATTCACTTGATGATATTTGTTAGACGGAGTGGACTGTATTTCTTCGCATTGAATTTGCGATGGTTGTAACACCTGAACTGTTGAGTTGGATACGTGGTTTTGAAAAGGTGGAAAATGTAAAAGAGTGTGGTGTTTTTTCTTGCAATGCTTGCAAGAACACTTTTACAATCCTTTTCTAGGTGATTTTAGACTAAACAATTTTTACAAAAACTTAGGGAACTCACTTTCGAAATCCTATCAGGAATACTCATGTCCAAAAATTTTGAACATTGTCGAAGCGAATGAGCACCTTTGCAAAGTTTGCAAAGAAAATTAGAAACTTTTGTGAGAAAGGATTTATGATTTTGGTTCGAGTGTAATTGAAAACTCTGACCTTTATTCGGTTGACTCTTTGTTCGGACGGAAAATTGGAGATCGGTAACGGCTTCAAGTACTCTGTATCGGTTTGTTAAAAATATATCCATTTCTTCCCATTTTGGAATATCGCGCGGACGTTTTATGGATTGCAGAGACAACGTTTTTTCCGGTAGACGATTTGAACAGAGGTAAACCAGAATAGGATCCCATGATTCAGTAGAAATTTGATGAGCCTTAAGTATTGACAGACAATCACTGATGGCTCTTTGAATGTCCTTGATGCTTTTGCCAGACTCGAAAGTTATTATTGACAAGTTGAAAAGATTTTTTAGTTGATTGTGTTTACCAGAATTCTTTTATTTTCATACTGGTCCGAAAGTGCTTTTCAGGCTATTTCGAAATTATCAGCAGTAAGTGGAAATTTTGAAACTATGTTATAAGCTTCAGACTTTGTTTTAGAACGTAAGTGAACAACTTTGGGTGCTTGACGTAAACAGCGGTGAACATATCTTGGAACGACGGCCAAGTTAAATAGTCACCATGAAAGGTTTCCGTGTCACAGGGAGGAAGTTTTATGGACTGCATATTATTTAAAGATACACTTGAACTTTTCCCGGCTTCATCTTCCTTAATAAGATTCAATTTATTTGATGAATCAATTATTTCACTCAGAAAATTAATGTAAGTTGTAGACGCACCTCTATACTTAGATTTCACTGCATCAACGTCATCTACTAGAATATTCTTTAGACACAACGCATAGCGTGATTTAATATTGGACCACAATTACTTTAATTCTATTTTGGAAGTCTCCAGAAATGTTGGAGATTTATCCACGATAGGAACTTCTTGGAAGCTCGAGTGAAACTGAATCAGCTGGTCAGCAGCAGCAATAAAATCATCTAGCGCAGTCATATTACTAATAAAACCTACCCACTAGAAAGGCGAAGCGCGTAAACCAATATAAAAATAATAAATAATATGTTGGTACTCGTATCAAGTATACTTTGACTAACTCTAATCGATAGGGGTTATGGTATATCAAACTTTCTCAATGTTTTCACAAAACCGTGTAACTTTTTTATTTTAATAAATTCAATTAAGATTGCACTGAACTTAAGAATATGCACGCACCTGATTAATTGGATCTGCTTCCGTCGATTGGTATGTTGTTCCTGCTGCCTTATCGGCGTGGTCTTCTATCAATTGTACACTGGTTGATATGTTGATAGTACAACGAGACGATCGATGACTGATGTGAAGTATTAGAGTTATGATGATTAAAGTTTTTTTTACTGCTGGGGTCAGCATATAGATATGTATGTCGGTGAGGCAATAGATGAAGATTTTAATTTGCCTGTAAAGATGACGATGATCTTGACGACGACGATGATGGTGATGATGAAGATGATGGTGATGATGACGATGGTGGTGATGATGACGATGATGGTGATGATGACGATGATGGTAATGATGACTGTATCTTATTCTTACCGTGGTATGACGAGATGCGGGGACCTTGTGCTGTACAAGATTTAGGAATCTTGCGGCAAAGAAGAGAGCAGTGATACTGTGATGAGGTGGTGGTATGACGAGGTGCAGGGACCGCGTGCTCTTCAAGATATAGGAATCTTGCTGCGAAGAAGATAGCAGAGATTATGTGATGGTACAGCACAATTAAACTCCAGATGGACACTGCTCCGAGTTGGTACTGCTTTGTACAGCGTACAGATGTTCACGTTGGAGAACAATAAATGAGAGATCTTAGATTGCACTCGTAGTTGAGACGAGTTGTGCTTGTGTAAACTTTCTTAGCGAAATGTTATTATTTCCAGACGATTGGTAAACAGTGTATAAAAAATCCGGGTTGATGGACCAAGGACCATATCCGCTTTCCAATCTCTTGCTGTTTGTTTCAGGATATCCTGAGCTATCTTACAGTGATTAAGATTTATTTGTATGACCTTCATCATTGTATGCTAGCCATGGCTTTCTTCAAGACTGGGCACTTTCCATTGCCCGCTACGTGTTTTGCGTTCATCGGATCATTTTCCCTGCAGAACATGCATGACGGCCCCTCGCTGCAATTGTTTGCTATGTGGCCTTCTGTGCCGCATCGCCTGCATAGTTTGGAGCGGTCTTCTAGGCATTCACATCTGCTTGATACTTGCCCAAATTTTGGGAATTTGAAACACTTCTTTAGCATCTTTATTTGGCGGACCCGGCGTTTTACCCAGCATACCTTTAGCGTTCCTGCCCCTAGCATCTCTTTTCCGATTCCTACAGGGAGGCTAATTAGTGCACTCTGTGTGTGCCCATACCCCTGTCGTAGCGATCTGATGTCGGCTATCCTTATCGGTTCGAATCCGAAGTGCTTTTCGAAG
The DNA here is from genome assembly GCA_963966105.1 of Volucella zonaria. Classification (NCBI taxonomy): domain Eukaryota; kingdom Metazoa; phylum Arthropoda; class Insecta; order Diptera; family Syrphidae; genus Volucella; species Volucella zonaria. The sequence continues at coordinate 3,833,925 of OZ014535.1, read as the reverse complement.
ATTTCCTCCATTGAGGTAACTTCATCCATGCCTTTGCATTCAATAGTAATGCGTTGTGTAAAGGCTTGGATCTCTGCCTTTTGTCCTAGAGCTTCGCTTATTGCGGCCTTTACGTCCTCGGCCTTGCTGACGGTATTCCTGAGCTGTATTAGCGGTTCTCCCTTGTGTGTCCTTCTGATCCTCGACACTGATTTACCAACTTGTTCTAGTTTGGGATCTGCTTTTATGTTACGGAGAATTTCCGCGTACGTGCCTTCTCCCTTGGACTCAACTCAAAGATGTACTGCGTTAGGTTTGGCTTTCTCGGCGACTATTTTCTTCATGGTGGTATTTTTGGTTACTTTAGTCCAGGCTGGTTCCTCGATGATGGCTGATTCATTTGCGTGAGCCTGCTCGGCACGTTTCTTTGCGCCTTCTCCTTTTTTGTTTTGTCAGTATCAGGTCGCGTATCTTTTGAAAATTTTTTCTTGTTAATTTTTTCCGTTTTCCGTTTTCCGTTGCTTACGCGACGGCTCCATTGTTTTTTTTTTTAAGGAATCGACTTTCGTTTTGGCTCAGTGGTTGTTCGAAGCCATGGGGATGTTTGTGAGGCGATGCTCTTTCTAATAACCTCTTTTGCCTTCTCATACTGAATCTATATAGCTGAGAGCTCATAGAGAGCGCACATGATTTCAAATGCGTCCCTCATCGGTTGTTGAATGCCTTTTGCCGTCATCCTTCATTCCGACCAACTCTCTTATTTGCTCTCCTAGTTTAAGGAAAGATGGTTGGCTTGGGGTTCCTTCCATTGTAGCTCGATTCGTCTCCGGTGGACCGACACTTACTGGAGTTGGAGTATGGGATGTTGTCGGTGAGGCGTTATTGCCCTTCTTTGGAACGGATTTTCATAGTTGCCCCCGTTTCCTGCCTCCATATTTGTTTTCTGGGTGTTTGGTGTTGTTTTTGTTGTTATTTTTGTTGTTGTTTTTGTTGTGTTTATTTCTTTAGGGTCCCCACTCAAAGCCGTTATCAACGTTCGGATGTGTAGTCACCAGCGATCCCATGGTTATCTATGCAAGCAGTGAGACCATGCGAGGGTTGACACAGGCCTTTATGGGGTCCTGTGCCAGAGTCAGATCGGTGTTAAACAGGAATATTATATCTGTACTTACACCACCATCTTAATGGTGACGAAACATTGAACGTACTTTGAGGCGTGCCAGGGTCTTAACGGGACGGGGGCGTTCACAGCATTAGCCTAACAGCCATTTCAACAGAATTTCACTCCTGCTTACTCAGGTAACAGAATACTGCAAGCGTGAGCCCATATATCAGTCAATCTAAAAACTTTGTTTGCAGTATACCATAAATACGACATTACTGGGCTCAGTCGTAATGCCTAAAAGGCAGTAATGAAAGAAGAATATCCAAATGTCCACTGGCAGGTACCAATGGAGCTATGGTTTCCCACGCTGCCACCTCTTTACCAGAGAGCTAGGAGATGGGTTAGCACATAGTTGAAGACTGTGCCGACTCGCCTTGTCGCAGAAAGTTCTTAGGGGTTCCTGTGACCTTTTCAGCTGCGCCCTCCTTTTCTGCCGCTCTTGGTCGGGGACTGTTTATTGGTTATTCACAGCTAACCTGCATATTTGCAGGCCGATCACCATCCGCCACCTGTGACCACCCCAGTAGCCTGTGGTTAGCCTTGGGTGTATATGCATATGAATATGTATATATGTGTGTGAGTGTGCGTGCTGCGTGGTTTCGATTTCGAGACTCGCGTGCAAAAGGTGTGTTTGAATCGCCGTGGTGTGTGTGAAACAAAACTTGATTTGATCACTGAGTGCGTGTGCAATTGATTTCATTGAATACATATGAAACTTGGGAGCGTGTCTGGAAAGTGAAAGTGCGTTTATGAAAGAATAATTTTAGGCGGTTTAGTGTTGGCACTTGTGTTTTTCCATATACCATATAATTATTAATTTTAGCATTCCATAAATATGCATATGTATACCTATAGTGTTGTGCAAAACATAGAGGATTTTTCTTGAACATTTTTCATTGAAGAATTCTATGGGACAGGAATAGAGTAGGTACACTGGTTTGGCCATTTAAGAAAACCAGTTAAAGATGTTGGCACCACAACATCTAAAAAAGTACCTACGGGCCAAAGCCAGTGACGAACAACAAGCCGTTCGTTCAAATAAAACGCGGACTTCAAAAAAAACTTCGACTTTATTTTATGATTCCAAAATTAGAACTGCACTTAAACTTAAACTTATCCTACTCCACACCTTCGTATCGTCGCATTTGGTGTATAGCGCGTGCAAGAGTTTTAAGTTGCATCAGCAGTTTCCCAGTTCGAGTCGTGGGAAACAATTGTTAGTTTCCGCCACACGCTTCGTGTTACGGCGACTTATGATGGGTGGTGAAATACAATATCTACTAGTGCATGCATGAAGTCAAGTTGACTTCTCATCTTTCGACTTGTAGAATCGTGGCGCGTTAACTACTCCTCCTTGAAGAATCTACGTCCCGTAGATGCTGCTGATGTTGGGATGATCTGGAATGATGAGGCTCCAGGCTTGACATTCGTATTGGCGGTATATAGAACTTCCTATTAATTTTGTGCCAGACAATCGCAGCTGCTTCAACAATTGCCAGGAAGATCGTTATATCCATGGCTGTAGATACGAGTGGCGTTCAACATATTCTCGATATCGGGGTGAAGCTGTGGTTGTATATATAAGTTGACTTATTTATCAAGTAATACTATTATTTTAGTGCATTCATGTAAAATTTCGTATAAATGTGATTATTAATTCGCGTTTTATCTCTAGTTAAACAGAATCATAATGGCAACTGAGACGATGATGGTGAAAATTGAGCATCGCGCTGTAATTAAATTTCTCACTAAGCAAGGAAAAAGTAAAAAAACTATTCATGAAAAGATGGTGGCTGTTTACCAGGGTTCCGCACCTTCATTATCAACTGTGCAAAAGTGGTTAAGTGAGTTCAAGAGAGGCAGAGAGAGCATTGAAGACGACCCCCGCTCCGGCGCCCCGGCTACTGCTTGTACGGGAGAAAGCATCAAAGAAGTCAAAAAACTTGTTCTTGAGGATGCCCGAATAAAGGTGAAAATGATGGCAGAGATCACCAAGCTTTCAATTGGTACCATTCACACCATTCTTCATGACCATCTTAACCTTTCAAAGGTCAGTGCAAGGTGGGTTCCACGAATGCTCACAGCGCCTCAGAAAAAAGTGAGAATCGCATGCTGTAGAGAGCTTTTGGAGATGTGTAGTGAGAACGCGGACGGTGTTATGGATCGAATTGTTACTGGGGACGAAACATGGGTCCACCACTATGACCCTGAAAGCAAACAAGAGTCCATGCAGTGGCATAAAAAAGGAACAGACCCCCCGAAGAAGTTCAAAGTCACTCCGTCTGCCGGGAAGCTCATGGCCACAGTTTTTTGGGACTCAAAGGGAATCTTGCTCATTGAGTACAAAAAAAAGGTGAAACCATCAACGCCACATCCTACGCTTCCACTTTGCATAATTTGCGGGAGGAAATTAAAAAGAAAAGACGGGGTAAACTCGCAGCGGGTGTGTTGCTTCTTCATGACAACGCTCCTGTTCACACGGCGCGAGTTTCCAAGGCTGCTGCGCGAGATTGTGGTTTCGAAGAAATCCAACACCCACCCTATAGTCCAGACCTGGCTCCTAGTGATTATTTCCTGTTTCCGGATTTGAAAAAATGTCTTCGTGGAAAAAGATTTTCGGATGATGAAGAACTCAAGTCGGCAATAAATGGGTATTTAGGAAATTTATTTTTTTGAGGGTTTAAAAAAGCTTATCTCAAGATGTAACAAATGCATTGATGTTAGGAGAGATTATATTGAAAAATAAAAACAATTTAAATTGAATTCGCATTTTCCTTCATAGCGATACCGAGAATATATTGAACGCCCCTCGTAGTTTGATCCTATTGGTAATGTTACTCAGTCGTTTAATGTTGCTTAGTCTGATTTCATGGACGTATTCGATGTCAATTATATGTCCCGCTGTGGATATGTAAGTAAGTACTGATGGTGAGGCTTGAAGGGATGTTGCCATGAAACTGCAAAATGTGCGGTTGTTAAGCTTCACTGTCTCGTTCTTAATTTGAATTATGTGAGTTCCAGATAAGTTCCTTTTAGTTTCTTCGGTCGTGATTTGGCCCTTAAAATTCGTAACGGAGATTATGTCTTCCTTCAGAAGTTCAACGATTTCGACAGTATTGGTACGGTATATGCAGGATGCGTGTCCTCCTTTTAACAGTCGAGCAATACATTCATCCTCGTTGACTTTCTTCAGGGCGTTTTGTTCACAGACGGTCAGATTACTTATAGTAAGGCTTTTTGTGACAACACCATATGTCTCTTCGTGATTCACCAACATTCGGTCAAATGGTAGGTTGACTTGCCTTCCGTTGTAAATCATTGCTCTTGTTATCAAGAAATTGTACTGTACAATATAGTGTCATTTGTAAAAACTGACGGAATCCCATACTAGAGCGCTTCGACTTCATTTGCATAGGGCAGAGTCTCGAGTTCGTTAATCACCCTGTTTACCTCTTCCCTGTCTAGTAGATTCGTATTGACGATGCCGCTCTTTGCCATTTGACACGCCCTCACCACTTCATTGATTTCTTCTTTGATGATCGAGATTTCATTAATTGAATCTTGCTCGAATCTAGCCTTGCTGGATGCCGCTGCTTGGTTTTTGGAACTTTTTAACTTTTTTTTTTTTTTTTTATAATTTACGCGCGGCTAAGGGGTTATGAATACCCTTACACTGTTGCCAGGGCGCGGGCGGAAAGGTAGAAGGAGGAGAAAGGAAAGTTTGTGATGTAGTGGTTTGAAACTCAGGTGTGTTTGGTTTCGATATTGACTCTCCAGGGGTGGGAGTCCGAATAGGGCGGAGAGATTTTCTTCACTCGGAATGGTGAGGTTGTGAATTTTAACGGTTGTTTTTGTGTTTGAAAACCCTACAACAGCCAAATCTACATGTCAGTGTTATGCCTTCACATGCAGATTTTTCTGACTAAGTTCCAATTACACAAATGAAAACTTTTGTCGTGGCTAGGATTCGAACCTTGACCTTCCGCGTGAGAAGCGATAGCAAGTACCACTACACCACGGCCACCCCCAGTTATTGAAAGGACCCTCTCATTGATACTATACTGCTGGTGGTTTCGCTCTACCTGATACAAGATGAATAAAATCTACGAAAATTATGAGGGAGAAATGTACGACTTCAATCTAACAGAAGTACTGATAAAATCAAAAGAATATGAGAATTCGAAAGAAAATACAGTTCTCCTGTGGCCGTCCGAAAAATATTTTCAGGTATGCCGTCTTCATACACAAATATTCTCCGCATACTCGTACTTTGAAAATCTGCCTTTTGCATTTAATTTAAGAGAAAACATAATCAAAGAATGTATAAATATGAAATTTCCGAAATGGTTTGATACCCCTAGTGTATGTTACGAGCATAAGATTAATTTAATAAATTTCATAAAAATTGTATTGCTCTGGAAAAATTGTAAATGGGTCCTTGATAAGAACAGAAATAAAAACACGATTCCCAGAAATAAAATAAAAAAATTGCAAAATGTAATGAACGCTTAAAAATGTAAGTAAACCGACATGATAAATTGACAACGATTATTGGAGGGTTGGGAGGGTGGGGTCGATGTCCTACCACGTCTTCGCTCGTGTCCCCTGTAACCTACTTAAGTAAGGGTGCTTTAACTATAATTTGTCAAAACATGTGATTTCTTAGAATTAGTTTTTCAATTTTGTACTTCAGCCGCCTGTACTTAAGTAGGCCAAGAGCAGTGATCAATTATTATACAGGTATATATATAGATAATACTATGTACATATATTAGAATATATACGTGGTATGTCCCAAAATTTTCTACCGTGCCGAACCCTTACTCTTAAGGTACGTTTTGAGCTTGGGCAATAAAAAAAGTAGCACGGGACCAAGCCCGGAGTCATTTGACAAAACCACTAATAAAAACATGTTTCTTCTGGGATTGATTTGATTGAACCCGTCCTAAACAACCTGATTGGACCCTCTCAGTGCGGTTTCGCGCCAGGAAACTCAACAATCGGTCAGATTTCCACACTCTGGCAGATCCTGGAGAAAACCCAAGAAGTCCAGATCGATACCCACCACCTGCTTATCGATTTTAAGGCTGCCTATGACAGCATTTATAGAGACGAGCTATATAGAGCGATGTCAAGTCTTGACATCCCTGCCACACTCGTCCGTCTGTTTGCCTAATGTCGGCTATTTGATTCTATTCAGTGTACTGTGTAAACGTGTAAAACCTTTTCGGTTCACAAAAATACAAAACCTCAGTATTGTTCCAAACCTCCACCCAATTCCGGAAAATAGATATTCTCTCATAATATGGTTTTTCAATCTCTTTCGCCAGCTGTTTTCAGCAGTACTGTACTCCAAGTTGGTTTAGATCCCATTCCACTTGTTCGGACTCCATACTATATTCGGATGTCCAAATATTTTGCGTATAGTTTTGAAAACTCCATTTTAATAACTTGGAAGAAAAGGGAGCAAATACGTACTCGTAAATATACATTTTCCGAATAAGTTCGATCTTGCTCAATGCTTGGAAATTTATCAAATTTTGTAGTCCTGAGCACAAAATTTGACAAAAATCCTGTAATGTATCATAAAATAAAAGACAAGTTCACATCTAGTATTGTTACACATTTGATTTCTTGTTTAATTGAGAAGCGAATTAGAGAGATGGTGCGAACCAGACTGCCGATAGTTTATCATGCTCTCTTATATTCGGTCTTGTTCTTACTCAGTGCAAGTGTGTAATCATACGTAATCACTAGTACATCACAAATCCAAATAGGGAAATCGCTCTTGCGCTTATGAACATATTATATATCTTCAACCCCATAACATGTATTAACCCTTAACACCTCGTGCTTCAAATACCAATCACTTTTATAGTGTGGTGCAACGTCATACCCACCCCCTCCAGCACTTCCACCTTCACGGACCATCGATTTCATGATCTTAAAATTATATTCCTACCCCCATTTAATTTACATTGCATAACAAGTTACAAACAAAATCACAAGCACACGTACATAAACCCAAGCAAACTGGTCATATTGGGCAACGTCAACGTATGATGCCTTTGCAAATCGCAGTCCATTCAAGTACAGATGAGCGTATGGTTTTTTTTATTTATTTCTTTCGTTACGTATTGCTTTTGCATTTGAGGTAAACGACTTTGCATGTGTGGGTGATAAGTGGCAATAGCAAAAAGCGAAAAGAAATAAAAAGATCTTTCTGCTCTTTGTGAGAACATGCAGCTTTTCAAAAAGCTATTTTTTTGGCTTGATTTCATTTTCATAGGACAGAATTTCCCATATGAATGAGACATCTGTATAGATTTATTATATGTGGTTTTAGCACATCGTCTATCATACGTTGAAATATAGCAGTGGCACTTTTCAGCCCGAGGGGTAGTCTGAGAAATTCGTATTTGCCGTTCAAAGTTGAAAAGGCAGTCTTTGGAATGTCTGACGGTTTCATCGGTATTTGATGAAACCCAGAAGTTAGATCGAGAGTTGTAAAGAATTTAGCTTTACCCAGACTGGCAAGAGTGGAATTAATGTCCCGGATAGGATACGTATCTGCAATAGTTACCAATATTTTATAGTCGATGACCATTCGATATTGTTTTTCGCCATTTGGCTTTGGTTTTGTCGGAACCACCCAGATCGGCGAATTGTAAGGGCTTCTGGAAAGTCGAATTATGCCCTCTTCAAGCAACTTAGCTATCTCTTTTTCCAACTCTCCTCTCACACAGGCGGGATAGGGATAGCTTTTAGTATATATTGGTTGATCGGTGCTCGTTCTAATGTTGGTAGGACACAAGTGTCAACTACTACTCTCGCGTCGATGGGACAAAAAGTGAATCGTATTTCCTTATTAGTTCATATAGTCTGGCTTTAACGTTTTCAGGGAGTTTGGGATCTATTATTGATTTTATTCCTACGGACAAGTTTTCTTTTAAAGGTATTTTAATATTATGTTTAAGGGTCAATATATTTTTCTTTCTATCAATAAGTGCCTCCATTTCCTTCAACGTATCATCTCCTATGATACCGTCGAAGGAATTGAGACCTTTTAGGACATAAAATTTGACAAGAGTTTGACTATTTGCATATTTAAAAAACTTCCCTTCGACGTGTTCTGAGATAATATTTTACCACCGGCTGACTGGACACTAAAGGGCTTTTCTAGACTAATTGTTTGTTGTTTTATTCGATCGGTAATAACATTTTTGTTTGCTGCTATATCTAGTAGGAACCTCAGGGTTGCTCTATCCCGCGTAACATATTCTATATATGGTACGCTGGATGGGCGTCCGACATAAAATTTAGCACATCGTTGGTTTTCTCAGGAGCAGCGTCCAAGTATTCTTCTACTGCTTCGTCCTTGACAGTAACGGTGTTGAAAAGTCTTTGATGCTTTTGAGGGTGGTTATCTGATCTTGCTCCTCTTTTCAGGGAATTCTTGTTTTTAGGGCGATTGACATAATCTACTTGCTTTGTTTGAATTGAACGGTCTACTTCCAGTTTTTCATTAGGTTTTGGAGGTTAGACCGGTCCCTGCTCGGGTGCCAGTTAAAGATATTGGCATGGTGCCATCTAAAAAAGTACCCACAGGCCGAAGCCCGTGGCGAACAACGAACCGTTCGTTCAAATAAAACGGGGACTTCAAATAAAACTTCGACTTTATTTTATGATTCCAAAATTAGAACTGCACTTAAACTTTATCTTATCCTACGCCACACCTTCGTATCGTCGCATTTGGTGTATAGCGCGTGCAAGGGTTTTAAGTTGCATCAGCAGTTTCCCAGTTCGAGTCGTGGGAAACAATTGTTAATTTCCGTCACACACTTATGATGGGTGGTGAAATATAATGTCCACAAGTGCATGCATGAAGTCAAGGTGACTTCTCATCTTTCGAGTTGTGGAATCGTGGCGCGTTAACTAAACCTATTGAATAAGTGTAAAAACAGAAAAAAAACGAGGCATTGCTATTATTATTTTTAGAGTTTTTTCAAAAAATGTAGCTCAACTCAATGCCATGCCTGTGAAAAACATACCGGATTTTCAAAAGTGGCGTATTTTCTTGCTCTTTAACTTGCTGATAATGGTTTTGCCTGACATTTGAATTGAGTTATAGACTTAGCAATTACTAATAAAATGGCTAAAAATAAATACAGTGGTGTGGTTAAAAATCAGGTGGTAGCGGATTTCAGGGCAGTGCTAAAACAAAAATCTATAGCCTAAAAGAATAAAGTGCCATCGTCGACAGTGTGTGATATTATAAAAAAGTTTCAGATTGGAAAATCGGTTGAAACCATTCACTGTGGAGGACGCCCCCGAAAAAGTACACTCCGAACCGATAGGCAAATTAAGAAAATGATTCTTAGCGATCCTTTCTTGCCTTCAAGAAAGATTGTTAGTGAGCTCAATCTTCCAATTGAAGTAAACACAAAGGTACGATTTTATTCTTCTAGTAAGTCTTTGATTACTTTGCTAACGCTAATCGTTTCTTAGACTGGAATTCGCAAGAAACCATTTGAATTGTTCAGCAACGAAGTGGAAAACTGTACTCTTTAGCGACGAGAGTAGAGAGAAGGGGACACGTCTTCAGCCCGGACATTGTCCTCCATCCGTGAAGCATGCAGGAGGCTCAATTGACCTGTCTTTTAACGAAGAAAATAACATAATCGACCAAAGTGAACAAAGTTAACAGAATTGCCTAAATTTTCAGTCAGGCCAACCAAAAGACTTCCCTATATAGTAATAAAGAATCATAAAAGACCCCTTACGTTTATAATCGATTGCGGAGCAGAATTTAGGGTTATAAACAAAAATGTGTGTCACGCAAAATGGCGAATACCATTAAGAGCCCATAAGATTAGAGATCTCGGCCGTAATATTGACACAACTACACTCTATAGAATCCCCCTACTCCACGAATTAAAAAAAAATAACTACCTTGTAGATTTCATTGAGTATCAATTCCACGAAAAGTTTTACGGATTAATAGGAAACAATATCCTCTTCGACCTTAACCTAGTTATTGACTACAAAAATAGATCACTCGTCATAGACGACGGTACAATACCAATTTATTTCAATTATGAAGAGGAAATGTATGATAACAACAGTAAAATTCTTAGTAGACCCCTTATATTTGTTTTATTGAAAGATTCGAAACTGAAATCCCAGACGATGTATTTGTAAAACATCTTAGCCATTCCGATTTATCAAAACTTAGGTCTTTGCTGTATTCATTCAAATCAATATTTTATAAAGAAAGTGAACGTTTAAGTTTCACTAACGAAATACGACACTCAATCAATACAAAAGGCGAAAGCCCAATTTAATCCAAATTCTATCGGTACCCAGAGGTCCATTGCAACGAAGTTGATAAACAGGCGAAAGAAATATTAGATCAAAAAATAATCAGGCCTAGTAATAGCCCTTACAATTCGCCTATCTGGGTTGTCCCTCAGAAGGATGACAAGAACGGTAAAAAAACTCTTGTGAATTGTAGTCGACTATAGGGAGCTAAACGCTCAAATAGCAGATGATCGTTTTCCTATGCCTAACATGGACGATTTATTTGACAAACTGGGTAAATGCAGTTACTTTTCAACCATAGACCTTGTAAAAGGATTCCACCAGATAGAAGTTAACCCGCGTGATATAGCGAAAACTGCATTTTCGACTAAAAATGGCCATTATGAGTTTCTGAGACTGCCTTTTGGCGTAATAAATGCCCCAGCAACATTCCCGAGGCTCATGAACAAGGTCCTTTACGATTTTATAAACAAGATTTGCGTCGTCTACTTAGATGACATTCTTGTTTTTTCTACGAGCTTGGACGAGCATCTTAATTCTCTTAGAAAAATCTTCCAAAGGCTCAAGGAATGTAATCTAAAGATCCAGGTTGGCAAGTGCAATTTCGCTGACCTCATCACAAATTATTTGCGGCACGTTATAGTAAACAATGGCATCAAACCCGATCCCAATAAAGTTAAAGCTATAACGCAAATGAAGATTCCAACCGATAAAAAAGGAATAAAAAGATTTCTTGGTATAAACGGATATTACCGGAAATTTATCAGGGACTACGCCAAGGTGGCTTACCCTCTTATTAAATATTTCAAAAAAACTGAAAAAGTTAATGTAGCGGATATCCTATACCAAAAAGCTTTTCAGACATTAAAAATTGTACTTACTAGTGTTAACCTTAAATAAAAAATAAATAAAAATGTAATCTACTCGTATTAATTCTCAACACTTTTATTACTTAGCAACTGCGATTGAACGTGCCGTATATCTATTTCACTCAAGAACTAAACTGCAACTCCTCTTCTGTCTCGTATGTATTGTTTTCATTTCCGTTGGTAAACTCGATAATATCAATAGTGAGCGGTGGTGATTGATGCCATATATGTGTGTTGGTAAAAGCCACACCAACGCCGGCGGTGGATTTCGTGTTGTTACATTCGGCCATCCTCAGCGGGAAACGACCTCGTTTCCATTTCGTCAATATGATCTAATTCAGGGTCTATTTGGCACCACGGCTTTGCATTGGGGATGTCCCCAATAACATACCTATCATTAGGAAGAACAGCTGATACGATGAATGGGCCCCGATATTTTGGCTCCAATTTACGAGACTCTCCAGTCGACGGCGGCTCAGATTCAATGACGATAATATCACCTTTGTTGTACTTCGTAGGTTTCTTAAACCGGCGATCATATCGTTCCTTCCACTTCTTCTTTTGGTCTTCAATTTGCTTTGACGCGATTATGCGATTGGGAGCTACTGATGTACTCGCTGGGGCTTCATCGTCTTGGAAAACTAAGAGTAACTTGTTTTGAAGGATATCTCTAGGTCTAAAATCGAAAAGGAGTTCATTTGGACTCTTCCCTGTGGTGTTATTCGGAGAGCTATTTATTGTCCATTGTATATTACGAAGTGTCTTGTCCCAGTCTCGTCCAGTGTCTTTATTAGTCATAGTAGTAATTGAGCTAAGAAGTGTTCGATTTGTGCGCTCGACCTGCCCGTTAGCCCTAGGTGTGCGAACAGCATTTTTAATGTGATGAATATCATTTTCATCACAATACTTTTCAAAACCTTTGGAGGTGTAGGACGTTCCCCTATCAGTGATTAGTCGTGTTGGTGTACCGAATATAAGTGTAGTTTCGTTTAACAGTTTTATTACGTTGGAAGTCTTAGTATCCGTAACCGCCTTAACTATTACATATTTTGTAAAGGCGTCCGTAAGAACGATTACGTATTGATTTCCAAAGGAACTCTTAACGAAAGGACCTAAGTGATCCGAATGGATTGAGTGAAATGGAACCGGGATAGTTTCGGAGAAATGGAGCTCGCCTTCTTTTTTTCCGCCTTTCCGTTTATTGTAGTAACACTCGACACATGGTCGTATATATTTGTTAACAAACTGACGCATTCTAGGAAACCAAAACGTTTTTAAAAGTTGTTGTAGAGTTCTTTCAACGTCGAAATGCCCTCGATCATTATGAAAATTCCTAACGAGTTGCGAACGTACACCTGCAGGAACTACCCACATTTTATTTCCATTTACATTTCGGAATAAGTTATTGTTTTTTAACGTGTAGTCGATCTGTAACTGTTTTGTTTCATTATCCTTTCTCTCCAATTTAAGTTTATTTGCTATTTCTACCAATTTAGAGTCCTGCATTTGTAATGATAGGACCCAATCGGTATTATTGATTTCTATTTTTAGAACACTACTTTGAGCAGACTTATCAAGAGTAGGTTGTTCAACCGGCTGTCGACTTAGTGCATCCACATGCTGCATTTGATTCCCTTGTCTGTGCAAGATTGTAAAGTCGTACTCTGACAAACGTAGCCACCATCTAGCGATCCGTCTGTTTAGGACGGTGTTGTTCTTAAGTGCTTCTATGGCCTGACAGTCAGTGATAATAGTTAGGTGCTTTCCAATGACATGCATTCGAAATCGCTCCAGACTTTCCACAATGGCGAATACCTCTAATTCAAAACTGGAATAGCAGCTTTCAGCGCTAGTTGTTTTTCTGCTAAAATATTGCACTAGTTTTAGGGTGCAAGCTTCCTCTTGCAGTAATATACCCGATAATCCTATGCTGGATGCATCGGTAGGAAGTTCGTGTCTAGCATGTAAACAATAAATTGCTAATACAGGTTCGCTACATAACAAAGTCTTTAGTTTAGAGAATGATGAATTTTGTTCAAAAAGCCACTCAAACTTTGATTCTTTCCTAAGCAAGGACGTCAGAGGTTCTGCTATTACAGCATAATTTTTAATAAATCTGCGAAAATATCCGCTTAACCCTAGGAATTGTTGTACATCATGAACATTTTGAGGAGTCGGGTATTCTGAAATTGCTTTTGTTTTTGACCCCGGTTTTATGACAGTTCCAGTTATGATATGACCCAGGATTTCGACTTCAATATTGAAGAAACTACACTTTTCTAGTTTGCATGTCATTCCGGACTCTGCTATTGCTTCAAGCAGGACTCGTAACTTTTTTTCACCTTCGAACGTAGTGTTACTAGGAATAACTATATCATCTAAATAAACCAATACTGTCTCATCATCTATTCGTTGTATGATATTATTCATGATGTTTTGAAATGTGGCTGGAGCATTCTTTAGTCCAAAGCTCATCCTAAGAAATTCGTACTGGTTTGTATTTGTAGAAAAAGCAGTGTACTTTCCAGATGGCTCATCTATTGGAATTTGGTAATAACCCGACATTAAGTCCAGGCAAGTAAAATATTGAAACTCAGCTAACTTAGCTAATTGTTCCTCTATGTTTGGCATCGGAAACGGTTGTCCTACCGTAATTGAATTTAGTTTTCGGTAATCCACACATAATCTATCCTCATTATTCTTCTTTTTAACTAGTAAAAGCGGAGATGAATACTCCGACGTGCATTCCTGAATTATTCCGTTTTTAAGTAAATCTTGAACTATTGTTTGGACCCTGTGTCGCTCTGTGAATGCTAAACGATATGGCTTTTTATTTATGACTTCGTTTGACCTAAGTGTAATAGTAAGTTTTGCCGTCCTACATTGACCCATCTGCGTAATATTTTTTGCAAAACAATTTCTAAATTCATTTAGACAACTCAACAGGGAAATTATATCGTTTTCGTTGATTTCCGGGTTATACTTGATGTCTGTGATGCGTATAGTTTGAACATTACAGTTTTGGGAGCATTCATCCTGTATTTGTTTCCGGACTTCAAATGTCAAACGTTTGTTATCTTTGATTACGCGAATATGGTCCTGATCTACAAAATCTCGGCCAATAAGTTTGTCCGTTTTGAGCAGTTGGTCGTCTACTACTAACAAATAGATACCTGCAGTGACACCGTCAATAGAGATCTCCACAAATACTTTATCGGAGGATTGGTAAGAGCCACCGCCAAATCCCATTAAACGGTACTGCCCAACAGTCGATGCCAATTGAAGACTAAGAAATTTGCTTCTCTTGATCAAACTACACTCACTCCCAAAATCAACAAACGCAACATATATTAAATCATTTATTAAAATTTTCTTATGATATACATCGGGTAGTGTAATTAAATTCACACGACGTTCCGCCGCGTTAATCTTACTTGTGGCTGATTTATTCTTCATTGGACACTGCTCTTCAATATGGTTGGTTCTATAGCAAATATTACAGCGGGGACGTCTGGGTGGCTGCGAGCAATGTATAGAGATGTGTCTACGCTCTGAGCAATTAAAACAAACGCGATTATATACTGGGGTGGAGTAAGTTACCGCAGCACAGTAGGGGTTAGCCATCGCTTCTCACTCGGAAGGTCAAGGTTCGAATCCTAGCCACAGCTAGTTTTCATTTATGTAATTGGAACTCAGTCAGAAAAATCTGCGTGTGAAGGCATAACACTAACATGTAGATTTGGCTGTTGTAGGGTTTTCAAGCACAAAACAACCTTTCAAATTCACAACCTCACATTCCGGGAGAAGAAAAATCTCTCCGTCCTATTCGGACTCCCACCCATGGAGAGTCAATATCGAAACCAAACACACCTGAGTTTCAAACCACTACATCACAAACTTTCCTTTCTCCTCCTTCTATCTTTCCGCCCGCGCCCTAGCAATAGTATAAGGATATTCATAACCCCTTAGGCGCTCGAAAATTATAAAAAAAAAAACAAAAAAAATCGAGCCAGATTCGGGCTGACTCCTTCAATTTAGTCGCGATTGAAAAAAGTATTAATTTATCATTCCACGAATAAACTTCCCGCAGTGAATTGACTTTGTCGATGAACTGAGATGCTGTTAAGCCCGCGAGCTGATTAGCTGGATCAAAATTTGGTAGAATATCCATAACGTCCCGTGGATTACAAAACATTTTCGTGTTTTCGTCACTAACCAATGGACGCTCTAGATCATTTTGCCGATACTCCTCACATTTATTTTACAGCTCAACAACTTTTGCTTGCAAGCGATTAAATTGAGCCCCTAATCTTGCGACATATGATGATTCATTTCGTCCGTCCGCGCCGAATTTGGTACCGCACATTCGTCCAACACAGCACTGCTTGCTCTACGACTATTCTCTCTATACCAATCTGTGAGGAGTCTCTCTCTAAGTTCATCTAACCTACCTCCTACAGTTAATTTTCTTGCTTTAAGATGTTCTTTTAACTGCTTTGTAGTCATTGTTCTGATAGTTTGTTCTGTCACACCCACAGAGAATTACCCAATGGCAAGAGAAAGGAAAGGAAGTGGTCCGGAGTTAAAGGAAAAGGAGAAAAGAGAAAAAAAAATAAAGAAACAATAAAAAAAAATATTTTACAAGATCATTCCAGAAATTGTTCGCAATCCGAAGCAATATTTAACAGATTGCTACAATTATTCTTCCCAACTATAGGAAAGTAACGATTCTATGGAAAATTAAAAGTAAACAATTTTCATTACCCGATAGCACAGCAACCCCTAAAACCGATTCATTATCGAGATCCAACAGTTTTCGTTTTCTCCCTCTACCTCTTTCTGACATCCTGTTTTTCGTACGTAGCCTAGCAAACCAAACAAGGAATTATTCTTTTATTTACCATCACAGTTTTTTTTTTTTTTTTTTTTTGTTATTTTGCTTTGCTTCGTTTCGTTTCGTTTATTTATTTTTTTATTATTTTCTTATCTTTTCAGACAAGTAATTAACAAGGTACGCTTACCCAATGAATGAAATATACACTGTACTTAAGTTACTGATTTGTTTTTCTTTAAACACTAATATTCGTTTCGTTTCGTTACTTTATTTTTTTGTTGATCCCACTGAATTCTGGCCTTAACTGAATTTGTTAGCCTTAAATAAAAAATAAATAAAAACGTAATCTACTCGTATTAATTCTCAACACTTTTATTACTTAGCAACTGCGATTGAACGTGCCGTATATCTATTTCACTCAAGAACTAAACTGCAACTCCTCTTCTGTCTCGTATGTATTGTTTTCATTTCCGTTGGTAAACTCGATAATATCAATGGTGAGCGGTGGTGATTGATGCCATATATGTGTGTTGGTAAAAGCCACACCAACGCCGGCGGTGGATTTCGTGTTGTTACACTAGCGACCCGATCTTGATTAGCCCAGACTTTAAAAAAGTTCGTTTTAATAATTGACGCATCAAATTATGCTCCTGGGGCCATTTTGAGTCAAAGCAACCATCCAGTATACTTTGCATCTCGCACTCTTAACAACAGTGAGTTTAATTATTCAACGATAGAGAAAGAGCTCCTCACAGTTGTATGGTCCATAAAATATTTCAGAACTTATTTGTATGGGAGAAAGTTTGTAGTGCGTACTGATCATAAACCTCTTGTTTGGCTTAACAATTTAAAAGAACCAAATATGAAACTTCAACGTTGGAAAATACTTCTGAACGAATATGATTTCACTATAGAATACCTTAAAGGTGAAGAAAATTGCGTCGCTGACGGGCTTAGTATGTACATTAGCAAAAAAAATTTAAACGAAAAGAAAAAGACTAGCTTAGTGGACATTTTCAACAATGAAATAACTCCATCTCATTTTAATGAAAAACGAAGCTTTGTCCACAGGAGCTACCATTCACAGTGCAAGAGACGATGAATCACTACATATTTGCATATCAGAAAGGCCAGTAAATTTTTATAAAAATCAAATCTACTTGTCTTATGGTCCAAGTGAACATATTTCAATTATAATAGTTCACAAAAAAATACAAAACAAAGTTCAACTTAAGGAAGGTAGCAGCGATTTATTAGAAATAATGAAGAGATTAATGTTGGATAAAGGACTTATTTGTATTTACTGTGAAAATCTTTGTTTGTTCGTTCGGTTTCAAGATTTTTACGTTCAATATTTTTCAATGAACAAAAATCGTAGGCTGATTAAATCAAATATAAGACTTAAGGATATCGCAGATAAAAACGAAATAAAAACAAAACTTATAAAATTATAAATTGTGCATAAAATTTAAATTAAATTAAAAACATAGAATATTGTACCTACTCTTGAATTTATAAACAAACATACTTATAATAAAACTCTCATGACATAAAAAATTGCATATGTCAAATTAGCATAAAAGTGAAACATTTACACAAAAAACGTCGAAGTGAACAGTTTGTTTTATTTGAAGTTACGAGTATTTTCTTAATCTACACAGTTTCCATACAGTTTTTAAACAGTTTTAGACAGTAAATATTAATTTACAGCACAGTTGTTACTGTATGAGTCATTAAAAGAATTACAACACGGTTAAACAAAATAACCAGCGTTCGTTCGAACCGAATACAATTTAATTTTTTTTCCATCACTTAAATATATGTATTATATGTGCGAATATAAAAAACTCGATACTTCTACGAGTGTGCTATAGAAAAATTTAAATTTTAAAAATCAAAACGAACTTAAAATTAAATAATTAAATCAACACATTGAGTAGCCAGTGCAAAACAAAGGAAGCACCTCAAACAGCATTAATTGCAACAGCACCATCGGCATTAGCAGCATCCGCACCAGAAGTATCTGCAACAACAGCAAGCGGTACCAGCAATATCAGCAGTATCAGCAAAAAGGAGTTTCAGCATAAACGGCAGCGACACCAGCACCGGCATCTGAAGTATCTGGAACAACAGCAAGCGGTACCAACAACACCAGCAGTATCGACGGCAAGCAGCTCGCCTTTCAACAAAACTTTAAAAGGAAGAACAAAGTGAGTACCAGCTCTTTTATATTGTATGTATGTAATTTCTCCCTACCTTACCTAATAAATTCCAGTTAATTGAAATGTCGGCTAAACTCCTTACTGATGTTTTTGTCTAAGTCAAAAGAGGCTTTGATGATTTTAAAAAAAACGGGCGAATCCCGTCATACTAAAACTTATCTCTCTATAAGATTTTTGTTGTTGGAAGAGAATCTAGCGTCAGCACAACGACACTACGAAGCAGGCAGGAGTGTTGAAAAACTGGAAGAAGAGAAAAAAATAGAATAAATTTCAATTATGGAACAAACTCGGGAAACTTACCTTGAGTTCAGGTGTGAGTTGCTTGATGCACTAGATAGGTATTCTGGCGCGCAAACTTCTCTTTCAGAAACAACGTTGGCAACAAATATTCCTCAGAGCAAAGATATACGTCTCCCCAAAATCAATATTCCTGAGTTCTCCGGATGTTACACGAAGTGGCGCTCGTTCCACGATATCTTTGTGTCACTTATTCATAGCAACACGTCTCTTGGAACCATCCAGAAGCTGCGCTACCTGAAGTCAAGTCTCTCCATAGAAGCGGCAAGACATACCACACTGTAACAAATTTTAATCAATTCCAGTGTAAGGTATGCAACAACGGGCAACACTCGTTAAGAAAATGTAAGCGATTTCTGGGGATGGACGTAACGAGGAGGCAACAGACTGTGCGGCAAACAAAGGTCTAGGTGGCTGTTCCTCAAGTGGTATCGTATTGGCTTCCCAATCGGACGGTTCGGGATTCAATACCAGCCGTGGCCGACAACCGTTTTTTTCAGGCAACTAAAATCTCGTGAGATGAATGGTTGCCTAAATACATCAAGTCAATTTACACCCACAAATTTAGTCCCCCCATTAAATGTTGGATGCACCCATGGAGCGAAGTAACCACTGACCCCAAACATCTTTCTTTCTCTTTCTATCCCATTTTCCGGAAAATTTAACACATGTTTTGGCATCATAAGTGTAGTCATACCCACTTGAGTGTTAAGTTATTTTATAAAACAAAAAAAAAAAAAAATTGTCTGGCTTACAGCCATACTACCCGAAACTGTCCAAGTAATAAAAATTGTTACTTCTGTCATCAACGGCACCACTCTTTAATACACATCAATTTTTCAAACAACACAGAAACAATGCCACAGTTTCAACAACACAACATAAATAAACAACACAAAGAGACGCCAATGAACCCAAATGCAGACTCCTTTAATCCCACGCAAGGAGACCATCCCTCTGGAATTAGCAGATCCTCTGTTCCATACTTCGGCACCCATCGATTTGCTGCTTGAAACGGACATCGTTTGGAGTACCGAACCCGGTATGCCAATAGTCCAAACGACTCAATTAGGTTGGGTAGTTTTGGGAAAGGTCTCGGGGACAACCTTAAAACTCCGAACCTTCACCAGCTACACAACCAAACTGCGAGTCGTATTCGACGCGGCATTCAAGACGTCTGATGGAACATCGCTGAATGAGCATTTACTGGTAGGTCCCATATTACAAAGAAACATAGTAGATATCATTTTAGGATGGAGAAGATATCAACACACCTTCACGGCGGATATCGAAAAAATGTACCAGCAGATCTTTGTTAGAAATGCGGACAGTTATTACCAAATGATCTTTTGGAGGGATTCCAGTTGCCAATTAAAAACCTTTAGGCTGAAGACGTTAACCTTTGGCACCATACAAAAGGCGCTTGCGCACCTGCAAAACGCAGCCAAAAACGAAATGGCCAATTATCCAATCGGAGCACAGGCGGTCCTAAACGAAATTTACGTCGACGGCTTGACCAGTGGAAATGACACCATTGAAGGCGCTCAAACTAAACGAGAAGAAGTTCGTAAATTTCTTGCTTCCGATGGATTCGGATTAAGCAAGTGGGCAAGTAACACAAGGGCCTTATTTGAAGACATCCCAACACGAGACCGCGAAATAGATTAAGAACGTCCATTGAGATCTTCAGAGCACATCAAAACCCTGGGTATAAAATGGTTTCCAGCTAAAGATTGTTTCTCAGATAACACAATCAATCGAAGACGAGATGACCAGGAGAACCATACTTTCTGCAATAGCCAAGTTGTTTGATCCGCTTGGTTGGATTTCGCCTTGCGTGATTAAGGCCAAATTAATTATGCAGTAATTGTGGGGAAGAGGAACAGAATAGGACCAACCAGTACTGAGGACTCTAGGCAAGTGCTAGAACAATTAGAGATTCCTTGGTGGATCAACAGCCACGGAAGCTGCAGAATCATCGACCTGCATGGGTTCAGCGACGCATCGATCAAAGCATATGCAGCGGCTATGTACATCCGCTTATGGGCTGAACAAGGACACACGCATATGCATCTTCTGATGTCGAAGACGAAGGTAGCTCCACTCAAAACGGTAAGTCTTCCGCGCCTCGAACTCTGTGGAGCTGTTCTGCTGGCGACATTGATGGATCACACAGCAAAGCTCTTCAACGTACAACGTCAGCATTGGTATGAGTGGTCAGATTCCACCATACCTCTTGTCTGGATTCAGGCTCCATCTTCCAGCTGGACTACATTCGTTAGCAACAGAGTCTCCGAAATCCAACGACTAACAGATTCGCAGATGTGGAAAAATATACCAATACAACATAATCCAGCCGATCTGGCACCGCGAGAACTTTTGCCATCGGAACTAAAGGGCAATGCTTTATGGTGGAATGGCCCAGCCTTCATGAGAGACCAATGGAACTTCCCAGTCCCAGAGCAACCAACAAACATCAACACGGAAGAGGAAAGACGAACAAAGGCAACATCAGAACTTAAGTCATTGAATGCCTTCGTACATAGACGCAGATGGAATTCTTCGGGTGGGGGGAAGGCTTCAAATCTCGAACTTGGCATATAACCAGAAACACCCAATTGTCCTCAAGTCGAACCACCATTTCACCAAAACTCCAGCAAATAACAGCATATATTCGAACAAGGTATTCAATCATCCAAATAAAGCAGTGTGTAAAGCACACCATTCACCAATGTGTCAAGTGTTTCAAACACAAAGCCAAAACAATGACGCAGCTAATGGCGACTTTACCATAAGCACGGGTTCGGATAGCAAGACCATTTACTAACACAGGGGTCGCCGGACCAATAGACATAAAAACGTGAAAGGAAAAAGGTGCAAAAACACTAAAAGGTTACTTTGCCATTTTTATATGTCTCGCAGAAAAGGCAATTCATTTGCAGGCAGTGAGTGATCTCACTACACAAGCCTTCCTAGCAGCCTTTAGACGTTTCACGCCACGAAGGGGGATTTGTAGTCAAATATTTAGTGATTGTGGCACAAACTTCGTCGGGGCTAATACGGAGCTGAAAAAATGGATGAAAGACGCGAAGAATGAATGGAAAGAAATCGCGGACACCCTAAGCAACCAAGGTACGAAGTGAAACTTCATTCTCCCAGCTTCCCCACACTTCGGTGAACTATGGGAAGCAGCAGTGAAATCTGTTAAGCACCACTTAAGAAGAGTTGGAGGAGACTGGAAGTTAACATTCGAAGAATTCACCACGCTTCTTACGCAAATAGAAGCATGCCTGAATTCAAGGTCTCTGTGTCCTCTCTCCGACAACCCAGAAGACGTAGAGGTGATCACTCCCGCGCACTTTTTAATTGGCGAAACCCTAAACGCGATACCTAGTGAAGGCACATCGACAAACAACACCAACACAATCGACGGATGGAAGAGGGTTCAAGTTTTAACACACAGCTTCTGGAGAAAATGGAGCACTGAGTATTTAGCGCGTTTACAACACCGGCCGAAATGGACGAAACTTGAAGAAGAACCCAAGGTTGGCGATCTGGTTCTCCCTAAAGACGAGCGGTTGCCAGCGACACAGTGGATGCTCGCGCTAATAACTCAGTTGCATCCAGGAAACGACGGACACGTTGGTGTTGTCACACTGAAAACAAAAACATCCGCATTGAAAAGGCCAATCACAAAACTATGTTACCTACCAACGAACAAAACCACACAAGAACAGCAAATTATTTAAACATTTATAAATAAAATAAGTTCAAAATTAAAATAAAATCACAACACTCAGAGCAAAGGTAAACAAACGAAAAAAATCTCTCATACAATAACACCACAAATATATCATCATCACAACGATCGAACTCAAAACATAAACAGCTACATATCATCTCATCACAATAGTCCAAACACTAATCTTATAAATAAACCAAACACATACAGTCCATTACCATTAAACAATCAAGCTAATAATTTCAACAATTAAACAAAATATATCATTTCTTAAACCTATAAAATCAAAATAAAAATATATCATAACTTGTCTCGCATCAACATATTCACACATAAACATCTATCATCGGCCATAATTATTTCGCACTACACATACCTACATACCACATTTACACACAACACATAGCAATCAATCAAAACACAATTCCCAAAATAATAAAATAAAAACTGATATATAATACAGAAAAATATGTTAATAGGTACAAGTCATAAATATCACTCACACATCAAAAAATATACTCGTATTTCACACACAATAATTATAAACAAATTAAATAAATAAATAAAATAATCAATTTCTCATAACACAAAAAAAAACAAATGGCACCGGCACCGATGCGGAACTTACAACACTTCACACATAATCAATATAATACTCGTAATAAACAAAAGACAAATTAGTATGTAAAAATATAAAATTAAAACAACCCTCACCTGAATTTTAAACACCACATGAACGAACTACAATATAACTTCAATAAATTCCCGCACTAAGAACTGAATTTAAACACAAAATATCCAATTAAGTTGGCAATTGACGGAAGTAGTGCAAAGAGGACAACACTATACAATTGAAACTAATAACAAAATATCCGCATAAGTATTCAGCCATTTAAGTATAGGGGTGCTCTTTTCACGTTTGTGTCCCAAAGTGTTTTGTGTAGTCTGTCCTTTTTGCAAAATTTATTAATTTGGTTTCCTTTCATGTGAGCCTTCAATGAAGTTGTAGCAGATGATCGAGCCAAAGGGTGTTCAAGTACAAACCTGAAAATAATTGCGAACTTTATTCACGACGGGGCGAATGTTGCTGACAAAACTTATAAAATTATAAATTGTTCATAAAATGTAAATTAAATTAACAACATAGAATATTGTACCTACTCTTGAATCTATAAACAAACATACTTATAATAAAACTCTCATGACATAAAAAATATGTCAAATTAGCGGAAAAGGGAAACATTTACACAAAATAAAGGAATCGCATTTTATAACGTTGAAGTGAACAGTTTGTTTTATTTTAAGTTATTTTCTTAATCTACACAGTTTCCATACAGTTTTCATACAGTTTTAGACAATAAATATTAATTTGCAACACAGTTGTTACTGTATGAGTCATTAAAAGAATTACAACACAGGTAAACAAAATAACCAGCGCCAAACAGATAACAATAATTAAAAACGAACACCATAGAAAGAACCATAGAGGGATAAATGAAATGTTCTCAGAATTAAAAACTCGATACTTTTATCCAAATCTGCAAAGCGAAATTCATAAATTCGTCAACAACTGTAAAACATGTGATGTCGCCAAATATGACAGGAGACATCCTAAGATTCAAATGCAACTCACAGAAACTCCCCAACGATTTAATGAAGCGAAATAAAATGTTTTTTACAACCATAGATAATTTTTTCAAGTACGCCACAATCCACAAGTTAGAAAACAGAAACTGGTTAGCGATTTTAAAAGCCATAAAAGAAAGAATACGATACTTAGGAAAACCAAGAAAGCTAGTATCCGATGGTGAAACATGCATTCTTCACTCGGCCGTATAACAGTTTTTAAAAGATCGCAACATTGAGTTTCACAAAACTACAGGGTCGTTGAAAACAGGCAATTCTGATTCAAAGACTGCACGGCACGCTAAACGAACACCTGAGATTAAAAAACGCTGACAAAGATAATTCCAGTTTGGATGATAAATTATTTGACATTCTTCCTATTTACAATAACACAGTACATTCAACAACAAAGTTAAAACCAATAGACCTTATAACGAAAAACTTAAGCAAGGAAGACATTAGCACCTTAACCAAGAAATATCAAACTTGTTCAACAGTATATTTTGAATAAAACACTATGTTCCTTTTGAAACGTTATAAAATACAGATTTTTATTTTGTGTTTGCTTGCTGTTTATATTCGTGTTACAAATGTTTCAAATGGTTATGTTGCTAAACATTTTACGAGAAGTGACATTGACATTTATGATAATTTTCATCGTTTTTCTCTATTACAATAATTCACAATAATATTTATTTCTTAAAATATTTATTGAAATATAAAATGTCTTCAACATTCTCACCGCCCGGTGAACGAAGTTCTCAAAGATTGCTTCATTTAATTGCTACTTGTGTGATGACCATTATGTTGTCGTTTACATTGTGCCGTGTGAACATCCTTCATTTCGCCTTGGTGCATTCATCATTTTGGCGACAGTTACCCTTTTGCCTTAAGCTCGTGCAAAGAAGAGAGATGGTTAATAAATGAGTAAAAGGGAACATATATGCAACATGGACAAGAACAAAAAAACAACACCACCAATTACGGAAATCGTAGTATGTTGGTTTAATTTGTGTGAAATCGAAGTGAAGTGCGTGGTAAAATTTTCGTTTATTTCTTTTATTTTGGATATTTTAAATCTTTTTTATTATTATTTTTATGTGAATAGGTATATATGTACATAAGTAGGGGATACAAATATACATTTA
The DNA here is from genome assembly GCA_963966105.1 of Volucella zonaria. Classification (NCBI taxonomy): domain Eukaryota; kingdom Metazoa; phylum Arthropoda; class Insecta; order Diptera; family Syrphidae; genus Volucella; species Volucella zonaria. Next base: position 3,808,722 of record OZ014535.1, on the reverse strand, counting down.
TTATGTTGTGTTGCGTTAAAATTCATTCATTTTTGCTATTATTATTACTTTTGTTTGTGTTGTGTCCTTTGTGGTACGTTTTTGCGGAACGATTTGCAAAACCGACTACCTCCCCGAGATCCGGCGATACCTTTCGTATGAGTACTGTCGGGAAGGGGCCTCTTCGGCTACACAATCGATGTTCGCTCCATGTGGAAATAATTTCCAATCTTGACTGTCCGAGGTTTTAGCTGGTTTGTTTTCGAAGATGACTATTGAGACTGTGCAGATGTTATACGATGGTTGTATCTCTATGTGACGTGTTGACTGGAAGCATACAAATTTTCGTGACAGGTCGCTTAAGTTCCGTGTTTTCCGTTTTAATGGTGACTACTCGCGTTATGCCGTCTGATCCCGGATGTAGTTTTAAGACTCGCGCCAAACTCCATTTTAATGGCGGCAGATCTACTTCTTGAACTGATGGGTAAGCGATCTTAATCTACTTGGGGCGCTGTTGCAACCGGGCTAGATACTCGTTGCTCCACGTTTTCCAAAAAGATTGAGCTAGCGTTTAGACTCTCTTCCATCGATCGAGATACGATATTCTCTCCAAGCTGAACTAAGGCTGTGGTGGTGTTGTGAGTGCTTCTCCTACCAGAAAATGTCCAGGAGTTAGACAATTGAGGTCACTGATGTCATCCGATTGTGTGCATAGGGGTCTCGAATTTAAGCACTCTTCGATTTGTGCCAGCACTTTAATGTTTGATTCCTGGCTACTCGCTTTAAGCGGAATTTAACGGATTTCACTCCCGCTTCCCATAAACCACCAAAATGTGGGGAAGCTGGGGGAATGAAATTCCACTTTGTCTCATCTTTGGCCAGAACCTCGGCTATGTTCTTCCAGTTTAACTTGGCCCCTCGCAGTTCCTTTTGCAATTCTCTATCTCCTCCGACGAAATTTGTGCCGCAATCGCTGAACAGTTGGGAACAGATGCCTCTGCGTGCAACAAATCTGCGAAAGGCCGCTAGGAGTGACTGACTTGTCACGTCGGCTACTAGTTTTATATGCCCTGCCTTTGTTGACATGCATATAAAAATCGCAAAGTATCCTTTGAGTACTTAAGCACTGCGTCCTCTCCATGTCTTAATATCTATTGGTCCGGCATAATCTAATCCCGAACGGCCTTGAGATTTTTGTTCGTGCCGCTGGTAGATTACCCATGAGTGGAGTGATGGGTTTTGCTCTAAACCTAAAACAAATGACACACTGATGAATGTGCTTCTTTACCGCATTTTTTCGGCCAAATATCCAGAAGCGTTGACGAACGTGTTCTATAACCTTTTGGTTTCCTCCGTGTAGTACCTTTTCGTGAGCATCTTTGATTATTAGATCTGATAATCGATGAGTGGGCTGTAGCAGTATTGGGTGTTTCTTATCGAAGGGAACGAAAGCATTTAAAGTCCTTTGCTTTAAACATTTGTGTTTGGACTACTAACACGATCCGCCGTAATGCCTCCTCCAGTTCCATTGGTGAGAGAACTTCCTTGTGTTGTGAATTGTGTTGCTTCCTCTTTCGAATACGTAAGTAGTATGCGACGACTCGACATGCCTTCGACAGTGTTGAATATCTTTCCAACAGTTCATCTATGAAACTTCTCCTTTCTTCTGTAGCGTGATGCACTGTGGCTGATCTAGCTTCATGCTGAGTCTTTAATACTTGCGGTTGCTCCGAAAAGATTGGACTCCGGACTCCGGTCCTTCCCACCACAATTTGTTATAGACGATTTTTTGATGGAAGTACTCCACGAGACGCTAAGTCCGCTGGATTAAATTCTGAAGGAACGTGTCTCCGTTTCATGTCGTTGGTAAGCTTTTGAATTTTGGACACTCGATTGCAAATGAATGTCTTCCATCTTGCAGGTGGTGCTCTTATCCAGCACAGTGTGATGACCGAATCCGTCCCGGCCCACGTGTTAATTGCTTCCATCTTTAGAGCAAGCGCAGTCGCGTGCAGTAGTTTCGCCAGCAGAACTGCTAAACATAGCTCTAAACAATCAGGGTTATGGTTTCCAATGGCGCCACCTTTGTTTTCGACAAAAGCAGGTGCATGTGTGTTTTGCCTTTCTCGTCTAACACTCGGAGATAAACTGCCGCTTCATAGGCCTTCTCCGAAGCGTCCATGAATCCATGGAGTTCCATCATCTTATTGGACTTCTCAGTATGGATCCATCGTGGGATTTTCGCCTTCGACAGTGCTGACAGATTGTTGTATAACATCGACCACTCCTGCTTTATATCAGATGGGATTGGCTTGTCGCAGTCTAGACCTCGTCCCCACAATTGTTGCACGATGATTTTGGCTTTTACTATGCATGGCGATAACCATCCCATAGGATCATATAATCTGGCAATGGATGACAGCAGCGACCTTTTCGTGATGACTTCTGCCTCGTCATTTTTAGTTACTTCCAGTGTAAAGCAATCCGAAGATGGTAACCATTTGATACCCTGCGTTTTGACGTTGCTTTCTCATCAGACGGAACTGTGAACTCTATATCTCTTTGGCTCGGCGGGACACAAGTGAGACTTTCTTACTGTTGCTGACGTATTTACGGAGAGGAAATCCAGCTGATGCCAAAAGATCTCTTACGTTTGCATTCTTCAACAGTATCGCCACCGCTAATAACGCCGTCCAAATAAGTCTCCTCTCTAATGATCGATGTAGTCACAGGATACCTCTCTGCTTCATAAGGGGCTCACGCAGTACCAAAAGTGACCGTTTCAAGACGGTAGATCTTAAGTTGCTCACTAGGATGTTCTCGCCATAGTATGAGCTGATAATACGAATCTGGTTTGTCGACGCGGATCTGGCGGTACATTTTCTCGACGTCACCAGTAAACGTGTATTTTTACTTTCGCCATCTCAAAATGACATCTATGGCGTTGGTTTGTACCTTTGGGCCATCATTTCGTCATTCAAAGAAGAGCCAAAAATTGGTTTGAAAGTTGCGTCAAACGCAACTCTCAACCTTGTGGTGGTACTGGATTCTTTAATGACCGAGTGATGGGGTACAAAAACATTAAAGGGTGTGTTGAACACTCCATTCGAAGGATCGACTGGAGTCATATGCCCGAACTCTGCATATTCTGACATGCATTTCACATACTTTCTATGTTGCTGAGGATTAGCCTGATGACGCTTCTCTAACTGAACGAACCGCTTGATTGCACCCGAGTGTGTTGGACCCATATAGGTATATGTTCCATCTTTAAATGGCAGGCGAACCTGGTAACGGCTGTCAGGTAATCGTATTGTATTATTCTTAAAATGTTTCTCACATTTCTTATCTTTCTCAGCTTCATATTTTTTAAATGGCTCATCTTCTATCTCCCAAAACCTGAGGAGAGTGCTGTCAAGATCCATTTGATTTAAAAAACTCTGCACCGAGTTCGGACTCATTGATGTTATCTTCCCGAAAAGCACCTATCCCAAGTGTGTGTTGACCAATGGCCTTTCTTTTAACGTTCCCCAAAAGAATTTCGGCGTACATTTCGCTGCCTAACAGCAAATCTACCTTCGATGGAGTGAAGAACGTTGGGTCTGCTAGCTGTAGACCTTCTAGATGAGACATATTTTCTATCTTGATTTGTTGAGCCGGTAGAAGGCCAATCAGTGCCTTCAGAACCAGAGCTCGCATGCTGCTTGTGTACTTTGAAATTGTCGACTTTATTTGAAGATCGACGGTCCTACTCGCTTTTCGACTGCTGACCCTCCCCAACACTTTAATCTCAACTAATGTCCGTTTGGTTTGTAATTGTAACCGTTGAACCGCTTCTTCTGTAACAAACGATGCCTCGGATCCTGGGTCAACCAATGCTCGCAAGGTCAAAAAACTTCCATTCGATGCTTGTACCTGGACCAACGCCGTGGGTAGCAACACTTGTATGTTGGTGTGTGCATGGCAGTTGTTGACTTGGATGTCGTTGGTATGCTTGTCTCTGTGCGCTGGTGCTGATATTTATTGGACCAGTCGGTTGAACCGTGTTGTATAGTTGTGGTGTATATTTTATGTTGTGTTGTGTTGATGAAGCAAGCTGTGTCGGATACGAGGTTTGTGAAGCAAAGTGTTGTGCCGTTGCTTAAAATAATATAAACACTTTTGGCTTAGACAGTTTCGTTTGAAATGACTGTATGCCAAACAATTCTCACAAACTCGTATACTATACACAGTTTGTTTTCTCTGTCCATCTTCAAAAACTGTTTGCAATCTCTTAAGGAATGCTGTCCCTTCTTACAAACCTTCGACCGCCTTTAAAGCCCTAAATCGACATTGCAAAAACTCAAAAAATGCGGGAATTGATGGTAGCTCTTTACTACTGCCCAATTTTTCTTCCCATAATTGTTGGGTAGCGTTGGATAATTTTTGCAGAACGACGAAAATTAATATGGTATCCCAATGAGAAACAGGTAAGCCTAAATTTTCTAACGCATGTATAATCTCTTGTGATGTGTCTAATATCTATTTTATTCCAGCGGCTGTTTCCGTGTTGACCGACGCCTGACCAAAGAACAACTTGAGCTGTGTGTTTACCAGTACCCTCTTGTGATCGTATCGATCGTTCAGGATTCCCCATGCTCGCTAGTAGTTTCCTTTGTCGATGCCTAGATGTTGCAGTAGCCTCTCCGCCTCACCACTGATGCTCGACTTGAGATAGTGCAATTTTTGTACCTCTGAGAGAGATGCGTTTGTATGAATTAGAGATACAAACATATCGTGGAAGGACCTCCACGTCTCATAACCCCCTGAAAACATCGGCAGATTAATCTTTGGCAACCGCAACACATTCAATCTACCATGGCCCTCCTTATCGCTGTTGTCCATAGTGACCGATGTGTTTGCCTGGACGACACTATTTAACCTATCCACCGCATCCAACACGTGCGCCCTGTATTCGGAGTACAGTTCTAAAAATTTATCAAACACTTCAGCTAAATCCGATGCTTTCAAATCAGCCTCCAACTTTCCACCCTCTACGATCTCTTCATTATATCGTTCTACAGTCTTTAAGGAATTTTCCATCATGGCCAGCCTATTTTGAAGATAATTTTCCCTTTTCAACCTACCACTATCAGCCTTTTAAAATTGTCGTAATCTTTTTTAAAACGCGTAAGTAACGCAATTTGTAAATTCCCAAATGACATTTTGTAATTTATATTTTATTTTATTTTCAGACAAGATTTGTGTGATTTCATACAACAGTACAAGCAATAGTAAAGTAATATACTTACAGTGGCTCAACATTATAATGGGACACTTACGAAAATGAAATATATCAATTATTTTCTAGGAACTTATAAATGTTATAGATGAAATAGATATCGAATTTGAATGTTCATACTATCAGTTTATTAAGAAACAAAAATCATATGAATTCATTAACACAAATAAAAAAAAACAACCAAAAACTAAAAAAGGTCAAATTTTGTAGCTCAAAGTAATAATGGGACACACAACATTAATACACAAAAAAAATGTAATTCAGTCTCAGAATTTAAGATTTAATATTTTGTTGGAAGGCCGTTTTGCAGTATTACTGCTTCTGGGTGATTAGGCATCGATTTCACTATTTTCTGGTAATAATCTGGTGAAATTTTTTACCATTCATCCTTCAGAGTTGAAATCAGCTCATTTTTATTGCTAATTTGGTGCTTTTTTAGTTTTTCTTCTAAATAACTCCACACATGCTCTATCGGGTTCAGATCCGGCGACTGTGGTAGCGTTTCGAGCACATGGAGGCAGTTATAGAGAAGCCAACTTCTGATATTATAGGCCTTGTGTTTGGGATCGTTATCCTGGTAGAAGTAGCAATCTTCCGCAGTACCCAATTTTTCGGCGGTTTCCGACAGATTTGATATTAAAATGTTAGATAATATTTGTGGTACATTATGCCTTCTATAATATGAAGATTTCCGGGCCCTGCTGCCGATATTGCACCCCATACATAACTGATCCCAAACCGCGCTTTACTGTTGGCTTCAAATTTATTTCCTGTAGCTTTTTATTTGCTTTTCTCCACACATATGAACGCCCATCTGATCGAAAAACATTATATTTACTTTCATCACTAAAAATTACTTCACTCCAAAACGTAAAATCTTCATTTTTGTATTTGTTGGCGAAGGTTAGGCGTTTTTTCTAATTTGCCTTACTTATAAAAGGTTTTTTCCTAGCAACGCGGCCATTGAAGTTATATATGTATGGGGTGCAATATCGGCAGCAGGGCCCGGAAATCTATATACTATATACCATATGTACTGAAATACTGTCTGTCGATTAATTCACACTTTTGTATTCTATTATTTTATAGATAGTCAACTTACGGACACTTGTGTACATATGTATGTAGATAGATTTAATTATTGATACTTAGGTTTAAGTTGAAATGCGCAGATTTTAGAGTTAAGCTCAAATAGACACTCTAGGATTTAAGATACTATTTGCAGATGTTAAAATTAAATTCAAATTGATACTCTTTGGTTTCCAAATGTTAACAGATTAAGTTTCAAAAGGACAAAAACTGAAATGACTTGTGTTCGATTTAGGTTATTATAAGCTTTTTTTTTTTTCTCAGAACAAAAAATTTTTTATTTTTTTTTCTTTAATTATACCACTAACGACTCGAAGACCAAATGTTCAACTGTATATTTTAAATAAAACACTATGTTCCTTTTGAAACGTTATAAAATACAGATTTTTATTTTGTGTTTGCTTGCTGTTTATATTCGTGTTACAAATGTTTCAAATGGTTATGTTGCTAAACATTTTACGAGAAGTGACATTGACATTTATGATAATTTTCATCGTTTTTCTCTATTACAATAATTCACAATAATATTTATTTCTTAAAACATTTATTGAAATATAAAATGTCTTCAACAAAACTAATAAAGAAACAAGGATTGAAAAAACAACACAAATAACGTAAAATATTGCAAGCGAATAGTTAAATATCGAACCGTAACAAAAACTAAACCGAAATACAAATGTTAAGATAGCCCAGAAGTCAAGGAAAATTATGTTGTTGATACATTAACTAAAAGAAATACAAAGTACTACCAAAGTCAGGTTAAAAGAAAGTACAAATATAAAAATTCATAATTTACCTTCCTTTTTTGTCTTCTTTTGGGTCCTAATAGCTTTGTCATGTTTGGTCTAGGAAATATTATTTGTCTAGATTGATGTTTAACTTATTGTATTGTCCACTTTGAATTTAATTTTGAAAAAAATAACTGCCCCTACTCACTGTGAATTGATTGACATTTTCCAAAATGACGCCATTCAGCACTGTTTCTGCTCTTTCAGAATAAATGGGGGATTGGTAGCTAGACCGACGCGGAGATACCCTAGTGAATGTACGACAAACTTATACATAACAGACACTCATAACTACGTAGAAGACGCATACAATTTATACCCAAAAGACGACAGAACAGTAAAATCATCCGTCGCCAAACGGAACGAAGACCACACGAAATACAACAAAAAACACAAGAGAACATCCGACTGAACGGTGCATACATAGTGCAAGCACACGACAGATAGACCGACGACACCGCGATCGATATAAACAAGCCAGAGTCGCCCGTTACCGCTTTAAAAAACTGTTGCCTTATATCATCAAGAATTTTAACTATTGTAGTAGCACAGCTATGTTGGGATCTGAAACCTGACTGAAAAGGACAAAGCAGAGAATTTCTATTTAAATGACCGATTAATTGTTTTGCCAGTATCTTCTCAAAAAATTTTGACAGGGTAGGAAGGAAATTTACAGGCTGAAAATCAGTAGGAAGTGAGGGCCGTGATTTCTTAGCAACAGGTATAATTCTTGCATCAGGGAAAGTAGAAGAAGCTAAGCAATAATTAATTATGTGCGTTAGTGTATGTAATAAGTGAGGGAGAATCATTTTTACAAAGCTGAGGGGGATGCAATCTTCACCCACGGCATTCGATTTAAGGGCAACTATACTTTCAACAATATCATTCTCGTTTACTGCTTCAAAATCATAATTAAGCTCGCGTAGGAGTTCTTCTTGTAAGGAGAACTGAGGATTGTTATCTGTACTTGCTAGAAAAGAACAATTAAGAATATTTGGATCTAATCGACAACCAGAAACACCGTTTTTACCAACACCTATTTTACGTAAATTTGTCCAGAGCTGTTTGGAAGGAAGCGAGTCGTTTACTTTTACGTCTAGGTGCAAAATAATTACGCTTAGCACAGCGAGTGACGAAAGTACATTGATTACGGTATAGACAGTAAATTTCCCAGTTTCTAAATGTAGGGCTTCGTCTCCAATTTCTATATTTTTTTCTGCGGTTATTTATTGCATCGAGTACTTCGTGAGTGAACCACGAACATTTCAAATTTCTTATTTGTCTTATCCGCAGCGGCACATGATTATTAAAAAGATCCTCAATTGAAAAAATTAAGCTTATTATTGGCATTGTCAAGATACAAACAGTGTTCCCATGGTATTGCACATGCTTCTCTATGTAGTGAGTCAACGTCAATAGACTTAAAATCCCTGTAGGTGTATGTATGCAGGATTGCAACATGTGAAAAATCAATATTATAAGAACAAAACAACAAATCATGGTCAGATATTCCTTTAAGAGCAAGTTGATCAAAAAGGAGAAGTTTAGATGCATCAGATGGGGGTGGACGTGGTGTAGTGGTACTAGCAATCGCTTCTCACTCGGAGGGTCAAGGTTCGAAGTTTTCATTTGTGTAATTGGAACTCAGTTAGATCTGCGTGTGAAGGCATAACACTGACATGTAGATTTGGCTGTTGTAGAGTTTTCAAGCACAAAACAGCCGTTAAAAAAAATTCACAACCAGAATCATTCCGAGTGAAGAAAATCTCTCCGTCCTATTCGGACTCCCACCCCTGGAGAGTCAATATCGAAACCAAACACACCTGAGTTTCAAACCACTACATCACAATGTTGCTCCCTGGCAACAGTAAAAGGGTATCATAACCCCTTAGGCGCGCGTAAATTATACAAAAAAAAAAATCAGAGACTATTAACAAATCTAATAAGCTAGGATTGGCGATTGGAGCATATCGAGTAGGATGAGAGTTTATAACAACAAGACCATTGGATAGCACCAAGTCAAAACGTTTGTGTGATAGAGCATCATGCCTACCAAGATCAATGTTAAAATCTCCACATACAATGATATATAACTGTGCAAAATGTGCTAACGCCGAGAAAAACGGTTTTGGCGAAAAGCGTCTACTTGGGTTATACACACAATACATTTAACACAACCATCTAACACCTCTGACATTAAATATTCAATCCCTTTATGTTCGGATTTACCAATCACTTTACACCTAAATGTTGATTTGCAATAGATTGCTACCCCACCTCCAATTGTGTTTGTTATCCTGTCATTGTGATACAACTTACTTATAACCAACCATATCGAAGATATGATCCTGGATTTCAGGCTCAATCATGTCGGAGATATGTTCATGGATAACGGGCTTAAACCACGTTTCACTGACACAAATGACATCAACATCTGAGTCCTCAAAAACATATTTTAGGTAATCTAGCTTAGCAGAATTAAGACTACGTGCATTGGTGTGTGGTGTGTTATCGAAGAAACCTGCATGAATCTTAGATAAGATCCGTATCATTGTGCGCACAGTATTATTACCCACGCCACTGACCATGGATGATGTTCTACTTGACATAATCAAACAAAAAATAAGCAACTGAGAAGCAACTCAAAAGGAATGCAAGTTTTTGAAAATGAGATAAACAGCAGAAGATGAACATATTTATATAAAAGTTGAAGAAAAGCAAAAATATAAAAGTTGTAATAAAAATAACAAAATAAAAAAATGAAGTAAGATTTAATATTGATTCTTTCATAATTACGATTTTGTTTTTCCGCTGCAGCAGCAACATTCATATCCTCGGTTCTGTAATAATAACTTCTGTTGGCATTTATTTCCACTAAATCATTCAGTTCCTCTATCAATCATTTGCTCTCCCCATTAGCAGTTTATTTTACAAATGCACTGCCGAATTTTATGTAAACACCACACAGCTGATTATCGCGCTTGAGGGTCATTGCACGTTGTAAAATCGCACGGTTTTTCTTCGTTAAGTTGTCGTTGATGTAGAGACCATCCGCCTCTATTGCAGCATCACGAAAACAAAGCTGTTTGTTGTATTGTTTTCGATAATCTGCAGCAGAGCCAAAAACGGCGTTTCTTTCCTGTGGGCTATTGAATTTAACTATTATAGGTGAGATGGTTTTGTTACGTTGCCGTGGACGAAAGATTTGTTTCAGTTTGGGAGGACCGCAATCAATAGTAAAACAAATTCGATTGACAATTCCTTTGAGATTTTCCTCTGGTTGTTCGGGGATACCAAATAGATGGTCTCGTGGTATACGCACTGAATTTAAGGTAAGCGCCTTGAGGTTAGCCCCGATCTGTCCAAAGAGCGCATCAACATCACCAAATTCAATGTCTTCCAAGCACAAATATTCGATTTTGCTGGCAGAGATGACCTTGGCGGAAGGATGTTCGCTGTCCAATACACCTTCTGTTAATTTAAAAATTCTTTTTCACGCAAATTCAGGATAATTCCTGCATTATCTGCAACAGAACCATTGTCTGCAACAGAACCTTGCTGCCTGGACGCCGTAAAAATCCGGAAAATGGAAGATTGTTATTAATACCTCTGTTTGAAGGTTAGAATAGGAAACATCAACCATTGTAAGATCTGTAAAGAATAAAAGAAATAAAATTGAATTTTTACGTGAACACATGTTATGAATAAATACGTCATACAAAACGTTGTATATTTATTGTAGCCTATATACAGGGTGTCCCCTAATTCGTAAACGATAATTTGGTAAATGATTCCTGGGTATATTCTATGAAAAAAATCGTTCTACAGTAAGGGTCTATCTCGGCTGATGGAGCTCGAATTGGCATGGAATGATTCACGTGTTGACAAATACCTCTTAGGTTGCTCTTTGTGCAGAATTATTGGGGAAGTTATTTTAGGAATTCAACAAAAAAATTAGATATTGGATAAGCATGCGGGAACTTTAAAAATTCTTGATTTGCTTTACAATGATCGCCATAGTAGCGATCTTGATGTTAGTCAATGAAAAAGAATAGCTAGTAAACTAAGTCTTAAAAGAACTCAGTCTTCGGAATAGTTTCAGCTGTGATATCGTGATTGAGATGGTAAAAAATCAAAAATCATTGCGATCATTGCGTCTCAATATAACAAATTATGTGAATGATGAGCGTTTAAATTTAATTGCACTGGAACTTTCCCAGCTATAGAGACTTTTTCTAGTCGGCTGTGGGAATGTAACAGACATTGGAGTGGGGAAATTGGCAAAACTATTTCAATTGTAGGGTATTGAAAACGGTCTATAAAAATAACCTCTAATGGGATACGCAATATCATTGGCCAAGGAGCAAGCACAAGACTACAAGAACTACATATGACAGACCTTTACATTTGTACTGCTATTATGCACAAAATCGTCAACCCCTTAGCTTAGGGGGCTTGAATTTACCCGAGGTAGGAATGCCTGTCTTAAGAGTCGACTAAAGTCCAAATTTTTTAAACTTTTTGTAAAAAAGTTAACCAAAAATGTAAATATGCAATGAACAAAACTAATAATATAACTACCCCAGGGGGTACGCTAGGTAAACTGGTAAATCCACCCTCTTCGGAGGCCGATTCCGTGGATTCTGGGGGGGAAGAATTTGTTGCTAAAAGATGACCCCTTCATAAAGAGTCGTAAATTAGTAAGAACACCACAATCCCTATCAACAAGAGAAAATTCGATGTTGGAAGCTTATTACAAAAAAAACCTGTGAAGAAAGAGACAATTTTAGGCACCTTAGTGAAAAACTGGTGAGCGAAATTAATAAATTTAAGCTTGAACTGCAGCTGCTTAAAGAACAGGTCAATAATAACAATAAAAATGAGTAGATGCCTTAAATTGTAGTGCACTCTACGGATGAAGAAGAACTGCAAAGAGAGTGAGAACCACCTTTTAGTATGACAAAAAGGAACAAAAAAAGAAAAATGAGCATGTCTCCGGAGCATTCACCACCAAAGTGACCCGGAAAAGTCGAGAAAAGATGAAAGATAAAGAAACCAATCCACTCAAGCCAATAAAGCCTCCCCCAATTATAGTGCTCTGTATTAAGAAGTACGAAGGCTTATTGAATATTGTAGAGGAATATAAAATAAAAGCTAATACTGCTCTCCTGAATAGAAATGATGTTAAAATTAATGTGGATAACGAAGAATCCTACAGAAACTTGACAAAAATGCTAAAACAGAAAAAAGTTCAATGGTATTCGTTTGAAAATAAACTAACAAGACCAACCAAGGTTGTTGGAAAGAAACTACACTACTCATGCACACCTGTATGCATTGCGAATGACCGAAAAAAGAAAAACTTCAAAATACTTGAAGTTGTTAACATGCTAAAGCACAAGAGTAAAGCACCGCTCCCAATGTTCACGCTTACTTTTGAGCAAGATGAAGACATCAAGAAAATTTATGAAATTAAAGATATCCTAGGAATTAAAGTACAAATTCATCCTTTGCGGAAATCAAAGCTAGTTCCTCAATGTAAGAACTGTCACTCACAAATACTGCAGCTCAAACCCGAAATGCGTTAAATGTGCAGGAGACCACCATACAAAAGACAGCATAAGGGACAAAAATGCAGTCGCTAAATGCGCCAATTGTAGCGAAAGACACCCAGCTAACTGCACAGGGTGCGTAGTAGCATAAGAGCTACAGAAGGTAAAAGACAACAAGCAAAAGACAATGCAAAAGCCTGTTCAAAAAGGCGCAAACAAAAACGAAGAAAAACGAAAAAAAAGGACTTGAGAATGAGATCTAAGCCCCAAATGAATAAAAAATTGGATAGAGCTAAAAGAAATCTACCCTTAAGCGAAAATGAAAACTTAAGCCATATAACCGGTCCAAAGAAAACATATGCACAAGTTGCTTCGAAAAACGTTGTAAAACCAGTTGGAAATTCCAAGCCTCCCATCCCAGCAATGTTATGAAGTATATCATGCAAATAATTCTTAACAGAATAGAAGATATGGAAAAGAATAATAAGAAGATTCTGGAAAGAATATCTTTCCTTGAAAAACAAAACAGTAATAAAAGAACTGTAACTAAAAGAACACAATGGTTAAAAACATACGAATCTTATTATGGAATGCCAATGGCCTCGAGAACCGCAGAGATGAATTGCAAGCGACTCTCGATATAACAAAATTGATATATGTCTAGTCTCCGAGACACATTTTAAAATTGGAACAAAATACAAACTTCGCGGATACAAGACATACTATACCCCAGATCCTCACAATACAGCAAGAAGAATACCAGTCGTGTGAAATACAAGCCAAATCCGTAAACATAAAAACAAGCAGCGGCCAGATAACTGTAGCAGTGGCATATTGTTCTTCTAGCTACAGGGTGAAACAAAACAATATTGATAACCTCTTCCGTAAATTCGGAAATAAATTCATAATAGGTGGAGATTTCAACGCTAAGAACAAATCTTAGGGATCAAGATTAACAAATTGAAGACGAAGGGCCAGGAGTAACTAGTGTTAACTATCATTCAACGGGAAATCCTACTTACTGGCCCACAGATAGGAACAAAATCCCGGATGTTGTCGACTTCTTCTGAACTAAGAATGTCTCCTCAAATACTACCCAAGTTAAGGAACGGCCAGATCTTGACTCAGATCACTCAACTGTGCTGCTTACACTTGGTAATAAAATTATAATGAAGGAACAAACCCACGTCTAGTAAACAAACTAACTGACTGGATATATTTCAGATATTTAATAGATGAACGCATCGAACTATTCACAACAATTAATAATAGAGCACAGTCCTTCACCCTAGCTATACAAAAGGCTGCATGGGCTGCAACGCCAGAACTAAATAGTAAAGTAAAACGAAACGTGTATCCCAAAGAAGTTTGTGACATTATATCTGAAAAGAGACGAACTGGCAAACGATGTCAACTGTCAAGAGCTCCAAGTGATAAAAGTAGACTTAATAGCTTAAAAATAAAAAAGGGATAGCAGAATTTAAAAACTCATCGGTTAAAAGATACGTCACTGTGGACGGCTACAAAAAAAATTAAAAGACCAACGGTGTACATTCCGCCAGTGAAAAACAGTAGTGGTAACTGGACTAAAACAAACAAAAGGCGGATCTATTTGCGGAACATATTGAAAACCTCTTTAAGCCATACGACGATAATGGTAATTTCCAAAAAACCCAAAAAAAGCCCCGGGATTTGATCTAATAACGGGTGAAATTCAGAAAAAGCTGCCTAGAAAAGGTATGAAAAAAATAGCACAGATAACAAAAGCAGCATTCAGACTAAGGTATGTTCCACGTATGTGGAAGGTCGCCGAAGTTATTATGGTACGTAGGCCTGGCAAATTGCCCAGTGAAGTAACTCCATATCGGCCGATACCATTGCTGCCAATCCTGTCTAAGCTATTCGAAAAAATCCTTCTAAAACGACTCCATCCGATTCTAGAAGAAAAGACACTGATCCCAAACCATCAGTTTGGATTCAGAAATAAATACTAAACTATAGAATACTATACATAATAACTGATATATGTAGTAGAGAAAGCTTTAGAAGAAAAAAAAAATGCTCTACCATCTTCCTTGATGTAACACAGGCTTTTGATAAAGTCTGGCACAAAGGATTAGTCCGTAAACTACAAAAATATCTTCCAAAACACTACTATGGAATACTAGAGGCGTATATAATGAAACGATTATTTAGAATTAAGCAAGAAGATGAGTACTCCGCATTGAAATACATCAAAGCTGGAGTACCGCAAGGCAGTGTGTTAGGACTCGTACTGTTCCTCCTATACACGAACGACCTACCACAAAATGACGAAACTACTGTTGCCAATTTGGAGACGATCCTGCTGTACTTGCAGTAGGAAAACCCGTACAGGAGGCTACAGAAAAACTGCAAAAGACAGTAAATGATACATCTAATTGGACTAAAAAATGGCAAATAAAATTAAATGAACTGAAGTCGGTTCAGGATAACTTTACAAATAAAAACGTACAACACATACCTGTATACATAAATAATAAAGTAGTTCTGCATTCGAACTCAGCTAAATAATTAGGCTTGACTTTGAACGCAAAGATGTCAAGAAAAAACGTGATGAACTAGATATACAATCTATGTAATAAAATGTATTTGCTCATAGGGAGGTATTCATGCCTCTCAATTTATAATAAACTGCTTTTCTACAAGCAAATACTAACACCAATTTGGACATATGGCCTCCAGTTATGGGGGTGCACAAGTAAGACAAATCTTCAAAGAATACAATGCTTTCAAAACAAAGTATTACGCAATATTGTTAATGCGCCGTGGTACATACGTAACGCTGGTCTACATAGGGATCTAAAACCTGAAATGGTAGAGGACGAGGTTCGGAAGGTCGCAAGAAGACATGAAGTTAGGCTTCGCAGCCGTGCTAATTTAGAAGTATTCCAACTACTTAATAATAGCAATTTAGTTAGAAGATCCCGTAGAGTAAAACCTTTTGAACTAGTTAACTAGGTAAAAAGAAAAAAAATATATGTATATGTGACAAAATAATCACATTAATAATGCGATAATGAATTAAAAAACAAAAGGTAACAAACAAAAGTTAGTTCTTTAAAACAGTACATAAGTACATACTAGAACAAAATTGCTGATTAGTCTGAGGACTAGGTGCGATTGCTGGAAGGATGGTAACATCATGCCTGGGTGTTTTTAGTGATTCAAGTCCCACACTATCGCAAAGCTAGTAAGCGATGTCTTTCAACGATTTTCAACTAGCTACATGAAAAAAAAAAAAAAATAAATAATGGGGAGTCTTCGACTTATTTGACTCCTACAAAGCTGTTACCGATAAACCCATCAATGAAATTTTCGAATAAAAAAGAAATTCACGAAACCTACGTTTAGATAGATGTGGAAATTTAACTGACTTTAGAGTGTTGGGCCATAGTTCTATTCGAAAACTAGAAAAACTTGAGCGGCTCAGTCTGGATGGCTGCGAAGAACTGCCTGATGAGACGTTGTGTGGCATAAGTGCTCCACATCTACAATTTCTCGACATAAGAGGATGTTTAAGGATGACTGGTCGTGGAATTTCCGCTTTGGTAAAGAATTGCCCCGCTATTGAAGGAATCGCCTTCACTTGTAGTAAAGAAATGAAATCAACAAGAAGTTGTTGATGTACTAACTAAAGGCTTGAACGGATTGAGAACATTGACCATCGAGCGTTGTAATAAGTACTGAAACAAGGGACAGCCAACTAGAAGCGGCCTTTTCACAGCATTGAATATGATGGTGTTATACTGAAGAAACGTTCGGGTACCTGAAACGTGTTATTTTGTGAAAACACCATTAAAGCATTGCTAAATTTCATTTTTGTTTTAACTTAAACCTTTTGGGTATTTGTGTATTTTGTGTTGAATTTGCTTAACCCTTATGTCAACACCCGAATCTGGTACCCTATGATCAACACCCAACATACCCGGGTATGCACGTGGATTTTCATACAGTTTATATGAAGAACGAATATATAAACAGTATTGAAAATATTTGGTGACGGCTTTTCATTAAAGTTTATGGCTATGGGAACAAATATTTTAAAAATCTTTGGAAAATAGGTGGCATTCCTAGCATTAGTTACAGCAAAACAACGTCCTTTTTTTTATCTTCTCAGGGTAAATAATTGTATGCCAAAAAACCGGAAATTTAGCTTGTCTCTTCTTGTTATAAAATATTTCGAATTTCTATAATTAGTAGCAGTAATACTGGACACTAAATGTTTTAAAAACCAATACCTAGTTTTTTAGCTCTACCTTTTGATACAGGTCAAATTTGGGATGATGGTATTAAAGTAACAGGGAGTACAAGTATGCACATTTTGTTAAAATAAGTGAATTGAAGCAGATTTTCTTTGCAGTTTATTCGTTGACTAGCAAGACTGAACAGACGGAATATCTCAGTTGTGTTTCAGTATTTTAAGTTTTTGATGTGTGTTTTTTTTATAATATGTCTAATCAACGTCAAAAATTCAAATTTCTATCCGACGAGGAAGAAGACGTAAGTTTACCTACATACGAATAAAAATAAAAAGTGTTATGCAGAACTTAATATTTGTGCTGTTTTGAGTAGATTTTAGACCATGGTGCTGGTCCTGAGCATGATCCTGACCCTGGTCGATGGTCGATGAAACAAGAGGACTTCGAAATGAAGGAATTGACCCTGACTCCGACATTGAGAAAGACCCAGGTGAGATTGAGAGATTGAAGCAGAAGAAGAAGACTCCACCGAAACAGAAGAAAAGTTTGAAGAGGTAACTGCCGAAAGTACTTCCGAACCTGAGTGCTATCATGCACGTGACGGAATGGTATGGCGTAAAAACCCTCCAAACCCACATGGTCATCAGCAGCTTAATATTTTAATAATCACCCTAACAAAAGCCGGTCCAATTAACGCCACCAAATCATTAAGCATGAAGCATGTTTTCAAATTGCTAATTACAGCGGAATTCTGCGATGTCATCTTACGGGAAACTAATCGTCGGGCAACACAGACTTAAAAGAATGGAACACAAAGCATCATCTCCATCCGCCACGTATATGGAGTTACAGAAGAAGAATTAGATGCCTACATGAGATTTCTACATTTAGCCGTTCAAACTATGAGCATACAAACGACCTTTGGGGAAATATTGCCCACACGCTATATGGCGCTACCATGGGACTTCGCCGCTTTTAGGCCATTGAAAGGTTTATTCGCTTTGACAATAAATATACGCGTACTGAAAGGCTCAGAGAAGATAAAGCACCAAAAATCAAAGACTTTGGTTGATACTCAACGCAAACCTTCACAAATATTAAGTACGTGGCGAAAAAATAACGCAACTAGATTCACTCAGTACATTCCATCCAAGCCCTCCAAGTATGGCATACAAATTTGGTGGTATGTGATGCTGAAACATCATATCCGCTGAAAGAGATTATTTCTACCAGGTCAGGGCCAGATTGTGTGAGAGTTCTCTCACGTGAACGTGTGGTGAAACAACTTTGCTTAGAATACAAAGGGAGTAGATGAAACATCACATGTGGTAACTTTTTGAGAAGTTTTGACTTAGCACGGTCACTGACAAATGACAAAAAATTATCTATTCTGGGCACGGTAAATAAGAAACGAAAATTCATACCACCAGAATTTTTTATAGTGAAAAAAGGCATGAAACCAGCAGTTCATTCCTCAGAATTTGGATTTCTTCAAAATGTCACACTATGTTCCTACGCACCACAAAAACAAAGATGGTTGTGTTGCTGTCAACATCTCATTATACCAGAGATGTGGTTGGAGAAGTGCAAAAACCGAAAATGATAATTGACTAAAATGCTACCAAAGGTGGGGTCGATAATATAGATATAGGTCGACAGCAGCAAACGAAGTACGAAGCGATGGCAGTTGGTCATGTATTATAATATGTTGGATGTAGCTGCCTTGGCCACTTACATTATATATTATAAAAACAGTTAAGAAAAACTATCAGTGGACATCGACAATTTGTTCAGGAACTCAGCAACCAATTAGCAAAACCTGCTATCATTGCACGTGCGGCAAATCCACAGGTTTCAGGAAATTTTTCCACCAAAAATGGTTTAGAGGCCGTGTTAGGTCATTCCTAACCTTCAAGTTCTGTATCTGAAGGAGAGTCTTTTCGTACTAAACGTGATGCATAGAAGGAATCAAACACAAAGGCAATTGTTTCATGTGTGACAAACGACGTTCGACTAGAAAATCGTGCGAGAAATGTTCAAAGCCCGTTTGTAATGAAAACTCCACCAACCATACTATTTGTAAGCAGTGTATTTAACCATTACTCAATAAAATGTTTATTTAAATAAATAATCCTCCTCTATTTTCATTTTCGTCTCACAATTAAAAAATATTTGCCGAAATTTTTATTGCACTTTGCTTTGTGCATACCTAGGTATTTTGGGTGTTGAGCAGGCGGATACTTGGTCAAAATTGTAATCCCCCGCCTCAAATATAGTATGGTATTTAGTTTTTCCATATAATCTGCTTTATTTTTTGAATTTGTTAGGTTTCTTAAAGGCTCATTTCGATTGTAGTTCGAATTTATTAAAAAATTGCATTTTGAATTCCTAAGACATACCCGGGTAGGAGGGTGTTGATACAAGGGCTAACCGTACTGTTGCGGTAAATTTTCATACAACAAGTTAGGCTCTCTTTTCCTTGCGAGTCCCTTCGGTCCCTCTTTTGATTGAGTGGGAACACCAAGCTCTGGCGGAGGTGGAGGGCAGTCAAGGTCCCATCAGCCAGTGGCCCACCAACCCCAGACCTCGGAAAACAACCCAAATAGGTTCTCTGGGCGGTTCCAAACGGGACACCGTTGTCGGAGCCCATAGATAGACGGGAGACTCGCAATGAGCTGCATCAGACAGGACATCTGAAAGTCGCCGACGGGTGGGTAGGAACGCTAGAGCAGCGCCCCGAATCAAACAATATCTTCGCTTGAGATCCCGCTATCCCAGCTGTGGGTTCTTCCTGGTAGCGCTTTAATGGCAGCTAAACGTGGGTAAATGAAAATGGGCAACACGTGATTTTTCCCCGGAATCACGAAACCTCATCGAAAGACGAAAAAAGAAAAATCTTCCCCGAAAAAAAATTACGCGACAAAAAAAAGCGATAAATAAAAAAACAGATTTTCCACTAGGTTATAAAAGCTTCGTAGGAGCTCGACGATTTATTTCTGTTCAAGTTGGTAACGGGACACTCATCGGTAGAGCGACCCACTATTTCTGCAGTCCCGAAAAGCGCAAAAACGCTAGCTAACGGGTCGCGTGTCCGTTTATACTGTATTTCACAATAGACAGTATTTTTAACACAGTTTTTAGACAGTTTTTAGACAGTTTATTTTCATTTAAAGCAAAATTTAACTTTTACCGAATTACCGGTTTACATTTTGGTCCTTCGAGCCGGATAGAAAAATATAATCAGCATACAATTTGTGGTGTTAAATTTACAAAAAGCATTTAACCCTTTCGAACCTGTTCAAAAAATCCTACTTCTGAAACCGATATTGAAATTGGCTATAATGGGTACCATTTCGTACCTTGAAGCATAAAGAACAGATTTTTTTTATCTCCAAACGATATATTTTACAACTGTGTCTTGATCTGGATCGTTGTCTTTGCCGTAGGTGCACGCGTTGTGGTAAATTTTTTGCTAAAAAAACAAAACTTCGCTACTGAAAATTAATTCACTAGAACTATTAATCCACAAGTGTTTCATTGTTGTATAAACCGTAAGTAGTGAATCCACCTAAATGCCTGACTATTCAGCACTTGAATGCGGGTGAGAGTACAGGAAGTGGTTTTTCGGACAGCAGTTGCAGCGAATACGAGGCAGAAGACGATGCCAACTCTGAGGATGTAGAATCTTCAGAAGAGGAAGGTACAAGAAATTCGAAGAGCTCAAGTGAGGCCGAACATTCTGAAGGTGAAGGTTATATAGCAAAGAATTTTTCTCGAATTTGAAATAATCCTGAGGACAGTTTTATGCCACGAATGACAGCTCCAAGTTCGCGAGAACGTACGGTAGATTCAAGCATATCGGATATCTGTAGTGTAGGCGTTTTTAGTACTCCTGTACCATTTATAAAGTGCTGGTGGTACAATGGTGTACCGGCTCCAAATAACCCCACCCCCTCATTTTTATTTTTTTTTTAAGGTGATAATATAATTACCAGTTGTAAAATCTTCAAGATTGCATCAAAAAAAAGTTAAAAAGTAATGTATTTGAATTCAGGTTCGAAAGGGTTAAAATTTTAAAATTAAATAAATAAATCAGTGTGTAGCCCCTTAATCTCAAAAACAAATTCAATAAATACAAGTTGCTACTAAGGAATCAGAGGAATCAGAGCTGAACAGGAAGAAATCCAAGGAGTGGGACTCAACAAAGGATTCTAAAGCAGAGCTTTTAAAGAGGGACATCCAGGAAGTCATATTTCCATAATTTAGAGCACAAAATTCAAAGTGAGTACAATTTGCTCGTTTCGCAAATTACTAAAATAAATGGGTATATCAAAATTATTTATAAAAAAATGCAACCAAGTCTGAAAAGACTTTGAAAATTTTAAAAAGACCATAAACCCTACTCGCCGTACGAAAAATTAAGTTAGCACGCGGCCCGATCTCTTAGAAATTAATTTATCGAATATTAAAAAAAGATATGAGGGGATTTATAGTAATATGATGAGGCAAAAGAGGTCTACATTCTACAACTTTTAGATGAGCTGCAGAAACTTGAAACATCCACTTTAACGAACCTTGAAGCGTGTTCACATCCGCCAGAGCCTAAGAGGTCCCATGAGGTTCACCTTCCGAAAATCCATCCGCCTCCATTTACAGGTAAATATGAGAACTGGCATTCACTCCACGACCAATGCGTTTCACTCGTGCATAGCAACACATCCTTATCTAAAATAGAAAAACTACATTAATTAAAATCATACTGTAAAGAAAGTGTTGGTACATTACTTTATCACGTCAATGTGGACGACGTTAGTTACGACCAAGCGTGGGAACTTTTAAAATCCCGCTATGATTTCAAACGGATTTTAGTGAATCAGGAATTGAAGTTGTTTTATGATATGCCAGTCGTTCGCGAAGAATCTGCCATCGGAATCCGTGAACTTTTGGATAACTCGACGAAAATTTTACATTCGCTGAAGAGTCTCGACTTGCCAGTGCAAGTAATGTAATTATCATTTTTTTTCTGTTAAAGAAACTTCCGAAATCGACTCAGTCATCGTTTGAGTCTTCTCTTTCTTGGGACAAACAAGGAAATTCCAACTTTCAAAGAATTTTCTGAGTTTCTAGAAACAAAATTTCGAACATTAGAGATTGTGGATCAGCAACAAAACACAAAGCCCCCAACACAAAAAAGGTCTCACAAGAACGTCTTCCATGCCAATACGGTGGGAAAGGAAAATATCATTACGAGCCTGTAACAAATTTTCAAATGTGGATGTATTGCCACAAAACGAATAGTTGCCCAAGCAACAAATCCTGCCATTTTTGCAAAAAGCGACACAATCCCATGCTTCACTTTGACACCAAATCTGTATAAGCCTCACTCACAATCAGCCTTCTCTTCTAATCAGTTACCACCCAATTACAACACACAGCAAACATTATCTCACTCTAATCAAATACACAACACTAACCAATTCCCCACTGCTCAAATATCGTCGCACCCATCCACAATATCATATCTACACAAATAATATTAACAAAACATTTACACCCCAAAACCCAAACACACAGAATAAATATCAATATCAAACACATCATATATCCACCCAAAACCAACCGAAATGCAGCTTCTTTTCCTCCCTCTGATGAACAACAGTCACCGGCAAACGGCTTATACACTAACGACTTTGCCAACACAAAAGTTTTATTGGGAACAGCTATCGTCAAGGTGAAATCTGCTAATGGCGACTACATTAGCTTGCGAGCTTCGCTTGATCCCGGATCGCAAGCAACTTTTATCACCGAATCAGCGGCACAACTTTTAAGGTTGAAGAAACATAAAACATTCTTTGATGTCCAAGTTTTAGGATAAGTTAAAAATGGTTCCTGTCAAAATTTTCTTGAACTCAACCTGAGTTCCAAATATTCCGAATTTAGAGCTTCGACACGAGGTAACGTTTATAAAACCTTAACAGGGTTTTTGCCGAGGCGCGAGGTGCACCCAAGTAGATGGACACACCTACAAGGACTGAAATTAGCGGATCCTACCTTTAACCGACCCTCCAGTATCGACTTGCTGTTGGGGAATGAAATATATTGTGAGGCGGTTTTAACTGATATCATAAGAGGAGCAGAGTTAATTGCACCGCACCGATCGCCCAAAAAACTCAGTTTGGCTGGGTAGTATTAGGTAAAGTTCCCCTCGAAACACCACCCTCAATTCAGGTGTTCACCCAATTTTCCGATATAGACATACAATTAAGGAAATTTTGGGAAATTGAGGAATCACCAATCGAAAAGGAACCAACTGAAGAAGAAAATGGTTGCGAGGAACATTTTTTACAAAAAGTCAAGCGGTTGCTGGGAGGGCATTTTGAAGTTGCACTCCCTTTCAAAGAAAGTCAGCGTCCAGCACTGATTTCAACCCAAAAGAATAGCCAAAGTATGTTCTATAGGCAGGAAAAAAGACTGCTTACCAACCCAACACTTTACAAGGACTACAATAAATGTATACGGGAATACTTACTACTCAACCAGATAGAGGGAGTGAACATCTCCCAGGACATCACGCTTAAATCGCCTTTCCATTATGTTGTGCCACATCATGCCGTCTTCAAGGAATCTAGCACAACCACTAAGCAGCGAATGGTGTGCAACGCTGCATTCAAGACTGCGGAGGGCAGTTCCTTAAACGATCTTCTGATGACGGGACCTAAAACACAGACGGATTTTATATCAATTATTTTAAGATGGAGAACAAACAAAATTACCTTTACAGCAGACATCGAGATACAGCCACATCCAGATTCATCCAGAGGATGCATACTACAAACTCCTATATTGGCGAGAGGATCCAACAACTCCAGTCAAACTTTTCAAAGTAAAGGTCTTAATGTTTGGCACATCTCCTGTTCCATATCTGGCGAATCGTACGCTGAAAGATCTCGCTGATGACGAAAAGGTCACATATCCACTAGCAGCTCAAATGATACGGAAAGATATGTAAATTATGGAACATTACTATGACTTTGAGTTGCTTAAATAAGCTGGTCACACTGGCAGAATATCTAATGGTCATAGTCCATCATGGTCCATCAGCATCAGAAACAGCAAAAACATCTTGCCCGCAATTACTATGCACGTAGCAATAACAGAATGCAGAACAACACCAACGACTACGTTGCTGGCATATAAACAGCATGTCCAACGAAGTAAACAACGCTCTGATACCGTTGCTGCGTCTGCAAAGCTAAAGTTTGCAGCCTCGTTAACGTTAACTCCTCATGGTAAACAACGCCAATGGAATCATTCGATGGTACAGTTCCTATGCGCAGCTTAAGTGTTCATTTATAAGTTAGTTCTTAAGTTACCGAGCGTGTGTTCAGTTTCCTCATAGAGGAAAATAACAAATCTAAATCAACAAATTATAAATCGAACTTTGTTTTATTTGTGTAAATCGGACATAGTTCCCAAACATTACTGGCGCCCAACATGGGGCTACGCGATTCTAGAACTTTTTTTTAATCGTTCACGTTCACAATTTTGTAACTGCGGAAAGAAAAAGAAAAAATTCTTTATTTAGAATAATAGAAACTGAAGAAAACAATTGGAAATATTTCAAAAGTGAAAAATCAAACATTTTAAAATAATAGACAATCTCATGTTCAAGTTTACTAGTGAAAAATTAAACAGTGCAAAACAATAGTTCAGCTTTAAATTTACCAGTGGAAAATTAAGCATTACAAATCAATAGTCCTCATCTCATCTTTAAGTTCAACAGTCAAAGCAGCTATTGAAAAGCAATACTTTTTTTGGATAAAAATCATAAAATTATATTGTATAACAAGCAAGTACAAGTTACATACATATAACTACACCCTGAATGACTCGAACTGCAACCAACTTCAGACTGCTATAATTTCCAAACCGTTCATGACAGTGAGCTCAAATTTTGAAACATGACAGATAATTTTATTATTTACATGGCTTTTAAACGATTTGCGTCTCAGTTGTGTTGAAAAATTTTATACGCGATGGAATTCAAACGTGATAGTGTGATTGCTTTATATTTGGCTGGAAAACCGCAAGTAGCTATCGTTAGAGCCCTGCAGTACCTCAACGTGAATAAATCATTTGTGTCTCGAACCATAGCTCGTTACCGTGATACTGGCAACGTTGCAAAACGCCATGCAACATCGGCAGAAATGGTTCGGAAAGAGAAGGCTCGAATTGAGCGAAATCCGCGTCGAAGTGGAAGAAAAATGGCTCGTGAGCTCAACATATCGTTGGAACAGATGCAACACATACTGACAAATGAGCTTGGGCTCAAGCCATTGAAGTTCCAAAAAGCACACGATCTTACACCGCAACAGAAAAAAGTTAGAGTCGAAAGAGCGAAAGAGTTTCTACGCCTGCATGAAAGTGATGAGTTGCCGAATTTGGTTTTTCCGATGAGAGCAGGCAGCACCGATGGTGATTGTTTGGGCCGCCATAACCGCCGATGATCGCTCTCCGCTCGTATTTTTAGACCGTGTCGTCAAAATTAATGCAACCGTATACCATTAAACTGGCTTAGAGGCAGTATTGAAGTCTTGGGCAAACAATCATTTCGGCCAGAGACCGTGGACATTTCAACAAGACTCGGCACCGTCCCACAAAGCGCACGTCAACCAAGATTGGTTAAATTTTTTTTTTATTTATTTCAAGGGATCGGTACAAATTAATTTGTAGAGTCCGGGATTTAATGCCGGGGTACTATGCCCATGTGGCGCGTTTTGTCAACAGCACGCGGAGTACTGAGTTCCCATGTGGTCATCCACCTACCTACTTACCGCGCCCAACATTGCTTGATTTCGGTGATCTAGTGGGAACCGACGATTTCAGTGTGGCGAGGCCGTTGACCACAGATTGGTTAAAAAACAATGTTCCACACTTCATTTCTTCGACACAATGGATTGCAAATTCTCAGGATGCAAATCCGTTGGATTTCTCTGTCTGGCGTATTTTGAAGGCGAAGATTGGCACTAAAAAATTCCAAAGCTTGTACCACCTCAAACAAGCACTTCGCCGGGAATGGGCCAAAATACCGCAGAGCCACTTTCGTGCAAGTGGGATGCTTTCTTCGACCGTCTCAAGGCCATTATTCGCGCCAAAGGGGGACATATTGAAAACTACTGATACAATTTGAAAATTGATGTATTTTCCACCATTTTTTGATGTGGCACAATAAAACTTGAAAAAATAAGAAAATTGTAGCATTTTGAAAAGTTGGAGTTCGAGTCATTCACCCTGTATAAATATATTTAAATAGTATTAATATAGCATTTACGTAGATTTTGATTTTATAAGAATTGGAATAAGTTTGTTAAATTGAAATTGCAAAATCGAAATAAAGAAATGAATTATTTTAAGTTCTCTTTTGATTGTTGAAATTGATTAAGTTAAAATTAAGTTATTTTTCTTACTATTCTCTATATTCCACCTTTTTTTATTGATTGATTTGATTATTTTTCTAATAAATAAGATACCTAGATAAGGAAAGTTGAATTGTTAAAACTAAAAACCTAAATTTGAATTTTTCCTTTAAAATGGATGCAGCACAGCTAAGTGCAATAATTTCTGCTGCTGCACATGCAGCTACAGAACATACTAGACAAACATTTGAATCGACTGTTAATGAACTGACATCTCGACTTCGAGCATTATCAATTATCCAGATTATCAATTGTAACTGGTTGATAATCTTCCACGACCGTAGGTGTGAACCTGGTAGAATTTGTTATTAATCGCTAGACGTGGTGAAATCTTTACCTGAATTCAGTGGTGAGCAGGTGCGTATGTTTCATGGCGACAGGCCGCCTTCGCTGCATATAAGTTATTCAAAGCCCATGACAGGAGCTCAAATCATTACCAGGCAGTAGCCATTATCAGAAATAAAATTGTAGGTTCTGCAAACCAAGTCTTAGCTTCGTTTAATACTGTTCTCAATTTCAATGCAATTATTGCTAGATTAGATTTTACTTACGCAGATGAAAGACCCATTTATCTTATAGAGCAGGAGATGTCTATGTTGCGCCAGGGCAAAATGTCTCTTACGGATTTTTATGATGAGGTGGAAAAAAAACGAACTTTAATCATAAATAAAACTCTGATGATTCATGAAGGGAATAAGGATGTAATAGCTTCACTTTGTCAAAAATATCGACAGGATACGCTTAGAGTATTTGTATCAGGTGTACAGAAATCAATGTGTGACATTCTCTTCTCTTAGACCTACCGACGTGCCGGGTGAACTTGCTCTTGCTCAAGAACTCTAGGCAAATCAAGCACGGTATGTATTTGTGAATTCATTTTTTAATAAAAACGAGGGCTAAGGCAATTTTTCTTCTAGGCAAAATGACAACAACTATAGTCAGTACAACCTACGATATTCTCCTCACTACAGAACAACTCAATCCACTCAAATTCGACCCAGTTTAACCAATATGGAAGTAGACCCAACTCTTTCTTATTATAAAGTGCCAACAAATTTTCACAAGCCTGTACAAGATCCAAATCATATTCAGAGACCCAATATGCAAATTTTTAATAATAGCAATCGTCCTAATAATTCCTTAAAAACTGTCCAAAATTTGAATCAGTTGTGTGGACCAATAAACAATTCAAGTCAATTAAGGCGACGTAGTGATTCGGCCAGGCTAACATTTCCTAGGTTTCAAAGGGTCAATCACTTAAGTCAGAGATCACAACTTCCCACCACCACTTCAGAAAACCAATTTTGTTCATATGAACAAAATCCCGAACTAAACAATTATCTCGGCGAATAAAATTTTTACGAGGAATCTAGCAAAATTTTACAGGAAAACACGGATGAAGCTGAAGAAAAAGTTTTTGAAGAAACCAATTTGTGAGTCGAACACTGGCAGGAAGGGAAATAAAACTACTCGTAGATACGGGCGCTTCTAAAAATGATATAAACAATCTCAATAGCTTAAAAGGTATTAACCTGATTCATAAACCATTTTTCGTCAAATAAATTCATGGAACTTACCAGGTAACATCAAAATGTACTATTAATCTAGGAAGGAAATACTATCTTCTTCTTACTCCCAACTCTTGACACTTTTGATGGTATCATTGGACTTGACTTTCTGAAAGAAATCGATACAAAATTAAATCTTGTAAAAGGAATTTTAAAGTACAATGGAGGTGAAGAAATATTATCATATTTCTATTGTCGGAATGTTAACAATATTGCCATTGAAAAGAAAAATATCGACTTAGATTTAAATGAACAATTTTCGTTATTAATTTCACGACATTCGAGTTTAAAGTTTTTGAAGACCCCAATGAGGCACTTCCCTTTAACACAAGTGTTGTTACCACTATAGGAACCACCGATAGGGAACCGGTATATTCAAAAGCCTACCCCTATCCAATGTCAGCAGCCGATTTTGTTAATACTGCAGTTATTTTGGCCAATCTCGGAAAAGCTTCTTTCTTTTCTACTTTGGAGTCGGGATTTCACCAAATTAAGTTGTCAGAACGGCATAGGGAAACAATTGCCTTTTCCATTAATAATGCAAAGTATGAGTTTTGCAGGCTTCCTTTCGGATTAAAGAATGCACCTAGCATTTTTCAAAGGGCAATTGATGACGTTCTCAGAGAAGAAATAGGCAAATGTTGTCATGTCTATATTGATGACGTCATTATCTTCTCAACAACAAAGGAAGAACACTTCAAAAACGTAGCAAAAATTCTTACTCTGCTTTTTGAAGCCAACATGCGAGTCGCAGCGGAAAAATCTAATTTTTTTAAGGAAGAAGTAGAATTTCTGGGTTTTGTAGTTTCTAATAAGGGAATAAAAACATGCCCCAATAAAATAAGGGATATAATAGAGTATGCAGTTCCCAAGACACTTCGAAATCTCCGGTCATTTCTCGGATTGTCTGGGTACTATAGGCGCTTTATACGAGACTATGTTCGAATTGCAAAGCCTCTCACACAATACCTGCGAGGAGAGAATGGCAATGTGAGTAGAAATCGGTCAAAGCACGTTAAAATCTAATTCACTGACGAAGCATTGGATGCTTTCGATAGAATTAACAAAATTTTAGCCTCAGATGAAGTTCTTCTTTTGTACCCAGAATATGGGAAACCATTCGATTTGACGACCGACGCATCGTCACATGCACTGGGTGCTGTTCTTTCTCAGGAAGGAAGACCAATAACGAACGTTGTCTTCTACTGAGGAAAGCTACGCTGCGAATAAGCGGGAACTCCTGGCGATAGTGTGATCATTACAAAAGCTTCGTAATTATTTATATGGTGTAAACCGTCTTAATATTTTTACGGATCACCAACCTTTGACTTTTGCAATATCCGACAAAAATCCAAATGCAAAAATCAAAAGGTGGAGGGCTTTTGTGAAAGAGTTTTCGCCAAAAATTTTTTATAAGCCTGGTAAAGAGAATTTTGAAGCTGACGCTTTAACTCGACAATATTTAAATTCTCTCGAACAGTCTCAAAGTTTCACGACCCATAGCGAGTCCTCTCTTAATCAAACGATACCCAGCATCCAAAATCCATTAAATTGTTTCAGAAACCAAATCATACTTAATAAAGGCATTGAGCTTGTTAGAGATACTAAAATTTTGTTCAAATTTCAAATAAGGCACACCATAACATTTGACACCTTGGATAATCTTCACTCCATTCTGAAAGATATTGTCAACCCGAACGGTACAAATGCAATATATTGTGATCTTCGAATTCAGCTCAGATTCAAAACAGTTTAGTCAACTTGTTTCCTTCAGTAAAATTTCTGCATACAATAAATATGGTAACTGATATTTTAAATCCAACTGACCAAGCGGAAATCCTTGCAACAGAACATAATCGAGCACATCGATTTCGATTTCTGAAAATAAGCAACAAATTCTTCAGGATTATTATTTTCTGAAAATCCAAAGAAGACTTAAGGAAATAGATTCCAATTGCAAAATTTGTCGTGAAGCAAAATATCAGAGGCATCCACCGAAAGAAAAAATTGGTGAACTCCTATTCCATATTATCCCGGTGAAATCCTTCACGTGGGTATTTATTCTGCAGATGGAAAGTATTTCCTTACTTGTTTAGATAAGTTTTCCAAATTTGCGGTACTTAAACCAATTAAATCTAAGTCAATAATTGATATAAAGGAACCTCTGTTAGAAGTACTAATTTTTTTTAAAAATATGAAAACTATTGTTTGCGATAATGAGCCATCATTTGTTTCGCAAAGTATAACATCTTTGGTTAGAGATCACTTTGACATAAGCATGTTTAATACGCCACCTTTCCGTAGTGTTTCCAATGGGCAGGTAGAAAGGTTTCATAGCACTCTAACGAAAATAGCTAGATGGACGAGACTAGAAAATAACATTAATGACACTGCTGAGCTACTTTTACTTGCTACATTTAAGTACAAGAAGACGATCCATTCAGTAATAAACTATAAGCCTATTGACATTTTGCAATCAATATCAGACTCATTAAAGAATGAAATTCAGAAAAAATAAGCGAAACCCAAGATTTTAATTTAGACTACCGCAATAGCAAAAGACAAATACGGATATTCGAACCAGGGGAAAAAGTCTTTGTACGAACAAATAAGCGAATTGGGAATAAGTTAAGGAAACTTTTAACTGAGCAGGTTAGTCAAAAAGATTTGGGTACCACGGTTCTTATCAACAACAAAACGGTTCATAAAAGTAACGTGAGGTGACTTATTCTATAAACAATGCAGCTGACATTATTAAAGCAATTAAAAAATAAAATTTTATTTGTATTTCCCTTAGCTTTGAACAACACAACACACGAAAACGTTGGGAATCAATTGGCACCCTAGTTCAGATATGTTTTCATTTCAGACCCTCGCCGTCGAGGAAGTAGTTTCAAAACGGACCACCCTATCAACGATCGCGCGTCTCTTTGACCCCCTAGGATGGATTTCGCTTTGCGCGAAAATTATCATGCAGAAATTGTGGCTACATGGATTATCATGGGATGACTCAATTCTGGTGGAAGTACGTCGAGAGTGGTCGTCTCTTCAATAAGAATTGGCCGTGATTGAAGACATCCAGATTCCCAGGTGGGTAAACACACAAGGACAGAATGAGCAGTTGGAACTCCACGGATTTAGTGACGCATCCATCAAGGCGTATGCAACGGTGGTCTATCTCCTAGCTTTGGACTGCAACAACATCAAACACACACATTTACTCATCTCCAAAACTAGAGTAGCGCCACTCAATATGGTTTCACTGCCAAGATTGGAGCTTTGTGGTGCAGTAGTCCTGGCAAAGCTTCTGAGCTACTCCCTATCTGTGCTCCCAGTACAAAACATCAAAACAAATGCCTTTACTGACTACACAATCACCCTCTGTTGGATATCTGCACCACCAACTCGATGGAAAACGTTTATCGTAAATCGAGTAGCTGAAATTCAGAGACTGATGAATGTTAGCATTTGGAGACACCTCCCAACCAAACTCAATTAAGCGGATTACGGTATTACTCTCAATACTCCAAAATAACGCACTCTGGACCAGCTTTTCTTCAAAGACGATGGGAATTTTCCATTCCAACACAGCCCACGCAACTCGACACACAAGAAGAGAAAAGAGAAATCAAAAATCTTCTCGCTATAAATGATGAAAATTACATTTTAAAATTAATCCAAACTCACTCGAAACTCACAAACTGTTTACGAATTTTGGCTTATGTGAAAAGATTCACCAACAACACTCGGAAAACAGAAAACTTAAGGTTAAAATCATTTTTGAATGGTACAGCAGGAAATGTTTCCTGATCTCTTCAATGACTTGCGTAGAAATAAGTCAATCAAGGTGCAGAAAATTCTCAACCTTTTTATTGATACTTTATACTATTCATAAGAATAGTATGCAGATTAAAGAATTCTAATCTGACTTATTACCAAATGCACCTAATGATTTCATAACCAGACCACCACTTCACGAGACTCATCGTCGACAATGCACATGAGCAAACGCTTCATGGTAGCCTACAACAAATGACCGCTTACCTGCGAAATCAATTTTGGATTTCTAATTCTAATGGAATGGTGAAAAAACACATCTACCAATGCACCATATGCTTTCGCTATAAGCCCAAGTCCATGCAACAGGGTAACCAAATCGAGTCCATTTATGCATACAGGTGTTGACTATGCTGGATCTATGGAAGTAAAAGCTTGGAAGGGAAGAAGATCGAAAACGCTGAATAGATATTTTGCAATATTTATTTGTTTAGCAACAAAAACCATTCACCGCGAAGCCGTAACAGACATGATTACCCAGGCCATCCTTGACGATTCACAGCACAGCGCGGAATTTGTTCTAACCTGTATAGCAACTAAGGTAGTAAATTCAGAGGAGCCAATGCGGAGCTATTGAAAATGCTCAAGTCAGCCCAGCACAACTACAATGAGATCGCCGATGCAATTAGCAAATTTCGAACTAAATGGAATTTCAATCCTCCTGCTTCTCCTCTTTTCGGGGGACTATGGGAAGAAGGAGTGAAATCCGTCAAATTCCATTTGAAACGAGTTGCCCGCAACGAAGCGTTAACCTTCGAGGAGCTCAGCACACTTATATCTCAAAAAGAAGCATGTCTCAAATCGAGACCCCTCTACCCCCTTAACCGACAACTTCGACGATTTTACCACGCTTACACCACCGCACTTTTTGATCGGGACTTCATGCAACGATATGCCTGAAGCAGACCTAGCAAGGAAAAAAATCGAATACATCGACCAATGGAAAAGATTACAAGCCTCACTACAATCGTTTTGGAAGGAATGGAGCCGTGAGTATTTAACTCGTCTTCAAAATCGCCCAAAGTGGTTGAAAACGGAGAAGCAACCCAACGTTGGAGATTTAGTCCTGCTAAAGGACGAACGGCATCTACCATCGAAATGGCTTTTAGTTCGTATTACGGAGATTTGTCCAGGAGCTGATCAACTAGTCCGAGTAGTGAAGCTAAAAACTGAAACCGGAGAATTCAAAAGGCCAATAACGAAACAAAAAAAAATGCACGCAACACGAAAAACCGATACAATATAATACTTAAACTAAAAAACAAATCACATATGCAGGTATTCAGTATAATAAAAAATTAATAAATAAACAGAAAAAAAAATCTGATATGTATATTCAAAATATATACCTAAATAATACGATGAATCTTACACACTTACAGTCTACTTTGATAAAAAAAAAATTAGTTTACCAGTTGTAGACGCCCGCCAACTGTTGCTAAGTGTATGTACATATGTATGTGATTCCTTGGTTCACGAAATTAATTGTCAAGGCCCCAAATGTCAACAACTCTAATGAGTTTCCTTTGCTGCTTTCACTGCTAGCTGAAAATATTTAAGAAAACGAAGCTTGTTAAATAAGGAACAAAATTCAAAATCTAAAGACATATATCTCAATCAACATCACAACAGAACATAACTAGTCATGCAACAAATCTCACAGCTGAACTCATGTCCGCACATCAGAAACCCATTACATCAATATCACCAATTTAACGAAATCCACAACAAAACAATAGCCCATAAATAATTAAACATTCAAATTTCTGCACCTCAAATAATAACAAAAATACTCGCTTACACACCCGCTAATTCACAACTTAAATCATCATTTCATTTAAAATTAAAACCTTAAACTAATAAACAATAACAAACAATTAATTCATCTCATGCAATTTTCTCTTTTTTGACATTTCGTTCACCCAACCAAATAGACAAATACACATTCATTCCACCTAGAATCCACAACTTTCACGTAGTTCACACTAAATTGTACTCAACACAAATTCAATCACATACCCATCCACATACTATGATATAAGCAACAATACAAACCTCATATACTCGTATCATATCATTTATCCCAAAGTTTAATTTAAATTTTTCACAAATCTTCACATTGATTCACATCACTTACTCAACACAGCAAACAGAAATCGAGAAAATCAAAACAAGAAAACAACAAAATGGAATTCGACACAATTAAAACAAAACCGGTAAAATGAGTAACTAAACAACACAAACATACATACACACTCCTATGCTCAACACAAAATGCCGTTCAATAAAAATTAAAATGTACATTGTAATTCAACATACTCGTATGTACTATCAAATAATTATAACTACTCGTACTTATTACAAAAAAAAACTCACCTGAAATAATCATCCTGATCCAAAATGAAGTACTCGTACTTATTGTATTAAAATTTATTAATCGATAAATAACTTCGCGCTGCACTTTAAAAAACAAATCGCCGGATGCGATTAGGAGAACGACAAGGACAACATAGCGCATAATCAGCGATTCCTCCCCAGATTCAGCGTCCGCATATAGAGATCCTACTTTCACTTTGTGTCTCCATATGTCATTTGTGTTGTCCGTCCCTTTTTTGCAAATAATGTTAATAATTGAATTCTCTTTCCATGTAACAATACCTACGGTCATTGAAGTAGCAAAGTACCGAACCACAGGGTGTTCATATATCATTCAAGGAAGAACGAGTTAGTTGCGAACACACAACTACGTTGCAGTAGTTTCACATTATTATTAATATGATTATTAAATTATTTGAAATTTAAAATAATAAACTGGGCAAATACTCGACATGTATACAAACAAAAACGTGTCCTAAAAATGTTAAAGTAAACACAAATTATTGGAACATATGAGTAAATTATATCATGCAATAAATAGCATAACCGAAACATCAGTTGTATAAATAGGAAAATATTCGGGAATAAAAACAACTCAATTCTATAACGTTGCAAAAGGCGGTTGTTTTATTTTACCCAGTTTATACAGTATTTCATAATAGACAGTATTTTTCACCCAGTTTTTAAACAGTTTATTTCATTTAAAGCAAAATTTAACTTTTACCGAATTAACGGCTTACACAAACTATTTGGAGTTTTTGCGAAATAATTTACCAGAGCTATTAGAGGACATTTCACTTATTTAACTAGCTTCATCATATTTCCAAGAGGATGATGCTCCAAATCACTATGGTTGTGAGGCTAAGAATGGGCTAGATGAGGTAACAGTAGATAGAACAAAAAGGACCAGTTCACTGGACTGCAAGGTCTCCTGACCTTATAGTATTGGATTTTTTTTTGTATGGGGAAGAATGAAGGAATTAATTGAATTGGAAGAGCGTATTCTCGAAGTGTCAACAAAAGTGAAGCAGCAGTTAGCATGAATAAACATTCGCATTGAAATCCAAAAGCGGGCTCTAGCATGCATACAATAACAATAAGGACAGATTTAGCACCTGTATTTAGTATTTATTCATACATGTACATAAGATACAGTATCTTTTAAGTATCTTTGCGAGATAGGCAAAAAAGAAATTTTACGTTTGTGCTTGATAAAATTGATAATAATCCTAAATCCTAAACTTGTAATTATAATTTTACCTTCAAACTTAATAGTTTTAGTTTTTATCATAGGTACTATAAATCTGTAGTATGTTACATTACTCTATTTGAAAAGGAAAGTACTGTTTTATAGGCTGGAAAAGCAAAGCGACAAACTCCTTTGAAAAGCGTAAATTTTGTTTCTTCCGCGCAATTTCCTGTGCAATGAGTTCCATAAACGAATAGCATTGATGAAAAACTGACGTTCAGACGAGAGGCAGGTGAAGCGTTGGTTATTAATCATTTTTGTGCGATTGGAGGAAGTGAAAACCAATCGTTCATATAAATATTATCCGACCTAGCAAGTCCAAAGTTTTATATTTTAAACGACATGCCAAAAATACGCCTTGAGAAACTTGGAATGTGATCAAATCGTCTCAAAACAATATGTATCGAGACATGTTGTTAAAAGTCACATTCAGTTTCCTCCGACTACTTGTTTCGCAGTGACAAAAGATTTCGCATCCATAAGTTAGGATTGGGACAACTAGAGTTTTTGCCAACATAAGTCGAGTTTTCATTGGTGAAAGGCTATGGGACTTCCACAGCCTTTGTAAAGCACCAAAACTTTTTTCAACGATGGAGTTTATTTGATCATTCCAACCAAGTGTCCTATTAAAAATGACACCAAGGTTTTTTGCTGAGTCAACATAGCTTATAGGTCAATCGTTAAGATAGGGACTGGGAAAGTTAGACAAATCAAGGCTTTGCATATGCATTACAATGCACTTTGATTTCTCAGGGCTTAGTACTAGACCATTAAGTTCTTCATTCAAGCATTGAACACATTGTTCAATAAAATCAACACGCTGCACGTCATCTGCATACATGTGACCCTTTGAGTGAACAATTACGGTTGTAAGATCATTTATGTAAAGACAGAACAACAATGGACATAGGATCGAGCCTTATGGTACGCTCTTGTTCGGCGCTGGTTATTTTGTTTAACCGTGTTGTACTTAGTTGAAATATGAGTCGTACAGTATCAACTGTTTTATTATATTAAAAAATGTACTGTCCTAAAAACTGTGTAGAAAACTGTGTAGAAAAATATAAATTTAATATAAAACCAACTGTTTGCTTCAACGTTATAAAATTAATTATTTATTTTGTGTAAAAATGTCTTCCTTTTATCTTAATTTTTGACGTATGCAATTTTATCTCATGAGAGATTTATCATAAGTATGTTTGTTTACATATTTAAGTGTATGATATTCTATGTTTTTATTTTTCATTTTATAGAACAAATTTTAATTTAAACTTAAGGAATTCTCCAGTGGTCAAAATAGTGCTGAACAAGTGTGTAATGTAAGACAAAATTAAAGGCAGAACTGCCCTAATGAACACAGGGTTTATGCCATCGACGCTTGTAGCGTTCGATTTGACGGATAAAAAACTCTCGACCACATCATTATCGTCAATACGAGAAAATTCAAATGATTGTACAGTAGAACTACCTGGACTTATAGCTTCACTATCACTGGTAAGTGTACAGACCTGTGCGCCCGATTGTAACATGGATGAGACGAATTTTTTTATTTAGCTCATTTGCATTGATATTCTGCACAGAAACGGGTTTAGAGCTGACTATCGACAAGTGCACTGTGAAACTCGCTCCTCGCGTGGAATAAAAAAAAAACATAAAAAAAAATTCACTGTGCGGGCCAAAAAAAAACAACAACAAAACCGCGCGAGTGCAGTGAAACCGAAATCCACATCCACAGCGCGGGCATCACAACTTTCCTGCCCCTGGTCAAACTGTTGCTTGCACAGCGCGTGCAGTGACTGAGTGTATGTAACAATCGATGGATAGCGGGCTGTGGGTAAGGATTTTGTTGGTGTGCTGTTTTGTATTGTTGTAAGGGATAACACCTACAACAATTTAATTCTGTAAACCAACTCTCAATTTGTACTTCACATCTGCGCTTAGCACCATCGGTGTTTGTATTTTTTGTGTTTGTCTTTTGGTATAATGACTCGGGAATTCACAGAGGATATAGCCAATATATGCGGGCTAAAAAGTAATCACTTTTCTGCGTACGTCCACGTGTGCAAATACAGACCAGTTGTCTGTTGATGTGCGCTCCCCTCTAGGCTCGTCGGACCATTTCTCGTACACCCACCACACAGTTAGAGAAAAGATTCCTAAAAGAACCGTATGGCAATACGAGAATTACAACTGGAGCGGTCTTAACAGCTTCTTTAGGAATTTTAACTGGCCGTTATATTTCCTCGATAACGACGTGGATGCCGCTGGTGATATGATCACAGACACCATTCTCTTTGGAATGAGAAACTTCATCTGTTTGCTCAAACGCGAGTTTTTGTTTTTTACAACGACGAAAGAAAAAACTAAGTTATCAACGACAAAAGTATTTATTTATTCGAACCTTACATGCGTGTTGTCACCTTGACGATCCATCAGCGAAAGAGACTGAGGCATAGAAAAAATATGTTACGTTACATGCATGTACATATGTTATGTACTTCATGAGTTCAAGTGGACTGTACAATTAATTAACTATTTACTTTCGATATAAAATACTCATTTGGTACAAGTTAAAATCAAATAGGGTAAGTAAACAATGTTTGGTAAGTTTCAAAAAATAGAGAAAACAATTAGGTACTATTACAAAGTAATGCAAGTGAGTTTATATGAATAATTCAAAAATATGTATAAATCATGAACATTCAGCCCCCCCTGAAATACCGCACGGACTTTCAGCTAGTGGTAGTGGAGCAATTTTAACGATGGGTCGAATATAGTCACCGAATTGAGTTTTGACGGTAACGACTCGAATCTTGTTGTCTTTGCCGGGATGAGTATGAATAACACGACCAAGAATCCATTTTGACGGAGGTGTATTAGCTTCTTTAAGGAGAACGATGTCGTCTTTTTTGATGTTTGACTGGGAATTTTGCCATTTTGGACGCTGCTGAAGAGATGTTAAATACTCTTGGTGCCATCGCTTCCAAAAACCCTTCATGAGTGTCTGCAAAAGATACCAATTAGTTTTTAACGAAGAAGAATTGAAAAAATCGGGTTGAGGAACAGCTGTGTATGGTTCCCCTATCATGAAATGAGCTGGAGACAAGGCAGCGGGCTCACTATCGGGTGTAGACCACATTGGCCGTGAATTGAGCAAGGCTTCGATTTTAGACAGAAGTGTATACATTTCTTCATAGGTTAATTTGTTCTCCCCAATAACGCGTCGTAGGTGCTTCTTGACGGATTTCACCCCGGCTTCCCACAAACCTCCAAAGTGAGGTGCCGAGGGGGGAATAAACCGCCAAGCTATGTTGTCTTTCGACAGATGATCAACAACAATATCGTGGTGCTTACGACTATGAAGACAATCGTACATTTCCTCGAGTAACCTCTTTGCTCCATGGAAGTTGGTGCCATTGTCACTCCAAATTTCCGACGGCTTGCCGCGACGCGCCACGAACCGATCCAGAGCCATCAAAAAGGCGTTCGAAGACAATTCACCGACGAGTTCTAAGTGAATGCCTTTAGTGACAAAGCAGATAAACACGGCGATGTAGGCCTTAACAAATCGAGGATTCCTACCGCGTG
Organism: Volucella zonaria; assembly: GCA_963966105.1. Classification (NCBI taxonomy): domain Eukaryota; kingdom Metazoa; phylum Arthropoda; class Insecta; order Diptera; family Syrphidae; genus Volucella; species Volucella zonaria. The sequence continues at coordinate 3,769,698 of OZ014535.1, read as the reverse complement.
ACAAACGTAATATAATCGGTCCAGCATAGTCAGAACCAACCTTGCTAAACGGGCGTGAAAACCGAATTCTTTCCGCTGGAAGATTACCCATAAGCTGCGATGACGCACTTTTACGTTGGCGAAAACAAACAACACATTTGTGTACTATACTACGTACCAAGTTTCTGAGACCGAGTATGTAATAACTCTGTTTGAGCAACGCTAGCATTTGTGTTTCTCCGGCATGAAAATACTTCAAATGAATATGTAACGCGATCAAGCGGGATATCGGATGCGATTTTTCTAAGATTATTGGATGTTTTGTATAGTACGACAGGTCCGATTCCTGCAAACGTCCACCAACGCGAAGAACACCAACCGAGTCAAGGAATGGGACTAAGGAATTCAGCTTTTGTCCCTTCCGTAGTTCATTTTTGTTTTTAATATTTTCGATTTCGATACGGAACATTGTAGACTGAGCGGATATTATTAAGTGTGTTATAGCATTTGAAATTTCATTTGTTGTAAGTGCATTAAGAGTACGACAATTTATTACCGACCGCGAATTTGATATAAAACGATATAGGTATGCTACAACCCGAATAGTCTTTAACCAGCTTGAAGAGTTAATTACAAGGTTTTCTAAAATGTTTTCATTTGAGGTGTTACATACAAGTACCTGGAGTTTAGATATACTTCTCTCTTCGAGTTCTTTACACTGCACCTTATGGACGCATGGCTCCGATGTCGGCCACTCCTCTTGATTCTTCCACAGCCATGACGGGCCCTTCCACCACATCTCATTCATTGATAAAAGAGAAGGTGAAATTCCACGGGTAGCGATATCGGCAGGATTATCAGCAGATCTCACGTGATTCCAACATTCGTATGAAATTGATGACAGAATTTCCGACGTACGATTCGCGATGAATACCGACCATTTTTTGGGTGGTGCCGACAACCAGTGAAGAACTATAGATGAGTCTGTCCACGCGTATAATTTAATATCCTTTATCTTAAGGCAATCTTTAAGTTTGTTAATAAGTCGAACTAAGAGAAGAGCACCGCAGAGTTCTAATCTCGGCAAGGATAATACTTTTAAAGGGGCAACCTTGCTTTTCGAAGCCACTAACGAAACGTTTACTATACCGCCGACGTCTACACTTTTGCAATACACCACAGTTGCATAGGCATCTAACGAGGCATCACAAAACGCGTGAAATTCAAAATGTTCTTTATTAGTCCATACGATTCTAGGAACGCTAATGTTTTCAAGAAGATGTAATTCACTCCGAATCTTTAGCCAAGAGTCAGTTAATTCTTTGGGAAGTTCATCATCCCATTTTAGTTTAGCACGCCAAAGATTTTGAAAAAATATTTTAATACCGACAGTTACTGGTGCGAGAAATCCGATAGGGTCAAATATACGAGACGATTCTGATAGAACGCGGCGTTTCGTATGTACGAGTGCAGCGTCCTTAGACGGACACCATTGTAGTCCCAGTAGCTTTACTGAGGTTGATTCTTCAAAATCAATCGGTGAGAACTCTCTCTGATCTTTTGGTAATGAAAGCAGCAACGACCAACAATTGGTCGTCCACTTCCTCAAGTGGAACCCAGCTCCCTTAAGAAGACTAAAGAGCTCCGATTGAAGCGCGATGAGATCATCAATGCTGTCAGCTCCTGTTATGACGTCATCAACATAGAAGTCCTCGAGTAAAACCTTAGAGGCCCGCGGGTGTGTTTCCGATGAATCTAATGCTAGCTGCTTGAGTGTACGCACGGCGAGAAAAGGTGCACAAGATGTTCCGTAGGTGACTGTTAAAAGCCGATAATGCTTATAAGGAAGTTGATTGGACTCCCTCCAAATGATGCGTTGGAAGTCGGCATGCTTTTTGGAAACCAGAATTTGTCGATACATTTTTTCGATATCGCCCGATAATGTATAAACATGACGACGAAAACGAATACATATCGAAAAGATATCGGGCTGTATAGTGGGACCAACAAGTAAAGAAGCATTCAATGATATTGAATTGGTAGCATTAGCAGAACCGTCGAATACGACACGAATTTTAGTTGTACTGCTATCCATTTTATAAATAGCGTGATGAGGCAGATAAAAACACTCCGTTGTGGGTCGAATAATATCCAGTTCTGGAATTTCTTCCATATGTCCTAAGGACAGATATTCCTTGATGAATGCTGAGTATTGTTGACGCATTTCTGGAGCAGATTTGAATCTGCGTTCGATCGATAAGAAACGGTTGAAAGCTACGTGAAAAGAATTACCGAAATCAACAACCCTGTCAGCATATTTGAAAGGAAGCTCAACCACGTATCGACCATCAGAGCGTCTGAAATGAGTTGTCGAAAAATGGTCCTCAGCCTTCTGCTCAGCTATAGTTAAACTGGGTTCTGTGTGAACTTCTTCCACATGCCAAAAGCGTTCAAGATTAAACTGTTGATCGAAGTCTAAGTTGGTACAATGGGATTTTACTTCATGCTCTGAAGTAAGAGGAACCGAATTTCCAACCACGATCCAACCAAATATTGTTGGAACCATACTGGGAAAGCCTTTTATATTATCCTTAACAGGTCCCCGAATAATATTGAATACCCTATCAACACCTATTAGGATATCGATTGGACCTGGTTCATTAAAGCAAGGATCAGCGAGTTGAAATGAATGAACATATTTGCGATTAGGAATGGTTTCCAAGGAATGTGATGGTAACAGTGAAGTTAACCTCGATAGAACAAAACAATCAACTTGGATGAACTCCGATGAGTAACAAGATAACAATTGAATTGATACTACTCCGTTTGTAGTTCCTGCAGACGTGGATGAGATTCCCTTAACTGGCACCCGACCTGGTTTACGTAGAAGTCCCAAGCGTTGAACAGTGTGTTCGGTTATGAACGAGACTTGGGATCCCGTATCTAGTAAAAGTCTTACAGTTTGGTAAGCTCCCTGCTTGTCTTGAATACGAGCGATAGAAGTAGGAAGAATAGCCACCGACTGATGAGTAGATCCAAGTGAGTGATTAGCAATAAAAGACTGACTTGAAGAGTCTTGCAATGACGACGAGGTAGTTGAGGGAATAACGTTGCTCTCATTTGAGCCACCCACGCTTGACCTGAATTCAATTGGATGCACTAGCGAATGATGTTTTGATTTGCAGCTCCTACAGCGAAATAGCGATTTACATTTATTTGCCACATGACCTTGCCGAAGGCAATTAAAGCACAAAGATTTTTCCTTAACAAATTTGCGTCTATCGTCAACGTTAAGAAGACCGAAAGCTTCACAATTGTGTAGCATGTGATTTGAATTGCACTTTGGACAGCCCGAGTTTTGTTCGACGAAATGCGTTTTTATTACTCCTTGATTTTTAGTACGTGTGTGCACAGAACGAGATAGGGAAGAACAGGATTCCAAGGAATCACACCGAGTATGAAGAAAATCAATCAGTTCGTCAATAGTTGAATCATCTCTAGTGCCTACTTCTTCTGCCCATGCCTGTTTAGAGTCATGATCAATTTTTTGTAGCAAAAGATAAATGAGCCATGGGTCACGACTTGTTGAATTTAACGCCTTTAAACCCCGAATTACCTCATCAGCTCCGTCAGTTATTTTTCGAAGTGTCTGATTGTTTCCCGAAGATATTGGAAGAGAAAGATACGACTGTACGAACGATTGGACGATCAAATGTTTCCTATCATACCGCTTTTCGAGCCTATCCCACGCCTCTACGTAATTGGTTTCCGAACTGCACATGTGTTTAATTAAATTAAAAGCATCACCGCATAAAAACGACCTGAGATAATGAAATTTTTGAGAACAACTCAACGATGGATTACTTTCTACGGATCCGAGAAATAAATCCCTGAAAGCCGGCCAGTCCTTGTAATCGCCCGAAAAACTAGGTACTGATAACTTTGGCAATTTTATTAAATTTGGCTGAGGTGTTTGCGTAGCGCTTGCACCGAGATGACTTGTGCTCATATCAAACCCCAATGACCTTGAATTTTGTGCGGTTTTGCACTTTCTAATAGCTTCAGTTAATACCGAATGAGCCGCAAAGTACTTTGTTTCATATTCAATGTACTCAGGCTCAGGGTCAGAGTAATCAGCTTCTCCGGAAAACTCGTAAAGATTATTTTGAAGGGATCCGAAATCAGTCCACGCTTCATCGAGTTTTGATAACCGATTTTCGATCATAGAAAGAGCGACCGATTGATCAATTGATTCCGCAAAAGCTACCGTCCGCGTGATACAACCCTTAGCACGACCACGTTTTTGTTTTATAGTGTTCATTGCCTTGGCAGCCATTATTAATTCGGAAAACTATAAAGGGGAATGCGGTAACCGATCACGAATATTCACACATGCAATACTGAATATGTATAATTTTGTTGTAATCTGTCTTTTTTCAACAGGTGAATTTATAAAAAAAAGAAAATGTTCATCCATTCATAGATACATATACTATTATTATATGCTCTTACCCGTGGAACATGCTTAAACACGAGGAGCACACTTCCCACATGCAAATATGTAGTCCAACTTTTTTCCAAATCAAAATACACCGATCTCTTAGAGTTTGATTAATTAACCACAATAATTTAAAAAAGTTCAATAATCCGCACAAGAAGGACCAAAAATGTTTGCTCAAACGCGAGTTTTTGTTTTTTACAACGACGAAAGAAAAAACTAAGTTATCAACGACAAAAGTATTTATTTATTCGAACCTTACATGCGTGTTGTCACCTTGACGATCCATCAGCGAAAGAGACTGAGGCATAGAAAAAATATGTTACGTTACATGCATGTACATATGTTATGTACTTCATGAGTTCAAGTGGACTGTACAATTAATTAACTATTTACTTTCGATATAAAATACTCATTTGGTACAAGTTAAAATCAAATAGGGTAAGTAAACAATGTTTGGTAAGTTTCAAAAAATAGAGAAAACAATTAGGTACTATTACAAAGTAATGCAAGTGAGTTTATATGAATAATTCAAAAATATGTATAAATCATGAACATCATCCCTCATGGGATGAAGAGTATCAAACCAAAAGAAAAGGCATGATACGACGCGAGCTGCAAAGAGGCTGTCAGGGTTAGAGAAAGGTTTTTTCGGTCTTTCAAGACCAGTCCAACTGAGGAAAACCGAAAAAAGTACAAACGAGCCAGAAATGACAGTAACGCTTTTCTGAAACGTGTAAAATCAGAATACTACCAAAAACTGAGGCAAAAAATACAATACTACAATGTCTCAAAGGTAGTAACAATTTTTGGTCGTTCGAGAAAAATATTAGAAATTCTATCTCATCCTCCATCCCAACGCTCATTTACAATGACATTCCAGCTGTCAGCTCTTTGGTCAACGCCAATCTGCATGGTGCTCACTTTGCGGCCAGTGCAACACTCCCAGATTGTGCTTTGTATCCGCCTACATTTGAGTGTAGTAGCAACAGTTCTTAAAGATCTTAACATTCACAAATCCGATGGTACAGATGGTATATCTCCCCTCCTTTTGAATAGGTGTTCTTCCTCGCTTGCAAAACCCCTGCGTAAGCTTTTTCATCAACCCTACTCTTTAGGACTCTTTTCGAGCAGATGAAAACCAGCATTTGTCCAGCCCGTCCCTAAGAAAAGCGAATCTTCCTCTCTCTCTTCCTACAGGCCCATTGCACTTACGTCCCTACTTTCCAAGGTCATGGAACGCTGATAAGCCGTCAGCTCATGAAATATCTCGAAACACGAAAACTTCTTAATGACCGGCAGTATGGCCTTCCTAGCAACAGGTCCACTGGTGATCTGATGGCATGTCTCACTGAAAAGTGGAACCAAAGCGTACATCAGTCAGGCGAAAGCAAGATAGTTGCACTTGATATTTCTAAGGCATTTCACAGAGTTTGGCATCAAGCTCTTTTGTCGAAAATGCGTGCTCTTGGGATTGCCGACTCTCTTCTTCATTGGATTAGAAATTACCTTTCGGAATGTTCAATTCAAGTCGTCTTGGATGGTTTCAAATCTAATATTCGCAAAATAAATGCTGGTGTGCCCCAGAGCCCCGTTCTGTCTCTCACACTCTATTTAATTTCCATCAACGATCTCATGTTGCTACTTCGAATCCAATATATTCCTTTGCTGACGACAGTACTCTCTGCTTCTCATATTCGTTCCCGGACTCACGTCCCTGCTCTTCGGCTGTAGAACGGAAACGGCAGCATATGCTAAGCTCATTAAATTCTGATATTAACAGCATAACTAATTGGGGAAACACTAACACAGTGGAGTTTAATGCTTCCAAAACACAATGCTGTCTGCTGTCGTTAAAATGAAATTTAAACACCCAGCCGTTGTCCATGAATGGCACTTGCATCGTCGAAACCGATAAACTTTCCATTATCGGTATGTATACCAATGAAAACTTACGTTGGAATGATCACATATTCAGTGTCGTCAAAAACGTTGCGAATTGTATAGGTTTCCTCAAGCAATGTAAGAAATATTTCACCGCCTCTTTTTGTTTTGTTTTTTTTTTAATGAACTTAACACTCAAGTGGGTATGAATACACTTATAATGCCTCAGCATGAGTTAAGTTTCTTGGAAAATAGCATAGAGAGAGAAAGAAAGATGCTTGGGCTCAGTGGTTATTTCGCTCCATGGTTGGCATCCAACATTTATTGGGGAGACTAAATTCTTAGTGGTAGTTGGCTTGGTGTTGATTTCAAGTCAACTACTCGTCTTACTTGATTTTCATTAACTGAAAAAATGGATGAAATGCCTTTCGGGCGAGGCTGGGAACTGGCCTCAATATATAATGAGTTTATCCACCCGAAATTGGAGTACAATTCCCACATCTGATCAGATGCGTCCAATACATCCCTGCACCTGCTAGATAAGATTCAAAACCGTGCGATAAAGCTAATAGGTGATACTACAGGGTGCCTGACTCGAACTCCAACTTTTTAAAATGCTTTAATTTTTTTATTTTTTGATAAATTTTATTGTGCCAAAGCAAAAAATTTTGGAAAATATGTACATAAATTTTCAATTTGTATCAGTAGTTTTCAATATGTCCACCTTTGGGGCGAATAATGGCCTTGAGACGGCCGAAGAAAGCATCGCACGCTGCACGCAAGTGGCTCTGCGGTATTTTGGCCCATGCCGGCGAAGTTCTTGTTTGAAGTGGTCCAAACTTTGGTATTTTTTAGTGCCAACCTTCGCCTTCAAAATACCCCAGACAAAGAAATCCAACTGATTTGCATCCGGAGAATTTGCAATCCATTGTGTCGAAGAAATGAAGTGTGGAACATTGTTTTTTAACCACTCTCGCCGAGTCTTGTTGAAATGTCCACGGTCTCCGACCGAAATGATTGTTTGTGCAACGCTTCAATACTGCCTCTAAGACAGTTTCACGGTACATGATCGCATTAATTTTGACGCCACGGTCCAAAAATACATGCGTAGAGCGACCATCGGTGGTTATGGCGGCCCAGACAATCACCATCGGTGCTGCCTGCTTTCTGGTGGCCGTCCGAAGGTGTATATTTTCCAAGGATCTCTCTGGCAAGTAAACCCTGTCATTTTGTTTGTTGACATATTGTTCGATAACAAATGGCGACTCATCGGAAAAAACCAAATTCGGCAACTCACCACTTTTGTGCAGGCGTAGCAACTCCTTCGTTCTTTCGACTCTAACTTTTTTCTGTCGCGGTGTAAGATCGTGTGCTTTTCAGTATGTATTGCATCCGTTCCGTTCCGAACCATTTCTGCCGATGTTGCTGTTTTTTTTTATGACCACCTCCATGGCGTTTTGCAACGCTGGCAGTATCACGGTAACGTGCTATGGTTCGAGACACAAATGATTTATTCACGTAGAGGTGCTGGAAGGCTCTAACGATAACTACTTGTGGTTTTCCAGTCAAATATAAAGCAATCACACTATCACGTTTGAATTCCATCGCGGATAAAAATTTTTCAACACAACTGAGACGCAAATCGTTTAAAAGTCTTGTAAAGAATAAAATGATCTCATGTGTCAAAATTTGAGCTCACTGTCATGAACGGTTTGGAAATTATAGCAGTCCGAAATTGGTTGCAGTTCGAGTTATTCAGGGTGTAATTTCACTCAAACCATAAACACCCTCGAACACTAACGTAATGTCTCGTGTCTCACTGACTTTTATCGCTATTTCCACCACCAGTGCTCCATAGAAATCACCAGTAGCATACTCAAATATAGAAAAAATTGTGATAGATATTGGAACTAATAGATATTAAATTACAGAAGTTTTCCCAGACTTTTTCCGCTGATCACATGCATTTGCATACCTGTGGGAATGCAGAAAAAGCTGAGTAAACATTTGATAGAGTATAAGCAAACGTTAGATAGCATTCTAAGTTCTGTTCGTTGTTAACCTTGTAAGTGAAATAAAGTTCTTTTTTTAAACAAAGTTTTTTTTTTATTCGATATGAATCAAAGATTATTTATTTCGCGGCCAAATTATAGAAAAAAAAAAAAGTCGGTAGTTCGGTGAAACAGTTTAGAAACTGAGTGAAGATAAATTGCGAAACATAGTGATTGAATCGTGCACTGGTTCAATATTGCATCGTGCAATATATGGTATGTGATAAATCCATGCTTTCGTGATTGTGTCGCAAAAATAATAGTTACTACACTTATTTTAGATCCTATCTAACTGTTGAGTTTTACTCCCTTATTCACCGTCGAACCATCATCATCCACATTACCTGACCACAATCATCATAGTTCATCTACATCATCATCGCTCATCCACATCAGCTGACCTCAACCATCATCAGTATCATCGGTAATGCTACTAAATGGCATTTTTATTTCTATTAGGTTCATGTAAGTGACTATTGTATGTGACATAACTATATAATACCGCGATCCATATTGCAAGGAATTCCAGGTTTAAATAAAAGAACTGCGACCCTTATCGCAAGACACTCCAGTTAAAATAATTAATAAATAATAAATAAAGGGAATATATTGACAAAACTTTGAACTATATGATCTGCAAATATAAACTTTATATATAGATACAAATATACATATCTTGCTAAGCACATTATAAATAAAAATTAAAGAACTACGTAATTAATAATAAATATAAATCAGGTATTCATACAATTTTAAACTATCGTATATGATTTAAAAATATAAATTTGCTGTATACATAGACACAATTATACATAAAATATATTATTAAGAATTTAAATTAATTTATGTCGAAACAAAAATCTAGATTTAACCCATACAACCTAAGAGGACTGTCAAAGAACTTATCCTCTTTCCCAGAAACTACCGATTCAGGAGTTCCTCTCGAAACCTCTTCCTACAATTCTAAAACAATGAACAATAATCAATTAGAGCAAGATTCTAACGTATCTACTAACCACATGGACATATTCAATTCATTAAGAATTCCGGATGCGTAAAGGATCTTCCGAAATTTGACGGCAACCACAGACTTTTATATGAGTTCCTCAATAATGTGGAGGAAATCCTGCTGTTGAGCGTTAAAATCGTACCCAATTTAATTCATTTTAAATGTAAATAGATATTGTCAATTATATTCCTAATTTTTTTTTAATACTTAATGTAAAAGAATTTTATTTTGTTTTTGTAATTTAATGTCACTTGTCATAAGAGATTTTTGGCGCAAAAACAGAATATACATACATTTTATAACGAAAGTTTTGTATAAATAGGAACAGAACATTGGTCCTTTCGAACCGAATTGTGCAAAATAATTAAAATTAAAAAAAAAACATAAATAAATAAATAAACACATTGCTAAGTGGAAATTTCCCGCTCTGCGAAAATACATATATATATATATATATATATATATATATATATATTTGTATATATACACAGATAATTAATTATAACTCCTAATCTAGGTTTTTTTTTTAAGAACTTAACACTCAAGTGGGTATGAATACACTTATAATGCCTCAGCATGTGTTAAGTTTTTTGGAAAATGGGATAGAGAGATTTCTATTCAACTACTCGTCTTACTTGATTTTCGTTAACTAAGAAAATGGATGGTGTGTATTTCGGGCGAGTCTGGGATTTGAACACAGAACCTTCCGATTTGGAAGCCAGTCCACTAGGACTTGAGCCACGGCCACCCTTCCTTCTTCCTTCTTCCTTCTTCCATCTTCCTTCTTCCTTCTTCCTTCTTCCTTCTTCCTTCTTCCTTCTTCCTTCTTCCTTCTTCCTTCTTCCTTCTTCCTTCTTCCTTCTTCCTTCTTCCTTCTTCCTTCTTCCTTCTTCCTTCTTCCTTCTTCCTTCTTCCTTCTTCCTATTTCCTTCCTTAATGACGGAGTGATATGGTAACAAATTGTGTCCGGCATTGGTTAGTAAGAATCCTTCGACTTCAACCATATAACCGAGTTCCTCTTCTATGCATGTTACGTACTGCTCTCGTTGTTGTGTGTTTGCCGCCAGACGCCTCTCGAGTTCTGTGAAGCGCTGTAAGGTACCTTCTTGTAACCTACCTAAGAGTGGATGCACGTTACCCTTAAATGGCAGCGCTACTTGGTAACGCCCATCATCCATGCGGCGCACGTTTTTGGCGAAATGGTGCTCACAAGCGATGTCCTCAGCAGTCTTAACGATCTTGAATGGCAACTCTTTCAGTTCCCAGAATTCGCGAATTTGTGCGTCAAAATCTCCTATTTGGAGGAAAGCTCTTATGGGTCGCAACTCTGCAGTTGCTCCTCCGAAAGGATCCAACCTAACCTGGTTTTTTGAAAGACTGGTATGTCCTTTTCCTGGGACCTGGGTGAGTGAGTAGGGTAGTTGGCTATTCCTAAAATATAAAAAATTAAAATGAGCTATAAAGTTTTAGATAAGATAAGGTTAAGCTGAGCGGCTTTTACAGCATCTAAGCTTGGATAATGGGAACTATGAAAAGGCATGGGGAATACTCACCAGTAGGTATGGCCACAAACGTGTTTTGGTTAACATGCAACTGAAGCTGTTCTTTGGACAACCTGTCGTCAGTGTTGAAAAGTCCGCCAATCTGAAAAACCTGCTGGACGTCTCCTCCGAGTGCCTCCATGCGCTGACAAATTTAGGAGTGAACATCGAACATTGGGATGTAGTTATGATTTATGTTTTGCTGGAAAATCTTCCAGCTATTACTCAGCAATTATTGGAGGAAAAATTGGGACCGAAAAAAGAGCTCCCAACATTTGATGAGTTCGCTGTCTTCTTGGAAGCTAGGTTTAGAACTCTGGAGGCTGTTGACCAGCAGAAGCAGATACCTGTTCCAAAGGTGGAACAAACTCGACAGGTAAAAAATGCGTTCACTACTCGCCAACAAAAACAGCATTACAGTTGTGGTGTTTGCAATAAGGGGCAACACTCACTGCGAAACTGTAACTGTTTTTTGACCTTTGAAGTGTGGGGCTGTGCAAATGCTGTTAGGCAGTTAGGTATATGCGAAAACTGTTTGGCATATAGCCATCAGACACAACAATGCCCAAGTCGTGTTTGCTGCTACTTCTGCAATCAAAAACAACACTCGTTGTGTTCGGAAGTGCAATATACTTTTATAAATGCAATTATTATCTTTGGCTTTGTCAAAACTAGAAATTAATTACTTTCCTTGAAATTACAATCTTTATTTAAAATTAAGATAAATTATGTAAATTGAACTTAATCTACATCAAACGTAAACTAGTAAACGTAACGCAAAGTTCAGATTTTGCCTTGTATGACAAGTAGTGTAATAATTAAATATGGAAGTACTTTCCAGACGAAGAATAAAATATCTGTTTGCTGTTACACTTAAAGCCGAAAAGACGTGTTTTCTTTTAAACCGCATTTTTCTACCCCCGTATTTTACATTACACAGATTAATCAAGTAATGTAACCCTACATACCCCAACATTTGGTCCTTACGGCTCGCATAGTATTCTAACCAAAACATTTTACTTAAACAACGAAAATCCTAATCAGCAAAGTGAAAGCCCACAAACTTACAAATATACATATATATATATATATAAGATAATTAATAGACTAGACAAAGCATTAAACGTTTAAAAGAACAAAATTGATAAAAAAGTGCAAAGTGCAAGTGCAAGGACAAGTGCAAAGTGCAAAATATATGTATAGATATATATATAAAATAACTAAATTACATACATACATTCCCTCGCTGTCGGTTTCTTGCCCCTTGTCTTTCTCCTTTTTATACTTTAAATACTCTTTCGGTGGTTGTGCATGAATCGCCTTTCCCACGCGTGTAAAAATTAATTATCAACTTCAACCTCAACGGTTAACAGCTGGGCAAAGCTTAGCAAAGGTCGTAAGTTGCTGAAATAAAATATTAATTAATTAATATAATTTAATATCAAAAACCGTATTTAATAAATATTGTACTTGATACATATGTGCACACATATTGGGTTAAATAATTTTACAAATAAAACCTTTAAAAATGTCGAAATTTTTAACGGGTGCAGATCAGAAAGGAGTACTGTAGCAGATTTTTTATGACCACTACAACTTCAAAAAGACTGGAGCATCACGTCGCTACCAGCCAGCTACCTTTCGGGTCGTCTTCTTGTTCTAGAAGGGAATTTCAAGAACGCGCTTGGTTTTCAAGCGAAGATTCGACGAGGAGAAATTGAAGAAGGTCTGGAAGAAAAAGATTTTGATGAAATTTTTGATCTGCTTCAAGAAACATATTTCACTTACCGACGTGAATTGCTATCGACAATGCCAAGTCAACATCTAAGGAGAAGATTGTGGAAAGTGAATCCACAGGTGCTTCAAATTCAAATACCACATTTTGAGGGCTCGTACACGAAGTGGCGGACTTTCCACGATGTTTTTTTGCCTTTAATCCACACAAATAAGAAGCTGGGTGAAATTCAAAAACTTCACTATTTGAAATCTTCTCTTGACGGTGAAGCTGCTCGTTTGTTGCAGCATTTAGGGTTGTATTCTGGCAATTGTGACAAAAAAGGGGAGCTGCTTGTCGCCAGATACGACCACAAGCGAGTGTTGGTAAACACTCAATTCCAACTTTTCTTTGAACAGCAGCAGTTGACAAAGGAGACTGCGAGTAACATAAAGTCTCTACTGGACATGTCCCAGGAATGTTTCCATGCTCTGGAAAATTTAGGATTGCCAGTTAGTTCTTGGGATGACATATTAATTTATATACTAGTACAAAAATTACATGCTTTTACTCAGCGTTTGTGGGAGGAGAAGTTAGGTAGTTCGAAGGAGTTGCCCACACTAAAACAATTTACAGAGTTCCTGGAAACACGTTTTCGAACCTTGGAAGCAGTAGCTTCTTCACACAAAGCTGTTGCTGTGGAGAACAAAACGGTGTTGCACGTCGGGAAGAAGCAGTTTGCATGCCAGGTATGTGGTAGAGGTCAGCACTCTCTTCGGACTTGTCAAAAGTTTATTCTAAGGTAGTGGACAAAATCGGTGTTTGTCGGAACTGTTTGGCGTACAGTCATAAGTCAAATCAGGCAGTGTACGCTGCTATTAGTGCAAGGAGAAACATCATTCACTGCTACATTATAATAATTTCAGCTACAAACCTACAAGGGATTATACAAATACAACTGTAGGTACACACATTTTTAATACTAAAATAAATACCAACCAACCTAAAGTAGTCTCTCCGGGAGTAAATCAGCCAAGTGTTCTTCTGGCAACAGCAGTTGTTCGAGTCAGGTCGTCAGATAGTAATTATTTTAATCTAAGGGCGTTAGTCGTTAGTCGATCCTGGATTTGAAGCAACTTTCATTACTGAGTCAGCTGTTCAATTGCTAGGGCTTCATTAACGGCGAACACTCATTAAGGTATCTGGATTGGGAAAACTTAGCAGTGGTTCATGCCAGCGGTATGTAAGTCTTACCTTTGGGTCGCTGGTAACACCTTTCGGGACAAATACCCCAGCCTATGTGTTCAAGTCCCTGACTGGTCTTCTGCCATCCAAACCTTTAGCTCTGCAAACTTGGGAACACATCCAGGGTTTAAAGTTAGCTGATCTACAATTCGACAAGCCTGCGACTGTTGATATCCTCCTGGGAGCCGACGTTTACTCGGACTTTATTTTAGGATCCATTATACGCTGTGATGATGAAAGATCGCCAATTGCAAAGGAATCAGAGTTAGGTTGGCTTCTCCATGGGAAGGCAATTTCGCAAAATAGAGAATCTGTCCATAGCTTCTTACAGGTTCTCAATAACGACACTCAGCTGCGAAGGTCCTGGGCACTGGAGGATTTACCTTTCAACACTAAGGAAACAGCGGAAGGCAAAACTTGTGAAAAGCATAATATAAACACAAAAGGAAACGTGGCTGATGGTCAACATGAGGAAGCGCAACCATTTTAAAACGGATGTAAGCCTGGGTTTGGTGCCTCAAAGTTATGTGCCTTACGTAGGTTTCATCAACTGGAAGGAAGATTCCAGGAAAACACCACACAGCACAAGGAGCATTCGAAGTGCTTAAAGGAGCACAAGGAGCTTCGTCAGATGGCAGCAGTTGACGCAAGGAATACCATACTGGATACACGACACCATTTCTACATTACTCACCATGCGGTATTCAATGAGTCAACCAGAACTACTAAGCTTGGTCGCAGTCCTGCGTACTACAAACGTTTTGAACGAAACTGCCGGGCACAAGCTAGAAAAAGAGACAGAGGTCCACTAAAGGTAGATGCAACCGGCATAAGAACATTGGAAGTTCCTCAAGGAGACACTGTCGTGGAGAAGGTAAGTTACCTTGAGCAATCGATCAATCGATGACCAACGACTTTTGTCTCAAGTGGATCAAACAATATCTGTCCAGGATGAAACAGCGCTCGAAGTGGACAAGACGGAAGCCGGAACCAAGACGCGGAGACTTAGTTCTCATTAAACATGAGAGGCTACCAGCGTTGCAATGGCGACTTGAACGGATTTTGGCACACATACCGGGAAAGAAGGACTTTCCGAGAGCTTACGGTGTGAACCAAATCGGAGAACTCAAATGGTCACTCGGAAGGCAAGACATTTAAAGACACACACCTTAAATTAAAACGCATTAATATAAAAACACTTCGTTTCCTTTTAAATAATTTATAGCTTAATCAAATAAAAATAATTACAATTTCGTTTACCCTAGATATCCCTACACAGCACAACACACATACATACATACATACAGTCCACCCTAAACCACACAAAATCATTCATCCCGGACAACATTGCGACTGACTTCCGGAAATCCCAAAATACCGACGGGAATTGGAGAATCAAAACCCCGACGGCATTTGAATGTTCGTACTGAACACACAACGTTGTTCATTCAAAACACAACACAACACTTTACAGGTATCAATAAATATGTAAAAAAAAAAATATTCTAATGTTTACATTTTACACTAAAATATAACACTATTTTGTAATAATATATACCTTAAACTAGTATACTCGTACAATGTTTTTGTAATATATATTTTGGCACTTGTACGATAACTTTGGCGCCAGAAATTGATAACGGTTTTTTATAGACGGGGCAAAAACAAGCATTTTTTACTATGGGAGGGGGGGTCTATCTCGCCCCGTTGAGGAGGTTGGGGCAATTTTATTGAAAAATGACTTAAAAAAAAAAAAAAAATTTAAAAATAACGGCAACACTTACAAGAAAGTACTGTACCAGTTTCGAAAGTCAGAAACCTATTATTCAACCCTAAGTTGCAGCTATATTATTTGTATCAATAGTTTTTAAGAAATTCGCATGCAAACCCAAAATTTTGATTAAAAAAATTTTTTAAATTAAGTTTGGACCAATTTTTTTCTAAAATTGTGAAATGAAGTGCTAAATTGGATTCCTGTGGTCGATGCTCGATTGAAAATTACTATTTATGTTTTTTTTTCTTTTTTTGGGATTAACATGGTCTTCCCTTGAGGTAAGTAAATGAATAAGTATAATAAATTAAACGCCTGGCAGGCGCCTATATTAATAGTTTTCTTAATTAAGAGCAGATGGGTGACCCGCTTCGCGGGATTAAGGGATTTCAACTCTCTTTCCGCAGGCGGCAGATCCCGCTCACGCAACTTCGTTGCTCCGCTCGGGGTATGTGCTTTTCGTCAGGCAGGCGCCTATGTCATCAATAATCTTCATCTACAGTACTCATTCCAAAATTACAAAGTTTAGTTTTGCTGATTCGCATTATAGAAAATTCACATGTTCGAATGTTGCAGCAAATTATTTGCTTTGGGTAATATGTATGTTTGTACTTATGTAATATGTTATTGATAATGATGCAAAAATATAACCGAACTGACTTTTGTGCCTGTTTTTTTCATACAAATGTGGTAAAACGTGTTTAAAGCTTTTTTTTAATTTTTTTATCAAAATTTTGAGTTTCCATGCGAATTTTTCAAAAACTATTGACATGAATAATTTAATTTAGGATTGAAGAACAGGCTCCTGGCTTTCAAAACCGGTATAGCACTTTATTTTAAGTGTTGACGTTGTTTTTTAATAACTTTTTTTCATTTTAAGTATATTTTTTTTTAAATTGCCCCTACCTCCTAAACGGGGCGCGATAGACCCCCGTTTTTTTGTTTTTGACCCCTCTATAAAAAACCGTTATCAATTCTTGGCGCCAAAGTTACTCGTATCGTACTCTCCCCTATATTTTGCTTAAATAAAATCAAAATGTAAACAAAAAATATGTAAAAAGTAAGTAAGTTTTTTTTTTTATATAATTTACGCGCGCTTAAGGGGTTATGATACCCTTTTCCTGTTGCTTGGGCGCGGGCGGAAAGATAGAAGGAGGAGAAAGGAAAGCATTGCTGTGATGTAGTGGTTTGAAACTCAGATGTGTTTGGTTTCGATATTAACTCTCCAGGGATGGGAGTCCGAATAGGACGGAGAGTTTTTTCTTCACTCGGAATGATTCAGGTTGTGATTCAGATGAATTGCAACAACATTTCAATGGAAGGCGGACTCTTGGCTTTACTTAAAGATACAAACACTACGCACACTTCGACAGCTAATTCGGCCATCATTGCAACAACAAAATGTTCGCAAAAATTTCGTCGCAAATCGACGCACTGCACAACCAAAAAATGCGTACGCGGAGAACAGTTACCGCACAAATAACACCACAAATTGTGTGCAATTTGTTGGCAAAATAAATATAGGGTCCGCTATCTAACGTTTTTTTTTCAACTAGTGCTTATTTCGTGAATGGTAACACTTAGCTCATGTCTGATTTGACAGATAATTAGTTATATTCTTCCGCTGAATGAATATGGTTGTGTATACGCTTGAACAACGCTGGGAAATATTTCGACATTACTTTGAAAATTTTGCTAAAAAAATCATCTTTTCAGATGAAGCTCATTTTGATCTTGGCGGGTATGTAAACAAGCAAAATTGTCGCATTTGGGGCACAGAAAACCAGCACGCATACATTGAAAAGCCGATACACCCAAAACGAGTCACTGTTTGGTGCAGATTTTGGTCCAGAGGCATAATTGGGCCATTTTTCTTCGAAAATGAGCAAGGAATGGCCGTTACAGTCAATGGCGATCGTTATCGGGCCATATTGAACGAATTTTTGTTCAAAAATTGAAGAGGAGGACATTGGCAACGGTTGGTTTCAACAGGACGGCGATAAGTGCCACACAGCCGAAGCTACACTCGATGTTTTGCGCCCTGTTGTTGAAAAAAAAAACGTTAGATAGCGGACCCTATAGAATGAACTTTTTTTTACATTTCGCATTTCTTTTTTCTTTTTTTTTTGCACTTGCATACGGATATCACTTTCGCGAAAACAATAACAAAACATATGTGTACATCAAATGCACACACAAGCGCACATACGTATATTCGATTGTGTTATTGCGCCTGTGTACACAATTCGAAACGAACTCGAATTTCGCGAAAGAAGGGGAGCAGACAAAAAAGATAAAATAAATAATTAAATAAAAAACACTTACCTTGTCACAATAATTAAAAAAAAAAAACAGAAAGGGTCAAAATCCACAAAACTAAACAAAAACAACATACTATTGCACTAGGCAAATTAACGCACATTTCATCTCCCTTTGTTGCTCGTTTGTTATATTGTCATCCTACAGCTCTCATCTCTGAGTCATTTGCCTGATATTATTTTCTTTTCCGAAATTTGGATCTTCGATGAAGAATCTTCTGAATATAAAATACCTAATTTCGTATTTGAACCGATTTGCAAAATTACTATCCAGCTGGAGGTGTTACAGTATATTAAAAAGTGGAATTTGGATAGTGCTGACATAATAAGTCTTACTTGCAAAATCTCTAGCTCACACAATTGTTTTATATGTATATATAGATTACATAAATGTACAATAAGAACTTTTTTGGAAGAATTGCCGGTATTTTTGGTATCTCAAACTAGTAAAAATTTAATACTCATTGGTGATTTGAATATTAACATCCTCTCTGAAACAATTTTATCGTCTTTGCCACAACCTACACGTTATAGGTCCTGCTTAGATCACATATTTATAAGGCTGCATAGAAACAATAGTGTTAACTATAAAACAAAGGTCTATGATCTAAATATTACGGATCACAGTTTAACTAGTATACAACTGGATCATAATATACTTAGAGCTAATAAACCCGACTATAAAAAACTAATTTAAATAGACTTTGCCGTTCTAAAACAACAACTATTTTTTGAACATTGGGAAGACGTTTATTCTGCACAGGATCCTTCTGGTGATGTTGATCTATTCCTTGAAAAGCTCCAATCATATATTTCAACAAGTAGTCAGAATACTTTCAATAAAACCAACAATTTTAAACGCACTAAGCAATGGATGACCATTTCCCTACTTAATAAAATCAAAAAGAAAAAAGAACTATATCAAAAAGTTAAAAAGCATCCTAACAACAACAGGCTTAAAAAATTCTACAATATATTCTGTTTAAATATGAAAACTGAAATCTCACGTCGTAAAGATTCTTACTTTACTAATAAACTGGCCAAAAATGTTGGTAATGCTGAAAAGGAGTGGTCAGTCGTAAATAAAATAATATAATGACTTCTGAGCCTGTGGAAGTCGCAACGTTATTCAACAATTTTTTTACTGGTACTAAATTTTCTGAAGACTTCGTATTAAGCAATAGTCCAACTTTAAATTCTTTTAATTTATGTCATATGCATTTTCAACCAGCAACTTTAGCTTTTAAAGAATTTACTGCATTTGAAATTCACAAAATCATAATGACACTAAAAACAACGAGTTCACCTGGCTTAAAAAACATTTCATTTCAAATTTCAGACGTTCTGAGTTTTATATTCAATCTCAGTGTTCAAAAGGGTATTCTCCCGGATTCATTGAAGAGAGCGATAGTAATACCCCTCCACAAAAAGGGTAATACTTATGAGCTTGATAACTACCGCCCTATTTCACTACTATCAGTTTTTTCAAAAATTCTTGAAAAAGGTATTAAATCTAGGATAGAATTCATTTTTTAGCATTTCACAGTTCGGCTTCAGAAGTGGGAAATCTACAGAAGATGCTTTATTGAAACTTACTACTGAATTATATAACAGTTTAAACAAATCTGAAATACCAGCCGCCCTGTTTATAGATATTACGAAGGCGTTTGATATGGTGGATCACACAATATTATTAGGCAAACTATACAAAGCGGGTTTTAGAGGTTTTATTTATTCGTGGTTCTCATCATATCTTACAAATGTAAACAAATGGTAAAGATCCGAAATCAGCTTAGTTCTCCGAAAGTAATCAATACTGGTGTGCCACAAGGTTCTGTTTTGAGGCCACCGTAACGTATACAGTTATTGACACAGCAAAATTTCAATACAATTATTGACATCATCTTCAAACACAAGGTCTCACTGGTTTAAATGCGGAGCAATTCCAGTAACGGCTTTTTTAAATCCGTTGCTCTTCTTCTCTCTACACTCGTACGTTATTGCGCTGTGAGAGACTGTTAGTGTAGTACAAAATTTCAGTGAGTTAACATCAAATTTTTCATTTCTTGCATGCTTTCACCTATGATCATTTGTATATAATTTTTTTTTCTGCTGATATTTAATTAAATAAATGGGGTGTCAACTTTTGTATTATTATTTGCTCAATTCCTTTTATTGACATCATGGTGTTAATAATTGCCTTCTATGGGAATACAAAAGTTGACATCGTGTCTATAATTATGCTGTTGGATAGTGTCAATTATAGTTTTTTTCTCTAAATAAATATTTAGCTGAAAAAATGCCTAAATGCAGCCACAAATACCGTGAAAATGACCTTCAAAAAGCTCTTAAAAGTGTCAGGATGCAAGCTATGTCTAAAAAGGCAGCGGCCAAATTTTATGGGGTCCCTCGAACAACGCTTATATTTCGATTAACCAAAAAATTTATTAAAACAAGACCAGGTCCTAGGATAGTTTTAACTGGCGTCGAAGAAAAAGCCTTGGAAGAATGGATAACCACATTACAGCGAAAAGGTTTTCCTAAAAGAAAAGAAGATGTGCTCCATGCCGTTAAAGAGTTTCTCGATGGAGAAAAACGGGAACATCCATTTGGGCCAGAAAACATGCCAGGGAATGGCTGGTTTAAGGCGTTTTTACGTCGACACCCTTCCATTTCAAGAAAATCACCAGACCCGGTTACATCGGCAAGTGCAACAGTGGGATCTTCGGACATAAGATAGTGGTTTGTTATGATTGAAGATTTCCTGAAGGAAAAGGATTGGCGCGAGATTCTAGACGTAGCAGGATTTTTAACGGTGATGAAACCAACTTCTTACTCTGTCCTAAATCCAAAAACGTGTTGGCAGCAAAAGGTGCTCATAATATATACGAGATTGATAGAGGACTGGCGAAATCAAACGTTACAGTTATGTTCTCATTCTCAGCCCTGGGCAGTTTGGTTCCACCTATGGTTATATATCCATACAAGAGAATGCCAGAGGATATTCGAAAATCATTACCTAAGGGATGAGGCTTGGGTATAAGTGACAATGGTTGGATGACCCAAGAAGTATTCTATGAATATATTTCCAAAGTCCTTCATCCACATTTGGACAGTAATGGAACTAAATTCCCAGTCATATTTTTTGTTGATGGTCATAGCACACATCAAACCTTACCTATCAGCAAACTATGTGTACAGCTAGGAATTATATTAATTGCATTATATCCAAATGCCACGGGAATATTGCAGCCAGCGGATGTTGCGGCATTCAAGCCGTTAAAAAATGGTTGGAACAGTAAAGTTGCTGAGTAGCGTCGTGAAAACAATGGTGAGTCTCTAACAAGACAAAAATTCTCTCCATTACTTGACGAAGTGGTTCTTTCATGCATTTTACCCGAAATAATCCAAAATGGTGTTAGAACATGTGGGATATTTCCTTGGAATATGAATGCGATCAACTATACCAGGTACCTTGGAAAATCTTCTATTAAACAATGGACTGAGGTGTCTGCTCCACAGCAAAATGTAACGAATGCAAAAACAATTTGTTTTGCTGCTTTTTTGGAACTCGTCGGTACACAAAAAATCAAAGAATTTGAAAACGTTTTTAAGGGAATGGAAATCGCCTCATATTGTTCGGATGAATGGAAAACGCTCTAGCAAATGTTTCTTAAATTAAAGCCCGATTCTGATCTTATCCAAGACAGCATTCTAGCTGTTCAAGACATCGTCAGCAACGACACCAATTTCGAGACTAATGAGTCATTAACCTCTATAGATTACCTAGATGGAATTGACATCAACAATATAGAGGAATTTATATATGATGATACTATAGAGATTCCAAACCAAGTACCTACTAATGAACCATCGCCCCCCGAAATTGATGACTACTTGGTTGGCCAATAACACTGCATTGAC
This sequence comes from Volucella zonaria, assembly GCA_963966105.1. Taxonomy (NCBI): domain Eukaryota; kingdom Metazoa; phylum Arthropoda; class Insecta; order Diptera; family Syrphidae; genus Volucella; species Volucella zonaria. The sequence goes on along the minus strand of OZ014535.1, from coordinate 3,747,764 downwards.
AGAGAATCAAGCCAATGAAAAAAAAAGATCGTTTGTTATAACCGACCCATTATGGATTAAGGCAGAGCAGTCAAAAAAAGATGCTAAAAAAAAGGAAAGCTTGAAAAAAGAAGAAAGGAAGATCAAAAGACTTGAAAATCAAAGAGAAAAGGAAGTTATCAAAAAAGTTTCAATGAAGAGAACAACATACCAAAAGCCACCTAAAAATAGTCATCACTTGGCAATTTTACCCTATGCAAGCGGGTTACCTTCTACCTCTACCAGTACCACTACTTCCAGTAAGATTCTTTTTTGTCTAAGAAATCCTGCTCATATAGCTACTTAGCTATTTTATATAATTCTAGAATTATCACAGCTTAAACGAAACTATCAAGATAGAGCAAACTGCGACTCAGGAGTGGATGCGCCAAATGAATCAAACAATTTTGGTGATATTGCAAATAAAAGGTGAGGAAAAATTTGTCTTCAAATATATGAGCTAGACAGCTAGATTATTATTAAATTATTTGGTCTTTCTAGTTCAAAACAAATTGCAAACACTAAGGACTGAAACGAATAAAATCTGTAAATTTTAATACGGGCTATACTTCTAATGCGTAAAACTTGCAATCCCATTTTGTACCCAAATTAGCCTCTATATTCTCTAGGTTCAGTTTGTTATTGATTTTAGTTCGGTGTGGTTTAAAATATTTAAAAAATATGAGTCAAGAGGAACGCCGTAAAAAGATCATCGACAAATGCCTCGAAAATACTTCGCGTCCAAACCATTTCATCGCAAAAAATTTAAACATAGCACGTAGTACCGTGAATTCCGTTATTAAACGATATCTGGAGACGTTGACAGTTAAGTGAAAACAGAAAAATCGAGCTAAAAGTGGAGCACATGCTACAAATTTGGACAAGAAAATAGAGGGTATCATCGTAAAAAACCGGACTATGTCATCCAGAGATATTGCTCGGAAATGTAAACCAACCAAACAATTGTACAAAGATCTAAAAAACGTAACGGTCTAAAAACACGAAAGAAACAAAAAATACCAAAAATTACTGAAAAACAAAAAAAAAAACACAAAAACACTAACCCGAAAGCTATACGAGTTGATCGGCAACAAGAAAGGGTGCTTGGTTTTAGATGACGAAACTTGCGTCAAAGCCGACTTTATTACTATTCCAGGTGCGCAGTTTTACAACTCGTTTGAAGCTGAGATTCTTCCGCAATCAACAACATCGATTGGGATGGAAAAATTCGCGTCAAAATATCTCGTTTGGCAGGCCATTTGCCAATGTGGACACAGAAGCTCATCGTTTATTACAACGGGAACAATTAACGGAGAAGTGTACATTAACGAGTGCCTAAAAAACGGTTGATTCCTTTCTTAAACAAACACGAGAGTTCAACATTATTTTTGCCAGATTTAGCTTCAGCCCACTATGCTCATGCGACGTTGAGCTTTCTTTTTGCTAAAAATGTCGACTTTGTCCCAAAAGACATGAATCCACCCAATGTTCCACAGTGCCGTCCCATTGAAAGGTATTGGGTTTGGTCAAAGCTAAAAGTGAGCAGTGTGCAAAGGACGTAAAAGATTTTAGTGCTAAATGGAAAAGAGTGTCCAAAAAGATCACGGATGTAACTGTCACCAACCTTATGAAGGACATTCGAAAGAAGTTGAGGGAAGAATGGGAACCCAAATAATTTTTTTTATTTTTTGTAATTGTAAATGAATTTAATAAAAACAGAGTTTTAAAGCAAATAAAAAAAATTTACATGAATTATGAAAATATTTTTTTTTTTTTAATTTGAAGTTTCAAAATTTTATTCGTTTCAGTCCTTAGTCCAACTAAATTAATTGTTACTGAAACGAAACAACCTAAAACCTGTCATGTAAGAAACCTTTTTCAGGAAACTGAAAACATTGGTTCAAACAAAATTGCAGTTTGATCGATATGCTATGAATGCATATTTTCAATGAAGAAAAACTTGGGAATTAAATGTTCAAAGTGCACTAGAGAAATGCATATTTCATGCATACAAAAATTAAAATTGCAATATATTCACGTATTCAAATGCGCCAAGTGCCTAAATTAATATTTTTAAAAAGTAAAAAGCAATTATAAGACTTACCAACAATGTGATTATATTAGTTTTGTATTAACTTATTTAGTTAACTACAATATATTAACTTTTCTTCAGTTTTTTTATGTTAAACACACACAAATGAATGTTATTTAATTTTTTTTTCATAAGACTTATCGATGAATTTATTTCATTATTTAACTTATGTACTAAATTTAAAACACCTACCGACTTATGAACTGCTATATGATTCCTTGAGTTATCAAATAAATTATTTTATGTGATTTTAAGTTAAGTTAAACTAAACATAATTTGTAACCCAAATGAATGTCACTTTAATAAACTTGAAATATAACAAAAATGTTTATAGCTATGCTTTTTAATTTTAAATTGCTGCATTGTAATATACATTTTTGCTCTAAGATAAACGAATCAAGGTACCTAATTATTTTTTTTTTTTCCTGCCGTGTAAAACTTTTAAAGATATGTCAATAACTATGTATAAATGTCAACCATTGTACTTTTACGTGGTGTCAACAATTGTACATGGGTGTCAATTAATATACAATTTTATAAGCCCTTTGAAATATTGTGATTAAACTTTGTTTTGTCAATTTTCCTGAATATTCTCGGTATCGATATGAAGGAAAATGCGAATTCAATTTAAATTGTTTACATCTTGAGATAAGCTTTTTTAAACCCTCAAAAAAATAAATTTCCTCTTTCTCTGCAAAATACCCATTTATTGCCGATTTGAGTTCTTCATCATTCGAAAATCTTTTTCCACGAAGACATTTTTTCAAATCCGGAAACAGGAAATAATCACTAGGAGCCAGGTCTGGACTATAGGGTGGGTGTTGGATTTCTTCGAAACCGCAATCTCGCGCAGCAGCCTTGGAAACTCGCGCCGTGTGAACAGGAGCGTTGTCATGAAGAAGCAACACACCCGCTGCGAGTTTACCCCGTCTTTTCTTTTTAATTTCCTCCAGCAAATTATGCAAAGTGGAAGCGTAGGATGTGGCGTTGATGGTTTCACCTTTTTTTTTTGTACTCCTTTCCCTTTGAGTCCCAAAAAACTGTGGCCATGAGCTTCCCGGCAGACGGAGTGACTTTGAACTTCTTCGGGGGGTCTGTTCCTTTTTTATGCCACTGCATGGACTCTTGTTTGCTTTCAGGGTCATAGTGGTGGACCCATGTTTCGTCCCCAGTAACAATTCGATCCATAACACCGTCCGCGTTCTCACTACACATCTCCAAAAGCTCTCTACAGCATGCGATTCTCACTTTTTTCTGAGGCGCTGTGAGCATTCGTGGCACCCACCTTGCACTGACCTTTGAAAGGTTAAGATGGTCATGAAGAATGGTGTGAATGGTACCAATAGAAAGCTTGGTGATCTCTGCCTTTATTCGGGCATCCTCAAGAACAAGTTTTTCGACTTCTTTGATGCTTTCTCCCGTACAAGCAGTAGCCGGGGCGCCGGAGCGGGGGTCGTCTTCAATGCTCTCTCTGCCTCTCTTGAACTCACTTGACCACTTTTGCACAGTTGATAATGAAGGTGCGGAACCCTGGTAAACAGCCACCATCTCTTCATGAATAGTTTTTTGACTTTTTCCTTGCTTAGTGAGAAATTTAATTACAGCGCGATGCTCAATTTTCACCATCATCGTCTCAGTTGCCATTATGATTCTGTTTAACTAGAGATAAAACGCGAATTAATAATCACATTTATATGAAATTTTACATGAATGCACTAAAATAATAGTATTACTTGATAAATAAGTCAACTTATATATACAACTTCACCCCGATACCGAGAATATGTTGAACGCCCCTCGTATATAAAAACTAAATGAATTCCAATAATATAACATATTTCGAAATCCCAAGAGTTTTCAAAGTTCTCTCGTCAATAATTTTTTACGGCGATTTAAAGAAAAAAAATTCTTATGGGTGTCAATAACTGTATCGGTTACGCTATTCTATTTTTGGTATATGTCAATTCCCTTTTTATTCAACTTTTTAATGGCAAAATCGCAGCATTTGCTGATGTTACAGCGCTTGCGTGTTCCAATAATAATTATCTTGACCTTTTTTTCGACGTCAATCATGATTTGGATTTATTACGAAGATGGTTTACATACCAGGAATTAGTCAAAAGCAAAAAAACTAAATTCCGTTTAAAGGCATTGAATATCCAGCCTTAGGTTCAACGTCTCAAGGAGCACTTCGACGATACTACCAATTGGAAAGGATGTTCTATCTAAACCCGACACTACACGAAGAGTACAAAAAATGTATGATGGAATACATCAAGCTAGGTCGTGCAACGGAGGTCAATACCTGTGAGGTTACGGCGCCACCATATCACTATGTCATCCCCCATTATGCGGTCTTCAAGGTATCCAGTTCCACCACAAAGTTGAGAGTCGTCTTTCATGCGGCTTTCAAAACATCTTTTGGCTCTTCCTTGATTGATCATCTGATGGTGGGACCGAAAATACAAAACAATGTTATAGACATAATTTTGCGTTCACGTTTACTGCGGATATGGAAAAGATGTACCGCCAAGTCAGGGTCAATCCTAAGGATTCTGACTATCTACTCATCTTATGGAGAAACGATGCCAAGGAACAAGTGAGGACATATCGCTTGCAGACCGTCACGTTTGGGATAGCGTGAGCTCCATACCTCGCAATTCGGGTCCTTCAAAAATTGGCTGACGATGAAGAAGATGATGACCCTCTGGCTGCATCTATCCTGCGCAATGACGCATATGTATGTGGACGATGTCACACGGTTGAACAAGCCTGAAGGAAGGGAGATGAGATCAAGAAGGTTCACGCATCGGCAGGTTTCTGCTTACGAAAGTGGACGAGCAATAGACAGGAATTCTTACACGGTATTCCAGCTGCAGATCCCGAAGCAGACATCTCTTTGCCCTTCGATGAAGCTAACTACGTGAAAACACTCGGGATGAAATGGCTTCCACTAGGCGACTAGTTGACATATCAAGTAGTTCAATCTGACGAAAAAGACGTCACGAAAACAACGGTATTGTCATCAATTGCGAGGTTGTTCGATCCATTAGGTTGGTTCTCTCCACGTATTATCAAAGCGAAGATGTTAATGCAGGATCTATGGGCAGAAAAGCTGGAATGGGACACACCCATCCCTGAGGAGTTGCGACTCGAATGGTTTCTGTTTCATCAAGAGCTTTCTGTTTTCGAAAAACTGCGCATTCTGAGATGGATTGGCACTAGTGTGGATGACACCAGCCTAGAAGTTCATGGTTTTAGTGACGCGTCGGAAAAGGCCTACGCAGCGACAACCTACCTACGTGTACTTGGAGAAAACAACAAAGTTCAGATGCACCTACTCATGTCAAAGACCAAGGTAGCTCCAGTAAATCCTGTTACTCTTCCACGATTGGGACTATGTGGGGCACTTTTTTTGAGATAACTTCTGCATGAAACAATTAGAGCTATGAGGTTGGAGAACTGTGCAACCTACGCATGGACAGACTCTGATATCATGTTATGTTGGATAAAGTCACCGCCATCAAAATGGGAAACCTTCGTCTGCAATCGAGTTGCTGAAATCCAGAGACAAACTAGCAGCGACACTTAGAGGCACATACCGTCGGAACACAATCCAGCAGACATGGCTTCACATGTAATTCTCCCATCACATAGTCTACAAAATGACCTTTGGTGGAATGGACCGTCATTTTTATGCGATTCTTGGGAATTTAACTCTCCAAAACAATCCGACACGTTGGAAACTGAAGAAGGCAAAGTAAAGGTACACTGTGCGATGGCCGAGAAGGATTCTGTGGAAAACCTTATTGACAGATGCTCAAACCTAGGCAAATTGCTGAGAACAATTGCGTACTGCAGAATGTTCGTCAGGAAAGGGAGGGAGAACGGCCCACTTTCAACGATGGAACTACAAGCAGCTACAGTACAAACAGTACAAACAGCAGTTCGTACTGTACAGCAGAAGATGTTTCCCGCTGAGGTGAAGAACAACTTCTACAAAATTAAGGGCTTTAAGTCTCTCAACCCAACCATCGATTAGCAGGGGATTATAAAAGTGGGGGGCAGACTACAGAACTCAGATCTCCACTTCAATCAACAGCATCCTATGCTATTACACCCAACACATCATTTAACAAAGTTAATTATAAAAGGCGCTCATGAAAAAACGCTGCATATAGGAGTTCAGAAGATGGTTTCGTATCTGCGTAAAGATTTTGGATCTTCAGCATCAAAAATGCCGTCAATATATGCTTCAGGTTCAAACCAAAATCAATGGCGTAACTGATGGGGAATCTACCTGCTACTCGTGTTAGAATTTTGAGACCTTTCAGTCATTCAGGGGTTGATTATGCTGGTCTGATTGATGTTAGGTCTTGGAGAGGACGAAACGCAAAAACACTCAAAGGATACTTCGCAATTTTCGTTTGTATGGTAACCAAGGCGTTTCTCGATGCATTCCGGAGATATACAGCGCGAAGAGGTTTATGCGTGGCTATGTATAGCGATTGCGGCACGAATTTTGTAGGTGGGAATACGGAGCTGCAGAAGCTCTTGAAATCGGCGGAGTTCGACTGGAAGACTTGTACAGAATCTTTGGCAAGTGAAGGTACGAGGTGGAATTTTTATCTACCCGCTTCCCCTCATTTTGGAGGCCTATAGGAAGCTGGTGTCAAGTCGATTAAGTTCCACAAAAAAAGAGTCGCTAGCAACCTAGTACTTACCTATGAGGAGCTCAGCACGCTTCTGACACAAATTGAAGCGTGTCTAAACTCGAGACCCTTGTGTCCTATATCGGAAGACATCAACGATCTGCATGCGTTAACTCCAAGTCACTTCCTAATCGGAGCACCGCTAATAACACCGCCGCAACCGGAATGCGAAATCGAGAAGCTTTCTTACCGCGACAGATGGAAACGAGTGCAAGGTTTAAGCCAATCATTCTGGAAGCGATGGAGCGCCGAATACCTCACAAGACTTCAACAGCGTCCGAAATGGACAAAACGAGAAACACAAGGGGTCAAGGAAGGGGATCTGGTGCTGCTACGCGACGAAAGACTTCCGCCGGGTAAGTGGAGTCTTGCACGAATCACTCACCTACACTACGGAACCGACAACTTAGTGCGAGTAGTCACAGTCAAAATATCAACAGGATCAAAAACGCGAGAAACAAAAACACCGATTTCGAAACTTTGTCCGCTTCCTACCAACGAAATACATGCAAAAGAAACAATAATTTAAACAAAACAACATCCTAAAACATCGATGGATACCGAACACAATCAAAACATCTAGGAACATTCGTGGAACTGAAAACATAATCTACACTTCACAGAAAATCAAATAGTATACAAAACAAGCAAATGTATATTGGATACACTACACATGCAAAGTTGAATTAAACACTCATAAAATGTAAACCAATTATCAAATTCAATCAGTCACACATATTTACATTTAAAAATATCATGCAATCTCGATTACGTACAAAATACCTACACAAATCTTCTACAAATAACTTGCACATCACATCTTACATTACACACACTACATGATAGAATTATCGCACGAGACATATGCGAAACAGGGGTAAACGTTTACCACATAGAATCTTCCACTCATACGTACTCATTCCCGCAATTTCGCACAAAACTTTATTTCGCGAAACGCACACTCAAACGTGCGCTTTCTCACAATGAATCAAAAAAAAATATATATATATGCGGGAAAAAAGCAGACAAAGAACGAACGAACGACTACGACAGAGAGCGGCAATGCAACCGACTTACACATACACTCACATGCACAGTGACATGAACCGACAAGAACGAAAGTAAATTCCTTAACCAGACTGCAAACTCAATTCAGCAAAGTCGGCGGGTTATTCGCTTACGTGGTTGTCATAGTACAAAGCATTAATTTTAATCGTATTTTAATAATAAACCAGAATTCTTAATATCAAAGCGGTGTGTTTTATTGCTACCAGTAGAATCGAGAGCCATATCCTACATATATATTTGACTTTAAGCATTAATTAAGATACAACACTCATTTAAAATTCATACGGGTCCATTAACCCCTCCCAAAATACGTATACTAAAAAATTCAACCACCTTCTCTCACTTCCTAACCTACAGCATGCCACTCACTGCCACTCAATGAATAGAAATTTTCAACACTCCGCCTAGGACCATCTAGATACATCTCTAGCTTCCAAAATTTAATACACATCATAAATCTCGATGACTACAATAACAACATAGAAAACATCACTAACTCTCTCCACCTCTTCCAAAAACATACTACTATCAATAACTCTTTCCTGTCACGACAGGGCATAGACATTAAAATACCTGTTTCACTTCATGAAAAGGTACTCGTAACAATAGATTTTAACACCAGGAAACAGCATAAAATATATTCAAACACAATGCCGCAAACGCCTATAGACTTTCTAAACAATGTTTCCAGAATCCTTCCGGATTTCGATGGCACTGCAGAACAGCTGCAGAGTTTCCCAGCTGCATTAGAATTAGTAAATAGCGGAAATGATGGCAACAACATTATTGCCATTAATTTAATAAATACAAAATTAAATAGGAACGCTATAAACCTACTAGCAGGAACAGAAACAACAATAGAACAGGTAATCCAAAGACTAAAAACAGCAGTAAAGAGCGAGTCGGTCGACCTAATTACCGCAAAACTGATGAACATCCGTCAAAGTTCCAAACCGGCAAATTCAGATAACAAGAGGTTGAGGAACTTACACAAAAATTACAGAGCGCGTACATTTCAGACGGACTTACACCTCAATTGGCTGAGACATACTCTACCAAAACGGCTATAAAAGCTATGATAAAGAATTCCAACAATGATAAGGTAAAACTTATCATGGAGTCTGGTCACTTTAATATTGTAACATGAATGAGGCAGTAGCCAAATTCGTAAATAGCTGTACCGAAGCTAATGGCCAGCCAAACGCAATACTCCATTTTAGAAACAAACGCGGTAGAGGTGATTATCAAAATAATAATAACTTTCATGGGCGTGAATACGGACGCGGCCAGGGTCTTGGATGTTTTTTTTTTTTTTATAATTTACGCGCGCCTAAGGGATTATAATACCCCGTTACTGTTGCCAGGGCGCGGGCGGAAAGATAGAAGGAGGAGAAAGGAAAGCATTGTTGTGATGTAGTGGTTTGAAACTCAGGTGTGTTTGGTTTCGATATTGACTCTCCAGGGATGGGAGTCCGAATAGGACGGAGAGATTTTTCTTCACTCGGAATGATTCAGGTTGTGGATTTTAACCGCTGTTTTATGTTTGAAAACTCTACAACAGCCAAATCTACATGAGAGTGTTATGCCTTCACACGCAGATTTTTCTGACTGAGTTCCAATTACACAAATGAAGACTTGCTGTGGCTAGGATTCGAACTTTGACCCTCCGAGTGAGAAGCGATTGCTAGTACCACTACACCACGGCCACGACGTTGACGCTCAGTCGTTCACGGAACTTCGTAGTGTGCGCATGTGTTTCGGCTTTTCTCAAGTAAAAATAAATAGTGAATTAAATCGTTAAGTAAGACATTTGACAAATCCCATATAGGCTCCAAGTGGCACAGTGGGTAGTGTGTTCGCTTCAGAGGACAGAGGTTGTGAGTTCGACTCCGAGTCGGGCAAGAGTACTTTTTTTAATTTAAGAATTCATTGTGTGTGGTGATATAAAGTGTTGCATACTAGTACGGCAATAAATATCACGTTATGGATTGCGGAGAGCGGTCCGCTATGTTAATAGCGGGATCTGCGGAAACATCTGGTGAGGCTTCAAGCAGTTCAAGCCAATCACCAAAAACAAAGAGAAGGAGGAAGCTAAGGCCAATTCCTGGTGCAACGTCCCACCCGACAAACTTCCGACGAAAAGCTGCTTGAAGGAGTGAGGGAAGGGGCGCATTCAACATCAGAAATAGCAGCAAATAAACGTCCACGGCAAGTCACTGACGATAACGCACATACCTCAGATGGTGGTGAAAGCCACTTTCTGAGAGAGAACATTTTCGCTTCCTTGGCTCCAACGGAATCGGAAGATGAAGAGGAAGAAATGGTATCTCTAAGTAGCAGTATCAAAATGCTGCAACAAAGAGTTCTTGCCATTAAGGAAATTCAAATGCTCAGAAGGAAGAGGGAAGAGCTAGAGCAATCAAATCAACAACAGCAGACGCAGACGCAGCTAGCTCAAAAGCAGCATCAACCCCAAACAAAAACTATAAGGCAGGTGCTGCAACAACACGAGCAAACACACTGAGCAACCACCAACAGCAACAACAAGAGCAGCCACAACAACGGCAACAGCAAAAACAGCTACAGCAAAAACAGCAGCAGCCACAACAACGGCAGCTGCCACTACAACGGCAACAGCCACAACAGCAGCAGAAACAACAAATGCAGCAAAAAAAACAACAACAACAACAGCAGCAAAAACAACAACAACAACAACATCATCAGAAGCAACAAAGGGTTCCACCCATTAACACATTTAAGATGGAACTTAAGGAAACGATAGAATTATGTAAGTCGGCCATAGGCAATAATTTTTATATTAAAAGACTTAGCGTAGATAGGCACGCGATCCACTGTAACACAGTGGAGCGCTATTATAAAATAAAAGGTTTATTGAAGGATTCGACGACGGAGTTCTTCTCCTACACCCCGAAGGGGGACAGGCTGCAAACAATGCTGCTGAGGGGGATAGAACCGTCGACTGATCCGGAGGAGCTCCTTGCACTGTTGAAAGAGAAGGAGTGCGAAGGGCTCAAATTCGTAGGGGTCAAGCCGTTTGTCACGGCTAGAGCCAAAAGGGAGAAGCGGAAACTACCGTTCTTCCTGGTTCAGCTAAGTCCCGACAGCAAACTGGATGGTCTAAGGAGTATCAAAGTCCTAGACTACCAGGTTGTACACTGGGAGAAATTAAAGAGGAGCGAAAACATTTTACAATGTGTTCGCTGCCAAAGGTTCGGGCACGCCGCGTCGAACTGCGAAATGCAGCCTCGATGCGTGAAGTGTGGAAAGAACCACAAGTCAGAGGAATGCGTTCTGGGTAAGGACGGAACGTCAGAAAAGAGCCAACTCTCCTGTTTTTTATGTAGGAACACGGGACACACCGCAAATTATCGGGGTTGTCCCAAATTCCATGACATGAAAAGAATAAATCTGGCCCGGCAGCAGAAAGTGGAAGTTAAACGTCCACCCGTGCATTTACAAACTCCAGCCGTTACTCCCCATGTTACCTACGCCCAAATGGCTGCAGGTAGGGGAAATACGGTACAGCAAGCGAAGGTAGCTTCTCAGGCCCCAGCGCCTAGAGCACCGGAACCAGTACCTGACATGCTAGCTATTTTACTCTCTATCCAGGGACAAATGGCTCAGCTACAACGTCATTTAACTGAACAGACCGCGCGGGTGGATCAAGTTTACGCGCTGCTGCCTGGCCTAACGCACCTTTTGCCGTAATGGGTACGGACGTGGCGGAGCAGACCCTGAAGGTCCTTGCAGTGAATGTGAATTCACTGATTAGGTTCGAACGAAGAGCCACACTGTTTAAGTTGCTTAAAGACCAAGCCCCGGATGTGCTTTTGGTTAGCGAAACTAAGCTTACCAAAAGACATAAAATGAGGCACAGAAGATATAAAATAGTACGGAGAAACCGACCCAACTCCATTCAGGGAGGTGGCGTTGCGATTTTCGTAAGAAAAGGTATACGTTTTAAAAGAGTATACAGTCGTGTAGTACGTAGGTTCCAAGTGCTGGAAGCATGCATCGTGTATATTCCCCTCCGTAGTGGAAAGCGGCTGTACATGGTGTCTGTCTATGCACCTAAGGCTACTCAATCTACCTTATTCATCTCAGAGCTCGAGACACTTTTTCGATTCCTGAGGCTGGAATTGGAAGATAACTACGAGGCGGGGCAATAAGTCCGTGACTTTTGGATTAAAACAGATTTTTTGATAAAAAAAATTATTTTATTTTTCAACGTAGTCTCAGTTGAGCTCTATACACTTTGTCCAACGCTTCTCCAATTTTTTTATCCCTTCCAAAAAAAATGATTTGTCGAGGTCCTCAAAATGACGAGATGACTTCATCATTGGAGTCAAATCTTTTTCCACCAAGCCATTTCTTCAGGTTTGGGAACAAGAAGTAGTCGCTCGGAGCCAAATCTGGAGAATAGGGTGGATGAGGGAGCAATTCATAGCCCAATTCATGGATTTTTGCCATGGCAACTGCACATGTGTGCACCCTTGCATTGTCTTGGTGGAAAAGAACTTTTTTCTTGGCCAAATGAGGTCGTTTTTTTTTTCAAATCGTCATTGAATCGGTCCAATAAGTTGGCATAATATTCCCCATTGATTGTTCTTCCCTTTTGAAGGTAGTCAATGTGGTTTATCCCGCGTGCATCCCAAAAAACAGTCGCCATAACTTTATTGGCTGACAAACCCACCTTGGCCTTCTTTGGCGCCGATTCACCCTTAGAAGCCCACTGTTTTGACTGTTGTTTGTTGTGATGGATCCATATTTCGTCCACGGTTACAAAACGGCGCAAAAACTCCTCCATATTGCGATTAAACAACGCCAAACCTTCCTGTGAAGTTGTTACACGATTGCGTTTGTGGTCGACTGTGAGCAAACGCGGCACCCATCTTGCGGAAAGCTTTCTCATGCCCAAGTGATCATTCAAAATTGAAACCACTGAGCCATGCGAGATCCCTACGGCTTCCACAATCTCTCGCACTTTCAATCTTCGGTCGGCCAACACCATATCGTGAATTTTTTCGATTGTTTCGGGTGTAGAGACCTCAACTGGGCGTCCAGGACGTTCGGCATCTTCAGTGCTTGTACGGCCACAACGAAATTCAGTAAACCACTTTTTTACCATTGAAATCGATGGTGCAGTATTTATCAAGCTTAGCCTTGGTCTCGGTAATGGTTTTTTTTCGCAAGAAATAATGCTTAATAAGCACACGAAATTCACTTCTTTCCATTTTCTCCTCAAATTAGTGAGTAGTCTGATAAAAATAGCTGTCAAACACAAACTGACTGACGCAGCAAGTTTAAATTTTGACAGGAGTCAACTGACAAATGCCTGTTGACAGGAGCAGTGTTGCTGTTTCAGTAAAGAGGTCAGAAATTCAAAAATGCACGGAATTATTGACCCGCCCTCGTATTTCATTATCGGCGGAGATTTCAACGCCAAACATAGTGATTGGGGAAATAATACACCAAATACTAGAGGGAACCTACTATTCAATTGGTGGGGTCAACACAGCATAATGTATCGACTCGGGCTTAAGGCGACGGATAGTCCGTCGTTTCCCAGACACGGGTCCTATTTGGATCTTCTGCTGTTCGACTCACGAATAAAACTGACATGCACTAACCAACAAACTACAAACTGTCTACGCACTTTCGTGTATGACAGTGACCATTGCGGTCTCAGCACCGAAATAACTGTCCCCAACGAGATTGCGGAATTGGATGAGTTTGTTCAAAGGCATTCCTACAATTATAGTAGGGTGCGTTGGACACACTTCACCAGAACACTGACGAGAGCACTCTCCTCGAATTCGCTCTACCTACCGTCCAACAGAAACCTATCAAACGAGGAGATTGACAGGTATCTTAGACTAATGGACGATACAATCAAACGAACAATGGACAAAACGATACCTCGGTATCAACACACTGACGACGAAGACTTATTCCGCAACGCAACTATTGACGCACTGCACCGACAAAAAAGTAGACTGCTGTCAAGACTAAAAACCTTATACAGACAGTTTACTGACAGACATAACCCGGAGATCATGACATTGAAGTCGTCGATTAAAAACCTCCAAATATTAATAAAAGAAAATTACAGAAATTCTGTAAGTTTGTATTGGAACAATAAAATTCGGGCTGTAAACACCAGCAACCCGAATATGTTCCCGCAAATAAATAAAATATTTCGGAGAAATAATCAGAACGACCTTCCATGTCTTAGAATCACCCGAACGACGAACAACGAACAAATACTTGTAGCAGCAGGCATTGATCCAAGTGAGGCCGTTGATGATGACAATTTCTTTGTGATCGAGGATCCGCAGGAGCAGGTAGAGGCTATAGGAGCGACTTTCCAGGAAGTGTACAAGGCGAATGTTATCATTGGCCCAAACCACGACCTGGAGAATCTAGTCCTTGTACACAATTTCTACCTTCGAAATGAAATAGAGAATTGGCGATTCGAGAACTCGGGCTTCACCCAGTTTAGTGACGAGAATAGGTCAAATAACGTCATCGCCAACGATAGGGTACTACCCCCTTTCATTTCGAAGGAGGAGCTCCAAACGATCTTCGAATCTCTTAGAAGTAAGAAATCAGTGGGAACCGATGAAATACCGAACATCGTGCTACGACATCTCCCTCTAGAAGGGGTGAACATTTATACCACCCTGTTTAATAATGCAATGAATAATGCACATTATCCAGCGCATTGGAAAACTGCGGTGGTACATCCCATACCTAAAAGGGATAAAGATACTTCCAATCCGGCGAATCTCCGCTCGATCAGTCTTCTTTCAAACATCAGTAAGGTTTTCGAGAAGGTAATCAATAGAGTCCTGACTAAGTGGGTTGAGGACAAACATATAGTTCCGGATAATCAATTCGGTTTCAAGGCGGGGCATGATATCATTCATGCTGTGTCGAAACTGGTTTCTGATATCCAATGGAACAAAGGCAAGAACCAGTGCACTGGTGCCTGCCTGATTGACTTGGAGAAGGCCTTCGATACCGTATGGTTAGAAGGACTCTTTTTCAAGCTGGATAGGTTGGGCATTAGTAAACCACTTCTGTATATTCTTTTTGATATGCTCTCCAGTAGACAGTTCATCGTGAAGAATGGCGATGTGACTTCTGCTGGAACATTTAACATTAAAAACGGTCTGCAACAGGGTGCGGTAAATTCGCCGATCCTATTCAACATTTACACAAGTGATCTGATAGGTTCACTTCACCATGCCATAGCGTACGCAGACGACTTAATCGCGTACAGATCAGGTCCAAAGATTGAGGTCATTAACATACTTTTGCAGCGTGACTTCGATAAAATTAAACAATATTGCGATGACTGGAAGTTGAAAATCAACTTCCAGAAATCGGAAACCATTCTGTTTAGGACGCCTTTTTCTGGGGCCTCTAGGGATACCAGAAAGAATTGGCGAAAGTTCTCTATCGTCGGACAACATGGACAGCCACTTGCTTGTCGAAATGTAGTCAGATATCTTGGGATCTGGCTAGATCAATATCTGTATTTTAACAAACATATAGATGTTGCTCTGGCCAGAGCTAAGGGTGCTTTTGCCCTTACAAAGAGACTGTTTTATAACAGCCAACTCGATGCGAGGGTGAAGGTAATCTGTTACATGGCCCTTATCAGGCCCATGCTTGTATTTGGGTGTCCCGTGTGGTTCAACGTGAGAGCAAGTTTATTGGAAAAGATTCGGGTGTTTGAGAGGGCTTGTCTTCGGGCTTGTCTTCGCTTATACAGAACACCAGAGTCTGAGTACATAAAATTCTATCCTAACGAGGTCTTATACAATACGGCAAACCTGATAAGAGTGGACAATTTCGTCATTAAGTTGACTCGAAGGCACATTGCGAGAGCAATGACCTCATCGAACAACCTGATCTCAGGGGCTTACTACCCTAACTATATGTATCACGAGAGAGCTCGCCTTGACGGCTTTATTCCTCCAGAAGCGTTCCTCTATCTAGATAGTAAAAGTCTGATCTAGGACAGATTGGCGGTGCCGCTAATCTTCCACGTCGCTCGAACAGCTGCGGACAGGCGACTCAACTACGACAGAGACGTCGCACATGGCAGTGCGGAGCGTCTCCGGTTCAGTAGGGCGGTAGGAAGCCGTGATAGGAGGGATGTTGCTCAGCAGCACCAGCAATTTTGGTGGCTTGAAGAAGGCGAGGATGCTTCGTAGTCGAACTCCTCCAGTGATAAGTAGCTTCATGTGAAGCAGAGTGGTCCAGCCTAATTTTTGTTTTTTTTAGCCATGGCCGGCTTACATAGTTTTAGGTAGGTTTAAGTTAGATTGTAAAAAAAAAAAAAAAAACCAAAAAAAAAATAAATAAAAATATAAACAAAAAAAAAAAAATGTACATATTAGATGTAAGTAGTTTAAGTAGATTAAGATTTATTTTTAGGTAGTATGTAGGCTTTTAGGTTTAAGTTTTATAAAAAAAAATAATATGTTTTTACTTAAAATTGATTTTCTTAGTTTTAGTTTCGTTAAATATAAAAATAAATATAGACTGTAGGATCCATCGAAAGACATAGTTTAAGTGTTAGGTTTAACTTAGAGTGCCCGCATGGGGTCAGTAAGTTAGTATAAGATTATTTGTAAGTTATTTAAGTTAATTTTTAAGCGTTTTTTTTGTCTAGCATGTAAGAGTAAATTAAGAAATATAAATAAAAATGCATAAAAACTAACTAAAACTACGACGTTGACGCGGAAACTTTAATAGTAACAATAATGGCAACAATATAATTGATTTTAGCCAACGCAGATATAATAGTAATCTTAATAGGAACAATAGATCCGTCAGAATGACACAGCAGGGTACGGACAACGAATGTTCCCCAAGTACTCAGTAGGTAACATAAAACCAAACAGTAAGATCTACAATATAAATTGAAATTTAGCATCATTCACCGAACTACAGACGACATTAAATAATGATACAACAACATTTATAGTCGACACGGGCGCGGATATTTCTCTAATAAGAGAAAAGACAGATTCAAAAATTTAAATATAACGGAGAAGGATTTTTCTTTGACATGGTTTGATCGCGCAGTAGAGCTTGCGTACGTGTTATCCTCATGACCATAGATCATAGATAAACTAACTAGATGTCAAACTCTACTAATACTTTTGCAAACGCTTAACTTTGCACAGACACACTGTAAGTGAATTCCAGCATTCTGCATCTCTAAGGATTTTTCAAAATTTGCTAAAATGGGAGCGATTTGCACGAGTGTGTGTAATGGAGACGACATTTTTTTGATTAAAATGGGCGTGGTTTGTATAAAAGGAAAAGGAAATTGCCATTGATGACAATTTACACGTATTCACAGACAGGATCACACGGATAGGGGCGATCAGTAGAAAACCGGTTTTGATTTTCCAATATCTGGAAAGTTTGATATCTAGGTATCAAGGTAGGGGAGTCTATGTTCCAGAGTTACAAAGTTTATTGCTCTTACTTTCTCTTAAAACTACTACATACATATCAGGCTACGACAAATACATTAAACAAGTACGAAACAACAAGCCTACATGGAATAGCAAATACATTGGGAAAAGTTTACTCTCACTTATTATATGAAAATACTCGTAAACCAATAGCCTATGAATTTTATGTTGTTTGTATTTGTATTTTTTTATTGTTATATTCATTGTACAAATTTTTATTTTTTTTTTAAAGAACTTAACACTCAAGTGGGTATGAATACACTTATAATGCTTCAGCATGTGTTAAGTTTTTTGGAAAATGGGCTAGAGAAAGAAAGAAAGATCTTTGGGCTCAGTGGTTATTTCGCTCCATGGGTGGCATTCAATATTTAATGGGGAGACTAAATTCTTAGTGGAAGTTGGCTTGATATTGATTTCTAGTCAGCTACTCGTCTTGCTTGATTTTCGTTAACTGAAAAAATGGATGATATGTCTTCCGGGCGAGGCTGGGGATTCGAACACCGAACCTTCCGATTTGGAAGCTAGTCCACTACCACCTGAGCCACGGCCACCCATCTTTTAAGTTGCACATGCTTATATGTATTATATTTCAGAGTTACACACATTTTAAATAATAAACTTAAAATTTATAAAAGGAAGGAACATGTAAAAAATAAAAAAAAATTAAAAACAGGAATTAGGATTTTTCGGAAAAAAATGTAAAAGCCTTTTCACGAAAGTGCTTGTGTTGCTTATAAGTTTAATACCGGTGGGGGAAGTTGGTTCCAAAGTTGAACGAAAATTGCCTTGAGGTCACAAAGTGCTTATATCTGGGTAGTATTTGTAATGTCCGATTACTTCTTACAAACTTGATATGGTCAAGAAGATATTTTGGCTCTTTAGATTGTATTACTTTTTTAATAATAACAATGTTCGATATTTCAATAGATTTGATAAGGAGCAGCCTGCTATTTGTATAAAGTAGTCGGAAATGTGGTCGTATCTTTTCCGACCAAATATATACCTTGCGCAGCTCTTATATGCAACAGTAAGTTTTCTCTTGGTCTCAAAGCTCATGTTAGCAAATAACTCGCAGCTGTACAGAAAAATAGGTAAAATAAATGATTTTTTTAATCTGAGCTGCACATTGGTTGGTAAATACTTTGCTGTGGGACTTAGGCCTCGAAGCGCACCATATATTTTCGAAACTGTCCTACTTATATGAACATCCCAGTTTAGATCGACATTAAAGTAAACTATAAGATTTTTTTGTGTTTTCCACATATGCGATTGGGTTCTGTTTGAGGAGGAGAGTAGAGAAGTATTCTTTACATCTGTTTCTGCTTAAGATCAGGGCTTTGGTTTTTATTAGATTGAGCTTAAACTCATTTTCAACCGTCCAAGATGGCCGTGGCTCAAGTGATAGTGGACTGTCTTCCAAATCGGAAGGTTCGGTGTTCGAATCTCAGCCTCGTCCGAAAGACATATCATCCATTTTTTCAGTTAACGAAAATCAAGCAAGACGGGTAGTTGACTAGAAATCAACATCAAGCCAACTTCCACTAAGAATTTTGTCTCCCCATTAAATGTTGGATGAAACCCATGGAGCGAAATAACCACTGAGCCCAAACATTTTTCTTTCTCTCTCTATCCCATTTTCCGAAAAACTTAACACATGGTGAGGCATTATAAGTGTATTCATACCCACTTTAGTATTAAGTTCTTTAAAAAAAAAAAAAAATAAAAATTCCTGATTCATTATGCTGGAGGCTGGACTTATATCCGATTTTGGAAACATTTTACAATATACGAGTAAATTTGAACATCGCTTGCATAGATGTGGTGTTCGGTATAAGAGAAACAAGAAAATAAAAGGGGTTCTAGCACAGAGCTTTGTGGGACGCCCATTGGAACCTTTAATCTACTAGAGCACTTAGTTTCGTGAAACACATACTGTGACCTATTAAAAAGGTATGATTTGATCATGTTGCATAAGGAGTTTTCAAAGAAAACTTAGTCTTAAATTTATTCAATAAAATGTTATGATTGACGCTGTCGAAAGCCTTTGAAAAATCCAAGGATACAATCAATCCCACCATATCCTTGTCGAATCCAACACGAATATCTTCACAAATTTTAATCAGAGACGTAGTGCAATTATGTTTTGCACGGAAACCGGATTGGCGGTTAGCAATTAGTTTTTTATTATTAAGAAAAACCTTTATCTGATTGCTCATAATTGTTTCCATAACTTTGCTCCAAAATGGCGAAATGGAGATTGGGCGATATTCGGTTTTGTTTGCTAGGGAGGGCTTAGGTAATGGCAAAACTTTGGCAACTTTCCAGATATCGGGGAAAACAGAAGTGGTCAAATAGTATTAAAAATAAACGTTATTGGGCGTAGTAAAACGGGTAGAAGAGTCTTAATAAATTCTGGTTGGATGTTATCTGAACCAATAGCTTTTGACTTCATTTTTAAAATTTCATGGCCAACCACCGCTATGTCAACACAAGAAAGTGAAAAAGTATCTCCTTGATCAATAAAGGAATTAGGAACGTGTGAGCTTACGTTCGATTGAGGATGAATGAATTTCCTATTCAATTCCTCGATATTTATTTGATCTTAAACAGATTACTTACTTCGACTTATTCCAGCTTGACGAACGTTTTTCCAAAAAGTGGAACTTGAATCACCAGGATTAAATTGGTTTTTAAAGAAAGATTTTTTGTTTCTCCTTATAAGATAAGTGACTGCATTGCGGGCAACCTTGAATTCATTACGAATAACAGAACATTTATATCCGCGCCATCTCGCATATAAATCATCACGCGCCTTAATGTGGTTTCTTACTTCTTGTGTTATCCATGGACAATTATTTTTCTTAAATTTTTTATGTTTAGTTTTTAGTTTTAAATGCATTTTATTTTTTAAATCATTAATTCTTACATACTAACAAAAAATGCTTAAATGCTAGCTTAAAATTACTTAACAATCTTATACTAACTTACTGGCCCCACACAGGCACTCTAAGCTACTCTAAATTCTTATATCTATGTCTTTCGACTTTATTTACATTTTATTGAAATTCGTATTTATTTTGTATACTTAAAGCTAAGAAAAATTTGTTAACAAAAACTTAGCATATGGAGTTATTTTTTTATAAAAACTTAATATCTAACTTAAAAAAAAAACTTAAACCTAACCTACATACACACCACATACACATAGATATTATACACAATTATATACATATATTAGTATATACAAAAGTATATACTAATATATGTATATATTTCTTAAATACTAACCTAAACCTATGTAAGCTGGCCATCGCTATTCACCGAGCAAATAGATTGGTCAGCTCTGCCTCATTAGTGAGGCTGGTCCGTAATTGACGGAAACGACGACGAAACATCTTCTCCATCATTCAACCACCAGAAATGCTGGTGCTGCCGAACGACATCCCTCTTATCGCGATTCCCCACCGCCCTACTGAACCTGAGGCGATCCACACTGCCGTGTGCGACGTCTCTGCCGTAGTTGAGTCGCCTGTCCCCAGCTTTCCGAGCGACATGGAAGATTAACGGGACCGCTGATCTATCCTGGATCAACCCTATCTGATCTAGGTAGAGGAATGCTTCCGGTGGAACGAAGCCATCAGAGCGCACACTCTCATGGTAAAGGTAATTGGGGTAGTAAGCCCCAGATATCAGGTTATTCGTCGAGTTCATTGCTCTTGCAATGTGCCTTCGAGTCAGCTTAATTACGAAGTTGTCCACTCGTATTAGGTTCGCCCTGTTGTAAAGGACCTCATTACGATAAAAATTTTTGTACACCGACTCTGGTGTTCTGTACAAGCGAAGGCAAGCCCTAAGGCAAGCCCTCTCAAACACCCGAATCTTTTCCATTAAGCTTGCTCGTACATTGAACCACACGGGGCACCCGAATATCAGCATGGGCCTGATAAGGGCCATGTAGCAGATTACCTTTACCCTCGCATCGAGTTGGCTGCTATAAAACAGTCTCTTTGTAAGGGCAAAAGCGCCTTTGGCTCTGGCCAGAGCAGCGTCTACATTTTTGTCAAAATACAGAAACTGATCTAGCCAGATCCCAAGGTATCTGACTACATTTCGACAGGCAAGAGGCTGTCCGTGTTGTCCAATGATCGAGAACTTTCGCCAATTTTTTCTGGTATCCCTAGAGGCTCTAGACAACGGCGTCCTAAAGAGAATGGTTTCCGACTTCTGAAAGTTGATTTTCAACTTCCAGTCATCGCAAAATCGTCTTATCTTATCGAAATCACGCTGCAAGAGAGTATTAATGACCTCGATTTTTGTACCTGTTCTGTACGCTATCAAATCGTCTGCGTACGCAATAGTATGGGGAAGTGAACCTATCAAGTCGCTTGTATAAATATTGAATAGGATCGGCGAATTGACCGCGCCTTGCTGAAGACCATTTTTAATTTGAAATATTCCAGCAGAAGTCACATCACCATTTTTCACGATGAACTGTCTGTTGGTTAGCATATTATAAAGAATGTACAAGAGTGGTTTACTGATCCCCAGCCTAGTCAGCTTATAGAAAAGACCCTCTAACCATACGGTGTCGAAGGCCTTCTCCAAGTCAACAAGGCAGGCACCAGTGCATTGGTTTTTGCCTTTATTCCATTGGATATCGGACACCAGTTTAGACGCGGCATGTGAGATATCATGTCCCGCCTTAAAACCGAATTGATTATCCGGAACTATATGTTTGTCCTCAACCCACCTAGACAGAGCTGTATTGATTACTCTTTCAAACACCTTACTGATATTCGGAAGGAGACTTATCGAACGGAGATTCGCCGGATTGGATATATCTTTTCCCTTTTTGGGGATAGGTTGAACCACCGCCGTTTTCCAATGCGCTGGATAATGTGCATTATTCATTGCATTATTAAACAGGGTGGTGTAAATGTCCACCGCTTCTAGAGGAAGATGTCGAAGCACGATGTTCGGAATACCATCGGTCCCCACTGATTTCTTAGCCCTGATTGTGTCGAAGATCTCATGGAGCTCTTCCTTCGAAATGAACGGGGGTAGGTCACCCTCTCTGGTAATGACATTATTTGCCATATTTGCTTCGCTGAACCGGGTGAAACCAGAGCCCTCGGATCGCCAGTTCTCTACTTCATTTCGAATGTGGAGGTCGTGCACCAAGACGCGACTGTCCAGGTCATAATTAGGGCCAATGGTATCAGTGGCCTTGTATATTTCCTGGAAAGTCGCCCCTATGGTCTCAACCTTCTCCTGTGGATCCTCGATCACAAAGAAGTCGTCATCATCAGCGGCCTCATTTGGATCAATACCTGCTATTGTCAGTAACCGTTCGTTGTCTGTTGTCCGCGCTATTTTAAGACACTGAAGGTCGTTTTGATGTTTTCTCCGAAATAGTTTGTTTATTTGCGGGAACATATTCGGGTTGCTGGTGTTTACAGCCCGAACCCTGTTGTTCCAATATGAACTTACAGAAATTCTGTAATTCTCTTTTATTAACGTTTGAATATTTTTAATCGACGACTTCAGTGTCCTAATCTCCGGGTCTTGTCTGTCAGTAAACTGTCTGTACAAGTTTTTGAGTCTTGTCAGAAGTCTACTTTTCTGTCGGTGCAGTGCGTCAATAGTAGGATTGCGGAACAGGTCTTCGTTAGTCGTACGTCGATACCGCGGTATTGTAGCGTCCATAGTTTGTTTAATTGTCTCGTCCATTTGTTTTAGATACTTGTCGATCTCCTCGTTTGACAAATTCCTATTGGACGGTGGGTGGAGCGTATTCAAGGAGAGTGCTCTTGTCATGGTTGCGGAGAAGCGTGTCCATCGAGTCTTACTGTAGTTGTAAGAATATCTTTGGACAAACTCCTCCAATTCCGCAATTTCGTTGGGAACTGTAATTTCGGTGCTAAAACCGCAATGGTCACTGTCATACACGAATGTGCGCAGACAGTTTAGCGTTTGTAAATTCGTACCTGTCAGTCGTATACGTTCGTCGTAAAGCAGTAGATCCAAATAAGACCCCCCTCTGGGAAACGACGGGTTATCCGTCGCTTTGAGACCGAGTCTGTACATGACATCGTGCTGACCCCACCAATCGAGTAGTAGGTTCCCTCTAGTATTTGGCAAATTATTTCCCCAATCTCTGTGTTTAGCGTTGAAATCCCCGCCGATTACAAAATAATTCTCCCCCGATTCCAGTCTCAGAAGTCGAAAAAGCGTGTCAAGCTCTGTAATAAATAAAGTGGATTGTGAAGTCTCAGGTGCATAAACAGAGGCCAAATACAGCCGCTTTCCACTGCGGAGCGGGATGTAAATGACGACTGCCTCCAACACCCGGAACCTACGCAACACTCCCTTGTACACTCTGTGAAATTTTATACCTTGTTTAATGAAGATCGCGACTCCGCCTCCACGATTGGATCGGGGCCGGTTTCTTCTTCTAACAATATAATTATTGTACTCCAGTTTGTGCTTATCGGTTAGCTTGGTTTCGCTAGCGAAAAGCACATCAGGAGTTTGGTCTTGTAGCAATTTGAACATCGCGGCTCTTCGTTCGATTCTAATCAGTGAATTAACATTCACCGCAAGGACCTTCAAAGATTGCTCCACCATGTGCGTACCCATTACGACATGTGTTGCGTTAGGCCCGGCAGCAGCGCGTAGATCTGGTCCACCCGCTTGGCCTGTTCTTGCACCTGCTTTTGCAGCTGAGCCATCTGCCCTTGGATTGCGAGCAAGATGGCCAGCATGTTGGGTGCAGCTTCCGTTGTTCTCGGCATTGGCGCCGGAGAAGCAACAGTCGCTTGCTGTACCGTAGCCCCCCCACCTGCCGCCATTTGGGCGTAGGAAATTTGGGGCGTGACGGCTTGTGTTTGAAGCCTCACAGGTGAACGTTTGACCTCCACCTTCTGCTGCCGAGCCAGTTTTGCTTTTTTAATGTTAGCGAACTTAGGACAACCCCGATAGTTTGCGGTGTGTCCCACGTTCCCACATAATACGCACGAGAGCTGCGTCCTATCGGATGCTCCGTCCCTACCCAGAGCACACTCCTCGGAACTGTGGTTCTTTGCGCACTTCACGCATCGAGGCTGCATTTGGCAGTTCGACGCGGCGTGCCCGAACCTCTGGCATCGAACGCATTGTATAACGCCTTCGCTCCTTTTTAATTTTTCCCAGTGAACCACCTGGTAGTCTAGGACATTGATACTCCTTAGACTATCCAGACGGCTTTCGGGACTGAGCTGCACCAGGAAGAACGGCAGACTCCGTTTCTCCCGCCTGGCTCTAGCTGTGGTAAATGGCTTTACCCCCACGAACTTGAGTCCTTCGCACTCCTTCTCTTTAAGCAGTGCCAGGATCTCCTCAGGATCAGAAGACGGTTCCAACCCCTTCAGCAGCATCGATTGCCGCTTTTCACACTTCGGTGTGAATGAGTAGTGCTCCGTCGTCGTTTCCTTTAGGAGCTCTTTCACTTTCGCGTAGCCCTCCACTGTATTACAGTGGATGGCATGGCGATCATTCCCCAATCTCTTAATGTTAAAATTATTACCAATGACCAGCTTACACAGGTCCTTGGTAGCATTTACCTCCAATTTGTAGGTGTTGATAGGAGGCACCTTCTCCTTCTTCTTCTGCTGCTGCTGCTGCCGCTGTTGTTGTTGTTGTTGTTGTTGTTGTTGCTGCTGATGCTGCTGTTGTTGTTGTTGCTGCTGCTGGTTTTGCTGTTGCCGTTTTTGTGGCTGCTGCTGTTTTAGCTGTTGCCGTTGTTGTGACTGCTCTTGTTGTTGCTGCTGCTGTTTCTTAGGCTTTTGTTGTTGTGTTTGCCTTTGAGCAAGCTGCTGTTGTTGGGATTGCTCTTGCTCTCTCTTCCTTCTTATTATTTGTTTCTCTTTTATGGCCAGCACTCTTTGTTGCAGCATTTTAATGCTGCTACTTATGGCCTCCATTTCTTCCTCTTCATCATCAGACTCGCTTGCTGCCAATGAAGCGAAGTTGTTGGTCGTTTGTAGGGTGGGACGTTTTATCAAGTTGGAAGTTGAACTAAGCTTCCTCCTTCTTTTTGTTTTTGGCGTATGGCTCGAACCACTCGAAGCCTCACCTGAGATCATTTCAGCAGGTCCCGCTATAGGCATAGCGGACCGCTCATTACAATCCATCACGTGATAAAACCGGACCACTTATTTTTATTTAAAAATAAATAAATAAATAAAAAAAAAAAATCGTCTGGCGACTACCGGGAGTCGAACCCACAACCTTTGCAGTCTCGAGCGAACACACTACCGCTGCGCTGATTGGATCCTAAATCCAAACTGTTAAATTTTTTTGTTAAGCGAAACACTTCTCACTCACAAGTCGTAACACGTCTAAACTCCGCGGAGGTCTATGAACGACTGATTAAATTTTTTATGTTTTACTTTCACATGATTGTTAAAAAGCTAATAAATATTATTATTGAAGTATTCAATCTATTTATTAACATCATACGTAGAGTAAATAGGTGACCAGTCAACGCCTTGACTGTCATTGAACAGATCCACTAAATTTATTCCCGAGTAATCGTAGTAGATTGCAGACGTATCCACTGTGTTGGTAAAAAGCGCGTTAAGTGCCACGAAAATTAAGTGAGAAAGCAGGTGCCAGAAGTTGGTCATAATGCATAACCAAGTTGGTGCTAGAAACTAGAAAAACATCTAACAAGGTGGATGAACAATTTGGTTTAAAATGTGCGGGCTGCTTGGTGTTAATTAAACTTAGGCCAAAAGAATCCACCATTTCGATAAAATATTTATTTTTATTAACTAATAAACTAAGATTAAGATCTCCGCAAATCAGAATATCAGTGTACAAGGGAACTAACTTTTCTAGAAGGTTTCTTATTAAGGTAGAATGCGCTACGTCAGGTGCTATATAAATACAACCAACTAAAAATTTACCACATTCATTCACTATTTCAATAAATAGATATTCTATTGATTCATTGAATGACGACATTAAAATTAAACGAGTTTCTAATAAAATAGCTGTCTCTCCTGCCAGTTTATAACATCTATCTGCGCGTTTAAGTTTAAAATTATTTAGTTTAAAAAGATCGTCGCACATCTCCGGTCTAACCAAGTCTCAGATATACATATGATATCAACTATCAAAAAGTATACGCAAGTCGTCTATTTTATTTATTAAACTTTGGGCATTTAGGTGACAGACATTGATACCTTTCTTTTGTTTGCATAATATATCAACCAGGATATTGCATTCGACCACGGAACCGCCCTCAATGTTAAAGCCAGCGAGGGCACTTAGCAACGACAACAAAACCAACACCAACACTTTCGAAAAACTTGACACAAGACTTAATTAAAGATATAGATTTAAGTTCTAAGAATAATATAATATAATAAGAAGAAAAAAAGATAGAAGAAAGAGATTTAAAATTATAAGGAAAAGGTAAGAGAAAGAAGGAATAAATAAGAGATAGAAAAATATTACATAATTTTTTAGATGTTTGGGCACAAAATTTCATCGTCATTCGTTTTGTTTGCTGCTTGACACCTCAGAGTAATCGCATTCAAAGTTTCTTCTTCGTCTATGATGATATTGTTTCCGTTTATACTCTCTTTAATCAAAACAATTCCATTCCTTGTAAAAGCTGAATAAATCATCTTTTGGCGCCTAAGTTGAACAGCACGTTTAAGAAGAGAACGATTTTTTTTCGTAAGGCTCTCATTTAAATATATGCTTTATCCAAATCCTTGCCAATGTTGCGAAGAGAGACCGGTTTTTTCTCTTTTTTTGATATTCAGCTAATGACTTCAAAATGTTGTTTCTATCGTGTGGAGAGTTGAACTTCAGAATCATAGGTGGGTGGGTCATTTCATCCATCGCGAATGTGGGAGCGAAATATCGATTGCAAAATTGGAGGCTGGCAATCAATGGTGTGACATAGAAGGTTGAAAATAAATTTGGAGTATTCATTATGCTGCTGTGGTACTCCAAAGAGAATTGCGTCCGCAGCAAGATCTCTTCTCTCAAGCTCATCACACCGTTTTTTTAAGATCATTCATCTGCTCCTCGTTTCGGTTGCTGATAGCAAATTCTTCACTGTACTCTTCGATTATCTCTACTCGCTTCACCAATGCGTTGAGTTTTTGATCATATTTCGCAAACTGAGCAGTCCATTTCAATTCCATACTTGTATATAACATGGCTCATGAAATCAGTGCGCAGCTTGCTTAGTTCTATTGTGAAGCGAGTGACAATTTGCTCTGTATGAGTTTTCAAATGTACCACTAGATCATTGGCAGTAAGGGTATTGTTGTAAGTTGCGGTGCATCTTTTGATGGGAGCTTGGACGTGGAGGCTGAGGAACAATTCTTGGGTGCTCCGTTGCGCATTTGTATCGGAGCTGGAGAGCCAGCGGTTGGCGTATTACCATTTTTTTATAGCAGAACGGGTGATTTTTAACTCAAGAGAACTCATAGCGGATGACAAAAACAGGGAGAGAAAAACACATAAAAAGAAAAGTTGCGGAAAATTTAAGGGAATTTAACTCTTTTGTTGATTTTAATAATAATTATTATCTTAATTTTCATTTCTTATTCTTTTACTTTTTCTTCTCTTCACTTATTCGGGTTCAATTATGCACACTGATATATAGGCCTTGCACACCTATGATTAGATTTAAAAGTATAACGTCTTATCACTCTGACAACATTGTCACAAAAAAAGTGGTGATGACTTTCCAATCCCATCCGATGGAATAATCGGTCTTGATTTCATTAAGAAATACCATTGCTTACTTAACTATGACAAGGATGTGAGCTGGCTGGTACTAAGGCCAGATGATTTTGAAAACATGCAATCCCGATGTCATGCTCACCAAAGGGTGATGCACTAGCAATACCAGCAAGATCCGGAGTTATTAGACAGTCAGTTTTCAGTTTATATGCATTTTTATTGTATTACTTAATTTACTCTTACTTGCTAGACAAAAAATGCTTAAAAATTAGCTTAATTAACTTAAAATTATCTTATTCTAGCTTACTGACCCCATGCGGGCACTCTAAGTTAAACCTAACACTTAAATTATGTCTTTCGACGTACCTTACTACTATACTATACTATTTCTATTCCTTATAATTAAAACTAAGAAAACATTTTTTCAAAAAAAAAACTTAGTAACACGACTTTTTTTATATTTTATTATAAACCTTAAAACTAAAATCCTAAAAACTACCTAAAAATAAGTCTTAATCTACTTAAACTACTTACATCTAGTACATACATATATATATATATACATAATATATATATACTTAATATATAAATATATGTATATATATATAGATGTATGTTTTTTTTTGAATTTTTTATTTTTATTAATTTTTTTTGGTTTTTATATATTTTTTTTTCTTAAATCTAACTTACTCCTACTTAAAACTATGTAAGCCGGCCATGGCTAAAAGAAAAATTAGGCGACCCACTTTGCTTCACATGAAGCTACTAAGAATTGGAGGAATTCGACGACGAAGCATCCCCTCCTTCTAAAAGCCACCAAAATTGTTGGTGCTGCCGAGCAACATCCCTCATGTCGCGACTCCCTACCGCTCTACTGAACCGGAGACGCTCCGCACTGCCGTGTGCGACGTCTCCGTCGTAGTTGAGTCGCCTGTCCGCAGCTGTTCGAGCAACGTGGAAGATTAGCGGCACAGCCAATCTGTCCTGGATCAGACCTTTGCTATCAAGGTAGAGAAACGCTTCTGGAGGAACATAGCCGTCTAAGCGAACTCTCTCGTGATACATATAATTAGGGTAGTACGCCCCGGAGATCAGGTTGTTCGATGAGGTCATTGCTCTTGCAATGTGCCTTCGAGTCAACTTAATAACAAAATTGTCCACTCTTATTAGGTTCGCCCTATTGTACAAGACCTCATTGCGATAGAATTTTATGTACTCAGACTCTGGTGTTCTGTATAACCGAAGACAAGCCCTAAGGCAAGCCCTCTCAAACACCCGAATCTTTTCCAATAAACTTGCTCTCACGTTGAACCACACGGGACATCCAAACACAAGCATAGGCCGGATAAGGGCCATGTAGCAGATCACCTTCACCCTCGTATTGAGTTGGCTGTTGTAAAACAGTCTCCTTGTAAGGGCAAAAGCACCTCTGGCTCTGGCCAGAGCAACATCCATATGTTTGTTAAAATATAGATATTGATCTAGCCAGATCCCAAGGTATCTGACTACATTTCGACAAGCAAGTGGCTGTCCATGTTGTCCGACGATAGAGAACTTTCGCCAATTCTTTCTGGTATCCCTAGAGGCCCCAGACAAAGGCGTCCTAAACAGAATGGTTTCCGACTTCTGAAAGTTGATTTTCAACTTCCAGTCATCGCAATATTGCTTAATTTTGTCGAAGTCACGTTGCAAAAGCATATTAATGACCTCGATTTTTGGACCTGATCTGTACGCAATTAAGTCGTCTGCGTACGCTATGGCATGGGGAAGTGAACCTATCAGATCACTTGTGTAAATGTTGAATAGGATCGGCGAATTTACCGCACCCTGTTGCAGACCGTTTTTAATGTTAAATATTCCAGCAGAAGTCACATCGCCATTCTTCACGATGAACTGTCTACTGGAGAGCATATCAAAAAGAATATACAGCAGTGGTTTACTAATGCCCAACCTGTCCAGCTTGAAAAAGAGTCCCTCTAACCATACGGTATCGAAGGCTTTTTCGAAGTCAATCAGGCAGGCACCAGTGCACTGTTTCTTGCCTTTGTTCCATTGGATATCGGAAACCAGTTTAGACGCAGCATGAATGATATCATGCCCCGCCTTGAAACCGAATTGATTATCCGGAACTATATGTTTGTCCTCAACCCACTTGGTCAGGACTCTATTGATTACCTTCTCGAAAACCTTACTGATGTTTGGAAGAAGACTGATCGAGCGGAGATTCGCCGGATTGGAAGTATCTTTATCCCTTTTGGGGATGGGATGTACCACCGCAGTTTTCCAATGCGCTGGATAATGTGCATTATTCATTGCATTATTAAACAGGGTGGTATAAATGTCCACCGCTACTAGTGGGAGATGTCGAAGCACAATGTTCGGTATTTCATCGGTTCCCACTGATTTCTTACTTCTAAGTGATTCGAAGATCGTTTGGAGCTCTTCCTTCGCAATGAAAGGTGGTAATACCCTTTCGTTGGTGATGACATTATTTGCCATATTCTCGTCACTGAACTGGGTGAAACCCGAGCTCTCGAATCGCCAATTCACAATTTCATTTCGAAGGCAGGCATTGTGCATAAGGACTCGACTTTCCAGGTCGTGGTTCGGGTCAATGATGTCATTCGCCTTGTACACTTCCTGGAAAGTCGCTCCTATAGCCTCTACCTTCTCCTGCGGATCCTCGACCACAAAGAAGTTGTCATCATCAACGGCCTCATTTGGATCAATGCCTGCTGCTACAAGTATTTGTTCGTTGTTCGTCGTTCGAGCGATTTTAAGACATGGAAGGTCGTTTTGATTATTTCTCCGAAATATTTTATTTATTTGCGGGAACATATTCGGGTTGCTGGTGTTTACAGCCCGAATTTTGTTGTTCCAATACAAACTTACAGAATTTCTGTAATTTTCTTTTATTAATGTTTGGAGGTTTTTAATCGACGACTTCAATGTCATGATCTCCGGGTTATGTCTGTCAGTAAACTGTCTGTACAAGGTTTTTAGTCTTGACAGCAGCCTACTTTTTTGTCGGTGCAGTGCGTCAATAGTTGCGTTGCGGAATAAGTCTTCTTCGTCAGTGTGTTGATACCGAGGTATCGTTTTGTCCATAGTTCGTTTAATTGTCTCGTCCATTAGTTTTAGATACCTGTCAATCTCCTCGTTTGACAGATTTCTGTTGGACGGTGGGTAGAGCGAATTCGAGGAGAGTGCTCTAGTCAGTGTTCTGGTGAAGTGTGTCCAACGCACCCTACTATAATTGTAGGAATGCCTTTGCACAAACTCATCCAATTCCGCAATTTCGTTGGGAACAGTTATTTCGGTGCTGAGACCGCAATGGTCACTGTCATACACGAAAGTGCGTAGACAGTTTGTAGTTTGTTGGTTAGTGCATGTCAGTTGTATTCGTGAGTCGAACAGCAGAAGATCGAAATAGGACCCGTGTCTGGGAAACGACGGACTATCCGTCGCCTTAAGCCCAAGTCGATACATTATACTGTGCTGACCCCACCAATTGAATAGTAGGTTCCCTCTAGTATTTGGTGTATCATTTCCCCAATCTCTATGTTTGGCGTTGAAATCTCCGCCGATAATAAAATAGTTGTCTTCCAATTCCAGCCTTAGGAATCGAAAAAGTGTCTCGGGCTCTGAGATGAATAAAGTGGATTGAGTAGCCTTAGATGCATAAACAGACACCATTTATAACCGCTTTCCACTACGGAGAGGAATGTACATGATGCATGCTTCCAGCACCTGAAATCTACGTACTACACGACTGTATACTCTTTTGAAACGCAGTCCCTTTCTTACAAAGATCGCAACACCACCTCCTTGAATAGAATTGGGTCGGTTTCTTCGTAATATTTCATATCTTCTGTGTCTCATTTTGTGCCTTTTGGTAAGCTTAGTTTCGCTAACCAAAAGCACATCAGGGGCTTGGTCTTTAAGCAACTTAAACAGTGCGGCTCTTCGTTCGAACCTAATCAGTGAATTAACATTCACTGCAAGGACCTTCAGGGTTTGCTCCGCCATGTACGTACCCATTACGACTGGAGGTGCGTTAGGCCCGGCAGCAGCGCGTATATTTGATCTACCCGCTTAGCCTGTTCCTGTATTTGACGCTGAAGCTGAGCCATCTGCCCCTGAATAGAAAGCAAGATAGCCAGCATGTCAGGTACAGGTTCAGGTGCTCTAGGCGCTGGGGCCTGAGAAGCTACCTTTGCTTGTTGTACCGTAGTTCCCCTACCTGCCGCCATTTGGGTGTAGGTAACTTGGGGAGTAACGGCTGGTGTTTGTGCCTGCACGAGTGGACGTTTAACTTCCACTTTCTGCTGCCGAGCCAGATTTACTCTTTTGATGTATTGGAATTTGGGACAACCCCGATAATTTGCGGTGTGTCCCGTGTTCCTACATAAAGCACAAGAGAGTTGGCTTTTTTCCGACGCTCCGTCCTTGCCTAGAGCGCATTCCTCTGACTTGTGGTTCTTTCCACACTTCACGCATCGAGGCTGCATTTCGCAGTTCGACGCGGCGTGCCCGAACCTTTGGCAGCGAACACATTGTAAAATGTTTTCGCTCCTCTTTAATTTTTCGCTCCTCTTTAATTTTTCCCAGTGTACAACCTGGTAGTCCAGGACTTTTATACTCCTTAGACCATCCAGTTTGCTGTTGGGACTTAGCTGGACCAGGAAGAACGGCAGTTTCCGCTTCTCCCTTTTGGCTCTAGCCGTGACAAATGGCTTGACCCCCACGAATTTGAGCCCTTCGCACTCCTTCTCTTTCAGCAGTGCAAGGAGCTCCTCCGGATCAGTCGACGGTTCTAACCCCCTCAGCAGCATTGTCTGCAGCTTCTCCCCCTTCGGGGTGTAGGAGAAGAACTCCGTCGTCGAATCCTTCAATAAACTTTTAATTGTATGATAGCGCTCCACTGTGTTACAGTGGATCGCATGCCTATCTAATGATAATCTTTTTATAAAAAAGTTGTTGCCTATGGCCGACTTACACAGTTCTATTGTCTCTTTGAGTTCCATTTTGTATGTATTTATAGGTGGAACCCTTTGTTTTGCAATTTGCTGTTTCTGCTGTTGTTGTTGCTGTTGCTGTTGTTTTTGCTGCTGCTGTTGTTGTTTCTGCTGCTGCTGCTGCTGTTTTTGCTGCTGCCATTGTTGTGGTTGCACTTGTTGTTTTTGCTGGTGGTTTTTAAGTTTTTGTTGGTGTTTGTGTAGCTCCTGCGCTATTGTGTTTGTTTGTTGTTGTTGGCTCTGATTTTGAGTTAGCTGCGTTTGTTGTTGCTGCTGGGATTGCTGTTGCTCTTCCCTCTTCCTTCTTAGCATTTGCTTTCCTTTAATGGCTAGTACTCGTTGTTGTAGCATTTTGATGCTACTACTAATTGACTCCATTTCTTCCTCTTCGTCTTCCGATTCGGTTGACGCCAAGGAAGCGAAGCTGTTCCCTTTCTGATGTTGGTGAACATCTGAAGCGAATGGGTTGCTGTCGGTAAATTGTCCGGGCGTTGATTGCGCCACTTCCCTCACTCCACCAAGCAGAGTGGAAGTTGGTAGGGAGGGGCGTTGTGCTAAGGTGGCAGTTGGCCTTAGCGCCCTCCTTCTCTTTGTCTTCGGTTCTGTTTGGCTTGAACCACTTGACGCCTCGCCTGATTTATCTGCGGATCCCGTTACTGGCATAACAGACCGCTCTTCACCATCCATCGCGTGATGATTTTATCACTCACTATCACTATCAGTTTATTTTGTTTTTTTTTTTTTCAATTGAACAAAAAAAAAAAAAAAAAAAAATCTATTCGACCCGGAGTCGAACCTGCTACCTTTCACTTGGTAACCGGGCGCACTCAGTTTAAATGCATTTTTTATTATACTTCATTAATTAATTCTTACAGGCTATACAAAAAAACGCTTAAAAATTAGCTTAAATACCTTAAAAGTAATCTAATTATAACTTACTGGCCCCATGCGGGCACTCTAGGTTAAACATAATACTTAATCTATGTCTTTCGACGTTCCTTACAGTCTATTTTGTTTTTTACATTTATTAACACTAAAACTAAGAAAATGGATTTTAATTAAAAAAAAAAAAACTTAGTGTCTGGACTTTTTTTTTTGTTATAATATAAAACTTAAAACTAAAAACTTAAAACTAAGCCTATAAACTACCTAAAATAAATATTATTCTACTTAATCCTACTTAAACTACCCCTTACTTCAGAGTGTTGTTACCCACATCTGTTCTAGATTTTTTTTTTTTTTTTTTTAATTTTTTTTGTGTATTTTTTTTTGTATTTTTTTTTTTTTTTTTTTGTTTTTTAATTTTTTTTTTTCCTTAAGTCTAACTTAATGCTACCTAAAATTATGTAAGCCGGCCATGGCTAATAAAATAGACAGACGACCGACTTTGCTTCATATGAAGCTAACTATAACTTGAGGAATTCGACGACGAATCCTCCCCTCCTTCCAATAGCCACCAAAATTGTTGGTGGTGCCGAGCAACATCCTTCATATCGCGACTCCCTACCGCCCTACTGAACCGGAGACGCTCCGCACTGCCATGTGCGACGTCTCTGTCGTAGTTGAGTCGCCTGTCCCCAGCTGTCCGAGCGACGTGGAAGATTAGCGGCACCGCTAACCTGTCCTGGATCAGACCTTTCATATCTAGGTAGAGGAACGCTTCTGGAGGAATAAAGCCGTCAAAGCGAACTCTCTCATGATACATATAATTGGGGTAGTAGGCCCCAGAGATCAGGTTGTTCGATGAGGACATTGCTCTTGCAATGTGCCTTCGAGTCAACTTAATGACGAAATTGTCCACTCTTATTAGGTTTGCTCTATTGTACAAGACCTCATTGGGATAGAATTTTATGTACTCGGACTCTGGTGTTCTGTATAAGCGAAGACAAGTCCTAAGACAAGCCCTCTCAAACACCCTAATCTTTTCCAATAAGCTTGCTCTCACGTTAAACCACACGGGACAACCAAATACAAGCATAGGCCGGATAAGGGCCATGTAGCAGATCACCTTCACCCTCGCATCGAGTTGGCTGTTATAAAACAGTCTCTTTGTAAGGGCAAAAGCACCTTTGGCACCGGGCGCACTACCTCTGGGCTAATTGGAGCCCTATGTCACTTCTGTCAAATTCTTTTATACTGGTATTACTACCCAACCGAAAGCCGAAACACGTCAATACTCTACGGAGCTCAATGAACGACTGGAGTTATTAGACAAGTCAAAATCGAATGCAAGGAAAAAAACGTGCTTATCCTACAACAACAACTCCAATATGGAATATATGTGGCAAATACAATTACCCTGGTGGGCATTTGTCCGTATTATAAATACAACAAATGAAAATGTTCTGATACAGAATTTTACATTTAAAACAGAAAGTCTAAACGACTATGAAGAAATATCAATACAAAATTGCCAATACGAAGACCTAAAATTACAAAAACCGTCCAAAAATTTCCCAGACTTCTTAAAGTCTGATTTACATAAACTTTGCTCCGAGTTCATAGATATATTCGCACTCGATACAGATAAGATGACTGTTAATAATTTTTATAAACAAAAACTTCATTTAAAAACCGACGAGCCAACATAAATTAAAAACTATTGAATACCGCAAGCCCATAAAACTGAGATTGCCAAACAAGTTGACAAATTGATACAAGACGATATAGTCGAACCCTCAGCATCAGAGTATAATAGTCCAATAATTTTGGTACCGAAAAAATCTTTACCAGGTAATAATCAAAAAACTTTGGAGATTAGTTGTAGACTATAGGAGTATAAACAAATAATTGATTGCGGACAAGTTTACGTTGCCAAGAATAGACGACATTCTTGATCAATTTGGTAAAACCAAGTATTTCTGTTGCCTGGACTTCACGTCAGGTTTTCAGCAAATTGAATTAGATGAAAACTCCAGGGACATTACATCGTTCTCAACAGATAAGGGTTCATATCGATTCAAACGTCTGCACTATGGCCTAAAGATAGCACAAAACTCATTTCGCAGAATGATGACAATTGCTTTTTCTGGTTTAGCACCGACACAAGCATTCTTGTACGAGTATATGGATGATTTAGTTGTATTGGGACGTTCAGAAGCTCATATGTTGAAAAATTTGACAGATGTATTTAAAACGTGTCGAAAATACAATCTAAAATCCCACACTGACAAATGTTCATTTTTCAGCCACGAAGTGCACATATTTAGGTCATAAATGCACGAAAGAAGGCATTTTTCCAGATGATAGTAAATTCCAGATAATACCGGAATATCCTACGCCCCAAAACGCAGACGAAGTGAAGCGATTTGTTGCATTCTGCAAATATTACAGACGATTTGTTCCAAATTTCGCTGAAAGTTCAAGACTCTTAACGAAACTCTGAAAGAAAAATACACCCTTTGAATGGACTTCAATGTTGTATTGCATTCCAATACCTTAAACAGGCGCTACTAAGCCTTAACATTCTACAATACCCTGATTTCCAGAAGCAATTCTGTATAACAACCGATGATAGCCAATACGCCTGCGGCGCGGTGCTTAGTCAAGAGCACAATGGATACCAACTTCCGGTAGCATACTCGGCTAAAGCAATAAGTCCACAATTGAACAAGAACTTGCCCACATTGCCCATTCACTGGGCAATAAATCACTTTCGACCTTACATATTTGGCACAAAGTTTTTGGTTAAAAGTGATCACAGACCACTATCTTATATATTTGCAATGAAAAATCCCTCTTCTAAATTAACACGCATGAGATTAGATCGAGAAAAATATGATTTTACTGTAGAGTAGAGTAGAGAAAGCTATGTAGCAGATGCATTGTCGCGCATAGATTTTAAAGAAATCGAGAATATAAAAAAGTCATCCAACAAAATATTAAAAGTAACAACTAGGTTGCAATCTAATAAAAATAGAGAAAAACAATATACCCACAACATAAAACCGTCATCAGTAAACATTAAAATATACGAAGCGTTCAGTAGCAGGAATAACGAAATAAGAAAAACAGCGCCAAGCTTGTTATTGATGGACTTGCATCAATTATTTCCACTGCTTGAAAAAATAGCAAGTGATAATGGTGTGATAAAGCTGCAGCAGTCTCTAGCAGACAACATATTTGACAAGATCCGGATCAATGAATATAAAGAAAAAAGAAATAGCGCTCTGAACAACCTACAAATTGCACTGACGCCAGTATTACCTACTCGTAAAATTGCAAACGATGACGAAAAAACAAAAATTATACAAAAGTACCATGACGATCCAATCTGGGAAGGAAACTCAGGGATTACACGTACATTAGAAAAGATACGACAGTAATATCATTGGAAATACATGACGAGATATGTTATAAAATACGTAAAGAGTTGTGATAAATGTCAAAGAAACAAGTCTCTGAAAAACATAAAAGAACCAATGATAATAACCAATACGCTAGTGCTAGTAGATACCATTGGACCACTACCAAGGTCAGAAAATGGCAACGCGGTCACAGTAATATGCGGTCTAACTAAATATCTGGTGTTAATATCAATCGCTGACAAAAGTGCAAGAATAATTGCGAAAGCAATCTTTGACCATTTCATCCTAGTTTTCGGTCCCATGAAGAAAATAATCACTGACATGGCCACCGAATATAAAAACGAAATATTTTCTGAAATCTGTAAACTGCTAAAGGTGGAAAATGTTACCTTAACGGCACACCATCACCAAACATTGGGAACTGTGGAAAGAAACCACAGAACATACCTTTCAGTAGGAAAAACATACTGGGATGAGTGGCTGAGATACTTTACGTACTGCTATAACACTACACCATCAGTGAGACATGACTATTGTCCATTTCAATTAGTGTTTGGTAAATCACCAACCAATTACGACTTCCTCTCAAATGCACAAATAGATCCAATTTATAAAGTGGATGCATACGAGGAAGAAGTCAAATTCAGATTACAAACGGCTCACAAAAGAGCCGTAGAAATAATAACCAACAAAAAATGAAGGAAACAGTCTTCTACGACAGGAATACTAATAGCCCAGATGTAGCAATATAGCAATAATAGATTTAGTCCTAGTAAAACAAGTAGGACATAAGTTAGATAATATATATAAGGGCCCATTTAAGGTAGTTAATATAGAAGATAGAAACAATATACTTTTAAAATCTGATAACGACAATACAACAATTGTGCACAAAGACCGACTAAGACGTTATAATACAAACTGAGTACATATATGTAACATAGTTTAACAAAAGAACAAAAACAAAAAAGGGGGTTTTAATGAAAAAAAAAACACCTAAGTATTAAATATGTTGATTAAGAATAAATTGTAAATTCATTCTTCCTGAAAAAGGGAGGTGTGGTGAAATTATCTATAATAACATTCCGACCGATTGGACATCGGAAACCACACTCGTGTAGTAAGGTCAGCCTTCTGATGAACCAGCTATTCACACTAGTGTGGGTGTTGAAGACATTTTATATTTCTATACATGTTTTAAGAAATAAATATTATTGTGAATTATTATAATAGAGAAAAACGATGAAGAACATAAATGTCAATGTCACTTCTTGTAAAATGTTTAGCAACATTACTTTGAAACATTTTGTAACACAAATATAAACAGCAAGTGAACACAAAATAAAATCTGTAATTTTATAACGTTTAAAGAGGAACATAGTGTTTTATTAAAATATACGGTTGAACATTTGGTCTTCGAGCCGTTAGTGGTGTAATTAAAGACAAAAAAAATAATTTTTTTTTTGATCTGAGAAAAAAAAAAAAATTATAATAACCTAAGTCGAACTTAAGGCAAGTCAATTCAGTGTCCCCTTTTAAAATTTATTCTACATTTTGAAACCAAAGAGTGTCAGTTTGAACATAATTACAAAAGACAACATCTTAAACTTAAAAGTACATATTTGAACTTAATTCTAAAATCTGCAAGTAATATCTTAAATCCTAGAGTGTCTATGTGAGCTTAACTCTAAAATCTGCCCATATCAACTCAAACCTAAAATACAAAAGTGTGAACTATTCGACAACATACAGTATTTCAATTCATATGGTACATAGTATATATATACATATATGTATATAGTGTCCACTGCCCAGCCTCAAGTCACCAAGTTCTAGCCTGGCGAATTCGCACATCGAGGAAGGAAGTACAATCCAGTTCAGCAACACATATCTAGATAGAAGCAGTACAACAGTGTCAGGAACAGCAAAACGCAAGTAAGTACATTACTATTGCTTGTACTGTTGTATGAAATCACACAAATCTTGTCTGAAAATAAAATAAAATATAAATTACAAAATGTCATTTGGGAATTTACAAATTGCGCTACTCACGCGTTTTAAAAAAGATTACGACAATTTTCAAAAGGCTGATAGTGGTAGGTTAAAGAGGGAAAATTATCTTCAAACTAGGCTGGTCATGATGGAAAATTCCTTAAAGACTGCAGAACGATATAATGAAGAGATTGTAGGGGGTGGAAAGTTGGAGGCTGATTTGAAGGCATCGGATTTAGCTGAAGTGTTTGATAAAATTTTAGAACTGTACTCCGAATATAGGGCGGACGTGTTGGATGCGGTGGACAGGTTAAATAGTGTCGTCAAGGCAAACACATCGGTCACTATGGACAACAGCGATAAGGAGGGCCATGGTAGATTGAACGAGTTGCGGTTGCCAAAGATTAATCTGCCGATGTTTTCAGGGGGTTATGAGACGTGGAGGTCCTTCCACGATATGTTTGTATCTCTAATTCATACAAACGCATCTCTCTCAGAGGTACAAAAATTGCACTATCTCAAGTCGAGCATCAGTGTTGAGGCGGAGAGGCTGCTGCAACATCTAGGCATCGACAAAGGAAACTACGAGCGAGCATGGGGAATCCTGAACGATCGATACGATCACAAGACGGTTGTTGCCGCCGAAATACATAGTAATACTTACATGTATATTTATCTCAAATATTAAGTGACATACAATAATGTATTAGTAACACATACATGTATATTTATCTGAAATATTAAGTAACATACAATAATGTATTGGTACATTGTTTGAACTGGTTTTCTTTTGGCGACTGGCTGTTGTTTTCTCTATACATAACATTCCGCAATATAACTGTCCTTTGTTTTATGTCACGTTGAGCAAATACATTTGAACAAAGGAGTTATGTTGGAGATTTGCAAGAGTCAGTCGGTGATAGACACGGGAATGAACATATTGTTTTTAAAGCGCTTCTTCGCTAAGTGAATTGCAATAAATGAAGTTGCTCTTAAAAAATGTGTTTGATTTAAATATAAGCCGTGCACCGCGACAAGGGTACTGGTAAATACACAGCTCAAGCTGTTCTTTGGTCAGGCGTCGGTCAACACGGAAACAGCAGCTGGAATAAAACAGGTATTAGACACTTCACAAGAGATTATACATGCGTTAGAAAATTTAGGCTTACCTGTTTCTCATTGGGATACCATATTAATTTTCGTTCTTCTGCAAAAATTATCCAACGCTACCCAACAATTATGGGAAGAAAAATTGGGCAGAAGTAAAGAGCTACCTTCCATTTCAGCATTTTTTGAGTTTTTGCAATGTCGATTTAGGGCTTTAGAGGCGGTCGAACAGCAATCTGTATTGAAGGTTCCTTGTAAGGTTGGAGCGAAAACCCAAGTGCTTTATTCCAGAGGGGAGCCCTCAAACAGGCAAACCGTTTGCAAGGTTTGTAAGAAGGGACAGCATTCCTTAAGAGATTGCAAACAGTTTTTGAAGATGGATGTGACACAGAGAAAACAAACTGTGTATAGTATACGAGTTTGTGAAAATTGTTTGGCATACAGTCATTTCAAACGAAACTGTCGAAGCCAGAAGTGTTGCTATTATTGTAAGCAACGGCACAACACTTTGCTTCATACAAGCCCACAAACCTCGTATCCAACACAGCTTGCTTCATCAACACAACACAACACAAAATATACACCACAACTATACAACACTGTTCAACTGGTCCAATAAATATCAGCACCAGCGCACAGAGACAAGCATACAAAGGATCAGCGATTAATGCTAACGCACCCGATTTTCAATCAACGACATCACAAGTTAACAACTGCCATGCACACACCAACACACAAGTGTTGCTAGCCACAGCGTTGGTCCAGGTACAAGCATCGAATGGAAGTTTTTTGACCTTGCGAGCATTGGTTGACCCAGGATCCGAGGCATCGTTTGTTACAGAAGAAGCGGTTCAACGGTTACAATTACAAACCAAACGGACATTAGTTGAGATTAAAGTGTTGGGGAGGGTCAGCAGTCGAAAAGCGAGTAGGACCGTCGATCTTCAAATAAAGTCGACAATTTCAAAGTACACAAGCAGCATGCGAGCTCTGGTTCTGAAGGCACTGATTGGCCTTCTACCGGCTCAACAAATCAAGATAGAAAATATGTCTCACCTAGAAGGTCTACAGCTAGCAGACCCAACGTTCTTCACTCCATCGAAGGTAGATTTGCTGTTAGGCAGCGAAATGTACGCCGAAATTCTTTTGGGGAACGTTAAAAGAAAGGCCATTGGTGAGGGTCCAATTGCTCATCACACACACTTGGGATGGGTGCTTTTCGGGAAGATAACATCAATGAGTCCGAACTCGGTGCAGAGTTTTTTAAATCAAATGGATCTTGACAGCACTCTCCGCAGGTTTTGGGAGATAGAAGATGACCCATTTGAAAAATATGAAGCTGAGGAAGATAAGAAATGTGAGAAACATTTTATGAATAATACAACACGATTACCTGACGGCCATTACCAGGTTCGCCTGCCATTTAAAGATGGAACATATCCCTGTATGGGTCCAACACATTCGGGTGCAATCAAGCGGTTCGTGCAGTTAGAGAAGCGTCTTCAAGCTAATCCTCAGCAACATAGAGAGTATGTGAAATGCATCTCAGAATATGCAGAGTTCGGGCATATGACTCCAGTCGATCCTTCGGATGCAGTGCTCAACACACCCTTTCATTTTTTTATACCCCATCACTCGGTCATTAAAGAATCCAGTACCACCACAAGGTTGAGAGTTGTGTTTGACGCAACTTTCAAACCTATTTTTGGCTCTTCTTTGAATGACGAGTTGATGACAGGCCCAAAGGTACAAACCAACGCCATTGATGTCATTTTGAGATGGCGAAAGTACAAATACACGTTTACTGGTGACGTCGTGAAAATGTACCGCCAGATCCGCGTCGACAAACCAGATTCGTATTATCAGCTCATACTATGGCGAAAACATCCTGGTGAGCAACTTAAGATCTACCGTCTTGAAACGGTCACTTTTGGTACTGCGTCAGCCCCTTATTTGGCAACCAGGGTGCTCCTACAACTCGCGAACGATGAAGCAGAAAGGTATCCTATGGCTACATCTATCATTAGAGAGGAGACGTACGTGGACGACGTTATTAGCGGTGGAGATACTGTGGAAGAATGCCAACGTAAACTTCAAGGGGTAAGAGATCTTTTGGCATCAGCTGGATTCCATCTCCGTAAATACGTCAGCAACATTAAAGAAGTCCTCACTTCTGTTCCGCCGAACCAAAGAGATGTAGAGTTCACAGTTCCGTCTGATGAGAAGAACAACGTCAAAATGCTGGGTATCAAATGGTTACCATCTTGGGATTGCTTTACACTGGAAGTAGCTAAAAATGATGAGGCAGAAGTCATCACGAAAAGGTCGCTGCTGTCATCCATTGCCAGATTATATGATCCTATGGGATGGTTATCGCCATGCATAGTAAAAGCCAAAATCATCGTGCAACAATTGTGGGGACGAGGTCTAGACTGCGACAAGCCCATCCCATCTGATATAAAGCAGGAGTGGTCGATATTATACAACAATCTGTCAGCACTGTCGAAGGCGAAAATCCCACGATGGATCCATACTGAGAAGTCCAATAAGATGATGGAACTCCATGGATTCATGGACGCTTCGGAGAAGGCCTATGAAGCGGCAGTTTATCCCCGGGTGTTAGACGAGAAAGGCAACACACACATGCACCTGCTTTTGTCGAAAACAAAGGTGGCGCCATTGGAAACCATAACCCTGCCTCGTTTAGAGCTGTGTGGAGCAGTTCTGCTGGCGAAACTACTGCACGCGACCGCGCTTGCTCTAAAGATGGAGGCAATTAACACGTGGGCCTGGACGGATTCGGTCATCACACTGTGCTGGATAAGAGCACCACCTGCAAGATGGAAGACATTCATTTGCAATCGAGTGTCCAAAATTCAAAAGCTTACAATGACATGAAATTCCTTCGGAATTTAATCCAGCGGACTTAGCGTCTCGTGGAGTACTTCCGTCAACAATCGTCTGCAACAAATTGTGGTGGGAAGGACCGGAGTTTTTAAGGACACAATGGAAACCAATCTTTCCGGAGCAACCACAAGTATTAGAGACTCAGCAGGAAGTTAGATCAGCCACAGTGCATC
The DNA here is from genome assembly GCA_963966105.1 of Volucella zonaria. Classification (NCBI taxonomy): domain Eukaryota; kingdom Metazoa; phylum Arthropoda; class Insecta; order Diptera; family Syrphidae; genus Volucella; species Volucella zonaria. Next base: position 3,704,100 of record OZ014535.1, on the reverse strand, counting down.
ACGCTACAGAAGAAAGAAGAAGTTTCATAGATGAACTGTTGGAAAGATATTCAACACTGTCCAAGGCATGTCGAGTCGTCGCATACTGCTTGCGTGTTCGAAAGGGGAAGCAACACAATTCATAACACAAGGAAGTTCTTTCACCTATGGAACTGGAGGATGCATTGCGGCGGATCGTGTTAGTAGTCCAAACACAAATGTTTAAAACAAAAGAACAGCACAAGGTAAGAGGGTATGATACTCTCAACCCGTTTAAGGATGATGAAGGAATTCTACGCGTTGGGGGTAGACTTGGTAATGCTTTCGTTCCCTTCGATAAAAAACACCCAATACTGCTACAGCCCACTCATCGATTATCAGATCTAATAATCAAAGATGCTCATGAAAAGGTATTAAACGGAGGAAACCAAAAGGTTATAGGATACGTTCGTCAACGCTTCTGGATATTTGGCCTAAAAAATGCGGTAAAGAAGCACATTCATCAGTGTGTCATTTGTTTTAGGTTTAGAGCAAAACCCATTACTCCACTCATGGGTAATCTACCAGCGGCACGAGCAAAAATCTCAAGGCCGTTCAAATCAGCGGGAGTAGATTACGCCGGACCAATAGATGTAAAGACATGGAGAGGACGCAGTGCTTAAGTACTCAAAGGATACTTTGCGATTTTTATATGCATGTCAACAAAGGCAGTGCATATAGAACTAGTAGGCGACATGACAAGTCAGTCATTCCTAGCGGCGTTTCGCAGATTTGTTGCACGGAGAGGCATCTGTTCCCAACTGTTCAGCGATTGCGGCACAAATTTCGTCGGAGGAGATAGAGAGTTGCAAAAGGAACTACGAGAAGCCAAGTTAGACTGGAAGAACATAGCCGAGGTTCTGGCCGAAGATGGGACAAAGTGGAATTTCATTCCCCCAGCTTCCCCACATTTTGGTGGTTTATGGGAAGCGGGAGTGAAATCCGTTAAATTCCACTTAAAGCGAGTAGCCAGCAATCAAACATTAACGTTCGAGGAGCTCGCCACGCTTCTGGCTCAAATCGAAGCGTGCTTGAATTCGAGACCCCTGTGCCCACAATCGGATGACATTAATGACCTCAATTGTCTAACTCTTGGACATTTTCTGGTAGGAGAAGCACTCACAACACCACCACAGCCTCAGTTCAGCTTGGAGAAAATATCGTATCTCGATTGATGGAATAGAGTCTAAATGCTAGTTTAATCTTTTTGGAAAACGTGGAGCAACGAGTATCTAGCCCGGTTGCAACAGCGCCCCAAGTAGATTGAGATCGCTTACCCATCTGTTCAAGGAGATCTGCCGCCATTAAAATGGAGTTTGGCGCGAGTCTTAAAACTACATCCGGGATCAGACGGCATAACGCGAGTAGTCACCATTAAAACGGAAAACACGGAACTTAAGCGACCGGTCACGAAAATCTGTATGCTTCCAGTCAACACGTCACATAGAGATACAACCATCGTATAACATCTGCACAGTCTCAATAGTCATCTTCGAAAACAAACCAGCTAAAACCTCGGACAATCAAGATTGGAAATTATTTCCACATGGAGCGGACATCGATTGTGCAGCCGACCGCAACACAACACCCAACCGCCAACCCCATGTTAAGGCCCCAGAACAACACAGCCAGCACATAGCCCAGTTAACGCTTTAACCAATTCTAACACTGAGCAGAATTCGATTGTGTAGCCCAGGAGGCCCCACCCCGACAGTACTCATACGAAAGGTATCGCAGGAGCTCGGGGAGGCAATCGGTTTTGCCAAAAAAAAAAAAAAAAAAAAAAACCTACCACAAAGGACACAACACAAACAAAAGTAATAATGATAGCAAAATGCATGAATTTTAACGCAACACAGCATAATAAATGTATAGTTTTATACCCTACCTATGTATATACCTATTCACATAAAAATAATAATATTGAAATTTAACGCAACACCACTCAGCCATAATACTACACCATGTAATCCACTCAAACTTTATTCCATACATTTCAATTAATACCATTCATATATAACAAGCAAATGCCCACCGGTTACACACACACTCATACATCTATGCAAAACACACAAATGGCAATTTCATTGGAAAGGATAATTGAACAATAACACAACACTTACCTGTATTTCAGAAAATAATCCCTCGTTGAAATCTCACATTGTCAACTTAACAAAACGACATTTAACTAAATTTCCGCATAATTAAATAAAAAAAAAAAAACGATGAACACAACTAAACACCACGCACAACAAATTAACGCCGAAAGTTACTGGACTTCGAGTAAAAGGGAGAGAAAGGGATCATGATAGAACACCTACAAATTGTTATTTTCATTGTTGGTGTTGTTTTTCTTGTTCTTGTCCATATTGCATATATGTTCCTTTTACTCATTTATTAACCATCTCTCTTCTTTGCATGAGCTTAAGGCAAAAGGGTAACTGTCACCAAAATGATGAATGCACCAAGGCGAAATGAAGATGTTCACACGGCACAATGTAAACGACAACTTAATGGTCATCACACAAGTAGCAATTAAATAAAACAATTTTGAGAACTTCGTTCACCGGGCGGGGAGAATGTTGAAGACATTTTATATTTCTATAAATGTTTTAAGAAATAAATGTTATTGTGAATTATTATAATAGAGAAAAACGATGAAGATTAACATAAATGTCAATGTCACTTCTTGTAAAATGTTTAGCAACATTACTTTGAAACATTTTGTAACACAAATATAAACAGCAAGTGAACACAAAATAAAATCTGTAATTTTATAACGTTTAAAGAGGAACATAGTGTTTTATTAAAATATACGGTTGAACAGTGGGAATAGCCAGCCTTCTGCTGAACCAGCTATTCCGATCGTCCGGTCATCGGATCCCATGCTCGTGCGAGCGTAGGGAATATTATTAAGCTAGCGACATAAGAAAGATCGAAACAGTAATAAAAAAACCTTCAAGTGAATAAGTTGAGTTTTAATTAAGCTCTAAATATTAAAGTATATGAATTACTAATAAACTCTATCTGCAGGCCTAAAACTGTTGAAATAATGTTAAAACAATATGTTTAACCCTAGATTACTAATCCTCGTCGAATGGACTACGCCTGTTTCAATTTTTCTTGTTTTCTTTTCGCTCAGTGTTCTAATCTCACCCATTCCCCATATATGCTCATCTTGTATTGATCTCTCAAAGGTGAAACATTCAACACCGCTGTTTACGCACCCGTTATCCAAATATATCCACTTCCCGTAGTCGAATCGACGAAGGTTAGCAATAACGTGACTTTTTGCTTATTTGAAAATTTTTTTTTTCTTTTCCAATTTTATGCTAAATTTTTTATCAGATGAACAACGAACAAATAAGCAGGTATTTACAACAGTTAACAGCTGATTCTGGGAAAGAAGAAAATTCCGGGAGTGGCATAGAAGATGCAGTTTATGAAGAGGATTTGCAGTTGACGGATAGTGATAGTGATGTTGATTTGGAAGAAAGAGCGAACAGTACTAGTCTCCTTCTACATTAACAAATATAACATACGCTCAAGAAAGTACTCAAAGCGCAAAATCAGAGGTAAATACTTCAATAATTAGTTTTGCTACCCCAGGTTTAAGGGGGAAAAATAAGCACAAGTGGTCCACCTTACGCGCTAAGCCTAAATTACCAGGCAGAAATATTATTCATGTAAAACCAGGACCTTCGCGTAATTGTTGAAAACTGTTGGATCCATTGACTTGTTTTGAACTATTTATCACTCGTGATATCATTGGTAAAATTGTCACTTATACGAACGCAGAAATTGAAGTTCAATCCCAAAAGTATGAACAAATACGTTCGACGCAATCGCCTGTAGATGAAACTGAATTTAAAGCTTTATTAGGTATACTAGTACTTACAGCAGCCTTAAAAGATAACCACCTTACGTCCCGAGAACTTTTTGACAGCACATATTGTGGAAACCGTTACAGAGCATGTATGAGCGCGGAGAGGTTCGACTTCCTTATCAATTGCTTAAGATTCGAAGACAAGACCACTTGTTTGGAGCGCCGTGTCCAAGATTCATTTGCACCAATCCGAGAAATTCGGTCTTTGTTTATAGATAAGTGTGAAGGAAATTATAAGCCAAGTAGCTATGTGACAATTGATGAGCAGTTGGTGGCTTTTCGAGGTCGTTGCGGTTTCAGAATGTATATCCCGAACAAACCAGCTAAGTATGGGATAAAGCTTGTAATGATGTGTGACAATTCAACCAAATACATGATTAACGCTATGCCGTATTTGGGCTCCGGGACAAATTCAAGTGGCTTACCATTGGGTGAGTTTTACGTTAAGGAGCTAACTAAATCTATACATGGTACAAATCGGAACGTTACCACCGACAATTGGTTCACATCGGTACCCCTAGCAAAAGCTTTACTAAAAGAACCATATAAGCTCACTCAAATAGGAACAATTCGACCTAACAAACGCGAAATATCACCCGAATTTCAAAATAGTAGAAGCAGACTTATTGGAACATCCATGTTTTGCTTTGACGGCCCTCTTACTCTTATATCTTATAAGCCTAAGGCTAATAAAGTTGTATTTTTATTATCTACATCTGAAGACGAGGGTAACATAAATCCAGTCAGAAAGAAACCAAATATGGTTGAGTTTTATAATAAAACTAAAGGAGGGGTCAACACTTTGGACCAAATGTGCTCTGTTATGACGTGTAGCCGCAAGACCAGAAGATGGCCTCAATGTATTTTCTCCGGCTTTTTAAATATTGCATTTGTTAACAGTTATGTATGTATGTATGTTTAGTGAAAGCAAGGAGCCACTCTCACGTCGAAAATTTATGAAGGAATTACATAATTATTTGACCAAAGAATGGGTGGAAAAACGGTTGCAGAAGAAATTCCAACTTCTCTCACAGAAGTCATAACTAACATATTGGAACCGAATGCTGCAAATCAACCAGAAACTAGTTCTGGATAGCCAGAAGATAAAAAAATAAAGATTTGTGCCTATTGTCCATCCTCAAAGAGGAGGATGAGTAAAACACAATGTGCCAAGTGCGGAAAAACCATTTGCGGCGAACACAAAGTTGAAGCGTGCACAAAAAAACTGTTTTTTTTTTGTTTTATCATTAAATTATCTTTTATGTATAAAAAATAAAAGTAATGAATTTTACGTTTTTGAAAATTAATTTTTTAGTTTATTACATAACTGACTGTTTTTGAACAGACTGTTTTTAAAACAAAAAAAAAGATAAAGTCTGTGTAGTATTACTACTTTTTATAACTTATAACACTAGACAATAAATGAATTAATAATAATGAGGTTACTGAACATCGTTTTTCTTTGAAAAGTTGTAAAAAAATGGTATTTTTATATTTCGTAGTCGAATCGACGAAATATTATTACTAATGTAATAACAGCCAACTGAAATAGATTAGTAATCTAGGGTTAAGCAAAACATGTATCTGGCAACATCCTTTTTGTACATTTTCTTTTCTCCTTAAAATTCTCACTTTGTGAATAAACGTTGTACCGAACAGACTGTTTTATTTTCTGCTCCAATAAGTTATGGGCCCAGGTGCTCTTTGGTTCGGTTTGTTTTTTTTTTAAGACTAGAAAGCGTTCTTAAATATAATTGGTTTTAGTTTGAACTTGTGCGCGTTTTATATTACTTACACAAGAAAACGTGTTCTTGATTTTAAAACTGTGCTCGAGTAAACTTTTTCAATCATGAGTGCTAATTGCCAAATAGAAAAACTTGGAGAAGACAACTATGATGTCTGGAGTATGTCAATGCGAAGCTAACGAGTAATCATAACTTCGGATTTATGGAACGTTGTTTTTGGTAAGTTTGTAAAAAAAAGAACCAGGTACCACAGAAGAAGACGAAAAATGGGATGCAATTGACCAAAAAGCCCTTGCATGTATTCTTTTAAATGTAAAACTGGTGCAGTTAATGCACATACGAGGGGCGTTCAAGATATTCTCGGTATCGGGGTGAAGCTGTGGTTGCATGTATAAATTGACTTATTTATCAAATAACACTATTATTTTAGTGCATTCATGTAAGATTTCATATAAATGTGATTATTAATTCGCGTTTTATCTCTAGTTAAACAGAATCATAATGGCAACTGAGGCGATGATGGTGAAAATTGAGCATAGCGCTGTAATTAAATTTCTCACTAAGCAAGGAAAAAGTCAAAAAACTATTCATGAAGAGATGGTGGCTGTTTACCAGGGTTCCGCACCTTCATTATCAACTGTGCAAAAGTGGTCAAGTGAGTTCAAGAGAGGCAGAGAGAGCATTGAGGACGACCCCCGCTCCGGCGCCCCGGCTACTGCTTGTACGGGAGAAAGCATCAAAGAAGTCGAAAAACTTGTTCTTGAGGATGCCCGAATAAAGGTGAAAATGATGGCAGAGATCACCAAGCTTTCAATTGGTACCATTCACACCATTCTTCATGACCATCTTAACCTTTCAAAGGTCAGTGCAAGGTGGGTGCCACGAATGCTCACAGCGCCTCAGATAAAAAGTGAGAATCGCATGCTGTAGAGAGCTTTTGGAGATGTGTAGTGAGAACGCGGACGGTGTTATGGATCGAATTGTTACTGGGGACGAAACATGGGTCCACCACTATGACCCTGAAAGCAAACAAGAGTCCATGCAGTGGCATAAAAAAGGAACAGACCCCCCGAAGAAGTTCAAAGTCACTCCGTCTGCCCGAAAGCTCATGGCCACAGTTTTTTGGGACTCAAAGGGAATCTTGCTCATTGAGTACAAAAAAAAAGGTGAAACCATCAACGCCACATCCTACGCTTCCACTTTGCATAATTTGCGGGAGGAAATTAAATAGAAAAGACGGGGTAAACTCGCAGCGGGTGTGTTGCTTCTTCATGACAACGCTCCTGTTCACACGGCGCGAGTTTCCAAGGCTGCTGCGCGAGATTGTGGTTTCGAAGAAATCCAACACCCACCCTATAGTCCAGACCTTGCCCCTAGTGATTATTTCCTGTTTCCGGATTTGAAAAAATGTCTTCGTGGAAAAAGATTTTCGGATGATGAAGAACTCAAGTCGGTATTTTGCAGAGAAAGAGGAAATTTATTGTTTTGAGGGTTTAAGAAAGCTTATCTCAAGATGTAACAAATGCTTTGATGTTAGGGGAGATCATATTGAAAAACAAAAACAATTTAAATTGAATTCGCATTTTCCTTCATATCGATACCGAGAATATATTGAACGCCCCTCGTAAGATCGTGCAAAACATCTTCAGAAGCGTGGAAAAATTACACCATCAAAAAAGTGCATCTCTATCAACAACTTTTAAGATTAAATATGCAACATGGACATAACGTGGTAGAATATGTCCAGTCGTTTGTTGGAACAATCGATAAATTAGCGGAAATAGACATAAAGATCCAAGCCGAATTAAAAGTAATAATAGCCGTGTTTTATTACCACCATTATCTGATCTGGATCATACGATAATAATAAAACAGTCCACATCAACGAAAAATTTAAATTCTGTATTGTGGTAATAGTTTCACATTCAGAGTTCAGACCTTTCAAAATATGACGTTTAAATAAAAGCAAAAGCAAAAATGGAAGCAGTCGCAATTGAGGTAAATATATTGGCTTTTATTACTTAATTTAGGCTTTATTCGTTTATTCCATAGTTCTTTTTTGAAAGCGAAGACGACAGTGATGAAAGTAGCTCATCGGGATTTTCATTGTTTAATACTGTAAGCACGGAATCCTCGTTTGATAGCGAGCATTTTCCCGCAAACCATCAAAAACTCCAATATTTTGGGGATTTTATCAATAGTTACAGCAATTTGGAATTTAAAAAGCATTTCAGACTACATCGCTCAACTGCCCAAATTTTAGTAGATAGGTAAGTAAAATGCTGAGTTACAACAATCAAATATATATATACATATATTGCAATTACATACTTTTAGATCGCTACAAGCTATCAGAGCGGTTCCGAATCACAACAAAGAGAGGACTACCAAAAACTTCACCAGAAATTGAAATATATGTATTTCTGTGGTATGTGGCAAATACAAATACTTTCCGAGAAATCTTGAATTTGTTTGGCATTTCATGTTCTACAGGATGGAATATTGTCAAAAGGGTAACATCTTGGGTCATATCCATCGGCCACGAATGTCAAATGGCCAAATGCAAGTGAAGCCGTACAAAATGTAAATTTAATGGAAGCAAAAACAAAGATTCCTGGAATTTTGGGATGTATCGACGGTTCCCACATAAGAATCAAAGCACCCACTTCTAGCAAACAAAGCTTTTTCAACAGAAAACGCTATTATAGCATTTCCATACGAGCTGTAGTGGATGCCAAGAAAAAGTTTATCAACATCTTCTGTGGAGAACCAGGTAGCTTGCACGACAGCCGAATTCTACGAAGATCTGATCTTTACAGAGATGCATGCGAAAATATGAGTGGAATTTACCGAAACAACGCTTTTTTGCTCGGACTCTCTGCGTATCCATCTCTAGACTGGTTGATTCCACCATTTAAAGAGAATGGATCAATGACGAATGCCCAAGGGAGATTTAATGATCTCCATTCTTCGGGTCATAGTAGAACATTCATTTGGTCTACTGAAAACTCGTTTCCGAAGATTGCTGCATTTTACGCAAAACGAACATAAATTTGGTGATAAATTTGGTGGTATGTGGGCGTATATTGCACAACATGTGTACAGATAACAACGACGAAATACGAGTAATTGAAGAATATGACCCTGAAAATTATCCAGTTGTTGAAGTCAACCAAGAAGTAAGCAGCACCAGACGACAACGTTTACTAAACGATTTGATTAATAAAAACGTAATAAATTATAGAATTCGATTCATATTTTTAATATAAAAACGTAAATATCGTAGGTAATTCATTGTAATTGTAACAAAAACTTCAAGAAATAAAAATAAAAACATAGGAAATGAGCACTTTATCATTTTTTGAATAACTCCTTTTTGCCTCCTTTTTTAAATAACGGGCTTCCTTCCCTTTCTCTGCCTAATCCATTTTTTTATTTTTCGTTCAGCATATTCAGCCAAATTCTTGTATTTGTCTGCAGATGTCTTTCGCTTTAGGTCCATCTCTTCCTTCCAGCGCTTTTCCCTATATGTCATCTTTATCCTTGTGGATGAAGATGATGCTGCATGGCATCCAAAGACTTCTTTTGGAGCCTCATGTGTTGAGGGAGATGAACTTTCCGACTCCAATAGAGCTGCATAATAAGATTAAGATTAAAAACGTAATCAGTGTTTGATAGCACGTATAGTTACCAGGAAAACTGCTCTCTGATGCTGAAGAATTGACGCCTTTGGTGGTCACTGACATTGGCAATACATCTATGGCCTTTCCCGACAAATTAACAGTATGCCTGTTTCTTATCTCAGGCCGGGTGCCAAATATCTCGTCCATTTGCTCCTCAAAGGGAGCTTTGCTGGCCGACTCTCCCGTTCTTTTGTTACTGTCCGACGTCGCCTTAAATGCTCTTATCAAGTTCTTCAGCTTTATTTGGAGCATTTCCACTTTAGTCGGCTAACTCTATAAAAAAACATAAATACAGGTAATGCAGTAGAATGAAATTAAGGTATAAATTCCAGAACTCCCTGTGCAAGGAGATCTTCCAGTACATTCACCATTGCGAATTTTTTTTGCCTTGTATTTTGAAACTCCCACTGTCTGTTGCTGAATGCACCCAGAAAAGCTTTGGTTTCTTCTGGCGTCCAACTTCTTCTTGGGTTTGAAGATAAAATTAAGGTGGAATTATTAATATTTACATTAAATAATTAGTTGTTGCGATTTGTTATTTTGTGTCTTCATCGAATTACACAGCTGAGTTCCTTTTTGACGTTTAGCGGGAAGTTGCCATGCAATCGAATACTTTTTTGAAAATTAAAATTTTCTGCACTCGTTTTTTTTTTGTTAATATATATACCAAATACCAAATGGGAATAATATTTTGTAGCTTACATTTCACTATCATATCGCTAACATACCACTATGAGCAGAATATTAATTTATTCAAACATAGAAATTGTTTAATAATATTTGGTTTATAAATAATTCAAATGTGGCAACATGGACCCTCGACAATCGTTGACAATTACACCAACTTTTACGAACAAAAATGTAACCTAGTGAGAAATAGCGCGAACTAATTTTTGGATCACGAAAATTGATCTAGATCAAAAGCAAGATCTTGTGTTGTTGTTGTAATCCATACAATGTAATCCATCTATATGGATCATTGGGGATAATAAAATACGGCCAATGTTGTTATCAAGTCTTCCCGATTCATGGGAAAATTTCGTTGTTGCAATTGAGACACGCGACCAGCTGCCGACATTCGAAACAGAGAAAATTAAATTTCTGGAAGAGAGCTCACGGAAGGAAGAACGAGATCATCGCGAAAGTTCAGTCCAAGCTGTGTACACACACATATCTACGCAAAAATTCCAACAACAGAAGGTACGAGATAACCACTCCAAGAAAAACATTCAGAAATCTAAATTCAAAGGTGAATGTTACTACTGTGACAAACCAGGACATTATGCGAGTGAGAGTCGAAGCAAAAAAAAAAAAGAAAAAACAAACAAGGAAAAACAATCGAATTACCTGCTACACGTTAGTGTTGTGGATCAACAAAAAAATATGTTAGTTTTTAGTTAGTTTTAAATGCATTTTATTATCTTAATCATTAACCCTTACATACTAACAAAAAATGCTTAAATGCTAGCTTAAAATTACTTAACAATCTTATATTAACTTATTGGCCCCACACAGGCACTCTAAGCTACTCTAAATTCTTATATCTATGTCTTTCGACTATATTTACATTTTACTTAGGAATAATTATTTTCTATACTTAAGGCTAAGAAAAAACTGTTCACAAAAACTTAGCATATGGACTTAATTTTTTATAAAACTTAATATCTAACTTAAAATAAACCTTAGTCTACCTAACCTACATACACAATACACACACACAGATATTATACACAATTATATACATATATTAGTATATACAAAGGTATATACTAATATATGTATATATTTCTTAAATGCTAACCTAAACCTACGTAAGCTGGCCATCGCTATTCACAGAGCAAATAGATTGGTCAGCTCTGCCTCATTAGTGAGGCTGGTCCGTAATTGACGGAAACGACGACGAAGCATCTTCTCCATCATTCAACCACCAGAAATGCTGGTGCTGCCGAACGACATCCCTCTTATCGCGATTCCCCACCGCCCTACTGAACCTGAGACGATCCACACTGCCGTGTGCGACGTCTCTGCCGTAGTTGAGTCGCCTGTCCCCAGCTTTCCGAGCGACATGGAAGATTAACGGGACCGCTGATCTATCCTGGATCAACCCTATCTGATCTAGGTAAAGGAATGCTTCCGGTGGAACGAAGCCGTCAGAGCGCACACTCTCGTGGTAAAGGTAGTTGGGGTAGTAAGCCCCAGATATCAGGTTATTCGTCGAGGCCATTGCTCTTGCAATGTGCCTTCGAGTCAGCTTAATTACGAAGTTGTCCACTCGTATTAGGTTCGCCCTGTTGTAAAGGACCTCATTACGATAAAATTTTTTGTACTCCGACTCTGGTGTTCTGTACAAGCGAAGGCAAGCCCTCTCAAACACCCGAATCTTTTCCATTAAGCTTGCTCGCACATTGAACCACACGGGACAACCAAATACCAGCATGGGCCTGATAAGGGCCATGTAGCAGATTACCTTTACCCTCGCATCGAGTTGGCTGCTATAAAACAGTCTCTTTGTAAGGGCAAAAGCGCCTTTGCGCAAAATACAGAAACTGATCTAGCCAGATCCCAAGGTATCTGACTACATTTCGACAGGCAAGAGGCTGCCCGCGTTGTCCAATGATCGAGAACTTTCGCCAATTTTTTCTGGTATCCCTAGAGGCTCCAGACAACGGCGTCCTAAAGAGAATGGTTTCCGACTTCTGAAAGTTGATTTTCAACTTCCAATCATCGCAAAATCGTCTTATCTTATCGAAGTCACGCTGCAAGAGAGTACGCTATCAAATCGTCTGCGTACGCAATAGTATGGGGAAGTGAACCTATCAGATCGCTTGTATAAATGTTGAAGAGGATCGGCGAATTGACCGCGCCTTGCTGAAGACCATTTTTAATTTGAAATATTCTAACTGAAGTCACATCGCCATTTTTCACGATGAACTGTCTGTTGGTTAGCATATTATAAAGAATGTACAAGAGTGGTTTACTGATCCCCAGCCTAGTCAGCTTATAGAAAAGACCCTCTAACCATACGGTGTCGAAGGCCTTCTCCAAGTCAACAAGGAAGGCACCAGTACATTGGTTTTTGCCTTTATTCCATTGGATATCGGACACCAGTTTAGACGCGGCATGTGAGATATCATGTCCCGCCTTAAAACCGAATTGATTATCCGGAACTATATGTTTGTCCTCAACCCACCTAGACAGAGCTCTATTGATTACTTTTTCAAACACCTTACTGATATTCGGAAGGAGACTTATCGACCGGAGATTCGCCGGATTGGATATATCCTTTCCTTTTTTAGGGATAGGTTGCACCACCGCCGTTTTCCAATGCGCTGGATAATGTGCATTATTCATTGCATTATTAAACAGGGTGGTGTAAATGTCCACCGCTTCTAGAGGAAGATGTCGAAGCACGATGCTCGGAATACCATCGGTCCCCACTGATTTCTTAGCCCTGATTGTGTCGAAGATCTCATGGAGCTCTTCCTTCGAAATGAACGGGGGTAGGTCACCCTCTCTGGTAATGACATTATTTGCCATATTTTCGTCGCTGAACCGGGTGAAACCAGAGCCCTCGGATCGCCAGTTCCCTACTTCATTTCGAATGTAGAGAGCGTGCACCAAGACGCGATTGTCCAGGTCATAATTAGGGCCAATGGTGTCATTGGCCTTGTATATTTCCTGGAAAGTCGCTCCTATGGTCTCAACCTTCTCCTGTGGATCCTCGATCACAAAGAAGTCGTCATCATCAGCGGCCTCATTTGGATCAATACCTGCTATTGTCAGTAACCGTTCGTTGTCTGTTGTCCGGGCTATTTTAAGACACTGAAGGTCGTTTTGATTTTTTCTCCGAAATAGTTTGTTTATTTGAGGGAACATATTCGGGTTGCTGGTGTTTACAGCCCGAACCCTGTTGTTCCAATATGAACTTACAGAAATTCTGTAATTCTCTTTTATTAACGTTTGAATATTTTTAATCGAGGCCTTCAGTGTTCTAATCTCCGGGTCTTGTCTGTCAGTAAACTGTCTGTACAAGTTTTTGAGTCTTGTCAGAAGTCTACTTTTCTGTCGGTGCAGTGCGTCAATAGTAGGATTGCGGAACAGGTCTTCGTTAGTCGTATGTCGATATCGTGGTATTGTAGCGTCCATAGTTTGTTTAATTGTCTCGTCCATTTGTTTTAGGTAATTGTCGATCTCCTCGTTTGACAAATTCCTATTGGCCGGTGGATGGATCGTGTTCGAAGCGAGTGCTCTTGTCAAGGTTGCGGAGAAGCGTGTCCATCGAGTGTTACCGTAGTTGTAAGAATATCTTTGGACAAACTCCTCCAATTCCGCAATTTCGTTGGGAACTGTAATTTCGGTGCTAAAACCGCAATGGTCACTGTCATACACGAATGTGCGCAGACAGTTTAGCGTTTGTAAATTCGTACCTGTCAGTCGTATACGTTCGTCGTACAGCAGTAGATCCAAATAAGACCCGCCTCTGGGAAACGACGGGTTATCCGTCGCTTTAAGGCCGAGTCTGTACATGACATCGTGCTGACCCCACCAATCGAGTAGTAGGTTCCCTCTAGTATTTGGCAAATTATTTCCCCAATCTCTGTGCTTAGCGTTGAAATCCCCGCCGATTATAAAATAATTCTCCCCCGATTCCAGCCTCAGAAGTCGAAAAAGCGTGTCAAGCTCTGTAATAAATAAAGTAGATTGTGAAGTCTCAGGTGCATAAACAGAGGCCAAGTACAGCCGCTTTCCACTGCGGAGCAGGATGTAAATGACGACTGCCTCCAACACCCGGAAACTACGCAACACTCCCTTGTACACTCTGTGAAATTTTATACCTTGTTTAATGAAGATCGCAACACCGCCTCCACGTTTGGATCCGGGCCGGTTTCTTCTTCTAACAATATAATTATTGTACTCCAGTTTGTGCTTATCGGTTAGCTTGGTTTCGCTAGCGAAAAGCACATCAGGAGTTTGGTCTTGTAGCAATTTAAACATCGCGGCCCTTCGTTCGATCCTAATCAGTGACATTCACCGCAAGGACCTTCAAAGATTGCTCCACCATGTGCGTACCCATTACGACATGTGTTGCGTTAGGCCCGGCAGCAGCGCGTAGATCTGGTCCACCCGCTTGGCTTGTTCTTGCACCTGCTTTTGCAGCTGAGCCATCTGCCCTTGGATTGCGAGCAAGATGGCCAGCATGTTGGGTGCAGCTTCCGTTGTTCTCGGCATTGGCGCCGGAGAAGCAACAGTCGCTTGCTGTACCCTAGCCCCCCCACCTGCCGCCATTTGGGCGTAGGAAATTTGGGGCGTGACGGCTTGTGTTTGAAGCCTCACAGGTGAACGTTTGACCTCCACCTTCGGCTGCCGAGCCAGTTTTGCTTTTTTAATGTTAGCGAACTTAGGACAACCCCGATAGTTTGCGGTGTGTCCCACGTTCCCACATAATACGCACGAGAGCTGCGTCCTATCGGATGCTCCGTCCCTACCAGAGCACACTCCTCGGAACTGTGGTTCTTTGCGCACTTCACGCATCGAGGCTGCATTTGGCAGTTCGACGCGGCGTGCCCGAACCTCTGGCAGCGAACGCATTGTATAACGCCTTCGCTCCTTTTTAATTTTTCCCAGTGAACCACATGGTAGTCTAGGACATTGATACTCCTTAGACTATCCAGACGGCTTTCGGGACTGAGCTGCACCAGGAAGAACGGCAGACTCCGTTTCTCCCGCCTGGCTCTAGCTGTGGTAAATGGCTTTACCCCCACGAACTTGAGTCCTTCGCACTCCTTCCCTTTAAGCAGTGCCAGGATCTCCTCAGGATCAGAAGACGGTTCCAACCCCTTCAGCAGCATCGATTGCCGCTTTTCACACTTCGGTGTGAATGAGTAGTGCTCCGTCGTCGTTTCCTTTAGGAGCTCTTTCACTTTCGCGTAGCCCTCCACTGTATTACAGTGGATGGCATGGCGATCGTTCCGCAATCTCTTAATATTAAAATTATTACCAATGACCAACTTACACAGGTCCTTGGTAGCATTTACCTCCAATTTATAGGTGTTGATAGGCGGCACCTTCTCCTTCTTCTTCTGCTGCTGCTGCTGCTGCTGCTGTTGTTGTTGTTGTTGTTGTTGTTGTTGTTGTTGTTGCTGCTGCTGCTGCTGCTGCTGCTGCTGCTGCTGCTGCTGCTGCTGCTGATGTTGTTGCTGCTGCTGCTGTTTTTGCAGTTGCCGTTTTTGTGGCTGCTGCTGTTTTAGCTGTTGCCGATGTTGTGACTGCTCTTGTTGTTGTTGCTGGTGTTTCTTTGGCTTTTGTTGTTGTGCTTGCTTTTGAGCAAGCTGCTGTTGTTGGGATTGCTCTTGCTCTTCCCTCTTCCTTCTTACCATTTGTTTTTCTTTTATGGCCAGCACTCTTTCTTGTAGCATTTTGATGCTGCTACATATGGCCTCCATTTCTTCCTCTTCATCGTCAGATTCGCTTGCTGCCAATGAAGCGAAGTTGTTGGTCGTTGGTAGGGTGGGCTGCTTTACTAAGTTGGAAGTTGGACAAAGCTTCCTCCTTCTCTTTGGTTTTGGCGTTTGGATCGAACCACTTGACGCCTCACTTGGTATATCAGCAGATCCCGCTATTGACATAGCGGACCGCTCTCCACAATCCATCACGTGATGGACAACACTTAGTACCACTTTAAATTTTTTATTTTTGATAAAAATGAAAAAAAAAAAAAGATGTTATAGAGTACACGGGGATTCGAACCCACGACCGTTGACTGTCGGCCGAGCACACTGACACCCTGCTAATTGGAGCCTATAGCAATTTCCTCAAATGTCTCGTTTTCACTGATTTCACTGTACACTCGCAAGCCGAAACACGTCTGTTCTCCACGGAGATATGTGAACGACTGACAAAAAAATATGTGGTGTATCGACAGTGGCGCAACGTCGCATATGTGTTGTGATCGAGATATGTTTGCATTGTTTGTAGATAAAAAAGCAAAAAATGAGAATTTCACCATTTTTCGTAAACAAGAGGCATTGATCAAGAATAAACATGGCAAAGTGTTAATACGGGCAGCGCAAAAAGATAGTTTGTATGTACATACTATATATATACGAGATCGATCAAAAAACAGTGCAATTAATATTTTAAATGATTCTTCACTTGTAACTACTTGGCACAATCGTTTCGGTCATCTCAATGTTAAAAGTTTGAAAGAATTACACACGAAGCAGTTAGTGCACGGAATGCATATGATAAAAATAATCTTGAGACATGTAATTTATCAAAAATAAACAGGCTGCCATTCCCGCATAAATCAGACCGAGTAATAAAGAGTGTACTTGAACTTATACATACTGATGTATGTGGTCCAATGAATGTTAAATCAACCGCTGGCAATAGATACGAGTATTTTGTAACATTCATTGACGACTATTCACGCAAAATTCACGTATACTTTATGAGCAACAAAAGTGAAGTGTTTGACAAAGTTGTTCAAAAGCTACGTCGAATGCCAAACGGACAAAAAAAATAAAGTCTTTCAGAAGTGACAATGGCACGGAGTATGTCTACCAAGATTTTGCAAATTTCTTAAACCAATGTGACATTAAAAGACAATTGACAGTTCCTTACACAAATCAGCAGAACGGCGTGGCAGAGCGATCTAACCGTACCAATGCAGAAATGGGTAACAGTCTACTTATCCATGCAAAGCTAGAAGAATTTTTGTCTTCCGAGGTTGTGCAAACAGCAGTTTATCTGCGAAATAGATGACCAACAAAAGCATTAAGTGGACGAATGCCATTTGAAGTATAGAAAGAACGTAAACCAGCAGTTAAGCACTTGCGAGTTTTTGGCTCTCGAGCATTTGCGTTGGATAAAACCATAAAAAGCAAATTTCAAGCAAGAGGAAAACAATACATTTTCATTGGTTACCCTTGTGCAGCAAGAGCCTATCGTCTTCACGACCGAGAAAAGCGTATCGTTATTGAAAGACGAGATATAAAATTTGTGGAAGATGATTTTAATACGGCTGCAACACAGGAACTAAACATGCCAGATTGAAACGATGACTTCATGACAAATATGATTTATTTAGAATCCAACAGAGTTCCACAAGAAGCACATCCCCCCAATCAGATTGAATGCGACGACAGCAATGAAGACAACGATCATCAGGAATTTACCAGCGACATTGATAATGAAGACAACCGAAAAACAAGAATTCGGTGAACGAGATAATGTCATAAGACGACGATCTGGTCGTCCTAAAATCATTCGCACGGGACTACCTGGAAGGTCAAAAAAGCAGTACAACATGCTCAACAGCTTACAATTTATAGATGACATCGAATCTCCGCAATCGGTTGCTGATTCCTTGAAGAGTCAATATACACAGGAATGGCAAAAATCAATGCAATTCGAATATGACGTTGTCATAGCAAACAACACGTGGCGTTTAGCCGATCTGCCTGAAGGGCAAAAAGCTATTGGTTCCAAACGGGTTTTTCATATAAAGGAAAATAAAGACGGCGAAATTGAAAGATTTAAATCAAGATTATTGGCAAATTTTTTCTTCAGTCTTTCGCTTCGAAACCATACGAATGTTGTGTGCTATAGCTGCAGAAAAAGGTTTGCACATGCATCAAGTTGATATCTCAAACGCGTACCTTCACAGTGACTTGAAGGAAGAAGTATATACGAAACAACCTCAAAACTTTCTGAATGCTTCTGATCCTAACAAGGTGCTAAGGCTTCAAAAGGCTCTTTATGGACTTAAACAATCTAGTTGCATTTGGAATAACTCGTTGGATAAGGTTCTTCAAGCAATGTGTTTCAAAAAGTGCAAAAATGAAACATGTTTATACGTCAAGAAAAATCGCAGTTTACATTGACGATCTTATAATCATCTGTCAGAACGAGAACGAAATTCAAGCAATTAAGAAGAAGACTGCGTCCAAATTCGACATGCATGACGGCGGTCCTCTTACATACTTCCTTGGTTTGGAAATACAACGAAATGGTAAACTGTGTCAGAAAACCTACACTAGAAATCTCCTGAACACATACGGTATGCAAAATTGCCGTCTAGCTGCTACTCTACTTGATCCTGGTTTTCAAGTTAGCTGCCAGGAAGACAACTGCGTCAAGGTAGATATCACAAAATTTCAATCATTAATTGGTTTGGAGCCGACCAGACATTTTGCATGCTTTTAGCAAATTGTCACAACGAAATATGGATCCACACATAGAGCACGAATTAGCCGCTTAACACATTTTACGATATCTTGCTGGTACTATAAATCTCAGCATCGTATATGGCAAATCGGATAGGGTAGTACAAAGATTCGCTGACGCAGATTGGGCCAACGATCTGCTAGATAGAAAATCTTATTCTGGATACGCCTTTTATATGGGAAACCGTGTTTTTTCTTGGGCAAAACAAAGTATTGTCGCATTAAGTAGCATAGAAGCGGAGTACGTTGCTTTATCCATAGCTACCAAAGAAGCTGTATATTTTCGTCGACTTCTAAAGGAAATAGGATTATCAAATGCAGAAGCAATAACTATCTATTATGACAACTTACGTGCTCAACATATTGCTCGAAATACAGTTCGCCACAAGAGGACTAAATATTTAGATATTAAGTTTCATTTCATTTCAAATTACTTGGTTTGAATTAAAGTTTATTATACATTTGAAGATACATATATTGCTTAAGAAGAAGTGTTGAAATAGTGTTAAAACAATATGTATAAGCAAAACATGTATCTGGCAACATCGTTTTGAATTCTCATTTTGTACACTTTCCTTTCTCATTAAAATCTCACTTTGTGAATAAATGTTGAATCGAACAGACTCTCTTTATTTTCTGCTTCAATAAAAACACATCTTACAGAAGGCAAAGTCTTGTTACACTTCGAGAGATGGAACATCGAGGTTGATGGGATAACATACCAAGGCAACCCAGACACTTTTCAGGATACTGTACACATTTTTCCTCCATCAAGCAGCAGAATCCATACCAACACCAGAACAGACGTGTTAAGCTTATGAAAACTAAAAGACTTTAACTTCAACACAGAAGCCAAGATGCTAGAATTGAGATCCTCCACCGAGATATCCAACTACTTAACGCGAACAACAGTAGTTATCATCTTTATCATAATAATAATAATGGCTACATCTATAACCAAAAACCATGCTTACAAAACTTCCACACCAGATCACGTACCAACCCTTCGCTCAACATACGCTCCTGCTCAAGAGACATCACCTCATCACTCCGAGACCGCTTCGATAATGTCACTTTGGTCATCGCTTCACTCTAAGGGGGGAAGAATTACGATCGCAACACGCCAAGATCAACTCGTACTTTGACCGCCAATAACCCCCACAACTCGAGAAAGCTAAGCTACACATTGGGACAGCAATCAACCGGATGTAATTGGAACCCAACGAAATTCCTCAATAAACCAAACGAGAATCAAAAACTTAGTAAATGCAGAATCAGTACAAATATGTATTCTAAAATTGTAAAGTAATAAAATTTAACATATATATAATTGTGAAGTAAAGGTTAATAAAAAGTTGTGTATTGCTCAGACAAAGGAAGAGGTTGTTTTTTTATCCACTTCCGCGGATCCACTAACATAACTGGAAGCCAGGCCACTACCACTTGAGCCTCTGCCACCAACCTTTCTTCTAGCTTTCTCCGATCATATTTTCCTAACAACACTATTACGAAGGGTGCAAAAACGTCTATGGTGCTCGTCCAGACGAAATCTTTTCCATGTTTTATACGCCTCATTCCTCTGAGCTATCAGCAAATTGATTACATGGGTAAACCAAGGCCTAGATGCATTAGTAATCGTTTTAGTTTTAAGCGGTACCAATCTATCAAAGAGGAAATATATGTTAGAATGTAAGAATTCACCTTGAGTATCAGGCGAGGTCATGTAATACATTTGGTTCGAATCGATTGCGTATATTCAGTTTTCGAGGCCAGATTGATCGATATTTTGAAAATCGCGAAATTGGAATGTGGTAGTTGTTTTTTGCATACTAAAATCGAATGTTAGATATATAAAATCGTGCTTGGAGAACGCCGGTGCAGAAATCTGGTTGTAAAAAAAACTCTGTTCATAACGCTAACAAAGTAACCATCTAGCAGTGTGTTAAAACTTGGACCAGAGTGTGTGGCGGAAGTGAAATTTACCGGAAAGAGATTGAAAGTACTCATGCTATCAGTTAGATACGAGAACGTTAAAAATTCTTGATTTGCTTTGATATGATCGCTATAGTAACGATCTTAATGTTAGTCAATAGAGAAGAATAGCTAGTAAACTAAGTCAACCTGGGTTCCAAATATTCAGAATTTAGAACTTCGACACGAGGTTACGTTTATAAAACCTTAACAGGGTTTTTGCCGAGGCGCGAGGTGTACCCAAGTAGATGGACACATTTACAAGGTGTGAAACCCTACCTTTAACCGACCCTCCAGTATCGACTTGTTGTTGGGAAATGAAATATTTTGTAAGGCAATTTTACCTGATATCATAAGAGGAGCAGAGTTAATTGCACCGCACCGATCCCGAAAAACTCAGTTTGGCTGGGTAGTATTAGGTAAAGTTTCCCTCGAATCACCACCCTCAATTAAGGTGTTCACCCAATTTTCCGATATAGACACACAATTAAGGAAATTTTGGGAAATTGAGGAATCACCATTCGAAAAGGAACCAACTGAAGAAGAAAATGCTTCCGAGGAACATTTTTTACAAAACGTCAAGCGGTTTCCGGGAGGGCGTTTTGAAGTTACACTCCCTTTCGAAGAAGGCAGCGTTCAGCACTCATTTCAACCCAAAAGAATAGCCTAAGTATGTTCCATAGGCAGGAAAAAAGACTGCTTACCAACCCAATACTTTACAAGGACTACAATAAATGTATACGGGAATACTTACAACTCAACCAGATGCAGGAAGTGAACATCACCCAGGACACCACACTTAAATCGCCTTTCCATTATGTTGTGCCACATCATGCCGTCTTCAAGGAATCTAGCACGATCACTAAGCTGCGAGTGGTCTGCAACGCTGCATTCAAGACTGCGGAGGGCAGCTCCTTAAACGATCATCTGATGATGGGACCTAAGGCATTGACGGATTTTATATCAATTGTTTTAAGATGGAGAACAAACAAAATTACCTTTACAGCAGACATCGAGAAGGTTCATCCAGAGGATGCATACTACCAACTCCTATATTGGCGAAAGGATCCAACAACTCCAGTCAAACTTTTCAAAGTAAAGGTCTTATTGTTTGGTACATCTTCTGCTCCATATCTTGCGAACCGTACGCTGAAGAAGCTCACTGATGACGAAAAGGCTAAATATCCAAGCTCAAATAATACGGAAAGATATGTACATTGATGATCTCGTGTCTGGTGCAGATTCCATCTAAACAGCTGAAGAAAAACTTGAACAAACTTCGAAGCTACTTCTTTCAGCTGGCTTTCATCTCAGGAAATGGATGAGTCAACAGCTCCTGAATTTAGTACCAGAGGAAGACCGGAATACCAGTGTCTCCCTCAGCTTTGGAGCAACACAACACACGAAAACGTTGGGAATCAATTGGCACCCAAGTTCAGTTATGTTTTCATTTCAGAAGCTCGCCGTCGAGGAAGTAGTTTCAAAACGGACCCTCCTATCAACGATCGCGCGTCTCTTTGACCCCCTAGGATGGATTTCGCTTTGCATTGTTAAGGCGAAAATTATCATGCAGCAATTGTGGCTATATGGATTATCATGGGATGACTCAATTCCGGTGGAAGTACGTCGAGAGTGATCGTCTCTTCAACAAGAATTGGCCATGATTGAAGACATCCAGATTTCCTGGTGGATAAACACACAATGACAGAATGCGCAGTTGGAACTCCACGGATTTAGTGACGCATCCGTTAAGGCATATGGAGCGGTGGTCTATCTCCTAGCTTTGGACTGCAACAACATCAAACACAAACATTTACTCATCTCCAAAACTAGAGTAGCGCCACTCAATACGGTTTCACTGCCAAGATTGGAGCTTTGTGGTGTAGTGGTCCTGACAAAGCTTCCGAGCTACACCCTATCTGTGCTCCTAGTGCAAAACATCAAAACATATGCGTGGACTGACTCCACAATCATCCTCTGTTGGATATTTGCACCACCACCTCGATGGAAAACTTTTATCGCAAATCGAGTAGCTAAAATTCAGAGACTGACGAATGTCAGCATTTGGCGACCCATCCCCACCAACCTCAATCCAGCGGATCTTGTATCGCGTGGGGTCTTGCCCTCAATACTTCAAAATAATGCACTCTGGTGGAACGGACCAGCCTTTCTATGACTTGCCTAAAAATAAGTCAATCAAGGTGTACAAAATTCTCAATTTTTTTATTGATGGATAACAAATCATAAGAATAGTAGGCAGATTAATGAATTCTGCTCTGACTTGTGACCAAATGCACCCCAAGATTTTAAAACCAGACCACCAGCGCACTTTTTGATCGGGACTTCATGCAACGATGTGCCTGAAGCAGACCTAGCAGGGGAAAAAATCGGATACATCGACCGATGGAAAAGATTACAAAACTCACTACAATTGTTTTGGAAGGAATGGAGCCGTGAGTATTTAACTCGTCTTCAAAATTGCTCAAAGTGGTTGCAAACGGAGAAGCAACCCAACGTTGGAGACTTACTCCTGCGAAAGGACGAACGGTTTCCACCATTGAAATGGCTTTTAGCTCCTATTACGGAGACTTATCAAGGAGCTGATCAACTAATACGAGTAGTGAAGCTAAAAACTGAAAACGGAGAATTCAGAAGGCCAATAACGAAACAAAACAAAAAATGCACGCAACACGAAAAACCGATAGAATATAATACTTAAATTAAAAAACAAATCACATAGGTATTCAGTATAATAAAAAATGAATAAATAAATAGAAAAAAAATTCTGATATGTTTATTCAAAATAGGTATATACCTACATAATAAGATGAATCCTACACACTTACTGTCCACTTTAATAAAAAAAAGTTATTTACCAGCTGTAGCCCAACTGTTGCTAAATGTATGTGATTCCTTGGTCCACGAAGACCCCAAATTTCAACAACTCTAATGAGTTTCCGTTTCTGCTTTGACTGCTAGCTGCAAATATTTAAGAAAACGAAGCTTGTTAAATAAGGAACAAAATTCAAAATCTAAAGGCAAATATCTCAATCAACATCACAACAGAACATAATAAGTCAAATCTCACAGCTGAACTCAAGTCCACACATCAGAAACCCATTACATCAATATCACCAAATTAACGAAATCTACAACAAAACAATAGCCCATGAATAATTAAACATTCAAATTTCTGCATCTCAAATAATAACAAAAATACCCGCTTACACACATATGAAGTACTCGTACATATTGTATTATGATATATTAATCGATAAATGACTCCACACTACACTATAAAAAACTCTACAAATCGCCGGCTGGGATATTCAAATACCTACTACCTGAATAAGGAAAAAGAAGAGAGAGCGTGTGAGCCCATGATGGAGTAAGAGAACGACAACATTGCGGAAAATCAGCGATTCCTTCCCAGATGCAGCGTCCGCATATAGAGATCCTACTTTCACTTTGTGTCTCCATATGTCATTTGTGTTGTCCGTCCCTATTTGCAAATAATGTTAATAATTGGATTCTCTTTCCATGTAACAATACCTACGGTCATTGAAGTAGCAAAGTACCGAACCACAGGGTGTTCATATATCATTCAAGGAAGAACGAGTTAGTTGCGAACACACAACTACGTTGCTGTAGTTTCACATTATTATTAATATGATTATTAAATTATTTGAAATTTAAAATAATAAACTGGGCAAATACTCGACATGTATACAAACAAAAACGTGTCCTAAAAATGTTAAAGTAAACACAAATTATTGGAACATATGAGTAAATTATATCATGCAATAAATAGCATAACCGAAACATCAGTTGTATAAATAGGAAAATATTCGGAATAAAAACAACTCAATTCTATAACGTTGCAAAAGGCGGTTGTTTTATTTTACCCAGTTTATACAGTATTTCATAATAGACAGTATTTTTCACGCAGTTTTTAATCAGTTTATTTCATTTAAAGCAAAATTTAACTTTTACTGAATTAACGGCTTACACAAACTATTTGGAGTTTTTGCGAAATAATTTACCAGAGCTATTAGGGGACATTCCACTGATTCAACTAGCTTCATCATATTTCCAACAGGATGGTCGTGAGGCTAAGAATGGTCTAGGGGAAGAGTCCGGAAGCTTGGATAGAAAGAAACGAAACAGTTCACTGGCCTGCAAGATCTCCTGACCTTATAGTATTGGATTTTTTTTTTGTATGGGGAAGAATGAAAGAACTAATTGAATTGGAAGAGCGTATTCACGAAGTGTCAACAAAAGTGAAGCAGCAGTTAGCATGAATAAACATTCGCATTGAAATCCAAAAGCGGGCTCTAGCATGAATACAAAAACAATGAGGACAGTTTTAGCACCTGTATTTAGTATTTATTCATACATGTACATAAGATACAGTATCTTTTAAGTAGTGTGAGGTTCATATGTGTTCTTATTGCGAGATAGGCAAAAAAGAAATTTTACATTTGTGCTTGATAAAATTGATAATAATCCTAAATCCTAAACTTGTAATTATAATTTTACCTTCAAACTTAATAGTTTTAATTTTTATCATAGGTACTATAAATCTGTAGTGTGTTACATTACTCTATTTGAAAAGGAAAGTACTGTTTTATAGGCTGGAAAAGCAAAGCGACAAACTCCTTTGAAAATCGTAAATTTTGTTTCTTCCGCGCAATTTCCTGTGCAATGAGTCAAATAACCGAATAGCATTGATGAAAAACCGACCTAGCAAGTCCAAAGTTTTATATTTTAAACGACATGCCAAAAATACGCCTTGAGAAACTTGGAATGTGATCAAATCGTCTCAAACCAATATGTATCGAGACATGTTGTTAAAAGTCACATTCAGTTTCCTCCGGCTACTTGTTTCGCAGTGACAAAAGATTTCGCATCCATAAGTTAGGATTGGGACAACTAGAGTTTTTGCCAACATAAGTCGAGTTTTCATTGGTGAAAGGCTATGGGACTTCCACAGCCTTTGTAATGCACCAAAACTTTTTTCAACGATGGAGTTTATGTGATCATTCCAACCAAGTGTCCTATTAAAAACGACACCAAGGTTTTTTGCTGAGTCAACATAGCTTATAGGTCAATCGTTAGGATAGGGACTGGGAAAGTTAGACAAATCAAGGCTTTGCATATGCATTACAATGCACTTTGATTTCTCAGGGCTTAGTACTAGACCATTAAGTTCCTCATTCAAGCATTGAACACATTGTTCAATAAAATCAACACGCTGCACGTCATCTGCATACATGTGACCCTTTGAGTGAACAATTACGGTTGTAAGATCATTTATGTAAAGACAGAACAAAAATGGACCCAGGATCGAGCCTTATCGTACGCTCTTGTTCGGCGCTGGTTATTTTGTTTAACCGAGTTGTACTTAGTTGAACTATGAGTCGTACAGTATCAACTGTTTTATTATATTAAAAAATGTACTGTCTTAAAAACTGTGTAGAAAAATATAAATTTAAAATAAAACCAACTGTTTGCTTCAACGTTATAAAATTGATGATTTATTTTGTGTAAAAATGTCTTCCTTTTATCTTAATTTTTGACATATGCAACTTTATCTCATGAGAGATTTATCATAAGTGTGTTTTTTTACATATTTAAGTGTACGATATTCTATGTTTTTATTTTTCATTTTATAGAACAAATTTTAATTTAAACTTTTACAGCAACAGCTCTGTAACAGCAAGTTCGACATTTTACCGTTAATAAACATTCTATCACTTAGGTATGAAGATAACAACTTCACTGCTGATGATGAAAAGTGATATAAATTTAGCAATTTTCTTAATGGAACTTTGTGAATAATACTATAGAAGGCCTTGTAAAAACCAAGAAGAATAAGAAAAGTTAGCGTGTTCTGATCAATTTCTTCCACTATCTTTATAAGAGCTGTTCTGCAACTATGCTTTGGTCTAAATCCGGACTGATTTGGAGCAAGTAAATTAAATTCGTTTAAATGTGTATTTGTTTGCTTGTGCATTATTCTCTCTACGACTTTAGAAAGGAATGGTAGAATAGAAATCGGTCTAAGGGCGCCACCACCAGAGCCTTTGGGTAAGGGAATAACTTTTGCCAGTTTCCAGATTTTAGGGAATTCTCCAGTGGTCAAAATAGTGCTGAACAAGTGTGTAATGTAAGACAAAATTAAAGGCAGAACTGCCCTAATGAACACAGGGTTTATGCCATCGATGCCTGTAGCGTTCGATTTGACGGATAAAAAACTCTCGACCACATCATTATCGTCAATACGAGAAAATTCAAATGATTGCACAGTAGAACAACCTGGGCTTATAGCTTCACTATCACTGGTAAGTGTACAGACCTGAGCGCCCGATTGTAACATGGATGAGACGAATTTTTTTATTTAGCTCATTTGCATTGATATTCTGCACAGAAACGGGTTTAGAGCTGACCATCGACAAGTGCACTGTGAAACTCGCTCCTTGCGTGGAGTAAAAAAAACACCAAAAAATAAAAATAAAAAAAGTTCTCCGTGCGGGCCAAAAAAAAAAAACAGCAACAAAACCGAAAAAGTGAAACCGAAATCCACTTCCACAGCGCGGGCATCACAACTTTCCTGGCCCTGGTCAAACTGTTGCTTGCACTCGGTCACTGCCGTTGCTGTATTACATTGTCATACAGCGCGTGCAGTGACTGAGTGTATGTAACAACCGATGGATAGCGGGCTGTGGGTAAGGATTTTGTTGGTATGCTGTTTTGTATTGTTGAAAGGGATAACACCCTAATTTAATTCTGTAAACTAACTCTCAATTTGTACTTCACATCTGCGCTTAGCAACATCGGTGTTTGTATTTTTTGTGTTTGTCTTTCGTTACAATGACTCGGGAATTCACAGAGGATATAACCAATATACGCTGGCTAAAAAGTAATCACTTTTCTGCGTACGTCCACGTATGCAAATACAGACCAGTTGTCTGTTGATGTGCGCTCCCCTCTAGGCTCGTCGGACCATTTCTCGTACACCCACCACACAGTTAGAGAAAAGATTCCTAAAAGAACCGTATGGCAATACGAGAATTACAACTGGAGCGGTCTTAACAGCTTCTTTAGGAATTTTAACTGGCCGTTATGTTTCCTCGATAACGACGTGGATGCCGCTGGTGATATGATCACAGACACCATTCTCTTTGGAATGAGAAACTTCATCCCTCATGGGATGAAGAGTATCAAACCAAAAGAAAAAGCATGATACGACGCGAGCTGCAAAGAGGCTGTCAGGGTTAGAGAAATGTTTTTTCGGTCTTTCAAGACCAGTCCAACTGAGGAAAACCGAAAAAAGTACAAATGAGCCAGAAATGACAGTAACGCCTTTCTGAAACGTGTAAAATCAGAATACTACCAAAAACTGAGGCAAAAAATACAATACTACAATGTCCCAAAGGTAGTAACAATTTTTGGTCGTTCGAGAAAAATATTAGAAATTTTATCTCATCCTCCATCCCAACGCTCATTTACAATGACATTCCAGCTGTCAGCTCTTTGGTCAACGCCAATCTGCATGGTGCTCACTTTGCGGCCAGTGCAACACTCCCAGATTGTGCTTTGTATACGCCTACATTTGAGTGTAGTAGCAGCAGTTCTTAAAGATCTTAACATTCACAAATCCGATGGTCCAGATGGTATATCTCCCCTCCTTTTGAATAGGTGTTCTTCCTCGCTTGCAAAACCCCTGCGTAAGCTTTTTCATCAACCCTACTCTTTAGGACTCTTTTCGAGCTGATGAAAAACAACATTTGTCCAGCCCGTCACTAAGAAAGACGAATCTTCCTCTCTCTCTTCCTACAGGCTCATTGCACTTACGTCCCTACTTTCCAAGGTCATGGAAACGCTGATAAACCGTCAGCTCATGAAATATCTCGAAACACGAAAACTTCTTAATGACCGGCAGTATGGCTTTCGTAGCAACAGATCCACTGGTGATCTGATGGCATGTCTCACTGAAAAGTGGAACCAAAGCGTACATCAGTCAGGCGAAAGCAAGATAGTTGCACTTGATATTTCTAAGGCATTTCACAGAGTTAGGCATCAAGCTCTTTTGTCGAAAATGCGTGCTCTTGGGATTGCCGACTCTCTTCTTCATTGGATTAGAAATTACCTTTCGGAACGTTCAATTCAAGTTGTCTTGGACAGTTTCAAGTCGGATATTCACAAAATAAATGCTGGTGTGCCCCAGGGCTCCGTTCTGTCTCCGACACTCTTTTTAATCTTCATTAACGATCTCTTGTCTGCTACTTCTAATCCAATTTATTCCTTTGCTGATGACAGCATTCTCTGCTTCTCATATTCGTTCCCGGACTCACGCCCCTGCTCTTCGGCTGTAGAATGGGAACGGCAGCTTATGCTAAGCTCATTAAATTCCGATATTAACAGCATAACCAACTGGGGAACTATCAACCGAGTAGAATTTACTGCTTCCAAAACTCAATGCTGTCTGCTGTCATTAAAGCGAAATTCATATACCCAGCCATTATCCATGAATGGCACTTGCATCGTCGGAACCGATAAACTTTCCATTCTCGGTATGTGTATCAGTAACAACTTACGTTGGAATGACCACATATTCGATGTCGCCAAAAATGTTGCGAAATGTCTAGGTTTTCTCACGCGATGTAAGATATATTTTACCCCCTCTGATCTGGCCACAATATATAAGGCATTTATCCGCCCAAAACTGGAGTACAATGCCCACATCTGGTCAGGTGCTCCTAAAACGTCTCTGCACCTGCTAGATAGGATTCAAAACCGTGCGATAAAACTAATTGGTGATACTAATATCAGTCAATCAATTGACACCCTCGAACACCGACGTAATGTCTCCTGTCTCACTTTGTTTTATCGCTATTTCCACCACCAGTGCTCCGTAGAAATCGCCAGTAGCATTCCGCCCATTCAAACTTTCAACCGTAACACCAGTCTCGCTATGAATGCTCATCAGTATACCCTCAAGCCCATTTTCGGACGTACTCTTAAATATCGTGATTCTTTCCAAAGCCGTACAACTCGCTTATGGAATGCCCTGCCGACCTCTGTGTTTCCTGATCGTTATAACTTGCAAACATTTGAAAACAATGTACATCGATACCTGTCTTTTCTTCGCCCGCGCTGTGTACGAACATTTTAAGGGTACAAAACCCTTTGAGCGCGCGCCGATTATAAAAAAAAAAAAAAAAAAAAAAAGAGGCTGTTATCTGAAGATGTTTACGATAAGACCAGTAATATGCTCTGCCCCCGCTTTTTATTAGACAACGTCATTAATAGGCGAAGCCTTGATAATTGGGCCCACCCATTCATACAATCTTTTGTAAATTAATGAAGCAAACAATTTGGCTGAAGTGTTTAAAAATGTGATTCCTCTGTAGTTCTTCGGGTCCCTGTAATCGTCTTTTTTGTGTAGGGGAAAAATTATTGCTTTCCTGAATACGTCGGAGATATTAGCAGAGTCGATTATTCGATTAAATTCAATTGTGAGAGAATTTATAAACTCATATGTGCAATTTTTATAGAACTCAAACGGGATGCGATCAATACCAGGTGCTTTATTTTATTTCGACTTGCATATTACTTCATTGACTTCTTCCAGAGTAAATGCAGTCTAATTTTTCGTCTAAGAGCAGAGGGGCTGCATATTGATGTAGCAGCGAGGTTAATGGGGCATTGAGAAGTTTATCGAAATGAGTCCTGAGTTGCGGGGCTTTAAGATTTATAGAGATGTTAGACGTGTGTCCGTTTAGGTATTTGACAGCTTTCCAGAACTGAGCAGAAGATTTTGAATTATTTATAATCGCAATGTTTTGTTGTTCAAAGGCTACTTTTTTGATGTAACAGATTTGTTTGTATTCCTTGCTGGCATCTTGATAGAGTGCTTTAAAAATATTGGAGTTATTCGACCTTCGAAGTTTGAGAAATTCAAAAGATTTGGTTCTAGCTTTCATGGAATCAGAATCATACCATTTTTGTTTATATATTTTATGAGTTTTTAAATCTTTCTGTTGCGGAATGGATTTCTTTATTATTTCCGTTAGAGCTTCAATATTGGCTGTATAACGCTGTGTGCGTAGTTCCATAAGATTTACATTCATGTTTCGCTGATACGATTCCATTATTCGGTCATTCCAGACATATTTCGGCAGAAGGCTTAATGGTTTTGTGCAAGAATAGTTGCCGCTAGCAGTAGAATTAAGGGTTACTTCCAAGAGCATGTGGTCCGAAAAGAAGCTTGAGCCAATTTCCAGAAACAAAACAGTAATCTATTATTGAGCATGATGTTCCTCTGATAAAGGTCAATTCGACATCTGGATCTCCTTCGCAACTACCATTCAACCAGCACATGTCATACTCATCAGCAAGTTCAATTATTTTTGCTCCTTTGTTATCACAAATTAGGTCTTTAGATCTGCAACACGGTTCCATTAAATTGGGGACCATTAAAATCCCCAATAAGCATTATATTATAAGCATACAGTCCAAGGAGTGCAGTGAGTCGCAGAGTTTATCGAAATCATGTTGCCAATGATTACAGTTTAAGTAGATTGGTACCAAAACTACATCCAGTTTTAAGTTAATAACAACCATTTCGATAGCTTTTACAAAGATACTCGTATACAGTTCTTCGAGGTCGTCACGAAAGCCGAATAGTGTTCCACCATTGCCTCTCCCAAAAAGTGAAGTTTTTATACCAGGAGACCAGATTAATTCATAGTTTGAGAAAATATTCTTAAATCTAATTTCTTCATTATCTAATAGATGTGTTTCAAATAATACAAAAATATCAAAACTTTTTACATAATTAAAAAATGTTACAAAATTCATTTTGTTTTTTTAAATATAACACTTTGTAGCTTAAACTTTTTATTTTCTTGATAACTATGTTTTTTTCAGCATCATTCTGGTAGACATGGGCACATCATGCATCACGTACAGCCGCCTTAGAG
This sequence comes from Volucella zonaria, assembly GCA_963966105.1. NCBI lineage: Eukaryota > Metazoa > Arthropoda > Insecta > Diptera > Syrphidae > Volucella > Volucella zonaria. The sequence goes on along the minus strand of OZ014535.1, from coordinate 3,672,582 downwards.
CTTGTGGATGGACCAAAAGATTTTTCGCATATTGGTGTTTTGCTAAGTTTGGCATCACTACTGCGATTGACATTAGCCGTCAAATTTGAAGTTTTGTGAGAAGTGTTCTCTTTCGTAGCTGTTTTGTTTGTACTTCTGATTTCTTTAATAAAATTTTTAAGTAATAAATTTTTATTTAACGAAATGTCACCAAAAATAGATTGTATTATTTCAATGGCACTTTTTTCACCACAACTCAATCCAAGCGCTGAGTCCTAAGTAAAGATTCTTGGCAATGTGAAGCATGTCACCCCATAGAGAAATCTTTATTGATGCGTCTTTTTGACGAATCTCCTTCATGATTGGAATCATTTTCGCCCGACGTTGTCTAACGTTAAAGGGTAAATCCTTTTGAATACTTATTCTAGTACAATTCAATTTGAAGGCATTCCTCATCACGCTCCAGGCAGACTCCTTCGATCTCATCTTTAGAACTATCGTAGACTTGTTCATGTTATGGCTGTGTATCCTATACGCAGACTCGACGATTTGATTCGGAGTTGAGTCAACTAACCCGGCGCAAATGGATTTTGCCTTATCGCTCATGTCTACTTGATGTTCAACAGGCAGGTGAACAACAAGATTCGCTTCAGTACTCATCTGTACGAGTCGTTCAAGCTTTGTTCTTCCAGATACACAACTTTTTGCTCAAGTTCTTCTTGTCGCATACTCAATGCTGAGATTTGTTTAAAGAAATCTTGCAGACCTGCCTTTGAGGCTAATTGTTCCACAAGTTTTTTGTTGTTTTCGAGTAGAATTTCCTGCATTCTTTCAACACTCAAAGTAGAAGTAGAGCCCATTGCGAGTTTTGGTTCAATTTCACTCAAGCTTTGGTGACGTTTTTTGTTTCCTGAGTGTTCCGGAGAGGTGTGGGATATTCCTCTTTTTGCCATTTATAGGTTAGTTTAATGATGGAATTTTTAACTTGGCTATAAAATAGCTTAGGCGTTAGAACTTACTCGAATTTCAATTGCCTGAGGTAAAGCGTCTCTTAATTTATAAGGTGAATGTGTAGTCAATTAACTTTCACTTAAAACACTTTTCTTTTTTGTTTTTTGATCCGGAGATAAATTGTTTGCTTCCACTTTCGCTTCAATCTTCCGCAAGATACTAGCTATACTTTTCCATTGACTAACATCAACATCGCTACTATAGCGATCATAGTAAAGCAAATCAAGGATTTTTATTGTTCTCGCATGATTATCCAATATTTTCAAAACTTCAACTTCTAATTGTTTGTTGAATCCCAAAGATAGCTTCTCTAATAAATCTGCTCGCAATGAGCAACGTGGGTGGTCGTGGCTCAAGTGGTAGTGTATTGGCTTCTCAATAGGACGGTTCGGGGTTCAATACCAGCCGTGACCGAAAGACTTTTTTAAGGCAACTAAGATTTTGTGAGATGAATGGTTGCCTAAATACAACATCAAGTCCAATTGGAGCGAAAAAACCACTAAGCCCAAACATCTTTCTCTCTCTCTCTATCCAATTTTCCGAAAAACTTAGAACGTGCTCCCGCATTTTAGGAGTAGTAATACCCTTAAAAAAAAAAAAAAAAAAAAAAACCTTAGAGCTATTTGTCAACACGTGAATAATTCCATGCCAATTTGAACTCCTTCAGCCGAGGTAGATCACAGAATGACAGATATTCGACGTCATTTTCAAAACCACACACTTTCAAGGTCTGAGGGTTGGTGAAATATGTAAACGCCAGCAGATGGTCTCGTGGCATACGCACTGAATTCAAGGTAAGCGCCTTGAGGTAAGCCCCGATCTGTCCAAAGATTTCATCAAAATTACCAAATTCAATGTCTTCCAAATATAAATTTTCGAGTTCATTAGCAGCAATGACTTGGCGGGAGGATGTTCGCTGTTCAATACACCTTCTGTTATTTACAAAATTCTTTTTGACGCAAACTCAGGGTAATTGCTCATATAAAACCATTGTTTGCAACATAACGTTGCTGCCTGGGTGCCACAAAAATCCAGATAATGGAAAATTCTTATTAATATCTCTGCTGGAAAGTAAGCATAAGAAGCATCAATCATTGTAAGATCTGTAAAGGATAAAACAAATAAAATTGAATTTTTACGTGAACACATGTTATGAATAAATACGTCATACAGGACGTTGTATATGTACTGTAGTATATATACAGGGGCTCCCCTAATTCATCAACTATAATTTGGGAAATGATTCCTGGGTATATTCTATGAAAAAAATCGTTCTACGGTAAGGCTCTATCTCCTATGTTGACAGCATTTTTCGAGGATTTAAGAAAAGCTTACTTTGGTGTATCTTGACCCATGTTAACGCAAATTGCTCTGTTGGTACTAATGGCAGAAACTTCTTGAAAATTTTTTTTTTAGAAGAAATACCAGCCTTTATAATTGCGTTTAAATAAAGTTGATATCTTGTTTGAGTCTTTAGATATTCAATTTCAAATCCTGTTCCAATTTCATTACCCATGCTAATTTTTGACTTTGAGGACACTTTTCTCCAGAAAATGCCTAATTAACATAACTGTTTTTTTCTTATGAAAGTAACAATAATAAAAAAAAATGTTCATCAAATTTGCACAAAAGTCCAGAGATTTTGCGATACTTGCGAAAACCTGCATCAGATGAAAAACAAAAGAGTATTTTTGCTTTAAGCTCCAAAGCTTTGAATAAAAAAGTATTTTATGTAGTCTTAGGTAATTTTTGTTTTATGTGTGTCCTAAAACAGTTATAGCAGGTGCTCAAAGTGTCCTTATTGGGTTTGTATGCATGATAGAGCCCGTTTTTGGATTTCAATGCGAATGTTTAATTATCCTAACTGTTGCTCACTTTTGTTGACGCTTCGGAAATATGTTCTTCCAATTCAATTAAAGTTGCTATTTCGGTTGAATAAACAAGTTTTTTCATTCTTCCCCTTACAAAAAAATCCAATACTATAAGGTCAGGAGATCTTGCAGGCCAGTGAACTTGTCCGTTTCTTCCTATCCAACGGTTACCGTACTCTTCAACTAGCCTATTCTTAGTCTCACGACCATAGTGGTTTGGAGCACCATCCTGTTGGAAATATGATGAAGCTAGTTGAATCAGTGGAATGTCCTCTAATAGTTCTTGTACTGTGTGAAAAATACTGTCTATTGTTAAGTACAGTATAAACTGGGTAAGATTAAACAACCGCCTTTTTCAACGTTATAAAATTGAGTTTTTTTTTCCGGAATATTTTCTTATTTATACAACTGATGTTTCGGTTATGCTATTTATTGCATGATATAATTTACTCATATGTTCCAATAATTTGTGTTTACTTTAACATTTTTAGGACACGTTTTTGTTTGTATACATGTCGAGTATTTGCCCAGTTTATTATTTTAAATTTCAAATAATTTAATAATCATATTACTAATAATGTGAAACTACTGCAACCTAGTTGTGTGTTCGCAACTAACTCGTTCTTGCTTGAATGATATATGAACACCCTGTGGTTCGGTACTTTGCTACTTCAATGACCGTATGAATTGTGCAAAGAGAATTGAATGACATATGGAAACACAAAGTGAAAGTAGTATCCCTATAAACGGACGCAGAATCTGGGGAGGAATCGCTGATTTTCCGCAATGTTGTCGTTCTCTTACTCCATCATGGGCTCACACGCTCTCTCTTGTTTTTCCTTATTCAGGTAGTAGGTATTTGAATATCCCAGCCGGCGATTTGTAGAGTTTTTTAAAGTGTAGTGTGGAGTCATTTATCGATTAATATATCATAATACAATATGTACGAGTACTTCATATATGTGTAAGCGGGTATTTTTATTATTATTTGAGATGCAGAAATTTGAATGTTTAATTATTCATGGGCTATTGTTTTGTTGTAGATTTCGTTAATTTGGTGATATTGATGTAATGGGTTTCTGTTGTGTGGACTTGAGTTCAGCTGTGAGATTTGACTTATTATGTTCTGTTGTGATGTTGATTGAGATATTTGTCTTTAGATTTTGAATTTTGTTCCTTATTTAACAAGCTTCGTTTTCTTAAATATTTTCAGCTATCAGTGAAAGCAGCAACGTAAACTCATTAGAGTTGTTGAAATTTAGGGCCTTAACAATTAATTTCTTAAACCAAGGAATCCGATACATATGTCCATACATTTAGCAACAGTTGGTGGGCGTCTACAACTGGTAAATTATTATTCTTTAATTAAAGTGAACTGTAAGTGTGTAAAATTCATCTTATTATGTATGCATATATATATTGTGAATATGCATATCAGATTTTTTTTTCTACTTATTTATTAATTTTTTATTATATTAAATACCTATGTGATTTGTTTTTTAGTTTAAGTTTTACATTGTATCCGTTTTCCGTGTTGCGTGCATTTTTTTTTTGTTTCGCCTTATGCTATAGAGTATTCTGTTTTGGTCGCGTTACATGGTAGTGGACATATCTTCGTTATTGGTCTTTTGAATTCTCCGATTTCAGTAATTAGCTTCAGTACTCGGATTAGTTGATCAGCTCCTGGATAAGTCTCCGTAATACGAGCTAAAAGCCATTTCGATGGTGGAAGCCGTTCGTGCTTTAGCAGGACTAAGTCTCCAACGTTGGGTTGCTTCTACGTTTTCAACCACTTTGGGCGATTTTGAAGACGAGTTAAATACTCGCGGCTCCATTCCTTCCAAAACAATTGTAGTGAGGCTTGTAATCTTTTCCATTAGTCGATGTGTTCGATTTTTTTCCCTGCTAGGTCTGCTTCAGGCATATCTTTGCATGAAGTCCCGATCAAAAAGTGCGCTGGTGTAAATGTGGTAAAATCGTCGAAGTTGTCGGTTAACGGGTAGAGGGGTCTCGATTTGAGACATGCTTCTTTTTGAGATATAAGTGTGCTGAGCTCCTCGAAGGTTAACGCTTCGTTGCGGGCAACTCGTTTCAAATGGAATTTGACGGATTTCACTCCTTCTTCCCATAGTCCCCTGAAAAGAGGAGAAGCAGGAGAATTGAAATTCCATTTAGTTCGAAATTTGCTAATTGCATCGGCGATCTCATTGTAGTTGTGCTGGGCAGACTTGAGCATTTTCAATAGCTCCGCATTGGCTCCTCTGAATTTACTACCTTAGTTGCTATACAGGTTAGAACAAATTCCGCGCTGTTCTGTGAATCGTCGGAATGCCGCAAGGAAGGTCTGGGTAATCATGTCTGTTACGGCTTCGAGGTGAATGGTTTTTGTTGCTAAACAAATAAATATTGCAAAATATCCCTTCAGCGTTTTCGATCCTCTTCCCTTCCAGGCTTTTACTTCCATGATTCCAGCATGTATGCACAAATGGACTCAATATGGTTACTCTTGGATTTGGTAGATTTCCCATTAGCTGTTGCATGGGTTTGGGCTTGTAGCGAAAGCATATGGTGCATTGGTAGATGTGTTTTTTCACCATTCTCTTTGCATTAAAAATTCAAAATTGATTTCGCAGGTAAGCGGTCATTTGTTGTAGGCCACCATGAAGCGTTTGCTCATGTGCATTGTCGACGATGAGTCTGGTGAAGTGGTGGTCTGGTTTTAAAATCATGGGGTGCATTTGGTCATAAGCCATAGCAGAATTCTTTAATCTGCCTACTAGTCTTGTGATTTGTTCTCCATCAGTAAAAAGGTTGAGAATTTTGTGCAACTTGATTGATTTATTTTTACGCAAGTTATTGAAGAGATCAGGAAACATTCCCTGCTGTACCATTCGTACAGCTGTGCGCAAGCAAGAATTGATTCCACTTGGTGACAAAATTGATTTTAACCTTACGGTTTCTGTTTTCCGAGGGTTGTTGGTGAATCTTTTCCCATAAGCCAAAATTCGTAAACAGTTTGTGAGTTTCGAGTGAGTTTGGATTAATTTTAAAATGTCATTTTCATCATTTATAGCGAGAAGAGTTTTGATTTCTCTTTCCTCTTCTTCTGTGTCGAGTTGCGTGGGCTGTGTTGGAATGGAAAATTCCCATCGTTTCTGAAGAAAGGCTGGTCCATTCCACCATAGTGCATTATTTTGAAGTATTGATGGTAATACCCCTCGCGATACAAGATCCGCTGTATTGAGCTTGATGGGGATGTATCGCCAAATGCTGACATTCGTCAGTCTCTGAATTTCAGCTACTCGATTTACGATAAACGTTTTCCATCGAGTTGGTGGTGCAGATATCCAACAGAGGGTGATTGTGGAGTCAATCCACGCATATGTTTTGATGTTTTGTACTGGGAGCATAGATAGGGTGTAGCTCAGAAGTTTTGCAAGGACTACTGCACCACAAAGCTCCAATCTTGGCAGTGAAATCGTAGTGAGTGGAGCTACTCTAGTTTTTTAAATGAGTAAATGGGTGTGTGTGATGTTGTTGCAGTCCAAAACTCGGAGATAGACCACCGCTCCATACTCCTTGATGGATGCGTCACTAAATCCGTGGAGTTCCAACTGCGCATTCTGTCCTTGTGTGTTAACCCACCTGGGAATCTGGATGTCTTCAATCATGTGGAATTCTTGTTGAAGAGACGACCACTCTCAACGAAATTCCACCGGAATTGGGTCATCCCATGATAAACCATGTAGCCACAATTACTGCTTTAAATTTTCGCCTTAACAATGCAAAGCGAAATCCATCCTAGGGGGTCAAAGAGACGCGCGATCGTTGATAGGATGGTCCGTTTTGAAACTACTTCCTCGACGACGAGCTTCTGAAATGAAAACCTATCTGAACTAGGGTGCCAATTGATTCCCAACGTTTTTGTGTGTTGTGTTGTTCCAAAGCTGAGGGAAACACTGGTATCCCGGTCTTCCTCCGGTACTAAATTCAGGAACGGTTGACTATTGCCCATCCATTTCCTGAGATGAAAGCCAGCTGAAAGAAGTAGGTTCGAAATTTGTTCAAATTTTTCTTTTGCTGCTTGGATGGAATGTGCACCAGACACGAGATCATCAATGTACAAGTAATGTTTGGGAACTATGTCCGGTTTACACAAATAAAACAAAGTTCGATTTAAAATTTGTTAATTTAGATTTATTATTTTACTCTATGAGGTAACTTAAGAACTAACTTATAAATGAACACTTAAGCTACGCATAGGAACTGCACCATCGAAAGATTCCATTGGCGTTGTTTACCATGAGGAGTTAACGTTAACGAGGCTGCATTTGAGTTAGTCATAGTAATGTTCCATAACTACTCCCCCTCTTAGGTAAAGACGTCCCGGCTTTGTGCTGATAGTTTCGTTTCAGTTTTATTGTGCAATATAGCTAATATTAATATACCCAATTACATTCTAACTTAATATTTTTAACCTAAATTTCAATTCGAGAATTGATATCAGTAATCTTAACTACGAAAAAAGTACAATCGTTTTTTAAACCTATTAATACAGTTATACTATATATATAAAGAAAATGTGAAAAAAACTGAAACTCCCCAGAAAAGGAATACAAATAAAATTTTATTTTTTAATTGGTTTAATAATGTCAGCTGCAATATTTATAGAATAAGTCACCTCACGTTACTTTTATGAACCTTCTTGTTGTTGATAAGAACCGTGGTACCCAAATTTTTTGAATAGCCTGCTCAGTAAAAAGTTTCCTAAACTTAATCCCAATACACTTGTTTGTTCGTACAAAGACTTTTTCCCCTGGTTCGAATATCCGTGTTTGTCTTTTTTTATTGTGGTAGTCTAAATTAAAATCTTGGGTTTCGCTTATCTTTTTCTGAATTTCATTCTTTAATGAGTCTGATACTGATTGCAAAATTTCAATAGGCTTATAGTTTATTACTGAATGAATCGTCCTGTTGTACATGAATGTAGCAAGTAAAAGGAGCTCAGCAGTGTCATTAATGTTATTTTCTAGTCTCGTACGTCTAGCAATTTTCTTTAGAGTGCTATGAAACCTTTCTACCTGCCCATTGGAAACACTACGGAAAGGTGGCGTATTAAACATGCATGTCAAAGTGATCTCTAACCAAAAATGTTACATTTAGCGAAAGAAATGATGGTTCATTATGACAAACAAGTGTTTTCGTATTTTTAAGAAGATTTAGTACTTCTAACAGAGGTTCCTTTATATCAAATATTGACCTAGATTTAATTGGTTTAAGTACCGCAAATTTTGAAAACTTATCATCTGTCGAATAAATATCCACGAGAAGGATTTCACCGGGATAATATCGAATAGGAGTTTCACCAATTTTTTCTTTCGGTGGATGCCTCTGATATTTTGCTTCACGACAAATTTTGCAATTGGAAACTATTTCCTTAAGTCTTTTTTGGATTTTCGGAAAAATTTCGGAATTTGTTGCTTATTTTCGGAAACAGATCGATGTGCTCTATTATGTTCTGTTGCAAGGATTTCCGCTTGGTCAGTTGGATTTAAAATATCAGTTACCATATTTATTGTATGCAGAAATTTTACTGAAGGAAACAAGTTGACTAAGCTGTTTTGAGTCTGAGCCAAAATTGGAAGATCACAATATATTGCATTTGTAACGTTCGGGTTGATAATGTCTTTCAGAATGGAGTGAAGATTATCCCTTATTGCGAACCACAAAACCCAGAAATTCTACTTCTTCCATAAAAAAATTAGATTTTTCCGCTGCGACTCGCATGTTGGCTTCAAAAAGCAGAGTAAGAATTTTTCCTACGTCTTTGATGTGTTCTTCCTTTGTTGTTGAGGAGATAATGACGTCGTCAATATAGACATGACAACATTTGCCTATTTCTTCTCTGAGAACGTCATCAATTGCCCTTTGAAAAATGCTAGGTGCATTCTTTAATCCGAAAGGAAGCCTGCAAAACTCATACTTTGCATTATTAATGGAAAAGGCAATTGTTTCCCTATGCCGTTCTGACAACTTAATTTGGTGAAATCCCGACTCCAAAGTAGAAAAGAAAGAAGCTTTTCCGAGATTGGCCAAAATAACTGCAGTATTAACAAAATCGGCTGCTGACATTGGATAGGGGTAGGCTTTTGAATATACCGGTTCCCTATCGGTGGTTCCTATAGTGGCAACAACACTTGTGTTAAAGGGAAGTGCCTCATTGGGGTCTTCAAAAACTTGAAACTCGAATGTCGTGAAATTAATAACGAAAATTGTTCATTTAAATCTAAGTCGATATTTTTCTTTTCAATGGCAATATTGTTAACATTCCGACAATAGAAATATGATAATATTTCTTCACCTCCATTGTACTTTAAAATTCCTTTTACAAGATTTAATTTTGTATCGATTTCTTTCAGAAAGTCAAGTCCAAAGATACCATCAAAAGTGTCAAGAGTTGGGAGTAAGAAGAAGATAGTATTTCCTTCCTAGATTAATAGTACATTTTGATGTTACCTGGTAAGTTCCATGAATTTATTTGACGAAAAATGGTTTATGAATCAGGTTAATAACTTTTAAGCTTTTGAAATTTTTTATATCATTCTTAGAAGCGCCCGTATCTACGAGTAGTTTTATTTCGTAAAAATTTTGTTCGCCGAGATAATTGTATAGTTCGGGATTGTGTTCATATGAACAAAATTGGTTTTCTGAAGTGGTGGTGGGAAGTTGTGATCTCTGACTTAAGTGATTGACCCTTTGAAACTTAGGAAGTGTTAGCCTGTCCGAATCACTACGTCGCTTTAGTTGATTTGAATTGTTTATTGGCCCTCACAACTGATTCAAATTTTGGACAGTTTTTAAAGAATTATTAGGACGACTGCTATTATTAAAAATTTTCATATTAGGTCTCTGAATATGATTTGCATCTTGTACAGGCTTTTGAAAATTTGTTGGCACTTTATAATAAGAAAGAGTTGGGTCTACTTCCATATTGGTTAAACTGGGTCGAATTTGAGTGGATTGAGTTGTTCTGTAGTTAGGAGAATATCGTGGGTTGTATTGACTATAGTTGTTTTAATTTTGCCTAGAAGAAAAATTGCCTGAGCCCTCGTTTTTATTAAAAAATGAATTCGCAAATACATATCGTGCTTGATTTGCTTCAAGTTCTTAAGCAAGAGCAAGTGCACCCGGCACGTCGGTAGGTCTCAAAGAGAAGAGAATGTCACATATTGATTTCTGTACACCTGATACAAATACTCTAAGCGCCTCCTGTCGATATTTTTGACAAAGTGAAGCTATTACATCCTTATTCCCTTCATGAATCATCAGAGTTTTATTTATGATTAAAGTTCGTTTTTTTTCCACCTCATCATAAAAATCTGTAAGAGACATTTTGCCCTGGCGCAACATAGACATATCCTGCTCTATACGATAAATGGGTCTTTTATCTACGTATGTAAAATCTAATCTAGCAATAATTGCATTAAAATTGAGAACAGTATAAAACGGAGATAAGACTTGGTCTGCGGAACCTACAATTATATTTCTCATAATGGCTACTGTCTGGTTATATCTTGAGATCCTGTCATGTGCTTCGAATAATTTATATGCAGCGAAGCAGCCTGCCGCCATAAAACATACCGCACCTGCTCCCCACTGAATTCAGGTAAAGATTTCACTAAGTCTAGCGATTCCTCGCAAATTCTACCAGGTTCAATTGCAACTGGCTGATAATCTTCCATGACCGTAGGCATCTTTAATGCTCTAAGTCGAGATGTCAGTTCATTAATAGTCGATTCAAACGTTTGTCTAGGATGTTCTGTAGCTGCATGTGCAGCAGCAGAAATTATTAGACTTAGCTGTGCTGCATCCATTTTAAAGGGAAATTCGAATTTACGTTTTTAGTTTTAACAATTCAACTTTCCTTATCTAGGTGTCTTCTTTATTAGAAAAATAATCAAATTAATCAAAAAAAAAGGTAGAATATAGAGAATAGTAAGAGAAATAATTTAATTTTAACTTAATCAACTTCAGTAATCAAAAGAGAACTTAAAATAATTCATTTATTTATTTCGATTTTGGAACTTCAATTTAACAAAATTTTACTAAACTTATTCTACTTGTACTTGCTTGTTATACAATATAATTTTATGATTTTCATCCAAAAAATTATTGCTTTTCAATAGCTGCTTAAGATGAGATGAGGACTATTGTTTTGTACTGTTTAGTTTTTCACTAGTAAATTTGAAGAGAGCTGAACTATTGTTTGTAATGTTTAACTTTTCACTGGTGAACTTAAAGATGAGCTTGTCTATTATTTTAAAATGTTTGATTTTTTACTTTTGAAATATTTCCAATCGTTTTCTTCGGTTTCTATTATTCGTATGAATATTTTTTTTTGTCTTCGCACAATATAAAGAATTTTTTCTTTTTCTTTCCGCAGTTACAAAATCGTAAACGTGAACGATTAAAACAAAGTTCTAGAATCGCGTAGCCCCACGTTTGGCGGCAGTAATGTTTGGGAACTACGTCCGATTTACACAAATAAAACAAAGTTCGATTTATAATTTTTTAATTTAGATTTGTTATTTTCCTCTATGAGGAAAGTGAACACACGCTCGGTAACTTAAGAACTAACTTGTAAATGAACACTTACGCTACGCATAGGAACTGCACTATCGAAAGATTCCATTGGGGTTGTTTACCACCAGGAGTTAACGTTAACGAGGCTGCAAACTTTAGCTTTGCTGACGCAGCAACGGACGTTGGTGATGTTCTACATTCTGTTGTTGCTACGTGCAAAGTAACTGCGGGCAATCTGTTTTTGCTGTTTCTGATGCTGATGGACCATGATGGACTATGACCATTAGATATTCTGCCAGTGTGACCAGTTTATTTAAGCATTCGAGTTAGTCACAGCAAAGTTCCATAACTTACATATCTTTCCCTATCATTTGAGCTGCTAGTGGATATGTGACCTTTTCGTCATCAGCGAGCTCTTTCAGCGTACGATTCGCCAGATATGGAGCAGGAGATGTGCCAAACATTAAGACCTTTACTTTGAAAAGTTTGACTGGAGTTGTTGGATCTTCTCGCCAATATAGGAGTTTGTAGTATGCATCCTCTGGATGAATCTGGATCTGGCTGTATCTCGATGTCTGCTGTAAAGGTAATTTTGTTTGTTCTGCATCTTAAAACAATTGATATAAAATCCGTCTGTGTTTTAGGTCCCGTCATCAGAAGATGGTTTAAGGAACTGCCTTCCGCAGTCTTGAATGCAGCGTTGCACATGAAGACGGCATGATGTGGCACAACATAATGGAAAGGCGGTTTAAGCGTGATGTCCTGGGAGATGTTCACTCCCTCTATCTGGTTGAGTTGTAAGTATTCCCGTATACATTTATTGTAGTCCTTGTAAAGTGTTGGGTTGGTAAGCAGTCTTTTTTCCTGCCCATAGAACGTACTTTGGCTATTCTTTTGGGTTGAAATCAGTGCTGGACGCTGACTTTCTTTGAAAGGGAGTGCAACTTCAAAATGCCCTCCCAGCAACCGCTTGACATTTTGTAAAAAATGTTTCTCGGAAGCATTTTCTTCTTCAGTTGGTTCCTTTTCGAATGGTGGAATCTCAATTTCCCAAAATTTCCTTAATTGTATGTCTATATCATAAAATTGGGTGAACACCTGAATTGAGGGTGGTGTTTCGAGGGGATCTTTACCTAATACTACCCAGCCAAACTGAGTTTTTTGGGCGATCGGTGCGGTGCAATTAACTCTGCTCCTCTTATGATATCTGGTAAAACCGCCTCACAAAATATTTCATTTCCCAACAGCAAGTCGATACTGGAGGGTCGGTTAAAGGTAGGATCCGCTAATTTCAGTCCTTGTAGGTGTGTCCATCTACTTGGGTGCACCTCGCGACTCGGCAAAAACCCTGTTAAGGTTTTATAAACGTTACCTCGTGTCGAAGCTCTAAATTCGGAATATTTGGAACCCAAGTTGAGTTCAAGAAAATTTTGACAGGAACCATTTTTAACTTGTCCTAAAACTTGGATATCAAAGAATGTTCTGTGTTTCTTCAACGTTAAAAGTTATACCGCTGATTCGGTGATAAAACTTGCTTGCGACCCCGGATCAAGCAAAGCTCGCAAGCTAATGTAGTCGCCATTAGCAGATTTCACCTTGACGATAGCTGTTGCCAATAAAACTTGTGTGTTGGCATAATCGTTAGTGTGGAAGCAGTTTGCAGATGACTGTTGTTCATCAGAGGGATGAAAGGAACCTGCATTTGGGTTGATTTGGGTGGATATATGATGTGTTTGATATTGATATTTACCATATTCTGTGTGTTTGGGTTTTGGGGCGTAAATGTTTTGTTAATATTATTTGTGTAGATATGATATTGTGGATGGGTGCGACGATATTTGAACAGGGAGGAATTGGTTAGTGTTGTGTATTTGATTAGAGTGAGATAATGTTTGCTGTGTGTTGTAATTGGTTGGTAACTGATTAGAAGAAAAGGCTGATTGTGAGTGAGGCTTATACAGATTTGGTGTCAAAGTGAAGCATGGGATTATGTCGCTTTTTGCAAAAATGGCAGGATTTGTTGCTTGGGCAACTATTCGTTTTGTGGCTATAGGCCAAACAATTAAAGGAATTACCTAATTGTTTAACAACACGCTGCCTGGTTCTTACATCCATATTTGAAAATTTGTTACAGGCTCGTAATGAATGAATACCTTCGTGGCAAACCTTGCAACTGAAATTTTCCTTTGTCACCGTATTGGCATGGAAGACGTTCTTGTGAGACCTTTTTTGTGTTGGGGGCTTTGTGTTTTCTTGCTGATCCACAATCTCTAATGTTCGAAATTTTGTTTCTAGAAACTCCGAAAATTCTTTGAAAGTTGGAATTTCCTTGTTTGTCCCAAGAAAGAGAAGACTCAAACGATGACTGAGTCGATTTTGGAAGTTTCTTTAACAGAAAGAAAATGATAATTACATTACTTGCACTGGCAAGTCGAGACTCTTCAGCGAATGTAAAATTTTCGTCGAGTTATCCAAAAGTTCACGGATTCCGATAGCAGATTCTTCGTGAACGACTGGCAGATCAAAAAACAACTTCAATCCCTGATTCACTAAAATCCGTCTGAAATCATAGCGGGATTTTAAAAGTTCGCACGCTTGGTCGTAACTAACGTCGTCCACATTGACGTGATCAAGTAATATGCCAGCGCTTTCTTTACATTTTAATTAATGTAGTTTTTCTATTTTAGATAAGGATGTGTTGCTATGTACGAGTGAAACGCATTGGTCGTGGAATGAATGCCAGTTCTCATATTTACCAGTAAATGAAGGCGGATGGATTTTCGGAAGGTGAACCTCATGGGACCTCTTAGGCTCTGGCGGATGTGAACACGCCTCAAGGTACGTTAAAGTGGATGTTTCAAGTTTCTGCAGCTCATCTAAAAGTTGTGACTTGTATACTCGTAGAATGTAGACATCTTTTGCCTCATCATATGTACAATCTAATTGCTCCAAGACTTTTTTCATTCCTTCTCAATCTCCTTATTACTATAAATCCCCTCATGTCTTTTTTTAATATTCGATAAATTAATTTCTAAGAGATCGAGGTTCGTGCTAACGTAATTTTTCGTACGTCAAGTAGGGCTTACGGTTTTTATAAAATTTTGAAAGTCTTTTGAGACTTGGTTGCTGGTTTTTATAAATAATTTTGATATACCCATTTATTTTAGTAATTTGCGAAACGAGCAAATTGTACTCACTTTGAATTTTGTGCTCTAAATTATGGAAATATGACTTCCTGGATGTCCCTCTTTAAAAGCTCTGCTTTAGAATCCTTTGTTGAGTCCCACTCCTTGGATTTCTTCCTGTTCAGCTCTGATTCCTCTGATTCCTTAGTAGCAACTGGTATTTATTGAATTTGTTTTTGAGATTAAGAGGCTACACACTGATTTATTTATTTAATTTTAAAATTTTAACCCTTCGAACCTGAATTCAAATACATTATTTTTAACTTTTTTTTGATGCAATCTTGAAGATTTTACAACTGGTAATTATATTATCACCTTAAAAAAAGATAAAAAAGAGGGGGTGGGGTTATTTGGAGCCGGTGCACCATTGTACGACCAGCACTTTATAAATGGTACAGGAGTACTAAAAACGCCTACACTACAGATATCCGATATGCTTGAATCTATCGTACATTCTCGCGAACTTGGAGCTGTCATTCGTGGCATAAAACTGTCCTCAGGATTATTTCAAATTCGAGAAAAATTCGCTGCTAGATAACTTTCACCTTCAGAATGTTCGGCCTCACTTGAGTTCTTCGAATTTCTTGTTGCTTCCTCTTCTGAAGATTCTACGTCCTCAAAGTTGGCATCGTATTCTGCCTCGTAATCGCTGCTACTGCTGTCCGAAAAACCATTTCCTGTCAGGCTGAATAGTCAGGCATTTAGGTGGATTCACTACTTACGGTTTATACAACAATGAAACACTTGTGGATCAATAGTTCTAGTGAATTAATTTTCAGTAGCGAAGTTTTGTTTTTTTAGCAAAAAATTTATCACAGCGCGTGAACCTACGGGAAAAACAGCGATCCAGATCAAGACACAGTTGTAAAATATACCGTTTGGAGATAAAAAAATCTGTTCTTTATGCTTCAAGGTACGAAATGGTATCTATTATAGCCAATTTCAATATCGATTTCAGAAGTAGGATTTTTTGAACACAGGCTGGTACATACCGTGTACCAGTAGGTTCGAAAGGGTTAAATGCTTTTTGCAAATTTAACACCACAAATTGTATGCTGATTATTTTTTTCTATCCGGCTCGAGGGACCAAAATGTAAACCGTTAATTCGGTAAAAGTAAAATTTTACTTTAAATGAAATAAACTGTCTAAAAACTGTGTTAAAAATACTGTCTATTGTGAAATACAGTATAAACGGACACGCGACCCGTTAGCTATCATTTTTGCGCTTTTCGGGACTGCAGAAATAGTGGGTCACTCTACCGATGAGTGTCCCGTTACCAACTTGAACAGAAATAAATCGTCGAGCTCCTACGAAGCTTTTATAACGTAGTGGAAAATCTTGTTTTTTATTTATCGCTTTTTTTTCGTCGAAGATTTTTTTTTTTCGTCTTTCGATGAGGTTTCGTGATTCCGGGGAAACATCACGTGTTTCCCATTTTCATTTACCCACGTTTAGCTGCCATTAAAGCGCTACCAGGAAGAACCCACAGCTGGGATAGCGGGATCTCAAGCGAAGATATTGTTTGATTCGGGGCGCTGCTCTAGCGTTCCTACCCACCCGTCGGCGACTTTCAGATGTCCTGTCTGATGCAGCTCATTGCGAGTCTCCCGTCTATCTATGGGCTCCGACAACGGTGTCCCGTTTGGAACCGCCCAGAGAACCTATTTGGGTTGTTTTCCGAGGTCTGGGGTTGGTGGGCCACTGGCTGATGGGACCTTGACTGTCCTCCACCTCCGCCAGAGCTTGGTGTTCCCACTCAATGAAAAGAGGGACCGAAGGGACTCGCAAGGAAAAGAGAGCCTAACTTGTTGTATGAAAATTTACCGCAACAATACGGTTAGCCCTTGTGTCAACACCCTACTACCCGGGTATGTCTTAGGAATTCAAAATGCAATTTTTTAATAAATTCGAACTACAATCGAAATGAGCCTTTAAGAAACCTTACAAATTCAAAAAATAAAGCAGATTATATGGAAAAACTAAATACCATACTATATTTGAGGCGGGGGATTACAATTTTGACCAAGTATCCGCCTGCTCAACACCCAAAATACCTGGGTATGCACAAAGCAAAATGCAATAAAAATTTCGGCAAATATTTTTTAATTGTGAGACGAAAATGAAAATAGAGGAGGATTATTTATTTAAATAAACATTTTATTGAGTAATGGTTAAATACATTGCTTACAAATAGTACGGTTGATGGAGTTTTCATTACAAACGGGCTTTGAACGTTTCTCGCACGATTTTCTAGTCGAACGTCGTTTGTCACACATGAAACAATTGCCTTTGTGTTTGATTCCTTCGATGCATCACGTTTAGTACGAAAAGACTCTCCTTCAAATACAGAATTTGAAGGTTAGGAATGATCTAACATGGCCTCCAAACCATTTTTGTTGGAAAAATTTCCTGAAACCTGTGGATTTGCCGCACGTGCAATGATAGCAGGTTTTGCTAATTGGTTACTGAGTTCCTGAACAAATTGTCGATATAAACTGGTAGTTTTTCTTAACTGTTTTTATAATATATAAAGTAAGTGGCCAAGGCAGCTACTTCCAACGTATTATAATACATTAAATGACCAACTGCCATCGCTTCGTACGTCGTTTGCTGCTATGTATATGCACCCAGCATTTTATCTATATTATCGACCCCACCTTTGGTAGCATTATAGTCAATTATCATTTTCGGTTTTTGCGCTTCTCCAACCACATCTCTGGTATAATGAGATGTTGACAGCAACACAACCGTCTTTTGTTTTTGTGGTACGTAGGAACATAGTGTGACATTTTGAAGAAATCCAAATTCTGAGGAATGAACTGCCCGTTTTGTGCCTTTTTTCACTATAAGGAATTCTGGTGGTATGAATTTCCGTTTCTTATTTACCGTCCCCAGAATAGATAATTTTTAGTCATTTATCAGTGACTGTGCTAAGTCAAAACTTTGGAAAAAGTTATCACATGTGGTGTTTCATCCACTCCCTTTGTATTCTAAGAAAACTTGTTTTACCACACGTTGATCTTGTTTACGTGAGATAACTCTCATACAATCTGGCCCTAACCTGGTAGAAATAATCTCTTTCAGCGGATATGATGTTTCAGCATCACATGCCACCAAATTTGTATGCCATATTTGGAGGGCTTGGATGGAATGTACTGAGTGAATCCAGTGGCGTACTGGAACGGAAATAATTGCTCGTCGATTCTTATTTTTTCGCCACGTACTTAACATTTGTGAAGGTTTGCGTTGAGCATCAACCAAAGTCTTTGATTTTTGCTGCTTTATCTTCTCTGAGCCTTTCAGTACGCGTATTTCTATTGTTAAAGCGAGTAAATCTTCCAATGGCCTGAAACCGGCGAAGTCCCATGGTAGCGCCATATAGCGTGTGGGCAATATTTCCCCAAAGGTCGTTTGTATGCTCATAGTTTGAACGGCTAAATGTAGAAATCTCATGTAGGCATCTAATTCTTCTTCTGTAACTCCATATACGTGGCGGATTGTGAAGATGCTTTGTGTTCCATTCTTTTAAGTCTGTGTTGCCCGACGATTAGTTTCCCGTAAGATGACATCGCAGAATTCCGCTGTAATTAGCAATTTGAAAACATGCTTCATGCTTAATGATTTGGTGGCGTTAATTGGACCGACTTTTGTTGGGGTGATTATTAAAATATTAAGCTGCTGATGACCATGTGGGTTTGGAGGGTTTTTACGCCATACCATTCCGTCACGTGCATGATAGCACTCAGGTTCGGAAGTACTTTCGGCAGTTACCTCTTCAAACTTTTCTTCTGTTTCGGTGGAGTCTTCTTCTTCTGCTTCAATCTCTCAATCTCACCTGGGTCTTTCTCAATGTCGGAGTCAGGGTCAATTCCTTCATTTCGAAGTCCTCTTGTTTCATCGACGATTTCACCAGGGCCGGATCATGCTCAGGATCAGTATCATGGTCTAAAATCTACTCAAAACAGCACAAATATTAAGTTCTGCATAACACTTTTTATTTTTATTCGCATGTAAGTAAACTTACGTTTTCTTCCTCGTCGGATAAAATTGCACCCAGTAACCAAGTGGGATACTCATCATGAAATTTGAATTTTTGACGTTGATTAGACATATTATAAAAAAAACACACATCAAAAACTTAAAATATTGAAACACAACTGACATATTCCGTCTGTTCAGTCTTGCTAGTCAACGAATAAACTGCAAAGAAAATCTGCTTCAATTCACTTATTTCAACAAAATGTGCATACTTGGACTCCCTATTACTTTATTACCATCATCCCAAATTTGACCTGTATCAGAAGGTAGAGCTAAAAACCTAGGTATTGGTTTTTAAAACACTTATTGTCCAGTTTTATTGCTACTAATTATATAATTTCGAAATATTTTATAACAAGAAGAGACAAGCTAAATTTCCGGTTTTTTGGCATTTACCCTGAGAAGGTAAAAAAAAAAAAGGATGTTGTTTTGCTGTAACTAATGCTAGGAATGCCCCTTGTTACCCATTTTCCAAAGATTGTTAAAGTATTTGTTCCCATAGCCATAAACTTTAATGAAAAGCCGTCACCCAACATTTTCAATACTGTTTATATATTCGTTGTTCATATAAACTGTATGAAAATCCATGTGCATACCCGGGTATGTTGGGTGTTGATCATAGGGTACCAGATTCGGGTGTTGACATAGGGGTTAAAAAAATTCAACACAAAATACACAAATACCCAAAAGGTTTACGTTAAAAGAAAAATGAAATTTAGCAATGCTTTAATTGAGTTTTCACATAATAACCCGTTTCAGGTACCCGAACGTTTCTTCAGTATAACACCATCATATTCAATGCTGTGAAAAGGCCGCTTCTAGTTGGCTGTCAGTTGTTTCAGTACTTACTACAACGCTCGATGGTCAATGTTCTCAATCCGCTCAAGCCTTTAGTTAGTACATCCACAATTTCTTCATTCATTTCTTTACTACAAGTGAAGGCGATTCCTTCAATAGCGGGACAATTCTTTACCAAAGCGGAAATTCCACGACCAGTCATCCTTAAACATCCTCTTATGTCGAGAAATTTTAGATGTCTAGCACTTATGCCACACAACGTCTCATCAGGCAGTTCTTCGCAGCCATCCAGACTGAGCCGCTCAAATTTTTCTAGTTTTCGAATAGAACTATGGCCCAACCCTCGAAAGTCAGTTAAATTTCCACATCTATCTAAACGTAGGTTTCGTGAATTTCTTTGGTATTCGAAAATTTCATTGATGGATTTATCGGTAACAGCTCTGAAGGAGTCAAATAAGTCGAAGACTCCCCATTTTTTTTTTTTTGTTTGCATGTAGCTAGTTGAAAATCGTTGAAAGACATCGCTTACTAGCTTTGCGATAGTGTGGGACTTGAATCACTAAAAACACCCAGGCATGATATTACCATCCTTCCAGCAATCGCACCTAGTCGTCAGACTAATCAGCAATTTTGTTCTAGTATGTACTTATGTACTGTTTTAAAGAACTAACTTTGGTTTGTTACCTTTTGTTTTTTAATTCATTATCGCATTATTAATGTGATTATTTTGTCACATATACATATATTATTTTTCTTTTTACCTAGTTAACTAGTTCAAAAGGTTTTACTCTACGTGATCTTCTAACTAAATTGCTATTATTAAGTAGTTGGACTACTTCTAAATTAGCACGGCTGCGAGGCCTAACTTCATGTCTTCTTGCGACCTATGTAGACCAGCGTTACGTATGTACCACGGCGCATTAACAATATTGCGTAATACTTTGTTTTGAAAGCATTGTATTCTTTGAAGGTTTGTCGTACTTGTGCACCCCCATAACTGGAAGACATATGTCCAAATTGGTTTTAATATTTGCTTGTAGAAAAGCAGTTTATTATAAATTGAGAGGCATGAATACCTCCCTATGAGCAAATACATTTTATTACATAGATCGTATGTCTAGTTCATCACGTTTTTTCTTGACATCTTTGCGTTCAAAGTCAAGCCTAATTATTTAGCTGAGTGCGAATGCAGAACTAATTTATTATTTATGTATACAGGTATGTGTTGTACGTTTTTACTTGTAAAGTTATCATGAACCGACTTCAGTTCATTTAATTTTATTTGCCATTTTTTAGTCCAATTAGATGTATCATTTACTGTCTTTTGCAGTTTTTCTGTAGCCTCCTGTACGGGTTTTCCTACTGCAAGTACAGCAGGATCGTCTCCAAATTGGCAACAGTAGTTTCGTCATTTTGTGGTAGGTAGTTCGTGTATAGGAGAAACAGTACGAGTCCCAATACACTGCCTTGCGGTACTCCAGCTTTGATGTATTTCAATGCGGAGTACTCATCTTCTTGCTTAATTCTAAATAATCTTTTCATTATATACGCCTCTAGTATATCATAGTAGTGTTTTGGAAGATATTTTTGTAGCTTACGGACTAATCCTTTGTGCCAGACTTTAATTTTAACATCATTACTAATCAGGAGAGCAGTATTAGCTTTTATTGTAATGAAGGGAATTCCTGAAATCTTTTAATAAAAACCAGTGTTAACTATCATTCAGCGGGAAATCCTACTTACTGGCCTACAGATAGGTACAAAATCCCGGATGTTGTCGACTTCTTCTGAACTAAAAACGTCTCCTCAAATAATACCCAAGTTAAGGAACGGCCAGATCTTGACTCAGATCACTCAACTGTGCTGCTTACACTTGGTACTAAAATTATAATGAAGGAACAAACCCACGTCTAGTAAACAGACTATCTGACTGGATATATTTCAGATATTTAATAGATGAACGCATCGAACTATTCACAACAATTAATACAATAGAGTACAGTCCTTCACCCTAGCTATACAAAAGGCTGCATGGGCTGCAACGCCAGAACTAAATAGTAAAGTAAAACGAAACGTGTTTCCCAAAGAAGTTTGTGACATTATATCAGAAAAGAGACGAGCTCGCAAACGATGTCAACTGTCAAGAGCTCCAAGTGATAAAAGTAGACTTAATAGCTTAAAAATAAAAAAGGGATAGCAGAATTTAAAAACTCATCGGTTAAAAGATACCTCACAAATCTGACAAACGATGCTAGCACAGAATACTCACTGTGGACGGCTACAAAAAAAATGAAAAGACCAACGGTGTACATTCCGCCAGTGAAAAACAGTAGTGGTAACTGGACTAAAGCAAACAAAAGGCGGATCTATTTGCGGAACATATTGAAAACCTCTTTAAGCCATACGACGATAATGGTAATTTCCAAAAAACGGACCCCTAGGGAAATAGGCAAAGAAATAAAAGAAAAGATCAACCCAAAAAATGCCCCGGGATTTGATCTAATAACGGGTGAAATTCAGAAAAAGCTGCCTAGAAAAGGTATGAAAAAAATAGCACAGATAACAAAAGCAGCATTCAGACTAAGGTATGTTCCACGTATATGGAAGGTCGCCGAAGTTATTATGGTACGTAGGCCGGGCAAATTGCCCAGTGAAGTAACGCCATATCGGCCGATACCATTGCTGCCAGTCCTGTCTAAGCTATTCGAAAAAATCCTTCTAAAACGACTCCATCCGATTCTAGAAGAAAAGACACTGATACCAAACCATCAGTTTGGATTCAGAAATAAATACTAAACTATAGAATACTATACAGAATAACTGATATATGTAGTAGAGAAAGCTTTAGAAGAAAAAAAAATATGCTCTACCATCTTCCTTGATGTAACACAGGCTTTTGATAAAGTCTGGCACAAAGGATTAGTCCGTAAGCTACAAAAATATCTTCCAAAACACTACTATGATATACTAGAGGCGTATATAATGAAACGATTATTTAGAATTAAGCAAGAAGATGAGTACTCCGGATTGAAATACATCAAAGCTGGAGTACCGCAAGGCAGTGTGTTGGGACTCGTACTGTTTCTCCTATACACGAACTACCTACCACAAAATGACGAAACTACTGTTGCCAATTTGGAGACGATCCTGCTGTACTTGCAGTAGGAAAACCCGTACAGGAGGCTACAGAAAAACTGCAAAAGACAGTAAATGATACATCTAATTGGACTAAAAAATGGCAAATAAAATTAAATGAACTGAAGTCGGTTCATGATAACTTTACAAATAAAAACGTACAACACATACCTGTATACATAAATAATAAATTAGTTCTGCATTCGCACTCAGCTAAATAATTAGGCTTGACTTTGAACACAAAGATGTCAAGAAAAAACGTGATGAACTAGACATACGATCTATGTAATAAAATGTATTTGCTCATAGGGAGGTATTCATGCCTCTCAATTTATAATAAACTGCTTTTCTACAAGCAAATATTAAAACCAATTTGGACATATGTCTTCCAGTTATGGGGGTGCACAAGTACGACAAACCTTCAAAGAATACAATGCTTTCAAAACAAAGTATTACGCAATATTGTTAATGCGCCGTGGTACATACGTAACGCTGGTCTACATAGGTCGCAAGAAGACATGAAGTTAGGCCTCGCAGCCGTGCTAATTTAGAAGTAGTCCAACTACTTAATAATAGCAATTTAGTTAGAAGATCACGTAGAGTAAAACCTTTTGAACTAGTTAACTAGGTAAAAAGAAAAATAATATATGTATATGTGACAAAATAATCACATTAATAATGCGATAATGAATTAAAAAACAAAAGGTAACAAACCAAAGTTAGTTCTTTAAAACAGTACATAAGTACATACTAGAACAAAATTGCTGATTAGTCTGACGACTAGGTGCGATTGCTGGAAGGATGGTAACATCATGCCTGGGTGTTTTTAGTGATTCAAGTCCCACACTATCGCAAAGCTAGTAAGCGATGTCTTTCAACGATTTTCAACTAGCTACATGCAAACAAAAAAAAAAAAATGGGGAGTCTTCGACTTATTTGACTCCTTCAGAGCTGTTACCGATAAATCCATCAATGAAATTTTCGAATACCAAAGAAATTCACGAAACCTACGTTTAGATAGATGTGGAAATTCAACTGACTTTCGAGGGTTGGGCCATAGTTCTATTCGAAAACTAGAAAAACTTGAGCGGCTCAGTCTGGATGGCTGCGAAGAACTGCCTGATGAGACGTTGTGTGGCATAAGTGCTAGACATCTAAAATTTCTCGACATAAGAGGATGTTTAAGGATGACTGGTCGTGGAATTTCCGCTTTGGTAAAGAATTGTCCCGCTATTGAAGGAATCGCCTTCACTTGTAGTAAAGAAATGAATGAAGAAATTGTGGATGTACTAACTAAAGGCTTGAGCGGATTGAGAACATTGACCATCGAGCGTTGTAGTAAGTACTGAAACAACTGACAGCCAACTAGAAGCGGCCTTTTCACAGCATTGAATATGATGGTGTTATACTGAAGAAACGTTCGGGTACCTGAAACGGGTTATTATGTGAAAACTCAATTAAAGCATTGCTAAATTTCATTTTTCTTTTAACGTAAACCTTTTGGGTATTTGTGTATTTTGTGTTGAATTTTTTTAACCCCTATGTCAACACCCGAATCTGGTACCCTATGATCAACACCCAACATACCCGGGTATGCACATGGATTTTCATACAGTTTATATGAACAACGAATATATAAACAGTATTGAAAATGTTGGGTGACGGCTTTTCATTAAAGTTTATGGCTATGGGAACAAATACTTTAACAATCTTTGGAAAATGGGTAACAAGGGGCATTCCTAGCATTAGTTACAGCAAAACAACATCCTTTTTTTTTTTTTTACCTTCTTAGGGTAAATAATTGTATGCCAAAAAACCGGAAATTTAGCTTGTCTCTTCTTGTTATAAAATATTTCGAAATTATATAATTAGTAGCAATAAAACTGGACAATAAGTGTTTTAAAAACCAATACCTAGGTTTTTAGCTCTACCTTCTGATTCAGGTCAAATTTGGGATGATGGTAATAAAGTAATAGGGAGTCCAAGTATGCACATTTTGTTGAAATAAGTGAATTGAAGCAGATTTTCTTTGCAGTTTATTCGTTGACTAGCAAGACTGAACAGACGGAATATGTCAGTTGTGTTTCAGTATTTTAAGTTTTTGATGTGTGTGTTTTTTATAATATGTCTAATCAACGTCAAAAATTCAAATTTCATGATGAGTATCCCACTTGGTTACTGGGTGCAATTTTATCCGACGAGGAAGAAAACGTAAGTTTACTTACATGCGAATAAAAATAAAAAGTGTTATGCAGAACTTAATATTTGTGCTGTTTTGAGTAGATTTTAGACCATGATACTGGTCCTGAGCATGATCCGGCCCTGGTGAAATCGTCGATGAAACAAGAGGACTTCGAAATGAAGGAATTGACCCTGACTCCGACATTGAGAAAGACCCAGGTGAGATTGAGAGATTGAAGCAGAAGAAGAAGACTCCACCGAAACAGAAGAAAAGTTTGAAGAGGTAACTGCCGAAAGTACTTCCGAACCTGAGTGCTATCATGCACGTGACGGAATGGTATGGCGTAAAAACCCTCCAAACCCACATGGTCATCAGCAGCTTAATATTTTAATAATCACCCCAACAAAAGTCGGTCCAATTAACGCCACCAAATCATTAAGCATGAAGCATGTTTTCAAATTGCTAATTACAGCGGAATTCTGCGATGTCATCTTACGGGAAACTAATCGTCGGGCAACACAGACTTAAAAGAATGGAACACAAAGCATCTTCACAATCCGCCACGTATATGGAGTTACAGAAGAAGAATTAGATGCCTACATGAGATTTCTACATTTAGCCGTTCAAACTATGAGCATACAAACGACCTTTGGGGAAATATTGCCCACACGCTATATGGCGCTACCATGGGACTTCGCCGGTTTCAGGCCATTGGAAGATTTATTCGCTTTAACAATAGAAATACGCGTACTGAAAGGCTCAGAGAAGATAAAGCAGCAAAAATCAAAGACTTTGGTTGATGCTCAACGCAAACCTTCACAAATGTTAAGTACGTGGCGAAAAAATAAGAATCGACGAGCAATTATTTCCGTTCCAGTACGCCACTGGATTCACTCAGTACATTCCATCCAAGCCCTCCAAATATGGCATACAAATTTGGTGGCATGTGATGCTGAAACATCATATCCGCTGAAAGAGATTATTTCTACCAGGTTAGGGCCAGATTGTATGAGAGTTATCTCACGTAAACAAGATCAACGTGTGGTAAAACAAGTTTTCTTAGAATACAAAGGGAGTGGATGAAACACCACATGTGATAACTTTTTCCAAAGTTTTGACTTAGCACAGTCACTGATAAATGACTAAAAATTATCTATTCTGGGGACGTTAAATAAGAAACGGAAATTCATACCACCAGAATTCCTTATAGTGAAAAAAGGCACAAAACGGGCAGTTCATTCCTCAGAATTTGGATTTCTTCAAAATGTCACACTATGTTCCTACGTACCACAAAAACAAAAGACGGTTGTGTTGCTGTCAACATCTCATTATACCAGAGATGTGGTTGGAGAAGCGCAAAAACCGAAAATGATAATTGACTAAAATGCTACCAAAGGTGGGGTCGATAATATAGATATAGGTCGATAGCAGCAAACGATGTACGAAGCGATGGCAGTTGGTCATGTATTATAATATGTTGGATGTAGCTGCCTTGGCCACTTACATTATATATTATAAAAACAGTTAAGAAAAACTACCAGTAGACATCGACAATTTGTTCAGGAACTCAGTAACCAATTAGCAAAACCTGCTATCATTGCACGTGCGGCAAATCCACAGGTTTCAGGAAATTTTTCCACCAAAAATGGTTTAGAGGCCGTGTTAGGTCATTCCTAACCTTCAAGTTCTGTATCTGAAGGAGAGTCTTTTCGTACTAAACGTGATGCATAGAAGGAATCAAACACAAAGGCAATTGTTTCATGTGTGACAAACGACGTTCGACTAGAAAATCGTGCGAGAAATGTTCAAAGCCCGTTTGTAATGAAAACTCCACCAACCATACTATTTGTAAGCAGTGTATTTAACCATTACTCAATAAAATGTTTATTTAAATAAATAATCCTCCTCTATTTTCATTTTCGTCTCACAATTAAAAAATATTTGCCGAAATTTTTATTGCACTTTGCTTTGTGCATACCTAGGTATTTTGGGTGTTGAGCAGGCGGATACTTGGTCAAAATTGTAATCCCCCGCCTCAAATATAGTATGGTATTTAGTTTTTCCATATAATCTGCTTTATTTTTTGAATTTGTTAGGTTTCTTAAAGGCTCATTTCGATTGTAGTTCGAATTTATTAAAAAATTGCATTTTGAATTCCTAAGACATACCCGGGTAGGAGGGTGTTGATACAAGGGCTAACCGTACTGTTGCGGTAAATTTTCATACAACAAGTTAGGCTCTCTTTTCCTTGCGAGTCCCTTCGGTCCCTCTTTTGATTGAGTGGGAACACCAAGCTCTGGCGGAGGTGGAGGACAGTCAAGGTCCCATCAGCCAGTGGCCCACCAACCCCAGACCTCGGAAAACAACCCAAATAGGTTCTCTGGGCGGTTCCAAACGGGACACCGTTGTCGGAGCCCATAGATAGACGGGAGACTCGCAATGAGCTGCATCAGACAGGACATCTGAAAGTCGCCGACGGGTGGGTAGGAACGCTAGAGCAGCGCCCCGAATCAAACAATATCTTCGCTTGAGATCCCGCTATCCCAGCTGTGGGTTCTTCCTGGTAGCGCTTTAATGGCAGCTAAACGTGGGTAAATGAAAATGGGCAACACGTGATGTTTCCCCGGAATCACGAAACCTCATCGAAAGACGAAAAAAAAAAATCTTCGACGAAAAAAAAATTACGCGACAAAAAAAAGCGATAAATAAAAAACAAGATTTTCCACTACGTTATAAAAGCTTCGTAGGAGCTCGACGATTTATTTCTGTTCAAGTTGGTAACGGGACACTCATCGGTAGAGTGACCCACTATTTCTGCAGTCCCGAAAAGCGCAAAAATGATAGCTAACGGGTCGCGTGTCCGTTTATACTGTATTTCACAATAGACAGTATTTTTAACACAGTTTTTAGACAGTTTATTTCATTTAAAGTAAAATTTTACTTTTACCGAATTAACGGTTTACATTTTGGTCCCTCGAGCCGGATAGAAAAAAATAATCAGCATACAATTTGTGGTGTTAAATTTGCAAAAAGCATTTAACCCTTTCGAACCTACTGGTACACGGTATGTACCAGCCTGTGTTCAAAAAATCCTACTTCTGAAATCGATATTGAAATTGGCTATAATAGATACCATTTCGTACCTTGAGGCATAAAGAACAGATTTTTTTATCTCCAAACGGTATATTTTACAACTGTGTCTTGATCTGGATCGCTGTTTTTCCCGTAGGTTCACGCGCTGTGATAAATTTTTTGCTAAAAAAACAAAACTTCGCTACTGAAAATTAATTCACTAGAACTATTGATCCACAAGTGTTTCATTGTTGTATAAACCGTAAGTAGTGAATCCACCTAAATGCCTGACTATTCAGCCTGACAGGAAGTGGTTTTTCGGACAGCAGTAGCAGCGATTACGAGGCAGAATACGATGCCAACTTTGAGGACGTAGAATCTTCAGAAGAGGAAGCAACAAGAAATTCGAAGAACTCAAGTGAGGCCGAACATTCTGAAGGTGAAAGTTATCTAGCAGCGAATTTTTCTCGAATTTGAAATAATCCTGAGGACAGTTTTATGCCACGAATGACAGCTCCAAGTTCGCGAGAATGTACGATAGATTCAAGCATATCGGATATCTGTAGTGTAGGCGTTTTTAGTACTCCTGTACCATTTATAAAGTGCTGGTGGTACAATGGTGCACCGGCTCCAAATAACCCCACCCCCTCTTTTTTATCTTTTTTTAAGGTGATAATATAATTACCAGTTGTAAAATCTTCAAGATTGCATCAAAAAAAAGTTAAAAATAATGTATTTGAATTCAGGTTCGAAGGGTTAAAATTTTAAAATTAAATAAATAAATCAGTGTGTAGCCTCTTAATCTCAAAAACAAATTCAATAAATACCAGTTGCTACTAAGGAATCAGAGGAATCAGAGCTGAACAGGAAGAAATCCAAGGAGTGGGACTCAACAAAGGATTCTAAAGCAGAGCTTTTAAAGAGGGACATCCAGGAAGTCATATTTCCATAATTTAGAGCACAAAATTCAAAGTGAGTACAATTTGCTCGTTTCGCAAATTACTAAAATAAATGGGTATATCAAAATTATTTATAAAAACCAGCAACCAAGTCTCAAAAGACTTTCAAAATTTTATAAAAACCGTAAGCCCTACTTGACGTACGAAAAATTACGTTAGCACGAACCTCGATCTCTTAGAAATTAATTTATCGAATATTAAAAAAAGATATGAGGGGATTTATAGTAATAAGGAGATTGAGAAGGAATGAAAAAAGTCTTGGAGCAATTAGATTGTACATATGATGAGGCAAAAGATGTCTACATTCTACGAGTATACAAGTCACAACTTTTAGATGAGCTGCAGAAACTTGAAACATCCACTTTAACGTACCTTGAGGCGTGTTCACATCCGCCAGAGCCTAAGAGGTCCCATGAGGTTCACCTTCCGAAAATCCATCCGCCTTCATTTACTGGTAAATATGAGAACTGGCATTCATTCCACGACCAATGCGTTTCACTCGTACATAGCAACACATCCTTATCTAAAATAGAAACACTACATTAATTAAAATGTAAAGAAAGCGCTGGTATATTACTTGATCACGTCAATGTGGACGACGTTAGTTACGACCAAGCGTGCGAACTTTTAAAATCCCGCTATGATTTCAGACGGATTTTAGTGAATCAGGGATTGAAGTTGTTTTTTGATCTGCCAGTCGTTCACGAAGAATCTGCTATCGGAATCCGTGAACTTTTGGATAACTCGACGAAAATTTTACATTCGCTGAAGAGTCTCGACTTGCCAGTGCAAGTAATGTAATTATCATTTTCTTTCTGTTAAAGAAACTTCCAAAATCGACTCAGTCATCGTTTGAGTCTTCTCTTTCTTGGGACAAACAAGGAAATTCCAACTTTCAAAGAATTTTCGGAGTTTCTAGAAACAAAATTTCGAACATTAGAGATTGTGGATCAGCAACAAAACACAAAGCCCCCAACACAAAAAAGTTTCACAAGAACGTCTTCCATGCCAATACGGTGGCAAAGGAAAATTTCAGTTGCAAGGTTTGCCACTAAGGTATTCATTCATTACGAGCCTGTAACAAATTTTCAAATATGGATGTAAGAACCAGGCAGCGTATTGTTAAACAATTAGGTAATTGCTTTAATTGTTTGGCCTATAGCCACAAAACGAATAGTTAACCAAGCAACAAATCCTGCCATTTTGCAAAAAACGCCACAATTCACTTTGCCACCAACAATAATTCAAATCTGTATAAGCCTCACTCACAATCAGCCTTTTCTTCTAATCAGTTACCAACCAATTACAACACACAGCAAACATTATCTCACTCTAATCAAATACACAACACTAACCAATTCAGCACTGCTCAAATATCGTCGCACCCATCCACAATATCATATCTACACAAATAATATTAACAAAACATTTACACCCCAAAACCCAAACGCACAGAATAAATATCAATATCAAACACATCATATATCCACCCAAATCTACCCAAATGCAGCTTCTTTTCATCCCTCTGATGAACAACAGTCATCGGCAAACGGCTTCCACACTAACGACCATGCCAACACACAAGTTTTATTGGCAACAGCTATCGTCAAGGTGAAATCTGCTAATGGCGACTATATTAGCTTGCGAGCTTTGCTTGATCCGGGATCGCAAGCAACTTTTATCTCCGAATCAGCGGCACAACTTTTAAGGTTGAAGAAACATAGAACATTCCTTGATATCCAAGTTTTAGGATAAATTAAAAATAGTTACTGTCGAAACTTTGTTGAACTCAACCTGGGTTCCAAATATTCAGAATTTAGAACTTCGACACGAGGCTACGTTTATAAAACCTTAACAAGGTTTTTGCCGAGTCCCGTGTACCCAAGACACACCTACAAAGTCTCAAATTAGTGGACCCGACCTTTAACTGACCCTCCAGTATCGGCTTGCTGTTGGGACATGAAATATTTTGTGGGGCGGTTTTACCTGATATCATAAGAGGAGCAGAGTTAACTGCACCGATCGCCCAAAAAACTCAATTTGGCTGGGTAGTATTAGGTTAAGTTCCCCTCGAATCACCACCATCAATTCAGGTGTTCACCCAATTTTCAAATATAGACACACAATTAAGGAAATTTTGGGAAATTGAGGAACCACTATTCGAAAAAGTCCTAACTGAAGAAGAAAATGCCTGCGAGGAACATTTTTTACAAAAAGTCAAGCGGTTGCTTGGAGGGCATTTTGAAGTTGCACTCCCTTTCAAAGAAAGTCAGCGTCCGCACTGATTTCAACCCAAAAGAATAGCCAAAGTACGTTCTATAGGCAGGAAAAAAGACTGCTTACCAACCCAACACTTTACAAGGACTACAATAAATGTATACGAGAATACTTACAACTCAACCATATGGAGGAAGTGAACATCACCCAGGACATCACGCTTAAATCGCCTTTCCATTATGTTGTGCCACATCATGCCGTCTTCAAGGAATCTATCACAACCACTAAGCAGCGAGTGGTGTGCAACGCTGCATTCAAGACTGCGGAGGGCAGTTCCTTAAACGATCTTCTAATGACGGGACCTAAAACACAGACGGATTTTATATCAATTATTTTAAGATGCAGAACAAACAAAATTACCTTTACATCGAGAAGATGTATCGCCAGATGCAGATTCATCAAGAGGATGCATACTACCAACTCCTATATTGGCGAGAGGATCCAACAACTCCAGTCAAACTTTTCAAAGTAAAGGTCTTAATGTTTGGCACATCTCCTGCTCCATATCTGGCGAATCGTACGCTGAAAGAGCTCGCTGATGACGAAAAGGTCACATATCCACCAGCAGCTCAAATGATACGGAAAGATATGTAAGTTATGGAACATTACTTTGACTTTGAGTTGCTTAAATAAGTTGGTCACACTGGCAGAATATCTAATGGTCACAGTCCATCATGGTCCATCAGCATCAGAAACAGCAAAAACATCTTGCCCGCTATTACTATGCACGTAGCTACAACAGAATGCAGAACTACACCAACGACTACGTTGCTGGAATATCAACAGCATATCCAACGAAGTAAACAACGCTCTGATACCGTTACTGCGTCTGCAAAGCTAAAGTTTGCAGCTTCATTAAGGTTAGCTCCTCATGGGAAACAACCCCAATGGAATCTTTCGATGGTACAGTTCCTATGCGTAGCTTAAGTGTTCATTTATGAGTTAGTTCTTAAGTTACCGAGCGTGTGTTCAGTTTCCTCATAGAGGAAAATAACAAATCTAAATCAGCTAATTATAAATCGAACTTTGTTTTATTTGTGTAAATCGGACATAGTTCCCAAACATTACTGGCGCCCAACGTGGGGCTACGCGATTCTAGAACTTTGTTTTAATCGTTCATGTTTACGATTTTGTAACTGCGGAAAGAAAAAGAAAAAATTCTTTATATTGCGCGAAGACAAAAAAAAATTATTCATACGAATAAGAGAAACTGAAGAAAATGATTGGAAATATTTCAAAAGTGAAAAATCAAACATTTTAAAATAATATAACTGGTTGAGAAAAAGCTCATCTTTAAGTTCACCAGTGAAAAGTTAAACATTACAAACAATAGTTCAGCTATCTTCAAATTTACTAGTGAAAAAGTAAACAGTACAAAACAATAGTTCAGCTTTAAATTTACCAGTGGAAAATTAAGCATTACAAATCAATATTCCTCATCTCATCTTCAACAGTCAAAACAGCTATTGAAAACCAATACTTTTTTGGATAAAAATCTTAAAATTATATTGTATTACAAGCAAGTACAAGTTACATATATATATATATATATATTTAAATAGTATTAATATAGGATTTACGTAGATTTTGATTTTATAAAAATTGGAATAAGTTTAGTAAAATTTTGTTAAATTGAAGTTCCAAAATCGAAATAAATAAATGAATTATTTTAAGTTCTCTTTTGATGGTTGAAATTGATTAAGTTAAAATTAAGTTATTTTTCTTACTATTCTCTATATTCCACCTTTTTTTATTGATTAATTTGATTATTTTTCTAATAAATAAGATACCTAGATAAGGAAAGTTGAATTGTTAAAACTAAAAACGTAAATTCGAATTTCCCTTTAAAATGGATGCAGCACAGCTAAGTGCAATAATTTCTGCTGCTGCACATGCAGCTACAGAACATCCTAGACAAACGTTTGAATCGACTATTAATGAACTGACATCTCGACTTAGAGCATTAAAGACGCCTACGGTCGTGGAAGATTATCAGCCAGTTACAATTGAACCTGGTAGAATTTGCGAGGAATCGCTAGCCTTAGTGGAATCTTTACCTGAACTCAGTGGGGAGCAGGTGCGGTATGTTAACAGGCAGTAGCCATTATCAGAAATAAAATTGTAGGTTCTGCAAACCAAGTCTTAGCTTCGTTTAATACTGTTCTCAATTTCAATGCAATTATTGCTAGATTAGATTTTACTTACGCAGATGAAAGACCCATTTATCTTATAGAGCAGGAGATGTCTATGTTGCGCCAGGG
Source organism: Volucella zonaria (assembly GCA_963966105.1). Taxonomy (NCBI): domain Eukaryota; kingdom Metazoa; phylum Arthropoda; class Insecta; order Diptera; family Syrphidae; genus Volucella; species Volucella zonaria. The sequence goes on along the minus strand of OZ014535.1, from coordinate 3,639,229 downwards.
CAAAATGTCTCTTACGGATTTTTATGATGAGGTGGAAAAAAAACTAACTTTAATCATAAATAAAACTCTGATGATTCATGAAGGGAATAAGGATGTAATAGCTTCACTTTGTCAAAAATATTAACAGGATGCGCTTAGAGTATTTGTATCAGGTTTGCAGAAACCAATGTGCTGTTGCTCAAGAGCTTAAAGCAAATCAAGCACGATATGTATTTGCGAATTCATTTTTTAATAAAAAGGAGGGCTCAGGCACTTTTTCTTCTAGGCAAGATTACAACAACTATAGTCAATACAACCCACGATATTCTCCTCACCACAGAACAACTCAATCCACTCAAATTCGACCCAGTTTAACCAATATGTAAGTAGACCCAAATCTTTCTTATTATAAAGTGCCAACAAATTTTCAAAAGCCTGTACAAAATCCAAATCATATTCAGAGACCTAATATGCAAATTTTTAATAATAGCAATCCTCCTAATAATTCTTTAAAAACTGTCCAAAATTTGAATCAGTTGTGAGGGCCAATAAACAATTCAAATCAACTAAAGCGAAATAGTGAATCGGACAGGCTAACACTTATGTTCCAAAGGGTCAATCACTTAAGTCAGAGATCACAACTTCCAACCAGCACTTCAGAAATCCAATTATCTCGGCAACCAAAATTTTTACGAGGAATCTAGCAAAATTCTGCGGGAAAACACGGATGAAGCTGAAGAAGAAGTTTTTGAAGAAACCAATTTGTGAGTCGAACACTGGCAGGAAGGGAAATAAAACTACTCGTAGATACGGGCGCTTCTAAAAATTACATAAAAAATTTCAAAAGCTTAAAAGTTATCAACCTGATTCATAAACCATTTTTCGTCAAATCAATTCATGGAACTAACCAGGTAACATCAAAAAGTACTATTAATATTTTTGGTAGAAATACTACCTTCTTCTTACTCCCAACTCTTGACACTTCTGATGGTATTATTGGATTTGACTTTCTGATAGAAATCGATACAAAATTAAATCTTGTAAAAAGAATTTTAAAGTACAATGGAGGTGAAGAAATATTATCATATTTCCATTGTAGGAATGTTAACAATATTGCCATTGAAAAGAAAAATGTCGACTTAGATTTAAATGAACAATTTTCGTTATTAATTTCACGATATTCGAAAATGTTTGCTGACCCCAACAACAGCACAACTGTTGTTTCCACTATACGAACCACCGATAGGGAACCGGTATATTCAAAAGCCTACCCCTATCCAATGTCAGCAGCCGATTTTGTTAATAATGAAATTTCCGAGTTACTTCATAATGGGATTACATGTCCGTCACCATCCCCTTACTGATAATATGGGTAAGCGGAAAGTATGAGTTTTGCAGGCTTCCTTTCGGATTATAGAATGCACCTAGCATTTTTCAAAGGGCAATTGATGACGTTCTCAGAGAAGAAATAGGCAAATGTTGTCATGTCTATATTGACGATCTTCTCAAGAACAAAGGAAGAACACATCAAAGACGTAGGAAAAATTCTTACTCTGCTTTTTGAAGCCAACATGCGAGCCGCAGAGGAAAAATCAATTTTTTTTAAGGAAGAAGTAAAATTTCTGGGTTTTGTGGTTTCTAATAAGGGTATAAAAATATGCCCAAATAAAATAAGGGATATAATAGGGTATGCAGTTCCCAAGACACTTCGAAGTCTAAGGTCATTTCTCGGATTGTCTGGGTACTACAGGCGCTTTATACGAGACTATGTTCGAATTGCAAAGCCTCTCACACAATACCTGCGAGGAGAGAATGGCAATGTGAGTAGAACTCGGTCAAAACACGTTAAAATCGAACTCACTGACGAAGCATTGGATGCTTAAACAAATTTTAGCCTCAGAAGATGTTCTTCTTTTGTACCCAGATTATGTCAAACCATTCGATTTGACGACCGACGCATCGTCACATGCACTGGATGCTATTCTCTTTCAGGAAGGAAGACCAATAACAATGATATCACGAACGTTGTCTTCTACTGAGGAAAGCTACGCTACGAATAAGCGGGAACTTCTGGCGATAGTATGATCATTACAAAAGCTTCGTAATTATTTATATGGTGTAAGCCGTTTTAATATTTTCACGGACCACCAATCTTTGACTTTTGCAATATCCGACAAAAATCCAAATGCAAAAATCAAAAGGCTGAGGGCTTTTGTGGAAGAGTTTTCGCCAACATTTGTTTATAAGCCTGGTAAAGAGAATTTTGTAGCTGACGCTTTAACTAGACAATATTTAAATGCTTTCGAACAGTCTCAAAGTTTCACGACCCATAGCGAGTCCTCTCTTACTCAAACGATACCCAGCATCCAAAATCCATTAAATTGTTTCAGAAACTAAATCATACTTAATAAAGGCCTTGAGCTTGTTAAAAATACTAAAATTTTGTTCAAATTTCAAATAAGGCATACCATAATATTTGACACCTTGGATAATCTTCACTCCATTCTGAAAGATATTGTCAACCCGAACGCTACAAATGCAATATATTGTGATCTTCGAACTCAGCTCAGATTCAAAACAGCTTAGTCAACTTGTTTCCTTCAGTAAAATTTCTGCATACAATAAATATGGTAACTGATATTTTAAATCCAACTGACCAAGCGGAAATCCTTGCAACAGAACATAATAGAGCACATCGATCTGTTTCCGAAAATAAACAACAAATTCTCAAGGATTATTTTTTCCGAAAATCCAAAAAAGACTTAAGGAAATAGTTTCCAATTGCAAAATTTGTCGTGAAGCAAAATATCTGAGGCATCCACCGAAAGAAAAAATTGGTGAAACTCCTATTCCATTTTAATTTAATTTTGGTGGGGGCTGAGGCCCCCATTTATTGGCTTAATACAAGCTTAATCTAACTTAAAAACTAACAGAAAGACTTAAGAGCTAGTGACCAAGGAAGTGATGGAGGAGATCTTGTTTGAGACGAGGAGTGCTCAGGTGGAAATGAAAAAGGGAGAGGTTCGAGTTGACCTTTCGGAGCATTCGGGAAATAGGTTCGTTGGAGCCATAAGAGGTGCGGTGGACCGGTAGATAGAAGAGACGAGGACAACGTAGATTGCGGGGGTTGGTATTGAAGGAAATGGAGTTCAAAATGGATGCACAGTCGATGGAACCTGAGAGAAGACGATGAATGAAAAGAACGTCAGCAATATTCCTACGTTCTTCTAACGAATTCATATTTAGAAGTTTGAGGCGGTCTTGATAGGGAGGTAAGATTAAAGGGTCGTTCCATGGCAGGCCACGGAGGGCAAATCGGAGGAATCGACGTTGAATACCCTCGATTCGGGAAACATGAACCCGGTGAAAGGGGGACCAAGCTTGACTGGCATACTCAAGCAGGGGGCGAACAAAGGTAATATAGAGAGATCTGGTTACATACGGGTTGGAAAATTCCTTGGACCACCATTTAATAAAGCCAAGTGATGAGTTGGCTTTGAGGATCATCTTATCGATATGTGAACGGAAATTAAGCTCACAGTCGAATAATATGCCAAGGTCTTGAAAAGACTGAACCAGGGGAATTGGTTGACCATGGAGAAAATAAAGTCGGGGGGGAGACGGGTTGTATTTACGGGAGAAGGTTATAAATTGACATTTGGCTATATTAAGTTCTAGGCAGTTTTTGAGGCACCAGATTGAAAACCGATCAAGGTCTTCTTGAAGAAGGGCAGAGTCCTGGGGAGAGGAAATAGATTTAAAAAATTTTGTGTCGTCAGCGTAAAGGGAGAGGGAGGAGTGCTTAATGACACTCTCAACATCGTTGATAGTAAGAATGAAGAGAAGAGGGCCAAGATGACTGCCTTGTGGAACTCCAGATGAGGCCAGGAATGGAACAGAAAGGGCGGATCTAAACCGAACACTATAATATCGGTTTACCAGGTAAGAAGAAATCCATTTTAAAAAGAGCGGCTCAAAGCCGAGAGCAGACAGTTTGAAAAGGATCAATTTATGAGATATCTTATCAAATGCTTTAGTGAAATCTGTTGCTATAACATCGATTTCTTTGCCATTTTCTAAGGCTGAGAGTGCAAAAGACACGAATTCAACTAGATTTGTGGTAGTTGATCTACCTTTTAGAAAACCATGTTGTCGGGGTGAAATAAAAGGCTTGCATTTGAAGCTTAACGCTTCGTATAAAATGCTTTCAAAGAGTTTGGGTATATGAGAGAGTTTAGCAATGGGACGATAATTGGTAACTTCATGCTTAGATCCCTTTTTGTGTATTGGGATTATAAAAGAGGTCTTCCAAATCTGGGGAAATTCACCCTGTGTGAGCGATAGACGAAAAAGGTAGGAAAGGGGTAGAGACAGGTTGGAAGAGCATTTCTTAAAAAACACGGCGGGGAGTCCGTCTGGGCCAGGTATAAATTCATCCTTAAGATTTTGTAACTTTTCTTCAATGACTGCAGGATCGAAATTTTGAGTGAGAAAGGGACCAATAGAGAAATTTGGTAGATCATTGAAGTAAGAGGGATCTGGTACGAAGGAGTTGTTGGCAAATGATTGTTTGAAAAATGTGGCAAAAAAGTTGGCGATGGTAGGAGGATCACATGAAGTTTTGGTTTCGAAAGCGAGGGAGGAAGGATAACCATCGGTCTTACTTTTGCAATTGACAAATTGAAAAAAGGACTTGGGGTCATTTATGAGATTGGTTTGCGCACTATTCAGGTAGCGCTGATAGAGAGAGTTATAGAGTTCAATGAAATGAAGATATGTACCTAGATAATTTGAATAGTCGGAAGAAGAGTGGGTGCGAAGGAATACCGCCCATAACTTGTTTCTTTTGTTTCGTAGAGAGCGAAGTCTACGATTATACCAAGGAGGGGATGTAGAAGAAGTTTTATGGCGGGAGTAAGGCACATAAAGGGAGATGGATTTGAATATTTCTCTGTAAAAAATGGAGAGGGCATCAACCAGAGATAGATTGGTAAACTCAAAAGAAGCACTGCTTAGATAGGTATTAATTTTACGGAAATTAGCTTTGTGAAAATTGTAAGAAAATAGAACTGCGCGGGGAGGCGACTGAAGGGGAGAGTTGTGGAAAAATGAGAGAAGAAGTGGAGGATGAAAGTTATCAATAGTTGAAAGAGATAGGGGACAACACGATACTGAGGAGTTGATGGGATCAGTTGTGAAGATAAGGTCTAATTGCCTTTCCATATAGTTGGAAACGCCACTGACTTGGCATAGACTAGAGTCTGTTAGCCGATCTAAGAATAGGCATTCCTTAGTAGAAATGGGATTGGAAGCGATGAAAAAAGATAGGTCTTCAGATGGAGTCCATTTCAGCTGAGGCAGATTAAAATCGCCGAAGATAATGATATCATCAAGCGATTCTGATAAGTGGATCAAATTGTCAATTGCTGCAATAGCAAGTTGGTAGGATTCGATAGGTTGCGCCGGAAGAATGTAACAACACATAACGTACAAGCATCTGCGAGTGAGGGTTATTTTAACCGACACAAAGTCGAGCTTAGGAGAGGATGATGTTGCAACGAGAGAGGAGTCCAAGCTGTTGTGAATAGCCAGTAGGACACCTCGACAAGGGGATTCAATCAAGGGGGGTGCGCGATCATCATCCCGAAAAACATTAAAAGAAGGAGGGAATAACTCCTGGTTTTTTATGTTGGGGATAAGATTAGTTTCGGTCAGAGCATAGATATCAAATGGGAGAGCATGAGATTGGCGGAAAACAGCGTGGGTTTTAGAACGGAGTCCTCTTACGTTCTGGTAATAGAAGGTGAGAGGGAGGTTTTTGCATGACTTTTTAGGGTCGAAAAAATTTATCATGGTCAAGGCGACTGCGTTGGAGGTGTGAGACTCTTTTAGAGTGTACATATTGGCGAAGAGCGGCAAGATCGTCTGCAACTTTTTGGGGGGGCGTATTGAAAATCTCGTGATACTTTATATAAAGTTTCCTGAGACTGGTAACGTCTGTAGGGAGGCCTTCCTGCTGGATAGAAACCATGACGCTTGTTTTTGTTTTACCCTCGTAGCACACCGAGTCGGATTTATCGTGCAGATAGGCGAGATATAGACGTATATTCTCATATATCTTTTTATCTCTAAGCCTAGAGAGCGCATAGCGACATTCGGTGGTATCGCTAGTTTGCTGCGTTAATTTAACAGTGGGTGGCGAAAGGGGGTCAATAGAAGAGGGAGTGGTTAATGAGTTCGGTGTCGCAACGGCTGGTTTTTCTGAAATAGGGTTTAAAATGTGAGAACTGATGAAATTGGGATACTTAGCTCCAGTTCTGAGGTCGAAATTAGGGAAAGGCGTGTGTGTTAGGGGTTGAATGGTGGGAGTTTGAGTGGCAGGAGTTTGAGTTGTAGGGGTTAAGTCGAAAGAGACACGTTGACGTTGGGGCTTGACTTGAGGTGGAATAGGGGGAGTTGGAGTTTGGGTGGGCGGCTTAAAATTAGGAAAAATTGTTGTTTTAAAACTCCAATTGGAGCTGGGTTTGTTGTGGGAAGAGGAGGTGGGTTTTGGCAAATTGGATTTATTTACTAACTTATTTCTTGGTTTAGGTATAACGGACTGCTTGGCTTTATCCTGCTTCTTGGGCGTATTTTCCAACCATTTGCAGACACGCATCTTTCCAAGATTGAAATTGTTGCTGGCAGGATTATGGAATAACCATTCGTACTTGGTTGGAAGATTTAGCTTGAAGCTGCGCTTGCTTCTGTGGTGAGATGTAGGAAGCAAATTGCAGTGGCTAATGGTAATGCCATATTTCTTTTCGAAGAAATTTGAGATCCAATCAACATCAGCGTTTGGGGGGGCGCCTTTGATAAGAAGCGTAGTGACCAATTGATTCTTCGAAGCAAGCTTATCAAGTCTACGTTGCCATTCGGAAGGTGTCCAAGTTGAATTAAAATGACTGATAAGCTTCCGTGGGGCAGCGATTGGAGGAGCTGACATAGAAATATTTTCTGCTGTTAAGTTGGAAGAAACTTCGCAGGAATCAGTGGGTTGAACCGTCCGCAGATGACTTATGTGTGGGGGTGAGCGTGAATCCACTTCAGGTTCCATTAATTCAGCCATGAGTGATGTATTGTAGGGAAGATTCTGGTAAGGCTGCGGCAAGTTTTGTGTATCAACGATTTTGCTGTTTATTGTTGCGATGTGATGTTCAATATCGCATACGAGGGATCGAGTCGCGGTAAGTTCGTCGCCGACATCGTTCACTTTATCGAAGATAACTTCGAGCATGGGATCACAGTGTTTGGGAGAGAGTTGTTTGTGTGACGAGGACTGAAAATGAATGTCTATGTCGTCACGCAGGGAGTTTATCATCTCGCAGGTTTTTTGGTTGGAGATAACCTGCGCAGAACACATAGCTTTAATGTCAATCAACACTTTATCGAGGTGACGTAAGGGAGTTTCTTCATTCCTGGATCTCCCGGAGTCTAACTCGATAAGACCAGCAATTTGTTTGTCCATGTGCTTTACTTTGGATTTTATTACATCGGCTGAGTTCTGCACTGAGTTACGTAACTCTTCAACACTTTTAACACTGTTTTCTATTACCGAAATTTTATCCGTAATCTTTTTGGCGAGTGCGTCCTGGTAGGAGTCATTTGAATCACTTAGGCATTTTATTGCCAAAAGTACGTGTGAAAGTGAGATACTCTTACACTCATCACAGAAGAAAAGTAGGTTATCGGAAAATTCTTTAATAAACACCGTGTTTCTTTTATTTAACCCGACACAAACGGCATGAAAGGCGTTCCCACAAATGCCCTTGCAAACTACCCAGTCAGCATTGCTGTCATCGATTACACAATTGGCAATTCCGCAAGACATATTCAAATTGGTTGTGTAGGTCAGTGAGGGTATAGATATAGGTCGAGTTATTTTTTTTTATTTATTTATTTTTTTATTTATTTATTTTTTTTTTTTGTAGATAGGGGCTTTTATTTGCACTGAAATCTGCCAGTAGACAAAACAAAAAAAAATAATGAATTCGAGCACTGGGGGTTATTAACCGGAAAATGCAATTTAACGAGATTTATAACTGAAAATTGAACAGGGGAATAGGGAGAACAAGAAAAACACGTCTAACTGGTTTGAGTCGCAATGAACTATTATCATATTATCCCGGTGAAATCCTTCTCGTGGATATTTATTCGACAGATGGAAAGTATTTCCTTACTTGTTTAGATAAGTTTTCAAAATTTGCGGTACTTAAACCAATTAAATCTAGGTCAATATTTGATATAAACGAACCTCTGTTAGATGTACTAAATCTTTTTAAAAATACGAAAACAATTGTTTGCGAAAATGAGCCATCATTTGTTTCGCAAAGTATAACATTTTTGGTTAGAGATCACTTTCCATAGTATTTCCAATGGGCAGGAAGAAAGGTTTCATAGCACTTTAACGGAAATAGCTAGATGTACGAGACTAGAAAATAACATTAATGACAGTGCTGAGCTCCTTTTACTTGTTACATTCAAGTACAACAAGACGATTCATTCAGTAATAAACTATAAGCCTATTGACATTTTGCAATAAATATCAGATTCAATAAAGAATGAAATTCAGAAAAAGGTAAGCGAAACCCAAGATTTTAATTTAGACTACTACAATAGGAAAAGACAAATACGGATATTCGAACCGGGGGAAAAAGTCTTTGTAGGAACAAACAAGCGTATTGGGGATAAGTTTAGGAAACTTCTTACTGAGCAGGTTATTCAAAAAGATTTGCGTACCACGGTTCTTATCAACAACAAAGTAACGTGAGGTGACTTATTCTATAAACAATGCAGCTGACATTATTAAAGGAAAATAAAAAATAAAATTTTATTTGTATTCATTTTCTTGGGAATTTCAGTTTTTTTTCATATTTTCTTTATATATATAGTGTAATTGTATAAAGAGGTTTAAAAAACAATTGTACTTTTTTCGTAGTTAAGATTACTGAAAGAAATTTTTGAATTGAAATTTGTGTTGAAAATGTTAAGTTAGAATGTAATTGGGTATATTAATATTAGCTATATTGCACAATAAAACTGAAACGAAACTATCAGCACAAAGACGGGACATCTTTACCTAAGAGGGGGAGTAGTTATGGAACATTACTATGACTAACTCAAATGCAGCCACGTTAAAGTTAACTCCTCATGGTAAACAACGCCAATGGAATCTTTCGATGGTACAGTTCCCATGCGTAGCTTAAGTGTTCATTTATAAGTTAGTTCTTAAGTTACCGAGCGTGTGTTCAGTTTCCTCATAGCGGAAAATAATAAATCTAAATTAACAAATTATAAATCGAACTTTGTTTTATTTGTGTAAATCGGACATGTTTCCAAACATTACTTGTACATTGATGATCTCGTGTCTGGTGAAAATTCCATCCAAGCAGCTAAAGGAAAATTTGATCCAATTTCGAACCTACTTCTCTCATCTGAATTTAGTCTCGTCGTCGAGAAAGTAGTTTCAAAACGGACTATCCTATCAACGATCGCGCGTCTCTTTGACCCCCTAGGATGGATTTAGCTTTGCATTGTTATCGCGAAAATTATCATGCAGCAATTATGGCAACATGGTTTATCATGGGATGATCCAAATACGGTGGAAGTACGTCGAGAGTGGTCGTCTCTTCAACAAGAATTCCCCATGATTTAAGACATCCAGATTCCCAGGTGAGTAAACACACAAGGACAGAATGAGCAGTTGGAACTCCACGGATTTAGTGGCGCATCCATCTAGACGTCTGGGACGGTGGTCTATCTCCGAGTTTATTACTCACCTCCAGAACTAGAGTAGCGCAACTCAATACGGTTTTACCGACAAGATTGGAGCTTTGTGGTGCAGTAGTCCTTGCAGAGCTTCGGAGCTACAACCTATCTGTGCTCCCAGTACAAAACATCAAAACATATGCGTGGACTGACTCAAAATCACCCTCTATTGAATATCTGCACCACCAACTCGATGGAAAACGTTTATCGCAAATCGAGCAGCTGAAATTCAGAGACTGACGAATGTCAGCATTTGGCGACACCTCCCAACCAAACTCAATCCAGCGGATTACGGTATTACCCTCCATACTTCAAAATAACGCACTCTGGACCAGCTTTTCTTCAAAGACGATGGGAATTTTCCATTCCAACACAGCCCACGCAACTCGACACAGAAGAAGAGAAAAGAGAAATCAAAACTCTTCTCGCTATAAATGATGAGAATGACATTTTAAAATTAATCGAAACTCACAAACTGTTTACAATTTTGGCTTATGAGAAAAGATTCACCAACAACACTCGGAAAACAGAAAACTTAAGGTTAAAAGCAATTTTGTTACCAAATGAAATCAATTCTAGCTTGCGCACAGCTGTACGAATGGTACAGCAGGAAATGTTTCCCGATCTCTTCAATGACTTGCGTAAAAATAAGTCAATCAAGGTGCACAAAATTCTCAACCTTTTTACTGATGGAGAACAAATCACAAGACTAGTAGGCAGATTAAAGAATTCTGCTATGGCTTATGACCAAATGCACCCCATGATTTTAAAACCAGACCACCACTTCACCAGACTCATCGTCGACAATGCACATGAGCAAACGCTTCATGGTGGCCTACAACAAATGACCGCTTACCTGCGAAATCAATTTTGAATTTTTAATGCAAAGAGAATGGTGAAAAAACACATCTACCAATGCACCATATGCTTTCGCTACAAGCCCAAACCCATGCAACAGCTAATGGGAAATCTACCAAATCCAAGAGTAACCATATTGAGTCCATTTGTGCATACATGCTGGAATCATGGAAGTAAAAGCCTGGAAGGGAAGAGGATCGAAAACGCTGAAGGGATATTTTGCAATATTTATTTGTTTAGCAACAAAAACCATTCACCTCGAAGCCGTAACAGACATGATTACCCAGACCTTCCTTGCGGCATTCCGACGATTCACAGCACAGCGCGGAATTTGTTCTAACCTGTATAGCCACTAAGGTAGTAAATTCAGAGCGGCCAATGCGGAGCTATTGAAAATGCTCAAGTCTGCCCAGCACAACCACAATGAGATCGCCGATGCAATTAGCAAATTTCGAACTAAATGGAATTTCAATCCTCCTGCTTCTCCTCTTTTCGGGGGACTATGGGAAGAAGGAGTAAAATCCGTCAAATTCCATTTGAAATGAGTTGCTCGCAACGAAGCGTTAACCTTCGAGGAGCTCAGCACACTTATATCTCAAATAGAAGCATGTCTCAAATCGAGACCCCTCTACCCGTTAACCGACAACTTCGACGATTTTACCACATTTACACCAGCGCACTTTTTGATCGGGACTTCATGCAAAGATATGCCTGAAGCAGACCTAGCAGGTAAAAAAATCGGATACATCGACCAATGGAAAAGATTACAAGCCTCACTACAATTGTTTTGGAAGGAATGGAGCCGCGAGTATTTAACTCGTCTTCAAAATCGCCCAAAGTGGTTGAAAACCTAGAAGCAACCCAACGTTGGAGACTTAGTCCTGCTAAAGCACGAACGGCTTCCACCATCGAAATGGCTTTTAGCTCGTATTACGGAGACTTATCCAGGAGCTGATCAACTAATCCGAGTACTGAAGCTAAAAACTGAAACCGGAGAATTCAAAAGACCAATAACGAAGATATGTCCACTACCATGTAACGCGACCAACACAGAATACTCTATAGCATAGGGCGAAACAAAAAAAAAATGCACGCAACACGAAAAACCGATACAATATAAAACTTAAACTAAAAAACAAATCACATAGGTATTTAATATAATAAAAAATTAATAAATAAATAGAAAAAAAAATCTGATATGCATATTCACAATATATACATACATACATAATAAGATGAATTTTACACACTTACAGTCCACTTTAATTAAAAAATAATAATTTACCAGTTGTAGACGCCCACCAACTGTTGCTAAATGTATGCACATATGTATGTGATTCCTTGGTCTATGAAATTAATTGTCAAGGCGCCAAATTTCAACAACTCAAATGAGTTTCCGTTGCTGCTTTCACTGCTAGCTGAAAATATTTAAGAAAACGAAGCTTGTTAAATAAGGAACAAAATTCAAAATCCAAAGACAAATATCTCAATCGACATCACAACAGAACATAATAAGTCATGCAACAAATCTCACAGCTGAACTCATGTCCACACATCAGAAACCCATTACATCAATATCACCAAATTAACGAAATCCACAACAAAACAATAGTCCATAAATAATTAAACATTCAAATTTCTGCATCTTAAATAATAACAAAAATACCCGCTTACACACATATGAAGTACTCGTACATATTGTATTATAATATATTAATGGATAAATAACTTTGCACTACACTTTAAAGAACTTTACAAATCGCCGGTATTCACCTACTACCTGAATAAGGAAAAAGAAGAGAGAGCGTGTGAGCCCATGATGGAGTAAGATAACGACAACAACAACATTGCGCAAAATCAGCAATTCCTCCCCAGATTCTGCGTCCGCATATAAGGATGCTACTTTTACTTTGTGTCTCCTTATGTCATTTGTGGTGTCCATTCCCTTTTTGCAAATAATATTAATAATTGAATTCTCTTTCCTGGTAACAATACATAAGATCATTGAAGTAGCAAAGTACCGAACCACAGGGTGTACATATATTATTCAAGGAAGAACGAGTTAGTAGCGAACATACAAGTACGTTGCAACAGTTTCACATTATTAACCCTAGATTCATAAACTATATTCATTGTTACATCATTCATAAACATAGGTCTGTGAGACCCCTTACCTTCAAAGTTATCTTATTTACTCTCTATAAAGATTTTTGCAAAAAAAATACATAGGTTACGTTAAGAAACATTTATTATAAATAAATAAAAGAAAGAACTATAAAATTTGTTCACTTGGTGCAATCCTGACACTAGTTCCCGCACATGGGACGTTTGCAGGAGGTGCAGCAAAATCTGGTCTTACGTTTTTTTTTTTTGTAATCGCAGAAAACACAATTTTTTCTTGGTTGATTTTCGGAGTTCACTGAAACACATGGCAAAGTATCACCTAAAATGGCATCAATATTCCTTTTTAGGCTTCGCCTCAAAATTGGTACTTCACGACGACGACGCAACCAGATCTCTATGAATTGCTGTGATATTTCCTTTACAAATGCTCGCCTTGTCAAGGGTTTTCGTTTATTACGGCTGCTATTATGTACGTGGATGACAAAAGAGTTTACTATAGACATATTTAGTATTCCAAAAAAGTGGCATAGTGGCCATCTTTGTGTCTTCCTACTGCAAGACATATTATGACACATTTGGTCAAATGTATCTACTGCGCCCTTAGCAGAATTATAAAATTCTATGATATCTGGCTTACCACACGGTGCCAAATTTCTATTTCCGTGAGTTCTGGAAAGCAGAAGAACGTTTTTATTTTTTTTTTGGCCTGAAAGATACTAATGTAGATTTGCCATCGAAACAAAACATTGGAGATCCTGTCTGTCTTGGTTGCAAAAGTTGTGGAGGGATCTCTCGCTTGTTAGACCGAATTGTACCAACAATTGTTAATTTGTATGGCTCCTGCAATAGCTCTTTTGCTAATGGCACTGACGTGAACCAGTTATCCATGGTCACATTACGATTACTACCTCGCAGAGTTTCCGTAAGTTTCTTGACGAAAAAAGATGTGAATGGTTCTCCGTTCGAATTTGTGCCCTTTCCAATATATGGTATTGCATCTATCATATAGTTTGTCTTCGAATCACAAATGATTACTGTTTTTATTCCATATTTGTCAGGTTTTGATGGTATATACATTCGAAATGGACAACGTCCACGAAATCCAAGTAGCTGTTCATCCACAGTCACAAATGAACCGGGCTTGTAACTGTCTCAACATACAGCAATAAACATTTCCCATTTAGTTCCACTTTCGGTTGGATCAAACAGCTCTGCGCTTGTGAGATGGTTATCTTTCTTTCTTGCTGTTAATAAAAGCAATTCTATCAAGGCATTTATTTCTTCAGTACAAGTATCACTAACTGTAGCTGTTTTATCCGTGTAATTTGCTCTTTTAGTAGAGACCTCTGTATTGGTGTGAAATACAATGATATTCACTATCGAATCAGAAGCAAACAATTTGAATTGGTCTCGTGGATAATGTGAATTATGTTTCTTGCTTGAGTTCGGGAAGTGGTACCTTGAGATGGGTTTTCTGACCACTTGTGACCGTTCTTGCCTCTCAGATTATTAATTGATGGGATAATTATTTGAGCTGCTTGTTGTCCTGAACTCACCTGTTCCAATAGAGGCTGCTCACTATCTGAAGAATCGGAGGAATTGATACAACGGCGGCGGCGGCAATGATTTGACGTTTGAAGAGGTTCGTCATCAGAATTACTTGAATCATCTGTAGGCCGTTCACTTTCAGTCTCTAAAACATCTTCGACTTCACTGCCAAAATCATTCGGAGGAAGATCGTCTTCATCGTCTCTGGCTAATAGTGAATATATTTCTTCTGAGCTCAGAGTAGCCATGCTGAAGAACAAATCAAATTGATTGCAAATTTATAATTAGCAAAGCGATTTACCAACCATATAACGTTTATATAACGAATGCTAGATAGTAATTATCAAAACTAATAATTATGTATTAGTATATGTAGTCCTTTCTATGAAATTCCCGCACATTCAGTTCAGTTTATAAGGTAAATATAAAACACGCAACTATGAAAAATTGTAACACTATTCATAAACATACGTACCTCAGACCCCTTGCACGTAAAATATCGAAAACAAAACAAAACCAACGAAACTTGCGCGACACTAAGCTCTCCTTGTTTCAGGAAGGTACTGAGATGCACGTGTTTATAACTCTTTCACACCGCATGCTATCATTGATTAATCAACTGAGAGGGTCTGTGAGACCCATGTTTATGAATCTAGGGTTAATAATAAATTGAGCAAAAACTCAACAAATAGACAAACAAAAATGTGTACTAAGGACTGAAACGAATAAGATTTGGAAACTTCAAAGCAAAAAAAAATATTTTTTCATAATTCATGTAAATTTTTTTTATTTGCTTTAAAACTCTGTTTTTATTAAATTCATTCACAATTACAAAAAATAAAAAAAAATTTTGGGTTCCCATTCTTTCCTTAACTTCTTTCGAATGTCCTTCATAATGTTGGTGACAGTTACATCCGTGTTCTTTTTGGACGCTCTTTTCCATTTAGCACTAAAATCGTTTACGTCCTTTGCACACTGCTCATTTTTCCTCAATTTAGCTTTGACCAAAGCCCAATACCTTTCAATGGGACGGCACTATGGAACATTGGGTGGATTCATGTCTTTTGGGACAAAGTCGACATTTTTAGCAACAAGAAAGCAAAACGTCGCAAGAGCATAGTGAGCTGAAGCTAAATCTGGTCAAAATAATGTTGAACCCTCGTGTTTGTTTAAGAAAGGAATCAACCGTTTTTTTAGGCACTCGATAATGTACACTACTCCGTTAATTTTTCTCGTTGTAATAAACACGACGAGCTTCTGTGTCCACATTGGCAAATGGCCTGCTAAACGAGATATTTTGACCCGAATTTTTCCATCCCAATCGATGTTGTTGATTGCGGAGGAGTCTCAGCTTCAAACGAGTTTTATAACTGCGCACCTGGAAGAGTAGTAAAGTCGGCTTTGACATAAGTTTCGCCATCCAAAACCAAGCACGCTTTCTTGTTGCCGATCAACTCGTATAGCTTTCGGGCTCGTGTTTTTATGACTTTTTCTTGCTTTTCAGTAACTTATGGTATTTTTTGTTTTTCTCGTGTTTTTAGACCTTTATGTTTTTTAGATTGTTTGGTTGGTATTACATTTCCGAGCAACATCTCTGGATGACATAGTTCGGTTTTTTACGATGGTACCCATTATTTTCCTGTCCAAATTTGTAGCATGTGCTCCACTTTTAGCTCCACTTTTTTGTTTTCGCTTAACTGTCAACGTCTCCAAATATCGTTTAATAACAGAATCCACTGTACTACATGCTATGTTTAAATTTTTTGCGATGAAATGGTTTGGACCCGAAGTATTTTCGAGCCATTTGCCGATAATCTTTTTACGGCGTTCCTCTTGACTCATATTTTATAAATATTTTAAACCGCACCGAACTAAAATCAATAACAAACTGAAACTAGAAAATTTGGGTACAAAATGGGATTGCAATGTTTACGCATTGGAAGTATAGCTCGTATTAAAATTTACAGATTTTATTCGTTTCAGTTCTTAAAAATGTTAAAGTAAACACAAATTATTGGAACATATGAATAAATTATATCATGCAATAAATAGCATAACCGAAACATCAGGAAAATATTCGGGAATAAAAAAACTCAATTCTATAACGTTGAAAAAGGCGGTTGTTTTATTTTACCCAGTTTATACTGTATTTCACAATAGATAGTATTTTTCACACAGTTTCTAAACAGTTTATTTCATTTAAAGCAAAATTTAACTTTTACCGAATTAACGGCTTACACAAACTATTTGGAGTTTTTGCGAAATAATTTACCAGAACTATTAGGGGACATTCCACTGATTCAACTAGCTTCATCATATTTCCAACAGGATGGTGCTCCAAACCATTATGGTCGTATGGCCAAGAATGGGCTAGATGAAGAGTACGGTAACCGTTGGATAGGAAGAAACGGACAAGTTCACTGGCCTGCAAGATCTCCTGACCTTATAGTATTGGATTTTTTTGTATGGGGAAGAATATAAAAACTTGTTTATTCAACCGAAATAGCAACTTTAACTGAATTGGAAGAACGTATTCCCGAAGCGTCAACTAAAGTGAAGCAACAGTTAGGATAATTAAACATTCGCATTGAAAACCAAAAACGGGCTCTATCATTCATACAAACCCAATAAGGACAATTTGTGCACCTGTTATAACTGTTTTAGTACACACATAAAACCAAAATTACCTAAGACCACACAAAATCATTTTTATTCATCGCCTTTGGAGCTTAAAGCAAAAAAAACTTCTTTTGTTTTAATTTCATCTGCTGCAGGTTTTCCCAAGTATCATATGATGTCTGGGCTTTTGTGCAAACTTGATGATGATTTCTTTTTTTTTATTGTCACTTTCATAAGAAAAAATTAGTTATGTTAATTAGGCATTTAATGGAGAAAAGTGACCTCAAAGACAAAAATTAGCATGCGCAATGGAATTGGAACAGGATTTGAAATTGAATATCTAAAAACTCGAACAAGATATCAACTTTATTTAAACGCCGTTATAAAGGCTAGTATTTCTTCGAAAAAACAAAATCCTACAGGAAGTTTCTGCCATTAGCACTAACAGAGCAATTTGCGTTAATATGGGTCAGGATACACCAAATTAAGCCTTTTCTTAAATCCTCGATAAATGCTGTCAACATTGGAGATAGACCCTTACGGTAGAACGATGTTTTTCATAGAATATACCCAGGAATCATTTCCCAAATTATCGTTGACGGATTAGGGGGCACCCTGTATATATGCTACAATACATATACAACGTCTTGTATTACGTATTTATTCATAGCATGTATTCACGTAAAAAATACATTTTTTTTTTTATCCTTAACAGATCTTACAGTGCTCGATGCTTCTTATGCTTACCTTCCAACAGAGGTATTAATAAAAATCTTCCACTATTTATATTTTTACGGCATAGAGGTAGCAAGGTTATGTTGCAAACAATGGCGTTATATGAGAAATTATCCTGAATTTGCGTCAAAAAGAAATTTTAAAATAACAGAAAAGTATTGGACAGCCGCCAAGGGCATCTCTGCCTGTAAAATCGAAAATTTATATTGGGAAGACATTGAATTTGGTGATGTTGATGAACTCTTGGACAGATCGGAGTTAACCTCAAGGCGCTTACCTTGAATTCAGTGCGTATGCCACGAGACCATCTGCTGACCTTTACATATTTCACCCAACCTCAGACCTTGAAAGTGTGTGATTTTGAAAATGACGTCGAATATTTGTCATTCGGTGACCTACCTCGGCTGAAGGAGCTCGAATTCGCATGATATTATCCACGTGTTGACGAATACCTCTTAGGTTGCTCTGTGCGTGCAGATTTATTTGTGAAGTTATCTTTGAAATTCAACAAAAAATTGGTAGTTGAAGTTTTGGAAATATTGGATAAGCATGCGGGAACATTAAAAATTCTTGATTTGCTTTACTATGATCGCTGTAGTAGCGATCTTGATGTTAGTCCATGGAAAAGAATAGTTAGTAAACTATGTCTTAAAGAGCTCAGTCTTCGGAGTAGTTTCATCTGCGATATCGTGATTGAGATGGTAAGATGAAAACCATTGCGTTCATTGCATCTCAATATATCAAATTATGTGAATGTTGAAAATTTAACTTTAATTGCACACAAACTTCATCAGCTAGGGAGACTTTTTCTAGGCTCTGCACCATCACAGCATCCATAAGTTCCACAACGTGAAGTGCAATACAGCCACATGTTCATCCCACAAAACTCTTCATCTGCGGAAATTTCTCCCAAGAGGAAATTTCATCTCTTTCAATGGAAATGATCTCTAAACTTGGAGAATGCAAATCTAAATTTGAACAATTTAATATAATCGCACAACTTGCATGTAAATATTTATTTTCCAATGTCAAGTAATACACTAAATATGATTAAGCTTTTGTGTTGGAATGCAAGAGGTATTCGTAAAAAATGCACTGAATTTTTCAACTTTGTCTTTAATCTTAATGTTGATATATGTTTGTTAGGTGAAACTAGGCTCGATAACAGAGTAAAGTTTTCTTGTCGCGAGTACAATTATGAGTGTTATAGACTTGATCGATATTGATCACTCCATACTACCCAGGGTAATTACAACAGTCTTTGAGAATATAGGCATTGAAATAACACTTAAAAATAACTTCAAATAAATGGTTTTCTCTTCCCGGAGGTTCACCTGATGCTTACAAAGCTAGATGTTAAAAAAAACGACTTGAGACGTTTGATCTTAATGACCACTTCATTATCGGCGGTGATTTAAACTGCAAACATCGAAATTGGGGCTGTCCAAGGGCTAACTCGTGTGGTATCGTCTTAGAAAATTTGCTGACGTCACTTAACTTTGCACTTGTGTACCCTCCTAGTCCTACTTATATACACTCTGCAGAAAGATTTACTTCTCCTACTCATGACTTCTTTCTCTCTAACATTCCTGGCATCCTAAGTCCACCTGTCGTCATGAACGCTTTAAATTCTGACCATCTCCCAGTCATCTGTGATATTATTTCTAGTCCCAAAACTCTGAATATGCAATACCTAAACTTTAATAAAGCAAATTGGGATGTATTTCGATATAGCCTCTCTAATGCTCTTAACAACTGTCCTATCAACTTGGAATCGTCAATCAGTCGCAGTAATATCGACGAATCAATCAATTTCTTGGAGGCCAAAATCAAAGATAACATTTTAGTTGCAGTTCCACCGAAGTCCCTTTCCCAAAGATCTGCCATTCTTCCACGATCTATACTAAGTTTAATAAAAACTAGAAACTTTTATAGAAGGAAATGGCAGAAATATGGATTGGTTAATGATTTCAGAGAACCCTTCTGGAATATCAATAAAATAATACGGAAAAAAACGTAATCCTATCTCCAGTTTGGTAGATAATGTGGTTGATAGGGAGATCTCGTCATTTAACGGACTCCCTTCCGACGAGCTTATTAGCGTAGATGATATTGAGTTTCTCATTTCCAATTTGAAGCTCAAGAAATGTCCCGGCTTCGATTGCACAAATAATTTAACCTTTAAAAATCTTCCCCTTTGTGCAATAAAATTTCTCCAATCCTTTTATAATCCTTGTTTTAAATTAAGTTATTTTCCCATAAACTGGAAAAAAGCCAAAGTATTTCCCTTGCTCAAGCCCACAAAAGACCCACGCAATTCTAACAGCCATTGACCCATTAGCTTACTCAACGGATGCAGCAAAATATTAGAAAAACTTATAAAACTCAAATTGGACGTTTTTTCTGAAAAATAGCAACATTGTACCTGAAGTGCAATTTGGTTTCCGTGAACGTCATAGTACTTCTCATCAGGCATTAAGAATTTGCAGGGAAGTAAAACAAAGCTTTGAAGGAAAAAAATCGACTGGTCTTGTATTACTAGACTTAGAAAAAGCTTTTGACTCTGTTTGGCATGACGGTCTAATCTACATATAAACTTATTAACTTTGGTTATCCTGTGTACCTTACAAAAATCATACAAAATTTTTGAAGCGATCCAACTTTTTCAGTTCCATTAGCCGATTCAATCTCTTCCCTTAAAGTTGTGCCAGCTGGTGTTCCCCAAGGATCAGTTCTGGCACGAACTCTATTTAATCGATTTACATCTGACTTTCCTGTCTTTCCCAACTGCCACGTAGCTTTGTATGCTGATGACTTAGCTTTACTATATATGCGTCACATACAAATGCATCAGTCATTGGAAATTATTTGCAAAATGGCCTCAATATTATATATGAATATTTTAAACATTGGAAATTAAAAATCAATGCGGATATATGTCAACCAATCTTTTTTACAAGAAAATGATCACCTTGCCATTTTCCTCATAATACCTTAAAAATTAATAACCTCGATATACCATGGGCTAGTTCCATCAAGTACCTCAGGGTTTACTTGGATCAGAAACTAACTTTTGGTATACATATCAAAAATACTTTAAATAAGTTAATCATCGCCACAAAAATGCTGTATCCATTGATCAAACGGAAATCGATGCTGAATCATAAAAACAAAATGATAATGTTTAAGGTAATCTTTCAAGCTTTGGTTACTTATGGATCTCCTGTGTGGGGTAACTGTGCCAAAACACACATAAAAAAACTGCAAATAGCACAGAACAAAATTTTGAAATTGATGTTGAACTTACCCTGGGACTTTTAAACAATGATAATACACGAAAAAGCTGGCGTTATTAAAGTTGCCAGAAGAATCGAAATTCTCAATGAGAAGTTTTTCACGAAATGGCTACTCGTCGAAAATACACTAGTTACTGAGCTTGCACCACTCTAACTTGTTTATTTTTTTAGTTATATACTTATCTGACACATTAATTAATTTTGTTTGTCTATTTGGGAATCTACTTGGTTGAAAATACATGCGATATGTACGAGATAAAAAAAAATTCATGCAATAAATTGATACGAAATATAAAGTTTATTTATTGTACAATAGTATACTTAGTGTTCTCCTGGTGTGGTGCCTCTTGTGGTTTAGATCCAAGTGAACCAGAGAAAACAAATTTCATAAGACGAAGCATAATTGAAAATTAATCAAAGTGTTATACTAGAGAGAGGCTCATATGAGAATGTACATTGATTTTAATACACACCAGTGATTGATATTAATGAAAACTATGAATATGATAGCAAAGCAAATAGTGAAAATATGTATAACAGTTTAGCGATTAGAATAGATTGAATTGCGAATTTGTTGTTTACAAAAATTTGAATCTTAGTTACAATGCACAATATGAAGCGATAGATTTGAATTAAAATACGAGTTTATACTATACATAGTTGAGTAAGTTATTTAGTTTGAATGAGTTTTAAACACTACTTTTTTACTCATTTTTCAAATTTGTATTCATTTATTAAATTATTATTTTGCATATGTATTTGTTTATTCATCGAATTCATTATTTATTGTCATTACTTGTTAATTATTTTATACCTATCCGTTTATTAATTTAAATTCAACTTACTTAATTAATTATTATCAATTATTTATTATTTATTATTTATTTTATTTATTTTTCCTGTGATAATATGGTTTCTGAAAATGAAAAATTTCATATATTTTGGTCCATTACATGGAGGTTTTTTCCTACAGTTTTTCCTCCGAACATATTTGTTAATTGATAATGCATTTAAAAACCAACTGTATCTTTCAGTAGTAAGATTTTAATAATCTGTGCAAGCTGTGCTTAATCAATAGAAAATGAATGTAAATGTTTAACTATGAAAATAAAATAAATATCTATCTACGAGTATGTACGTAATAAAATTGCAAAGAAAATTGGGTTCTTTAGAAAAATAGGAAAGAATGTATGTACACTAACGGCTATAAAAATATATAATTGTATTATAAGACCTCATTGTGAATATTGTGTAACTGTATTGTTTTTGGGATCAGCCGAAGTGTTTCACAAAATGCAAAAATTACAAAATAAAGCAGTGCGCTATATACTGAAATGTAACAGATACACTAGTATTATTTATTTGCTTGCAGCCCTAAGATGGCTTAATGTAAAACAAAGAATAGTAAGGTGTGTGCTTATATTTATATTTAAAATTAAAAACAATTTAATGCCAATATATTTAAGTAGAAAACTTTCAATGAGAATCGATGTACAGCCACATAATTTAAGAGGTAATAACAATTTTAATTTAAAATTTTTTAGAAACAGAAAATCACAAAATATGTTATTTTATAAGGGGCTTAAGATTTACAACGAACTACCTACATATATAAAAACAGAAACAAACTTAGTACGATTTAAATATGAGGTAAATTCTTTTGTTAAAATGAACCAAATAACGAATTTTTGATGTACTAATGTATGTATTAATAGCAATAAATAAGTAAATAAACGCGTTAATAATAATAATAATCTTCATCAAGTGAACAGGTTCAAGTGCTTGTCAAACAATTCAACAAGATATTTGGTTTATGTGCCTGATATCAAACGGAAGATATTCCATTCAACAGTAACCTTGAGGTTACCCCCGATCTGTCCAAAGAGCGCATCAACATCACCGAATTCAATGTCTTTCAAATACAAATTTTCGATTTTGGTGGCAGAGATGACCTTGGCGGAAGGATCTTCGCTGTCCAATGCACCTTCTGTTATTTTAAAAATTCTTTTCACGCAAACTTAGGATAATTCCTAATATAAAACCATTCTTTGCAACATAACCTTGCTGCCTGGATGCCGTAAAAATCCTGATTGTGGAAGATTTTTATTAATATCTCTGTTGGAAGATAAGCATAAGAAGCATCAATCGTTGTAAGATCTGTAACGGATAAAAAAGATAAAATTAAATTTTTACCTGAACACATGTTATGAATAAATACGTCATACAAAACGTTGTACATGTATTGTAGCATATATACAGGGTGTCCCCCAATTCGTCAACGATAATTTGGGAAATTATTCCTGGATATATAAAATAAAAAAAATTGTTCTACAGTAAGGGTCTACGAGGGCGGGTCAATAAGTCCGTGACTTTTGGATTAAAACACAGATTTTTTGATACAAAAATAATTTTATTTTTCAACGTGGTCTCAGTTGAGCTCTATACACTTTGTCCAACGCTTCTCCAATTTTTTTATCCCTTCCAAAAAAAATGATTTGTCGAGGTCCTCAAAATAGGCCTTTGTTTGCGAGATGACTTCATCATTGGAGTCAAATCTTTTTCCACCAAGCCATTTCTTCAGGTTTGGGAACAAGAAGTAGTCGCTCGGAGCCAAATCTGAAGAATAGGGTGGATGAGGGAGCAATTCATAGCCCAATTCATGGATTTTTGCCATGGCAACTGCACATGTGTGCACCCTTGCATTGTCTTGGTGGAAAAGAACTTTTTTCTTGGCCAAATGAGGTCGTTTTTCTTTCAAATCGTCATTGAATCGGTCCAATAAGTTGGCATAATATTCCCCATTTATTGTTCTTCCCTTTTGAAGGTAGTCAATGTGGATTATCCCGCGTGCATCCCAAAAAACAGTCGCCATAACTTTATTGGCTGACAAACCCACCTTGGCCTTCTTTGGCGCCGATTCACCCTTAGAAACCCACTGTTTTGACTGTTGTTTGTTCTCTGGTGTGTTGTGATGGATCCATGTTTCGTCCACGGTTACAAAACGGCGCAAAAACTCCTCCATATTGCGATTAAACAACGCCAAACCTTCCTGTGAAGTTGTTACACGATTGCGTTTGTGGTCGACTGTGAGCAAACGCGGCACCCATCTTGCGGAAAGCTTTTTCATGCCCAAGTGATCATTCAAAATTGAAACCACTGAGCCATGCGAGATCCCTACGGCTTCCACAATCTCTCGCACTTTCAATCTTCGGTCGGCCAACACCATATCGTGAATTTTTTCGATTGTTTCGGGTGTAGAGACCTCAACTGGGCGTCCAGGACGTTCGGCATCTTCAGTGCTTGTACGGCCACAACGAAATTCAGTAAACCACTTTTTTACCATTGAAATCGATGGTGCAGAGTCCCCATAGTATTTATCAAGCTTAGCCTTGGTCTCGGTAATGGTTTTTTTTCGCAAGAAATAATGCACACGAAATTCACTTTTTTCCATTTTCTCCTCACATTAGTGAGTAGTCTGATAAAAATAGCTGTCAAACACAAACTAACTGACGCAGCAAGTTTAAATTTTGACAGGAGTCAACTGACAGATGCCTGTTGACAGGAGCAGTGTTGCTGTTTCAGAAATTCAAAAAGTCACGTACTTATTGACCCGCCCTCGTATCTCCAATGTTTATAGCATTTATCACGGACTTAAGAAAAGGCTTACTTTGGTGTATCCTGAGTGATCTGAAAATGGTATGTTAATACTAATGGTAGAAACTTCGTGCCTGACTTTGTTTTTAGAAGATATACTAGCCTTTACAACGGCGTTTAAACGAAGTTGATATCTTGTTTGGATTTTTAGATGTTCAATTTCAAAGCCTGCTCCATTTTCATTGCCCATGCTAATTTTTTACTTTGAGGTCACTTTTCTCCAGAGAATGCCTAATTAACTTAACTATCTTTTTCTTATGAAAGTAGCAATAATAAAAAAAAAATCATCATCAAGTTTGCACAAAAGCCCAGGGATTTTATGATACTTGGGAAAACCTGCAGCCGATGAAATTAAAAAAAAAGAGTTTTCTTGTTTTAAGCTCGAAAGGCTATGAATAAAAATGATTTTGTGTGGTCTTAGGTCATTTTTGTTCTATGTGTGTACGGAAACAGTTATAACAGGTGCTCAAACTGTCCTTATTGGGTTTGTATGCATGCTAGAGCCTGTTTTTGGATTTCAATGCGACTCTTTATTTATCCTAACTGTTGCTTCAGTTTTGTTGACGCTTCGAGAATACACTCTTCCAACTCAATAGAAGTTGCTATTTCGGTTGAACAAACAAGTTTTTCGTTCTTCCCCATACAAAAAAATCAAATACAATAAGGACAGGAGATCTTGCAGGCCAATGGACCATTTCGTGCTATCCAAGGCTTACCGTACTCTTCATCTAGCCCATTCTTAGCCTAATGACTATAGTGGTTTGGAACACCATCCTGTTGGAAATACGATGAAGCTAGTTGAATCAGTGGAATATCCTCTAATAGTTCTGGTAAATTATTTCGCAAAAACTCCAAATATTTTGTAGAATTCAGACTAGGTGGTAGTTAGTAGTTAGTTAGTTATCACTTTATTGTAACTTAAATTGTACATTATTGGTTTTACAGACATTATTGCACATTTTACAGAGATATGGTATTTCACTACCTTACTACTGACAATTTAAAAAATTAGTGAACAATTATTAATGTAAATACAGGCTTAAGAAGGAAAACTACTAAAAAAAACCTTCATTAAATCATTCATCGTGGTAGATAGAAGAGGGGGCAGTAGAAACAACAATTTGGTTTCATTACAATTAATAGCATCATATGTATAATGAAAGAACAAAGAAACAGAAACAAAGTTAATAAATAAATAAATAAATAAATAACAATGAATAAATAAATAAATAAATAAATAAATTGTTTAATAAATAAATTTGTAATAAGTAATTAATAATTAGTTGTTGAGAGCTGAAACCAATTTATTGCTAGACATGCTACGTAATATTTTGTACTTTTCATTCAGTTTGGCAATGCGGTCTTTAATTTTTTCAACATTAGTTCTAATGTGCAGCTCGTTAGTGGAGTAGTCCCAAGGCAGTTTCCAAATCAGTTTTAATAATTTATTTTGTGCTCTTTGAAGTTTGAGGAGGTGACTTTTGGCACAGTTCCCCCAGACAGGAGATCCGAGACAAAGAATTGACTGGAAAATGGTTTTGAAAATGATCATATTATTTTCTCTGCTCAAATCTGTCTTCCGATTTATAAATGGATAGAGAACTCTTGTTATTATATTGGTCTTATTTATCGTTTCTTTAATATGCAATCCGAAATTTAATTGTTTGTCCAGGTGTATCCCAAGATATTTGACATTAGGTTTCCACTCAGTAAAAACATTATTTATAGAAAGGCTGTTGCTTGGCAAGAAACAGGCTTTTCTTTTATGGGTAAAAAAGATAGCCTGGGTTTTTGAAGCATTAATTTTAATTTTCCAATTGTTTAAATAGGTTAGTTGTGTATTTATTGCAGATTGTAAATTGGTTTCAATATTGAAACAGAAAATACAAGTATCATCAGCGAATAGTGCGATTTCATAGTTAGCGAGTATTGGAAGGTCCGACAAATATATATTAAATAAAAGTGGACCCAAGACGGAGCCTTGGGGAACACCTGCTCCTAGATCTTGGACATCTGAAAGTAACTTTGTATTTTCGAGAAGATAAAAAGGATTGAATTATTTTTATTAAATAAAGCGGAAAGTTGAGCATAAACATTTTATGTAGCAAGCCATTGTGCCAAAGTGTGTCAAAGGCTTTCTCAATATCAAAAAGTACCAAGCCTGTACTTTTTTTCAGCAAGAATTGACTTCTGACATGTTTTACAATGCGGTGAACTTGGTGCACGGAGCTGTGATGTTGCCTGAATCCGAATTGTTCAGGAGGTAACAAATTAATAAGGTTAATGTGAGAGAGTAATTTTGTTTTAATTAACCGCTCAAGGCATTTACTTATCGAATTTAGCAAGCTAATTGGCCTGTAACTATCAGGAAAACAGGGTGCTTTCCCAGGTTTTAAAATCGGAACTACTTTAGCTGTTTTCCACTTGTCAGGGAAATATCCCAGTTTCAGACATCTATTAAAAAGTTGCTGAACGAATTTAATGCCCATTACAGGCAAGTTCTTCAAAAATATATTTTTAACGCAATTAAAACCTGGCGATTTGTTATTTTTTAAAATAGATAATACATCAACCACATCGTAGATACTAATGATATCCGTATTTAGTCCAACATTATTTGCATTAATGTTATTTATTGACCGTTCAACTATTGATTCTCTATAAGGATCACTTGAACCATTTAAATTTGTGAAGCTGTTAGTAAATATATTTGAGAGAGCATTCGCCTTTTCAGAAAAGGAGATCATTACAGAGCTCACAACTTTAAGCGCAGGCAATGCACAGTTTTTTTTTAATTATCTTTATTATGTTCCAAAAGGGTTTACTTCCTTTATCTAATTTTTGAAGCTTTTGGTTCCAAACTTTATTTCTGTAGGAAGAGATAATGTATTTTAAAACGGCATTAAGGTACTTCATATCGTGAAGATGTTGAATGTTTCTGGTTCTAGTCCACTTAGATCTGCAACCATTCCTTACCTTTATAACATTTAATATATAAGATGGGAGGTTGTTGCCAGACTTACGAGATCTGACTTTTTTTGGTACAGCTTGATCCACTGCTTCCAAAACGAATTCAGTGAACTGTTTAACAGCCTCATCAATGTGAGTTGTGCTGTCAGAAAAAGGTGTAGAAGCAGCCAAATTGTTCAGCTTCCGACTGAGATTTCTTTTAAAACAAGACCAATTCGCGTTCTCGTAATCAAAAACCAAGTTCGGATTTTGTACTGGAGAGGAAGGAATATGTAAATTTACTGGAAGATGATCAGAGCTGAGATCATTGTAAGCCATAGGCTGGTCAAACAGATTGTTCGAATTTGTTAAAAAGTAGTCCAACGTTGAAGGGTTAGATTGAGCTTTTGAAGGAAAGTAAGTAGGATGGGGAGGGTACAAAATGTCGAAAGAATGTCTTGATTATAGTCTAGCAATATGTTACCCCACGCATTTGCTCTTATACCATCCCAGGTTCTATGTCTGCAATTTAAGTCTCCACCAACTAAAAGAGTTCCATTAATATTTATCAATTTACGTAGATCATTACTGAACTCAAAACGCTTACGGGTTGATGAAGTACTACCAGGAAAATATACAGAAAAAATTTTAAGTAAAAGACCATTACTGAATGGTATTTCAATGCCAAGTAAAAGTCTGCTTACTCATTCGTACTTGATGAGGTTTGTTTCGAAGAGCAAACCGCTCACGAATTTCAAAAAATTTTTGTCTACTCACGCATGATGAGTCGTCTGACTTGTGTGAATCACTGCAGTTAGCGCATTTGATGTTCTTTGAGTTGCATATGTTTGTTCGATGATTCTGGGAGCAAATAGCACAGTGAGTCCGTACATGGCAATTTATTTCTCTATGCCCGTACATTTTGCAATTGTAGCACTGAGTGATTTTATTTTTCACTCTGCGCGCAAAGTCCCACTTGACTTGAGTTCTGAATCTATTCACATATCGTAGATTTCTTATAGTAATCGAGAAAAAATATATCCATGCGCATTCGCAATGCTTTAAACCATGATATGGAGCTAAAAGATGTTGTTTAATCATAATATTTTATTTTGTACTATAAGTATGCTTGAGTCTGAGGTACCCCACTATGCCCCCCCCCCCATTCTTGAATGTGCTGGATCGGATGGCAATCCGGTACCGTGACAGCGTTTAATCTGCGGTAATCACCACACGGTCTCCAATTTTGATTGTTCTTCTTTTTGACCAAATGCTCTCGAAGACGAAGGTTGACAAATACCTAGTTGCATCCTATGCTGGAGCTCAATTTTAGTTACTTTATGCCTAGAAGGGTGGAGCCGTCTAGGCCTCGAAACTCGAAGTTGAACTTTTTTAACAATGCGATGAACGGTTATGTGTTTGATTTGTGCAAAATAGTCTGGCTCTTCTGTTAAACTTGGAAACTTTTTTTCGTCGAAGGTCGAGAGTCCACAATTTCAACAGACCACACGTCACTTTCGTTTGCATTAACGAGCAAACCAGAACGAAGTCCCTGGCAAACACGTCACCTAGACTTCATTTGTCAGTTTATTTCTGATATCCAGCACATCAAGGGCAAAGAAAATGTCGTTGCTGATGCCCTTTTCCGCATTGGCGAAATCGTCGCTAACAAGAGTCTCGAACTTGACTTAGAAACAATTGCCAAGCTACAATTCACCGATGAAGAGTTGCAAGAACTTCTCAAAAATGAAAATTCGGAGAAATCTTCTTTTCTACAAACCGAGCTTACATTTCCCAACGTAGAAATCTTCTGTGAAACTTCAACTAACACAAATTGGCCTTACATTCCTTCCTTGTGCTCTACGATTCAATGTTTTCACCATCCTTCATGGAATCTCCCATCCAAGGATACGTGCACACGAAAACTAATTTCAGATCGATACCTCTGGTCTAATATAAACACTTGGGCCAGATTGTATATAGGATGTCAAAAATCCAAGGTTCAGAGACATACCGAATTAGAATACGGTAGATTCAAATTACCAACAGGTCGATTCGATCACATACCAGATTTGGTAGGACGTCTTCCTTCATCAAAAGGTTTTTCCAATATCCTCACTGCCGTAGACGGATTTACACGTTGGCCAGAAGCTTATCCTCTAGTGTATATAACAGCTAGCTCGGTCACAAAAGCATTTGTCGAAAAGTTCATTGCCCGTTTTGGTACTCCGTTAAAAATCACTTCAGACCAAGGAGTCAAAGCTTTTCACTGAACTGTCTAGACTGATAGGTATACACAAGACGCACAAAACTCCATATCACCCACAAGTTAATGGCATGGTTGAGCGTTTCCATAGACAACTAATTGGTTCGTTAAGAGCTAGATACAATACAGTCAATTGGAGCTCAGAACTACCGATCATCCTGTTAGGAATTCGCTTCGAAGACGACTTAAATTCTTCTGCAGCAGAAATGGTTTATGGATAAAATCTGAGACTTCCTGGAGAAATTTTTGTCGGCAACGATTATAAGCAAAGCTCCCCAGACGAATAACTGAACGCACACAAGATCTAATATTTGACATTTATTTTCTCATTGCCTTTTCAACTGGTGATGTGATTGCGCCCCAACCTAAAATTTTATCTTTTAAAAGTTAAATATCATTTTTGTTAGTAGAATAAAGTCTAAAGTTTTTTAAAGCAGAAGTTTTTTATTATAGTCGCATAGACTATATTTTTATTTTTTTTTTATAATTTACGTGCGCCTAAGGGGTTATGATACCCTTTTACTGTTGCCATGGCGCGGGCGGAAAGATAGAAGGAGGAGAAGGGAAAGCATTGTTGTGATGTAGTGCATTTATCACGGACTTAAGAAAAGGCTTACTTTGGTGTATCCTGAGTGATCTGAAAATGGTATGTTAATACTAATGGTAGAAACTTCGTGCCTGACTTTGTTTTTAGAAGATATACTAGCCTTTACAACGGCGTTTAAACGAAGTTGATATCTTGTTTGGATTTTTAGATGTTCAATTTCAAAGCCTGCTCCATTTTCATTGCCCATGCTAATTTTTTACTTTGAGGTCACTTTTCTCCAGAGAATGCCTAATTAACTTAACTATCTTTTTCTTATGAAAGTAGCAATAATAAAAAAAAAATCATCATCAAGTTTGCACAAAAGCCCAGGGATTTTATGATACTTGGGAAAACCTGCAGCCGATGAAATTAAAAAAAAAGAGTTTTCTTGTTTTAAGCTCGAAAGGCTATGAATAAAAATGATTTTGTGTGGTCTTAGGTCATTTTTGTTCTATGTGTGTACGGAAACAGTTATAACAGGTGCTCAAACTGTCCTTATTGGGTTTGTATGCATGCTAGAGCCTGTTTTTGGATTTCAATGCGACTCTTTATTTATCCTAACTGTTGCTTCAGTTTTGTTGACGCTTCGAGAATACACTCTTCCAACTCAATAGAAGTTGCTATTTCGGTTGAACAAACAAGTTTTTCGTTCTTCCCCATACAAAAAAATCAAATACAATAAGGACAGGAGATCTTGCAGGCCAATGGACCATTTCGTGCTATCCAAGGCTTACCGTACTCTTCATCTAGCCCATTCTTAGCCTAATGACTATAGTGGTTTGGAACACCATCCTGTTGGAAATACGATGAAGCTAGTTGAATCAGTGGAATATCCTCTAATAGTTCTGGTAAATTATTTCGCAAAAACTCCAAATATTTTGTAGAATTCAGACTAGGTGGTAGTTAGTAGTTAGTTAGTTATCACTTTATTGTAACTTAAATTGTACATTATTGGTTTTACAGACATTATTGCACATTTTACAGAGATATGGTATTTCACTACCTTACTACTGACAATTTAAAAAATTAGTGAACAATTATTAATGTAAATACAGGCTTAAGAAGGAAAACTACTAAAAAAAACCTTCATTAAATCATTCATCGTGGTAGATAGAAGAGGGGGCAGTAGAAACAACAATTTGGTTTCATTACAATTAATAGCATCATATGTATAATGAAAGAACAAAGAAACAGAAACAAAGTTAATAAATAAATAAATAAATAAATAACAATGAATAAATAAATAAATAAATAAATAAATTGTTTAATAAATAAATTTGTAATAAGTAATTAATAATTAGTTGTTGAGAGCTGAAACCAATTTATTGCTAGACATGCTACGTAATATTTTGTACTTTTCATTCAGTTTGGCAATGCGGTCTTTAATTTTTTCAACATTAGTTCTAATGTGCAGCTCGTTAGTGGAGTAGTCCCAAGGCAGTTTCCAAATCAGTTTTAATAATTTATTTTGTGCTCTTTGAAGTTTGAGGAGGTGACTTTTGGCACAGTTCCCCCAGACAGGAGATCCGAGACAAAGAATTGACTGGAAAATGGTTTTGAAAATGATCATATTATTTTCTCTGCTCAAATCTGTCTTCCGATTTATAAATGGATAGAGAACTCTTGTTATTATATTGGTCTTATTTATCGTTTCTTTAATATGCAATCCGAAATTTAATTGTTTGTCCAGGTGTATCCCAAGATATTTGACATTAGGTTTCCACTCAGTAAAAACATTATTTATAGAAAGGCTGTTGCTTGGCAAGAAACAGGCTTTTCTTTTATGGGTAAAAAAGATAGCCTGGGTTTTTGAAGCATTAATTTTAATTTTCCAATTGTTTAAATAGGTTAGTTGTGTATTTATTGCAGATTGTAAATTGGTTTCAATATTGAAACAGAAAATACAAGTATCATCAGCGAATAGTGCGATTTCATAGTTAGCGAGTATTGGAAGGTCCGACAAATATATATTAAATAAAAGTGGACCCAAGACGGAGCCTTGGGGAACACCTGCTCCTAGATCTTGGACATCTGAAAGTAACTTTGTATTTTCGAGAAGATAAAAAGGATTGAATTATTTTTATTAAATAAAGCGGAAAGTTGAGCATAAACATTTTATGTAGCAAGCCATTGTGCCAAAGTGTGTCAAAGGCTTTCTCAATATCAAAAAGTACCAAGCCTGTACTTTTTTTCAGCAAGAATTGACTTCTGACATGTTTTACAATGCGGTGAACTTGGTGCACGGAGCTGTGATGTTGCCTGAATCCGAATTGTTCAGGAGGTAACAAATTAATAAGGTTAATGTGAGAGAGTAATTTTGTTTTAATTAACCGCTCAAGGCATTTACTTATCGAATTTAGCAAGCTAATTGGCCTGTAACTATCAGGAAAACAGGGTGCTTTCCCAGGTTTTAAAATCGGAACTACTTTAGCTGTTTTCCACTTGTCAGGGAAATATCCCAGTTTCAGACATCTATTAAAAAGTTGCTGAACGAATTTAATGCCCATTACAGGCAAGTTCTTCAAAAATATATTTTTAACGCAATTAAAACCTGGCGATTTGTTATTTTTTAAAATAGATAATACATCAACCACATCGTAGATACTAATGATATCCGTATTTAGTCCAACATTATTTGCATTAATGTTATTTATTGACCGTTCAACTATTGATTCTCTATAAGGATCACTTGAACCATTTAAATTTGTGAAGCTGTTAGTAAATATATTTGAGAGAGCATTCGCCTTTTCAGAAAAGGAGATCATTACAGAGCTCACAACTTTAAGCGCAGGCAATGCACAGTTTTTTTTTAATTATCTTTATTATGTTCCAAAAGGGTTTACTTCCTTTATCTAATTTTTGAAGCTTTTGGTTCCAAACTTTATTTCTGTAGGAAGAGATAATGTATTTTAAAACGGCATTAAGGTACTTCATATCGTGAAGATGTTGAATGTTTCTGGTTCTAGTCCACTTAGATCTGCAACCATTCCTTACCTTTATAACATTTAATATATAAGATGGGAGGTTGTTGCCAGACTTACGAGATCTGACTTTTTTTGGTACAGCTTGATCCACTGCTTCCAAAACGAATTCAGTGAACTGTTTAACAGCCTCATCAATGTGAGTTGTGCTGTCAGAAAAAGGTGTAGAAGCAGCCAAATTGTTCAGCTTCCGACTGAGATTTCTTTTAAAACAAGACCAATTCGCGTTCTCGTAATCAAAAACCAAGTTCGGATTTTGTACTGGAGAGGAAGGAATATGTAAATTTACTGGAAGATGATCAGAGCTGAGATCATTGTAAGCCATAGGCTGGTCAAACAGATTGTTCGAATTTGTTAAAAAGTAGTCCAACGTTGAAGGGTTAGATTGAGCTTTTGAAGGAAAGTAAGTAGGATGGGGAGGGTACAAAATGTCGAAAGAATGTCTTGATTATAGTCTAGCAATATGTTACCCCACGCATTTGCTCTTATACCATCCCAGGTTCTATGTCTGCAATTTAAGTCTCCACCAACTAAAAGAGTTCCATTAATATTTATCAATTTACGTAGATCATTACTGAACTCAAAACGCTTACGGGTTGATGAAGTACTACCAGGAAAATATACAGAAAAAATTTTAAGTAAAAGACCATTACTGAATGGTATTTCAATGCCAAGTAAAAGTCTGCTTACTCATTCGTACTTGATGAGGTTTGTTTCGAAGAGCAAACCGCTCACGAATTTCAAAAAATTTTTGTCTACTCACGCATGATGAGTCGTCTGACTTGTGTGAATCACTGCAGTTAGCGCATTTGATGTTCTTTGAGTTGCATATGTTTGTTCGATGATTCTGGGAGCAAATAGCACAGTGAGTCCGTACATGGCAATTTATTTCTCTATGCCCGTACATTTTGCAATTGTAGCACTGAGTGATTTTATTTTTCACTCTGCGCGCAAAGTCCCACTTGACTTGAGTTCTGAATCTATTCACATATCGTAGATTTCTTATAGTAATCGAGAAAAAATATATCCATGCGCATTCGCAATGCTTTAAACCATGATATGGAGCTAAAAGATGTTGTTTAATCATAATATTTTATTTTGTACTATAAGTATGCTTGAGTCTGAGGTACCCCACTATGCCCCCCCCCCCATTCTTGAATGTGCTGGATCGGATGGCAATCCGGTACCGTGACAGCGTTTAATCTGCGGTAATCACCACACGGTCTCCAATTTTGATTGTTCTTCTTTTTGACCAAATGCTCTCGAAGACGAAGGTTGACAAATACCTAGTTGCATCCTATGCTGGAGCTCAATTTTAGTTACTTTATGCCTAGAAGGGTGGAGCCGTCTAGGCCTCGAAACTCGAAGTTGAACTTTTTTAACAATGCGATGAACGGTTATGTGTTTGATTTGTGCAAAATAGTCTGGCTCTTCTGTTAAACTTGGAAACTTTTTTTCGTCGAAGGTCGAGAGTCCACAATTTCAACAGACCACACGTCACTTTCGTTTGCATTAACGAGCAAACCAGAACGAAGTCCCTGGCAAACACGTCACCTAGACTTCATTTGTCAGTTTATTTCTGATATCCAGCACATCAAGGGCAAAGAAAATGTCGTTGCTGATGCCCTTTTCCGCATTGGCGAAATCGTCGCTAACAAGAGTCTCGAACTTGACTTAGAAACAATTGCCAAGCTACAATTCACCGATGAAGAGTTGCAAGAACTTCTCAAAAATGAAAATTCGGAGAAATCTTCTTTTCTACAAACCGAGCTTACATTTCCCAACGTAGAAATCTTCTGTGAAACTTCAACTAACACAAATTGGCCTTACATTCCTTCCTTGTGCTCTACGATTCAATGTTTTCACCATCCTTCATGGAATCTCCCATCCAAGGATACGTGCACACGAAAACTAATTTCAGATCGATACCTCTGGTCTAATATAAACACTTGGGCCAGATTGTATATAGGATGTCAAAAATCCAAGGTTCAGAGACATACCGAATTAGAATACGGTAGATTCAAATTACCAACAGGTCGATTCGATCACATACCAGATTTGGTAGGACGTCTTCCTTCATCAAAAGGTTTTTCCAATATCCTCACTGCCGTAGACGGATTTACACGTTGGCCAGAAGCTTATCCTCTAGTGTATATAACAGCTAGCTCGGTCACAAAAGCATTTGTCGAAAAGTTCATTGCCCGTTTTGGTACTCCGTTAAAAATCACTTCAGACCAAGGAGTCAAAGCTTTTCACTGAACTGTCTAGACTGATAGGTATACACAAGACG
Organism: Volucella zonaria; assembly: GCA_963966105.1. Classification (NCBI taxonomy): domain Eukaryota; kingdom Metazoa; phylum Arthropoda; class Insecta; order Diptera; family Syrphidae; genus Volucella; species Volucella zonaria. The sequence continues at coordinate 3,603,537 of OZ014535.1, read as the reverse complement.
CACAAAACTCCATATCACCCACAAGTTAATGGCATGGTTGAGCGTTTCCATAGACAACTAATTGGTTCGTTAAGAGCTAGATACAATACAGTCAATTGGAGCTCAGAACTACCGATCATCCTGTTAGGAATTCGCTTCGAAGACGACTTAAATTCTTCTGCAGCAGAAATGGTTTATGGATAAAATCTGAGACTTCCTGGAGAAATTTTTGTCGGCAACGATTATAAGCAAAGCTCCCCAGACGAATAACTGAACGCACACAAGATCTAATATTTGACATTTATTTTCTCATTGCCTTTTCAACTGGTGATGTGATTGCGCCCCAACCTAAAATTTTATCTTTTAAAAGTTAAATATCATTTTTGTTAGTAGAATAAAGTCTAAAGTTTTTTAAAGCAGAAGTTTTTTATTATAGTCGCATAGACTATATTTTTATTTTTTTTTTATAATTTACGTGCGCCTAAGGGGTTATGATACCCTTTTACTGTTGCCATGGCGCGGGCGGAAAGATAGAAGGAGGAGAAGGGAAAGCATTGTTGTGATGTAGTGGTTTGAAACTCAGGTGTGTTTGGTTTCGATATTGACTCGCCAGGGGTGGGTGTCCGAATAGGACGGAGAATTTTTCTTCACTCGGAATGATTCAGGTTGTGAATTTTAACGGTTGATTTGTGCTTGAAAACCCTACAACAGCCAAATCTACATGTCAGTGTTATGCCTTCACACGCAGATTTTTCTGACTGAGTTCCAATTACACAAATGAAAACTTTGTCGTGGCTAGGATTCGAACCTTGACCCTCGGAGTGAGAAGCGATTGCTCAGTTCAGTTCAGTTTCAGTTTAAATGCATTTTTATTTATTTTACTTAATTTACTCTTACATGCTAGACAGAAAAATGCTTAAAAATTAGCTTAAAAAACTTACAAATAATCTTATTCTAACATACTGGCCCCATGCGGGCACTCTAAGTTAAACCTAACACTTAAACTAAGTCTTTCGACGGATCTTACAGTCTATATTTAAAATTATATTTAACATTACAACTAAAACTAAGAAAAATTAATTTTAAGTAAAAACTTAGTATATGGACATTTTTTTTAATTAAACTTACAGACTACCTAAAAAATAAATCTTAATCTACTTAACCTACTTACATATAATATTCATACACACATATATACAATACAGAATACATACACACTTCATATATACATATATGCATATACACACATATATATATATATATATATATATATATATATATATTTATATATATATATATATATTTTTTTATCATTTTTTATTTTTATTTATTATTTTTTTTTTGCTTTTATATATATTTTTTTCTTAAAATCTAACTTAAACCTACCTAAAACTATATAAGCCGGCCATGGCTAAAAAAACAAAAACAAAAATTAGGCTGGGCCACTCTGCTTCACATGAAGCTACGCATCACTGGAGGAGTTCGACGACGAAACATCCTCGCCTTCATCAAGCCACCAAAATTGCTGGTGCTGCTGAGCAACATCCCTCCTATCACGGCTTCCTACCGCCCTACTGAACCGGAGACGCTCCGCACTGCCATGTGCGACGTCTCTGTCGTAGTTGAGTCGCCTGTCCGCAGCTGTTCGAGCGACGTGGAAGATTAGCGGCACCGCCAATCTGTCCTGGATCAGACCTTTACTATCTAGATAGAGGAACGCTTCTGGAGGAATAAAGCCGTCAAGGCGAGCTCTCTCGTGATACATATAATTGGGGTAGTAAGCCCCTGAGATCAGGTTGTTCGATGAGGTCATTGCTCTTGCAATGTGCCTTCGAGTCAACTTAATGACGAAATTGTCCACTCTTATCAGGTTCGCCCTATTCTACAAGACCTCATTAGGATAGAATTTTATGTACTCAGACTCTGGTGTTCTGTATAAGCGAAGACAAGTCCTAAGACAAGCCCTCTCAAACACCCGAATCTTTTCCAATAAACTTGCTCTCACGTTGAACCACACGGGACACCCAAATACAAGCATGGGCCTGATAAGGGCCATGTAACAGATTACCTTCACCCTCGCATTGAGTTGGCTGCTATAAAACAGTCTCTTTGTAAGGGCAAAAGCACCTCTGGCTCTGGCCAGAGCAACATCTATATGTTTGTTAAAATACAGATATTGATCTAGCCAGATCCCAAGGTATCTGACTACATTTCGACAAGCAAGTGGCTGTCCACGTTGTCCGACGATAGAGAACTTTCGCCAATTCTTTCTGGTATCCCTAGAGGCCCCAGACAAAGGCGTCCTAAACAGAGTGGTTTCCGACTTCTGGAAGTTGATTTTCAACTTCCAGTCATCGCAATATTGTTTAATTTTATCGAAGTCACGCTGCAAAAGTATGTTAATGACCTCAATCTTTGGACCCGATCTGTACGCGATTAAGTCGTCTGCGTACGCTATGGCATGGTGAAGTGAACCTATCAGATCACTTGTGTAAATGTTGAATAGGATCGGCGAATTTACCGCACCCTGTTGCAGACCGTTTTTAATGTTAAATGTTCCAGCAGAAGTCACATCGCCATTCTTCACGATGAACTGTCTACTGGAGAGCATATCAAAAAGAATATACAGCAGTGGTTTACTAATGCCCAACCTGTCCAGCTTGAAAAAGAGTCCCTCTAACCATACGGTATCGAAGGCCTTCTCCAAGTCAATCAGGCAGGCACCAGTGCACTGGTTCTTGCCTTTGTTCCATTGGATATCAGAAACCAGTTTCGACACAGCATGAATGATAGCATGCCCCGCCTTGAAACCGAACTGATTATCCGGAACGATATGTTTGTCCTCAACCCACTTAGTCAGGACTCTATTGATTACCTTCTCGAAAACCTTACTGATGTTTGGAAGAAGACTGATCGAGCGGAGATTCGCCGGATTGGAAGTATCTTTATCCCTTTTAGGTATGGGATGTACCACCGCAGTTTTCCAATGCGCTGGATAATGTGCATTATTCATTGCATTATTAAACAGGGTGGTATAAATGTTCACCGCTTCTAGAGGGAGATGTCGAAGCACGATGTTCGGTATTTCATCGGTTCCCACTGATTTCTTACTTCTAAGCGATTCGAAGATCGTTTGGAGCTCCTCCTTCGAAATGAAAGGGGGTAGTACCCTATCGTTGGCGATGACGTTATTTGACCTATTCTCGTCACTAAACTGGGTGAAGCCCGAGTTCTCGAACCGCCAATTCTCTATTTCATTTCGAAGGTAGAAATTGTGCACAAGGACTCGATTCTCCAGGTCGTGGTAAGAAGCGATTGCTAGTACCACTACACCATGGCCACCCCGTACGGGTACCTGAAACGTGTTATTTTGTGAGAACTCAATTAAAATATCATTTTTTTTTAATGTAAACATTTTGGGAATTTGTGTATTTTGTGCTGAATTTGTTTAACCGTCTTGTTGCGGTAAATTTTCCTGCAAAAAGTTTGGCTCTCTTTTCTTTGCCAGTCCCGTCGGCCCCTCTTTTCATTGAATGGGAACACTGAGCTCTGGCGGAGGTGGAGGGCACCCATGGCCCCATCAGCCAGTGGCCCACCAACCCTAGACCTCGGAAAACAACCCAAATAGGTTCCATGGACGGTTGGTTCTCCCCGCAGAAGAGAATGTTCGCTCGGTGAATCCCTAAGGACAGTAGGGAGATTCACGCCGAACGACGATAGACGGGGGACTCGCAACGGGCTGCATCAGACAGGACGTCTGCAAGTCGCAAGAGCGATGTGCCGCATCAAACAATAACTTCGCTTAGGATCCCGCTATCGCAGCTGTGGGTTCTTCCAGGTTGCACTTTAATATCAGCTAAAGCTGGGTAAACAAAAATGGCCGCCACTTGATTTTTCACGAAAGTTTATCGAGGACAAAAAAAGAAAAATCTTCCCCGAAAAAAAATTACGCAACAAAAAAAAGCAATAAATAAAAAAAACAGATTTCCCACTAGGTTATAAAAGCGCCGTTACAGCTCGACGATTTATTTGTGTTGGAGTAGAGTGTAGAGTGACCCACTATTTCTACCGTCCTGAAAAGCACAAAAACGCCAGCTAACGGGTCGCATGTTCCGTCTGTTCTCGGGAATCCTAACGCACGCGCTGCCGCCGGAGTCTTCAATTCACAACGTGGGGAATCCGACTGTCTGATTAAAACAAAGCATTGTGGTGGCCCTAACGGGTGTTAACACAATGTGAATACTGCCCACTGCTCTGAATATCAAAGTGAAGGAATTCAAGTAAGCACAAGTAAACGGCGGGAGTAAGTATGACTCTCTTGTTGACTCTTGTGATAAGGAGAGGTGTTTCAAAATCGCTCTGACAAAAGAGTCTAAGTCGGGAAAATCGTGTAATGGCAGGTGTACTTGGTAACAAGTTAATCGGCCCTTCAAACTACCACCCAGGCTGAATTCTACAAACTGTTGCAGCAGTTTCACATTATTATTAATATGATTATTACATTATTTGAAACTTAAAATAATAAACTGAGCAAATACTCGACATGTAAACAAACAAAAACGTGTACTAAAAACGTTAAAGTAAACACAAATTATTGGAACATAACCGAAACTTCAGTTGTTACTATACTATAGTAAATAGGAAAATATTCAGGAATAAAAAAAAACTCAACTTTATAAGGTTAGAAAAGGCGGCTGTTTTATTTTACCCAGTTTATACAGTATTTCATAATAGACAGTATTTTTCACACAGTTTTTAAACAGTTTATTTCATTTAAAGCAACATTTAACTTTAACCGAATTAACGGCTTACATTTGGTCCTTTGATCCGGATAGAAAAAAATAATCAGCATACCATTTGCGGTGTTAAATTTATAAAGTGGCCCCTTAATCTCAAATAACAAATTTAATAAACAAAAGTTGCTACTAAGCAATCAGAGGAATCAGACAGGGAGAAATTCAAGGAGTGTGACTCAACAAAAGGATTCTAAAGCAGAGCTTTTAAAAAGTGACATAAAGGAAATCATAATAATTTAGAACACAAAATCCAAAGTGAGTACAATTTGCTCGTTTCGCAAATTACTAAAATAACGTTTGACAGTTGAAGTAGAAGATGTCCAGAAGAAATCTTCTATAATAGTTTCTAAAGTGGCGGCTAATCGCAATATATTAAATTCCAAAAAGTTGTCGTTTGAATATTTAAAAGTCGTGTTTATCATTCTATTGATATTAATTCTTAATCCTCGAATTATTTGCACCCTAATTTGCTAAACGAAGTCTTCTTTGTAAATTGTTGTTGTAACGCTAGCTAGTGATTGTCAATATGCAGTCTGACTTACAAAGTGCTGGGGAAACAAGGCTAACGTCGAGAAATAAACCAATAAATTTTTTTTTTCTTGGAGCTCCGTTTAACAAAGCAAATTGAAGAAAGTAAAACCGAGTTTATAAAACAGCTTGAAGAAAGTAATGCTCAGCTGAAATTGACTATCATGAAGACTCAAAAACAACTAGATTGCTTTAACCAACAGCTCAAATCTACGATCCTTGAGACTCATAATCTGCTTAAAACGTTGGAAAAGGCTGTCACTGGCTTCAATAATCGCTTTGAGGATGTCAACCGATCCGTTGCAGCCCTCACAGTACGCATCGAAGTACTCGAACAGACATCAGAGTCTATTTATTGTAAACAGCTACAAAGTGATATTCGTTCTCTACAAGGGAAAATTGATGATTTGGAACGCGAAAAGTTGTCTACTGCTGTTATTTTGCGTGGTGTTCCAGTAAACGACATTGAAGATCTCCATCATCCATCCATCCATTTTCACTGCCTTATGTACTTCGGTTGATTGCACACAAACACCAGTGCCAAAGGAAATTGTTCGCACTAAAACCAAAACCATTTCAGATTGCCCAGCAATTATAGTAAAATTTTCTTCAACAGCTGATAAAATTAAATTGCTGAAAACCGTAAACTATGCATACAAGAAAACAAAAAAGTCGCTTGGTTTACATAATGTTATCTTGCAATCCGACGTTTCAATCTACCTCAATGAAAGTCTTTCTGCAGTCAATCATGCAGTCTATCGGAAAGCTTTCCAATTAAAACATCAAAAGCAGCTGACATCTGTATTCACCCGAGGTGGGCGTGTTTATGTGCGTGTGAAACCAAACGAAAAAGCATTTTTGGTAAATTCTATACACAACTTGGATTCATTTGCCGCCATCGAAGAATATGGGGCAACTTTCCGTTGGTACCATTAATGGGTGATATCGGTATATGAAATCTATCCGTAGGCAATGGCTCAAATGATAACCTACGCGTTCTTCTTAAAATCTTTTGTGAACAGCAAGAAGGCCTTAGAGTATGCCACATCAATGCACAAAGTTTATCGGGGAATATTGACGAATTTAGATATCTTTTTTTTGTCTGTTTCTCTTTTAATCTAGTCACCAGTAATAAACAATCGGCTTATACATTCAGGGACTTTAAAAATCTAAATGTGGAGCAACTTGAACAAGACCTCCTTTGCCTTGATTGGCATAACGTATTTTTTGAAACATCGGTCGATGCCCAAGTTGAATTTCCCCATTACAGCTCTTCGGTAAACATGTTCCACTAAAAAGGAAAACTGTCAAATGTAATAACATACTCGTAAAGTGGTTTACCTCTGAAATTTTTGAGCTAAGAAACAAGCGTGATGCTGAATTCAAAAAATGGAAACGATTTCGGATTCCCGAATACCATGACAGTTATCGGTTGTTACGTAACATAGTTAACTCGAAGATAAAAGAAGCCAAACGTCGCTATTATGCCAAGCACTTGGATCATAAACTTCCAACCAAAACACTTTGGACAAACTTACGAGAATTAGGTGTAGGTAGTAACTTGAAGTCCATGGTAGACCAGGTCGATCCTAACGAACTAAACAAAGAATTCACAACGTTCAAGCGATGTTGCGCCCAAATGGAAACAATATCCAAACGCCACACGCTGGCTTATTTGAATTTCGCCGAGTGGAACAAATTGATGTTGCTAGAGCTGTGTTAAAAATTAAATCTAACGCTGTTGGTGTCGATAACATCCACCCAACTTTTATCAAATTAATATTACCCTATATACTTCCAGCTTTAACTATATTTTCAATAATATAATAACAAGATCCACTTTTCCGTGTGCTTGGAAGCAAGCTAAGATTATACCAATCCCCAAAAGGAAAGCAGTAGGCAACTCGTCAACTGAATATAGACCTATCGCTATACTTCCATATTTGTCAAAAATATTTGAAAAATTTATACACCATGAAATATCTAGTTTTCTTCAACAAGAACAAGTTCTTTGCGCCTACCAGTCTGGATTTCAGAAACACCACAGCTGCACATCAGCTCTTCTAAAAGTATCCGACGACATGAGAGTTGCAATAGACAAGAAACAAATCACCCTTATCGCTCTCCTAGATTTTTCTAAGGCCTTTGACACCGTTGATCATGAACTACTTGTATCAAAATTGATAAACTTCTATAATTGCTCTACATCAGCCGCTAATCCCATACGGTCCTATCTGGTTGAAAGAAAACAAGCAGTTCATGTAAGCAATGCTGTGTCAGATTATATTGCAATTTTAGTTGTTGTTCCACAAGGATCCATTTTATGTCCCCTACTTTTGGCAATTTTTATTAACGATCTTCCCAAATGCATTAAAAGTTCAAATTTTCATATGTTTGCTGACGATATCCAGCTCTATTTAAGCTTTGAGAATGATCTTATTGATCATGCCACTTTGAAATTTAATGACGACCTAAAACGTATTCATTGCTGGGCAGATGAAAACTTTCTGCAGCTTAAGCCAAGAAAAACGAAGTGTTTTCTCATAAATAGAAATCCGTTATCTCTTATTAACGTTCCTCAAGTATACCTTGGTAATGAACCTATGGAATTTGTAAACAAAGCCAAAAATCTTGGTATTTGGTTCAATACAAAATTAACCTGCGACGACCACGTTTGCTCAATTGTGGAAAAAATATACGGATGTCTTAGAAATCTCTCCCAATCTCAAAACTTCACACCAGTAAATACGAAGCTCATGTTGGTCAAGGCCGTGCTCATTCCGGCGCCTTTGCTAGACGTAAGCTCAACATTGCTTTTAACAATGTTGTGCGATACGTATACGGCCTAAATCGTTTTGCTCATGTGTCGGCTTATACCAAAAATATTCTTGGTTGCACACTTGACCGATATTTTGACTACTGCACAATCAAATATCTACACAGGATTATAATCAACCAACAGCCCCAATACTTATATGATAAACTAAGGTTTTCGCATTCAAGTAGATCTTTAAATTTAATCGTACCTCCTGTTGCTTATCAAGTTACCGAACGACAGTTTTTCATTCACGTCATTCGCCTTTGGAACTCACTCCCCCTTAATATCAGACGACTCTACAATACAAATAGCTTTAGTGAAACTCTCTTTCGAATATAAATTCCACACCATACAAATATCTTATTTTAATTGTTCAAGGAAGCTTATAAATTTTTAATTGTATTTTTTTTTTCCTCTTTCAAACACATGTTAATATTTTAAAGTTTACTTTATTGAGATGAATTGAAATTTTAGTTTAATCTTAAATCCCCTATTAATTGTATCACATTTATAGCTTAAAGATTTGCATGGTCTATTATAAATGTCGTTGTTATACTGCAATAAAAATACTAAAATACTGGAATACTGAAATACTGAAATGGATATATTAAAATTAATTATAAAAACCTGCAAATAAAGTCTCAAAAGACTTTGAAGATTTTAAAAAAGCCCTACTCGTCGTAAGAAAAATTACGTTAGTACGCTCCTCGATCTCTTAGAAATTAATTTATCGAATATTGAAAAAAGATATGAGGGAATTTATAATAATAAGGAGATTGAGAAGGAAGTTTTGGAGCAATTAGATTGTACATATGATGAGGCAAAAGAAGTCTACATTCTATACAAGTAACAACTTTTAGATGAGCTGCAGGAACTTGAAACATCCACTTAAACGAACCGTGAAGCGTGTTCACATCCGTCAGAGCCTAAGAGGTCCCATGAGGTTCACCTTCCGAAAATCCATCTGCCTTCATTTACAGGGGAATATGAGAACTGGCTTTCATTCTACGACCAATTTATTTCACATAGCAACACATGCTTATCTAAAATAGAAAAACTACATTATTTAAAATCATGCTGTAAAGAAAGTGCTGGTACATTACTTGATCACGTCAGTGTGGATGACGTTAGTTACGACCAAGCGTGGGAACTTTAAAAATCCCGCTATGATTTCAAACGGATTTTATTGAATCAGGGATTGAAGTTGTTTTATGATCTGCCAGTCGTTCACGAAGAATCTGCCATCGGAATCCGTGAACTTTTGGATAACTCGACGAAAATTTTACATTCGCTGAAGAGTCTCGACTTGCCAGTGCAAGTAATGTAATTATCACTTTTTTTTCTGTTAAAGAAACTTCCAAAATCGACTCAGTCATCGTTTGAGTCTTCTCTTTCTTGGGACAAACAAGGAAATTCCAATTTTCAAAGAATTTTCGGAGTTTCTAGAAACAAAATTTCGAACATTAGAGATTGTGGATCAGCAACAAAACACAAAGCCCCCAACACAAAAAAGGTCTCACAAGAACGTCTTCCATGCCAATACGGTGGCAAAGGAAAATTTCAGTTGCAAGGTTTGCCACGAAGGTATTCATTCATTACGAGTCTGTAACAAATTTTCAAATATGGATATTAAAACCAGGCAGCGTGTTGTTAAACAATTAGGTAATTGCTTTAATTGTTTGGCCTATAGCCACAAAACGAATAGTTGTCCAAGCAACAAATCCTGCCATTTTTGCAAAAAGCGACACAATACCTTGCTTCACTTTGACACCAACAATAATTCAAACCTTTATAAGCCTCACTCACAATCAGCCTTTTCTTCTAATCAGCTACCAACCAATTACAACACACAGAAAACATTATCTCGCTCTAGTCAAATACACAACACCAACAAATTCCCCCCTGCTCAGGTATCGTCGCACCCATCCACTCATATCTACACAAATAATATTAACAAAACATTTACGCCCCAAAACCCAAACACACAGAACAAATATCAATATGAAACACATCATACCAAACGCAGCTTCTTCAACACTAACGATTATGCCAACACACAAGTTTTATTGGCAACACCTATCGTCAAGGTGAAATCTGCTAATGGCGACTACATTAGCTTGCGAGCTTTGTTTGATCCGGGGTCGCAAGCAACTTTTATCACCGAATCAGCGGTACAACTTTTAAGGTTGAAGAAACATAGAACATTCTTTGATATCGAAGTTTTAGGACAAGTTAAAAATGGTTCCTGTCAAAATTTTCTTGAACTCAACCTGGGTTCCAAATATTCCGAATTTAGAGCTTCGACACGAGGTAACGTTTATAAAACCGTAACAGGGTTTTTGCCGAGTCGCGAGGTGCACCCAAGTAGATGGACACACCTACAAGGACTGAAATTAGCGGATCCTACCTTTAACCGACCCTCCAGTATCGACTTGCTGTTGGGAAATGAAATATATTGTGAGGCGGTTTTAACTGATATCATAAGAGCAGAGTTAATTGCACCGCACCGATCGCCCAAAAAACTCAGTTTGGCTGGGTAGTATTATGCAAAGTTCCCCTTGAAACACCACTCTCAATTCAGGTGTTCACCCAATTTTCCGGGTGAATTTTGAGGAATCACCATTCGAAAAGGCCCTAATTGAAGAAGAAAATGCTTGCGAGGAACATTTTTTTACAAAATGGCGTTTTGAAGTTGCATTCCCTTTCAAAGAAGGTCAGCGTACAGCACTCATTTCAACCCAAAAGTATGTTCTGTAGGCAGGGAAAAAGACTGTTTACCAACCCAACACTTGACAAGGACTACAATAAATGCATACGGGAATACTTACAACTCAACCAGGTGGAGGAAGTGAACATCACCCAGGACACCACACTTAAATCGCCTTTCCATTATGTTGTTCCACATTATGCCGTCTTCAAGGAATCTAGCACAACCACTTAGCAGCGAGTGGTCTGCAACACTGCATTCAAGACTGCGAAGGGCAGCTCCTTAAACGATCATCTGATGACGGGACCTAAAACACAGACGGATTTTATATCAATTGTTTTAAAATGGAGAACAAACAAAACTACCTTTACAGCAGACATCGAGAAAATGTATCGCCAGATCCAGATTCATCCAGACGATGCATACTACCAACTCCTATATTGGCGAGATGATCCAACAGCTCCAGTCAAACTTTTCAAAGTAAAGGTCTTAATGTTTGGCATATCTCCTGCTCCATATCTGGCGAATAGTACCTACTTCTTTCAGCTGGCTCACAACCTCTTTACGAATTTTGGCTTATGTGAAAAGATTCACCAACAACACTCGGAAAACAGAAAACTTAAGGTTAAAATCAATTTTGAATGGTACAGCAGCGAATGTTTGCTGATCTCTTCAATGAGTTGCGTAAAAATAAGTCAACCAAGGTGCACAAAATTCTCAACCTTTTTGTCGATGGAGAACAAATGATAAGAATAGTAGGCAGATTAAAAAATTCTGCTTTGACTTATGACCAAATGCATCCCATGATTTTAAAACCAGACCACCACTTCACGAGACTCATCGTCGACAATGCACATGAGCAAACGCTTCATGGTGGCCTACAACAAATGACCGCTTACCTGCGACATAAATTTTTTATTTTTAATGCAAAAAGAATTGTGAAAAAACACATCTACCAATGCACCTGTTGGAGTGTGTAGGGTATATCTAGTTTCTATGAAAAGTGTGGGGTAAAATGAAATTGCGGATTTTAATAAAACACGTCCTTTCTTGTTGAAGAATCACAGCAAAAAGAATCTTTATTCTTGCTCCGGAAATTAGTTCCATCTTTAATTACAATACTAAGTGTCATACAATAGAAATCAGAACTTTACGTTACGTTTACTAATTTACATTTTAGATCAAGTTCAATTTACATAGTTTATCTTAATTTTAAATAAAGATTGTAATTTTAAGGAAAGTAATTAATTTCTAGTTTCAACAAGCCAAAGATAGTAATTGCACTTATAAAAGTATATTGTACTTCCGAACATCCTCCCGCCCGGGGGACGATTTTCGTCCGCAAGTGTTCTCGATCATGATCATGACCTTACTGTACCCAATTGCAGTTGGAGTATGTCGTACTTCTTCTGGCATAAGAGTTGTGTGTTGTGGGAGTGCGAGTGTGTTGATTATCTGCATGTAAATGAGACAAAATAGTGTAAGTTAAGAATTTGAAACATCATATGTAGGTGACAAGGATGACGATATAACAAACGAGCAACAAAGGGAGATGAAATATGTGTAATTTGCCTAGTGCAATAGTTTGTTTTGATCACTGGCCAAAACTAGGTCAGTTTGTGTCGGTCTTCGGTTGTTTTTTTTTAGTTTATTTCGTTAATTTTTACCCTGTCTGTTTTTTTTTGTTTTATTGTGAATCAAAAGGTAAGTGTTATTTATTTAATTAAGTGTTATTTCGCGAAATTCGAGTTCGTTTGAGTTGTGAACACCGGCGCGAATACACAATCGTATATACATATACTGCGTGTGTATATATTGATATACATCGTTTGTTTTTGATTTCACGGAAGTGATATTCTAGTGGAAGTGCAAAAAAAATAAAAGAAAAAATAAATTGGAAATGCAAAAACAAATTCATTCCATTTATTTCCCACTAAATTGCATACAATTTGTGGTGTCGTCGATGTGCAACGAAATTTTCGCGAACCTTTTGTTGTTACAATGATGGCCGAATTAGCTGTCAAGCTGTGTGTAGTGTTTGCATCTTTAAGTAAAGCCAAGAAGCCTTCTATTGAATTGTTGTTGCAATTCATCTGGAGTAAGTTTTTTTTTACATATTTTTTGTTTGCAAGAACACTCCCCGCGAATCGAACAAAGTTCCCAAAGTCGGCATAAGATACCCACGAAGAGCGCGGAGAAAGTGGCATGAAATCCGGGCACCACAAGATAAAACGTCTTTCAATAGGCTCTGCAACTTGTTGAAAAAATCGATCAAGGACTTCAATAATCAAGGTAGTAATAACTATCTTGAAAGACTCACAGCGACAAAGAATACCAACTACTCCATATGGAGAGCCGTTAAAAGTCCCAAATACATGTGGCGCCAATAAGAAGAAACCAGGATGACTGGGCGAAAGAATATAAGGAAAAAGCTAGTGCTTTCGCCGACCATCTTGCAGAAACATTTAAACCATTCGACGGGGAAGTGCTTCCAGAGAATGTCAATACGCTAGACGTGACGACAAACTTTCCAGTAGAAAAGGCTACAATTAGGGAAATTAGACCAGTTATAGACACGCTTAAGCCCAATAAAGCCCCGGGATATGACTTAATAACGGGGGAGATACTTAAAGCGTTGCTGAAAAAAGGTTTGCTAAAGCTGCTCTATCTTATAAATGCCAGCATTAGACTAGAGTATGTACCGCACCAGTGGAAAGTAGCCGAAGTTATTATGGTTCCGAAACCCGGTAAACCGCTGACTGAAGGCAAGTCATATAGAGCAATATCGCTTCTCCCGATTACATCAAAGGTCTTCGAGCGAATCCTTCTTAATCTTCTTAAGCCAATTACCGACACAAATTCCCTCTTGCCTGATCATCAATTTGGCTTTAGAAGCCAACACTCTACAGTTGACCAAGTGCATCGAATAACCGATGTAATTGAACGAGCAATCGAGTGTAAGTTAGTCTGTTCAAGCGCATTCCTTGACGTTTTGCAAGCTTTTGGTAAGGTATGGCACGAAGGCCTAAACTTCGACAAGCCCTACCCCAGCAATTGTCTTGTATTTTAGTTTCATACCTGGAAGACCGACTCTTCCGTGTTAGACACGGAAACGAATATTCCATTTTTAAGACAATAAAGGTGGGGGTGCCGCAAGGAAGTGTACTTGGCCCTCTGCTATATTTGCTTTTTACCCGCGATATACCGCAAACGGACGACACTGTCCTAGCCACATTTGCTGATGACACTGCCATTTTAGCAACGGCTAAAACAGTCGAAGAAGCAACTGCTAAGTTGTAACGTGCCCTTACACGGATTAACAATTGGACAAAGACTTGGCGAATCGCGTTTAATGAAAACAAGTCTGTCCACGTGAACTTCACTCTCAAGAAAATTGAGAATCCACCGGTGTTTATCAACGCAGTACGAATTCCGCGAACGAGGCCAAATATCTCGGTATGACACTCGACGCTAAACATTTAGTCAAGAAAAAACGTAAAGAGCTTGAAATCAAATATAGAGATATTTACTGACTTATTGGAAAGTATTCCAATCTTAGCTTAGTGAACAAACTGCTGCTATACAAGCAAGTGCTAAAACCGATCTGGACATATGGTGTACAACTTTGGGGTTGTACTAAAAATAGTAACATTAATGTATTACAGACATTCCAAAACATTGTTCTTCGAGGTATTGTTAATGCGCCGTGGTACATTAGAAACGATGATATCCACAGAGACTTAGGAGTCGAAAATGTTCAGAACGTAATTAAAATGTTTGCGTGAAAACATAATAATCGATTACAAGGTTATACGAATATTTCTGTTCAACAGATCCTCGACGAGACAAATTTATTGCGCCATCTGAAAAGGACTAAGCCTCTCGATCTAGCGCGGTGATTAGCAGCGCGTAATTTTTCTAAAGTACACAGGAATTTTCAATGGAAAATCGTCTGCAGGATATCTTATAAAAACAAAATAAAATGCGATAGAAGAACTGCTTGTTGAGTGTTAGCTCAGTCGTGGTTTGCATAAGGGAGATGTTTTTTAGTGAGTAAGAATCTCACACTACTATAGGCTCCGGGCCTATAGTGTCTAGGAAGAAAAAAAAAATTATTTTTTGTTTACATTTTGATTTTGTTTATGTAATTTATTTTAAAAATATATTTTATATTAGTTTGAGGTATATATTATTACAAAATAGTGTTGTATTTTAGTGTTGTAAGCTTTAGAATATTTTTTTTTTACATATTTATTGATACCTGTCAAGTGTTGTGTTGTGTTTTGAGTGGACAACGTTGGGATTCAGTTGGAAGTTTCAAATGCCGTCGGGGTTTTGATTCTCCAATTCCCGTCGGCATTTTGGAATCTTGGAACTTCGCGACGTTGTCTGGAATGAATGATTTTGTGTGGTTTAGAGTGGACTGTATGTGTATTGTGCTGTGAAGGAATGAATCTTCGTTATATGTTGTGTATGTTTATTTAGTGTTGACTGAGAAATGTTAGTGAGTGTTTGAGAAAAAAAAAGAGGAAACGGGGTAAAATGTTTTTGTGTTGTGTATAAATAAATGAAAAATTGTATATGTTTATCGTTATTTTAGTGTGAAATCTTTGTTTGGTGTTGTTTGATCATTTTGTATTTCTTTAGTGTTGCTTAGTAGACAACAGATTTTTCCAATTACTAGTTTAAGTTCTCCGGACTTTGTTTTCAAATTGACCACTCGAATTAGTCCGTCGGTTTCGGAATGTGTAGCTATGATTCGTCCGAGTCGCCATTGCAACGGTGGTAGTCTCTCATCTTTAGTGCGAACTAAGTTTCCGCATTTTGGGCCCGGCTCTCGTTTCATCCACTTTGGGCGCTGTTGCATTCTAGACAAGTATTCCGTACTCCACTTGCGCCAGAAATAGTTGGTCATTGAGGTAAGGTTACTTACCCTTTCCAAGGCAGTGTCTTCTTGAGGAATTGCGACATTTCCCTCGCCGATTAAAAAATGTGCTGGTGTCAGCGTTTCCAAGTCTTCGATGTCGTCCGACATTGGCCACAAAGGTCTGGAATTGAGGCAGGCTTCAACCTGAGTAAGTAACGTTGACAGTTCTTCAAATATCAGAGATTCTGCTCCAACCGCTCTTCTGAGGTGATGCTTTACCGATTTCACCCCTGCCTCCCAGAGTACTCCGAAATTAGGAGTAGCAGGGGGAATAAAATTCCACTTTGTGTGCAGCTGAGTCGGTTGTTCATTAACCGAACCCCAGTCAACTTTCGCCTTTTGCAGCATCCACCCTAACTCCATTTCCGCCGCTACAAAATTAGTGCCACGATCACTGTACAGTTCTGCGCATATTCCTCGGCGAGTTATAAATCTTTTGAAAGCCGCTAAAAAGGCCTGTGTCGTAAGGTCTGACACGACCCCCAAATGCACTGCCTTAACTGCTAGGCAAATGAATATTGAAAAATATCCCTTTAACATTTTTGCTCCTCGTCCTTTCCAGGTTTTGTTGTCAAAGGGTCCTGCAAAGTCTACACCCGATCTGGAGAAAGGCCTTGCCATGCGAACCCTTGGCTCAGGTAAGTTTCCCGTGAGTTGTTGCATTGACATTGCTTTGTGACGGAAACAAGTGATACACTCATGCACCGTCTTCTTCACCTTTCTCCTTAAAGAGAAAAATCCAGAACGCTGTGCGGATGTACGCCATCATTAGAGAAACACCACCATGGATTGTGTTTTTGTGTGCATCTCTTATGATAAGGTGTGTGAGATGGTGATCTGGTGCCAAAATAGATGGATGTCTCTGTTCGTCGTCTAAGTTTGAGTTCTGCAATCTTCCTCCAACGCGTAAAATGTCGTCAGCACCTATAAAGGGATTCAAATTCAAAGTACGTTTGGGATATATGTACCTTTTTTGCAACATTCATTTCAGGGAACATTTGTTTTTGTAAGGTTTTTATCAACAATTTCAAAGCCTTGTCAATTTCGTTGACCTTCAATGAACCTTTGTATCTTGTTTCAGTTTTTGCCCGGGAGTTAAACACGAAACGAATGCAATAGGCTAGAATGTGACGAAGCCTTATAAACGACGATTGCCTAAGCATAAGATTGATGACCTCATTGTCTTCATCGTGTTGTTGCGTGACATGGAAAATGTTAGTCGTGTTCTCCTTTCATTGCTCCTTTTGGGTTGAATGGGAATCTCAAAGTTCCAATTCTCTAGTAGGAAACTTGGGGCCTTCCACTATAACCCGTTTTGTTTAATTGCCGAGGCAAAGTCAGCTGGGTTGTGTTGGGTCGGAATGTGTTTCCAATGGCTGCAGTTTGTTAGGCGTTGAATTTACGCTACACGGTTGGCAACGAAGGTTTTCCATCGGTTAGGCGGCGATGTGATCCAATCAAGAGCAATTGTCGAGTCTATACACGCGTGTATCTCCAGATTCGTCAGCTCCAGTGCTTTCTTGGTATAATCAAGTAAAGGGGCAAGAATAACCGCTCCACAAAGCTCAAGTCTGGGTAAGCAAATGGTTTTTAGTGGCGCGATTCTCGTTTTGGCGGGAATCAAGTACTGATGGACGTTACCTCCTTCATCTTCCACACGCAAATAGACTGTCACAAAACCCAAGTAGTTGCAACTTCGTTATGCCTTGGTTGTACATGTACCCAGCGCGGAATCCTTATGTGATGGATCTGAGGAAGATCTTGCTGAATGGTACGCCATCGATCTACCAACTCTTGAGGTATGGGTTCATCCCACGTCACTCCTCGGCACCCTAACTCCTGCATCATAATTTTTGCTTTGATCAGACACGGAGCAATCCAACCCAAAGGATCAAATAGTTTCGCGATTGATGATAGCATGCTTCTCTTTGTTACGACTCCATCATCTAAAAGAGAAATTTTAAAAGAAAAGGCATCTTCTTTTGGCAACCAAAAAATTCCTAGTTTTCTGAATTCATCAACCAATTCGGCGGGCAATGCAAAACCGACATCTCGTTGCTGCGCAGGAATATGACGAAGGATATTTTCCGAGTTACTCGTCCATTTCCTGAGATGGAAACCAGCTGATTGCAGCAGACTCCTAACTTCATTTCTCTTTAGCACTGCCTCCTCAACTGAATCGGCACCTGATAGGATATCGTCAACGTACATGTCTTCGCAAACAGCCAGAGGAAAACGTTGAGCTTCGTCCGCAGCCGCCTGATGGAATGTTCGAATGGCCAAATATGGAGCACTGGCCGTGCCAAAAATCCTTCATTTTTCCGTGGGATGGTTCCGCCAAAATATCAGCTGGTAATTTGAATCGATGAGTGGGACGCGAATTTTCTGGTACATCTTTTCAACGTCCGCTGTAAATATAAATTTATATACTCGCCATTTTAGCATTAGTTTAAAAAATTCGCTCTGAATTTTAGGTTCAGTCATTAAATGGGAATTTAGGTGATGATCCGTCTGAAAATTTTGCTGCCGCATCGAAAACAACACGAAGTTTGGTAGTTGTGCCTGACTCTTTGAATACCGCATGATAAGGGATGAAGAAAAGGTGTGATGTATCCAGTACGGGATTCTGCTCCTCAACTTCAGTCATCTGACCAAGCTCCTTATATTCGTTTAGACACTTGAAATACTCCTTGTGCAGTGCGGGGTGTTGCAGAAATCGTTTCTCCAGTTGATGAAACCTACGCAAGGCACCAAAACCAGGTATACATCCGTCTTTAAATGGCAACGATACCTCATATCGTCCATCATCCAATCTTATTGTTGTCGTGCGATAGTGCTGTTCACAAGCCCTGTCTTCGTCCGTTTCCTTGAAGTTGAAAAGCGATTCTTCTAATTCCCAGAACCTTTGCAATTGAGTGTCGATGTCACAAACCTGTAGAAAACTGCTACAAGCCTCGCAGTCGTTCATTGATCTCCGCCGTATTTCTTTAGTGTTGCTTAGTAGACAACAGATTTTTCCAATTACTAGTTTAAGTTCTCCGGACTTTGTTTTCAAATTGACCACTCGAATTAGTCCGTCGGTTTCGGAATGTGTAGCTATGATTCGTCCGAGTCGCCATTGCAACGGTGGTAGTCTCTCATCTTTAGTGCGAACTAAGTTTCCGCATTTTGGGCCCGGCTCTCGTTTCATCCACTTTGGGCGCTGTTGCATTCTAGACAAGTATTCCGTACTCCACTTGCGCCAGAAATAGTTGGTCATTGAGGTAAGGTTACTTACCCTTTCCAAGGCAGTGTCTTCTTGAGGAATTGCGACATTTCCCTCGCCGATTAAAAAATGTGCTGGTGTCAGCGTTTCCAAGTCTTCGATGTCGTCCGACATTGGCCACAAAGGTCTGGAATTGAGGCAGGCTTCAACCTGAGTAAGTAACGTTGACAGTTCTTCAAATATCAGAGATTCTGCTCCAACCGCTCTTCTGAGGTGATGCTTTACCGATTTCACCCCTGCCTCCCAGAGTACT
The DNA here is from genome assembly GCA_963966105.1 of Volucella zonaria. Lineage (NCBI taxonomy): Eukaryota > Metazoa > Arthropoda > Insecta > Diptera > Syrphidae > Volucella > Volucella zonaria. The sequence continues at coordinate 3,584,264 of OZ014535.1, read as the reverse complement.
CCGAAATTAGGAGTAGCAGGGGGAATAAAATTCCACTTTGTGTGCAGCTGAGTCGGTTGTTCATTAACCGAACCCCAGTCAACTTTCGCCTTTTGCAGCATCCACCCTAACTCCATTTCCGCCGCTACAAAATTAGTGCCACGATCACTGTACAGTTCTGCGCATATTCCTCGGCGAGTTATAAATCTTTTGAAAGCCGCTAAAAAGGCCTGTGTCGTAAGGTCTGACACGACCCCCAAATGCACTGCCTTAACTGCTAGGCAAATGAATATTGAAAAATATCCCTTTAACATTTTTGCTCCTCGTCCTTTCCAGGTTTTGTTGTCAAAGGGTCCTGCAAAGTCTACACCCGATCTGGAGAAAGGCCTTGCCATGCGAACCCTTGGCTCAGGTAAGTTTCCCGTGAGTTGTTGCATTGACATTGCTTTGTGACGGAAACAAGTGATACACTCATGCACCGTCTTCTTCACCTTTCTCCTTAAAGAGAAAAATCCAGAACGCTGTGCGGATGTACGCCATCATTAGAGAAACACCACCATGGATTGTGTTTTTGTGTGCATCTCTTATGATAAGGTGTGTGAGATGGTGATCTGGTGCCAAAATAGATGGATGTCTCTGTTCGTCGTCTAAGTTTGAGTTCTGCAATCTTCCTCCAACGCGTAAAATGTCGTCAGCACCTATAAAGGGATTCAAATTCAAAGTACGTTTGGGATATATGTACCTTTTTTGCAACATTCATTTCAGGGAACATTTGTTTTTGTAAGGTTTTTATCAACAATTTCAAAGCCTTGTCAATTTCGTTGACCTTCAATGAACCTTTGTATCTTGTTTCAGTTTTTGCCCGGGAGTTAAACACGAAACGAATGCAATAGGCTAGAATGTGACGAAGCCTTATAAACGACGATTGCCTAAGCATAAGATTGATGACCTCATTGTCTTCATCGTGTTGTTGCGTGACATGGAAAATGTTAGTCGTGTTCTCCTTTCATTGCTCCTTTTGGGTTGAATGGGAATCTCAAAGTTCCAATTCTCTAGTAGGAAACTTGGGGCCTTCCACTATAACCCGTTTTGTTTAATTGCCGAGGCAAAGTCAGCTGGGTTGTGTTGGGTCGGAATGTGTTTCCAATGGCTGCAGTTTGTTAGGCGTTGAATTTACGCTACACGGTTGGCAACGAAGGTTTTCCATCGGTTAGGCGGCGATGTGATCCAATCAAGAGCAATTGTCGAGTCTATACACGCGTGTATCTCCAGATTCGTCAGCTCCAGTGCTTTCTTGGTATAATCAAGTAAAGGGGCAAGAATAACCGCTCCACAAAGCTCAAGTCTGGGTAAGCAAATGGTTTTTAGTGGCGCGATTCTCGTTTTGGCGGGAATCAAGTACTGATGGACGTTACCTCCTTCATCTTCCACACGCAAATAGACTGTCACAAAACCCAAGTAGTTGCAACTTCGTTATGCCTTGGTTGTACATGTACCCAGCGCGGAATCCTTATGTGATGGATCTGAGGAAGATCTTGCTGAATGGTACGCCATCGATCTACCAACTCTTGAGGTATGGGTTCATCCCACGTCACTCCTCGGCACCCTAACTCCTGCATCATAATTTTTGCTTTGATCAGACACGGAGCAATCCAACCCAAAGGATCAAATAGTTTCGCGATTGATGATAGCATGCTTCTCTTTGTTACGACTCCATCATCTAAAAGAGAAATTTTAAAAGAAAAGGCATCTTCTTTTGGCAACCAAAAAATTCCTAGTTTTCTGAATTCATCAACCAATTCGGCGGGCAATGCAAAACCGACATCTCGTTGCTGCGCAGGAATATGACGAAGGATATTTTCCGAGTTACTCGTCCATTTCCTGAGATGGAAACCAGCTGATTGCAGCAGACTCCTAACTTCATTTCTCTTTAGCACTGCCTCCTCAACTGAATCGGCACCTGATAGGATATCGTCAACGTACATGTCTTCGCAAACAGCCAGAGGAAAACGTTGAGCTTCGTCCGCAGCCGCCTGATGGAATGTTCGAATGGCCAAATATGGAGCACTGGCCGTGCCAAAAATCCTTCATTTTTCCGTGGGATGGTTCCGCCAAAATATCAGCTGGTAATTTGAATCGATGAGTGGGACGCGAATTTTCTGGTACATCTTTTCAACGTCCGCTGTAAATATAAATTTATATACTCGCCATTTTAGCATTAGTTTAAAAAATTCGCTCTGAATTTTAGGTTCAGTCATTAAATGGGAATTTAGGTGATGATCCGTCTGAAAATTTTGCTGCCGCATCGAAAACAACACGAAGTTTGGTAGTTGTGCCTGACTCTTTGAATACCGCATGATAAGGGATGAAGAAAAGGTGTGATGTATCCAGTACGGGATTCTGCTCCTCAACTTCAGTCATCTGACCAAGCTCCTTATATTCGTTTAGACACTTGAAATACTCCTTGTGCAGTGCGGGGTGTTGCAGAAATCGTTTCTCCAGTTGATGAAACCTACGCAAGGCACCAAAACCAGGTATACATCCGTCTTTAAATGGCAACGATACCTCATATCGTCCATCATCCAATCTTATTGTTGTCGTGCGATAGTGCTGTTCACAAGCCCTGTCTTCGTCCGTTTCCTTGAAGTTGAAAAGCGATTCTTCTAATTCCCAGAACCTTTGCAATTGAGTGTCGATGTCACAAACCTGTAGAAAACTGCTACAAGCCTCGCAGTCGTTCATTGATCTCCGCCGATTATAGACGTGTTTCGACTTTTGGTTGTGTAGTGAGACGAATTAAAAATAAAAGACAATTGATAAACACCATATGCGGCTACAATTAGCCCAGTGATAGTGTGCGCGACTACCAAGTTAAAGGTTGCGGGTTCGACTCCGGGTCGAAATAGACTTTTTTTGTTGTTTTTTTTTTGTTCAATTAAAAAAAAAATAAATAAATAAATAAATAAATAAATTGATAGTATTAAAAATCATCACGTGATGGATTGTGGCGAGCGGTCCGTTATGCCGGTAACGGGATCCGCAGACAAATCAGGCGAGGCGTCAAGCGGTTCAAGTGCAACAGAACCGAAGACGAAGAGAAGGAGGGCGCTAAGGCCAACTTCCACCTTAGCACAACGTCCCTCCCTACCAACTTCCACTGTTAAGCTGCTTGGTGGAGTGAGGGAAGGGGCGCTATCAACTGCAGCAATAAATCATCCCGGGCAATTTACTGAGAACAACAAATTCGCCTCAGATGTTCCCCAACATCTGAAAGAGAACAGCTTCGCTTCCTTGGCGTCTACCGAATCGGAAGATGAAGAGGAAGAAATGGAGTCAATCAGTAGTAGCATCAAAATGCTACAACAAAGAGTACCATAAAAGGCAAGCAAATGCTAAGAAGGAAGAGGGAAGAGCAACAGCAATCCCAGCAGCAACAACAAACGCAGCTAACTCAAAATCAGAGCCAACAACAACAAACAAACACAATAGCGCAGGTGCTACACAAACACCAACAACAACTTAAAAGCCACCAGCAACAACAACAAGAGCAACCACAACAACGGCAACAGCAGCAGCCACAAAAACAGGAACAGAAAAAACAGCCGCAGCAGCAGCAGAAACAACAACAGCAGCAGCAAAAACAACAGCAACAGCAACAACAACAGCAGAAACAGGAAATTGCAAAACAAAGGGTTCCACCTATAAATACATACAAAATGGAACTCAAAGAGACAATAGAACTGTGTAAGTCGGCCATAGGCAACAACTTTTTTATAAAAAGATTATCATTAGATAGGCATGCGATCCACTGTAACACAGTGGAGAGCTATCATAAAATTAAAAGTTTATTGAAGGATTCGACGACGGAGTTCTTCTCCTACACCCCGAAGGGGTTAGAACCGTCGACTGATCCGGAGGAGCTCCTTGCACTGCTGAAAGAGAAGGAGTGCGAAGGGCTCAAATTCGTGGGGGTCAAGCCATTTGTCACGGCTAGAGCCAAAAGGGAGAAGCGGAAATTACCGTTCTTCCTGGTTCAGCTAAGTCCCAACAGTAAACTGGACGGTCTAAGGAGTATAAAAGTCCTAGACTACCAGGTTGTACACTGGGAAAAATTAAAGAGGAGCGAAAACATTTTACAATGTGTTCCCTGCCAAAGGTTCGGGCACGCCGCGTTAAACTGCGAAATGCAGCCTCGATGCGTGAAGTGTGGAAAGAACCACAAGTCAGAGGAATGCGCTCTAGGTAAGGACGGAGCGTCGGAAAAAAGCCAACTCTCTTGTGCTTTATGCAGGAACACGGGACACACCGCAAACTATCGGGGTTGTCCCAAATTCCAATACATAAAACGAGTAAATCTGGCTCGGCAGCAGAAAGTGGAAGTTAAACGTCCACTTGTGCAGGCACAAACACCAGCCGTTACTCCCCAAGTTACCTACACCCAAATGGCGGCAGGTAGGGGAACTACGGTACAACAAGCAAAGGTAGCTTCTCAGGCCCCAGCGCCTAGAGCACCTGAACCTGTACCTGACATGCTGGCTATCTTGCTCTCTATTCAGGGGCAGATGGCTCAGCTTCAGCGTCAAATACAGGAACAGGCTACGCGGGTAGATCAAATACACGCGCTGTTGCCGGGCCTAACGCACCTCCAGTCGTAATGGGTACGTACATGGCGGAGCAAACCCTGAAGGTCCTTGCAGTGAATGTTAATTCATTGATTAGGTTCGAACGAAGAGCCACACTGTTTAAGTTGCTTAAAGATCATGCCCCTGATGTGCTTTTGGTTAGCGAAACTAAGCTTACCAAAAGACACAAAATGAGGCACAGAAGATATGAAATATTACGAAGAAACCGACCCAATTCTATTCAAGGAGGTGGTGTTGCGATCTTTATAAGAAAGGGACTGCGTTTCAAAAGAGTATACAGTCGTGTAGTACGTAGGTTTCAGGTGCTGGAAGCATGCGTCATGTACATTCCTCTCCGTAGTGGAAAGCGGTTATACATGGTGTCTGTCTATGCACCTAAGGCTACTCAATCCACCTTATTCATCTCAGAGCTCGAGACACTTTTTCGATTCCTAAGGCTGGAATTGGAAGACAACTATTTTATTATCGGCGGAGATTTCAACGCCAAACATAGTGATTGGGGAAATGATACACCAAATACTAGAGGGAACCTACTATTCAATTGGTGGGTTCAGCACAGTATAATGTATCGACTTGGGCTTAAGGCGACGGATAGTCCGTCGTTTCCCAGACACGGGTCCTATTTGGATCTTCTGCTGTTCGACTCACGAATACAACTGACATGCACTAACCAACAAACTACAAACTGTCTACGCACTTTCGTGTATGACAGTGACCATTGCGGTCTCAGTGCGAAATAACTGTTCCCAACGAAATTGCGGAATTGGACGAGTTTGTTCAAAGGCATTCTTACAATTATAGTAGAGTGCGTTGGAAACACTTCACCAGAACACTGACTAGAGCACTCTCCTCGAATTCGCTCTACCCACCGTCCAACAGAAATCTGTCAAACGAGGAGATTGACAGGTATCTTAGACTAATGTACGATAAAATCAAACGAACAATGGACAGAACGATACCTCGGTATCAACACACTGACGAAGAAGACTTATTCCGCAATGCAACTATTGACGCACTGCACCGACAAAAAAGTAGGCTGCTGTCAAGACTAAAACTTTGTACAGACAGTTTACTGACAGACATAACCCGGATATCATGACACTGAAGTCGTCGATTAAAAACCTCCAAACATTAATAAAGGAAAATTACAGAAACTCTGTAAGTTTGTATTGGAACAATAAAATTCGGGCTGTAAACACCAGCAACCCGAATATGTTCCCGCAAATAAATAAAATATTTCGGAGAAATAATCAAAACGACCTTCCATGTCTCAAAATCGCCCGAACGACGAACAACGAACAAATACTTGTAGCAGCAGGTATAGATCCAAATGAGGCAGTTGATGATGACAACTTCTTTGTGATCGAGGATCCGCAGGAGAAGGTAGAGGCTATAGGAGCGACTTTCCAGGAAGTGTACAAGGCGAATGACATCATTGGCCCGAACCACGACCTGGAGAGTCAAGTCCTTGTGCACAACTTCTGCCTTCGAAATGAAATTGTGAATTGGCGATTCGAGAACTCGGGTTTCATCCAGTTCAGTGACGAGAATATGGCAAATAATGTCATCACCAATGAAAGGGTATTACCACCGTTCATTTCGAAGGAAGAGCTCCAATCGATCTTCGAATCGCTTAGAAGTAAGAAATCAGTGGCAACCGATGAAATACCAAACAGTGTGCTTCGACATCTCCCACTAGAAGCGGTGAACATTTATACCACCCTGTTTAATAATGCAATGAATAATGCACATTATCCAGCGCATTGGAAAACTGCGGTGGTACATCCCATTCCCAAAAGGAATAAAGACACATTCAATCCGGCGAATCTCCGCTCGATCAGTCTTCTTCAGGGTTGAGGACAAACATATAGTTCCGGATAATCAATTCGGTTTCAAGGCGGGGCATGATATCATTCATGCCGCGTCTAAACTGGTTTCTGATATCCAATGGAACAAAAGCAAAAAACAGTGCACTGGTGCCTGCCTAATTGACTTGGAAAAGGCCTTCGATACCGTATGGTTAGAGGGACTTTTCTTCAAGCTGGACAGGATGGGCATTAGTAAACCACTGCTGTATATTCTTTTTAATATGCTCTCCAGTAGACAGTTCATCGTGAAGAATGGCGATGTGACTTCTGCTGGAACATTTAACATTAAAAACGGTCTGCAACAAGGTGCGGTAAATTCGCCGATCCTATTCAACATTTACACAAGTGATCTGATAGGTTCACTTCACCATGCCATAGCGTACGCAGACGACTTAATCGCGTACAGATCAGGTCCAAAGATTGAGGTCATTAATATGCTTTTGCAACGTGACCTCGAAAAAATTAAGCGATATTGCGACGACTGGAAGCTGAAAATCAACTTTCAGAAGTCGGAAACCATTCTGTTTAGGACGCCTTTGTCTGGGGCCTCTAGGGATACCAGAAAGAATTGGCGAAAGTTCTCTATCGTCGGACAACATGGACAGCCACTTGCTTGTCGAAATGCAGTCAGACACCTTGGGATCTGGCTAGATCAATATCTATATTTTAACAAACATATAGATGTTGCTATGGCCAGAGCCAGAGGTGCTTTTGCCCTTACAAGGAGACTGTTTTATAACAGCCAACTCGATGCGAGGGTGAAGGTGATCTGCTACATGGCCCTTATCAGGCCCATGCTTGTATTTGGATGTCCTGTGTGGTTTAACGTGAGAGCAAGTTTGTTGGAAAAGATTCGGGTGTTTGAGAGGGCTTGTCTTAGGACTTGTCTTCGCTTATACAGAACACCAGAATCTGAGTACATAAAATTCTATCGTAATGAGGTCTTGTAGAATAGGGCGAACCTAATAAGAGTGAACAATTTCGTCATTAAGTTGACTCGAAGGCACATTGCAAGAGCAATGACCTCATCGAACAACCTGATCTCCGGGGCTTACTACCCTAATTATATGTATCACGAGAGAGTTCGCTTTGACGGCTTTATTCCTCCAGAAACGTTCCTCTACTTAGATAGTAAAGGTCTGATCCAGGACAGATTGGCGGTGCCGCTAATCTTCCACGTCGCTCGAACAGCTGCGGGCAGGCGACTCAACTACGACAGAGACGTCGCACACGGCAGTGCGGAGCGTCTGCGGTTCAGTAGGGCGGTAGGGAGTCGCGACATGAGGGATGTTGCTCAACAGCACCAACAATTTTGGTGGCTTTTTGAAGGAGAGGATGCTTCGTCGTCGAATTCCTCCAATACTTGATAGCTTGTGAAGCAAAGTGGGTCGCCTAATTTTTGTTTTAGCGTTGGCCGACTTACATAGTTTTAAGTAGGAGTAAGTTAGATTTAAGAAAAAAATATATATTTAAAAAAAAAAAAAAAAAAAAATTAATAAAAATTAAAAATCAAAAAAAAAACAACAACAACTTATATGTATATATATATGTATATGCATATGTATATATATTAAGTATATATATATTATGTATATATATATATGTATACATGTATGTATTAGATGTATGTAAGTAGGTTAAGTAGATTAAAATTTATTTGTAGGTAGTTTGTAGAATTTTAGTTTTAAGTTTTATAATAAAATAAAAACAACAGTCCTGTTACTAAGTTTTTTTGCAAAAAATGTTTTCTTAGTTTTAATTATAATTAATAGAAATAGTATAGTAAAGGTACGTCGAAAGACATAATTTAAGTGTTAGGTTTAACTTAGAGTGCCCGCATGGGGCCAGTAAGTTAGAATAAGATAATTTTAAGTTAATTAAGCTAATTTTTAAGCATTTTTTTGTCTAGCAAGTAAGGGTAAATTAAGTGAAACAATAAAAATGCATATAAACTGAAAAAAATATTTTCCAAATTAATTTCATTATTTTCAACTTCTTCTCTTATGAAATTAAACCTAATATCTATATACTTAGTCCTCTTGTTGTGAACTGTATTTCGAGCAACATGTTGAGCACTTAAGTTGTAGCAATAGATAGTTATTGCTTCTTCATTTGATAATCCCATTTCCTTTAGAAGTCGACGAAAATATACAGCTTCTTTGGCAGCTGCGGATAAAGCAAGGTACTATGTTTCTGTGCTATTTAATGCGACAATACTTTGTTTTGCTGAAGCCCAAGAAAAAACACAGTTTCCCATTAAAAAGGCGTATCTAGAAAAAGATTTTCTATCTAGCTGACCATTGGCCCAATCTGCGTCAGTGAATCCTTGTACTACCTTATCCGATTTGCTATATCCGATGCTGAGATTTATAGTACCAGCAAGATATCGTAAAATGTGTTTAGCGGATGATTCGTGCTCTATGTGGATCCATATTTCGTTGTGACAATTTGCTAATGGCATGCAAAATGTCTGGTCGGCTCCAAACTGCTAAGTACATAAGCGAACCAATTAATGATAGAAATTTTGTTATGTTTACCTTGACGCAGTTGTCTTCCTTGCAGCTAACTTGAAATCCAGGATCAAGTGGAGTTGCAGCTGAACGGCAATTTTGCATACCGTATGTGTTCAGGAGATTTCTAACGTACGTTTTCTGGCACAGTGAAACAAAGTCTTGTTTACCATTTCGTTGTATTTCCAAACCAAGAAAGTATGCAGGGAATCGAATTTGGTCGCAGTCTTCTTCTTAATTGCTTGAATTTCGTTCTCGTTCTGACAGATGATCATAAGATCGTCAACGTAAACTGCGATGTAGCTAAAATCTAGCGGATTTTTCTTGACGTACAAACATGTTTATTTTTGTACTTTTTGAAACCCATTGCCTGCAGAACCTTGTTTAACGAGTTTTTCCAAATGCTACTGGATGGTTTAAGTCCATAAACAGCCTTTTTAATCCATAGCACCATATTAGGATGAGAAGCATTCAGAAAGTTCTGAGGTATATACTTCCTCCTTCCGATCACTGATGCATGTGCAAACGTTTTTCTGCAGCTATAGCACACAACATTCGTATGGCTTCGAAGCGAATGACGGGAGGAAAAGTTTCCAAATAGTTTACTCCAAATTGTTGTCCACACCCCTGAGCAACTAATCTTGATTTAAAGCTTCCAATTTCGCCGTCTTATTTTTTTTTGATCCGAAAAACCCATTTGAAACCAATAGCTTTTCGCACTCCAGGCAGATTGACTAAACGCCACGTGTTGTTTGCCATGAGAGCGTCATATTCGACTTGCATTGATTTTTGCCATTCCTGTGCATATTGACTCTTCAAGGCATCATCAACCTATTGCGGAGATTCAATGTCATCTATGCAATTGTAAGCTGTTGAGCATGTCGTACTGCTTCTTTGGCCTTCCAGGTAGTCCCGTGCGAATGATTTTAAGGCCACCAGATCCTCGTTCATCGAATTCTTGTTTTTCGGTTTTAGGTTGCTTGTCTTCATTATCAATGTCGCTGGTAAATTCCTGATGATCGTTGTCTTCATTGCTGTCGTCGCAGTCAATCTGATTGGGCGGATGTACTTTTTGTGGAACTGTGTTGGATTCTAATAAATCATATTTGTCATGAAGTCATCGTTTCGATCTGGCATGCTTAGTTCCTATGTTGCATCCGTATTAAAATCATCTTCCACAAATTTCATATCTCGTCTTTCAATAACGATACGGTAGTAAAGACGATAGGCTTTTGCTCCACAAGAGTAATCAACGAAAATGTATTCTTTTCCCTTTGCTTGAAATTTGCTTTTTATGGTTTTATCCAACGCAAATGCTAGAGAGCCAAAAACTCGCAAGTGCTTAACTGATGGTTTACGTTCTTTCCATACTTCAAATGGCGTTCGTCCACCTAATGCTTTTGTTGGGCATCTGTTTCGCAGATAAACTGCTGTTTGCACAGCCTCGGCCCACAAAAATTCTTCTAGCTTTGCATGGATAAGTAGACTTTTACCCATTTCTACTATGGTACGGTTAGCTCGCTCAGCCACGCCGTTTTGCTGGGGTGTGTAAGGCGCTGTCAATTGTCTTTTAATGCCACATTGGGTTAAGAAATTTGTAAAATCTTGATTGACATACTCCGTGCCATTGTCACTTCTTAAAGACTTAATTCTTTTTGTCCGTTCGGCATTCGACGTAGCTTTTGAACAACTTAATTTTGTCAAACATTTCACTTTTGTTGTTCATAGAGTATACGTGAATTTTGCGTGAATAGTCATTAATGAATGTTACAAAATATCTATTGCCGGCGATTGACTTAACATTCATTGGACCACATACATCTGAATAACTTCAAGTACACTTTTTGTTACTCGGTCTGATTTATGCGGGAATGGCAGCCTGTTTATTTTTGATGTAATTCCTTCAAACGTTTAATATTGAGATAACCGAAACGATTGTGCCAAGTAGGTAAAAGTGAAGAATCATTTAAAATATTAATTGCACTCTTTTTTGATCGATCTCGTATATATATGTACATACAAACTATCTTTTTGCGCTGCCCGTATTAACACTTTGCCATGTTTATTCTTGATCAATGCCTCTTTTTTACGAAAAAATGGTGAAAAATCTCATTTTAGCGGCTTTGCTTACAGAGATAAAATTCATATGTAGAGACGGAACAGACGAAACATCCCGTATTTCGATGTTTGTACCCTACACAGGCAACAATATGAATCCGGCAGACTTGATAACAACATTATTGCTTTTAATTCGTCTTGGATTTTTATGTCCATTTCCGCTAATTTATCGGTTGTTCCAACAAACGACTGGGCATATTCTACCACGTTATCTCCATGTTGCATATTTAATCTTAAAAGTTGGTGATAGAGATGCACTTTTTGATGGGACCGCCTGGCATATGAATCTGCTTCTGAAGATGTCTTGCACGATCTTATGTGCATTAACTGCGGCAGTTTTACATTTAAAATAATACATGCATGGGCTTTTTGGTCAATTGCATCCCATTTTTCGTCTCCTTCTGTGGTACCTGTTTTTACAAACTTACCAAAAACAACGCTCCATAAATCCGAAGTTATAAGTATGCTTTGCATTGACGTACTTCAGACATCATAGTTGTCTTCTCCAAGTTTTTCTATTTGGAAAGGAGCACTCATGATTGAAAAAGTTTACTCGAGCACAGTTTTAAAATCAAGAACACGTTTTCTTGTGTAAGTAAAATAAAACGCGCACAAGTTCAAACTAGAACCAATTATATTTAAGAACGCTTTCTAGTCTTAAAAAAAAAACAAGCCGAACCAAAGAGCACCTGGGCCCATAACTTATTGGAGCAGAAAATAAAACAGGCTGTTCAGTTCAACGTTTATTCACAAGTTTTCTCATTAAAAGAAAAGAAAATGTACAAAAAGAGAATTCAAAAGGATGTTGCCAGATACATGTTTTGCTTATACATATTGTTTTAACACTATTTCAACAGTTTTAGGTCTGCAGGTAGAGTTTATTAATAATTCATATTCGTTAATAAATAATATTGTTCACTACTTAGCGCACCAAAAAACCAAACGCGTATGTATATATTCACATATTTTATTTGTTTGTTAATCTCTTTCGCTCTGATTTTATTTATGTTTGTACTAAATTTTGCTTGATACCGCTTCAAAGCGATGAAAAATGTAAATTGTTGTCTCTTCTAATTGGACCGTCAACTAGAGCAGTCGTTTGGTGCAATAACAACATTTTGTTTCACATTACATACTAATAAATTATAAAATTAAACATTTGACGTATACATTTAATCTTACAAAAATACAAACAAATAAAAACATTTACTTAAAAATAGTACGGTCCTTCGATTATCCGGATTAATTCTGTGATCAGTGATAGTGAACTTAATCATTGAAATCAAAAGATTATCATTTTATGTATGTATGTATGAATGTGCACCTCGTGTTGGAAAATTCCACGGGTGATTTCAAATAATGATGTACAATTTCTTACTAACATATATATATTTTGTGCATGTTAAAACTTAAACATTGGCATAGGTACTTTGACTTTTTGACACAAAAACATACATATGTATGTTACATATCCCTTACGTGTAATTTTTCTTAATCGCATAATCGGTCCAATTAAATCGGTATTTGACAAACATACAGTGCATGCATATCCAACGCAACATATATGTATTTCTAATCAAAAACATTTTCGGGAATTTTCCATCAAACATACTTGTGAATACATATATATCGGTGCAGTTATTTCGTCTTTGCATACAAACGCATATACACACATACATGTGTTCTAACTGCACATAGACTTTCGGGAACTTTCCAATAACCTTTCGTTTTATCGTTTGACTTTGAGTAAATACATCTTGTACGCGTCATTCAATTATTTGGTGATCAAAAATTTCAAAAATTAATGTTTTATAAACTAAACGCGGTCATATTAAAGGATGCATTACACGCACTTTGGCGTTCTCAGACACAATCAATGAAGCCACTTCGCTTTCTATGCTGCAAATTCGGTTCCAAAAATTGTCTGAATCTTGGTCTGAGTTTATCCAACTCCAAGACAAACTCTATGAATTCGCCGACGATGAAGAATTCGTAGATCCTGAGTCTGAATTTGCAGAGTACGAAACCAAATACTTTCAAGCGCATTCCGTTCTAGATAGCGCCATTTGCAAAAAAAACGGTTTCGTTCTAGATAGCGCCATTTGCAAACAAACGGTTTCGGATTCGAGTAACCAATCGGTCGATGAAAAGTTGGCTTTGCAGCAAACCTCATTTTTGATAGTTGTAGAAGTATCAAAGGCACCTAAAGCGGTACAGTTACCGAAGATTTCCATTCCCGTATTCTCTGGAGACTACAAAGACTGGCCGGCTTTTAAAGATTTGTTCACGGGAACAATTGACGAAAATCCTTTGATTACTGCAGCGCAAAAGTTCCAGTATCACAAATCTTTTCTGGGTGGTGATGCTGCTAATTTAATCAAACACATTACGTGCTCCGAAGATAATTACATCGAAGCATGGGATAAATTAGAGTCGCGCTACGATAAACCTCATCTCATTATTCAGTCATTTGTTCAAACATTTTTATCTTTACCATTAACCACGTCATCAAACACTCATATGCTTCGGAAGCTCACTGATGGTGCTGATGAAGTTATGAGGGGTTTAAAAGCATCAAGAGCAAATTCAAGAGATCTACATTCTGCTAGACGACGACACAAAACATGCATGGGCATTGATGAATTCTTTGACTTTTTACAGGTTCGTTGCAGTTGTCTTGAATCAACTTATGCAATGAACCGTTCTGCTAAAACACCAAATAAAAACCAAAGTACTATCCGCGCACACGTAGTCCAAACCAAAACAGCATATCCAAAATGCAAACAAGATCATTTGCTTCCGTACTGCAAAGCTTTTAATGCTCTAAGTGTCGACGTACGCCGTGATTTGTTTCAACTGTCTTCGGCATGGACACACATCAATTAAATGCCGTTCAAACTATCGTTGTAGGATTTGCAATTCGAGACACCACTCGCCTATACATCCTACTGTTCAAACTCAAATCCAATCCTCGTCGGGCGTTAATCTAAATCAATCTTAATCTCAATTTAAACTATCGTGTATGGTCTAGAAATATCAATTTGCTATATATATAACATAGATACAATTATACATATATTATTATGCATTTAAATCAATTTATGTCGAAATAAAAATCTAGATTTAACTCATACAACCTAAGAGGACTGTCAAAGAACTTATCCTCTATCCCAGAAACTACCGATTCAGGAGTTCCTCTCTAAACCTCTTCCAGCAATTCTCAAACAATGAACAATAATCAATTATAGCAAGATCCTAACGTATTAACTAACCACATGGACATATTCAATTCATTAAGAATTCCGGATGCCGTAAGGGATTTTCCGAAATTTGACCGCAACCACAGACTTTTATATGAGTTCCTCAATAATGTGGAGGAAATCCTGCTGTTGAGCGTTAAAATCGTACCCAATTTAATAAATAGATATTGTCAATTATATTCCTAACAATTTTTTAACACTTAATGTAAGAACATTTTATTTTATTTTGTTTTTGTAATTTAATGTCACTTGTCGTAAGAGTTTTTTGCGGCAAAAATTGAATATACATTTTATAACGAAAGTGAAAAGACATTTATTTTTTTTACCCCTTTTTTAATTGGAATAGAGTGTGTATAAATAAGAACAGAACATTGGTCCTTTCGAACCGCATCGTGCAAAAAAATTAAAATTAAAATTAAAAATAAATAAAAAATAAATAAAGACATTGCTTAGCGCAAAGTTCCCACTCAGCGAAAATACATATGTATATATATATATATATAGGTAATTAATTATAACTCATAATCCAGGTGAGTGAGTAGAGTAGTTGGCTATTCCTAAAATATAAAAAATTAAAATGAGCTACAAAGTTTTAAAGAATTTGTTGGGGCAAATTACCAAAGATGAAGCCAATTTGAAGAAAGCGAACAAGGAGGTCAAGGGGAATGGCCATTACCTTGAAGGTCGACTTTCCATTCTTGAATCCAACTCCAAAGCGAGCAGCGAGGCTAACATAACTGGTATCTCGAATGCAACCACCGATGCTGAAAGTGAAAAAACTGAAGGTGTTTTTGACCAAATCAAGGAGTTGTATTTGATATAGCGATCGTCTGTTTTAGAGGCCCTTGATAAGGTTCCCGTTTTCCTGCTCCATACCTTCTTTTTCCGGTTGTCACGAAAACTGGCGATCATTTTACGATATTTTCCATTCTCTTGTCCATAGGGACCGCGCACTGTCTGAAATAGAAAAGCTGCATTATTTAAAATCAAGCATATCTGGATAATCTGAGCGGCTTTTAGAGCGTCTAAGCTTGGATAATAATTTTAGATCATCTGTTTTAAAATATCTGGCCACTGGAACTGTCACATACCTATAATCTTAAATGCCCGTAAACTCTTTTATGAAAACACGTTTGTAACTTCTTTAAAATCTGTTATTAATTATTTTGTAACCTACATTTTTCTTTCTTTTTGTCTTATATATTATAATTTGTTTGCACATATACTTAAATTAATTTTAAAGGCTTGCGAACCTAAAAAGATGCTTGTTATCTTAAATTGTAAGCGATAATGTTCTAAATGAATAAATGAAATGAAATAATGGGAACTATGAAAAGGTATGACCACAAACGTGTTTTGGTTAACACGCAACTGAATTTGTTCTTTGGCCAACCTGTCGTCGTCAGACACTCCTCCGAGTGTCTCCATGCGCTGACAAATTTAGGAGTGAACATCGAACATGTAGTTGTGATTGTGATGTAGTTGTGATTTATGTCATTCTGATAAAATTTCCAGCTATTACTCAGCAATTATGGGAGGAAAAATTGGGATCAAAAAAGTTTGATGAGTTCGATGTCTTCTTGGAAGCTAGGTTTAGAACACTGGAGGCTGTTAACCAGCAGAAGCAGATACCCGTTCCAAAGGTGGAACAAACTCGGCAGGTAAAAAACGCGTTCACTACTCGCCAAAAACAGCAGTACGGTTGTGGTGTTTGAAATAAGGGGCAACACTCACTGTGAAACTGTAACCGTTTTTTGACCTTTGAAGTGAGGGACCGTGCAAATGCTGTTAGGAGTTTAGGTGTATGCGAAAAATGTTTGGCATATTGCCATCAAACACAACAATGCCCAAGTCGAGTTTGCTGCTATTTCTGCAATCAAAGACACCACACGCTGTTACACAAAGGTCACCCTCAGAACTCACCATCCACCAATATGGTTGCACATTCAACACAACACAATTACATATGTTACAGTCCACTTGTACACCCCATAACACCACCTCACACAACCCACATACACACTCTCAACCATCTCACAAATACACACAATCCCATCAGTCTTCCACACAGCCCAACACATACAAAAACTCCTATTAAAACTCAATAATAAACCCTAGTGCACCACCGTATCACCCTGTTATTGAACAACAACCTTCAACAAGCTTAGCGCTCAACAATTTTTATACACAACACAACATCAATTCACAAGTTCTTCTGGCAACCGCTATAGTGAAGGTAAAAGCAGCTTTGGGAAGCTTTATCCATCTACGAGCACTAATTGACCCAGGTTCGGAAGCAACTTTTATTACAGGAGCAGCAGTTCAGCTGCTTAATCTTCGAAACAAAAGGACATTTATTGAAGTATCAGGGCTGGGGAAGGTCAACAGTGGAGCATGTCACAACTACGTTGACTTATCTTTCGGATCGTTATATTCAGGATATGAAGGACAAACCCGAGGCTTTGTTTTAAATCCCTGACTAGGCTTCTTCCGGCCCAAAAGATAGACTACAATAAATGGAGCCATATAAATGGACTCACCTTAGCAAATCCGAGCTACCACTCTCCTGCAGCTGTATTCCTTTGGGTAGCGATGTCTATGCAGAAATACTTTTACCCGAGATTGTAGGAGAGCAAAATTGTATGGCACCGATAGCCCAGAAGACTCAATTGGGATGGATCTTGTTCGGCAAGGCGGCAGTCGAGCCCCCAGCAAAGGTACGTAGCTTCGGTCAGATGCGCGATCTTGACACGCAACTTCGAAAATTCTGGGAGTTCGAAGAGCAGCCGTTCGAAAAATACGAGTCTGAAGAAGATAGAGCTTGTGAACAACACTTCACTTGGAACAAAAAGCGCCTACTTATGGCAAAAATCAGGTCAGACTGCGGTTCAAAGGCAGCCTTAGGTTCAACGTCTCAAGGAGCACTTCGACGACTCTACCATTTGGAAAGAGGTTCTATCTAAACCCGACACTACACGAAGAGTACAAAAAATGCATGATGGAATACATCAAGCTAGGTCATGCAACGGAGGTCAATACCTGTGAGGTTACGGTAACACCAAATCACTATGTCATCCCCCAACATGCGGTCTTCAAGGAATCCAGGTCCACCACAAAGTTGAGAGTCGTCATTGATGCGGCTTTTAAAATATTTTTTGGCTCTTCCTTGAATGATTATCATGATGGTGGGACCAAAAATACAAAACAATGTTATAGACATAATTTTGCGTTGGAGGAAACACCGTTTCACGTTTACTGCGGATATGGAAAAGATGTACCGCCAAGTCAGGGTCAATCCTAAGGATTCGGACTATCAAGTTATCTTCTGGAGAAACGATGCCAAGGAATAAGTGAGGACATATCGCTTGCAGACCGTCACGTTTGGGATAGCGTCAGCTCCATACCTCGCAATTCGAGTCCTTCAAGAATTGGCTGACGATGAAGATGATGATGACCCTCTGGCTGCATCTATCCATGACACATATATGTGGACGATGTCATTACTGGAGCAAACACAGTTGAACAAGCCTCAAGAAAGAGAGATGAGATGAGAAGGTTCTCGTATCGGCAGGTTTCTGCTTACGAAAGTGGACGAGCAATAGCCAGGAACTCTTACACCGTATTCCAGCGGCATATCGTCAAGTAGACTTCTCTTTGCCCTTCGATGAAGCTAACTACGTGAAAACACTCGGGATGAAATGGCTTCCACTATGCGACTCGTTTACATATCAAGTAGCTCAATCTGAGGAAGGACGTCACCAAAATAACGGTATTGTCATCAATTGCGAGGTTGTTCGATCCATTAGGTTGGCTCTCTCCATGTATCATCAAAGCGAAGATGTTAATGCAGGATCTATCTGTAGAAAAGCTGGAATAGGACACACCCATCCCTGAGGAATTGCGACGCTAATGGTTTCTGTTTCGCCAAGAGCTTTCTGTTATCGAAAAATTGCGCATTCCGAGATGGATTGGCACTAGTGTGGATGACAGCCTAGAAGTACATGGTTTTAGTGACTCGTCGGAAAGGGCCTACGCAGCGACGACCTACCTACGTGTACTCGGAGAAAACAACAAGGTTCAGATGCACTTGCTCATGTCAAAGACCATGGTAGCTCCAGTAAATCCTGTTACTCTTCCACGATTGGGACTATGTGGGACACTTTTGTTGGCAAAACTTCTGCATGAAACAGTTGAAGCTATGAGGTTGGGGAACTGTGCAACCTACGCATGGTTGCACTGACTCTGAGATCACGTTATTTTGGATAAAGTCACCGCCATCAAAATGGGATACCTTCGTCTGCAATCAAGTTGCTGAAATCCAGATACAAACTAGCAGCGACACTTGGAGGCACATACCATCGGAGCACAATCCAGCAGGCATGGCTTCACGTGGAATTCTCCCATCACTTCTTCTACAAAATGACCTTTGGTGGAATGGACCGTAATTTTTACGCGATTTTTGGGAATTTATCTCTCCAAAACTGACGAAGGCAAATGGTTAGTAAAGGTACACTGTGCGATGGGCGAGAAGGTTCTGTGGAAAACCTTATTGACAGATGCTCAAACCTCGGCAAATTGCTGAAAACAATTGCGTACTGCGGAAGGGTCGCCAGGAAAGAGAGGGAGAAAGGCCCACTTTCAACGATGGAACTACAAGCAGCTGTACAAACTGCAGTTCTTACTGTACAGCAGAAGATGTTTCCGATGAGATGAAGAACAACTTCCACAAAATTAAGGGCTTTAAGTCTCTCAACCCAACCATCGATGAGCAGGCGATTATAAGAGTGGGGGGCAGACTACAGAACTCAGATCTCCACTTCAATCAACAGCATCCTATGCTATTACACCCAACACATCATTTAACAAAATTAATTATAAAAGACGCTCACGAAAAAACGCTGCATGGAGGAGTTCGGAAGATGGTTTCGTATCTGCGTCAAAGATTTTGGAACTTCAGCGTCAAAAACGCCTTCAAAGGGCATATAAATAGCTGCAATATATGCTTCAGGTTCAAATCAAAACCAATGGCGTAGTTGATGGGGAATCTACCTGCTCCTCGTGTTAGGATTTCCAGACCTTTCAGTCATTCAGGGGTTGATTATGCTGGTCCGATTGATGTTAGGTCTTGGAGTGGACGAAATACAAAAACACTCAAAGGCTACTTCGCAATTTTCGTTTATATGGCAACCAAGGCGGTACACATCGAAGTCGTAAGCGACTTAAAGACCCAGGCCTTTCTCGCGGCATTCCGGAGATTTACAGCGCGAAGAGGTTTATGCGTGGCTATGTATAGCGATTGCGGCACGAATTTTGTAGGTGCGAATACGAAGCCGCAGAAGCTCTTGAAATCGGCGCAGTTCGACTGGAAGACTTGTGCAGAATCTTTCGCAAGTGAAGGTACGAGGTGGAACTTTAATCCACCCGCTTTCCCTCATTTTGGAGGTTTATGGGAAGGGGTCAAAGAAGGGGATCTGGTGCTGCTACGCGACGAAAGACTTCCGCCGGGTAAGTAGAGTCTTGCACGCAACACTCACCTACACTACGGAACCGACAACTTAGTGCGAGTAGTCACAGTCAAAATATCAACAGGATCAAAAACGCGAGAAACAAAAACACCGATTTCGAAACTTTGTCCGCTTCCTAGCAGCGAAACACACGCAACATCCTAAAACATCGACGGACACCGAACACAACCAAAACATCTAGGAACATTCATGGAACTGAAAGGATAATCTACACTTCTCATAAAATCAAATGATATACAAAACAAAGAAATGTATATTGAATACACAACACATGCAAAGTTGAATTAAACATTTATAAAATGTAAATCAATTATCAAATTCAATTTCGATGATCAATCACACATCTAGGGCCTTACTAACAACGAATCGTTAGTTGCGACTTAAAAAAGGTGTCGACTTAAATATTAATGCAGACTTAAGTTTAAAGTGTACCAATAATGATTTAATAGTCAGCTTTAATTTAAACTTCACTCTTTCAAAAAAACTACTACATTTTCATTGCATCTACTACATAACATCGGTTTGACGTTTTACATTCGCATTCTAATTTAAATTTTTTTAAAGTGGAAATATTTGTATTTATAATAATTAAAAATGATTTCTAGTTCCGATGAGGAAATGAATATGGATAACCAGTTAATAGCCGAATCAGTGTCCTCGCGAAGGGTGAAACCCGTCCAAGACCAGAATAAACCCGTCTGAAAAATATGACGAAAAGGAGTTCTTTGTACATTACAGGTTTGTAGAACATTTAGTGAACCCACTAATTCTTCAATTGCTTATTTACTTTGTTAAATTATTCCATATTCGACAAAGAAACAGCACGATAAATCATTGATATCGTCCGCGAGGAACTTACGCCAAGGCCAAATCGGGAGATTTACATAACATATCCCAACAGTCCGTCAGCAATTTCATCAAAAATACTGTTCTTTCAAATCGCCGGATTTCCCTAATGTGTAGCTGCGGTAGATGGTACACACATCAAAATTAGGAACCCTGGTGGAGAGTTCGGTGCACGATATAGATGCAGGAAGAATTTTTATTCTATAAACATACAGGTAAAATAACATGAGTATCATCCACGCATTTGTTTTCAAAATACTTGAGTTTATATTAAAGATAATTTGTGATGCCAACTAGAAGATTGTAGACATAGTTGCGCGCTGAAGAGGATCGGCCCCCGATTCGAGGATTTGGAGGGAATCAACTATTAAGAGGCGACTGGAAAATATTGACTTGTGCGGAGGGCACAACCCCTCTTCAAAGGGTGACTCATTTGTTGACTGTTGACTCCTTTCAGGATGTCCGCGCAACTCACAGAAGCAGAGCAATAATAATGCGCACATTCAAACGCGTAATCATGTTGAAAAGTTGTTTGGTCAACTTGAGGGCATGCTTTAATGGGTTGCAAATGGAATACAGTACTGCTAAAGCAAACATTATCGCACTGGCGATATTGCACAATATCTCTAGGGAGCACTCGAATGGTAAGTACTACGAGTATGAAGAATAACAATCATAGTTAATATGTATTGATTTTTTATTAAAGATTTTTTAAACAATGTTGTTGAGATTTCATCGGACCAAGCATCGAATTCTGAAGAAGTTGAAACAGCAGGAGATGAAGGAATTAGTGGAAGCTCATATAGAGCAGCATTTATAACTAAACACTTCTCATAACAAATGTTACATGAAATAATAAAGAAAAAATAATATAGAATTCAATTTGATAATATTTCTTATTTTAAATACGCTGTTGCATATGACAGATATGTATTTACAGTAAATTTATCGTATATTGTATCGCAATTTCAGTCTTTATGATATTTTTTTTGTAATTTTTGGTCACTGCTGTGCACTCTTTATTTCGATATTAAGTAGTTCTATTTCTTTTTCCTCCTTTTCTAGTTTTTTAAGCCGAGAATAATTTTCGACTTTGAGAACTCGTATTCGACTTGCACCAAACGTTTCTTCAACAACTCTTCTGACGTTACCGTTGTCGGAAAAAGGCGCTTCCGTTTGATTTGTTGTTTTTGTGGTGCACTAGAGGTGGAAGGTTCCACTGGTGCTTTCAGTTTCATATTTGGTTCCATATTTGGCGATTCGTTTTCTCTGAAAAATAAAAACATAAATTAGTTGTATACTGGAACCGCTTGTAACAGGTTGCATTACTTTTTATAGATCCTGTTCATTGCATCGGAGTCAAATTCAGCCGAATCGATAGCAAAATCGATGTCCGACATTTCAACTGTTGCTAGGTCTATTTCACTACGCTGTTTTTATTGGAACTCCACCGCCAGTTTGTTGTAGGCTTCTTTTATACAAACTGACGGTGCTGTGGGCTTGAACCTTCATACGGTTCCACTGCTCCTGAGTTTGATTTGAGCTGAATTTGAACCCAATGGCTTCTAAATTCGTGCATTTGCTTTCTCACTCATCAAATTTTTACCTTATCATTTTTGTGTTGTTTATTTTGCTATCAATGATGTCTGTGTATGGCTGCACTAAGTCCACAAGCAAGTCTTTCATGTTTTTTGTCCAATTGATGCTCCGGTATCGTTTAGTTTTATTATCTTCCATCATGCTATAAAGAGAGTGGCTATAATTTGAAATTGAATTTGATGTTTATTTTACATATCAATCTTAGCAAAAGTCAATACTTCCGGGCTCGAAAGTAGAAATAAACAAAATCAGCTGAGATTGTTTTCTCCATTCGTGATGCCAGTCTACTGAAATTAATACTTTTTGTTACCTCCTTATCATTTTTGTGTTGTTTATTTTGCTATCAATGATGTCTGTGTATGGCTGCACTAAGTCCACAAGCAAGTCTTTCATGTTTTTTGTCCAATTGATGCTCCGGTATCGTTGAGTTTTATTATCTTCCATCATGCTATAAAGAGAGTGGCTATAATTTGAAATTGAATTTGATGTTTATTTTACATATCAATCTTAGCAAAAGTCAATACTTCCGGGCTCGAAAGTAGAAATAAACAAAATCAGCTGAGATTGTTTTCTCCATTCGTGATGCCAGTCTACTGAAATTAATACTTTTTGTTACCTCCCTTTTTCCTTCCTAAATGGAAATTGGATTCCAGAAGAGTTCTTTTTAAAACTCCAATATTGTACAATATTATTTTCATCAATCAATAACTTTGTATAATGATATATGTAGTAATTAAGAGGATATAGCTGTGTAAATCCTAAAATTTTGAATATTTTTTTTTATTACTTCAAAATGTCCTAAAGGTTATGTAGAATTAATGCTTATTTAAAATATTTTCCGTGTTATAGCATGCAGACATATTGAAGAGAAGTGTAGCAATGTACGAGTAGGCCATAAAAAAATGTTTACGCATAATTTTAGTATTTTAGATACCAAATCAAATCCCTTTCAGTATTTTTCTTAGTACTAATTAGTACATTGGCATCACTCTGTTCTTTAACGTCATATTTAAAAACTTAGATATGACTTTCCCTACATTAAAATTTAACTCCATACTAACACTAAAGCCGACTATTAAATACGTTATTGGTACAAACATTTTGGAAAATGTGGAGATTATACTTAAGCTTTATACTTAATTTGGTTGTTAGTAAGGCCCATAGTATTTACATTTAAAAATATCATGCAATCTCGATTACGTACAAAATACATACACAAATCTTCTACAAATAATTTGCACATCACATAGTATATTACACACATACTACATGATAGAATTATCGCACGAGACATATGCGAAAAAGGGGCAAACGTTTACTACACACAACAAAGTAATCTTCCACTCATGCGTACTCATTCTCACAATTTCGCGCAAAACTTTATTTCACAAAACACACACTCAAATGTGCACTTTCGCGCAATGAATCAAAAAAAATATATATAATAGTGTATATATGTATATACATGTGGGAAAAGAAGCAGACCAAGAACGAACGAACGACTACGTCAGAGAGCGGCGATGCAACCGACTTACACATATAGTACAAAGCATTAATTTTAATCGTATTTTAATAATAAACCTGAATTCTTTATATCTAAGCGGTGTGTTTTGTGGCTACCAGTAGGATCGAGAGCCAGATCCTACATATATATTTGACTTTAAGCATTAAATAAGTTACAACACTCATTTAAAATTCATACGGGTCCATTAACCCCTCTCAAAATACGTATACTAAAAAATTCAACCACTTTCTCTCACTTCCTAACCAACAGCATGCCACTCGCTGCCACTCAAGGAATAGAAATTTTCAACATTTCCAAAGAGTATAGCATACTGCCCCTCCAACTAGGACCATCTAGATACATCACTAGCTACCAAAATTTAATACACATCATAAATCTCGATGACTACAATAACAACATACTAATATCACTAACTCCGTCCACCTCTTACAAAAACATATTACTATCAATAGCTGTTTCCAAATAACAAAACTAAAAATCGAAGAACTGGACAGAAAACTTCAAACACTATATCTCTTTAAAAGAAATAAACGCGGACTGATAAACGGTTTAGGTTCCGCAATTAACCATTAACCACATTAATACAGAGGAAAACAGCATAGAAAACTTCCTCAAAAATACAGCAAATAAAATTAGACGAGAACACGACACACTTACAGACATACAATATTTTAACCAACTTAATTTCAATATTGACCTATTAACCAATAACCTTTCAAATATAGCAGCGGCAATAGTCCTTAGTAAACTAAATTTCATTCCAAACTCCTACTAACATGTGATGAATTAATGCTTATAAAAAATAAATTAACTGATCGAAATGTTACCATTAATGCACTTGAGTAAAGTTATGAATTTCTAGGACTTCAAGCCTGTTATAATTGATCAAATATCATATTTAATATCCGTATATCTATAATGTCAAAGGAAAAATACTAAATGTATCCTATTATTCCACTCCCAATAAATGGCACAAAAATAATAACAGTCAAACCATATATAAACCATAATGAAAAACACATACAACTCTTCGAAAAACCCTACCCCAAAATACGAGTAGAAGGTGCCTAGTATTGCTCGACAACAACGCTGGAAGAAGACACCAAGAACTCCAAATGCATCGGGAAACTTTTGGACAACATGGTTGCACACCGTCCACTAAGAGACGTGGGCAGAGTCACAACAATAACACAACCACAACCTAATTTTATTAACGTATTCAATTTATATGCATTTTTATTTGATTCCTTAATTTACTCTTAAATGCTAGACAAAAAAACGCTTAAAAATTAGCTTAAATAACTTACAAATATTCTTATACTAACTTACTGGCCCCATGCGGGCACTCGAAATTAATCCTAACACTTAAACTATGTCTTTCGACGTTTTGACAGGTTTTTTTTTATTCTTATATTTAGGACAATACAGCTTAAACTAAGAAAACATTTTTAAAAAGCAAAAACTTAGTATATGGACTCTTTTGAGTTTAATACTTAAAACTAAAAACTTACAAACTACCTACAAAATAAATCTTAATCTACTTAACCTACTTACATATAGTATATTCATACACATATATACAATACATAACACATATACACTTCATATATACATATATGCATATACATATACATATACATATACATATATGTATATATTTATATTTTATTTTTTTTTATAATTTTTTATTTTTATTAATTTTTTTTGTTTTTTTTTTTTTTTGTTCTTAAAATTTAACTTGAACTATATAAGCTGGCCATGGCTAAAAAACAAAAATAAAAATAATTAGGCTGGCCCACTCTGCTTCACATGAAGCTACCTATCACTGGAGGAGTTCGACGACGAAGCATCCTCGCCTTCATCAAGCCACCAAAATTGCTGGTGCTGCTGAGCAACATTCCTCCTGTCACGACTCCCTACCGCTCTACTGAACCGGAGACGCTCCGCACTGCCATGTGCGACGTCTCTGTCGTAGTTGAGTATTTATTAACGTATTGTGGTGAAATTATGTACGAGTATAATAACATCCCTACCGATTGGACACCGGATACCACACTCGTGTAGTAAGGTCAGCTTTCTGCTGAACCAGCTGTTCCGATCGTCTGGTCATCGAATCCTATGCTCGTGCGAGCGTATGGAATATTATTAAGCTAGCGACACCACCGCATAAGAAAGATTGAAACAGTAATAAAAAAACCTTCAGGTGAACAAGTTGACTTTTAATTAAGCTCTAAACATTACATGGCGACCCTGCCAGGAGTCCAGAAAAATGCGAAACCATGATTTGATATTAATTTTAATAAAAATTATAGAAAAATAATATTCTTATAAAATATTCTAATAACAACGATATATAAATTGAATCAAAAATTTAAGTAAGGTACACCGTGGATTATCGATTACATAAAAGTTCCTCTGAATAGACTAAAATACCGCCAATTTTTTTAAGTTTCAAGATCATATATATTACCACTCAAATAATTAAATTTTCTGACAAAAACAAAAAAAAAAAAGGAAAATTGTGAATGAAATTAGAAAACTATAAAAAAAAGCCAATAAACTTGAAAACGTATGTTCAATTAAATTTTTTATGAACACCTTGGATGCAAGGCAATTTATTATGTATACGTATCATGAAATTTCCTTTAAAATGACATTTAACCGTTAGTGCATATTTTTGCATATTTTACTATAAATGCATATTTGCATATTTTTCTGCATATTTTTTATAATAAATTCATATTTTTAGAGCATATTGTTCAAAAATTTAACTAGACAGTAGAAATATATCCCTTTTATGTTAGTGCAAACGAAGCTTAAAACTATTATCTTTTTCTTTTATTCATTTTACAATCTTGAACGATATTCCAACCCCACATTATAATGCACTATATCAGCAAAGCTGCATGTATGAACTTGACTAGGTTGTCCCGGCAAAACACTGAAATGAAAAAAAAAAATAAAAAAATAAGACTGTTTGCCTGAGACTGTATGAATGAGATCGAAATTTAAACGATACAATTATTCATTGCTACCGAGAAGCGCTAAAATGAGTACAAAAAGCTTCCGACGACACAAAACTAAGCAAAATGAAAGTGTGTAAGTATAATGTGGTAAAGCTCAAAGCTTAACTGCCTGCGCACAATGGTGTAGCTGTAGCAATAGTACGTCTGTAGTGGTATCGATGTCGATGAATGTAAAAGTGGCATAAACTGTTAGTTGTCCACTAAAATTTTTCCACTTTAATAGATGCCACTTGCCACTTCATACACACGTATAGTTTTCCATCCCATTAACAGTTAATCCAAGCAGTCGATTTTTTTTTTAATTCAGTGGTCTATGGATGGTCGTGTTTAGTCAGCAGAGAACTAATTTTAATCTTCTTAGAATTGTTTTGCTTGGAAAATGTAAGAACATTCCTTTTAAATTTATCATTTTAGTTTTGTTCAAAACAATAAATTTCAGCTACAATGCCAAGAGCGAAAACATCTGTTACTTCAAATTTGAAAATTTTTAATTTTGGTGGGGGCGAAAGCCCCCATTTATTCGGCTTAATACAAGCTATAACTTAAAATTAAACTTAAACTAAAACTTAAAACTAAGGTTGGTTATTGTGGTGAAGGAGAACCGATTTGAGGTAGGAAGTGGTGCGGTGGAAGTCAAAGATGCTAGGGTTTGAATTAATTTTTCGTAGCATGCGGGAAATTGGTTCGTTCGCGTAATAGGTGGTGTGGTGGGTTGGGAGATAGAAGAGACGAGGGGTACGTAGATTACGAGGGTTAGTGTTGAGGAAAATAGAATTGTGAAGGGACGTGCATTCAACCTGACCTGAAAGAAGTCGATGAATGAAGAGAAAGTCGGCTGCATCTCTGCGTTCCTCAAGGGTGTTTAGGTTAATAAGGTTGAGACGGTTTTGATAGGGGGGCAGAGTAAAAGAATCATCTCAGGGCAAACCTCGAAGAGCGAATCGAAGAAAACGGCGCTGGATGCTTTCGATTCTCGAGATATGAACGCGATGATATGGGGACCATACTTGACTGGCGTACTCTAGGAGGGGACGAACAAAGGTAATATAGAGGGACCTGATCACGTATGGGTTGGTGAATTCTTTGGACCATCGTTTTACAAAACCTAGTGCAGAGTTGGCTTTAAGGATTATCCCATCCATATGCAAACGGAAGTTGAGCTCCCTATCACACAAAATGCCGAGGTCGCGAAGAGATTCAACGGAGGAGATAGGTTGGTTGTGGAGAAGGTAGAGTCGGGGAGGAGATTTGAGCCGCTTATGTGAAAAGGTGATGGATTGGCATTTGGTGATATTAAGTTCCAACGAGATTTGTGGTGGTTGACCTACCCTTTAGGAAGCCATGTTGTCTAGGGGAAATTCCATCGATTTTGTGGGAAGCCAATCTCACTTCTTTACCGATTCCGGCAACGGTCAACCGAGTTGCTATGAGTTCCTCGCTGACGTCTGTTATTTTTAGGGTTGAGTCATCGAGCGTAGAGTCTGATGGATGCGGGGTGGGATGTATTGTTTTGGAGGAGGATTGAAAAAGCAAGTCGAGGTCAGTACGGAGAAGATTGATTGAGTCGTTTATGTGTGTGAGTACGTTGGATTTAAGGAGGTTGGCAAAATTTGTTTTGAGGAATGCTTTTAATCCATCCAAGTGATATTTTATCACTTCGCTCTCGTTGTCGTGCTGAGATTGATTTTTGGACAGATTGTGGATCGCTGTCAGTTGCTTTTCTATCATTCTTCCTGTGGACTTGTAAGCTTCCACATTACTGTCAATGCAGTTTACTGAGTCTTCAATCTTCTCTATTCTGTCGAGAATAGTTCTGCTAATATGATTGTTCTCGGTTAGCATCGCATTGATAGACTCGTTATTGCATTTAATTGCCAGCATAACGTGAGCCAAGGTGATCTCTTTGCACTCGTTGCAGTAAAAATTGAAGAGACTGCAATACTCCTTTTTTTTTTTTTTGGGGTACAAAACTGGCACAGGTGAAACTAGGTCGACGAACAAAGACGGGAAATATACTGAAATTTACTGATTCGGCAGTTTACGGGGCTTTGAAGGAAAGCGGAAAAGTAACAGAATTCGGTATACAAGAGAAAACACGTCCGCACAGGTTGACAGTCAAACTGAAAAAACGAAAAGATATGTTTCAGAATACCCAACGATTTTTAAAACAGATGAAAGTGTTTTGTTCTGCAAATTTTGCAACAAAAGCGCTTGCTTTGAAAAAAAATCTCAAGTGGATCAGCATTTGAAAAGTGTTAAACACTTAGAACTTGAAGGAAGATCTGAAGTTTGCAAGAAATCCCAACAACTGCTGTCCTTTACCAATGCACCCAAAAACTTTTCAATGGATTTATGGGAGGCGTTTGTTGCAGCCGATATACCATTAAGTAAGCTTAGTAACCCTGAAATAAGAAATTGTTTAAAAAAATATACAAAAGAAATTATACGTTATAATTCTACTTTGCGAAAAATTGACAAAATTTATATTTCGCTATTTGAACAAATGAAAATTGATCTAAAAGATAAGTATTTAAGGACATTTTGTTGCTAACGTAATTGTGGGTGTGTTGGACCTAAACGAAGAAGAAAGTAAAAAGAAATTTTTAATAAATGTAGTCCAATTACAATAGAAAAAACGAACCATTTCACCATCGCTCGCGCATTTGATGAATCCATGAATTCACTTGAAATTGATAAAAGCAAAATACCCCTTTTTTTTGACCGATGCTGTACAATATATGGTAAAGGCAGCTCGTGGATTAGCGCTGTTTTATCCAAAATTGTTGCACGTCACTTGCTTAGCAAATGCAATGCACCGAGTTGCAGAAGAAATAAGGACTAATTTTAGGAACGTCGGTGGATTAATTTCAAACGGCAAAAAAATATTTTTAAAGGCACCATCACGCGTCGAAATTTTTAAAGAAAAATATGCTCTGACTCCTCTTCCGCCTTATCCTATTGTTACAAGATGGGGACCTTGGTTGAAGGCTGTTGAGTATTATGCACAAAATTATGAAGCGTTTGAAAGCATTGTCAATGGGTTCGATGACTCCGATGCAGTTGCAATAAAAAATGCAAAATAAGTCATGAACCAGAAATTGTTAAAAAGCCAAATAATATTTATAAATTCAAACTTTATTTTCCTATGTGACACCATCATAAAGCTAGAAGGCAGGACCACCTTAAAAAATCAAATTAATTTAATTGAAGATGTTGTTGCAAAAATAAATGCGGTTGAAGGACTAACGGGGGCAGTCATTAAAAAAACTTTCAGTGCGTTCTGGCAAAAAATTAAGGATTTGCATTACTGCAAAATGTAAGTAAGACCTTCGCATTGGACTGCGATGACGAAAATTACCCAAAAAACTTCACCGTCGATGAGATTTGTTCTTTTAAAAATGCTCCACTAACTGACGTTAGTTGACGTCGAGCGATCTTTTTCGTTGTTTAAGGCATTACTAAGACCAAATCGGCAACGTTTTGATTTAGAAAACTTTTAGAAAACTTGTATGGTCTATGCAAATAAAACTTTTCAAAATCAGAACAATTAAGGAATTAAGGATTTTATGTTATTTTGAATTAAACAAATTAAGATGTTTATGTTTACGTTAACTGCGTTTTTGTTTTTTTTTATAAAACTTTAATTGCGTTGTAAGTTATTATTTCATTAAATAATAAAAATAAAAAATTTAACTTATTCTTTAAGACTGAAGAAAATGTGTTTTTAAATTGAACCGAAATTAAGTTAAATTAATTTTAAGTGCATATTTTAACCGCATATTTTGAAATTTTTAGTGCATGAAAATCCGAACGCTAATTATTATAATTATTGTACTATTAGCAGCCCATTTGACCATTGAACTGTATTCGTGGCATAGAAAGTTACTTAAAAAAACATACCTAGCAAGAGCTGCATCAGTGTCACAAATATAACAAAATCAAAAAGACGATAGCGTATAATGTGTATATGTATAGTACATACATGTACTTGCAACGATGTAGGTGAGATAGATGAGATAGGCATACTGAACGAGAATAAACATTTTTTTTGTTTTGAATCAGGATCAGAACCAATTAAATGGAATGGCTACAGATTATAGATAAAGTACGGAAAAATAAAGAAGTGCTCGTTAGATCCTATAAATGTTTAAATACAAATAGACCTGTAGGCCAGGAGACTTTAAATAAACACCTTGAAGTATTAGTAAATAGCCTTGAAAATATTAGGGTAATACTTAACGTAAACTACTCCAGGTTAACTAAACAACATAAGGCAAGCGCACATGAAATTTTCAGTGACTGTAGGGACAAAGTTGTTAGAGCAGTGTCACGACAGG
The DNA here is from genome assembly GCA_963966105.1 of Volucella zonaria. Taxonomy (NCBI): domain Eukaryota; kingdom Metazoa; phylum Arthropoda; class Insecta; order Diptera; family Syrphidae; genus Volucella; species Volucella zonaria. The sequence goes on along the minus strand of OZ014535.1, from coordinate 3,553,028 downwards.
GCATAGACATCAAAATACCTGTTTCACTTCACGAAAAGGTAATAATAGATTTTAGCACCAGGAAACAGCACAAAATATATTCAAACCCAATGCCGCAAACGCCTATAGACTTTCTAAACATTGTTCCAGAATCCTTCCGGATTTTGATGGCACTGCAGAACAGCTGCAGAGTTTCCTAGCTGCATTAGAATTAGTAAATAGCGTAAATGATGGCAACAACATTATTGCCATTAATTTCATAAAAACAAAATTAAAAAGGAACGCTATAAACCTACTAGCAGAAACAGAAACAACAATAGAACAGGTAATCCAAAGACTAAAAACAGATTCGCTCAATCAGTCGACCTAATTACCGCAAAACTGATGAACATCCGTCAAAGTTCCAAAGCGGCAAATTCATGTGCACAAGAGGTTGAGGAACTTACACAAAAATTACAGATCGTGTACATTTCAGACGGACTTACACCTAAATTGGCTGAGACGTACTCTACCAAAACGGCTATAATAGCTATGATAAAGAATTCCAACAATGATAAGGTAAAACTTATTATGGAGTCTAATAACATGAATGAGGTAGTAGCCAAATTCGTAAATAGCTGTACCGAAGCTAGTGGCCAGCCAAATGCAATACTCCATTTTAGAAAAAAACGCGGCAGAGATTATTATCAAAATATTAATAACCGGAGTAATAATAACTTTCGTGGACGTGAATACGGACACGGCCAGGGTCGTGAACGTAGACGCGGAAACTATAATAGTAACAATAATGGCAATAATATAAATGATTTTAGCCAACCCTTATATCTGACAATCTAATAGGAACAATAGGTCCGTCAGAATGACACAGCAGGGTACGGAAAACGAATATTCCCCAAGTACTCAATATGTAACATAAAAACAAATAGTAAGATCGACAATATAAATTTGAATTTAACATCATTCATTGAACTACAGACGACATTAAATAATGATACAGCAACATTTATAGTCGACACGGGCACGGATATTTCTCTAATAAAGAAAAGACAGATTCAAAATTTAAATACATTAAACACGTACGAAACAACGCGCCTACAGGGCATAGGTCAGGGAATAGGAAATACATTGGGAAAAGTTTACTCTGACTTATTATCTGAAAATAAACTAATAGCCTATGAATTTCATGTTCCAATGAATTTCACTTTCCAATCCCATCCGATGGAATAATCGGTCTTGATTTCATCAAGAAATACCATTGCTTACTTAACTATGACAAGGATGTGAGCTGGCTGGTACTAAGGCCAGATGATTTTGAAAACATGCAATCCCGATGTGATGCACTAGCAATACCAGCAAGATCCGAAGTTAATAGACAAGTCAAAATCCAATTCAAGAAAAAAACGAACTTATCCTACAACAACAACTCCAGGACGGAATATATGTGGCACATACAATTGCAACAAGCACCAGGGCATTTGTCCGTATTATAAATACAACAAATGAAAATGTACTGATACAGAATTTTACATTTAAACCAGAAAGTCTAAGCGACTATGAAGGAATATCAATACAAAATTGCCAATCTGAAGACCTAAAATTACAAAAACTGTCCAAAAATTTCCCAGACTTCTTAAAGTCTGATGTACATAAATTTTGCTCGGAGTACATAGATATATTCGCACTCAAAACAGATAAGATAACTGTAATTTTTATAAACAAAAACTTCGTTTAAAAACCGACGACCAACATATATTAAAAACTATAGAATACCGCAAGCCCATAAAACTGAGATTGCCAAACAAGTTGACAAATTGATACAAGACGATATAGTCGAACCCTCAGCATCAGAGTATAATAGTCCAATACCATTGGTACCGATAAAATATTTACCAAGTAATAATCAAAAAACGTTGGAGATTAGTTGTAGACTATAGGAGTATAAACAAAAAATTGATTGCGGACAAGTTTCCTTTGCCAAGAATAGGCAAAATTCTTGACCAATTTGGTAAAACCAAGTATTGCTCTTGCCTGGACTTAACGTCAGGTTTTCACCAAATGGATTTAGATTAAAACTCCAGGGACATTACATCGTTCTCAACAGATAAGGGTTCATATCGATTCAAACGACTGCCCTATGGCCTAAAGATAGCACAAAACTCATTTCGCTGAATGATGACAATTGCTTTCTCTAGTTTAGCACCGACACAAGCATTCTTGTACGAGTATATGGATGATTTAGTTGTATTGGAACGTTCAGAAGCTCATATGTTGAAAAATTTGACAGATGTATTCAAAACGGCTGACAAATGCTCATTTTTGAGCCACGAATCGACATATTTAGGTCATAAATGCACGAAAGAAGGCATTCTTCCAGACGATAGTGCTGTGCTTAATCAAGAGCACAATGGATACCAACTTCCGGTAGCATACTCGTCGAGATCATTCACCAAAGGCGAAAGCAATAAGTCCACAATTGAACAAGAACTTGCAGCCATTCACTGGGCAATAAATCACTTTCGACCTTACATATTTGGCACTAAGTTTTTGGTTAAAAGTGATCACAGACCAAAAGTGATCTTATATATTTGCAATGAAAGATCCCTCTTCTAAATTAACACGCATGAGATTAGTTCTAGAGGAATATGATTTTGCCGTAGAGGACTTGAGGAGAAAAGAAAAGTATGTAGCAGATGCATTGTAGCGCATAGGTTTTAAAGAAATAGAGAATATATTAAACTCATCCAACAAAATATTAAAAGCAACAACTAGGTTGCAATCTAATAAAAATAGAGAAAAACAATATACCAACAACATAAAACCGTATTCAATAAACATATACGAAGCGCTCAGTAGAAGGAATAAGAAAAACAGCGCCAAGCTAGTTATTAATGGAGTCTGTTTAAAGATTATAAAGAATAAAAAAGTGATCACAAAAGACATAAATCACCTAACCACTATTGGAAAAATTGACTTGCATCAATTATTTCCACTGCTTGAAAAAATAGCAACAGATAACGGTTTGATAAAGCTGCAGCAGTCTCTAGGAGACAACATATTTGATAAGATCCGGATTAATGAATATAAAGAAAAAGCAAATAGCGCTCTAAACAACCTACAAATTGCACTGACGCCAGTATGAACTAAAATTGCAAACGATGACGAAAAAACAAAAATTATACAAAAGTACCATGACGATCCAATCTGGAAAGGCCACTCAGGGATTACACGTGCATTAAAAAATATACGACAGAAATATCATTGGAAATACATGACGAGAGATGTTATAAAATACGTAAAGAGTTGTGATAAATGTCAAAGAAACAAGTCTTTGAAAAATATGAAAGAACCAATGACAATAACCAGTACGCCAGCGGCTGCAATTGATGTAGTGCTAATAGATACCATTGGACCACAACCTAGGTCAGAAAATGGCAACGCATACGCGATCACAACAATATGCGATCTAACTAAATATCTGGTGTCAATACCAATCGCAGACAAAAGTGCAGGAACAATTGCGAAAGCAATCTTTGACCATTTCATCCTAGTTTTCGGTCCCGTGAAGAAAATAATCACTGACATGGGCACCGAATATAAAAACGAAATATTTTCTGAAATCTGTAAACTGCTAAAGGTGGAAAATGTTACCTCAACGGCATCCCATCACCAAACGTTGGGAACTGTGGAAAAAAAACCACAGAACATACCTTTCAGTAGGAAAAACATACTGGGATGAGTGGCTGAGATACTTTACGTACTGTTACAACACTACACCATCAGTGAGACATGACTATTGTCCATTTGAATTAGTGTTTGGTAAATCACCAACCAATTACGACTTCCTCTCAAATGCACAAATAGATCCAATTTATAAAGTGGATGCATACGAGAAAGAAGTCAAATTCAGATTACAAACGGCTCACAAAAGGGTCGTAGAAATAATAACCAAACAAAAAAAATTAAGGAAAAAGTCTTATACGACAGGAATAGTAATAGCCTAGATGTAGCAATAGGAGATTTAGTCTTCGTAAAACAAGTAGGACATAAGTTAGATAATATATATAAGGCCCCATTGGGGTGGCCGTGGTGTAGTGGTACTAGCTGTCGCTTCTCACTCGGAAGGTCAAGGTTCGAATCCTAGCCACAGCAAGTTTTCATTTGTGTAATTGGAACTCAGTCAGAAAAATCTGCGTGTGAAGGCATAACACTGACATGTAGATTTGTCTATTGTAGGGTTTTCAAGCACAAAACAACCGTTAAAATTCACAACCTCACATTCCGAGAGAAGAAAAATCTCTCCGTCCTATTCGGACTCCCACCCCTGGAGAGTCAATATCGAAACCAAACACACCTGAGTTTCAAACCACTACATCACAAACTTTCCTTTCTCCTCCTTCTATCTTTCCGCCCGCGCCTTGGCACCAGTATAAGGGTATTCATAACCATTTAGGAGCGCGTAAATTATAAAAAAAAGGTAGCCAATATAGAAGATAGAAACAATATACTTTTAAAATCTGATAACGACAATACAACAATTGTGCACAAAGCCCGACTAAGAAGTTATAATACAGACTAAGTACATATATGTACATATATGTAATATATATATATAGTTTAACAAAATACCAAAAAAAAAACAAAAAGGGGGTTTTAATGAAAAAAAAAACTAATTATTAAATATGTTAATTAAGAATAACTTGTAAGTTCATTCTTCCTGAAAAAGGAAGGTGTGGTGAAATTATGTATAATAACATTCCGACCGATTGCACATCGGAGACCACACTCGTGTAGTAAGGTCAGCCTTGTGCTGAACCAGCTATTCCGATCGTCTTGTCATCGGATCCCGTGCTCGTGTGAGCGTATGGAATATTATTAAGCTAGCGACACCGTCGCATAAGAAAGATCGAAACAGTAATAATAAAACCTTCAAGTGAACAAGTTGACTTTTAATTAAGCTCTAAATATTAAAGTATATGAATTACTAATAAACTCTACCAGCAGGCCTAAAACTGTTGAAATAGTGTCAAAACAATATGTATAAGCAAAACATGTATCTGACAACATCCTTTTGAATTCTCTTTTTGTACATTTTCTTTTCTCATTAAAATCTCACTTTGTGAATAAACGTTGTACCGAACAGACTCTTTTTATTTTCCGCTTCAATAAAAACAAAACTTATAGAACGCACAGTCTGGTTACACCTCGAGAGATGCAACATCGATGTTAACGGGATAACATACCAAGGCAACCCAGACATTTTTCAGGATACTGTACACATTCTTCCTCCATCAAGCAGCAGAATCCATACCAACACCAGAAAAGACGTGTTAAGCCTACGAAAACTACAAGACTTTAACTTCAACATAGAAGCCAAGATGCTAGAAATGAGATCCACCACCAGTAGTTATCATCTTTATCATATTAATTATCCTGGCTACATCTATAACCAAAAACCATGCTTACAAAACTTACACACCAGATCACGTACCAACCCTTCACTCAACATACGCTCCAGCTCAAGACACATCCCCTTATCACTCCGAGACCGCTAGGTGACCGCCAATAACCCCCACAACACGAGAAAGCTAAGCTACACATTGGGACAGCAATCAACCGGATGTAATTGGAACCCAACGAAATTCCTCAATAAACCCAATCAAAAACTTATGAAGTGCCTAAGCACCAAAAATATGTATTCTAAAATTGTAAAGTAATCACATTTAACATATAAATAATTGTGGAGTAAAGGTTAATAAAACGTTGTATATTGCTCAGACAAAGGAAAAGGTTGCTTTTTAATCCATTTCCGCGGATTCACCAACATAACTGGAAGCCAGCGACTACCACTTGAGCCACTGCCACCAACCCTTCTTCTAGCTTTCTCCGACCATATTTTACTAACAACTCTATTACGAAGGGTGCAAAAACATCTGTGGTGCTCTTCCAGACGAAATCCTTTCCATGTTTTACACGCCTCATTCCTCTGAGCTATCAACAATTTGATTTCATGGGTAAACCAAGCCCTAGATGCATTAGTAATCGTTTTAGTTTTAAGCGATATAAATCTATCAAAAAGGAAATCTATGTTACAATGTAGGAATTCAGCTTGAGTATCAGCCGAGGTCATGTAATATATTTGGTTCGAATCGATTGCGCGTATTCGGTTTTCGAGGCCAGATTGTTCGATATTTTGAAAATCGCGAAATTGTTGTTTTAGGTATACTACTCGTAAAATCGAATATATAATATCGTGCTTGGAAACCGCCGATGCAGAAATCTGGTTGTAAAAAAAACTCTGTTCACCTCGCTAACAAAGAAAACATCTAGCAGTGTGTTACAACTTGGACCAAAGTGTGGGGGGGAAGTGAAATTTACCGGAATGAGGTTAAAAGTACTCATGCTATCAGTCAGATGCGGGAACATTAAAAATTCTTGAATCTTTAATATGATAGCAATAGTAGCGATCTTGATGTTAGTCAATGGAAAAGAATATCTAGTAAACTAAGTCAACCTGGGTTCCAAATATTCAGAATTTAGAACTTCGACATGAGGTTACGTTTAGAAAACCTTAACAGCGTTTTTGCCGAGTCGCGAGGTGTACCCAAGTAGATGGACACACCTACAAGGTCTGAAATTAGCGCACCCTACTTTTAACCGATCCGCCAGTATCGACTTGCTGTTAGGAAATGAAATATTTTGTGAGGCGGTTTTACCTGATATCATAAGAGGAGCAGAGTTAATTGCACCGATCGCCCAAAAAACTCAGTTTGTGTGGGTAGTATTAGGTAAAGTTCCCCTCGAAACACCACCCTCAATTCAGATGTTCACCCAATTTTCCCATATAGACACACAATTAAGGAAATTTTGGGAAATTGAGGAATCACCATTCGAAAAGGCTCTAACTGAGGAAGAAAATGCTTGCGAGGAACATTTTTTACAAAATGTCAAGCGGTTGCCGGGAGGGCATTTTGAAATTGCACTCCCTTTCAAAGAAAGTCAACGTCGAGCACTGATTTCAACCCAAAAGAATAGCCAAAGTATGTTCTATAGGCAGGAAAAAGACTGGTTACCAACTCAAAACTTTACAAGGACTACAATAAATGTTTACGGGAATACTTACAGTGTGAACATCACCCACAACACCACACTTAAATCGAATTTCCATTATGTTGTGCCACATCATGCCGTCTTCAAGGAATCTAGCACAACCACTAAGCTGCGAGTGGTCTGCAACGCTGCATTCCAGACTGCGGAGGACAGTTCCTTAAACGATCATCTGACGGCGGGACCTAAAACAGACGGATTTTATATCAATTGTTTTAAGATGCAGAACAAACAAAATTAGCTTTACAGCAGACATCGAGAAGATGTGTCGCCAGATCCAGATTCATCCAGAGGATGCATACTACCGACTCCTATATTGGCGAGAGGATCCAACAACTCCAGTCAAACTTTTCAAAGTAAAGGTATTAATGTTTGGCACATCTCCTGCTCCATATCTGGCGAATAGTACGCTGAAGAAGCTTGCTGATGACGAAAAGGTCACATATCCACTACCATCTCAAATGATACGGAAAGTTATGCAAGTTATGGAACATTACTATGACTAACTCGAATGCTTAAATAAGCCGGACCCACTGGCAGAATATCTAATGGTCATAGTCCATCATGGTCCATCAGCATCAGAAACAGCAAAAACATTTTACCCGCAATTACTATGCACGTAGCAACAACAGAATGCAAAACAACACCAACGACTGCTTTGCTGGCATAACAACAGCATGTCCAACGAAGTAAATAACGCTCTGATACCGTTGCTGCGTCTGCAAAGCTAAAGTTTGCAGCCTCGTTAACGTTAACTCCTCATGGTAAACAACGCCAATGGAATCTTTCGATGGTACAGTTCCTATGCGTAGCTCAAGTGTTCATTTATAAGTTAGTTCTTAAGTTACCGGGCGTGTGTTCAGTTTCCTCATAGAGGAAAATAATTAATCTAAATTAACAAATTATAAATCGAACTTTGTTTTATTTATGTAAAACGGACATAGTTCCCACACATTACTGGCGCCCAACGCGGGGCTACGCGATTCTATAACTTTTTTTTAATCGTTCACGTTTACGATTTTGTAACTGCGGAAAGAAAAAGAAAAAAATTCCTTATGTTTTATTCATACGAATAATAGAAACTGAAGAAAACAATTGGAAATATTTCAAAAGCGAAAAATCAAACATTTTAAAATAATAGACAAGCTCATCTTTAAATTCACCAGTGAAAAGTTAAACATTACAAACAATAGTTCAGCTATCTTCAAATTTACAAGTGGAAAATTAAGCATTACAAATCAATAGTCCTCATCTCATCTTCAACAGTCAAAGCAGCTATTGAAAAGAAATACTTTTTTGGATAAAAATCTTAGAATTATATTGTATTACAAGCAAGTACAAGGTACACACATATAAATAGTATTAATATAGCATTTACGTAGATTTTGATTTTATAAAAATTGGAATAAGTTTAGTAAAATTTTGTTAAATTGAAGTTCCAAAATCGAAATAAATAAATGAATTATTTTAAGTTCTCTTTTGATTGTTGAAACTGATTAAGTTAAAATTAAGTTATATCTCTTACTATTCTCTATATTCTACCTTTTTTTCTTGATTAATTTGATTATTTTTCTAATAAAGAAAATACCTAGACAAGGAAAATTGAATTGTTAAAACCGAAAACCTAAATTTGAATTTCCCTTTAAAATGGATGTGCAAGTGCAATAATTTCTGCTGCTGCACATGCAGCTACAGAACATACTAGACAAGCATTTGAATCGACTATTAACGAACTGACATCTCGACTTAGAGCATTAGAGACGCCTACGGTCGTGGAAGATTATCCGCCAGTTACAATTGAACCTGGTAGAATTTGCGAGGTATCGCTAGACTTAATGAAATCTTTACCTGAATTCAGTGGGTAGCAGGTGCGGTATGTTTCATGGCAGTAGCCATTATCAGAAATAAAATTATAGGTTCCGCAGACCAAGTCTTACCTTCGTTTAATACTGTTCTCAATTTTAATGCAATTATTGCTAGATTAGATTTTACTTAGGCATATAAAAGACCCATTTATCTTATAGAGCAGGAAATGTCTATGTTGCGCCAGGGCAAAATGTCTCTTACGGACTTTTATGATGAGGTGGAAAAAAAACTAACTTTAATCATAAATAAAACTCTGGTGATTCATGAAGGGAATGACGATGTAATAGCTTCACTTTGTCAAAAATATCGACAGGAGGCGCTTAGAGGATTTGTATTAGGAAACCAATGTGTGACATTTTCTTCTCTTCGAGACCTACCGACGTGCCGGGTTCACTTGCTGTTGCTCTAGAACTTGAAGCAAATCAAGCACTATACGGGCGTTCAATATATTCTCGATATCGGGGTGAAGCTGTGGTTGTACATATAAATTGACTTATTTATCAAGTAATATTTTAGTGCATTCATGTAAAATTTCATATAAATGTGATTATTAATTCGCATTTTATCTCTAGTTAAACAGAATCATAATGTCAACTGAGACGATGATGGTGAAAATTGAGCATCGCGCTGTAATTAAATTCATTATCAACTGTACAAAAGTGGTAAAGTGAGTTCAAGAGAGGCAGAGAGAGCATTGAAGACGACCCCCGCTCCTTCGCCCCGGCTACTGCTTGTATGGGAGAAAGCATCAAAGAGGTCGAAAAACTTGTTCTTGAGGATGCCCGAATAAAGGTGAAAATGATGGCAGAGATCACCAAGCTTTCAATTGGTACCATTCACACCATTCTTCATGACCATCTTAACCTTTCAAAGGTCAGTGCAAGGTGGGTGCCACGAATGCTCACAGCGCCTCAGAAAAAAGTGAGAATCGCATGCTGTAGAGAGCTTTTGGAGATGTGTAGTGAGAACGCGGACGGTGTTATGGATCGAATTGTTACTGGGGATGAAACATGGGTCCACCACTATAACCCTGAAAGCGAACAAGAGTCCATGCAGTGGCATAAAAAAGGAACAGACCCCCCGAAGAAGTTCAAAGTCACTCCGTCTGCCGGGAAGCTCATGGCCACAGTTTTTTGGGGCTCAAAGGGAATCTTGCTCATTGAGTACAAAAAAAAGGTGAAACCATCAACGCCACATCCTACGCTTCCACTTTGCATAATTTGCGGGAGGAAATTTAAAAGAAAAGACGGAGTAAACTCGCAGCGGGTGTGTTGCTTCTTCATGACAACGCTCCTGTTCACACGGCGCGAGTTTCCAAGGCTGCTGCGCGAGATTGTGGTTTCGAAGAAATCCAACACCCTCCCTATAGTCCAGACCTTGCCCCTAGTTTCCGGATTTGAAAAAATGTCTTCGTGGAAAAATATTTTCGGATGATGAAGTACTCAAGTCGGCAATAAATGGGTATTTTGCAGAGAAAGAGGAAATATATTTTTTTGAAGGTTCAAAAAAGCTTATCTCAAGATGTAATTCAATTTAAATTAAATTCGCATTTTCCTTCATATCGATACCGAGAATATATTGAACGCCCCTCGTATGTATTTGCAAATTAGTTTTTTAATAAAAACGAGGGCTCAGTCAATTTTTCTTCTAGGCAAAATTACAACAACTATATTCAATACAACCCACGATATTCTCCTCACTACAGAACAACTCAATCCACTCAAATTCGACCCAGTTTAACCAATATGGAAGTAGACCCAACTCTTTCTTATTATAAAGTGCCAACAAATTTTCAAAAGCACTTCCTAAGTTTCAAAGCGTCAATCACTTAAGTCAGAGATCACAACTTCCAACCACTCTTCAGAAAACCAATTTTGTTCATATGAACACAATCCCGAACTGTGCAATTATCTCGGCGAACAAAATTTTTAAGAGGAATCTAGCAAAATTTGGCAGGAAAACACGAATGAAGCTGAAGAAGAAGTATTTGGAGAAACCAATTTGTGAGTCCGAACACTGGCAGGAGGGGAAATAAAACTATTCGTAGATATGAGCGCTTCTAAAAATTATATAAAAAATTTCAAAAACTTAAAAGATATTAACCTGTTTCATAAACCATTTTTCGTCAAATCAATTCATGGAACGAACAAGGTAACACAAAATGTACTTTTAATCTTTTTGGTAGAAATATTACCTTCTTCTTACTCCCTACTCTTGACACTTTTGATGGTATCATTGAATTTGACTTTCTGAAAGAAATTGATACAAAATTAAATCTTGTAAAAGGGATTTTGAAGTACAATGGAGGTGAAGAAATATTATCATATTTCTATTGTAGGAATGTTAACAATATTGCCATTGAAATGAAAAAGGTCGACTTAGATTTGAATGAACAATTTTCGTTATTAATTTCACGACATTCGAAAGTTTTTGCTGACCCCAATGAGGCACTTCCCTTTAACACAAGTGTTGTTGCTACTATACGAACCACCGATAGGGAACCGGTATATTCAAAAGCCTACCCCTATCCAATGTCAGCAGCCGATTTTGTTGATAATGAAATTTCCGAGTTACTTCATAATGGGATTATACGTCCGTCACGATCCCCTTACAACAATCCCATATGGGTGGTTGATAAAAAAGGTACTGATAATATGGGTAAGCGGAAAATGCGGCTTGTAATAGCCTTTCTTAAATTGAACACCAAAACTATAAGCGACAAATACCCAATTCAAAATACTGCAGTTATTTTGGCCAATCTCTGAAAAGCTTCTTTCTTTTCTACTTTGGATTTAAAGTCGGGATTTCACCAAATTAAGTTGTCAGAACGGGATAGGGAAAAAACTGTCTTTTCCATTAATAATGGAAAGTATGAGTTTTGCAGGCTTCCTTTCAGATTAAAGAATGCACCTAGCATTTTTCAAAGGGCAATTGATGACGTCATCAGAGAAGAAATAGGCAAATGTTGTCATGTCTATATTGACGACGTCATTATTTTCTCAACAACAAAGGAAGAACACATCAAAGACGTAGGAAAAATTCTTACTCTGCTTTTTGAAGCCAACATGCGAGTCGCAGCGGAAAAATCAAATTTTTTTAAGGAAGAAGTAGAATTTCTGGGTTTTGTGGTTCCTAATAAGGGTATAAAAACATGGCCAAATAAAATAAGGGATATAATAGAGTATGCAGTTCTCAAGAAACTTCGAAGTCTCCGGTCATTTCTCGGATTATCTGGGTACTACAAGCGCTTTATACGAGACTATGTTCGCTTTGCAAAGCCTCTCACACAATACCTGCGAGGAGAGAATGGCAATGTGAGTAGAAATCGGTCAAAACACGTTAAAATCGAATTCACTGATGAAGCATTGGATGCTTTCGATAGAATTAAAAAAATTGTAGCCTTAGAAGATGTCCTTCTTTTGTACCCAGATTATGGGAAACCATTCGATTTGACGACCGACGCATCGTCACATGCACTGGGTGCTGTTCTCTCTCAGGAAGGAAGACCAATAACAATGATATCACGAACGTTGTCTTCTACTGAGGAAAGCTACGCTACGAATGAGCGGGAACTTCTGACGATAGTGTGGTCATTACAAAAGCTTCGTAATTATTTATATGGTGTAAGCCGTCTTAATATTTTCACGGATAACCAACCTTTGACTTTTGCAATATCCGACAAAAATCCAAATGCAAAAATCAAAAGGCTGAGGGCTTTTGTGGAAGAGTTTTCGCCAACATTTGTTTATAAGCCTGGTAAAGAGAATTTTGTAGCTGACGCTTTAACTAGACAATATTTAAATGCTTTCGAACAGTCTCAAAGTTGTACGACCCATAGCGAGTCCTCTCTTACTCAAACGATACCCAGCATCCAAAATCCATTAAATTGTTTCAGAAACCAAATCATACTTAATAAAGGCCTTGAGCTTGTTAAAAATACTAAAATTTTGTTCAAATTTCAAATAAGGCATACCATAATATTTGACACCTTGGATAATCTTCACTCCATTCTGAAAGATATTGTCAACCCGAACGCTACAAATGCAATATATTGTGATCTTCGAACTCAGCTCAGATTCAAAACAGCTTAGTCAACTTGTTTCCTTCAGTAAAATTTCTGCATACAATAAATATGGTAACTGATATTTTAAATCCAACTGACCAAGCGGAAATCCTTGCAACAGAACATAATAGAGCACATCGATCTGTTTCTGAAAATAAACAACAAATTCTCAAGGATTATTATTATCTATTCCATATTATCCCGGTGAAATCCTTCACATGGATATTTATTCAACAGATGGAACCTCTGTTAGAAGTACTAAATTTTTTTAAAAATACGAAAACTATTGTTTGCGATAATGAGCCATCATTTGTTTCGCAAAGTATAACATCTTTGGTTAGAGATCAATTTGACATAAGCATTTTTAATACGCCACCTTTCCGTAGTGTTTCCAATGGGCAGGTAGAAAGGTTTCATAGCACTCTAACGAAAATAGCTAGATGTACGAGACTAGAAAATAACATTAATGACACTGCTGAGCTCTTTTTACTTGCTACATTTAAGTACAACAGGACGATTCATTCAGTAATAAACTATAAGCCTACTGACATTTTGCAACCAATATCAGACTCATTAAAGAATGAAATTCAGAAAAAGATAAGCGAGACCCAAGATTTTAATTTAGACTACCACAGTAGGAAAAGACAAACACGGATATTCGAACCAGGGGAAAAAGTCTTTGTACGAACAAACAAGCGTATTGGGAATAAGTTTAGGAAACTTTTTACTGAGCAAGTTATTCAAAAAGATTTACGTACCACGGTTCTTATCAACAACAAAGTAACGTGAGGTAACTTATTCTATAACCATTGCAGCTGACATTATTAAAGGAATTAAAAAATAAAATTTTATTTGTATTCATTTTCTTGGGAATTTCAGTTTTTTTCACATTTTCTTTATACATATATAGTATAATTGTATTAAGAGATTTAAAAAACAATTGTACTTTTTTCGTAGTTAAGATTACTGAAATCAATTTTCGAATTGAAATATAGGTTGAAAATATTAAGCTAGAATGTAATTAGGTATATTAATATTACCTATATAACACAATAAAACTGAAACGCAACTATCTGCACAAAGCCGGGACGTCTTTACCTAAGAGGGAGAGTAGTTATGGAACATTACTATGACTAACTCAAATGCAGCCTCGTTAACGTTAACTCCTCATGGTAAACAACGCCAATGGAATCTTTCAATGGCACAGTTCCTATGAGTAGCTTCAGTTTTCATTTAAAAGTTAGTTCTTAAGTTACCTCATAGAGGAAAATATTAAATCTAAATTAACAAATTATAAATCGAACTTTGTTTTATTTGTGTAAATCGGACATAGTTCCCAAACATTACTTGTACATTGATGATCTCGTGTCTGGTGCAGATTCCATCCAAGCAGCTAAAGAAAAATTTGAACCAATGTCGAACCTACTTCTTTCAGCTGGCTTTCATCTGAGGAAATGGATGAGTAATAGTCAACAATTCCTGAATTTAGTACCGGAGGAAGACCGGGATACCAGTGTTTCCTCAGCTTTGGAACAACACAACACACGAAAACGTTGGGAATCAACGGCACCCGAGTTCAGATAGGTTTTCATTTCAGAAGCTCGCAGTCGAGGAAGTTTCAAAGCGGACCATCCTATCAACAATCGCGCGTCTTTTGACCCCCTAGGATGGCTTTCACCTTGCATTGTTAAGGCGAAAATTATCATGCAGCAATTGTTGCTACATAGTTTATTATGGGATGACCGGTGAAAGTACGTCGAGAGTGGTCATCTCTTCAATAAGAATTGGACATCATGACATCCAGATTCCCAGGTGGGTAAACACACCAGGACAGAAGGAGCAGTTGGAACTCCACGGATTTAGTAACGCATTCATCAAGGCGTATGGAGCGGTGGTCTATCTCAGAGTCTTGGACTGCAGCAACATCACACATACACATTTACTCATCTCCAAAACTAGAGTAGCGCCACTCAATAAGGTTTCACGGCCAAGATTGGAGCTTTATGGTGCAGTAGTCCTTGCAGAGCTTCGGAGCTACAACCCATCTGTGCTCCCAGTACAAAACATCAAAACATATGCGTGGACTGACTCTAAAATCACACTCTGTTGGATATCTGCACCACCAACTCGATGGAAAACGTTTATCGCAAATCGAGCAGCTGAAATTCAGAGACTGACGAATGTCAGCATTTGGCGACACCTCCCAACCAAACTCAATCCAGCGGATTACGGTATTACCCTCAATACTCCAAAATAACGCACTCTGGACCAGCTTTTCTTCAAAGACGATGGGAATTTTCTATTCCAACACAGCCCACCCAACGCGACACAGAAGAAGAGAAAAGAGAAATCAAAACTCTTCTCGCTATAAATGATGAAAATGACATTTTAAAATTAATCCAAACTCACTCGAAACACATAAGCCGTTTACGAATTTTGGCTTATGTGAAATGATTCACCAATAACACTCGGAAAACAGAAAACTTAAGGTTGAAATCAATTTTGAATGGTACAGCAGGAAATGTTTCCTGATCTCTTCAATGACTTACGTAAAAATAAGTCAATCAAGGTGTACAAAACTCTCAACTTTTTTATGGCTGGAGAACAAATCATAAGAATAGTATGCAGATTAAAGAATTCTGTTCTGACTTATGACCAAATGCACCCCATGTTTTTAAAACCAGACCACTACTTTACGAGAGTCATCGTCGGTAATGCACATGAGCAAACGCTTCATGACCGCTTACCTGCGAAATCAATTTTGGATTTTTAATGCAAAGAGAATGGTGAAAAAACACATCTACCAATGCACCATATGCTTTCGCTACAAGCCCAAGCCCATGCAACAGCTAATGGGAAATCTACCAACTCCAAGGATAACCATATCGAGTTCATTTATGCATACAGGTGTTGACTATGCTGAACCCATTGAAGTAAAAGCCTGGAAGGAAAAAGGATCGAAAACGCTGAAGGGATACCTTGCAATATTTATTTGTTTAGCAACAAAAGCCACTCACATCGAAGCCGTAACAGTCATGATTACCCAGGCCTTCCTTGCGGCATTCCGACGATTCACAGCACAGCGCGGAATTTGTTCTAACCTGTATAGCAACTAAGGTAGTAAATTCAGAGGAGCCAATGCGGAGCTATTGAAAATGCTCAAGTCTGCCCAGCACAACTACAATGAGATCGCCGATGCAATTAGCAAATTTCGAACCAAATGGAATTTCAATCCTCCTGCTTCTCCCCTTTTCGGAGGACTATGGGAAGAAGGAGTGAAATCCGTCAAATTCCATTTGAAACGAGTTGCTCGCAACGAAGCGTTAACCTTCGAGGAGCTCAGCACGCTTCTATCTGAAATAGAAGCATGTCTCAACTCGAGACCCCTCTGCCCGTTAAGCGACAACTTCGATGATTTTACCACACTTACACCAGCGCACTTTTTGATCGGGACTTCATGCAACGATATGCCTGAAGCAGACCTAGCAAGGAAAAAAATCGAATACATCGACCAATGGAAAAGATTACGAGCCTCACTACAATCGTTTTGGAAGGAATGGAGCCGTGAGTATTTAACTCGTCTTCAAAATCGCCCAAAGTGGTTGAAAACGGAGAAGCAACCCAACGTTGGAGACTTAGTCCTGCTAAAGGACGAACGGCTTCTACCATCGAAATGGCTTTTAGTTCGTATTACGGAGATTTGTCCAGGAGCTGATCAACTAGTCTAAGTAGTGAAGCTAAAAACTGAAACCGGAGAATTCAAAAGGCCAATAACGAAACAAAAAAAAAATGCACGCAACACGAAAAACCAATAGAATATAATACTTAAACTAAAAAACAATTCACATAAAAAAATAATAAGTAAATAGAAAAAAAGTCTGATATATATGTATATTCAAAATATATACCTAAATAATACGATGAATCTTGCATACTTACAGTCCACTTTAATAAGAAAGAAATTAATTTTCCAGCTGTAGCTGCCCACCAACTGTTGCTAAATGTGTGTACATATGTATCTGATTCATTGGTCCACGAAATTAATTGTCAAGGTCCCAAATTTCAACAACTCTAATGAGTTTCGTTTGCTGCTTTCACTCCTAGCTGAAAATATTTAAGAAAACGAAGCTTGTTAAATAAAGGACAAATTCATATATCTCAATCAACATCACAACAGAACATAACAACTCATGCAACAAATCTCACAGCTGAACTCATGTTCACACATCAGAAACCCATTACATCAATATCACCAAATTAACGAAATCCACAACAAACCAATAGTCCATAAATAATTAAACATTCAAAATTCTGCATCTCAAATAATAACAAAAATAGCCGCTTACACACCCGCTAATTCACAACTTAAGTCATCATTTCATTTAAAGTCAAAACCTTAAAATAATAAACATAAACAAATAATTAATTCCCAATCTCATGCAATTTTCTCTTTTCTGACATTTCATTCACCCATCACGCAATAGAATTAAACTCTTCAACAAAATAGACAAATATACATTCATTCCACCTAGAATCATCCAGTTTCACGCAGTTCACACTAAATTGTACTCACCACAAATTCAATCACATACCTATTCACATATTATATATATCATATCATTTATCCCAAAGTTTCATTTAAATTTGTCACAAATCTTCACTTTGATTCACATCACTTACTCAACACAGCAAACGCAAATCTAGGAAATCAAAACAAAAAAACAACAAAACAGAATTCGACACAATTAAAACAAAACTAAACAACACAAACATGCATACATACTCCTATGCTCAACACAAAATGTCATTCAATAAAAATTAAAATGTACATTGAGATTTAACATACTGGTATGTACTATCAAATAATTATAACTACTCCTACTTATTACAAACAAAACTCACCTGAAATAATCATCCTGATCCAAAATGAAGTACATATTGTATTACATTATAATATATTGAACGATAAATAACTCCGCACTCCACTTTAAAAAACTTTAAAAATCGCCGGCTGCGATTTAGAGAACCACAAGAACAACATTGCGCAAAATCAGAGATTCCTCCCCAGATTCTGCGTCCGCATATAAGGATGCTACTTTCACTTTGTGTCTCCATATGTCATTTGTGTTGTCCCTTTTTTGCAAATAATATTAATAATTGAATTCTCTTTCCAGGTAACAATTCATACGGTCTTTGAAGTAGCCAAGTACCGAACCACAGGGTGTTCATATATCATTCAAGGAAGAACGAGTTAGTTGCGAACATACAACTACGTTGCAACAGTTTCACATTATTAACCCTAGATTCATAAGCTATATTCATTGTTACATCATTCATAAACATAGGTCTGTGAGACCCCTTACCTTCAAAGTTATCTTATTTACTCTCTATAAAGATTTTTGCAAAAAAAATACATAGGTTACGTTAAGAAACATTTATTATAAATAAATAAAAGAAAGAACTATAAAATTTGTTCACTCGGTGCAATCCTAACACTAGTTCCCGCGATGCTCCCCGCACATGGGACGTTTGCAGGAGGTGCAGCAAAATCTGGTCTTACGTTTTTTTTTTTTGTAATCGCAGAAAACACAATTTTTTCTTGGTTGATTTTCGGAGTTCACTGAAACACATGGCAAAGTATCACCTAAAATGGCATCAATATTCCTTTTTAGGCTTCGCCTCAAAATTGGTACTTCACGACGACGACGCAACCAGATCTCTATTAATTGCTGTGATATTTCCTTTACAAATGCTCGCCTTGTCAAGGGTTTTCGTTTATTACGGCTGCTATTATGTACGTGGATGACAAAAGAGTTTACTATAGACATATTTAGTATTCCAAAAAAGTACGAGTAGCATAGTGGCCATCTTTGTGTCTTCCTACTGCAAGACATATTATGACACATTTGGTCAAATGTATCTACTGCGCCCTTAGCAGAATTATAAAATTCTATGATATCTGGCTTACCACACGGTGCCAAATTTCTATTTCCGTGAGTTCTGGAAAGCAGAAGAACGTTTTTATTTTTTTTTTTGGCCTGAAAGATACTAATGTAGATTTGCCATCGAAACAAAACATTGGAGATCCTGTCTGTCTTGGTTGCAAAAGTTGTGGAGGGATCTCTCGCTTGTTAGACCGAATTGTACCAACAATTGTTAATTTGTATGGCTCCTGCAATAGCTCTTTTGCTAATGGCACTGACGTGAACCAGTTATCCATGGTCACATTACGATTACTACCTCGCAGAGTTTCCGTAAGTTTCTTGACGAAAAAAGATGTGAATGGTTCTCCGATCGAATTTGTGCCCTTTCCAATATATGGTATCGCATCTATCATATAGTTTGTCTTCGAATCACAAATGATTACTGTTTTTATTCCATATTTGTCAGGTTTTGATGGTATATACATTTGAAATGGACAACGTCCACGAAATTCCAGTAGCTGTTCATCCACAGTCACAAATGAACCGGGCTTGTAACTGTCTCAACATACAGCAATAAACATTTCCCATATTTCCCTTACTGGCGCAAACTTATCAACAGCTTTTCGATCTTCTCGGGTCGTTTTATCATCGAATCTTAAAGAGTTCAGTAAAAAATCGAACCTATCTTTGGACATAACTGAATTATATTTAGTTCCACTTTCGGTTGGATCAAACAGCTTTGCGCTTGTGAGATGGTTATCTTTTTTTCTTGCTGTTAATAAAAGCAATTCTATCAAGGCATTTATTTCTTCAGTACAAGTATCACTAACTGTAGCTGTTTTATCCGTGTAATTTGCTCTTTTAGTAGAGACCTCTGTATTGGTGTGAAATACAATGATATTCACTATCGAATCAGAAGCAAACAATTTGAATTGGTCTCGTGGATTTATTGCATTTTTAGCTTCATTTTTCGGCCCTTGAATAATGTGAATTATGTTTTTTGCTTGAGTTCGGGAAGTGGTACCTTGAGATGGGTTTTCTGACCACTTGTGACCGTTCTTGCCTCTCAGATTATTAATTGATGGGATAAATATTTGAGCTGCTTGTTGTCCTGAACTCACCTGTTCCAATAGAGGCTGCTCACTATCTGAAGAATCGGAGGAATTGATACAACGGCGGTGGCGGCAATGATTTGACGTTTGAAGAGGTTCGTCATCAGAATTACTTGAATCATCTGTAGGCCGTTCACTTTCAGTCTCTAAAACATCTTCGACTTCACTGCCAAAATCATTCGGAGGAAGATCGTCTTCATCGTCTCTGGCTAATAGTGAATATATTTCTTCTGAGCTCAGAGTAGCCATGCTGAAGAACAAATCAAATTGATTGCAAATTTATAATTAGCAAAGCGATTTACCAACCATATAACGTTTATATAACGAATGCTAGATAGTAATTATCAAAACTAATAATTATGTATTAGTATATGTAGTCCTTTCTATGAAATTCCCGCACATTCAGTTCAGTTTATAAGGTAAATATAAAACACGCAACTAGGAAAAATTGTAACACTATTCATAAACATACGTACCTCAGACCCCTTGCACGTAAAATATCGAAAACAAAACAAAACCAACGAAACTTGCGCGACACTAAGCTCTCCTTGTTTCAGGAAGGTACTGAGATGCACGTGTTTATAACTCTTTCACACCGCATGCTATCATTGATTAATCAACTGAGAGGGTCTGTGAGACCCATGTTTATGAATCTAGGGTTAATAATAAATTGAGCAAAAACTCAACAAATAGACAAACAAAAATGTGTACTAAGGACTGAAACGAATAAGATTTGGAACCTTCAAAGCAAAAAAAAATATTTTTTCATAATTCATGTAAATTTTTTTTATTTGCTTTAAAACTCTGTTTTTATTAAATTCATTCACAATTACAAAAAATAAAAAAAAATTTTGGGTTCCCATTCTTTCCTTAACTTCTTTCGAATGTCCTTCATAATGTTGGTGACAGTTACATCCGTGTTCTTTTTGGACGCTCTTTTCCATTTAGCACTAAAATCGTTTACGTCCTTTGCACACTGCTCACTTTTCCTCAATTTAGCTTTGACCAAAGCCCAATACCTTTCAATGGGACGGCACTATGGAACATTGGGTGGATTCATGTCTTTTGGGACAAAGTCGACATTTTTAGCAACAAGAAAGCAAAACGTCGCAAGAGCATAGTGAGCTGAAGCTAAATCTGGTCAAAATAATGTTGAACCCTCGTGTTTGTTTAAGAAAGGAATCAACCGTTTTTTTAGGCACTCGATAATGTACACTACTCCGTTAATTTTTCTCGTTGTAATAAACACGACGAGCTTCTGTGTCCACATTGGCAAATGGCCTGCCAAACGAGATATTTTGACCCGAATTTTTCCATCCCAATCGATGTTGTTGATTGCGGAGGAAACTCAGCTTCAAACGAGTTGTATAACTGCGCACCTGGAAGAGTAGTAAAGTCGGCTTTGACATAAGTTTCGCCATCCAAAACCAAGCACGCTTTCTTGTTGCCGATCAACTCGTATAGCTTTCGGGCTCGTGTTTTTATGACTTTTTCTTGCTTTTCAGTAACTTATGGTATTTTTTGTTTTTCTCGTGTTTTTAGACCTTTATGTTTTTTAGATTGTTTGGTTGGTATTACATTTCCGAGCAACATCTCTGGATGACATAGTTCGGTTTTTTACGATGGTACCCATTATTTTCCTGTCCAAATTTGTAGCATGTGCTCCACTTTTAGCTCCACTTTTTTGTTTTCGCTTAACTGTCAACGTCTCCAAATATCGTTTAATAACAGAATCCACTGTACTACATGCTATGTTTAAATTTTTTGCGATGAAATGGTTTGGACCCGAAGTATTTTCGAGCCATTTGTCGATGATCTTTTTACGGCGTTCCTCTTGACTCATATTTTATAAATATTTTAAGCCGCACCGAACTAAAATCAACAACAAACTGAAACTAGAAAATATACAGGCTAATTTGGGTACAAAATGGGATTGCAATTTTTACGCATTGGAAGTATAGCTCGTATTAAAATTTACAGATTTTATTCGTTTCAGTCCTTAAAAATGTTAGAGTAAACACAAATTATTGGAACATATGAATAAATTATATCATGCAATAAATAGCATAACCGAAACGTCAGTTGTATAAACAGGAAAATAATCAAGAATAAAAAAAACTCAATTTTATAACGTTACAAAAGGTTGTTGTTTTATTTTACCCAGTTTATACTATATTTCACAATAGACAGTATTTTTCCCGCAGTTTTTAAACAGTTTATTTCATTTAAAACAAAATTTAACTTTTACCGAATTAACGGCTTACACAAACTATTTGGAGTTTTTGCGAAATAATTTACCAGAACTATTAGAGGACACTCCACTGATTCAACTAGCTTCATCATATTTCCAACAGGATGGTCGTGAGGCTAAGAATGGTCTAGAGGAAGAGTCCGGAAGCCGTTGGATAGAAAGAAACGAAACAGTTCACTGGCCTGCAAGATCTCCTGACCTTACATATTGGAGTTCTTTCTGTACGGGGGAGAATGAAAGAACTTATAGTTTAGTTTAGTTTTAAACGCATTTTATTTTCTAAATCATTAATTCTTACATACTAACAAAAAATGCTTAAATGCTAGCTTAAAATTACTTAACAATCTTACACTAACTTACTGGCACTCTAAGCTACTCTAAACTCTTACATCTACGTCTTTCGACTTTGTTTACATTTGATGCTTATATATACTTATTTTCTGTGCTTAAGGCTAAGAAAAGAATTTAAGAAAAAACTTAGCATATGGACATAATTTTGTATTTTTTATAAAAACTTAATATCTAACTTAAAATAAACCTTAGTCTACCTAACCTACCTATACAATACACACATACACACACATAGACATTATACACAATTATATACATATACTAGTATATACCTTTATATATACTAATATATATATATATATTTCTTAAGTGCTAACCTAAACCTATGCAAGCTGGCCATCGCTATTTAGAGAGCAAATAGACTGGTCAGCTCTGCCTCATTAGTGAGGCTGGTCCGTAATTGACGGAAACGACGACGAAACATCTTCTCCATCATTCAACCACCAGAAATGCTGGTGCTGCTGAACGACATCCCTCTTATCGCGATTCCCCACCGCCCTACTGAACCTGAGACGATCCACACTGCCGTGTGCGACGTCTCTGTTGTAGTTGAGTCGCCTGTCCCCAGCTTTCCGAGCGACATGGAAGATTAACGGGACCGCCGATATATCTTGGATCAACCCTATCTGGTCTAGGTAGAGGAATGCTTCCGGTGGAACGAAGCCATCATAGCGCACACTCTCGTGGTAAAGGTAATTGGGGTAATAAGCCCCAGATATCAGGTTATTCGTCGAGGTCATTGCTCTTCCAATGTGTCTTCGAGTCAGCTTAATTACGAAGTTGTCCACTCGTATTAGGTTCGCCCTGTTGTAAAGGACCTCATTACAATAAAATTTTTTGTACTCCGACTCTGGTGTTCTGTACAAGCGAAGGCAAGCCCTAAGGCAAGCCCTCTCAAACACCCGAATCTTTTCCATTAAGCTTGCTCGCACATTGAACCACACGGGACAACCAAATACCAGCATGGGCCTGATAAGGGCCATGTAGCAGATTACCTTTAACCTCGCATCGAGTTGGCTGCTATAAAACAGTTTCTTTGTAAGGGCAAAAGCACCTTTAGCTCTGGCCAGAGCAGCATCTACATTTTTGTCAAAATACAGAAACTGATCTAGCCAGATCCCAAGGTATCTGACTACATTTCGACAGGCAAGAGGCTGTCCGTGTTGTCCAATGATCGAGAACATTCGCCAATTTTTTCTGGTATCCCTAGAGGCTCCAGACAACGGCGTCCTAAAGAGAATGGTTTCCGACTTCTGAAAGTTGATTTTCAACTTCCAGTCATCGCAAAATCGTCTTATCTTATCGAAGTCACGCTGCAAGAGAGTATTAATGACCTCGATTCTTGGACCTGTTCTGTACGCTATCAAATCGTCTGCGTACGCAATAGTATGGGGAAGTGAACCTATCAAGTCGCTTGTATAAATGTTGAATAGGATCGGCGAATTGACCGCGCCTTGCTGAAGACCATTTTCAATTTGAAATATTCCAACAGAAGTCACATCGCCATTTTTCACGATGAACTGTCTGTTGGTTAGCATATTATAAAGAATGTACAAGAGTGGTTTACTGATCCCCAGCCTAGTCAGCCTATAGAAAAGACCCTCTAACCATACGGTGTCGAAGGCCTTCTCCAAGTCAACAAGGCAGGCACCAGTACATTGGTTTTTACCTTTATTCCATTGGATATCGGACACCAGTTTAGACGCAGCATGTGAGATATCATGTCCCGCCTTAAAACCGAATTGATTATCCGGAACTATATGTTTGTCCTCAACCCACCTAGACAGAGCTCTATTGATTACTTTTTCAAACACCTTACTGATATTCGGAAGGAGACTTATCGACCGGAGATTCGCCGGATTGGATATATCCTTTCCCTTCTTGGGGATAGGTTGAACCACCGCCGTTTTCCAATGC
The DNA here is from genome assembly GCA_963966105.1 of Volucella zonaria. NCBI lineage: Eukaryota > Metazoa > Arthropoda > Insecta > Diptera > Syrphidae > Volucella > Volucella zonaria. The sequence goes on along the minus strand of OZ014535.1, from coordinate 3,528,461 downwards.
GCTGGATAATGTGCATTATTCATTGCATTATTAAACAGGGTGGTGTAAATGTCCACCGCTTCTAGAGGAAGATGTCGCAGCACGATGTTCGCAATACCATCGGTCCCCACTGATTTCTTAGCCCTGATTGTGTCGAACATCTCATGGAGCTCTTCCTTCGAAATGAACGGAGGTAGGTCACCCTCTCTGGTAATGACATTATTTGCCATATTTTCGTCGCTGAACCGGGTGAAACCAGAGCCCTCGGATCGCCAGTTCTCTATTTCATTTCGAATGTAGAAGTCGTGCACCAAGACGCGATTGTCCAGGTCATAATTAGGGCCAATGGTATCAGTGGCCTTGTATATTTCCTGGAAAGTCGCCCCTATGGCCTCAACCTTCTCCTGTGGATCCTCGATCACAAAGAAGTCGTCATCATCAGCGGCCTCATTTGGATCAATACCTGCTATTGTCAGTAACCGTTCGTTGTCTGTTGTCCGGGCTATTTTAAGACACTGAAGGTCGTTTTGATTTTTTCTCCGAAATAGTTTGTTTATTTGAGGGAACATATTCGGGTTGCTGGTGTTTACAGCCCGAACCCTGTTGTTCCAATATGAACTTACAGAAATTCTGTAATTCTCTTTTATTAACGTTTGAATATTTTTAATCGACGACTTCAGTGTCCTAATCTCCGGGTCTTGTCTGTCAGTAAACTGTCTGTACAAGTTTTTGAGTCTTGTCAGTAGTCTACTTTTCTGTCGGTGCAGTGCGTCAATAGTAGGATTGCGGAACAGGTCTTCGTTAGTCGTATGTCGATACCGTGGTATTGTAGCGTCCATAGTTTGTTTAATTGTCTCGTCCATTTGTTTTAGGTCATTGTCGATCTCCTCGTTTGACAAATTCCTATTGGCCGGTGGATGGAGCGTGTTCGAAGCGAGTGCTCTTATCAAGGTTGCAGAGAAGCGTGTCCATCGAGTCTTACTGTAGTTGTAAGAATATCTTGGGACAAACTCCTCCAATTCCGCAATTTCGTTGGGAACTGTAATTTCGGTGCTAAAACCGCAATGGTCACTGTCATACACGAATGTGCGCAGACAGTTTAGCGTTTGTAAATTCGTACCTGTCAGTCGTATACGTTCGTCGTACAGCAGTAGATCCAAATAAGACCCGCCTCTGGGAAACGACGGGTTATCCGTCGCTTTAAGACCGAGTCTGTACATGGCATCGTGCTGACCCCACCAATCGAGTAGTAGGTTCCCTCTAGTATTTGGCAAATTATTTCCCCAATCTCTGTGTTTAGCGTTGAAATCCCCGCCGATTACAAAATAATTCTCCCCCGATTCCAGCCTCAGAAGTCGAAAAAGCGTGTCAAGCTCTGTAATAAATAAAGTGGATTGTGAAGTCTCAGGTGCATAAACAGAGGCCAAGTACAGCCGCTTTCCACTGCGGAGCGGGATGTAAATGACGACTGCCTCCAACACCCGGAACCTACGCAACACTCCCTCGTACACTCTGTGAAATTTTATACCTTGTTTAATGAAGATTGCAACCCCGCCTCCACATTTGGATCCGGGCCGGTTTCTTCTTCTAACAATATAATTGTTGTACTCCAGTTTGTGCTTATCGGTTAGCTTGGTTTCGCTAGCGAAAAGCACATCAGGAGTTTGGTCTTGTAGCAATTTAAACATCGCGGCTCTTCGTTCGATCCTAATCAGTGAATTAACATTCACCGCAAGGACCTTCAAAGTTTGCTCCACCATGCGCGCACCCATTACGACATGTGTTGCGTTAGGCCCGGCAGCAGCGCGTAGATCTGGTCCACCCGCTTGGCCTGTTCTTGCACCTGCTTTTGCAGCTGAGCCATCTGCCCTTGGATTGCGAGCAAGATGGCTAGCATGTTAGGTGCAGCTTCCGTTGTTCTCGGCATTGGCGCCGCTGTACCGTAGCCCCCCTACCTGCCGCCATTTGGGCGTAGGAAATTTGGGACGTGACGGCTGGTGTTTGAAACCTAACAGGTGAACGTTTGACCTCCACCTTCTGCTGCTGAGCCAGTTTTGATTTCTTGATGTCAGCGAACTTAGGACAACCCCGATAGTTTGCGGTGTGTCCCACGTTCCCACATAACACGCAAGAGAGCTGCGTCCTATCGGATGCTCCGTCCCTACCCAGAGGACACTCCTCAGAACTGTGGTTCTTTGCGCACTTCACGCATCGAGGCTGCATTTGGCAGTTCGACGCGGCGTGCCCGAACCTCTGGCAGCGAACGCATTGTATAACGCCTTCGCTCCTTATTAATTTTTCCCAGTGAACCACATGGTAGTCTAGGACATTGATACTCCTTAGACTATCCAGACGGCTTTCGGGACTGAGCTGCACCAGGAAGAACGGTAGACTCCGTTTCTCCCGCCTGGCTCTAGCTGTGGTAAATGGCTTTACCCCTACAAACTTGAGTCCTTCGCACTCCTTCTCTTTAAGCAGTGCCAGGATCTCCTCAGGATCAGAAGACGGTTCCAACCCCTTCAGCAGCATCGATTGCCGCTTTTCACACTTCGGTGTGAATGAGTAGTGCTCCGTCGTCGTTTCCTTTAGGAGCTCTTTCACTTTCGCGTAGCCCTCCACTGTATTACAGTGGATGACGTGGCGATCGTTCCCCAATCTTTTAATATTAAAATTATTACCAATGACCAGCCTACACAGGTCTTTGGTAGCATTTACCTCCAATTTATAGGTGTTGATAGGAGGTACCTTCTCCTTCTTCTTCTGCTGCTGCTGCTGCGGTTGTTGTTGTTGTTGTTGTTGTTGCTGCTGCTGCTGTTGTTGTTGCTTCTGCTGCTGCTGCCGTTTTTGCTGTTGCCGTTTTTGTGGCTGCTGCTGTTTTAGCTGTTGCCGGTTTTGTGACTGCTCTTGTGTTTGTTGCTGGTCTTTCTTAGGCTTTTGTTGGTGTAGCACTTGTGCTATTTTATTTACTTGGTGTTGTTCTTGGGTCTGCTTTTGAACAAGCTGCTGTTGTTGGGATTGCTCCTGCTCTTCCCTCTTCCTTCTTAGCATTTGCCTTTCCTTTATGGCCAGCACTCTTTGCTGTAGCATTTTGATGCTGCTACTTATGGCCTGAATTTCTTCCTCTTCATCATCAGATTCGCTTGCTGCCAATGAAGCGAAGTTGTTTGCCGTTGATTGGGTGGGCCGTTTTACTAAGTTGGAAGTTGGAAGCTTCCTCCTTCTCTTTGTTTTCGGGGTTTGGCTCGAACCACTCGAAGCCTCACCTGAAACTTCAGCAAGTCCCGCTATAGGCATAGCGGACCGCTCTTCACAATCCATCACGTGATAAACAACACTTTACCACTTTATTGTTTTTTTTTTTTTTTTGTTTTGTTTTGTTTACTTTTAAAAATAAAAAGTCGATGCAACTTTTCCGGGAATCGAACCCACGACCCCAGTTCTGTCGGTCGGACACCACTACCACTGGGCCACCGAAGCACTTGATTCAAATGTTTTTGTAGCACTTTTCATAAAAACTTATTTCACTTAGAAAGCCGAAACACGAAACACGTCAATTCCTCACGGAGGTCTATGAACGACTGATGAAAGAACTTATTTATTCAACCGAAATAGCAGCCGTTAGCATGAATAAACATTCGCATTGAAATCTAAAAACTGGCTCTAGCATGCATACAAACCCAATAAAGACATTTTGAGCACCTGTAGTAACTATTTTAGTACACATGTAGAACAAAAATTACCTAAGACCAAACAAAATCACTTTTATTCATAGCCTTTCGAGCTTAAAACAAGAAACCTCTTTTTTTTTAATTTCATCGGCTGAAAGTTTTCCCAATTATAATAAAATCTCTGGGCTTTTGTGCAAACTTGATGATGATTTCTTTTTTTTTATTGTCATTTTCATAAGAAAAAAATAGTTATGTTAATTAGGCATTTAATAGAGAAAAGTGACCTCAAAGACAAAAATTAGCATGGGCAATGAAATTGGAACAGGATTTGAAATTGAAACTCAAACAAAATATCAATTTTATTTAAACGCCGTTATAAAGGCTAGTATTTCTTCGAAAAAAAAAATCCTACAGGAAGTTTCTGCCATTAGCACTAACAGAGCAATTTGCATTAACATGGGTCAGGATACACCAAAGTAAGCCTTTTCTTAAACCCTCGATAAATGCTGTGAACATTGGAGATAGACCCTTACTAAAGAACGATTTTTTTCATAGAATATACCCCTGGGTATATTTCCCAGATTATCGTCGATGAATTAGGGGACGCCTTGTAAATATGCTTAAATACATATGCAACGTTTTGTATGACGTATTTATTCCTAGCATGTGTTCACGTAAAAATTCAATTTTATTTGTTGTATCTTTAACAGATCTTACAATGATTGATGCTTCTTATGCTTACTTTCCAACAAAATAAAATCTTCTACTATCTGGATTTTTACGGCATCCAGGGCAATGAGCAATTATCCTGAATTTGCGTCAAAAAGAATTTTTAAAATAACAGAAGTGTATTGGATAGCGAACATCCTGGCGCCAAGGTCATCTCTGCCAGTAAAATCGAAAATTTATGTTTGGAAGACATTAAATTTGGTGATGTTGATGAACTCTTTGGACAGATCGGAGTTAACCTCAAGGCGCTTACCTTGCCAGTGCGTATGCCACGAGACCATCTGCTGACCTTTACATATTTCACCAATCCTGAGACCTTGAAATTGTGTGGTTTTGAAAATGACGTCGAATATTTGTCATTCGGTGATCCACCTCGGCTGAAGGAGCTCGAATTCGCATGATATTATCTACGTGTTGACGAATACCTCTTAGGTTGTAGTAGTTGAAGTTTTGAAAATATTGGATAAGCATGCGGGAATATTAAAAATTCTTGATTTGCTTTACTATGATCGCTATAGCATTGATCTTGATGTTATTCAATGGAAAAGAATGTGTAGTAAACAAAGTCTTAAGGAGCTCAGTCTTCGGAGTAGTTTCAGCTGCGATATCGTGATTAAGATAGTAAGATGAAAACCATTGCGTTCATTGCATCTCAATATATCAAATTATGTGTATGTTGAAAATTTAACTTTAATTGCACACAAACTTCATCAGCTAGGGAGATTTTTTCTAGGCGTTGCACCATCACAGCATCCACAAGTTCCACAACGTGAAGTGCAGTACAGTCACATATTCATCCCACAAAACTCTTCACCTGCGGAAATTTCTCCCAAGAGGAAATTTCATCTCTTTCAATGGAAATGATCTCTAAACTTGGAGAATGCAAATCTAAATTTGAGCAATTTAATGTAATCGCACAGCGTGCATGTAAATATTTGTTTTCCAATGTCAAGTAATACACTAAATATGATTAAGCTTTTGTGTTGGAACGCAAGAGGTATTCGTAAAAAATGCACTGAATTTTTCAACTTTGTCTCTAATATTAATGTTGATATATGTTTGTTAGGTGAAACTAGGCTCTGTAACAGAATAAAGTTTTCTTGTCGCGAGTATAATTATGAGTGTTATACACTTGATCGTACTAACAATGCCGGTGGCGAAGTTGCCATATTAGTAAAAATAGGTATTGATCACTCCATACTACCCAAGGTAAATATAACAGTCATTGAGAATATAGGCATTGAAATAACACTTGAAAATAACTTCAAATTAATGGTTTTCTCTGTCTACTTTCCCGGAGGTTCATCTGATGCTTACAAAGCTAGATGTTTAAAAAATGACTAGAGACGTTTTATCAGTAATGACCACTTCATTATCGGCGGTGATTTAAGCTGCAGACATCGCAATTGGGGCTGTCAAAGGGCTAACTCGTGGGGTAACGTCTTAGAAAATTTGCTGACGTCACATAACTTTGTACTTGTGTACCACCTAGTCCTACTTATATACCCTCTACAGAAAGATTTACTTCTTCTACTCTTGACTTCTTTCTCTCTAACATTTCTAGCATCCTAAGTCCACCTGTCGTCATGAACGCTTTAAGTTCTGACCATCTCCCAGACATCTGTGATATTATTTCTAGTCCCAAAACTCTTAATGTGCAATACCTAGACTTTAATAAAGCAAATTGGGATGTATTTCGATATAGCCTCTCTAATGCTATTAACAACTGTCCTATCAACTTGGAATCGTCAATCAGTCGCAGAAATATCGACGAACCAATCAATTTCTTGGCGGCCAAAATCAAAGATAACATTTTAGTTGCAGTTCCAAGAAATATCGATTGGTTAATGATTTCAGAGAAATGAAGGTCCTTACATGGTTAATTTTTTTTTTATAATTTACGAGCGCTTAAGGGGTTATGATACCCTTTTACTGTTGCCATGGCAGGGGCGGAAAGATAGAAGGAGGAGAAGGGAAAGCATTGTTGTGATGTAGTGGTTTGAAACTCAGGTGTGTTTGGTTTCGATATTGACTCGCCAGGGGTGGGTGTCCGAATAGGACGAGGAATTTTTCTTCACTCGGAATGATTCAGGTTGTGAATTTTAACGGTTGATTTGTGCTTGAAAACCCTACAACAGCCAAATCTACATGTCAGTATTATGCCTTCACACGCAGATTTTTCTGACTGAGTTCCAAATTACACAAATGAAAACTTGCTGTGGCTAGGATTCGAACCTTGACCCTCCGAGTGAGAAGCGATTGCTAGTACCACTACACCATGGCTACCCACCACCCCCGGCCAACTGTAAACCCTTCTGGAATATCAATAAAATTATATGGAAAAAACATAACCCTATCTCCAGTTTGGTAGATAATGGTCTGTTGATTATTCACTGTGCGGGAAAATCTGAGCTTCTTGCCGACGTCTTCCTAAAAAATCACTTAGTAAGTCGAAATATTACCTCTCGAAAGCAATCTGTGGTTGATACTGAGATCTCGTCATTTAACGGACTTAGTCCAACATTCCCTTCCGACGAGCTTATTAGCGTAGATGATATTGAGTTTCTCATTTCCAATTTGAAGCTCAATAAATCTCCTGGCTTCGATGGCATAAATAACTTAACCTTTAAAAATCTTCCCATAAACTGGAAAAAAGCCAAAGTATTTCCCTTGCTCAAGCTCGCAAAAGACCTACGCAATTCTGACAGCTATAGACCCATTAGGTTATTCAACGGATGCAGAAAAATATTAGAAAAACTTATAAAACTCAAATTGGACGTTTTTCTGAAAAATAGCAACATTGTACCTGAAGTGCAATTTGGTTTCCGTGAACGTCATAGTACTTCTCATCAGGTATTAAGAAAATTCAGGGAAGTAAAACAAAGCTTTGAAGGAAAAAATCGACTGGTCTTGTATTACAAGACTTAGAAAAAGCTTTTGACTCTGTTTGGCATGACGGTATAATCTACAAACTTATTAAATTTGGTTGTCCTGTGTACCTTACAAAAATCATACAAAATTTTTTAAGCGATCGAACTTCTTCAGTTCCATTAACCGGTTCAGTCTCTTCACCTAAAATTGTGCCAGATGGTGTTCCGCAAGGATCAGTTCTGGTACCAACTCTATTTAATATATTTACATCTGACTTTCCTCTCATTCCCAACTGCCACGTAGCTTTGTATGCTGATGATTTAGCTTTATATGCGTCTGTTCGAATATTAACGCAGTATTTATATTGGATTATGCATTTATATGTATATAAATATTTGAATTGCAAATTAACATAGAAATAAATAAACATAGAAATGTCAACACCTAATTTGTTAAACAAACAAAACATGTACTAAAACAAAACATATGTCACTACACAAATGTCAATTATAAAAATAACATTTCTGATTGGCAGTTAAATAAAGATTTTCAGTTTTATTTTTATAACATTTTAAGATACCGAAAAGCATAGTCGTTTTTTTCTTTTTGTAAAAGTTCTTTTTTTTGGAAAAGCAATACAAAGCAAACCAGCATAGAAAGCTTTATCAAAAATACAGCAAATAAAATTAGACAAGAACACGATAGACTTACATACATACAATATTTTAACCAACTTAATTTCGATATCGACCTAATAACCAATAACCTCTCAAATATAGCAGAAGCAATAGTCCTTAGCAAACTAAATTTCATTCCCAAACTGCTACTAACATAAGATGAATTAATGCTTATAAAAAATAAATTAACTGATCGAAATGTTACCATTAATGCACTTGAGCAAAGTTATGAATTTCTAGGACTTCAAGCCTATTATAATTGATCAAATATCATATTTAATATCCGTATACCTTCACATAATGTCAAAAGAAAAATACTAAGTGCATCATATCATTCCCCTCCCAATAAATGACGCAAAAATAATAACAGTCAAACCATATATAAACCATAATGAGAAACACATACAACTCTTCGAAAAACCCTATCCCAAAATAAGAGTAGAAGGTACCTATTATTGCTCGACAACAACCCAGACAACCCAGAAGACACCAGCAACTCCAAATGCATCGGGAAACTTTTGACAACATGGTTGCACACTGTCCACTAAGTGACGTGGGCAGAGTCACAACAATAACACAACCACAACCCAATTTTATATTATTTATTAACGTATTGTGGTGGAATTATGTACGAGTATAATAGCATTCCGACCGATTGGACATCGGAAACCACACTCTTGTAGTAAGGTCAGCATTCTGCTGAATCAGCTATTCCGATCGTCTGGTCATCGGATCCCATGCTCGTGCGAGAGTAGGAAATATTATTAAGCTAGCGACACCGTCGCATAAGAAAGATTGAAACAGTAATAAAGAAACCTTCAAGTGAACAAGTTGACTTTTAATTAAGCTCTAAACATTACATGGCGACCCTGCCAGGAGTCCAGAAAAATGCGAAAATTTTTTTAAGTTTCAAGATCATATCTATTACTATTCAAATAATTAAACATCAGTCGTTCATAGACCTCCGCGGAGTTTAGACGTGTTTCGACTTGTAAGTGAGAATTGATTCACTTAAACAAGACATTAAACAATTTGGATTTAGGCTCCAACTAGCGCAGTGATAATGTGTTCGCTTGAGGCTGCAAATGTTGTGGGTTCGACTCCGAGTAATCGGCAGACATTTTTTTTTTTATTTTAATCTTAAATAAAAATGTTACTGGTTTTGGACTAACATCACGTGATGGATTGTGGTGAGCGGTCCGCTATATTAATAGCGGGATCTGCTAAAATATCAGGTGAGGCTTCGAGTGGCTCGAGCCAAACGCCAAAAACAAAGAGAAGGAGGAAGCTTAGTCCAACTTCTAACATGGTAAAACTTCCCACCCTACCAACGGCCACTGTAAAGCTGCTTGCCGGAGTGGGGAAAGAGAACAACTTCGCTTCATTGGCAGCAAGCGAATCTGAAGATGAAGAGGAAGAAATGGAGGCAATAAGTAGCAGCATCAAAATGCTACAACAAAGAGTGCTGGCCATAAAAGAAAAGCAAATGGTAAGAAGGAAGAGGGAAGTGCAAGAGCAATCCCAACAACAGCAGCTTGCTCAAAAGCAGACTCAACAACAACGACAAACAAATAAAATAGCACTGTAATACATTGGAGGGCAACGCGAAAGTGAAAGAGCTCCTAAAGGAAACGACGACGGAGCACTACTCATTCACACCGAAGTGTGAAAAGCGGCAATCGATGTTGCTGAAGGGGTTGGAACCGTCTTCTGATCCTGGCACTGCTCAAAGAGAAGGAGTGCGAAGGACTCAAATTCGTGGGGATAAAGCCATTTACCACAGCTAGAGCCAGGCGGGAGAAACGGAGTCTGCCGTTCTTCCTAGTGCAGCTCAGTCCCGAAAGTCGTTTGGATAGTCTAAGGAGTATCAAGGTCCTAGACTACCAGGTGGTTCACTGGGAAAACGCGAAGGCTTTTGTTGAGAAATGAATTATATTTTGTTCTAACAATTTTATATTTAATAATTTGATTCGATTTCTTTAAATTGTTTCTTAAAATATTTTTAAATTTAATTTGTACAATTAATTTTGCCAAACATTTTGTTAATACCCTATGGCTCGAACATATTCCTTATGTGCTTCAATTTCTCTTTGCTTTATCAAATTTTCTCTAATACGAAAAGTAAATTTAAATTTGTGCAGCAATATCACTGCAATGACACACACACGCACACGCACTCGAACCGTTAATTTTGATTATTCAATTATCGATTACTGCAATTCTTTTATCATATCCATATAGGACCATTGATGACGTCAAAATACTGGTTTCTAGCGATTGCTGTGTGTTCAATTGCTGTTTGATCAAATTTTGCAAGACCATTAGAGATCACTTTTGTAGAAACCACCAAACAAGACAGTCGAGTCATAGGGTTACCTCCCTAGAGAATTTAGTCTTGATCGAATTGCCAATGTTTAAATCAACAAGCTGTAAGATTTTGATGTTTTGTTTTATTGAACTTTGTTTGAGGCATTCGTAATCAGCGTTATACAATGCGTTCGCTGCCAGCGGTTCGGGCACGCCGCGTCGAACTACCAAATGCAGCCCCGATGCGTGAAGTGCGCAAAGAATCACAATTCCGTGGAGTGTGCTCTGGGTAGGGACGGAGCTCTCGTGCGTGTAATATAGGAACGTGGGACACACCGCAAACTATATTTATGCACCTGAGGCTTCACAATATACTTTATTCATTACAGATCTCGACACCCTTTTTCGACTTCTGAGGCTGGAATCGAGGGAGAATAATTTTATAATCGGCGGGGACTTCAACGCTAGACACAGAGATTGGGGAAATAATTTGCCAAATACGAGGGGGCACCAACTACTCTATTGGTGGGGTCAGCACGATTTCATGTACAGACTCGGTCTTAAAACGACGGATAACCCGTCGTTTCCCAGAGGTGGGTCTTATTTGGATCTACTGCTGTACGATGAACGTATACGACTGACAGGTACGAATTTACAAACGCAAAACAGTCTGCGCATATTCGTGTATGACAGTGACCATTGCGGTTTTAACACCGAAATTACAGTTCCCAACGAAATTGCGGAATTGGAGAAGTTTATTCAAAGATATTCTTACAACTACAGTAAGACTCGATGGACACGCTACTCCGCAACCATGACAAGTGCGCTCTCCTCGAATATGCTCCGCCCAACATCCAATAGGAATTTGTCAGACGAGGAGATCGACAATTACCTAAAACAAATGGACGAGACAATTAAATAAACTATGGACGTACAATACCGCGATATCGACGTACGACTAACGAAGACCTGTTCCGCAATCCTACTATTGACGCACTGCACCTACAGAAAAGTAGACTTCTGACAAGACTCAAAAACTTGTACAGACAGTTAACTGACAGACAAGACCCGTAGATTAAGACACTGAAGTCGTCGATTAAAAATATTCAAACGTTAATAAAATAGAATTACAGAATTCCTGTAAGTTTGTATTGGAACAACAGGGTTCGGGCTGTAAACACTAGCAACCCGAATATATTCCCGCAAATAAATAAACTATTTCGGAGAAAAAATCAAAACGACCTCCAGTGTCTTAAAATAGCCCGGACAACAAACAACGAACGGTTACTGACAATAGCAGGTATTGATCCAAGTGAGGCCGCTGATGATGACGATTTCTTTGTGATCGAGGATCCACAGGAGAAGGTTGATGCCATAGGGATGACTTTCCAGGAAATATACAAGGCCACTGCTACCATTGGACCTAATTATGACCTCTACATTCGAAATGAAGTAGGGAACTGGCTATCTGAGGGCTCTGGTTTCACCCGGTTCAGCGACGAAACTATGGCAAATAATGTCATTACCAGAGAGGGTGACCTACCCCCATTCATTTCGAAGGAAGAGCTCCATGAGATCTTCGACACAATTAGGGCTAAGAAATCAGTGGGTACCGATGGTATTCCGAACATCGTGCTTCGACATCTTCCTCTAGAAGCGGTGGACATTTACACCATCCTGTTTAATAATGCAATGAATAATGCACATTATCCAGCGCATTGGAAAACGGCGGTGGTTCAACCTATCCCCAAAAAGGGAAAGGATATTTCCAATCCGGCGAATTTCCGGTCGATAAGTCTCCTTCCGAATATCAGTAAGGTGTTTGAAAAAGTAATCAATAGAGCTCTGTCTAGGTGGGTTGAGGACAAACATATAGTTCCGGATAATCAATTCGGTTTTAAGGCGGGACATGATATCTCACATGCCGCGTCTAAACTGGTGTCCGATATCCAATGTAATAAAGGCAAAAACCAATGCACTGGTGCCTGCCTTGTTGACTTGGAGAAGGCCTTCGACACCGTATGGTTAGAGTGTCTTTTCTGTAAGCTGACTAGGCTGGGGATCAGTAAACCACTCTTGTACATTATTTATAATATGCTAACCAACAGATGTCTCTTGTGTTTTACGTAGGTACCTGCCGTGAGGGCTTAAGCCTACGGTGCGTCTTCGCACAAGATATCAAAATAATGCGTTGATAAGCGCCATTCGGGTAGTAAAAGTACTACCTCCAGACCAGATTCGAAGTCGTGTGTAAGGCACGAACTTCCCCTTTGGTGAAGGGTCGAGGCCTATCTAATACCTCAGCCATTCTGTGGGTCATGGCACCCGGTTGCAATGCAACTCCACATCGAGCAGACCAGTTGGTTCCATAGCAATCCCACGGTTTAGCACAGGTCGTAGTAGACTACATATATGCTAAGCCATGAGATGTCCAAGCACCATTGGTTCTGCTCTCCCCGCGATTTTGGGTACAAACCTACAGCCACCACGATACTCCCACAAGGGGGCCAACTCCTAGGTCAGGCCGGAACCATAGTTCCGGGGGCTCATGACCTCCCGCGGTACCAGAATATAGCTTCCGGTCGAGCTTCGAAACCTTGAGGTTACTTCCAGTTAGGCACCTCACTGCCCAGGACTGGCGGCCTTGCAACAATTTGAATATCTACAAACTACCCGCTAGCTGCCTACTGCGCCTTCTATTGAATACGTCTTTTGCAAAACTACGGGTTCTTTCAAACCGTACGGTATCAGTGATAATTCCACTGACATCGCAGGTCTCACCATTAAAGGTGATGCCCATAGCCTGCAAGTTCCTTATGTCACCGTAATTGGGACACTCACATAGGACATGAAGCCAGTCCTCATAAGTGGCTCCACATGAGCAGCTCGCAACCCCGCTAAGCCCCCTCTTATGCAAGAATGCATTGAGAGAGCCATGCCCGGTCAGCAAAAAGCCCAGGCTGAGGTTAAAATTCCGTTCAGGAAAAATTCTCATGGTTAGCACATCCCTTAGGAAGCCGTAAGTAACCCTACCATTTTCGCTAACATCCCATCTAGATTGCCATTTAGATAGAACACATGCGTGTAGCAAGGTTCTACGCTGCTTCAGGGATAGGCCATCCACTTCTTCCGGGGAAACCCAATCGCGCTCATTTAGAGGGAGACCTTTTCTGATCTTGAAAGCAATACCACGACGTATCACTTCCAGATCCAGAGGTAGCACTCCAAGCAACACCTGCATTGCCTCTGTGGAGACAGTGTGGCACACCGGTAAACAGCCAAGCAAGGCGACTCTTTGACAAGTCAAAATCCGCCTTTGGCCATCAACAGTCATAACCCTGTCGTACCATACCGATGCTCCATATGTTGCACAGGCAACAAATAGGCCATCATATATGATACGAACAGAACGCCTGTTGAGTCCCAAGTCGGATCGCAAAATGCGCCTTACCTGGCCTACGGCACTCAGCATGCGTTGTCTGGTTCGAACTAGGTGAGGCATGAAGTTCATACACTCACCCATCGTTATGCCCAGATACGTGACCTCTGTCACACATCCAATGCCAACGCCGTTCAGACGTATCGCAGGAGCCCGACGTCTTGCATTCAATTTGCCCTTGAGCTTCATTGAAACAGTCTTATAGTGCGACGCACTTACCCCAACGCTCTCTCCCCATGCAGCAACGACTGCTAGAGCTCTTTCTCCTAATACCTCGATTTCGGCCCTAGACTGGCCCTCGAGGATGAGGAGCAGGTCATCTGCGTAGGCGCAGCACCCACAGAGCTCATTTAGTCGCCGCAAGAGTGGATCCATCATAAGGTTCCAAATAAAAGGACCACAGATGGACCCCTGGGGGCAACCTCTCTCAACATTGATTGAGATGCTGTCGTGCGTACTTACCACACTTGCTTTTCTGTCGGAAAAGTAGCTTCCCCAAAGCCCAATTTCTCGACAGCCCAATTCTTGCAACCTGGTTACTATTTTCTACCAGTTCAGGTTATCAAAGGCGCCTTTAAAATCAATAAAGATGCCTATAACCACACTGGCCCTGCTTCTGAGGACTCTGTCTTTTAGGAAAGACCATGCATCCTCGACACACTTGCCTTTTGTAAAGCCGAATTGGAAGGGGGACATTGGTTCCGCCATGCTCTCCGAAAACCTTTCCACCATAACCCTTTCCAGTACTTTTCCTAGTACCGGAAGCAGGCTGATGCCCCGATAAGATTTAGGGTCAGACCTATTATTATCAGTGGACTTCAGGAGCACAACCACCCTTGCCACCTTCCAATCCTTGGGGAAGTAGCTGCAGGCAATACATTTGCTATAAAGACCAAGCAGGTATTCTGGGACGGCCTTCCAGATGGCTCTCACCATCTCTCCGGTCATTCCATCAGCTCCAGGAGATCTCCTGGAGCGAAGAAGTGAAGCACCATACTCGACTTCTTCAGTCCCTAACTCCAGAGGGACCGGAGGCTCTTCATATGAAGAGTCCTCTAAGCGCTCCTCTCTCGGGAAGAACTGACCAAGCAATGCAGTAAGGCAATCTTTCCATGTGGATAAAACCGTATTATCCACACGAATGCCTTCAATGTCAGCAGTCTTTCTAGTGCTACGGCAAATCTTATAGAGTTTGCCCCAGGGATCATCTCTATTGTTAGAGGCAAAGTTTCTCCAGTGAGATTCCTTTGTGCTGACAATGAGACGCTTGTACTCAGCGAGCCCTTGCCGAAAGGCAATGCCCAACTGAGCCAGGTTCTCAGCGTTAGCCACCCTAGCCCTTTGGAATCGCTTCCTTAGGTTTCTGACCACCCTTCGCTTCTCTGTCAGACAGCGGTCCCACCAACTTACCCTTTTTTGATTCGCCCTATGGCTCCTCTCAAAGAGTTCGTCGTTAACCCGCCATACGCACTCATTGATGTGCGCGTTTTGCCGGTCAATGCTTAAGCCACCGTACACTTGCGGTGTCAGTGAGGAAACCTCCGCAAGTATACGCGCACCATAATCACTCCAATCAGCGCTTCGCACGCACCATCTCCTGTCGGAAACTCCATTGTTATCTTCTATTGCGTGAGCGATCTCAAACTGAATCCAGTTGTGATCACTCACTCCTACACTAACACGCCACCTAAAGCTAAACGCCCTAATAGCTGCCTCGTTGGAAAAAGTAACGTCAATGTCACTCTTGCCACCGTTGACCGCATCAAAGGTATACACCTCACTCGGCTCGTTGATAACATGGGCATTGCGCGCAACGACCCATTCACCAAGAACATTCCCCCGATTCTGGCTCCGGTTACCCGTTAAGGGTCCCGATTCGTTACTGAACCAAAGAGGGGAGGTTGCATTGGCGTCAACACCGATAATGAGGGGTTCACTGCCCGCAAGCGAAAACAAACCATCCATATACTCAATATATGGGTCAATTTCCTCACTGTATTTGCAGTAGACGCTGGCAAGAAAAATCCTGCCAAAAGCGCCTTCTATGCTTACGCAAACACCTCCTTCGCTGGAGGAGACAGGCACACAAACTAAGTTTACATCCCTTACAATTATCGCAGCATTTCCTCTTTTATTAGGGAAGACCCGCATTCTTGCAGGCAAACACCTAACACATCCATCAGATGTGTAGGGCTCCTGAACCAGGGCAATGCTGCAGCCCTGCCTAACCATTTGAACTCCCAAATCGACCCCTACCGAAAAAGCGCCCTGGCATTTTTGTTGGACGATCTTCATCATCCTAATTTCTGGCTGCCATCCTTGCCAACTCAGCTACATGAATAGGGCAGTCGGTTGACCCCATAAGGTGGTCAGCCGGCCGTCTTCTTGCAGCACAGTTTCTGCACTGCATCGCTGCCTTGCAGCTTACTGCCTTATGGCCTGTAAGGCCGCAACGACGGCAAATGTCCTCCTTATGAGAACAGTCGGCAACTCCATGACCCAGAGCAAAGCACCGGAAACATCCCACTCTTATTTTGTATTCCCTTACCGGGAACGAAAACCACTTAATGTAGCATTTGCCCGTGCTACGTAAGGCGTCTATGGACGCAGCTGGGCCTTCTAGCACTACATTTGTTGTAGCGCCTTCAGCAACCTTCCATGGTTTGGAAACCACTTTCAGCCTGTTTTGTTCGGCAGCCTCTGGGAAGTTCAGACGGTGTGGCTCGTCATAAATTCTTCCAGCGATAGGGTTGTGTGTACGCCATGTACCACGACCCTATTGCCCGGTTTCTCGGGTACTGCCACGTCAAGGTCCATATCCTTGAACTTCTTGCTACTGAAAATCTGCTCTCTTTCAGCAGCCGAGGGAGTGCGTATTACTACGCCCCCATTCTTGAGCGGTCTGACCACATTCACCCTAACTCCCAGGGTGGGGGCAATTTTATCCATTATCCTGGATACAACTTCCGTGGAGGAAACGGCCGACTTTTTGCTCTTAACAACCACCGACCAGGTGGGAGCAACAGGCTTAACTGGCTTAACCAGGGGAGCGTTAGCTGGTTTAACCAGGGAGGGGTTTGAAGGTTTCGGCGGAACGGCGGGCTTCATCACGGATGATGCCACCTCCGCAAAACTAGGAGCCTTAGGGCCTCTGGGGGAAATCCCCGAAGTCGCCGAAGTTGCTGCTTTCACGTTGGCTAGCGGGCTTCTAGCTCCCAACTGCTTATCTAGGACCACTTGAAGAGTCTCAAGTGATCCCGCAACTCTTTCCTTCTCTGCCACTAGTAGGCAGAAAATACTTTCAAACTCCCCGGATATGTCTATCAATTTTTTAACTATCCGGGGATCCGCACCACCATGTTCGAACAAGACGTCTATCATACGGGTTTTCAATTCGCTTATGAATTTCCTCAACTCCGTTATACTCCCACTTTTTACAATATTGTTAATATTAAATCGACTTACCCCAGGTTCTTCATCTTTCTCCTTCTTCCTCTTCTTTTTGACAGATTTCCTAATGTTGTCCTCCGTCTCCATTTCGCTTTCCGTTGGACGTTCAGGCAGGGTTGCCTTTTTTCGTTTCCCTTTCTTCGCATCCACCGGGGAGCAGTCACTCCTCTCAGCCATATGCTAACCAACAGACAGTTCGTCGTGAAAAATGGCGATGTGACTTCTGATGGAATATTTCAAATCAAAAATGGTCTTCAGCAAGGCGCGGTCAATTCGCCGATCCTATTCAACATTTATACAAGCGACTTGATAGGTTCACTTCCCCATACTATTGCGTACGCAGACGATTTGATAGCGTACAGAACAGGTCCAAAAATCGAGGTCATTAATACTCTCTTGCAGCGTGACGATTTTGCGATGACTGGAAGTTGAAAATCAACTTTCAGAAGTCGGAAACCATTCTCTTTAGGACGCCGTTGTCTGGAGCCTCTGGGGAATCGCGATAAGAGGGAAGTCGTTCGGCAGCACCAGCAGTTCTGGTGGTTGAATGATGGAGAAGGGGTTTCTTCGTCGTTTCCGTCAATTGCGGAGCAGCCTCACTAATGAGACAGAGCTGACCAATCTATTTGCTTTGTAAATAGCGATGGCCAGCTTGCATAGGTTTAGGTTAGCATTTAAGGAATACATATATATATTAGTATATATATAAGCGTATACTAGTATATGTATGTCATTGTGTATAATGTCTATATGTATGTATGTGTGTATTGTGTATGTAGGTTAGGTAGACTAAGGTTTATTTTAAGTTAGATATAAAGTTTTTATAAAAAATAAAAAATTATGTCAATATGCTAAGTTTTTTGTTAACAATTTTTTTTCTTAGCCTTAAGCATAGAAAATAAGTACCTAAGTAAAATGTAAATAAAGTCGAAAGACATAGATATAAGAATTTAGAGTAGCTCAGAGTGCCTGTGTGGGGCCAGTAAGTTAATATAAGTTTGTTAAGTAATTTTAAGCTAGCATTTAAGCATTTTTTGTTAGTATGTAAGAGTTAATGATTTAGAAAATAAAATGTATTTAAAACTAAAACTAAACTGGCCAAATGCAAGTGAAGCCGTACAAAACGCAGATTTAAAGGAAGCAAAAACAAATATTCCTGGAATTTTGGGATGTATCGACGGTTCCCACATAAAAATCAAAGCACCCACTTCTAACAAACTAAGCTTTTTCAACAGAAAACGCTATTATAGCATTTCCATACGAGCTGTAGTGGATGCCAAGAAAAAGTTTATCAACATCTTCTGTGGAGAACCAGGTAGCTTGCACGAAGCCGAATTCTACGAAGATCTGATCTTTACAGAGATGCATGCGAAAATATGAGTGGAATTTTCCGAAACAACACTTTTTTGCTCGGAGACTCTGCGTATCTATCTCTAGACTGGTTGATTCCACCATATAAAGAAAATGGATCAATGACGAATGCCCAAAGGAGATTTAATGATCTCCATTCTTCTGCCCGGGTTTCCGAAGATTTCTGCATTTTACGGAGCAAACGAACATAAATTTGGTGATAAATTTGATGGTATGTGGGTGTATATTGCACAACATGTGTACAGATAACAACGACGAAATACGAGTAATTGAAGAATATGACCCTGAAAATTATCCAGTTGTTGAAGTCAACCAAGAAGTAAGCAGCACCAGACGACAACGTTTACTAAACGATTTGATTAATAAAAACGTAATAAATTATAGAATTCGATTCATATTTTTAATATAAAAACGTAAATATCGTAGGTAAGTCATTGTAATTGTAACAAAAACTTTAAGAAATAAAAATAAAAACATAGGAAATGAGCACTTTATCATTTTTTGAATAACTCTCTTTCTCTGCCTAATCCATTTTTTTTATTTTTCGTTCAGCATATTCAGCCAAAATCTTGTTTTTGTCTGCAGCTGTTTTTCACTTTAGGTCCATCTCTCCTTCCAGCGCTTTTCCCTATATGTCATCTTTATCCTTGTTGATGAAGATGATGGTGCATGGCGTCCAAAGACTTCTTTTGGAGCGTCAGGTGTTGAGGGAGATGAACTTTCCGACTCCAATAGAGCTGTATAATAAGATTAAGATTAAAAGAGTAAACAGTGTTTGATAGCACGTATAGTTACCAGGAAACCAGCTCTCTGATGCTAAAGAATTGACGTCTTTGGTGGTCACTGACATTGGCAATGCATCTATGGCCTTTCCCGACAAATTAACAGTATGCCTGTTTCTTATCTCAGGCCGGGTGTCAAATATCTCGTCCATTTGCTCCTCAAACTGAGCTTTGCTGGCCGACTCTCCCGTTCTTTTGTTACTGTCCGACGTCGCCTTAAATGCTCTTATCAAGTTCTTCAGCTTTATTTGGAGCATTTCCACTGTAGTCGGCTGACTCTATAAAAAAACATAAATACAGGTAATGCAGTAGAATGAAATTAAGGTATAAATATCAGAACTCCCAGTACATTCGCCATTGCGAATTTTTTTTGCCTTGTATTTTGAAACTCCAACTGTCTGTTGCTGTATGCACCCAGAAAAGCTTTGGTTTCTTCTGGCGTCCAACTTCCTCTTGGGCTTGAAGATAAAATTAAGGTGGAATTATTAATATTTACATTAAATAATTAGTTGTTGCCATTTGTTGTGTTTCTTCATCGCAATTACACAGCTGAGTTCCATTTTGACGTTTAGCGGGAAGTTGCCATGCAATCGAATACTTTTTTGAAAATGAAAATTTTCTGCACTCGATTTTTTTTTTAAGGAGGAAATTGTTAATATATATACCAAATACCAAATGGGAATAATATTTTGTAGCTTACATTTCACTATCATATCGCTAACATACCACTATGAGCAGAATATTAATTTATTCAAACATAAAAATTATTTAATAGTATTTGGTTTATAAAAAATTCAAATGTGGCAACATGGACCCTCGACAATCGTTGACAATTACACTAACTTTTACGAACAAAAATGTAACCTAGTGAGAAATAGCGCGAACTAATTTTTGGATCACGAAAATTGATCTTGATCAAAAGCAAGATCTTGTGTTGTTGTTGTAATCCATACAAACCAATGATCTATATGGATCATGGGGGATAATAAAATACGGCTAATATTGTTATCAAGTCTTCCCGATTCATGGGAAAATTTCATTGTTGCAATTGAGATACGCGACCAGCTGCAGACATTCGAAACAGTGAAAATTAAACTTCTGGAAGAGAGCTCACGAAGGAGGAACGAGATCGCAGCGAAAGTTCAGTCCAAGCTGTGTACACACACACATCTACGCAAAAAACCCAACAACAGAAGGTACTAGATAAAGCCAATAACCACTCCAAGAAAAACATTCAGAAATCTAGATTTAAAGGTAAATGTTACTACTGTGACAAACCAGGACATTATGCTAGTGAGTGTCGAAGCAAAAAAGTGACGGAACAAACAAGGAAGAACTATCGAATTGCCTGCTGTACGTTAGTGTTGTGGATCAACAAAAAAATTTGTTTGTAGATAAAAAGGCACAAATAAAGTTGGCTGCCGACAAATATAATACATTGAGTCGCCTGGTATGGGTAGGGTATTGTTGCCTGTGTGGGGTACAAACATCGAAATCCGGGATGTTTTGTATGTCCCGTCTCTACATATGAATTTTCTCTCCGTAAGCAAAGCCGCAAAAAATTAGAATTTCACCATTTTTCGTAAACAAGAGGCATTGATTAAGAATACACATTTCAAAGTGTTAATACTGGCAGCGCAAAAAGATAGTTTGTATGTACATATATATAGATCGATCAGAAAAGAGTGCAAGTAATATTTTAAATGATTCTTCACTCGTATACTTTATGAGCAACAAGAGTGAAGTGTTTGACAAATTTAAATTGTTCAAAAGCTACGTCGAATGCAAACGGACCAAAAAACTAAAGTCTTTCAGAAGTGACAATGGCACGGAGTATGTCAACCAAGATTTTACAAATTTCTTAAACCAGTGTTGCATTAAAAGACAACTGACAGTTCCTTACACACCTCAGCAGAACGGCGTGGCTGAGCGAGCTAACCGTACCATTGAAGAAAGTCTAATTATCCATGCAAAGCTAGAAAAATTTTTGTGGGCCGAGGCTGTGCAAACAGCAGTTTATCTGCGAAACAGATGCCCAACAAAAGCATTAGGTGGACGAACGCCATTTGAAGTATGGAAAGAACGTAAACCATCAGTTAAGCACTTGCGAGTTTTAGGCTCTCCAGCATTTGCGCTGGATAAAACCATAAAAAGCAAATTTCAAGCAAAGGGAAAAGAATACATTTTCGTTGGTTACTCTTGTGCAGCCAAAGCGTATGGTTTTTACGACCGAGAAAAACGTATCGTTATTGAAAGACGAGATATAAAATTTGTGGAAGATGATTTTAATACGGCTGCAACACAAGAACTAAGCACGCCAGATCAAAACGATGGCTTCATGACAAATATGATTTATTTAGAATACAACACCGTTCCACAAAAGATTGAATGCTGCGACAGCAATGAAGACAACGATCATCAGGAATTTGCCAGCGACATTGATAATGAAGACAAGCAACCTACAACCGAAAAACAAGAATTCGGTGAACGAGATAATGTCTTAAGACGAGGATCTGGTCGCCCTAAAATCATTCGCACGGGGCTACCTGGAAGACCAAAGAAGCAGTACAACATGCTCAACAGCTTACAATTTACAGTTGGCATCGAATCTCCGCAATCGGTTGCTGATGCCTTGAAGAGTCAATATGCACAGGAATGGCAAAAATCAATGCAAGTCGTATATGACGCTCTCATGACAAACAACACGTGGCGTTTAGTCGATCTGCCTGAAGGGCAAAAAGCTATTGGTTCCAAATAGGTTTTTCGGATTGGATCAAAAAAATTAAGACGGCGAAGTTGAAAGGGGTGTGGGCAACAATTTGGAGTAAACTATTGGGAAACTTTTTCCTCAGTCATTCGCTTCGAAACCATACGAATGTTGTGTGCTATAGCTGCAGAAAAAGGTTTGCACATGCATCAAGTTGACATCTCAAACGCGTACCTTAACAGTGACCTGAAGGTGGAAGTACATATGAATAAACCTCAGAACTTTCTGAATGCTTCTTATCGTAATAAGGTGCTAAGGCTTCAAAAGGCTCTTTATGGACTTAAACAATCCAGTCGCACTTGGAATAACTCGTTGGACAAGGTTCTGCAAGCAATGTGTTTCAGAAAGTGCAAAAGTGAAACATGTTTGCACGTCAAGAAAAATCTGCAAAATTTTAGCTACATCGCAGTTTACGTTGACGATCTTATAATTATCTGTCAGAACGAGAACGAAATTCAAGCAATTAAGAAGTAGATTGCGTCCAAATTCGACCTGCATGACGGCGGTCCTCTTACATACTTTCTTGGTTTGGAAATACAACGAAATGGTAAACAAGGCTGTGTTTCACTGTGCCAGAAAACGTACGTTAGAAATCTCCTGAACACATACGGTATGCAAAATTGCCGTCCCGCTGTTACTCCATTTGACCCTGGTTTTCAAGTTAGCTGCAAGGAAATGTAAGAAATTTTCAACCGTTATTTGGTTCGCTTATATACTTAGCAGTTTGGAGTCGACCAGACATTTTGCATGCCATTAGCAAATTGTCACAACGAAATATGGATCCACACATAGAGCACGAATCAGCCGCTAAACACATTTTACGATATCTTGATGGTATAATTTACGCGCGCCAAAGGGGTTATGAATACCCTTACACTGTTGCCAGGGCGCGGGCGGAAAGGTAGAAGGAGAAGAAAGGAAAGCATTGTTGTGATGTAGTGGTTTGAAACTCAGGTGTGTTTGGTTTCGATATTGACTCTCCAGGGGTGGGAGTCCGAATAGGACGGAGAGATTTTCTTCACTCGGAATGGTGAGGTTGTGAATTTTAACGGTTGTTTTGTGCTTGAAAACCCTACAACAGCCAAATCTACATGTCAGTGTTATGCCTTCACACGCAGATTTTTCTGACTGAGTTCCAATTGCACAAATGAAAACTTGCCGTGGCTAGGATTCGAACCGTGACCTTCCGAGTGAGAAGCGATTGCTAGTACCACTACACCACGGCCACCCCAAAAGGGATAAGGTAGTACAAGGATTCACTGACGCAGATTGGGCCAACGATCTGCAAGATAGAAAATCTTATTCTGGACACGCCTTTTTTATGGGAAACCATGTTTTTTCTTGGGCTTCAGCAAAACAAAGTATTGTCGCATTAAGTGGCACAGCAGCTTAGTACGTTGCTTTATCCACAGCTGCCAAAGAAGCTGTATATTTTCGTTGACTTCTGAAGGAAATGGGATTATCAAATGAAGAAGCAATAACTATCTATTGCAACAAGTTAAGTGCTCAACATATTGCTCGAAATACAATTTACCACAAGAGGACTAATTATATTGATATTAAGTTTAATTTTATAAGGGAAAAAGTTGAAAATAATGAAATTAATTTGGAATATGTTTGTTCAGAACAAAATGTTGCCGATGTGTTGAAGAAAAGTTTAAGTAAGCAGAAACATTGTAACTTTGTTAGATTACGTGGTTTGAATTAAAGTTTATTATACATTGAAAGATATATATGTTGCTTAACAAGAAGTGTTGAAATAGTGTTAAAATAATATGTATAAGCAAAACATGTACTCGTATCTGGCAACATCCTTTTGAATTCTCTTTTTGTACGTTTTCTTTTCTCATTAAAATCTCACTTTGTGAATGAACGTTGGACCGGACAGACTCTGCTTCAATAAAAACACATCTTATAGAAGGCACAGTCTTGTTACACTTCGAGAGATGCAACATCGAGGTTAACGGGATAACATACCAAGGCAACCCAGACACTTTTCAGGATACTGTACACATTCTTCCTCCATCAAGCAGCAGAATACATACCAACACCAGAACAGACGTGTTAAGCTTACGAAAACTACAAGACTTTAACTTCAACACAGAAGCCAAGATACTAGAAATGAGATCCACCACCGAGATATCCAACTACTTAACGCGAATAACAGTAGTTATCATCTTTATCATCATAATCATCCTGGCTACATCTATAACCAAAAAGCATGTTTACAAAACTTCCACACCAGATCACGTACCAAGCCTTCACTCAACATACGCTCATGCTCAAGAGACAGAACGTACCTGGATTTTTAACGTAAACCTCCTGTCATGTAGACTTAATGTTTACGAGGTGCCCATACACCCATAGGGAGCAAGGATAGGCCTTGCCATCGCTAATCACTCGCTTGTATTATATAATAGTTCGCTTTTGTATTATACCAATTCGGAACTGTGTTGGAGGCACAAGTTCCACCCTTGGTATGAGTCGAGGCCTACCCAAAACCTCTTGCTGCTCTTAGGGTCGCAGCACCCAGTATTTCATTTGCAACTCTACAATGGGCTAAACCAAAAAGGAAACCCGTACCCGCGATTTGGGTTTAAACCACAGCCACCATGACGCTCCCACAAGGGGGCCTACCTCTAACAAGTCAGGCCCGGACCGAAATCCGGGGGGCTCCTGACTCCCATGGTACCGTGATTTAAGTCCTGGTATGGACTACCGGTGGTCAAGCTTACCAACAAGACCTATGACCGGCAACTTGTAACTGGTCAAATCGTATCATCCATTCATGCAAAATATCTGGATGTTTTCGATAAGACCAGTTATAGAATAATCTACCCCCGCTTTTTATTAGACAACGTCATTGATGGGCGAAGCCTTGATAATTGGGCGGGGGCCCGCTCAAGAGACATCACCTTATCTCTCCGAGGCCGCTTCGATAACGTCACTTTGGCCATCGCTTTACTCTAAGGGGGGAGGAATTACGATCGCAATACGCCGAAATCAACTACCTTGACAGCCAATAACCCCCACAACGCGAGAAAGCTAAGCTACACATTGGGACAGCAATCAGCCGGCTGTAATTGGAACCCAACGAAATTCCTCAATAAACCAAATGAAAACCAAAAACTTATTAAATGCCGAAGCACCACAAATATGTATTCTAAAATTGTAAATCAATCAAATTTAACATATATATGAAGTAAAGTGAAGGTTAGCAAGAGGTTGTTTTTTTATGGACTTCAGCGGATCCACCAACATAACTGGAAGCCAGGCCACTACCGCTTGAGCCACTGCCACCAACCTCTCTTCTAACTTTCTCCGATCATATTTTCCTAACAACTCTATTACGAAGGGTGGAAAAACGTCTGTGGTGCTCTTCCAGACGAAATCTTTTCCATGTTTTATACGCCTCATTCCCCTGAGCTATCAACAATTTGATTTCATGGGTAAACCAAGGCCTAGATGCATTAGTAATAGTTTTTGTTTTAAGCGGCACAAATCTATCAAAGAGGAAATCTATGTTCGAATGTAAGAATTCAGCTTGAGTATCAGGCGAGGTCATGTAATACATTTGTTTCCAATCCAAATATTCCAATATTTTGAAAATCACGAAATTGGAATGTGGTAGTTGTTTTAGGTATACTAAAATCGAATGTTAGATATATAAGATCGTGCTTGGAGAACGCCGGTGCATAAATCTGGTTGTAAAAAAAACCTCTAGCAGTGTGTTAAAACTTGGACCCGAGTGTGTGGCGGAAGTGAAATTTACCGGAAAGAGATTGAAAGTACTCATGCTATCAGTCAGATACGGGAACGTTAAAAATTCTTGATTTGCTTTAATATGATCGCAATAGTAGCGAACTTGATAATAGTCAATGGAAAGCTAGTAAACTACAATAAGTTAACTTGGGTTCCAAATATTCAGAATTAAGAACTTCGACACGAGGTTACGTTTATAAAATCTTAACAGGGTTTTTGCCGAGTAGCGAGGTGTACCCAAGTAGATAGACACACTTACAAGGTGTGAAACCCTACCTTTAACCGACCCTCCAGTATCGGCTTGCTATTGGGAAATGAAATATTTTGTGAGGCAATTTTACCTGATATGATAAGAGGAGCAAAGTTAACTGCACCGATCGCCCAAAAAACTCAGTTTGGCTGTGTAGTATTAAGTAAAGTTCCCCTCGAACCACCACCCTCAATTCAGGTGTTCACCCAATTTTCCGATATAGACACACAATCGAGGAAATTTTGAGAAATTGAGGAATCACCATTCGAAAAGGCCCTAACTGCTTTGCTTACCAACCCAACACTTTACAAAGACTACAATAAATGTATACGGGAATACTTACAACTCAACCAGATGGAGGAAGTGAATATCACCCACGATACCACACTTAAATCGCCTTTCCATTATGTTGTGCCACATTATGCCGTCTTCAAGGAATCTGCACAACCACTAAGCAGGGAGTGGTTTGCAGCGCTGCATTAAAGACTGCGGAGGACAGATCCTTAAACGATCATCTGATGATAGGACCTAAGACACAGACGGATTTTATATCAATTGTTTTAAGATGGAGAACAAACAAAATTACCTTTACAGCAGACATCGAGAAGGTTCATCCAGAGGATGCATACTACCAACTCCTATATTGGCGAGAGGATCCAACAACTCCAGTCAAACTTTTCAAAGTAAAGGTCTTAATGTTTGGCACATCTCCTGCTCCATATCTGGCGAATCGTACGCTGAAGAAGCTCGCTGATGACGAAAAGGCTACATATCCAAGCTCAAATGATACGGAAAGATATGTACGTTGATGATCCCGTGTCTGGTGCAGATTCCATCCAAGCCGCTAA
The DNA here is from genome assembly GCA_963966105.1 of Volucella zonaria. Taxonomy (NCBI): domain Eukaryota; kingdom Metazoa; phylum Arthropoda; class Insecta; order Diptera; family Syrphidae; genus Volucella; species Volucella zonaria. Next base: position 3,501,561 of record OZ014535.1, on the reverse strand, counting down.
AGAAAAATTTGAACCAATTTCGAACCTACTTCTTTCAGCTGGCTTTCATCTCAGCAAATGGATGAGAAATAATCAACAGCTCCTGAATTTAGTACCAGAGGAAGACCGGAATACCAGTGTCTCCCTCAGCTTCGGAGCAACACAACACACGAAAACTTTGGGAATCAATTGGCACCCAAGTTCAGTTATGTTTTCATTTCAGAAGCTCGCCGTCGAGGAAGTAGTTTCAAAACGGACCATCCTATCAACGATCGCACGTCTCTTTGACCCCCTAGGATGGGTTTCGCGTTGCATTGTTAAGGTGAAAATTATCATGCAGTAATTGTGGCTACATGGGTTATCATGGGATAACCCTATCCCGGTGGAAGTACGTCGAGAGTAGTCGTCTCTTCAACCAGAATTGGCAAAGATTGAAGACATCCAAATTCCCAGGTGGGTAAACACACAAGGACAGAATGAGCAGTTGGAATTCCACGGATTTAGTGACGCATCCATCAAGGCGTATGGAGCGGTGGTCTATCTCCGAGTTTTGGACTGCAATAACATGACACATACACATTTACTCATCTCCAAAACTAGAGTAGCGCCACTCAATACGGTTTCACTGCCAAGATTTGAGCTTTGTGGTGCAGTAGTCTTGGCAAAGCTTCCGAGCTACACCCCATCTGTGCTCCTAGTGCAAAACATCAAAACATATGCGTGGACTGACTCCACAATCATCCTCTGTTGGATATTTGCACCACTACCTCGATGGAAAACTTTTATCGCAGATCGAGTAGCTGAAATTCAGAGACTGAAGAATGTCAGCATTTGGCGACACATCCCCACCAACCTCAATCCAGCGGATCTTGTATCGCGAGGGGTATTACCATCAATACTTCAAAATAATGCACTCTGGTGGAATGGACCAGCCTTTCTATGACTTGCGTTAAAATAAGTCAATGAAGGTGTACAAAATTCTCAAGCTTTCTATTGATGGAAAACAAATCATAAGGAAAGTAGGCAGATTAATGAATTCTGCTCTGACTTGTGACCAAATGCACCCCAAGATTTTAAAACCAGACCACCAGCGCACTTTTTGGTCGGGACTTCATGCAACGATGTGCCTGAAGCAGACCTAGCAGGGGAAAAAAACGGATACATCGACCGATGGAAAAGATTACAAGACTCACTACAATCGTTTTGGAAGGAATGGAGCCGTGAGTATTTAACTCGTCTTCAAAATCGCTCAAAGTGGTTGCAAACGGAGAAGCAACCCAACGTTGGAGACTTAATCCTGCTAAAGGACGAACGGCTTCCACCATCGAAATGGCTTTTAGCTCGTATTACGGAGACTTATCCAGGAGCTGATCAACAAATACGAGTAGTGGAGCTAAAAACTGAAACCGGAGAATTCAAAAGGCCAATAACGAAGATATGTACACTAGAATGTAACGCGACCAACACAGAATACTCTATAGTACAAGGGAAAACAAAAAACATACACGCAACCAGAAAAACCGATACAATATAATACTTAAACTAAAAAACAAATCACGTAGGTATTCAATATAATAAAAATGAATAAATAAATAGAAAAAAAAATTCTGATATGTTTATTCAAAATAGGTATATACCTACATAATAAGATGAATCCTACACACTTACAGTCCACTTTAATAAAAAAAGTTATTTACCAGCTGTAGCCCAACTGTTGCTAGATGTATGTACATATGTATGTGATTCCTTGGTCCACGAAGACCCAAAATTTCAACAACTCTAATGAGTTTCCGTTGCTGCTTTGACTGCTAGCTGAAAATATTTAAGAAAACGAAGCTTGTTAAATAAGGAACAAAATTCAAAATCCAAAGACAAATATCTCAATCGACATCACAACAGAACATAATAAGTCATGCAACAAATCTCACAGCTGAACTCATGTCCACACATCAGAAACCCATTACATCAATATCACCAAATTAACGAAATCCACAACAAAACAATAACCAATAAATAATCAAAAATTCAAATTTCTGCACCTCAAATAATAACAAAAATACCCGCTTACACACATATGAAGTACTCGTACATATTGTATTATAATATATTAATGGATAAATAACTTTGCACTACACTTTAAAGAACTTTATAAATCGCCGGTATTCACCTACTACTTGAATAAGGAAAAAGAAGAGAGAGCGTGTGAGCCCATGATGGAGTAAGAGAACGACAACATTGCGGAAAATCAGCGATTCCTCCCCAGATTCTGCGTCCGCTTATAGGGATGCTACTTTCACTTTGTGTCTCCATATGTCATTCAATTCTCTTTGCACAATTCATACGGTCATTGAAGTAGCCAAGTACGGAACCACAGGGTGTTCATATATCATTCAAGGAAGAACGAGTTAGTTGCGAACACACAACTACGTTGCAGTAGTTTCACATTATTATTAATATAATTATTAAATTATTTGAAATTTAAAATAATAAACTGGGCAAATACTCGACATGTATACAAACAAAAACGTGTCCTAAAAATGTTAAAGTAAACACAAATTATTGGAACATATGAGTAAATTATATCATGCAATAAATAGCATAACCGAAACATCTATTGTATAAATAGGAAAATATTCGGGAATAAAAACAACTCAATTCTATAACGTTGCAAAAGGCGGTTGTTTTATTTTACCCAGTTTATACAGTATTTCATAATAGACAGTATTTTTCACACAGTTTTTAAACAGTTTATTTCATTTAAAGCAAAATTTAACTTTTACTGAATTAACGGCTTACACAAACTATTTGGAGTTTTTGCGAAATAATTTACAGGAACTATTAGAGGACATTTCACTTATTTAACTAGCTTCATCATATTTCCAAGAGGATGATGCTCCAAACCACTATGGTTGTGAGACTAAGAATGGGCTGGATGTGGTAACTGTAGATAGAACAAAAAGGACCAGTTCACTGGCCTGCAAGATCTCCTGACCTTATAGTATTGGATTTTTTTTTTGTATGGGGAAGAATGAAAGAACTAATTGAATTGGAAGAGCATATTCTCGAAGCGTCAACAAAAGTGAAGCAGCAGTTAGCATGAATAAACATTCGCATTGAAATCCAAAAGCGGGCTCTAGCATGCATACAAAAACAATAAGGACAGTTTAGGCACCTGCATTTAGTATTTATTCATATATGTACATAATATCTTTACAGAATATAAGATACAGTATCTTTTAAGTAGTGTGAGGTTCATATGTGTTCTTATTGCGAGATAGGCAAAAAAGAAATTTTACATTTGTGCTTGATAAAATTGATAATAATCCTAAATCCTAAACTTGTAATTATTATTTTACCTTCAAAACTTAATAGTTTTAATTTTTATCATAGGTATTATAAATCTTTAGTATGTTACATTACTCTATTTGAAAAGGAAAGTACTGTTTTATAGGCTGGAAAAGCAAAGCGACAAACTCCTCTGAAAAGCGTAAATTTTGTTTCTTCCGCGCAATTTCCTGGGCAATGAGTTCCATAAACGAATAGCATTGATGAAAAACTGACGTTCAGACGAGAGGCAGGTGAAGCGTTCGTTATTAATCATTTTTGTGCGATTGGAGGAAGTGAAAACCAATCGTTCATATAAATATTATCCGACCTAGCAAGTCCAAAGTTTTATATTTTAAACGACATGCCAAAAATACGCCTTGAGAAACTTGAAAAGTGATCAAATCATCTCAAACCGAATATGTATCGAGACATGTTGTTACAAGTCACATTCAGTTTCCTCCGGCTACTTGCTTCGCAGTGACAAAAGATTTCGCATCCATAAGTTAGGATTTGGACAACTAGAGTTTTTACCAGCATAAGTCGAGTTTTCATTGGTGAAAGGCTATGGGACTTCCACAGCCTTTGTAATGCACCAAAACTTTTTTCAACGATGGAGTTTATTTGATCATTCCAACCAAGTGTTCTATTAAAAATGACACCAAGGTTTTTTGCTGAGTCAACATAGCTTATAGGTCTATCGTTAAGATAGGGACTGGGAAAGTTAGACAAATCAAGGCTTTCCATATGCATTACAATGCACTTTGATTTCTCAGGGTTTTGTACTAGACAATTAAGTTTAGATCACATCAACAGTCGATTAAGTTCCTCATTCAAGCATTGAACACATTGTTCAATAAAATCAACACGCTGCACGTCATCTGCATACATGTGACCCTTTGAGTGAACAATTACGGTTGTAAGATCATTTATGTAAAGACAGAACAAAAATGGACCCAGGATCGAGCCTTATCGTACGCTCTTGTTCGGCGCTGGTTATTTTGTTTAACCGTGTTGTACTTAGTTGAACTATGAGTCGTACAGTATCAACTGTTTTATTATATTAAAAAATGTACTGTCCTAAAAACTGTGTAGAAAAATATAAATTTAAAATAAAACCAACTGTTTGCTTCAACGTTATAAAATTAATTATTTATTTTGTGTAAAAATGTCTTCCTTTTATCTTAATTTTTGACATATGCAATTTTATCTCATGAGAGATTTATCATAAGTGTGTTTGTTTACATATTTACGTGTACGATATTCTATGTTTTTATTTTTCATTTTATAGAACAAATTTTGATTTAAACTTTTACAGCAACAGCTCTGTAACAGCAAGTTCGACATTTTACCGTTAATAAACATTCTATCACTTAGGTATGAAGATAAAAACTTGACTGATGATGAAAGGTGATATAAATTTAGCAATTTTCTTAATGGAACTTTGTGAATAATACTATCGAAGGCCTTGTAAAAACCAAGCAGAATAAGAAAAGTTACCGTGTTCTGATCAATTTCTTCCACCCTTATAACTGTTCTGTAACTATGCTTTGGTGTAAACCCGGACAGATTTGGAGCAAGTAAATTAAATTTGGTTAAATGTGTATTTATTTGCTTGTGCATTATTCTCTCGATGACTTTAGAAAGAAATGGTAGAATAGAAATCGGTCTAAAGTCGCCACCACCAGAGCCTTTGGGTAAGGGAATAACTTTTGCCAGTTTCCAGATCTTAGGGAATTCCCCAGTGGTCAAAATAGTGCTGAACAAGTGTGTAATGTAAGAAAAAATTAAAGACTGAACTGCCCTAATGAACACAGGATTTATGCCATTGATGCCTGTAGCGTTTGATTTGACGGATAAGAAACTTTCGACCACATCATTATCGTCAATACGAGAAAATTCAAATGATTGCACAGTAGAACTACCTGGGCTTATAGCTTCACTATCACTGGTAAGTGTACAGATCTGTGCGCCCGATTGTAACATAGATGAGACGAATTTTTTTATTTAGCTCATTTGCATTGATATTCTGCACAGAAACGGGTTTAGAGCTGACCATCGACAAGTGCACTGTGAAACTCGCTCCTTGCGTGGAGTAAAAAAAACACAAAAAAATAAAAATAAAAAAAAGTTCACTGTGCGGGCCAAACAAAAAACAACAACAAAACCGAGCGAGTGCAGTGAAACCAAAATCCACATCCACAGCGCGGGCATCACAACTTTCCTGCCCCTGGTCAAACTGTTGCTTGCACTCGGTCACTGCCGTTGCTGTATTACATTCTCATACAGCGCGTGCAGTGACTGAGTGTATGTAACAACCGATGGATAGCGGGCTGTGGGTAAGGATTTTGTTGGTGTACTGCTTTGTATTGTTGTAAGGGATAACACCTACAACAATTTAATTCTGTAAACCAACTCTCAATTTGTGCTTCACATCTGCGCTTAGCAACATCGGTGTTTGTGTTTTTTGTGTTTGTCTTCCATTATAATGACTCGGGAATTCATAGAGGATATAGCCAATATACGCGGGCTAAAAAGTAATCACTTTTCTGCGTACGTCCACGTGTGCAAATACAGACCAGTTGTCTGTTGATGTGCGCTCCCCTCTAGGCTCGTCGGACCATTTCTCGTACACCCACCACACAGTTAGAGAAAAGAACCGTATGGCAATACGAGAATTAGAACTGGAGCGGTCTTAACAGCTTCTTTAGGAATTTTAACTAGCCGTTATGTTTCCTCGATAACGACGTGGATGCCGCTGCTGATATGATCACAGACACCATTCTCTTTGGAATGAGAAACTTCATCCCTCATGGGATGAAGAGTATCAAACCAAAAGAAAAGCCATGGTACGACGCGAGCTGTAAAGAGGCTGTCAGGGTTAGAGAAAGGTTTTTTCAGTCTTTCAAGACCAGTCCAACTGAGGAAAATCGAAAGAAGTACAAACGAGCCAGAAATGACAGTAACGCCTTTCTGAAACGTGTAAAATCAGAATACTACCAAAAACTGAGGCAAAAATACAATGTCCCAAAGGTAGTAACAATTTTTGGTCGTTCGACAAAAATATTAAAAATTCTACCTCATCATCCATCCCAACGCTCATTTATAATGATATTCCAGCTTTCAGCTCTTTGGACAAGGCCAATCTGCTTGCTGCACACTTTGCGGCAAGCTCAATATTCCCAGATTGTGCTTTGTCCCCGCCTACACTTGAGTGCGTCGAACCTTCAATGGGACAAATCCACTTTCGCACTCGTGTAGTAGCAAGAGTTCTTAAAGAGCTTAACATTCACAAATCCGCTGGTCCAGATATTATATCTCCCCTCCTTCTGAATAGGTGTTTTTCCTCGCTGTCAAAACCATTGCTTTAGCTTTTCCATCAATCCTACTCTTTAGGATTCTTTCCGAGCAGATGGAAAACAGCATTTGTCCAGCCCATCCCTAAGAAAGACGAATTTTCCTCTCTCTCTTCCTACAGGCCCATTGCACTAACGTCCATACTTTCCAAGGTCATGGAAACGCTGATAAACCGTCAGCTCATGAAATATCTCGAAACACGAAAACTTCTTAATGACCAGCAGTATGGCCTTCCTAGCAACAGGTCCACTGGTAATCTGATGGCATGTCTCACTGAAAAGTGGAACCAAAGCGTACATCAGTCAGGCGAAAGCAAGATAGTTGCACTTGATATTTCTAAGGCATTTCACAGAGTTTGGCATCAGGCTCTTTCGTCGAAAATGCGTGCTCTTGGGATTGCCGACTCCCTTCTTCATTGGATTAGAAATTACCTTTCGGAATGTTCAATTCAAGTTGTCTTGGACGGTTTCAAGACGGATATTCAAAAATAAATGCTGGTGTGCCCCAGAGCCCCGTTCTGTCTCCAACACTCGTTTTAATTTTCATCAACGATCTCTTGTCTGCTACTTCTAATATAATATATTGCTTTTCTGACGACAGTACTCTATTCTTTTCATATTCGTTCCCGGGCTCACGTCCCTGCTCTTCGGTTGTAGAACGGAAACGGCAGTATATGCTAAGCTCATTAAATTCTGATATTAACAGCATAACTAATTGGGGAACCACTAACAGAGTAGAATTTAATGCTTCCAAAACACAATGTTGTCTGCTGTTGTTAAAATGAAATTTAAACACCCAGCCGTTGTCCATGAATGGCACTTGCATCGTCGAAACAGATAAACTTTCCATTCTCGGTATGTGTGTCAATGAAAACTTACGTTGGAATGATCACATATTCGGTGTCGTCAAAAATGCTGCGAAATATCTAGGTTTCCTCAAGCGATTTAAGAAATATTTCACCGCCTCTTTTTGTTTTTTTTTTTTTTAAATGAACTTAACACTCAAGTGGGTATGAATACACTTATAATGCCTCAGCATGAGTTAAGTTTTTTGGAAAATAGTATAGAGAGAGAAAGAAAGATGTTTGGGCTCAGTGGTTATTTCGCTCCATGGGTGGCATCCAACATTTAATGGGGAGACTAAATTCTTAGTGGAAGTTGGCTTGATGTTGATTTCAAGTCAACTACTAGTTTTACTTGATTTTAATTAACTGAAAAAATGGATGGTGTGTATTTCGGGCGAGTCTGGGATTTGAACACAGAACCTTCCGATTTGGAAGCCAGCCCACTACGACTTGAGCCACGGCCACCGTTCCTTCTTCCTTCTTCCTTCTTCCTATTTCCTTCCTTAATGACGGAGTGACATGGTAACAAATTGTGTTCGGCATTGGTTAGTAAGAATCCTTCGACTTCAACCATATGACCGAGTTCCTCTTCTATGCATGTTACGTACTGCTCTCGTTGCTGTGTGTTTGTCGCCAGACGGCTCTCGAGTTCTGTGAAGCGCTGTAAGGTACTTCCTTGTAACCTACCTAAGAGTGGATGCACGTTACCCTTAAATGGCTGCGCTACTTGGTAACGCCCATCATCCATGCGGCTCACGTTTTTGGCGAAATGGTGCTCACAAGCGATGTCCTCAGCAGTCTTAACGATCGTGAATGGCAACTCTTTCAGTTCCCAGAATTCGCGAATTTGTGCGTCGAAATCTCCTATTTGGAGGAAAGCACTTATGGGTCGCAACTCTGCAGTTGCTCTTCCGGTTTTTTGAAAGACTTCTATGTCCTTTTCCTGGGTCCTGGGTGAGTGAGTAGGGTAGTTGGCTATTCCTAAAATAAAAAAAATTAAAATGAGCTACAAAGTTTTAGATAAGATAAGATAAGGTTAAGCATCTAAGCTTGGATAATGGGAACTATGAAAAGGCATGGGGAATAGTCACCAGTAGGTATGACCACAAACGTGTTTTGGTTAACATGCAACTGAAGCTGTTCTTTGGACAACCTGTCGTCAGTGTTGAAAAGTCCGCCAATCTGAAAAACCTGCTGGACGTCTCCTCCGAGTGCCTCCATGCCCTGACAAATTTAGGAGTGAACATCGAACATTGGGATGTAGTTATGATTTATGTTTTGCTGGAAAATTTTCCAGCTATTAATCAGCAATTATGGGAGGAAACATTGGGACCGAAAAAAGAGCTCCCAACATTTGATGAGTTCGCTGTTTTCTTGGAAGCTAGGTGTAGAACTCTGGAGGCTGTTGACCAGAAGAAGCAGATACCCGTTCCAAAGGTGGAACAAACTCGACAGGTAAAAAACGCGTTCACTACTCGCCAACAAAAATAGCATTACAGTTATGGTTTTTGCAATAAGGGGCAACACTCACTGCGAAACTATAACTGTTTTTTGACCTTTGACGTGCAAATGCTGTTAGGCAGTTAAGAGGCGCGTTCAACATATTCTCGATATCGGGATGAAGCGGTAGTTGTATATATAAATTGACTTATTTATCAAGTAATACTATTATTTTAGTGCATTCATGTAAAATTTCATATAAATGTGATTATTAATTCGCGTTTTATCTGTAGTTAAACAGAATCATAATGGCAACTGAGACGATGATGGTGAAAATTGAGCATCGCGCTGTAATTAAATTTATCACTAAGCAAGGAAAAAATCAAAAAACTATTCATGAAGAGATGGTGTTTACCAGGGTTCCGCACCTTCATTATCAACTGTGCAAAAGTGGTCAAGTGAGTTCAAGAGAGGCAGAGAGAGCATTGAAGACGACCCCCGCTCCGGCGCCCCGGCTACTGCTTGTACGGGAGAAAGCATCAAAGAAGTCGAAAAACTTGTTCTCGAGGATGCCCGAATAAAGCTGAAAATGATGGCAGAGATCACCAAGCTTTCAATTGGTACCATTCACACCATTCTTCATGACCATCTTAATCTTTCAAAGGTCAGTGCAAGGTGGGTGCCACGAATGCTCACAGCGCCTCAGAAAAAAGTGAGAATCGCATGCAGTAGAGAGCTTTTGGAGATGTGTAGTGAGAACGCGGACGGTGTTATGGATCGAATTGTTACTGGGGACGAAACATGGGTCCACCACTATGACCCTGAAAGCAAACAAGAGTCCATGCAGTGGCATAAAAAAGGAACAGACCCCCCGAAGAAGTTCAAAGTCACTCCGTCTGCCGGGAAGCTCATGGCCACAGTTTTTTGGGACTCAAAGGGAATCTTGCTCATTGAGTACAAAAAAAAGGTGAAACCATCAACGCCACATCTTACGCTTCCACTTTGCATAATTTGCGGGAGGAAATTAAAAAGAAAAAACGGGGTAAAATCGCAGCGGGTGTGTTGCTTCTTCATGACAACGCTCCTGTTCACACGGCGCGAGTTACCAAGGCTGCTGAGCGAGATTGTGGTTTCGAAGAAATCCAACACCCACCCTATAGTCCAGACCTTACCCCTAGTTATTATTTCCTGTTTCAGGATTTGAAAAAATGTCTTCGTGGAAAAAGATTTTCAGATGATGAAGAACTCAAGTCGGCAATAAATGGGTATTTTGCAGAGAAAGAGGAAATTTATTTTTTTGAGGGTTTAAAAAAGCTTATCTCAAGATGTAACAAATGCATTGATGTTAGGGGAGATTATATTGAAAAATAAAAACAATTTAAATTGAATTCTCATTTCCTTCAGATACGCCCCTCGTAGGTATATGCGAAAACTGTTTGGCATATAGCCATCAGACACAACAATGCCCAAGTCGTGTTTGCTGCTACTTCTGCAATCAAAGACACCACTCGCTGTGTTCGGAAGCGCAATATACTTTTATAAATGCAATTATTATCTTTGGCTTTGTTAAAACTAGAAATTAATTATTTTCCTTGAAATTACAATCTTTATTTAAAATTAAGATAAACTATGCAAATTTAATTTAATCTACATAAAATGTAAACTAGTATACGTAACATAACGCTCTGATTTTGCTTTGTATGACACTTAGTGTAATAATTAAATATGGAAGTAATTTCCAGACGAAGAATAAAATATCTCTTTGCTGTTACACTTAAAGCCGAAAAGACGTGTTTTCTTTTAAACCGCATTTTTCTACCCCCGTATTTTATCCTACACAGATTAATCAAGTAATGTAACCCTACACACCCCAACATTTGGTCCTTACGAGTCGGATAGTATTCTGACCAAAACATTTTACTTAAACAACAAAAATCCTAATCAGCAAAGTGAAAGCCCACAAACTTACAAATATACATATATATATATATAAGATAATTAATAGACTAGACAAAGCATTAAACGTTTAAAAGAACAAAATTGATAAAAAAGTGCAAAGTGCAAGTGCAAGAACAAGTACAAAGTGCAAAATATATGTATATATATATATATAAAACAAATAAAGTACATACATCGATTCCCTCGCGGTCGGTGTCTTGCCCCTTGTCTTTCTCTTTTTTAAACTTTAAACAAACTCGGTGGTTGTGCATGAATCGCCTTTCCCGCGCCGTGTAATAATTCATCAATATTTTCAACTTTAACCTCAACTGTTACCAGCTGGGCAAAGCTTAGCAAAGTCGTAAGTTGCTGAAATAAAATATTAATTAATTAATATAATTTAATATCAAAAACCGTATTTAATAAATATTGTACTTGATACATATGTGCACACATATTGGGTTAAATAATTTTACAAATAAAACCTTTAAAAATGTCGAAATTTTCAACGGGTGCAGATCAGAAAGGTGTACTGTAGCAGATTCTTTATGACCACTACAACTTCAAAAAGACTGGAGCATCACGTCGCTACCAGCCAGCTACCTTTCGGGTCGTCTTCTTGTTCTAGAAGGGAATTTCAAGAACGCGCTTGGTTTTCAAGCGAAAATTCGACGAGGAGAAATTGAAGAAGGTCTGGAAGAAAAAGATTTTGATGAAATTTTTGATCTGTTTCAAGAAACATATTTCACTTACCGAGGTGAATTGGTCGATGCTATCGACAATGCCAAGTCAGCATCTAAGGAGAAGATTGTGGAAAGTGCATCCACAGGTGCTTCAAATTCAAATACCACATTTTGAGGGCTCGTACACGAAGTGGCGGGCTTTCGGCGATGTTTTTTTGTCTTTAATCCACACAAATAACAAGCTGGGTGAAATTCAAAAGCTTCACTATTTGAAATCTTCTCTTGACGGTGAAGCTGCTCGTTTGTTGCAGCATTTAGGGTTGTATTCTGTCAATTGTGACAAAAAATGGGAGCTGCTTGTCGCCAGATACGAGCACAAGCGAGTGTTGGTAAACGCTCAATTCCAACTTTTCTTTGAACAGCAGCAGTTGACAAAGGAGACTGCGAGTAACATAAAGTCTCTACTGGACATGTCCCAGGAATGTTTCCATGATCTGGAAAATTTAGGATTGCCGGTTAGTTCTTGGGATGACATATTAATTTATATACTAGTGCAAAAATTACATGCTTTTACTCAGCGTTTGTGGGAGGAGAAGGTAGCTAGTTGGAAGGAGTTGACCACACTAAAACAATTTACAGAGTTCCTGGAAACACGTTTTCGAACCTTGGAAGCAGTAGCTTCTTCACACAAAGCTGTTGCTGTAGAGAAGAAAACGGTGTTGCACGTCGGGAAGGAGCAGTTTGCATGCCAGGTATGTGGTAGAGGTCAACACTCTCTTCGGATTTTCAAAAGTTTATTCTAAGGTAGTGGACAAAATCGGTGTTTGTCGGAACTGTTTGGTGTACAGTCATAAGTCAAATCAGGCAGTGTACGCTGCTATTAGTGCAAGGAGAAACATCATTCACTGCTACATTATAATAATTTCAGCTACAAACCTACAAGGGATTATACAAATACAACTGTAGGTACACACATTTTTAATACTAAAATAAATACCAACCAACCTAAAGTAGTCTCTCCGGGAGTAAATCAGCCAAGTGTTCTTCTGGCAACAGCAGTTGTTCGAGTCAGGTCGTCAGATAGTAATTATTTTAATCTAAGGGCGTTAGTCGTTAGTCGATCCTGGATTTGAAGCAACTTTCATTACTGAGTCAGCTGTTCAATTGCTAGGGCTTCATTAACGGCGAACACTCATTAAGGTATCTGGATTGGGAAAACTTAGCAGTGGTTCATGCCAGCGGTATGTAAGTCTTACCTTTGGGTCGCTGGTAACACCTTTCGAGACAAATATCCCAGCCTATGTGTTCAAGTCCCTGACTGGTCTTCTGCCATCCAAACCTTTAGCTCTGCAAACTTGGGAACACATCCAGGGTTTAAAGTTAGCTGATCTACAATTCGATAAGCCTAAGACTGTTGATATCCTCCTGGGAGCCGACGTTTACTCGGACTTTATTTTAAGATCCATTATACGCTGTGATGATGAAAGATCGCCAATTGCACAGGAATCAGAGTTAGGTTGGCTTCTCCTTGGGAAGGCAATTTCGCAAAATAGAGAATCTGTCCATAGCTTCTTACAGGTTCTCAATAACGACACTCAGCTGCGAAGGTCCTGGACACTAAGGAAACAGCGGAAGACAAAACTTCCGCATAATATCAACACAAAAGGAAACGTGGCTGATGGTCAACATGAGGAATCGCAACCATTTAAAAATGGATGTAAGCCTGGGTTTGGTGCCTAAGTTCGGGGCCTTACGTAGGTTTCATCAACTGGAAGGAAGATTCCAGGAAAACACCACACAGCACAAGGAGCATTCCAAGTGCTTAAAGGAATGCAAGGAGCTTCGTCAGATGGCAGTAGTTGACGCAAAGAATACGATACTGGATACACGACACCATTTCTACATTACTCACCATGCAGTATTCAATGAGTCAACCAGAACTACGAAGCTTGGTCGCAGTCCTGCGTACTACAAACGTTTTGTACGAAACTGCCGGGCACAAGCTAGAAAAAGAGACAGAGGTCCACTAAAGGTAGATGCAATCGGCATAAGAACATTGGAAGTTCCTCAAGGAGACACTGTCATGGAGAAGGTAAGTTACCTTGAGCAATCGATCAATCGATGACCAACGACTTTTGTCTCAAGTGGATCAAAAAATATCTGTCCAGGATGAAACAGCGCTCGAAGTGGACAAGACGGAAGCCGGAACCAAGACGCGGAGACTTAGTTGTCATTAAAAATGAGAGACTACCAGCGTTGCATTGGCGACTCGAATGGATTTTGGCACACATACCGGGAAAGAAGGACTTTCCGAGAGCTTACGGTGCGAACCAAATCGGAGAACTCAAATGGTCACTCGGAAGGCAAGACATTTAAACGACACAACACAACATTTATAAGACACACACCTTAAATTAAAACGCATTAATATAAAAATACTTCGTTTCCTTATAAATAATTTATAGCTTAATCAAATAAAAATGATTACAATTTCGTTTACCCTAGATATCCCTACACAGCACAACACACATACATACATACATACATTCCACTCTAAACCACACAAAATCATTCATCCCGGACAACGTTCCGACTGACTTCCGGAAATCCCAAAATGCCGACGGGAATTGGAGCATCAAAACCCCGACGGCATTTGAATGTTCGTACTGAACACACAACGTTGTCCATTCAAAACACAACACAGCACTTTACAGGTATCAATAAATATGTAAAAAAAAAAATATTCTTATGTTTACATTTTACACTAAAATATAACACTATTTTGTAATAATATATACCTTAAACTAGTATACTCGTACAATGTTTTTTTAATATATATTTTGGCACGTGTACGATAACTTTGGCGCCAGAAATTGATAACGGTTTTTTATAGAGGGGGCAAAAACAAGCATTTTTTACTATGGGAGGGGGGGGTCTATCTCGCCCCGTTGAGGAGGTTGGGGCAATTTTATTAAAAAATGACTTAAAAAAAAAAATTTTTTTTAAAAATAACGGCAACACTTACAATGAAGTACTGTACCATTTTCGAAAGTCAGAAACCTATTATTCAACCCCAAGTTGCAGCTATATTATTTGTATCAGTAGTTTTTAAGAAATTCGCATGCAAACCCAAAATTTTGATTAAAAAAAATTTTTCAAATTAAGTTTGGAACAATTTTTTTCCAAAATTGTGAAATGAAGTGCTAAATTGGATTCCTGTGGTCGATGCTCGATTGAAAATTACTATTTATGTTTTTTTTTCTTTTTTTGGGATTAACATGGTCTTCCCTTGAGGTAAGTAAATGAATAAGTATAATAAATTAAACGCCTGGCAGGCGCCTATATAAATAGTTTTCTTAATTAAGAGCAGCCGAGTGACCAGCTTCGCGGGATTAAGGGATTTCAACTCTCTTTCCGCAGGCGGCAGATCACGCTCACGCAACTTCGTTGCTCCGCTCGGGGTATGTGCTTTTCGTCAGGCAGGCGCCTATGTCATCAATAATCTTCATCTACAGTACTCATTCCAAAATTACAAAGTTTAGATTAATGACAAAGTTTTGTTGATTCGCGTTATAGAAAATTCACATGTTCGAATGTTGCAGCAAATTATTTACTTTGGGTAATATGTATGTTTGTACTTATGTAATATGTAATGCACTTGATAATGATGCAAAAATATAACCGAACTGACTTTTGTGCCTGTTTTTTTTTCATACAAATGTGGTAAAACGTTTAAACACCTTTTTTTTCATTTTTTTATCAACATTTTGAGTTTCCATGCGAATTTTTCAAAAACTATTGACATGAATAATTTAATTTAGGATTGAAGAACAGGCTCCTGGCTTTCAAAACCGGTATAGCACTTTATTTTAAGTGTTGACGTTGTTTTTTAATAACATTTTTTCATATTAAGTATATTTTTTTTTTTAATTACCCCTACCTCCTAAACGGGGCGAGATAGACCCCCCCCTCCCATAGTAAAAAATGCTTGTTTTTGCCCCCTCGATAAGCACAAACTGGAGTACAATAATTATATTGTTAGAAGAAGAAACCGGCCCGGATCCAAACGTGGAGGCGGTGTTGCGATCTTCATTAAACAAGGTATAAAATTTCACAGAGTGTACAAGGGAGTGTTGCGTAGGTTCCGGGTGTTGGAGGCAGTCGTCATTTACATCCCGCTCCGCAGTGGAAAGCGGCTGTACTTGGCCTCTGTTTATGCACCTGAGACTTCACAATCCACTTTATTTATTACAGAGCTTGACACGCTTTTTCGACTTCTGAGGCTGGAATCGGGGGAGAATTATTTTGTAATCGGCGGGGATTTCAACGCTAAGCACAGAGATTGGGGAAATAATTTGCCAAATACTAGAGGGAACCTACTACTCGATTGGTGGGGTCAGCACGATGTCATGTACAGACTCGGCCTTAAAGCGACGGATAACCCGTCGTTTCCCAGAGGCGGGTCTTATTTGGATCTACTGCTGTACGACGAACGTATACGACTGACAGGTACGAATTTACAAACGCTAAACTGTCTGCGCACATTCGTGTATGACAGTGACCATTGCGGTTTTAGCACCGAAATTACAGTTCCCAACGAAATTGCGGAATTGGAGGAGTTTGTCCAAAGATATTCTTACAACTACGGTAACACTCGATGGACACGCTTCTCCGCAACCTTGACAAGAGCACTCGCTTCGAACACGATCCATCCACCGGCCAATAGGAATTTGTCAAACGAGGAGATCGACAATTACCTAAAACAAATGGACGAGACAATTAAACAAACTATGGACGCTACAATACCACGATATCGACATACGACTAACGAAGACCTGTTCCGCAATCCTACTATTGACGCACTGCACCGACAGAAAAGTAGACTTCTGACAAGACTCAAAAACTTGTACAGACAGTTTACTGACAGACAAGACCCGGAGATTAGGACACTGAAGGCGTCGATTAAAAATATTCAAACGTTAATAAAGAGAATTACAGAATTTCTGTAAGTTCGTATTGGAACAACAGGGTTCGGGCTGTAAACACCAGCAACCCGAATATGTTCCCGCAAATAAATAAACTATTTCGGAGAAAAAATCAAAATGACCTTCAGTGTCTTAAAATAGCCCGGACAACAGACAACGAACGGTTACTGACAATAGCAGGTATTGATCCAAATGAGGCCGCTGATGATGACGACTTCTTTGTGATCGAGGATCCACAGGAGAAGGTTGAGATCATAGGAGCGACTTTCCAGGAAATATACAAGGCCAATGATACCATTGGCCCTAATTATGACCTGGACAATCGCGTCTTGGTGCACGACCTCTACATTCGAAATGAAGTAGGGAACTGGCGATCCGAGGGCTCTGGTTTCACCCGGTTCAGCGACGAAAATATGGCAAATAATGTCATTACCAGAGAGGGTGACCTACCTCCGTTCATTTCGAAGGAAGAGCTCCATGAGATCTTCGACACAATCAGGGCTAAAAAATCAGTGGGGACCGATGGTATTCCGAACATCGTGCTTCGACATCTTCCTCTAGAAGCGGTGGACATTTACACCACCCTGTTTAATAATGCAATGAATAATGCACATTATCCAGCGCATTGGAAAACGGCGGTGGTTCAACCTATCCCCAAAAAGGGAAAAGATATATCCAATCCGGCGAATCTCCGTTCGATAAGTCTCCTTCCGAATATCAGTAAGTTGTTTGAAAAAGTAATCAATAGAGCTCTGTCTAGGTGGGTTGAGGACAAACATATAGTTCCGGATAATCAATTCGGTTTTAAGGCGGGACATGATATCTCACATGCCGCGTCTAAACTGGTGTCCGATATCCAATGGAATAAAGGCAAAAACCAATGCACTGGTGCCTGCCTTGTTGACTTGGAGAAGGCCTTCGACACCGTATGGTTAGAGGGTCTTTTCTATAAGCTGACTAGGCTGGGGATCAGTAAACCACTCTTGTACATTCTTTATAATATGCTAAACAACAGACAGTTCATCGTGAAAAATGGCGATGTGACTTCTGTTGGAATATTTCAAATTAAAAATGGTCTTCAGCAAGGCGCGGTCAATTCGCCGATCCTCTTCAACATTTATACAAGCGATCTGATAGGTTCACTTCCCCATACTATTGCGTACGCAGACGATTTGATAGCGTACAGGACAGGTCCAAAAATCGAGGTCATTAATACTCTCTTGCAGCGTGACTTCGATAAGATAAGACGATTTTGCGATGACTGGAAGTTGAAAATCAACTTTCAGAAGTCGGAAACCATTCTCTTTAGGACGCCGTTGTCTGGAGCCTCTAGGGATACTAGAAAAAATTGGCGAAAGTTCTCGATCATTGGACAACGCGGGCAGCCTCTTGCCTGTCGAAATGTAGTCAGATACCTTGGGATCTGGCTAGATCAGTTTCTGTATTTTGACAAAAATGTAGATGCTGTTCTGGCCAGAGCCAAAGGCGCTTTTGCCCTTACAAAGAGACTGTTTTATAGCAGCCAACTCGATGCGAGGGTAAAGGTAATCTGCTACATGGCCCTTATCAGGCCCATGCTGGTATTTGGTTGTCCCGTGTGGTTCAATGTGCGAGCAAGCTTAATTGAAAAGATTCGGGTTTTTGAGAGGGCTTGCCTTCGCTTGTACAGAACACCAGAGTCGGAGTACAAAAAATTCTATCGTAATGAGGTCCTTTACAACAGGGCGAACCTAATACGAGTGGATAACTTCGTAATTAAGCTGACTCGAAGGCACATTGCAAGAGCAATGGCCTCGACGAATAACCTGATATCTGGGGCTTACTACCCCAACTACCTTTACAACGAGAGTGTGTGCTCTGACGGCTTCGTTCCACCGGAAGCATTCCTCTACCTAGATCAGATAGGGTTGATCCAGGATAGATCAGCGGTCCCGTTAATCTTCCATGTCGCTCGGAAAGCTGGGGACAGGCGACTCAACTACGGCAGAGACGTCGCACACGGCAGTGTGGATCGTCTCAGGTTCAGTAGGGCGGTAGGGAATCGCGATAAGAGGGATGTCGTTCGGCAGCACCAGCATTTCTGGTGGTTGAATGATGGAGAAGATGTTTCGTCGTCGTTTCCGTCAATTACGGACCAGCCTCACTAATGAGGCAGAGCTGACCAATCTATTTGCTCTGTGAATAGCGATGGCCAGCTTACGTAGGTTTAGGTTAGCATTTAAGAAATATATACATATATTAGTATATACCTTTGTATATACTAATATATGTATATAATTGTGTATAATATCTGTGTGTGTATTGTGTATGTAGGTTAGGTAGACTAAGGTTTATTTTAAGTTAGATATTAAGTTTTATAAAAAATTAAGTCCATATGCTAAGTTTTTGTGAACAATTTTTTCTTAGCCTTAAGTATAGAAAATAATTATTCCTAAGTAAAATGTAAATATAGTCGAAAGACATAGATATAAGAATTTAGAGTAGCTTAGAGTGCCTGTGTGGGGCCAATAAGTTAATATAAGATTGTTAAGTAATTTTAAGCTAGCATTTAAGCATTTTTTGTTAGTATGTAAGGGTTAATGATTAAGATAATAAAATGCATTTAAAACTAAAACTAACTACAAACTTTACTCTAAAAGCAAAAACATGCAATCAGAATAATGTGTAAAGTGAATCGAAGAACTCCTAGCTTCGATTTATTCAAAAGTCTCGAAATCCTTCCAATAAGGCATCTTTATTGTTACAAAGTTTTAAAAATATTTTTTTTAAAGTCCGGGTTTTATGCTGTTCGACTCGATGAAAATTATAATTTACGAGTCAATACCAGAAATTTTGCAACCATTCCGACAATCCATAAAACACATTATACGCGTTTTTATTCATTAACTGCACCCCGTCTTTTTAATACATTACAGGCAAACCTTAGATATGAGAGAGTGAAAGCAGTTTTTCTTAAAAATACAAAGAAGTGGTTATTCACTTTTGACCATTCTACCATAAATAATTTAATATAAATTAATGTACAATATAATAAATACAATTTTGCTCTACTCCTGATATTTGTTCATGTTCATCACTTTTGTTACTATTACTATATTTTCTTTCTTTCTTTTTACAACTTTCTTTAATTCCTTTAATGAGTTATTTTATTGCATTTCCCCATCAATAAATTGTTTAAAAAATCAAATCAAGAAGTGACAGGTACACTCATCTCTTGTCATGAAAAGGCAACAGATTGTACCTAACTATTTCATTCAAAATGTATTCAATTATAATACACGCTGTAATTTAGTATAAGTTTTGTTTTGTTATGAAATAAAGATCTGAAAAAAAAAATTTTATTTTTCAAATTATTAACCTACACGATTTTGTCTCATTTACATGCAGATGGTCAACACACTCGCACTCACACAACACACAACTCATATGTCAGAAGAAGTACGACATACTCCAACTGCAATTGGGTACAGTAAGGTACATGATCGAGAACACTTGCGGACGAAAATCGTCCACCGGGCGGGAGCATGTTCGGAAGTACAATATACTTTTATAAATGCAATTATTATCTTTGGCTTTGTTAAAACTAGAAATTAATTACTTTCCTTGAAATTACAATCTTTATTTAAAATTAAGATAAACTATGTAAATTGAACTTAATCTACATGAAATGTAAACTAGTAAACGTAACATAACGCTCTGATTTTGCTTTATATGACACTTAGTGTAATAATTAAATATGGGAGTAATTTCCGTACGAAAAATAAAGAGTCTCTTTATTTTGTCTGCACATTCAACACAACACAATCACACACCCTCACACAACCCACATACACACCCTTAACCACCCCACACATACAAACAATCCCATCAGTCTTCCACGCAACCCAACACTTACACAAACTCCTATCAAAACTAAATACTAAACCCTAATGCATCACCTTCAACAGGCTCAGCGCTCAACAATTTTTATACACAACACAACACCAATCTACAAGTTCTTCTGGCAACCGCAATAGTGAAGGTAAAAGCAGCTTCGGGAAGCTTTGTCAATCTACGAGCACTAATTGACCCAGGTTCGGAAGCAACTTTTATTACAGGAGCAGCAGTTCAGCTGCTTAACCTTCGAAACAAAAGGACATTTATTGAAGTATCGGGGCTGGGGAAGGTCAGCAGTGGAGCATGTCACAACTATGTTGACTTATCTTTCGGATCGTTACATTCAGGGTATGAATGACACACCCGAGCTTTTGTTTTTAAATCTCTGACTGGGCTGCTTCCAGCCCAAAAGATAGACTTCAATAAATGGAGGCATATAAATGGCCTCACCTTAGCAGATCCGAGCTACCACTCTCCTGCAGCTGTAGAGCAAAATTGTACGGCACCGATAGCCCAGAAGACTCAATTGGGATGGATCTTGTTCGGCAGGGTGGCAGTCGAACCCCCAGCAAAGGTACGTAGCTTCGGTCAGATGCGCGATCTTGACACGCAACTTCGGAAATTCTGGGAGATCGAAGAGCAGCCGTTCGAAAAGTACGAGACTGAAGAAGATAGAGCTTGTGAACAACACTTCACTGCGAACATTAAGCGCCTACCTGATGGCAAATATCAGGTCCGACTGCCGTTTAAAGGCATTGAATATCCAGCCTTAGGTTCAACGTCTCAAGGAGCACTTCGACGATACTACCAATTGGAAATGATGTTCTATCTAAACCCGACACTACTCGAAGAGTACAAAAAATATATGATGGAATACATCAAGCTAGGTCATGCAGCGGAGGTTAATAATAGCTGTGAGGTTACGGCAACACCATATCACTATGTCATCCCCAAACATGCGGTCTTCAAGGAATCCAGTTCCACCACAAAGTTGAGAGTCGGCTTTCATGCGGCTTTCAGAACATCTTTTGGCTCTTCCTTGAATGATCATCTGATGGTGGGACCGAAAATACAAAACAATGTTGTAGACATAATTTTGCGTTGGCGGAAACATCGTTTCACGTTTACTGCGGATACGGAAAAGATGTACCGCCAAGTCAGGGTCAATCCTAGGGATTCTGACTATCAACTCATCTTCTGCAGAAACGATACCAAGCAGCAAGTGAGGACACACCGCTTGTAGACCGTCACGTTTGGGATAGCGCCAGCTCTATACCTCGCAATTCGAGTCCTTCAAAAATTGGCTGACGATGAAGAAGACGATTACCCCCTGGATGCATCTATCCTGCGCAATGACGCATATGTGGACGATGTCATTACTGGAGCAAAAACGGTTGAACAAGGCTTAAGGAAGAGAGATGAGATCAAGAAGGTTCTCGCATCTGCAGGTTTCTGCTTACGAAAATGGACGAGCAATAGCCAGGAACTCTTACACTATATTCCAGCTGCAGATCGTGAAGTAGATTTCTCTTTGCCCTTCGATGAAGCAAACAACGTGAAAACACTCGGGATAAAATGGCTTCCACTAGGCGACTCGTTTACATATCAAGTAGCTCAATCTGAGGAAAAGGACGTCACGAAAAGAACGGTATTGTTATCAATTGCGAGGTTGTTCGATCCATTAGGTTGGATCTCTCCATGTATCATCAAAGCGAAGATGTTATTGCAGGATCTATGGGCAGAAAAGCTGGAATGGGACACACCCATCCCTGAGGAATTGCGACGCGACTGGTTTCTGTTTCGGCAAGAGATTTCTGTTATCGAAAAATGAGATTAATTGGCACTAGTATGGATGGCAGCAGCCTAGAAGTACATGGCTTTAGTGACGCATCGGTAAAGGCGTACGCAGCGACGACCTACCTACGTGTACTCGGAGAAAGCAACAAGGTTCAGATGCACCTGCTCATGTCAAAGACCAAGATAGCTCCAGTAAATCCTGTTACTCTTCCACGATTGGGACTATGTGGGACACTTTTTTGGCAAAACTTCTACATGAAACAGTTGAAGCTATGAGGTTGGGAAACTGTACAACCTACGCATGGTTGCACTGACTCTGAGATCACGTTATGTTGGATAAAGTCACCGACATCAAAATGGGAAAGCTTCGTCTGCAATCGTGTTGCTGAAATCCAGAGACAAACTAGCAGCGACACTTGGAGGCACATACCATCGGAGCATAATCCAGCAGGCATGGCTTCACGTGGAATTCTCCCATCACTTCTTCTACAAAATGACCTTTGGTGGAATGGACCGTAATTTTTGCGCGATTTTTGGGAATTTATCTCTCCAAAACTGACGAAGGCAAATGGTTAGTAAAGGTACACTGTGCGATGGGCGAGAAGGTTTTGTGGAAAACCTTATTGACAGATGCTCAAACCTCGGCAAATTGCTGAGAACAATTGCGTACTGCGGAAGGGTCGTCAGGAAAGAGAGGGAGAAAGGCCCACTTTCAACGATGGAACTACAAGCACCTGTACAAACTGCAGTTCGTACTGTACAGCAGAAGATGTTTCCGATGAGATGAAGAACAACTTCCACAAAATTAAGGGCTTTAAGTCTCTCAACCCAACCATCGATGAGCAGGGGACTATAAGAGTGGGGGGCAGACTACAGAACTCAGATCTCCACTTCAATCAACAGCATCCTATGCTATTAGACCCAACACATCATTTAACAAAGTTAATTATAAAAGACGCTCACGAAAATACGCTGCATGGAGGAGTTCGGAAGATGGTTTCGTATCTGCGTCAAAGATTTTGGATCTTCAGCGTCAAAAACGCCGTCAAAGGGCATATAAATAGCTGCAATACATGCTTCAGGTTCAAACCAAAACCAATGGGTGGCAGTGGCTCAAGTGGTAGTGGACTGGCTTTCAAATCGGAAGGTTCGGTGTTCGAATCCCAGCCTCGCCCGAAAGACATATCATCCATTTTTTTAGTTAACGAAAATCAATTAAAACGAGTAGTTGACTAGAAATCAACATCAAGCCAACTTCCACTAAGAATTTAGTCTCCCCATTAAATGTTGGATGCCACCCATGGAGCGAAATAACCACTGAGCCCAAAATCTTTCTTTCTCTCTATCCCATTTTCCAAAAAAACTTAACACATGCTGAGGCATTATCAGTGTATTCATACACACTTGAGTGTTAAGTTCTTTAAAAAAAAAAAAAAAAAAAAAAAAAATTTCGCAATTGATAGGGAATCTGCCTGCTCCTCGTGTTAGGATTTCCAGACCTTTTAGTCATTCAGGGGTTGATTATGCTGATCCGATTGATGTTAAGTCTTGAAGAGGACGAAATGCAAAAACACTCAAAGGCAACTTCGCAATTTTCGTTTGTATGGCAACCAAGGCGGTACACATCGAAGTCGTAAACGACTTAACGACCCAGGCGTTTCTCGCGGCATTCCGGAGGTTTACAGCGCGAAGAGGTTTATGCGTGGCTATGTATAGCGATTGCGGCACGAATTTTGTAGGTGCGAATACGAAGCCGCAGAAGCTCTTGAAATCGGCGCAGTTCGACTGGAAGACTTGTGCAGAATCTTTCGCAAGTGAAGGTACAAGGTGGAACTTTAATCCACCCGCTTTCCCTCATTTTGGAGGCCTATGGGAAGGGGTCAAAGAAGGGGATCTGGTGCTGCCACGCTACGAAAGACTTCTGCCGTGTAAGTGGAGTCTTGCACGAAACACTCACCTACACTACGGAACCGACAACTTAGTGCGAGTAGTCAGAGTCAAAATATCAACGGGATCAAAAACGCGAGAAACAAAAACACCGATTACGAAAATTTGTCCGCTTCCTAGCAACGTATCACATGCACAAGAAACAATAATTTAAACAAAACAACATCCTAAAACATCGACGGACACCGAACACAACCAAAACATCTAGGAACATTCATGGAACTGAAAGGATAATCTACACTTCTCATAAAATCAAATGATATACAAAACAAAGAAATGTATATTGAATACACAACACCTGCAAAGTTGAATTAAACACTCATAAAATGTAAACCAATTATCAAATTCAATTTCGATGATCAATCACACATCTAGGGCCTTACTAACAACGAATCGTTAGTTGCGACTTAAAAAAGGTGTCGACTTAATTATTAATGCAGACTTAAGTCTAAAGTGTACCAATAATGATTTAATAGCCAGCTTTAATTTAAACTTCACTCTTTCAAAGAAACTACTACATTTTCATTGCATCTACTACATAACATCGGTTTGACGTTTTACATTCGCATTCTAATTTAAATTGTTTTAAAGTGGAAATATTTGTATTTATAATAATTAAAAATGATTTCTAGTTCCGATGAGGAAATGAATATGGATAACTAGTTAATATCCGAATCAGTGTCCTCGCGAAGGGTGAAAGTATACAAGAACAGAATAAACCCGTCTGAAAAATATGACGAAAAGGAGTTCTTTGTACATTACAGGTTTGCAGAACATTTAGCGAACCCACTAATTCTTCAATTGCTTATTTGCTTTGTTAAATTTTTCCATATTCGACAAAGAAACAGCACGATAAATCATTGATATCGTCCGCGAGGAACTTACGCCAAGGACAAATCGCAGTGCTGCACTTTCGGCAGAGACCATTGCATTAGTTGCAATAACGTATTTGGCGAAAGGCGCATACCAAAGTGATGTCGGTTAGCAAATAATTGAAACAGTGTTCATTATATTGTTTGTTTGTCTAACAGTCCGTCAGCAATTGCATCAAAAAGTTTGTTCTTGCTTTGGCGTCAAAAAATTACTGACTTCATCAAGTTTGAATCTGATCCGGAGAGTATAAGGGCTCTCTGTTCTTTCTTTCGCCGGATTTCCCCAATGTGTAGCTGCGGTAGATGGTACACACATCAAAATTAGAAACCCTGGTGGAGAGTTCGGTGCACGACATAGATGCAGGAAGAATTTTTATTCTATAAACGTACAGGTAAAATAACATGAGTATCATCCACGCTTTTGTTTTCAAAATACTTGAATTTATATTAAAGATAGTTTGTGTGGCCAACTACAAGATTGTAGACATAGTTGCGAGCTGAAGAGGATCTGGAGGGAATCAACTATTAAGAGGCGACTGGAAAATATTGACTTGTGAGGAGGGCACAACCCCTCTTCAAAGGGTGATTCCTTTGTTGACTGTTGACTCCTTTCAGAATGTCCGCGCAACTCACAGAAGCAGAGCAATAATAATGCGCACATTCAAACGCGTAATCATGTTGAAAAGTTATTTGGTCAACTTAAAAACAAATTCAGCGCATGCTTTAATGGGTTGCAAATGGAATACAGTACTGCTAAAGCAACCATTATCGCACTGGCGATATTGCACAATATCTCTAGGGAGCACTCGAATGGTAAGTACTACTAGTATGAAGAATAACAATCATAGCTAATATGTATTCATTTTTTATTAAAGATTTTTTAAATAATATTGCTGAGATTTCACCGGACCAAGCATCGAATTCTGAAGAAGTTGAAACAGCAGGAGATGCAAGAGTTAGTGGAAGCTCATATAGAGCAGCATTTATAACTAAACACTTATAACAAATGTTACATGAAATAATAAAGAAAAAATAATATTATACAATTCAATTTGATAATATTTCTTATTTTAAATACGCTGTTGCATATGACAGATATGTATTTACATTAAATTTATCGTATATTGTATCGCAATTTCAGTCTTTATGATATTTTTTTTGTAATTTTTGGTCACTGCTGGGCACTCTTTATTTCGATATTAAGTAGTTCTATTTTTTTTCCTCCTTTTCTAGTGTTTTTCGTTGTACTTGTCCCTTTAAGTCGAGAATAAGTTTCGACTTTGAGAACTCCTATTCGACTTGCACCAAACGTTTCTTCAACAACTCTTCCGACGTTACCGTTGTCGGAAAAAGGCGCTTCCGTTTGATTTGTTGTTTTTGTGGTGCACTAGAGGTGGAAGGTTCCACTGGTGCCTTCAGCGAAGGTTCCACTGGTGCTTTCAGTTTCATATTTGGTTCCATATTTGGCGATTCGTTTTCTCTGAAAAATAAAAACATAAATTAGTTCTATACTGGAACCGCTTGTAACAGCTTGCATTACTTTTTACAGATCCTGTTCATTGCATCGGAGTCAAATTCAGCCGAATCGATAGCAAAATCGATGTCCGACGTTTCAACTATTGCTAGGTCTATTTCACTAGGCTCTTTTGATGGAATTCCACCGCCAGTTTGTTGTCGGCTTCTTTTATATAAACTCACGGTGCTGCGGGCTTGAACCTTCATACGGCTCCACTGCTCCTGAGTTTGATTTGAGCTGAATTTGAACCCAATGGCTTCTAAATTCGTGCATTTGCTTTCCCACTCATCAAATTTTTTCCTTATCATTTTTGTGTTGTTTATTTTGCTATCAATGATGTCTGTGTATGGCTGCACTAAATAGACAAGCAAGTCTTTCATGTTTTTTGTCCAATTGATGCTCCGGTATCGTTTAGTTTTATTTTCTTCCATCATGCTATAAAGAGAGTGGTTATAATTTGAAATTGAATTTTATGTTTATTTTACATACCAATCTTAGCAAAAGCCAATACTTCTGGGCTCGAAAGTAGAAATAAACAAAATCAGCTGAGATTGTTTTCTCCATTCGTGATGCCAATGTACTGAAGTTAATACTTTTTGTTAGCTCCCTTTTCCTTCCTAATTGGAAATTAGATTCAAGAAGAGTTCTTTTTAAAACTCCAATATTGTACAATATTATTTTCATTAATCAATAACTTTGTATAACGATATATGTAGTAATTAAGAGGACATAGCTGTGTAAATCCTAAAATTTTAAATAATTTTTTTTTATCACTTCAAAATGTCCTAAAGGTTATGTAGAATTAATGCGTATTTAAAATATTTTCCGTGTTATAGCATGCAGACATATTGAAGAGAAGTGTATCAATGTACGAGTAGGCCATAAAAAAATGTTTTTATGACATCCAACAGACTTAAGAAAATACAGAAACAGATGCGAATACTAATGCGATTTTGAAAAAAAAACTGTTTAACTTATCCTGTACACATGGGTCAAAATTGTCCAAACACGAAAAAATCCAGAACAAGCTACAATGTCAACATTAAAGAGATCTCGCTGCTACTGGTGCTCAAGTCGCTTCAACATCACGAAATATTCAACAAAATGCTCAAAATGTTCAAAATTTATTTGTAAAAATCATTCTGAACAAAAAAGTACATGCAAAAATCGTGATTGCTAAATGAAAATTACATTGGGCAAATTTGACCCACAAATACCATGTGGGTTTTTTTTTAAAGTACAGGATAAGGGTTAGCGCTGACAGTGATGAAGTGATATGTAACCCATTACCTGCATATCATTTTATAGAGTTGAACTATACTATATACATATACTCGTATATATAGAAACTTTAAATGTGTTTTTCTCGAAATAATAATAAATAAAATATTGCGAGTTTCTTTTAATTTTTCGCTGAATCTACAAAATGTTAAATATTTTGATAAGAAATATATGGTTGTCAATGTTTCAATAACAAAATTTGTACGAAAAAATCGTTCTTTCGATTTTAAACTTTCCATTGACTATTCATTTTTAATTTTTTGCACATTTTCGAGGTTTAGCTACTTGTTAATATCGTTTTTTTCATTGTCCTGGATTCGAAAATAAGGATGGAGAATGTATGCAAATTAGATGCTTAATTTTTTGCATTTTTGTTTCACTGGTATTTCCCCTTAATTGCTTCAATAAAACATTTACGAAAAATGTGTTTTTACTGCAATATATTTCAAAAAATTATAATGAATATAAACGAATTTCAAATTCATGATACACTTATGTATACAATTTCAATTAAATTCAATTGGCAGTTTACGCATAATTTTAGTATTTTAGATACCAAATCAAATCCTTTTCAGTATTTTTCTTAGTATTAAATTAGTACATTGGCATCACTCTGTTCTATAATGTCATATTTGAAAACTCAGACATGACTTTCCCTACAATTAAACTTAACTCCATACTAACACTAACGCCGACTATTAAATTCGTTATTGGTACAAACATTTTGGAAAATGTGGAAATTATACTTAAGCTGTATACTTAATTTTATTGTTAGTAAGGCCCATAGTGTTTACATTTAAAAATATCATGCAATCTCGATTAAGTACAAAATACATACGCAAATCTTCTACAAATAATTTGCACATGACATTTTACATAACACACATACTACATGATAGAATTATTGCACGAGCATATGCGAAAAAGGGGCAAACGTTTACTACACACAACAAAATAATCTTCCACTCATGGGTACTCATTCTCGCAATTTCGCGCACAACTTTATTTCGCGAAACACACACTCAAACGTGCACTTTCTCACAATGAATCAAAAAAAAATATACATACTCGCATATATTGTTATGCAGACGCTACGTCAGCATGGGAATTATTTCTCGCAAACAACTAACTCAAGTTTCAAAAAATGTTCTCGTGCTGAGCAAGCACTAAAAAATTATAAATAGAGTTAAACTCGCAACAAATGTTGAAGTTGGAGTCGAAACTTGTTATCATATAGTAATATCACTACACTAGTAACAAAGTCAAGGAAAACGTTAAATAAAATTAAATTTATTAATTGAATAAATAGAATTTTTGAATTCATCTCTATGGTCTTGTGTGTGTCGTTAAAATCTTGGGTAGTCTTCATAAAATTGGATACTGAAGTCAATAACAAATCTTTAAACATCTGAAAGCACTGTACTCAAGCAGAAGGAAATACCGGAGCCGAAATCCCAGGTAATAATCCGGCCTGACGCTGAAAAGAAATATCGGAATAAATTCATATAGTTGTGTCCAAGGCATAACAATATACACATATATAAAAATAAATATATATTTAACTTTAAGCATTAATTAAGTTACAATACTCATTTAAATTTCATACGAGTCCACTAACCCCTCCCAAAATACCTATACTAAAACATTCAACCACCTTCTCTCACTTCCTAACTTATAGCATGCCACTCGCTGCCACTCAACGAATAGAAATTTTCAACATTCCCAAAGAGCATAGCATACTAACCCTCCGACTAGGACCATCTAGATACATCACTAGCTACCAAAATTTAATACACATCATAAATCTCGATGACTACAATAACAGCATAGAAGATATCTTCCAAAAACATACTACTATCAATAGGTCTTTCCAAATAACAAAATTAAAAATCGAAGATCTGAACAGAAAACTCTAAAAACTAAACGTTTAAAAAAAATAAACGCGGACTGACAAACGGACTAGGTTCCGCAATTAACACCATTAACCACATTAATACAGAGCAAAACAGCATAGAAAACTTCCTCAAAAATACTGCAAATAAAATTAGACGAGAGCACGACACTCTTACAGCCGTACAATATTTAAACCAACCTAATTTCAATATCGACCTATTAACTTCTCAAATATAGCAGAAGCAATAGTCCTTAGTAAACTAATTTTCATTCCCAAACTCCGACTAACATATGAGGAATTAATGCTTATAAAAAATAAATTAACTGATCGAAATGTTACCATTAATGCATTTGAGCAAAGTTATGAATTTCTAGGACTTCAAGCCTGTTATAATTGATCAAATATCATATTTAATATCCGTATACCTAAAATGTCAAATGAAAAATACTAAATGTATCATATTATTCCCCTCCCAATAGATGACACAAAAATAATAACAGTCAAACCATATATAAACAATAATGAAAAACACATACAACATTTCGAAAAACCGTATCCCAAAATACGAGTAGAAGGTGCCTAGTATTGCTCGACAACAACCCTGGAAGAAGACACCAGCAACTCCAAATGCATCGGGAAACTTTTGGACAACATGGTTGCACACAGTCCACTAAGTGACGTGGGCACAGTCACAACAACAACACAACCACAACCCAATTCTATATTATTTATTAACGTATATGAATTACTAATAAACTCTACCTACAGGCCTAAAACTGTTGAAATACTGTTAAAACAATATGTATAAGCAAAACATGTATCTGGCAACATCCTTTTGAATTCTCTTTTTGTACATTTTCTTTTCTTTTAAAACTTGTGAATAAACGTTGAACTGAACAGCCTGTTTTATTTTCTGCTCCAATAGGTTATGAGCCCAGGTGCTCTTTGGTTCGATTTTTTTTTTAAGACTAGAAAGCGTTCCTAAATATATATAATTGGTTTTAGTTTGAACTTGTGCGCGTTTTATATAAACTTACACAAGAAAACGTGTTCTTGATTTTAAAACTGTGCTCGAGTAAACTTTTTCAATCATGAGTGCTCCTTTACAAATAGAAAAACTTGGAGAAGACAACTATGATGTCTGGAGTACGTCAATGCAAAGCATACTTATAACTTCGGATTTATGGAGCGTTGTTTTTGGTAAGTTTGTAAAAAAAGATGCAATTGACCAAAAAGTCCTTGCATGTTTTATCTTAAATGTAAAACTGGCGCAGTTAATGCACATAAGATCGTGCAAAACATCTTCAGAAGCGTGGAAAAAATTACACCAGATTCATTTGCCAGGCGGTCCCATCAAAAAAGTGCATCTCTATCAACAACTTTTAAGATTAAATATGCAACATGGAGATAACGTTGTAGAATATGTCCAGTCGTTTGTTGGAACAACCGATAAATTAGCGGAAATAGACATAAAAATCCAAGACGAATTAAAAGTAATAATGTTGTTATCAAGTCTTCTCAATTCATGGGAAAATTTCGTTGTTGGAACAATCGAATTGCCCGCTGCACTTTAGTGTGGATCAACAAAAAAATATGCGGTGTATCGACAGTGGCGCAACGTCGCATATGTGTTGTGATCGAGATATGTTAGTATCGTTTGTAGATAAAAAGACACAAATAAAGTTATGGCTGCCGACAAAGACATTGAGTCGTCTGGTATGGGTACGGTACTGTTGCCTGTGTCGGGTACAAACATCGAAATACGGGATGTTTTGTATGTCCCGTCTCTTCATATGGATTTTATCTCGTAAGCAAAGCCGCAAAAAATGAGATTTTCACCATTTTTCGTAAACAAGAGGCATTGATCAAGAATAAACATGGTACGCGCAGCGCAAAAAGATAGTTTGTATGTATATATACGAGTAGATCGATCAAAAAACAGTGCAATTAATATTGTAAATGATTCTTTACTTGTTACTACTTGGTACAATCGTTTCGGTCATCTCAATATTAAAAGTTTGAAAGAATTACACAAGAAGCACGGAATGGATATGATAAATATACCCGAAAAAATAAATCTTGAGACAAGTAATTTATCAAAAATAAACAGGCTGCCATTCCCGCGTAAATCAGACCGAGTAATATACATACTGATGTATGTGGTCCAATGAATGTTAAGTCAATCGCCGGCAATAGATACGAGTATTTTGTAACATTCATTGACGACTATTCACGCAAAATTCAGGTATACTTTATGAGCAACAAAAGTGAAGTGTTTGACAAATTTAAATTGTTCAAGAGCTACGTCGAATGCAAATCGGACAAAAAAAATAAAGTCTTTAAGAAGTGGCAATGACACGGAGTATGTCAATCAAGATTTTACAAATTTCTTAAACTAATGTGGCATTAAAAGACAATTGACAGTTCCTTACACACCTCAGCAGAACGGCGTGGCTGAGCGAGCTAACCGTACCATTGTAGAAATGGGCAAAAGTCTAATGCCCAACACTATCATTAAGTGGACTAACGCTATTTGAAGTATGGAAAGAACGTAAACCATCAGTTAAGCACTTGCGAGTTTTTAGCTCTCGAGCATTTGCGTTGGACAAAACCATAAAAAGCAAATTTCAAGCAAACGGAAAAGAATACATTTTCGTTGGTTACCCTTGTGCAGCAAAAGCCTACTGTCTTTACGACCGAGAAAAACTTATCGTTATTGAAAGATGAGACATAAAATTTGTGGAAGATGATTTTAATACGGCTGCAATACAAGCCAGATCGCAACGATGACTTCATGACAAATATGATTTACTGAGAATCCAACACAGTTCCACAAAAGGTACATCCGCGCAATCAGATTGAATGCGACGACAACAATGAAGAAAACGATCTTCAGGAATTTACCAGCGACATTGATAATGAAGACAAGCAACCTACAACCGAAAAACAAGAATTCGTTGAGCGAGATAATGTCTTAAGACGAGGATCTGGTCGTCCTAAAATCATTCGCACGGGACTACCTGGAAGGCCAAAGAAGCAGTACAACTCCGCAATCGGTTGCTGATGCCTTGAAGAGTAAATACGAGTATGCACAGGAATGTCAAAAATCAATGCAAGTCGAATATGACGCTCTCTTGGCAAACAACACGTGGCGTTTAGTCGATCTGCCTGAAGGGCAAAAAGCTACTGGTTCCAAATGGGTTTTTCGGATCAAAAAAAATAAAGACGGCGAGATTGAAAGATTTAAATCAAGATTAGTTGCCCAGGGGTGTGGACAACAATTTGGAGTAAACTATTGGGAAACTTTTCCTCCCGTCATTCGCTTCGAAGCCATACGAATGTTTTGTGCTATAGCTGCAGAAAAAAAAATGTTTGCACGCGCATCAAGCTGATATCTCAAACGCGTACCTTAACAGTGACCTGAAGGGGGAAGTGTATATGACACAACCTATGAAGTTTCTGAATGCTTCTCATCCTAATAAGGTGCTAAGGCTTCAAAAGGCTCCTTATGGACTTACACAATCCAGTCGCATTTCGAATAACTCGTTGCACAAAGTTCTGCAAGCAATGTGTTTCAAAAGATACAAAAATGATCCCAGTCGTTGACATACTCGTATCTCCGTGGAGAACACACGTGTTTCGGCTTGGATAACAGTGATAACAATAACAAAGAGACATTTGCGAAAATTACTATATGCTCAAATTAGCAGAGTGTCAGTGTGCTCGGCCGGCGGGGCATGCTATCATTCATGCTGTGTCGAAACTGGTTTCTGATATCCAATGGAACAAAGGCAAGAACCAGTGCACTGGTGCCTGCCTGATTGACTTGGAGAAGGCCTTCGATACCGTATGGTTAGAAGGACTCTTTTTCAAGCTGGACAGGTTGGGCATTAGTAAACCACTGCTGTATATTCTTTTTGATATGCTCTCCAGTAGACAGTTCATCGTGAAGAATGGCGATGTGACTTCTGCTGGAACATTTAACATTAAAAACGGTCTGCAACAGGGTGCGGTAAATTCGCCGATCCTATTCAACATTTACACAAGTGATCTGATAGGTTCACTTCACCATGCCATAGCGTACGCAGACGACTTAATCGCGTACAGATCGGGTCCAAAGATTGAGGTCATTAACATACTTTTGCAACGTGACTTCGATAAAATTAAACAATATTGCGATGACTGGAAGTTGAAAATCAACTTCCAGAAATCGGAAACCATTCTGTTTAGGACGCCTTTGTCTGGGGCCTCTAGGGATACCAGAAAGAATTGGCGAAAGTTCTCTATCGTCGGACAACATGGACAGCCACTTGCTTGTCGAAATGTAGTCAGATACCTTGGGATCTGGCTAGATCAATATCTGTATTTTAACAAACATATAGATGTTGCTCTGGCCAGAGCCAAAGGTGCTTTTGCCCTTACAAAGAGACTGTTTTATAACAGCCAACTCGATGCGAGGGTGAAGGTAATCTGTTACATGGCCCTTATCAGGCCCATGCTTGTATTTGGGTGTCCCGTGTGGTTCAACGTGAGAGCAAGTTTATTGGAAAAGATTCGGGTGTTTGAGAGGGCTTGTCTTAGGACTTGTCTTCGCTTATACAGAACACCAGAGTCTGAGTACATAAAATTCTATCCTAATGAGGTCTTGTACAATACGGCGAACCTGATAAGAGTGGACAATTTCGTCATTAAGTTGACTCGAAGGCACATTGCAAGAGCAATGACCTCATCGAACAACCTGATCTCAGGGGCTTACTACCCCAACTATATGTATCACGAGAGAGCTCGCCTTGACGGCTTTATTCCTCCAGAAGCGTTCCTTTACCTAGATAGCAAAGGTCTGATCCAGGACAGATTGGCGGTGCCGCTAATCTTCCACGTCGCTCGAACAGCTGCGGAAAGGCGACTCAACTACGAGAGAGACGTCGCACATGGCAGTGCGGAGCATCTCCGGTTCAGTAGGGCGGTAGGGACTCGTGACAGGAGGGATGTTGCTCAGCAGCACCAGCAATTTTGGTGGCTTGATGAAGGCGAGGATGCTTCGTCGTCGAACTCCTCCAGTGATAGGTAGCTTCATGTGAAGCAGAGTGGGCCAGCCTAATTTTTGTTTTTGTTTTTTTAGCCATGGCCGGCTTATATAGTTTTAGGTAGTATTAAGTTAGATTTTAAGAAAAAAAAAAAAAAAATAAAAAAAAATGAATAAAAATAAAAAAATCCAAAAAAAAATATAAATATATACATATATGTACTTGTATAGGCATATATGTATATATGAAGTGTATATGCGTTGTGTATTGTATATATGTGTATGAATGTATTATATGTAAGTAGGTTAAGTAGATTAAGATTTATTCTTTAGGTAGTCTGTAAGTTTAATTAAAAAAAAGTCCATATACTAAGTTTTTGATTAAAATTTATTTTCTTAGTTTTAGTTTTAACGTAAATATAAAATTAAATATAGACTGTAAGATTCGTCGAAAGACTTAGTTTAAGAGTTAGGTTTAACTTAGAGTGCCCGCATGGGGCCAGTATGTTAGAATAAGATTATATGTAAGTTATTTAAGCTAATTTTTAAGCGTTTTTTGTCTAGCATGTAAGAGTAAATTAAGAGATCAAATAAAAATGCATTTAAACTGTAAAAAAAAAAAAAACTGTAACTGTGCTCGGCCGGCATACCATAGGTCGTGGGTTCGAATCCCCGTGGACTCTACACATTTTTTTTTTTTTTTTTTTTTTTTCATTTAAAATAAATTCAAAAACAAGTGGTACTAAGTGTTGTCCATCACGTGATGGATTGTGGAGAGCGGTCCGCTATGTTAACAGCGGGATCTCCTGAAGTATCAGGTGAGGCTTCGAGTAGTTCACGCCAAACACCAAAAACAAAGAGAAGGAGGAAGCTTAGTACACCTTCTAACTTGGAAAAACGTCCCACCCTACCAACGGCCACCGTAAAGCTGCTTGGCGGGGTGAGGGAAGGGAACAACTTCGCTTCATTGGCAGCAAGTGAATCCGATGATGAAGAGGAAGAGATGGAGGCGATTAGTAGTAGCATCAAAATGCTACAACAAAGAGTGCTGGCCATAAAAGAAAAGCAAATGGTCAGAAGGAAGAGGGAAGAGCAGGAGCAATCCCAACAACATCAGCATGCTCAAAAGCAGGCACAACAACAACACCAAACAAATAAAATAGCACAAGTGCTACAACAACAAAAGGTTAATA
Organism: Volucella zonaria; assembly: GCA_963966105.1. NCBI lineage: Eukaryota > Metazoa > Arthropoda > Insecta > Diptera > Syrphidae > Volucella > Volucella zonaria. The sequence goes on along the minus strand of OZ014535.1, from coordinate 3,465,609 downwards.
AATACCAGCAACACAAGAACGGCAACAGCAAAAACAGCAGCAGCAGCAGCAACAACAACAACAGCAGCAGCAACAACAACAACAACAGCAGCAGCATGAGCAGAAGAAGAAGGAGAAGGTGCCTCCTATTAACACCTATAAACTAGAGGTAAATGCTACCAAGGACCTTTGTAAGTTGGTCATTGGTAATAATTTTAACATAAAGAGATTGGGGAACGATCGCCATGCCATCCACTGTAATACAGTGGAGGGCTACGCGAAAGTCAAAGAGCTCCTAAAGGAAACGACGACGGAGCATTACTCATTCACACCGAAGTGTGAAAAGCGGCAATCGATGCTGCTGAAGGGGTTGGAACCGTCTTCTGATCCTGAGGAGATCCTGGCACTGCTCAAAGAGAAGGAGTGCGAAGGACTCAAGTTTGTGGGGGTAAAGCCATTTACCACAGCTAGAGCCAGGCGGGAGAAACGGAGTCTGCCGTTCTTCCTGGTGCGGCTCAGTCCCGAAAGCCGTCTGGATAGTCTAAGGAATATCAATGTCCTAGACTACCAGGTGGTTCATTGGGAAAAATTAAAAAGGAGCGAAGGCGTTATACAATGCGTTCGCTGCCAGAGGTTCGGGCACGCCGCGTCGAACTGCCAAATGCAGCCGTGAAGTGCGCAAAGAACCACAGTTCCGAGGAGTGTGCTCTGGGTAGGGACGGAGTTTCCGATAGGGCGCAGCTCTCGTACGTGTTATGTGGGAACGCATTCCTACGCCCAAATGGCGGCAGGTAGGGGGGCTACGGTACAGCAAGCGACTGTTGCTTCTCCGGCACCAAGGCCGAGAACAACGGAAGCTGCACCTAACATGCTGGTCATCTTGCTCGCAATCCAAGGGCAGATGGCTCAGCTGCAAAAGCAGGTGCAAGAACAGGCCAAGCGGGTGGACCAGATCTACGAGCTGCTGCCGGGCCTAACGCAACACATGTCGTAATGGGTACGCACATGGTGGAACAAACTTTGAGGTCCTTGCGGTGAATGTTAATTCACTGATTAGGATCGAACGAAGAGCCGCGATGTTTAAATTGCTACAAGACCAAACTATTGATGTGCTTTTCGCTAGCGAAACCAAGCTAACCGATAAGCACAAACTGGAGTACAATAATTATATTGTTAGAAGGAGAAACAGGCCCGGATCCGAACGTGGAGGCGGTGTCGCGATCTTCATTAAACAAGGTATAAAATTTCACAGAGTGTACAAGGGAGCGTTGCGTAGGTTCCGGGTGTTAGAGGCAGTCGTCATTTACATCCCGCTCCGCAGTGGAAAGCGGCTGTACTTGGCCTCTGTCTATGCGCCTGAGGCTTCACAATCCACTTTATTCATTACAGAGCTCGACACGCTTTTTCGACTCCGGAGGCTGGAATCGGGGGAGAATTATTTTATAATCGGCGGGGACTTCAACGCTAGACACAGAGATTGGGGAAATAATTTGCCAAATACTAGAGGGAACCTACTACTCGATTGGTGGGGTCAGCACGATGTCATATACAGACTCGGTCTTAAAGCGACGGATAACCCGTCGTTTCCAAGAGGCGGATCCTATTTGGATCTACTGCTGTACGACGAACGTATACGACTGACAGGTACGAATTTACAATCGCTAAACTGTCTGCGCACATTCGTGTATGACAGCGACCATTGCGGTTTTAGCACCGAAATTACAGTTCCCAACGAAATGGCGGAATTGGAGGAGTTTGTCCAAAGATATTCTTACAACTACAGTAAGACTCGATGGACACGCTTCTCCGCAACATTGACAAGAGCACTCGCCTCGAACACGCTCCACCGTCCACCGTCCAATAGGAATTTGTCAAACGAGGAGATCGACAATTACCTACAACAAATGGACGAGACAATTAAACAAACTATGGACGCTACAATACCGCGGTATCGACATACGACTAACGAAGACCTGTTCCGCAATCCTACTATTGACGCACTGCACCGACAGAAAAGTAGACTTCTGACAAGACTCAAAAACTTGTACAGACAGTTAACTGACAGACAAGACCCGGAAATTAGGACACTGAAGGCATCGATTAAAAATATTCAAACGTTAATAAAAGAGAATTACAGAATTTCTGTAAGTTTGTATTGGAACAACAGGGTTCGGGCTGTAAACACCAGCAACCCGAATATGTTCCCTCAAATAAATAAACTATTTCGGAGAAAAAATCAAAACGACCTTCAGTGTCTTAAAATAGCCCGGACAACAGACAACGAACGGTTACTGACAATAGCAGGTATTGATCCAAATGAGGCCGCTGATGATGACGACTTCTTTGTGATCGGGGATCCACAGGAGGAAGTTGAAGCCATAGGGGCGACGATGACTTCATGACAAATATGATTTACTTAGAATCCAACACAGTTCCACAAAAGGTACATCCGCGCAATCAGATTGAATGCGACGACAACAATGAAGACAACGATCTTCAGGAATTTACCAGCGACATTGATAATGAAGACAAGCAACCTACAACCGAAAAACAAGAATTCGTTGAGCGAGATAATGTCTTAAGACGAGGATCTGGTCGTCCTAAAATCATTCGCACGGGACTACCTGGAAGGCCAAAGAAGCAGTACAACTCCGCAATCGGTTGCTGATGCCTTGAAGAGTAAATACGAGTATGCACAGGAATGTCAAAAATCAATGCAAGTCGAATATGACGCTCTCTTGGCAAACAACACGTGGCGTTTAGTCGATCTGCCTGAAGGGCAAAAAGCTACTGGTTCCAAATGGGTTTTTCGGATCAAAAAAAATAAAGACGGCGAGATTGAAAGATTTAAATCAAGATTAGTTGCCCAGGGGTGTGGACAACAATTTGGAGTAAACTATTGGGAAACTTTTCCTCCCGTCATTCGCTTCGAAGCCATACGAATGTTTTGTGCTATAGCTGCAGAAAAAAAAATGTTTGCACGCGCATCAAGCTGATATCTCAAACGCGTACCTTAACAGTGACCTGAAGGGGGAAGTGTATATGACACAACCTATGAAGTTTCTGAATGCTTCTCATCCTAATAAGGTGCTAAGGCTTCAAAAGGCTCCTTATGGACTTACACAATCCAGTCGCATTTCGAATAACTCGTTGCACAAAGTTCTGCAAGCAATGTGTTTCAAAAGATACAAAAATGATCCCAGTCGTTGACATACTCGTATCTCCGTGGAGAACACACGTGTTTCGGCTTGGATAACAGTGATAACAATAACAAAGAGACATTTGCGAAAATTACTATATGCTCAAATTAGCAGAGTGTCAGTGTGCTCGGCCGGCATACCATAGGTCGTGGGTTCGAATCCCCGTGGACTCTACACATTTTTTTTTTTTTTTTTTTATTTTCATTTAAAATAAATTCAAAAACAAGTGGTACTAAGTGTTGTCCATCACGTGATGGATTGTGGAGAGCGGTCCGCTATGTTAACAGCGGGATCTGCTGAAGTATCAGGTGAGGCTTCGAGTAGTTCGAGCCAAACACCAAAAACAAAGAGAAGGAGGAAGCTTAGTACACCTTCTAACTTGGAAAAACGTCCCACCCTACCAACGGCCACCGTAAAGCTGCTTGGCGGGGTGAGGGAAGGGAACAACTTCGCTTCATTGGCAGCAAGTGAATCCGATGATGAAGAGGAAGAGATGGAGGCGATTAGTAGTAGCATCAAAATGCTACAACAAAGAGTGCTGGCCATAAAAGAAAAGCAAATGGTCAGAAGGAAGAGGGAAGAGCAGGAGCAATCCCAACAACATCAGCATGCTCAAAAGCAGGCACAACAACAACACCAAACAAATAAAATAGCACAAGTGCTACAACAACAAAAGGTTAATAAATACCAGCAACACAAGAACGGCAACAGCAAAAACAGCAGCAGCAGCAGCAACAACAACAACAGCAGCAGCAACAACAACAACAACAGCAGCAGCATGAGCAGAAGAAGAAGGAGAAGGTGCCTCCTATTAACACCTATAAACTAGAGGTAAATGCTACCAAGGACCTTTGTAAGTTGGTCATTGGTAATAATTTTAACATAAAGAGATTGGGGAACGATCGCCATGCCATCCACTGTAATACAGTGGAGGGCTACGCGAAAGTCAAAGAGCTCCTAAAGGAAACGACGACGGAGCATTACTCATTCACACCGAAGTGTGAAAAGCGGCAATCGATGCTGCTGAAGGGGTTGGAACCGTCTTCTGATCCTGAGGAGATCCTGGCACTGCTCAAAGAGAAGGAGTGCGAAGGACTCAAGTTTGTGGGGGTAAAGCCATTTACCACAGCTAGAGCCAGGCGGGAGAAACGGAGTCTGCCGTTCTTCCTGGTGCGGCTCAGTCCCGAAAGCCGTCTGGATAGTCTAAGGAATATCAATGTCCTAGACTACCAGGTGGTTCATTGGGAAAAATTAAAAAGGAGCGAAGGCGTTATACAATGCGTTCGCTGCCAGAGGTTCGCAAAGAACCACAGTTCCGAGGAGTGTGCTCTGGGTAGGGACGGAGTTTCCGATAGGGCGCAGCTCTCGTGCGTGTTATGTGAGAACGCGGGACACACCGCAAACTATCGGGGTTGTCCTAAGTTCGCTGACATTAAAAAATCAAAACTGGCTCAGCAGCAGAAGGTGGAGGTCAAACGTTCACCTGTTAGGTTTCAAACACCAGCCGTCACGCCCCAAATTTCCTACGCCCAAATGGCGGCAGGTAGGGGGGCTACGGTACAGCAAGCGACTGTTGCTTCTCCGGCACCAAGGCCGAGAACAACGGAAGCTGCACCTAACATGCTGGTCATCTTGCTCGCAATCCAAGGGCAGATGGCTCAGCTGCAAAAGCAGGTGCAAGAACAGGCCAAGCGGGTGGACCAGATCTACGCGCTGCTGCCGGGCCTAACGCAACACATGTCGTAATGGGTACGCACATGGTGGAACAAACTTTGAGGTCCTTGCGGTGAATGTTAATTCACTGATTAGGATCGAACGAAGAGCCGCGATGTTTAAATTGCTACAAGACCAAACTCCTGATGTGCTTTTCGCTAGCGAAACCAAGCTAACCGATAAGCACAAACTGGAGTACAATAATTATATTGTTAGAAGGAGAACAGGCCCGGATCCGAACGTGGAGGCGGTGTCGCGATCTTCATTAAACAAGGTATAAAATTTCACAGAGTGTACAAGGGAGCGTTGCGTAGGTTCCGGGTGTTAGAGGCAGTCGTCATTTACATCCCGCTCCGCAGTGGAAAGCGGCTGTACTTGGCCTCTGTCTATGCGCCTGAGGCTTCACAATCCACTTTATTCATTACAGAGCTCGACACGCTTTTTCGACTCCGGAGGCTGGAATCGGGGAGAATTATTTTATAATCGGCGGGGACTTCAACGCTAGACACAGAGATTGGGGAAATAATTTGCCAAATACTAGAGGGAACCTACTACTCGATTGGTGGGGTCAGCACGATGTCATATACAGACTCGGTCTTAAAGCGACGGATAACCCGTCGTTTCCAAGAGGCGGATCCTATTTGGATCTACTGCTGTACGACGAACGTATACGACTGACAGGTACGAATTTACAATCGCTAAACTGTCTGCGCACATTCGTGTATGACAGCGACCATTGCGGTTTTAGCACCGAAATTACAGTTCCCAACGAAATGGCGGAATTGGAGGAGTTTGTCCAAAGATATTCTTACAACTACAGTAAGACTCGATGGACACGCTTCTCCGCAACATTGACAAGAGCACTCGCCTCGAACACGCTCCACCGTCCACCGTCCAATAGGAATTTGTCAAACGAGGAGATCGACAATTACCTACAACAAATGGACGAGACAATTAAACAAACTATGGACGCTACAATACCGCGGTATCGACATACGACTAACGAAGACCTGTTCCGCAATCCTACTATTGACGCACTGCACCGACAGAAAAGTAGACTTCTGACAAGACTCAAAAACTTGTACAGACAGTTAACTGACAGACAAGACCCGGAAATTAGGACACTGAAGGCATCGATTAAAAATATTCAAACGTTAATAAAAGAGAATTACAGAATTTCTGTAAGTTTGTATTGGAACAACAGGGTTCGGGCTGTAAACACCAGCAACCCGAATATGTTCCCTCAAATAAATAAACTATTTCGGAGAAAAAATCAAAACGACCTTCAGTGTCTTAAAATAGCCCGGACAACAGACAACGAACGGTTACTGACAATAGCAGGTATTGATCCAAATGAGGCCGCTGATGATGACGACTTCTTTGTGATCGGGGATCCACAGGAGAAAGTTGATGCCATAGGGGCGACTTTCCAGGAAATATACAAGGCCACTGATACCATTGGACCTAATCATGACCTGGACAGTTGCGTCTTGGTGCACGACTTCTACATTCGAAATGAAGTAGAGAACTGGCGATCTGAGGGCTCTGGTTTTACCCTGTTCAGCGACGAAAATATGGCAAATAATGTCATTACCAGAGAGGGTGACATACTCCCGTTCATTTCGAAGGAAGAGCTCCATGAGATGTTCGACACAATCAGGGCTAAGAAATCAGTGGGGACCGATGGTATTCCGAACATCGTGATTCGACATCTTCCTCTAGAAGCGGTGGACATTTACACTACCCTGTTTAATAATGCAATGAATAATGCACATTATCCAGCGCATTGGAAAACGGCGGTGGTTCAGCCTATCCCCAAAAAGGAAAAGGATATATCCAATCCGGTGAATCTCCGGTCGATAAGTCTCCTTCCGAATATCAGTAAGGTGTTTGAAAAAGTAATCAATAGAGCTCTGTCTAAGTGGGTTGAGGACAAACATATAGTTCCGGATAATCAATTCGGTTTTAAGGCGGGACATGATATCTCACATGCCGCGTCTAAACTGGTGTCCGATATCCAATGGAATAAAGGCAAAAACCAATGTACTGGTGCTTGCCTTGTTGACTTGGAGAAGGCCTTCGACTCCGTATGGTTAGAGGGTCTTTTCTATAAGCTGACTAGGCTGGGGATCAGTAAACCACTCTTGTACATTCTTTATAATATGCTAACCAACAGACAGTTCATCGTGAAAAATGGCGATGTGACTTCTGATGGAATATTTCAAATCAAAAATGGTCTTCAGCAAGGCGCGGTCAATTCGCCGATCCTATTCAACATTTATACAAGCGACTTGATAGGTTCACTTCCCCATACTATTGCGTACGCAAACGATTTGATAGCGTACAGAACAGTCCAAAAATCGAGGTCATTAATACTCTCTTGCAGCGTGACTTCGATAAGATAAGACGATTTTGCGATGACTGGAAGTTGAAAATCAACTTTCAGAAGTCGGAAACCATTCTCTTTAGGACGCCGTTGTCTAGAGCCTCCAGGGATGCCAGAAAAAATTGGCGAAAGTTCTCGATCATTGGACAACACGGACAGCCTCTTGCCTGTCGAAATGTAGTCAGATACCTTGGGATCTGGCTAGATCAGTTTCTGTATTTTAGCAAAAATGTAGATGCTGCTCTGGCCAGAGCCAAAGGCGCTTTTGCCCTTACAAAGAGACTGTTTTATAGCAGCCAACTCGATGCGAGGGTAAAGGTAATCTGCTATATGGCCCTTGTCAGGCCCATGCTGGTATTCGGGTGCCCCGTGTGGTTCAATGTACGAGCAAGCTTAATGGAAAAGATTCGGGTGTTTGAGAGGGCTTGCCTTCGCTTGTACAGAACACCAGAGTCGGAGTACAAAAAATTTTATCGTAATGAGGTCCTTTACAATAGGGCGAACCTAATACGAGTGGACAACTTCGTAATTAAGCTGACTCGAAGGCACATTGCAAGAGCAATGAACCCGACGAATAACCTGATATCTGGGGCCTACTACCCCAATTACCTTTACCACGAGAGTGTGCGCTCTGATGGCTTCGTTCCACCGGAAGCATTCCTCTACCTAGATCAAATAGGGTTGATCCAGGATAGATCAGCGGTCCCGTTAATCTACCATGTCGCTCGGGCAGCTGGGGACAGGCGACTCAACTACAACAGAGACGTCGCACACGGCAGTGTGGATCTTCTCAGGTTCAGTAGGGCGGTGGGGAATCGCGATAAGAGGGATGTCGTTCGGCAGCACCAGCAGTTCTGGTGGTTGAATGATGGAGAACAGGTTTCGTCGCCGTTCCCGTCAATTACGGACCAGCCTCACTAATGAGGCAGAGTTGACCAATCTATTTGCTCTGTGAATAGCGATGGCCAGCTTGCATAGGTTTAGGTTAGCATTTAAGAAATACATATATATATTAGTATATACATAGGTATATACTAGTATATGTATGTCATTGTGTATAGTGTCTATGTGTATATATGTGTGTATTGTGTATATAGGTTAGGTAGACTAAGGTTTATTTTAAGTCAGATATTAAGTTTTTATAAAAAATAAAAAAATTATGTCCATATGCTAAGTTTTTTGTTAAATTCTTTTCTTAGCCTTAAGCATAGAAAATAAGTATTAATAAATAAAATGTAAACTAAGTCGAAAGACATATATATAAGAGTTTAGAGTAGCTTAGAGTGCCTGTGTGGGGCCAGTAAGTTAGTATAAGTTTGTTAAGTAATTTTAAGCTAGCATTTAAGCATTTTTTGTTAGTATGTAAGAGTTAATGATTTAGAAAATAAAATGCATTTAAAACTAAACTAAACTAGATACAAAAATGAAACATGTTTATACGTCAAGAAAAATCTGCAAGATTTTAGCTACATCGCAGTTTACGTTGACGATCTTATCTGTCAGAACGAGAACGAAATTCAAGCAATTAAGAAGAAGATTGCGTCCAAATTCGAAATGCATGACGGCGGTCCTTTTACATACTTTGTTGGTTTGGAAATACAACGAAATGGTAAACAAGGCTTTGTTTCACTGTGCCAGAAAACGTACGTTAGAATCTCCTGAACACATACGGTATGCAAAATTGCGGTCCAGCTGCTACTCCCCTTGATTCTGGTTCTCAAGTTAGCTGCAAGGAAGACAACTGCGTCAAGGTAAACATAACAAAATTTCTATCATTAATTGGTTCGCTTATGTACTTAGCAGTTTGGAGCCGACCAGACATTTTGCATGCCATTAGCAAATTGTCACAACGAAATATGGATCCACACATACATAGAGCACGAATCAGCCGCTAAACACATTTTACGATATCTTGCTGGTACTATAAATCTCAGCATCGTATATGGCAAATCGGATAAGGATTCACTGACGCAGATTGGGCCAACGATCAGGTAGATAGAAAATCTTATTTTGGATACGCCTTTTTTATGGGCTTCAGTAAAACTAGGTATTGTCGCATTAAGTAGCACAGAAGCGGAGTACGTTGCTTTATCCACAGCTGCCAAAGAAGCTGTATATTTTCGTCGACTTCTAAAGGAAATGGGATTATCAAATGAAGGAGCAATAAATATCTCAACATATTGCTCGAAATACAGTTCACCACAAGAGGACTAAGTATATAGATATTAAGCTTCATTTCATAAGAGAAAAAGTTGAAAATAATGAAATTAATTTGGAATATGTGTGTTAAGAACAAAATGTCGCCGATGTGTTGACAAAAAGTTTAAGTAAGCAGAAACATTGTAACTTTGCTAAATTACTTGATTTGAATTAAAGTTTTTTGTACATTTAAAGATACATATGTTGCTTAAGAAGAAGTGTTGAAATAGTGTTAAAACAATATGTATAAGCAAAACATGTACTCGTGTCTGGCAACATCCTTTTGAATTCTCTTTTTGTACATTTTCTTTTCTCATTTAAATCTCACTTTGTGAATAAACGTTGAACCGAACTGATGAAATGGTTAATTGAAGATGAGCGAAGAACAGATGAAGAGCAAAAAATAAAACGCACGCCTTGAGATTAGAACACTAACTAACTTTATTGCTTATTGTTACGCTTTATATATAGTATGACTGTGATTGTATTTATATGGTTCTGTATGTAAGTAAGTATTAGATCTGTTAACTCTGAGATTTATTTTAACATTCCCCCAGAATGATTTATTTATTTTAAATTCATTTAACATTACAAATAGTTCTTTTGTTTATCTTAAAGATAAATATGAACTTAACTTATATTTAAGTAAGACTAAGAAGTATATTATTAAATTCAAGTTTTACTTTTACTAAGCCTTTTGTAAGACAATCAGTTAGATTTTCATTAGAAGATATATATTGTAAAATAATCAAAAATTTTTAAATTTTTTCCCTATTAAATTGAGTTTTTATCTCGATGTGTTTATTTCGAGGAGAATACGAATACTTTTTAATGCGTTGTATTGCACTCTTGTTGTCACAATGCAAGATGATTTGCTTCGGATGATTCGGAAACATTTCTGCTCCAACCGCTTTAGCCACATTGACTCCTGAATCGCCGATACAACTGCTAACAACTCGGTTTCCGTCGATGAGAGCACAGTGGTAGATTGGCGTTTTGAAAACCAGGATATTGGTGCTCCCTGCATGGCGAAAACGTAGCCGTATGTTGACTTTCTTTCATCTGCATCACCAACACAATCGGCGTCACAAAAACCCTCCATCTCACTGCCAGATTGTTTGCACATATATAAGCTTTTTGTCTATTGCACCTTTCAAGTAGCGAAGTACGCGTTTTATGGCGGCCCAGTGTGCTTGAACAGGATTCGTAGAGTATCTGCTCAAAATATTTACGGCATAGCTTATGTTCGGTCTTACTGTTTGTTCTACAAACAGTAAACAACCCACTGCTACCATATATGGAACACCAGCCATTTTATCTTGGTCTTCAGGTGACGACGGGCACATTTTCGGTGATATTTTTTAATTCGAATCGAGAGGGGTGCTAACCGGATGGCAATCAACCATACCAAATCGATTTAAAATTCTAGCGATGTATTGTGACTGATCAATAGAGATGGTTTCAGCCGACATATCCCGAGAAATTCGAATACCAAGGATCGAAGAAGCCTCTCCTAAGTCCTTCATTTGAAAACTTTCTCAGAGCAGTTGTTTTAAATTAGTCTCCATACGCTTGTCGCTGGGAAGTATCAATACATCGTCTACATATACAGCAAGAAAGGTCATTCGGCACTTATTAACGTTGTAGTACACGCACTGGTCTGCATCAAACCGCACCAGACCAAATTGCGCTAGGACCTCATTAAGCCTCTCGTTCTAAACACGACTGGATTGCTTAAGACCATACAGAGACTTTCGCAGCTTACACACTCTACCAGTACCATCAGAGAACTTGTCTGGCTGAAGAACATAGATTTTTTCCTTGAGTTCCCCGTTCAGGAACTCTGTTACCGCATCTATTTGGCAGATATCTAGATTATATCTCACAGCCAACGCAATCAGAAATCTAATGGAGGCATATCATGTTACTGGCGAGAAGGTCCCATGGTAGTCAATACCTTCCTTCTGCGAATAACCTTTGCATACCAGCCGTGCTTTGTACTTGATGACTTCCCAATTCTCGTTGCGCTTAATCTTAAAAATCCATTTAGATTGAATTGCACGCTTACCTTTGGGAAGATGGACGAAATCCCACATATCGTTTTCTTGTAGTGACATGTATTTGCTGTCCATCGCCTTCATCCAATGGTATGAATCATCACGTGACATAGCCTCAGCCACAGTTTCGGGATCAGACGTTTCTTCGATGCTCGCAATTAGAACAGGCTGGTTCAACTTCTGCAACTCTGTCAGCATCCATTTCTGCAACTCTATCATCAGCATTTTCGTTGATCATCGGGCTCTTCACAGGTACCACTGGAACATCAGCAGCATCAACGTTATCTGAAAATTTCTTAGCTTCATTCAACAGTGCATTAGCATCCACATTGATTACATCTTCCGTGCTATTGATGGTCAAGCCGTTGCAGATAGCTGGAACGTTAACCGCTGTTAGACCATTAGCATATTTATTGGCTACTGCTGGTACATTAACATTGGTTAGATCTTCAGCTTCAACAATATGGAATTCACAAGTACTTCGCCTACCTGAATTCGTATTGTCCGTTGAAATTTTGGTGATATTATCGGACTCGAAAAAAATTACGTTCCGACTGATAATTATATTCCTTTTTTCGTCACACAACCGGTAGGCCTTAGTATCTTTGGAGTATCCCAGTAGCATGCACTTCATTGACTTTGCATCGAGCTTTCGACGTTTTTCACGTGGTACATGAACCATGGCTCCGGCTTCAGTCCTGACCACAATTCTTCAGGTGTTACGGAATACGAGGTATTCGATTTATCACATATGATGCGGTGTCCGCTGCTTCAGCCCAAAAACGTTGCGAGATATCTGCATCCAATAACATGCACCATACCCTTTCCGCCAGATTTCTGTTAATCCGTTCCGCCACTCCGTTTTGTTCGGTGGTGTAAATTATTAAATTTGTTTACTCGGTTTTAAAAAAATACAACTTTATCAAAAAAAGAAATATCACCAGAGTGATTAGTTGAAGTTACAGAATAAGACTTAAAAACTAATCTACTTTGCAAACCTATTTATGCATGGATTGTGATGGATAAGTTTGCGTGGGTGTAGTGTTCGGGTGGTCTGCCGCCGCTTCTTGTTTATTGTAATTCGATAGTTTTTGTAGAAGAACTTCCGTTGCTTTGTTGAAGTTCTTATTGCCTATTGCAATTAAGCAGTTTTGATGCTGTTTTTTTTTTTTTTTTTTTTTTTTTTTTTCAAAAAAAGAACTTAACACTCAGCATGTGTTAAGTGTTTTGGAAAATGTTACAGAGAGAGAAAGAAAGATGTTTGGGCTCAGTGGTTATGGCCATGGGTGGCATCCAACATTTAATTGGGAGACTAAATTCTTAGTGGAAGTTGGCTTTGTGTTGATTTCTAGTCAACTACTCGTCTTACTTGATTTTCGTTAACTGAAGAAATGGATGATATGTCTTTCGGGCGAGGCTGGGATTCGAACACCGAAGCTTCAGATTTGGAAGCCAGTCCACTACCACTTGAGCCACGGCCACCCACAATGGCCGTGTTTCTTCTCTATAATTTTGCCTATTGCAATTAAGCAGTTTTTGCGTTTGACGCTGGTGATGTTATGATGATGAAGGGGGGTGTTAACTCCCCCCTTTCTAAAGAGGAACGTCTCGTTTCTAGAAATTTGTTTGTCATACCTTGAATTCTTGAATTTAAATTGTTGAAAACGAAGTCTCTTGTTGCGTTGTTTTTTTTGTATAAATGATATTTTACATGGAATTTATATGATGCAAATGCAGTTAAAGCTAATATTATTAATACAATTAATATGCTTAAAGTCGTATGATTTTCAATATGATTTTTCATACAAGATAATATGTTTATATTTTCAAGTTTGAATCCAATGTTTTCAGATTTTATGTAACATATTATGTCCAATTACCTTACAAAATTTGTTTTTAAATTGTTTAAAATTTCTGTTGTCGGATTTACATATATTATATCATTTATAGCTGTTTTATTTTCAAATGTTACTAAGTATATACTATCCAAGTTATTATTATCAACATTATGTTTGGCTGACACCATCTTTAATTATTTCTAATTTTTTATTACATATTTTCTTTGATTTTTATACATTTACCTTTTTGTTTATTTAATATTTTTGAGAAGCATGTTTCGTTTAGGTTTAGTTCACAATATATGTTTCCTAATTCTAGCTTACAATTTTTATCATTATAAAAATTTTCTTTTCATTTTATTATTTCTTTTTCAATTAATAGTTTCCTATCTTGTTGGCTTATAGCTCTTGTTTCGTATAGGTTACAAGTTTCCTTTATTATAGGGTATTTAATATGAATAATAATTACATCTTCGTTTTGTAAAATTTTGAATTTAGAAACGTCTAAAAAGGTCAGTTATTGTTAATGTTTCATGTTCGTGTCATATTATATCTTGAATGCCTTTGTAATTTAAAATGGTTTGGTTTAAAACACCTACTTTTGATAAAGCTATAGTATTTATTGTATTCTAGAGTTGTATAATTATGAGTTTATTACTACGTTTTATAATTTTTTCGTAATGGCTGTTTTTTAATGTGTGTATGGAATTTTTAATTTGAGTAATTGAGTTAAAAATTTCGGAATTTGTTGTAAACTGTTTATTATAACTTTCTACTAACTCCGTTATTTTATTTGTAATCAAAACTAAGTCGTCGTGGTCTGGGGATCCTGCTACACAGTTCCATAATTTACCTAATTCGTTTATTTCACGCTTATTTCAATAATGTGTTGTTTGTAGGTTTTTCAGTAGAGATTCTATCAAATTTGTTTCCAAATTATTGCTTCTAACTGTATATGTATATTACGTTACTGTTGATACTTCTATAGTCGTTAAATTTACTTTTGCGTTTCTGATATAAATAATTTGAGATAAGTCAAATTAGTAATGTGAAATATGTTTCCGTATTCGTTGTAAATGTTTACGTAGCCATTTTCTATTAAAATATAATCTTCCCGAGTGTATATATTATAATTTCAACGGAGATTGTAGTGATTATGAAGAGTAATAATAACATTGTTGCCTAATATAAGAAAAAGAAAGAAATTTATTTCTTAATATTATCTTTATGAATAATCCTATCTTTAGAATGAATTTTAATCTTATTTCCTAAGTCTTCTTTAACTTTTTGTTTCCTGTATTTGGGTAATAGTTTATTTCTTACACCTATATTCTTTTCATAGAATATTTCATTTGGATTATAAATTTTCTTTTGTCTATTCTTGTTTTCTCTTGCTAACATTTTTCTCGAGCTAGTATAAGTTTAGATTGTATATCATTATGAGGTTTTTTGTTAAAAAGAACATCACAGGGTTTCATATTTGTAACGGAATGCATCGTTTTATTATATTGTTGAGCTACTCTCAATACAGATTCTAAATCACTTATAAGGTGAAATTCTTGTTTAAGACACCTAGAAATTTCTATAAGGGTCGAGTGTACTCTTTCAACTTGTCCATTAGTTGAACTATGCCTAGGGTCACAGTAATACGTTTAGATTTTTAATCTTTCCATAAGAGTTTTAAATTGGACTGTAGTAAATCCTGGTTCATTATCTAATGTTATACTTTTTACATCAAAGAAACTCTGTAACAACTCTAGAACTTTTTCATCTAATTTCGTTTTGTCATTTATTAACTTTACTGTTAAAAATTTCGAATAAGAATCTATTCGGAAGTACAACATACTTATAATTGCAATTATTATCTTTGGCTCTGTTCAAACTAGAAATTTATTACTTTGCTTGAAATTACAATCTTTATTTAAAATTAAGATAAACTATGTAAGTCGAACTTAATCTACATAAAATGTAAACTAGTAAACGTAAAGTTCAGATTTTGACTTGTATGACACTTAGTGTAATAATCAAATATGGAAGTAATCAGAGCTCGAAGATTACTCTCAACCTTTTCAAAGGTTTTTAAATTACTCTGCTGTTGAGATTATAAAATAAGATCACTTAATAACCGATTACTTTTTTTTTTTTAGGTTCTGGTCAGTCAATGAGATGTATCACTGAGAGAAAAAAATAAATTGCATTTATGTTACTGTTGCAGATTAGTGGTTTGATTAGTCACTTATTGTGTAACAATTAACAAACATTCGTCTAATAAAGTTCAGTGGAAGTGAGTGCAAGTTGAAATGACTATGGGCAGAAAATCAGATAATACAATTAGAAACTTTTTTCAATATAATGCAAGTACTGTAAAATCAAAGTGCAATGCTTGTAATTTGGAGTTGCGTGGGCATCATTTAACTAATTTAAGAAGGCATTTAGAAGTGAAACACAATGACATTTTATTAAAAAACAGCATAGAAAATGCCGACGAATTGCCTAAAAGAAAGCGAAAATATGTTTGGAAGTGAACAAGGAAGATTTTATTAATGCAATAATTAAAATAGTTACCAATGATGGAAGACCTTTTACACATTTAGACAATGAAGGATTTAGAGAAATAGTTAACCCAATATATGCTATGCAGGTTTGGGCATTTCGCCAATATCTTCACATAATATCATGGAGTTTGTTGAATTGAAAATGCAGTCTTTAAAAAATGAAATTCGAAGGAGTGTAAAAGGTAGACTTCTGTCTTTGAAAATTGATAGTGCCACTCGAATGGATAGATTAATTCTTGGTGTAAATTTACAGTTTATTGAACTTAAGGCGAATTCAATGAATATTGCCGTAAAAACGTTAGGAATGGTGCAGTTATTTAAGCGTCATACGCGACAATTCCTCAAAGAAAAAATTCTTGAAATTCTGGTGGATTTTAAAATTCAGCTTTGTCAAATTTACAGGTAAGTTCTTCGATACATAACTAGCTAAAGGTTTCGAGAAGTAATTTTACTTCGATGTTTTATTCTATACATTACTGTTTTGTTTTTTTACTATTAGGTATAAAGGTATATTATAAGGTATAAACTTATTCTATATGGTATATAAAGTTTGATACATAGTATGTTGTAACATAGAAAAATAATAGAGATACACCATATAAGGTATATATGTATGTATATAAATGATCAGTACGAATAGCCGATTCGATTGAGTCATGTCCGTCTGCTCTCACTTTTTGGGCCTTCAATTTTGATCTAGAAAGGTGAAATTTTCTAAATTGTTTTTCCAAATTTTTTACTAAAAATTATGAAAAAAATTGCGCTGAAATAATATTTTGGCATTAACGTTATCTATAATTCACCCATACAGTAAATATGGCCTCGGACACTTTAATAGGGCTGGGTTAAGAGATAGGGTACCGTCCGCCATATGCCAGAAGCATGAATGTGCAAAATTTATAATTTTTGGAAATCGTGTTTGATTGTTGTTTGTTCTCAAAAATTCGTAGGTTTAATATTGCTTTTTCCACGCTCTCCGCACATTCATAGTTCCGGGACAGCTTGAAGTAAAGAACGATTTATCAAACTCAAAAGCTGGAAAATTGCACATTCATGTTTCTAGCATATGGGGGACGATACGATCCGTTACAGATAGATTGCAACTTTTCTGTGTGTTTGTTTTTAAGTATTACTTCAGACAACGGGAGAAACATGCTGTAGGCAGTAGAAATCCATAATGAAGATTCCGATTTAAACGAAGACTACGACGAGTTAGAGTTAGAGGAAATTGTGGATCCAGTTATATTTCCCAATACTCACTCAATACGTTGTGCAGCTCATACCCTTCAGCTGTGTGTTAATGACGTACATAAGGATGTAAATATTTGCCAAAAAATTGAAAGTGAAAGGAAACTATGCAAGATTTTAAGAACTGCAAAATATAGGTATATATTCGTAAATATATTTTTTTAAAATATGTTTAGTTTTTGTATGTACCATAATTTAAAAACAATTTTCAATATCTTATGCTCTATCTCCTACATAGACGTATATTAAATCAGTCCACTTGACGTTTCCACCAGATGGAATTCCACCTATCTAATACTCAAAAAGTTACTTGAAATAAAATCATTTCTTGAGGAACACGAGCAACTCATGATTGAAGCAACAATAGATTGGGAATTCGTTGGAGAGTATATTGATTCTTTAATGCCTGTATGGATCGCTACTCTTAAAATGCAATAAGAGTAGCTTGTACTAAGTGATTTTTTTTTTAAATTTGGATGGAGCTTAAATTGAACTACGAGAACAGCTCATTCGACCTGAAAATAAGGTTTGCTTCTGGAGAACGCCGCAATGTTGAGTGCAATCTTTTTAGATCCTAGGTTAAACTTGGTTTTGACTTATAGTCAAAAATCATAGGCAAAAATTCATTTAAAGAAAATTGCGAAGAATATATTAAATATGAAACAGGTATAAAACAGAATATGAATTTAAAAATCGTTTCTTCCATCTACGTTCGTGTTTGTTTTGCTCTTTCTGTTGGTTTCGTCCTCAAAGATTTTAAAAACTTAATTTAAATCTCATAATATTTTCTATGTAGAGTTTTTCCTCAGTTCTTCAAGAAACGAAAGCAATATTCAGCGATGATATTCCAACTATTTCAACTAGTCAAGCTAACGAGACAGCGACAAAAGACTCACTTTTAAGCTTATATTTAGAAAGCACTGAAGAACAAGAACGAGAAGCAAATCGAAACAGTGACGTTAATAAAAGTAGTGAAATCTTATCAAAAATATACGTGGATATTGAAAATTTTGAATTAGAGTACACACGTTTGCCGTTAGATACAAATATCCTTTCATTTTTCGACAAATTAAAGTTAAAGTCTCCTTATTATTATTATTATAAGTTTATTGACAACGAATTCAATAACATTGACAATAATAGAAAATACAGCTTGAGCAGCTAAGGCCTTCAGCTAAATATTAAAATTATTCCATACACTTTCACCATATGAGATCCCATGATAAAACGTTCTTTTATATCTATAATACTTATTATATAATACAGGGTGAGTTTTTTAACTTGAGACATCCAAATTACTCGAAAAATACGCGATATCGCGAAAAATGTTTCAGACAAAAGTCACAAGGTTCTAAAGGGGACATAAGATGGTGACCACGAGTTTGACCTTGAGACCCATTTTCAACGTCAAACGAAAGTCACTTTTGATTTTTCAAATAATAATTCCTGATTTTTAGTTCCCACTGACAAAAGGAGACCCGGTTGCAAAAATCCTCACTAGAAAGTTCTTGAAACATGATAAGGATGATATTTAAGCCGATGTAATATCTTATAGATAGTCGTTTGAGAAATTCGTGATTCACGACTTATTTGGCGAGTGCTAATGTGAGGATCGTGTGCAACGGCAGCTAACACTGCTATTTCATTGTCCTCAACAGCCACCCTATCTGACCGATTCCTCTTCTTTGGTTACACACTTCCTTCACAAGTGAATTGTTGGGTGACCCGATAAAAGGAAGCGCGCGATCGTATCTGGTCTGGGAATCGTTGGGCGTAAAGAACAACAGCACCATCGATGTTGCTTCCACTTTCTCCATAAATCAATATCATTTCAATTTTCTCTTGAATTAAAATAGCCTGCATTATTAATCTGGAAAACGTTACTAATAATAATCAGTTCCTCAAAACAAATATCGAACTTCTAAATGAAGTACAGTTCCGTTCAAGTAGAAAAAAAGGGCAGAGTGAACATCATGCACTCTCAGATAAGTTTGGGACAATTTGTCTCTATCTGAAATTTCTTTGAGTTTTAACTTCACTCGAGGCAATAATGACTTCCTCAAAACAAATCTCGACCTTCTAACACCCTAGCAACGTTGGAAACCGTTTAATGATTTAGGCGTGCCAGTGCAGTGGTATCTAGCACTGAATGAATAAGACCTTTGAGACAAAGTCGTGTGCTCCATTGAGGAATACGACTGAGCAATGAAAATCAGGAATTATCATTTGAAAAATCAAAAGTGACTTTCGTTTGACCTTGAAAATGGGTGTCAAGGTCAAACTCGTGGTCACCATCTTATGTCCCCTTCAGAACCTTGTGACTTTTGTCTGAAACATTTTTCGCGATATTGCGTATTTCTCGAGCAATTTGGATGTCTCAAGTTAAAAAACTCGCCCTGTATATGCGAAATCTAAAGACAACGATTGAATTCTAAATATTGAACACTTTTGATTTATTTTCGACGAAAAATACTTTAGATTGATCAGTTCCATTTAATTTTTATAAAAAAAGTCAATAGAGGACAGATATATTTGAAATTAAAAAATAAATCTCAAGCGAGGAGCGAAAAGGTGAGTACATGTATATATATATCTGAGCAAGACCTAAATCTCAATGGCCAATGCAATATCTCTCAGAGAGAAACCAAATGAAAATAAAGGCTGAGACTTATTTTCGAGCTCTGGAAGTAATTTCCGGAAGAAGAATAAAGATTCTCTTTGCTGTGACCTTCAACAAGAAAAGACGTGTTTTCTTTTAACCCGAATTTTTCCCATCCGGATTTTACCCCACACTTATCAAATAAAGTAATATAACCCTACACACCCCAACATTTGGTCCTTTTCGAACCGGATAAGAATACACAAAACATTAAACATTTAAAAGAAAAAAGAAAAAACTAATAAAAAAGTGAAAGTGCGAAGTGCAAAGGACAAGTGCAAAGTTTAAAATATATGTATAGATATACATATAACAAATAATGTACATACACAGATTCCCTCGCGGTCGGTGTCTTGCCCCTTGTCTTTCTCCTTTTTAAACTTTAAATATTTTTTCGGTGGTTGTGCATGAACCGGGATTCCCGCGCCATGTAAAAATTTATCAATATTTTCAACTTTAACCTCAACTGTCACCAGCTGGGCAAAGCTGACCAAAGATCGTAAGTTGCTGTAATAAAATATATTATTTAATTAATAATTTAGTATCAAAACTGCATCTAATAAATGCATTATAATATACATACATACACATATTGATTAATTATTAATTTAATTTACAAATAAAACCTTTAAAAATGTCGAAATTGTCAACGGGTGCAGATCAGAAAGGTGTTCTGGAGCAGATTATTCGTGACCACTCCAACTTCAAAAAGACTGGAGCATCACGTCGTACAGCCAGCAATCTTTGAGGTCGTATGCTTATTTTAGAAGTGAACTTCAAGAACGCGCTGGGTCTTCAAGCGAAAATTCGACGAGGAGAAATTGAAGAAAGTCTGGAAGAAGAAGATTTTGATGAAATTTTTGATCTGCTTCAAGAAACATATTTCACTTACCGAGGTGAATTGGTCGATGCTATCGACAATGCCAAGTCAGCATCTAAGGAGAAGATTGTGGAAAGTGAGTCCACAGGTGTTTTTTGTAATGGGCTTTCATTACCCGAAATTAAAATTCCGCATTTTGAGGGCTCGTACACAAAATGGCGGGCTTTCCATGATGTCTTTTTGTATTTAGTCCACACAAATAAGAAGCTGGGTGAAATTCAAAAACTTCACTATTTGAAATCTTCTCTTGTGAAGCTGCTCGTTTGTTGCAGCATTTAGGGTTGTATTCTGGCAATTATGACAAAGCATGGGAGCTGCTTGTCGCCAGATACGACCACAAGCGAGTGTTGGTAAACGCTCAATTCCAACTTTTCTTTGAACAGCAGCAGTTGACAAAGGAGACTGCTAGTAACATAAAGTCTCTACTGTACATGTCCCAGGAATGTTTCCATGCTCTGGAAAATTTAGGATTGCCGGTTAGTTCTTGGGATGACATATTAATTTATATACTAGTACAAAAATTACCTGCTTTTACTCAGCGTTTGTGGGAGGAGAAGTTAGGTAGCCCGAAAGAGTTGCCCACACTAAAACAATTTACAGGGTTCCTGGAAACACGTTTTCGAACCTTGGAAGCAGTAGTTGGAACGAGTGGCACAAAGGGCAGTGGTTCTTCCTCACACAAAGCTGTTGCTGTAGAGAAGAAAACGGTGTTGCACGTCGGGAAGAAACAGTTTCCATGCCAGGTATGTGGTAGAGGTCAGCATTCCCTTCAAACTTGTCAAAAGTTTATTGACATGGAGATCTGTGAACGATCTAAGGCAGTGAGTGGACAAAACCGGTGTTTGTCGGAACTGTTTGGCATACAGTCACAAGTCGAATCAATGTCAAAGCAGTGTACGCTGCTATTACTGCAAGCAGAAACATCATTCTCTGCTACATTATAGTAATTTCAGCTCCAAACCTACAAGGGATTATACAAATACAACTGTAGGTACACAAACTTTTCATACTAAAATAAATACCAACCAACCTAAAGTAGTCTCTCCGGAAGTAAATCAGCCGAGTGTTCTTCTGGCAACAGCAGTTGTTCGAGTCAGGTCGTCAGATAGTAATTATTTTAATCTGAGGGCATTAGTCGATCCTAGATCTGAAGCAGCTTTCATTACTGAGTCAGCTGTACAATTTCTAGGGCTTCATCAACGGCAAACACTCATTAAGGTATCTAGATTGGGTAAACTTAGCAGTGGTTCATGTCAGCGGTATGTAAGTCTTACCTTTGAGTCGCTGGTAACAAATACCCCTGGTTAGCTGATGGTCAACATCAAGAATCGCAACCATTTAAAAACGGATGTAAGTCTGGGTTTGGTGCCTCGAAGTTCGGTGCCTTACGTAGGTTTCATCAACTGGAAGGAAGATTCCAGGAAAACCCCACACAACACAAGGAGCATTCCAAGTGCTTAAAGGAATGCAAAGAGCTTCGTCTGATGGCCGTATTTGACGCAAAGAATACCATACTGGATACACGACATCATTTCTACATTACTCACCATGCGGTATTCAATGGGTCAACCAGAACTACGAAGCTTCGTCGCAGTCCTGCGTACTACAAACGTTTTGTACGAAACTGCCGGGCACAAACTTGAAAAAGAGACAGAGGTCCACTAAAGGTAGATGCAATTGGTAAAATAACATTCCAAATTCCTCAAGGAGACACTGCCGTGGAGAAGGTTAGTTACCTTGAGCGATGGAAGCGAAATCAATTGATGACCAACTATTTTTGTCGAAAGTGGAGCAAGGAATATTTGTCCAGGATAAAACAGCACCCGAAGTGAACAAGACGGAAGCCGGGACCAAAACGCGGGGACATAGTTCTCATCAAGTATGAGAGAGCACCGCCATTGCGATAGCGACTAGAACGGATTTCGACACACATCCCGGGAAAGAAGGACTTGTCCGAGAGCAGGACAAGCGGGTAGGAACCAAAACCGGATAACTCAAACGGTCATATGGAAGGCAAGACAATTGAACGACACAACACAAAATTTATAAGACATACGCTTAAAAGCATTTATTTTCTTTTACAATAATTTATTATCTTAATTAAATACAAATAATTACAATTTAGCTTATCCTAGATTTCCTACACAGCACAACACACATAGGTACAGTCCACTCAAAAACACACAAAATCATTCATTCCAAATAACGTTGCGAGCGACTTTCCGAAATCCCAAAATGCCGACGGCAATTGGAGAATCAAAACCCCGACGGCATTGGAATGTTCCTACTGAACACTCAACGTTGTCCACTCAAATCACACTTTAACCTATCGGCAGGTATCAATTTAAGAAAAATATTCTAAGGTTTTACACTAAAATATAGCAATAATAATAAATACCTTAAACTAATTTATAGTATAATCTGAATATAAATTAAATAAACAAATTAAATTTGTAAACAAAAAATATGTAAAAAAAAACAAACTTACTCCAGATCAATTCAATAGAAGGCGGATTCATGGCTTTTCTTTAAAGATGCAAAGACTACACACACTTTGACAGCTAATTCGGCCATCATTGCAACAACAAAATGTTCACGAAAATTTCGTCGCACATCGACGCACTGCACAACCAAAAAATGCGTACGCGAAGAACAAATTGTATGAAATGTGTTGGGAAAATAAATTAATGAACTTTTTTTGCATTTCGCACTTCTTTTCACTTCGTTTTTTTGCACTTGCACTTGAAGATCACTCCCGCGAAACCAAAAACAAACGATGTATATAAATATATACAGACGCACGTATATACGATTGTGTATTAGCGCCGTGTACACAACTCAATCGAACTCGAATTTCGTGAAGGAAGGGGAGCAGACAAAAAGATAAAATAAATAATTTCAATAAAAACACTTACCTTTTATTAACAATAAACAAAAAAAAGGGTAACAGTCAACGAAATAAACTAAACAAAAACCCGCACAACACACGCGATACGAAATTGACCCAGTTTTGGTCAATGATCAAAACAAAATATTGCACAAAGCAAATTACGCATATTTCATCTCCCTTTGTTGCTTGTTTGTTATATCGTCATCCTTGTCACCTACATGTAATGTTTCAAATTATTAACTTACACGATTTTGTTTCATTTATATGTAGATAGTCAACACACTCGCACTCACACAACACACAACGCCTTCTTAAATAAAAGCATGCCAACGTTTCATTTTTGCATTAGGACTACGAGTTCAGACGGCGAAAGTCAATGGTTGATGATCCGTATGGATCTCAAGATCTTTAACACCAGAAAGATAGTTTCTCAAATGTTTCAATGTCCATACAATGGCATATGGTTCCTTTTCATTAGTATCATAATTTTGTTCAGTTGAGTTTAGGGTTTTTGAAATGAAGGTTATCGGTTTACGTTCTTAAGTTAAGACACCGCCTATTGCGTTGTTTGAAGCATCTGTATTTAAAATACATTTTTTGTTATAATCAGGTCGTACTAGTTCCACTTGATAAATCAACAATTTTTTTAAATTACCGCAAGCTGAAATTGCCTCTTCATCTAGAGTAATTTGTATTTTTTTTTAAATATTTTTTGAAACTCTGCCGTTTTCACCGGCTGAAAATTTGGTTAAAGGTTTTGTTATTGAAGCATAATTTTGTATAAATTTACGATAATTACCTGTCATTCCTAAGAAACTGCTTAGTTGTCTTAATGTATTTGGAATCGGAAAATCTGAAATTGTTTTAGTTTTATTAGGATCGGTTTTGATAATATTATGCGCAACCATATATCCCAAAAATTCTATCTCTCGTTCGTAGAATTTTGATTTTTCCAATGAAATCTTCATATTGGCATTTTTCAATGTTTCAATAATAATTTTAATGTTTTCGGTGTGCTCTTTAATTTGAATATATTATTATGTCATCTATATAAATATGACATATTTTTCCAATATGGTGAATTTATCGTCCATTGCCCGTTGAAATATACTAGGGGTATTCTTTAGGCCAAAAGGCATCCTCAGAAATTCGTATTTTCCGTTGTTTACGGAAAAATCAGTTTTTTCGATATCGGTGGCTTTCATTTTTATTTGGTGAAATCCGGATTCTAAATCTATAGTGGAAAAGTATTTAGCTTTTCCTTGTTTCGATAATATGACATTTATGTCTGGTATCGGATATTTATCCGATATAGTCTTCTCGTTTAATTTATTGTAGTCAATTACGAGTCTTAATTTTGGAGTTCCATCCTCCATATATACCATAATAACCATTAAAATACAATGAAATAATATAATATATATTTTTTTTATTTGAAATAAGCTATCACAAACAGTTTTGACAGGTAGTAAGATCGCCACTGTGCTGAACACAGACTGGTTTGTTGCAAACTTGGCATTCCTTCCTAGTTGGACGTCTCTTAGACTGAGAAAGAATAGAATATGGTACAGTTGCCTTTTTGTTTTATGCGACCAGTCTTATCGCGTTCTTTTTGTGGAGACTGGTGACTGGAAGCTGGAAGTTCAACTCCTACACTCTGCTCTAGCATCGCTTGTATTCCGTTCTTAGTGTTGAAGTTGCGGTAAATATATGGGGATTTCGATCGAATCCTTACAGATGACATAGCAAGGTTCTTTCCGAGATCCTGCAAATTTTTGCGACGCACACATGTAGAAGTCGAAAGTTCCGGATTATTAACTTTGTATTGTAATATGCTATAAAAAAAAGCTTGCGGCCACCTTTTAGTTCAACGTTTTGTGGAGTATTCACCAAGCATTTTGTCCATAGTATCAGCTCCGCCTTTAGTCGAATTGCAGTAGCTTATAATTTCTGGTTTGTTTTTCAAGCCAACAGTTGTTCTACTGAAGTGAATTGCTGACAATAAAATCACGGCTTTTTTCTTTTTTGCCACATAGGAACACAATGTTACATTTTCGTGGAACCCAAATTCACTAGACAAGACAGCACGGTCTTTCGATGCTCGAAACTGCGTTGGTATATACGGCTTATTATATTTTAGGGTTCCAACTAGTTCCAAATTCCATCGCATGAGTTTTTTGGCTAGCTCAATTGACGTGAAGAAATTATCCGTCGTAACTGTTCGCCCAGTGTGTTTATAGAATAGCACTAGCTGACTTACAACTTGCTCTCCTTGGTTTGCCGCTCGAGGCTGATCTGGTTCTTTGCCTGTGTAGATAATACCTTGTAATGGATATGCTGTTTTTGCATCGCATAACCACCAGATTTTAATACCGTACTAAGCCGGTCTCGGTGGTATATATTGCGTAAATTTAGTCCTACCACGGAAAGGAAAGAGCTGCTCGTCAACGGTAAGTGCCTTATACGGCATAAAATATTTACGCAAATTTCCGTTAAGCATTTGAAATAAGTCTCTTATTGGTGCCGCCTTATCATTTATCATTCGTACTTCACGAGTGCTTTCGTTGTCAAACCGGATATATTGGGATATGCTCCAAAATATGCATAGACCCACACTTGCCCTGTATAAAGGATTTGAAAAGGTTTTCCATAGGTCTTTGGTATGCTCGTAATTTGATCGGGATATGCCTGCGGTTATCAGTATTCCTAGGCATGCAACAAATTCTTCTTTACTAATAGCATAGATAATAAATCTATACAGATGTCTCATTCATATGAGAAGTAGTGTCCTATGAAAATGAAATCAAGCCAAAAAAATTGCTTTTTAAAAAGCTGCATGTTCTCACAAAGAGCAGAAAGATCTTTTTATTTATTTTCGCTTTTTGCTCTTACCACTTGTCACCCACACATGCAAAGTCGTTTACCTCAAATGCAAAAACAATACGTAACGAAAGAAATAAATAAAAAAAAACCATTCGCTCATCTGTACTTGAATGGACTGCGATTTGCAAAGGCGTCGACGTTGCCCAATATAACCGGGTTGCTTGGGTTTATGTAAATTAAACTAATTTAACTTAGTTTGTTTTAAAAAAAATATTTTTTATTTACTGGTTTATTCGGTACAAAAGCAAACTTAAGACTAACTTAGCTCTGAATTCTAAACTATAATGAAAGCTCGTGAAGCAGTTGGCCCAGACGCAACATCAGCAGAATAACGTTCCCATGCATTGCTTTTAAGGTGTTGTGTTACCTGCTCGTGGCTACCTGAGTATTTTGAATGTTCGTGAATCGTGGGAAATTGCACTGAGGCGCATGCAAAGAAAATGCTGATTAGGATGGAACTTGTACTACTTTAACTCTTCCGCCCTTAATTTCTAACGTCCTCGTTAGAGCTTGGAGATATTAGTAGGTGGGGAATGTCTTTAAGCCCAATCGTGGTGTTCGATTTATGCGTTTTATCTGTAGAAGACTGATCTTGGTTTCTTGATATCTGCCTCTGTATTTTTAGGTATGCAACTAGAACGAAGACCGAAAGAACCAATAATAGGATGACATTTATTGTTAAGCTTATATCGTGCTTAGTTTCCAACAGGTTGATTTTCTTTGTTCTGTTGACGTATAGATTTTTAATCATTTTCAAAGAGAGGACTTCTTCTATTTGACCTTGTGTCTGCAGTGGTTGAAGAATAGCAGGAAGAGGTTGAAGTTCAGTGACCTCGCTTGTTCTCATGACTTTTTCCTTTACTTCTATAGTACGGTTAACATGTTTTATGATGAAGGTGCCATTGAGCCACATCGTTTCGTTGTTGATAACGACGGGTCCGTTGAATTGGTTTAGCAGCAACACTCCCGGAGAAACTTCATCTATTTCGGGTATTTGTTCATTGTTAATGAGGGTACAATTTGCCTCCTTACTGCGTAAAAGCTTCGGTATGCAAGAGCTGTTATTTAGATTTACAATATCTTCTTTATTATAAATGGTTAATGGGATATATGTTTTACATTCTTTTTTTACAGCATATATATCATCTTTACATTCTAATATTTTTTCATAATCAATTCTATTAATTATTGTTTTTATTTTAATTGGTTTTATTATGGATAATTTACATGTTTCTTTTTTTGTAGTTGGGATACTTATGATATGAACTAGATTCTTAAAATTAGAAGCTATCTTAATTTGGGCAAATTCCAATGCTTCGTCAAAGTTAACATAGGGTATATTATTTGATTCAAGAATATTTTTCGTAATGTTTATTTCCGTATTTTTTTTTTTTTTTTTTTTTTTATAATTTACGCGCGCCAAAGGGGTTATGAATACCCTTACACTGTTGCCAGGGCGCGGGCGGAAAGGTAGAAGGAGGAGAAAGGAAAGTTTTTGTGATGTAGTGGTTTGAAACTCAGGTGTGTTTGGTTTCGATATTGACTCTCCAGGGGTGGGAGTCCGAATAGGACGGAGAGATTTTCTTGACTCGGAATGGTGAGGTTGTGAATTTTAACGGTTGTTTTTGTGCTTGAAAACCCTACAACAGCCAAATCTACATGTCAGTGTTATGCCTTCACACGCAGATTTTTCTGACTGAGTTCCAATTGCACAAATGAAAACTTGCCGTGGCTAGGATTCGAACCTTGACCTTCCGAGTGAGAAGCGATTGCTAGTACCACTACACCAGGGCCACCCCGTGATAGAATGAAAGAGTTAATAATGTTGGCCTTAGCCCAATGTAAAGCATACGCTATATTCGTTATTTCGTCTTTAATTACATCTAGTTTATATTTGATTTCTAATATAATGTTATTATTGTTGTTTTCTTCTTCTTTAAATACTTTCAATATATGATTTGTTATATTTGAAATTTCATTTATTTTTTCTAATGTAAGTTTGTTAATGATAAATTGATTATTACTATTTTGCAGTACATTATTCATCTTATCTACTTATATTTCATAATCGTGGTGGTCGGGATTTCCCGCGATCCATTTCCACGTAGTTCCTAAAAAATCTAATGATCGTTTTACTTTACTAATTTTTAATCTGTTTAAATTATTTTTAATGTTCTCAATTTCAAAACGAATGATAGGAAATAAAGGATGACTGGGTTGAAGGTATTTTATGACTTTTTCCTCGATTTTGTTGACCAGGTTCTCATAGAAATTTATATCGACCACATGGATTATTTTAAAGTATCCATCTTGGATAACAGCATTTCCCGCGTGTATCCTTACAAGTTTTGAATTGGAGTAATCAATTACCTGTAGATTTGCAATTGCGGTGCTCAGAGGCACTAGCAAGAGGCTAGTCGGGTGGAAGAAAAGAAATCAATTTTTTATTAGGCTCTTGTGTATGACTTTAGCTGATTGTGTGATAACAGTGGAGTTTTTGTTTTCTAAAACTGTTTCTTCTCTATATTTTGGTGTAAGTTTATTTCCTAATCTACTATTAATTTTTACGTATATTTTTTCTCCTATTGTGTAGTTCTTAAGTTCTGTTTTACCTTTGTTGTGATACTTTAAATCGGCTTCCTGTTTATCTTTTATTTTTTTAATATTATCATGTCTAACTTTTTCTAATTCTTTTAAGTCATTAAGTAGTTGTCTGCCGAAGAATACTTCGGTAGGTTTCTTTCCAGTTGTGGAATGTATGGATCTATTGTATTCAAAAATTTATTGATCTAATAGTTCTGAGAAAGTTGTATGGGAGTTTCCTGCTTTCAAGCAGCGAATTAGCTCTGAAAGGGTCGAATGAAACCTCTCCACTTGACCATTTGCAGAACTCGTGTATGGGGGAACTTTAAATACTTTAATACCAAACATGTTCTCTAACATGAATGTTATTGAACTTGAATTAAACGACTTTTCGTTATCCATTATTACAACTTGTGGAACGCCAAAGGATAGGATAAGTTCTCTAAGAGCGGGTTTAATGTCTTCGGTTGCTCTTGTCTTCAGTATTCTAGCTAAAGCATATTTCGAGAACTTATCTATTGCGGTAAGAATTATTATTTTATCTGTAAAGTATATATCGATATGTATTATTTGGCCAGGATATTCGGGTATAGGGGTTGGTGGTATTTCAGGTTTACTGGGATGCCTATCGTACTTATGTTGCTTACATATTACGCATGCTTTAACAATTTTTGATATCTTTGAGCTCATCTGTGGGAAATAATAAGTTTGTAAAATTTGTATTTTATTTTCTCGACCATTTCGATGTGCTCTGTTGTGTTCTCTTATAATCTCGTTCTCTTGGCTATTTTTGTCGGTGAGATCAGTAACCATTTTCCTTGCAAAGCGTGTTCGATATTGCCTAAAATGAGTCGGGTATATTTTTTGGATAATGCCTAATATTCTTTCTGCTGTTTTAAGTCCATTAACAATTGATGGGTTAAGGTACTGTTTAAAGATGCTAATGAGTTTTTCTTCGGTATATTCTAGTTTGGTTATGATATGACGGTGATATGTAGGAAAGACAATTTGGAATAGATAAGATGAAGTGTTACCGATATTAAGAATAATCTGATTCTTAAAGACGTTGACCGGAGTATCCACTATCTGGATGAGATCTTGTCCAGAGCTTTCATCACTGTGCTGGGTGACTGTGAGGGAATTTATTTGAGAGTTTCTAGGAGGCCGTGATAGGGCATCTGCAACAACATTGGATCTTCCCGGCTTGTACGAAAGCTCGTAGTTATACTCTTCGAGTATAGCCTTCCAACGTTTCATCTTGTGGTTGTTATTTTTATGACTTAAAGCGTAAGTCAATGGCTGATGATCTGTGAAGATCTTGATTTTGGTTGAGCCATATAAATAACCTCTTAGTGATTTTAAAGCCCACACTACAGCAAGCATTTCTTTCTCATTTGCTGCATAGTGTTCTTCGGTTTTTGTAAGCGTCCGAGAAATAAAGGTAATTGGTTTGTCATCTTGTGACAATACGGCTCCTAATGCATAGTTGGATGCATCAGTAGTTAAGTGAAACTCTTTCGAAAAATCTGGATGACTTAAAATAACGTCTTCGGAAATCAAGGAAGATTTGATTTTTTGCAATGCGTCGTTAACATTTTCATTCAATTGGATGACTTTTTTAGTTTAGTCTTAGATGTTCGACCATCCTCCCCTCTTAAGAGAGTTGTCAAGAGTTTTGCTAATTTAGCATAATCCTTGATAAATCGACGATAGAATCCTGATAGGCCTAAAAACGAACGCAATTCTTTTAAATTTTGAGGAGAAGGAAATTCGGCTATTGCTTTGACTTTATTGGGATTGGCTTTAATACCTTCGGCCGAGATAATAAATCCAAGGAATTCAACTTCCGGCCTGAGTAATTCGCATTTGTCAAGTTGGACCTTGAGGTTAGCACTTTGAAGAGTCTTGAATATTTCTTCTAAATTTTTAAAATGTGTTTTGACGTCTTTGCTGAAAACTACTATGTCATCGATGTAGATATAGCAGATTTTGCCGATGTGATCTCTAAGAATGTCATCCAATGCTCTTTGAAAAATGGAAGGGGCATTTTTCAACCCAAAAGGTAGTCTAACAAATTCGTATTTTCCGTTGTTAACGGAAAACGCGGTTTTCTCAATATCTTCCTCGTGCAGAGGTATTTGGTGAAAACCACTCTTGAGATCAAGCACCGAAAACCATTTGTTTTCCCCTAGTTGGGCTAGAACTTCTTTCGATTCGGGGATAGGGTAACGATCGGGTATCGTTACCGAATTAAGTTTCCTATAATCGACTACCATGCGGTACTTCTTTTGTCTTGAAGCATCAGCTTTTTTCGGTACAATCCATACCGGAGAATTGTACGGGGACCGTGAAGGTCGTATAATCCCATCGTTTAACAATTCTTTTATTTGCTTATCTATTTCCTGTTTTAGGGACATTGGATACGGGTAATATTTTGAGTATATAGGATCGGAGGTTGTGGTATGAATTCGTCCTTTAACTGTAGTCGTAAAGGTAAGTTTTTCGTTTGGTTCAGCAAATAGATTAGGATATTTAATTGTGAGAGAGTTGAGCGTATCTCTTTGATCTTGTGTCATATGATCTGTTCTGACACTTATGTTGTGAATGGTTTCAGACACTTGTTGTTTCAATTTAACTGTGACATTATTATTGATTATCATCTGATTTTTATCCGAAAAGATGATGGCTGATAATTCTTTGAGTGTATCATTTCCCAAGATGGCATGGAAAGATTTTAAAGAGGGTAATAGGAAAAATTTAATTGATTTTTCAATACCGAAAAGGTTAATTAATGTGTGATGGGAGATTTTAATATTTCCACCAATTGACTTGGCATGGAAATTTCGCTGATTTATTATAGGATTTTTTACGAGGTGTGGTTGAATATAATTTTTGTTGGACCCGGTGTCCACAAGAAATTTCAAAATTTTATTGTCATCCGTCTTGCACTCAAAGTACTGCAAAGACGAATTGGTTATTCTAAAAAATGAACATCCACAAAGTCATTAACGTTTTGCTCAGATTATTCATTTGTTCCTTGACTGTTCAAGTAGTTCTCTAAGGTTTGTTCGTCAACTGCAGAGTTGTCCATTGCTTCACTGTAGTCCATGATTTCGCTTTGTTCTTGATTTTTTAAGCCGCTCTCTTGTTCCATAGAAGCCTCAATGTGGAAATTGAGTTGGTGTTTGTTCGGTAAAACATGTTGTTGTGAAGGTACCATAGGTCTTTTTGTAGCTGGTGGCCAGTTCTTTGCTGTTGGTCTATTCGTGTAGTCTACATTACTCGTCCTAATGGTGGTTGTTTCCATAGGTACGACTTTCCCAGAATTATTGGGGTTATGTTGTTGGTTACTTTGTTGATAATTTTGAGGATGCGGTTGAGGATATGTTTGAAAATGGTTTTGGGGAAAGGTTTGAGGGCTTGGCCTTTGATTTGGCTGGTAGTAAGTCTGTTGAAAATTTTGAGGTTGGGTGTTTTGGGGACGCGGTGGAGGACGCGATGCCAAATGCATTGGTGGTTGCGGTAGATACACAAGCTGTGGATAGAAGGTACGGGGATTGCCACTTTTCCGAGGAGGAATTGGTGGATTTGGAGGTGGTCTTCGCATTGCTCCGGTACTATGATTTGCATAGTTAGATCGAAATTGTTGATTCTCAAGTTTCTGACAAAGATTAAGAGCGGTAGGCTGATCTGCCGGTTCTCTCATTGCCAGGAGCCTAGGTAGGTCACCTTTGAGACCCCTTATAAAGGTGTCTAGCGCCTTTACCCTGTAAGACTCGGTTAAGTGATGCAAAGCATCAGGGGGAAGTTCCATACTTGAGACTTTATTCTGAATTAAAGACAGATGATTGTATACTGTCTGGTAATATGTCTCGATGGAGCTATTGCCTTGGATGAGAGTCGTCATCTGGTACTCTAATGTACCCAGATCACGTCTATCGGCGTAATGCAACGTTAAGCATTTTGTAATACAACTCCAGTTTAGAGGTGTATTATAGGACTCAAGGATTGCATCGGCATTCCCTACTATCTTGTTCCGAACTACATTTAAGATACCAAAATACTTTGGTGTCCCTCTCAATCCTTCGTAAATGCTGAGGATTCTCTCGACGCTTTTGCGCCACGAACTGAATTCTCCTGGTGTTCCGGAAAATTCTCTCAAGCATCTTACAACGTCTGTTCAGCAGAAATGGTTTCGTCAACCCCTTTATTAAATTGATTATTGGGATTAATTAATGAATGTACCACTTGTTGGCATTGCGATGCGCAGATTCGACTCGCAATTCCTGCTATTAATGCTTCCAATTCAGGAGTAGCATTAACTGCAACGTTTTGATTTGGTGCACCTGAAGTTGAAGGTGCAGAGATCGGTTGACCACGGCTAAGGACAGCTGGTCGAATAATTGGGTCGGTCATTTCCAAAAGTAATTTGAAGAACGCGAAAGGGATTTAGGGATAACTTGGAACAATATTCCTTTTTGAAAAAAAAACTTTTTGTTTAAAAATTATTTAAAAATTAATTTAGACAGATATGCAATCACATTAATTATTATATATTAAGAAAAATGTTTATTATAATGTGTACTAAATAATAAATTTTATCGAGAGAAGAAATATGTATATGAAGCGTATAAAATTATATAAAATATTTTCATATATTTTTATGGTTTTAAAACTTTTTTTTTTGCTTTTAATGTGCAATTTCACAGATTACTCACTTGTTTTCATATTTATGCTTATATTCTAATTCTAAAATTTGTTTACTCTAATTTTTTCTTTTTTAATTTTCACTTTCAATTATTAATTATTATGTTTTAACTAGTTAAATCTAGTAGTATGTTGTTAAATTTATAATATATAAGTTTATAACAAGTCGTATGACTATATTTTCTTAAAATCTAACTTACATAAAAATTTGTTTCATGTCCAGCGCTGGTGGAGTAGGTTCTTTTATCATTTTGTTGACACTACTGGGGGACCTTTCTCCACACTCCCTCGCTGTCGACTTTATCAAACGATTTAGTCCTTATTGTTGGTGGCCCAGTTGAATTGTATCTTGGAGCTGCTTGAGGTTCTTCTGTGTTTGTTGGTTGATGGAACTGCTTGAGGTCCTTGTGGCAGTGGAGCTTCTTGAGGTCCGGCACACTTTACACAACACTTTTTACACTTACAGTGCCCCACGTTGGGCGCCAATTAAACTAATTTAACTTAGTTTGTTTTAAAAAAAATATTTTTTATTTACTGGTTTATTCGGTACAAAAGCAAACTTAAGACTAACTTAGCTCTGAATTCTAAACTATAATGAAAGCTCGTGAAGCAGTTGGCCCAGACGCAACATCAGCAGAATAACGTTCCCATTCATTGCTTTTAAGGTGTTGTGTTACCTGCTCGTGGCTACCTGAGTATTTTGAATGTTCGTGAATCGTGGGAAATTGCACTGAGGCGCATGCAAAGAAAATGCTGATTAGGATGAAACTTGTTCTACTTTAACTTGTACGTGTGCTTGTTATTTTGTTTGTAACTTGTTGTGCAATGTAAATTAAATGGGGGTAGGAATATAATTTTTAAGATCATGAAATCGAAGGTCCTTGAAGGTGGAAGTGCTGGAGGGGGTGGGTATGACGTTGCACCACACTATAAAAGTGACTGGTATTTGAAGCACGAGGTGTTAAGGGCTAATACATGTTATGGGGTTGAAGAGATACAATGTGTACATAAGCGCAAGAGCGATTTCCTTATTTGGATTTGTGATGGACTAGTGATTACGTATGATTACACACTTGCACTGAGTAAGAACAAGACCGAATATTAGAGAGGATGATAAACTATCGGCAGTCTGGTTCGCGCCATCTCTCTAATTGGCTTCTCAATTAAACAAGAAATAAAATGTGTAACAATACTAGATTTTATGATACATTACAGGATTTTTGTCAAACTTTGTGCTCAGAACTACAAAATTTGATAAATTTCCAAGCATTGAGCAAGATCGAACTTATTCGGAAAATGTATATTTACGAGTACGTATTTGCTCCCTTTTCTTTCAAGTTATGTAAAATGGAGTTTTCAAAACAATACGCAAAATATTTGGACGGCCGAATATAGTATGGAGTCCGAACAAGTGGAATAGGATCTAAACCAACTTGGAGTGCAACACTGCTGGAAACAGCTGGCGAAAGAGATTGAAAAACCATATTATGAGAGCCTATCTATTTGCAGGAATCGGGTGGAGGTTTGGAAAAATACTGAGGTTTTGTATTTTTGTGGACCGAAGAGGTTTTACACGTTCACACAGTACACTGAATAGAATCATATAGCCGACATTAGGCAAACAGACGGAGGAGTTTGGCAGGGATGTCAAGACTAAACATCGCTCTATATAGCTCGTCTCTACAAATGCTGTCACAGGCAGCCTTAAAATCGATAAGCAGGTGGTGGGTATCGATTTGGAATTCTTGGGTTTTCTCCAGGATCTGCCGGAGTGTGGAAATCTGATCGATTGTGGACTTTCCTGGCGTGAAACCGCACTGAGAGGGTCCAATCAGGTTGTTTACGACGGGTTCAATCAAAGAAAAGTGTTTTTATCAGTGGTTTTGTGAAATGAGTCCGGGCTTGGCCCCGTGCGCCTTTTTTATTGCCCAAACTCAAAACGTACCTTAAAAGTTAGGGTTCGGCACGGTAGAAAATTTTGGGACATACCACGTATATATTCTAATATATGTACATAGTATTATCTATATATATACCTGTATAATAATTGATCACTGCTCTTGGCCTACCTAAGTACAAAATTGAAAAACTAATTCTAAGAAATCACATGTTTTGACAAATTATAGTTAAAGCACCCTTACTTAAGTAGTTTCAAGGGAGCACGATCGAGGACGTGGCACGACATCCACCCCCACCCTCCCAACCCTCCAATAATCGTTGTCAATTTATCATGTCGGCTTACTTACATTTTTAAGCGTTCATTACATTTTGCAATTTTTTTATTTTATTTCTGGGAATCGTGTTTTTATTTCTGTTCTTATCAAGGACCCATTTACAATTTTTCCAGAGCAATATAATTATTAGGAAATTTATTAAATTAATCTTGTGCTCGTAACATACACTAGAGGTATCAAACCATTTCGGAAAATTCATATTTGTTGCCTTTATACATTCTTTGATTATGTTTTCTCTTAAATTAGATGCAAAAGGCCGTTTTTCAAAGTATGCGGAGAATATTTGTTTATGAAGACGGCATACCTGAAAATATTTTTCGGACGGCCACTGTATTTTCTTTCGAATTCTCATATTCTTTTAATTTTATCAGTACTTCTGTTAGATTGAAATCGTGCTTGTCTTTTAACATTTCTCCCGCACAATTTTCACAGATCTTATTCATCTTTTTTATTGTTTTGAAATAGCAGTATCCTGCAAAATATCTAATAGCAAGGTCGTTGACTTGCGGTGCCTTAACTGATACTGCGTTTTCGTCTAATGGGTTAATTATATTGTTAGTATTCATGTTATTTTCAAAACAGTTTTCATTCTGAAGAATATTCTCTTTAAGCACAGTTTGCTCCTCTGTATCATTCTGCAAAACGGCATTCCAATCCACCTGCAAGTATTCCGAATCGTCTTCCTCGCAATTGGAACATTTCGATTTAAATACAAATTTAATCGATATAACTTTGGCTATCAATGAGCTAAATTCAGCAACACTGGGGTTACTTTTATTTATGTTCCGCGCTCTTACTTTCCCAAATAAGTTTTCTAATTTATATTGATTAAATTTTTTTACATAAATGTAATATAAACCATCATGATTCATGAATAAGGTTTCCCTTAATCTTAAAACGCTCCCTATAGTTAGAGCCAAACCTTTGAAACAGAATGATTTATTTGTTGTGTTAATGGGTTTAATATTTAATATATAATCCTTCATTTCTATTATAAAACGGATATTTTTATATCCGTACAAGAGTTGGTTTTCCATTTAAAAGATCGAAAAGGCGATCTATTTTTATAATAAATTCAGCTGTCGATTTCGCAAATTGGGCTATATGGCCTGAGAATTTGTTCAGTTTTATTAAAGCTTCAATTCCACAGGATACAGATCTGCTTAGAACCTGTGCAGCCAGCTATACGTTCATCTTTTGAAATTCAGTAGGGTCAATATGTGCCACTGTCTGTTTTGCGCATATTTTGGTAGTATTATTTTTTTCTGTATTATAAAGGTATTCAATTACCTTCCTACTAACAATTCCATCAAAAGTGGTCAAATTGTATTTTACTAAGTTGTTTCGAATACTTTTCAAAAGATGCGGGATATCATGCATATATATATTTGTTTTTGTAAGTAAAGCTTGGGGTTTTTTCATTTATACTAAGCTTTCTATACAAACTACGATTAGTGGGTCCTTGATCGCAGCAAATAGCTGTTACATTTAATTTCAGATCTGCGCATATATCAAGGCAGTTATATACCTCAACTTCAAGTTTTTTGGTGGGTATATTGCTCGGACAAACGACGTGATATAAAACTTGCTTAAAATTTCCACATATGCTCCGAATCATAAAGACGCATGCAGACTTAGCGTATGAATTATATCTTTGATTTCTTCCGTAATCAACAAAACCTTCAATTTCATCTTTAAATTTATTATAGGTTAGATCCACAACTTCTTTTTCTTTTGGTGATAATTACAAGTTGATCCCGAAAAAAGTTGTATCCGGCAACTGAACGAAAAAAGATGCACTGCGAAATCCATTTCTCCTCTTCGGTGTATTCATTTTTACCCTGTGATAAGATGAGCTTCGAAAATGTCATGGCATTTTGATGAATATCAAGCAATGAATCGATTTTCTCTTGAATGTTTTGCTTTTCACGCGCCTGTAGCCTTTTCTTGTCCTCTTTTAAACGACGAATTTTCTTTAATATATTTAGTTTCGATTTTATATTTTCTTTAATAGTTATTCTCAATTTCTTGAGCTTTTTAATTCTCCTAATGTAAAAAGATTGCCTTTTTACATGAGCCTCAATGTGATCATTGAATTTTGTCCTTGATAAATTTTTAGAAGCAAAGTTTAGTTCTCCTATTGTAGCTTCATTCGAACTTTAAATCTTTGTAATTTTCATACGTAATCTTAGCTTTGACTGGATCAAAGCAAACAGAATCGTCGGAACACTCTCACTTCGTTTTAAAAAGAGATAGGGATAAGCATTTGTTTTGACTTCAACTTCAACACAGAAGCCAAGATACAAGAAATGATGTCCAACACCGAGATATCCAACTACTTCACGCGAACGATAGTAGTTATCATCTTTATCATCATAATCATCCTGGCCACATCTATAACCAAAAACCATGTTTACAAAACTTCCACACCAGATCACGTACCACCCTTCACTCAACATACGCGTCTGCTCAAGAGACATCAGCTCATCATTCCGAGACCGCTTCGATAACGTCACTTTGACCATCGTTTTACTCTAAGGGGGAAGGAATTACGATCGCAAGCCGCCAAAGTCAACTACCTTGACCGCCAGTAACCCACAGAACACGAGAAAGCTAAGCTACACATTGGGACAGCAATCAACCGGGTGTACTTGGAACCCAACGAAATTCCTCAGTAAACCAAACGAAAATCAAAAACTTATGAAATGCCAAAGCAGCACAAATATGTATTCTAAAATTGTAAAGTAATCAAATTTAACATATAAATAATTGTTAAGTAAAGGTCAATAAAATGTTGTGTATTGCTCAGACAAAGGAAAAGGTTGTTTTTTTATTTATTACCGCGGATCCACCAACATAACTGGAAGCCAGGCCACTACCACTTGAGCCACTGCCACCAACCTCTCTTCTAGCTTTCTCCGATCATATTTTACTAACAACTCTATTACGAAGGGTGCAACAACGTCTGTGGTGCTCTCCCAGACGAAATCTTTTCCATGTTTTATACGCCTCATTCCTCTGAGCTATCAACAATTTGAATTCATGGGTAAACCAAGGCCTAGATGCATTAGTAATCGTTTTAGTTTTAAGCGGTACAAATCTATCAAAGAGGAAATCTATGTTAGAATGTAGGAATTCAGCTTGAGTATCAGGCGAGGTCATGTAATACATTTGGTTCCAATCGATTGCGCGTATTCGGTTTTCGAGGCCAGATTGGTCGATCTTTTGAAAATCGCGAAATTGGAATGTGGTAGTTGTTTTAGGTATACTAAAATCGAATGTTAGATATATAAGATCGTGCTTGGAGAACGCCGGTGCAGAAATCTGGTTGTAAAAAAACTCTGTTCATATCGCTAACAAATAAAACATCTAGCAGTGTGTTGAAGTGTGTGGGGGAAGTGAAATTTACCGGAAAGAGGTTGAAAGTACTCATGCTATCAGTCAGATGCGGGAACATTAAAAATTCTTGATTTGCTTTAATATGATCGCAATGGTAGCGATCTTGATGTTAGTCAATGGAAAGCTAGTAAACTAAGTCAACCTGGGTTCCAAATATTCAGAATTTAGAACCTCGACATGAGGTTACGTTTAGAAAACCTTAACAGCGTTTTTGCCGAGTCGCGAGGTGTATCCATGTAGATGGACACACTTACAAGGTGTGAAACCCTACCCTTAACCGATCCGCCAGTAACAACTTGCTGTTGGAAAATGAAATATTTTGTGAGGCGGTTTTACCTGATATCATAAGAGGAGCAGAGTTAACTGCACCGATCGCCCAAAAAACTCAGTTTGGCTGGGTAGTATTAGGTAAAGTTCTCCTCCAATCACCACCCTCAATTCAGGTGTTCACCAAATTTTCCGAAATAGACACACAATTAAGGAAATATCGGGAAATTGAGGAATCACCATTCGAAAAGGCCCTAACTGAAGAAGAAAATGCTTGCGAGGAACATTTTTTATAAAATGTCAAGCGGTTGCCGGGAGGGCGTATTGAAGTTGAACTCCCTTTCAAAAAAAATCAGCGTCCAGCACTGATTTCAACCCAAAAGAATAGCCAAAGTATGTTCCATAGGGCAGGAAAAAAGACTGTTTACCAACCCAACACTTTACAAGGACTACAATAAATGTATATGGGAATACTTACAACTCAACCAGATGGAGGAAGTGAACATCACCCAGGACACCACAGTTAAATCGCCTTTCCATTATGTTGTGCCACATCATGCCGTCTTCAAGGAATCTAGCACAACCACTAAGCTGCGAGTGGTCTGTAACGCTGCATTCAAGACTGAGGATGGCAATTTCTTAAACGATCATCTGATGACGGGACCTAAGACACAGACGGATTTTATATCAATTGATTTAAGATGGAGAATAAACAAAATTAGCTTTACAGCAGACATCGAGAAGATGTATCTCCAGATCCAGATTCATCCAGAGGATGCATACTACCAACTCCTATATTGGCGAGATGATCCAACAACTCCAGTCAAACTTTTCAAAGTAAAGGTCTTAATGTTTGGCACATCTCCTGCTCCATATCTGGCGAATCGTACGCTGAAGAAGCTCGCTGATGACGAAAAGGTCACATATCCACTAGCAGCTTAAATGATACGGAAAGATATGTAAGTTATAGAACAATACTATGACTACCCAAACGCTTAAATAAGCTGGTCACACTGGCAGAATATCTAATGGTCATAGTCCATCATGGTCCACCAGCATCAGAAACAGCAAAAACAGCTTGCCCGCAGTTACTTTGCACGTAGCAACAACAGAATGTAGAACATCACCAACGTCCACGTTGCTGGCATATCAACGGCATATCCAACGAAGTAAACAACGCTCTGATACCGTTGCTGCGTCAGCAAAGCTAAAGTTTGCAGCCTCGTTAACGTTAACTCCTCATGGTAAACAACGTCAATGGAATCTTTCGATTGTACAGTTCCTATGCGCAGCTTAAGTGTTCATTTATAAGTTAGTTCTTAAGTTACCGAGCGTGTGTCAGTTTCCTCATAGAGATTAACTTTGTTTTATTTGTGCAAATCGGATATAGTTACCAAATATTACTGGCGCCCAACGTGGGGCTACGCCAGTAAACTTTTTTTAAACGTTCACGTTTACAATTTTGTAACTGCGGAAAGAAAAAGAAAAAATTCTTTATATATAATAATAGAAACCGAAGAAAACAATTGGAAATATTTCAAAAGTGAAAAATCAAAGGTTTTAAAATAGTGAAAAGTTAAACATTACAAACAATAGTTCAGCTATCTTCAAATTTACCAGTGGAAAATTAAACATTACAAATCAATAGTTCTCGTCTCATCTTTAAGTTCAACAGTCAAAGCAGCTATTGAAAAGAAATACTTTTTTGGATAAAAATCATAAAATTATATTGTATAACAAGCAAATACAAGTTACATACATATAACTACACCTTGAATGACTCGAACTGCAACCAATTTCAGACTGCTATAATTTCCAAACCGTTCATGACAGTGAGCTCAAATTTTGACGCCTGACAGATAATTTTAATATTTGCAAGCCTTTTAAACGATTTGTCTCATTTGTGTTGACAATTTTTTATCCGCGATGGAATTCAAACGTGATAGTGTGATTGCTTTATATTTGGCTGGAACACCACTAGTAGCTATCGTTAGAGCCCTCCAGTACCACAACGTGAATAAATCATTTGTGTTTCGAACCAAAGCTCGTTACCGTGATACTGGCAACGTTGCAAAACGCCATGCAACATCGGCAGAAATGGTTCGGAAAGAGAAGGCTCGAATTGAGCGAAATCCGCGTCGAAGTGGACGAAAAATGGCTCGGGAGCTCAACATATCGTTGGAACGGATGCAACGCATACTGAAAAATAAGCTTGGGCTCAAGCCATTGAAGTTCCAAAAAGCACACGATCTTACACCGCAACAGAAAAAAGTTAGAGTCGAAAGAGCGAAGGAGTTGCTGCGCTTGCACGAAAGTGGTGAGTTGCCGTGTTTCCGATGAGTCGCCATTTGTTATCGAAGAATATGTCAACAAACAAAATGACCGAGTTTACTTGCCAGAGAGGTCCTCCGAAAATTCACACCTTCGGACGGCCACCAGAAGGCAGGCAGCACCGATGGTGATGGTTTGGGCTGCCATAACCGCCGATGGTCGCTCTCCGCTCGTATTTTTGGACCGTGTCGTCAAAATTAATGCAACCGTATACCATTAAACTGTCTTAGAGGCAGTATTGAAGCCTTGGGCAAACAATCATTTCGGTCGGAGACCGTGGACATTTCAACAACACTCGGCACCGTCCCACAAAGCGCGCGTCAACCAAGATTGGTTAAAAAACAATGTTCCACACTTCATTTCTTCGACACGATGGATTGGAAATTCTCCGGATGCAAATCCGTCTGGGGTATTTTAAAGGCGAAGATTGGCACTAAAAAATACCAAAGTTTGGACCACCTCAAACAAGCACTTCGCCGGGCATGGGCGAAAATACCGCAGAGTCACTTGCGTGCAGCGTGCAATGCTTTCTTCGGCTGTCTCAGGGCCATTATTCGCGCCAAAGGTGGACATAATGAAAACTACTGATACAATTTGAAAATTGATGTATTTTCCACCATTTTTTGATTAGGCACAATAAAACTTATGAAAAAATAAGAAAATAATAGCATTTTGAAAAGTTGGAGTTCGAGTCTTTCACCCTGTCTATATATATTTAAATGGTATTAATATAGCATTTACGTAGATTTTGATTTTATAAGAATTGGAATAAGTTTAGTAAGATTTTGTTAAATTGAAGTTCCGAAATCGAAATAAAGAAATGAATTATATTAAGTTCTCTTTTGATTGTTGAAACTGATTAAGTTAAAATTAAGTTATTTCTCTTACTATTCTCTATATTCTACCGTCCCACAAAGCGCACGTCAACCAAGATTGGTTAAAAAACAATGTTCCACACTTCATTTCTTCGACACGATGGATTGGAAATTCTCCGGATGCAAATCCGTCTGGGGTATTTTAAAGGCGAAGATTGGCACTAAAAAATACCAAAGTTTGGACCACCTCAAACAAGCACTTCGCCGGGCATGGGCGAAAATACCGCAGAGTCACTTGCGTGCAGCGTGCAATGCTTTCTACGGCTGTCTCAGGGCCATTATTCGCGCCAAAGGTGGACATATTGAAAACTACTGATACAATTTGAAAATTGATGTATTTTCCACCATTTTTTGATTTGGCACAATAAAACTTATGAAAAAATAAGAAAATAATAGCATTTTGAAAAGTTGGAGTTCGAGTCATTCACCCTGTCTATATATATTTAAATGGTATTAATATAGCATTTACGTAGATTTTGATTTTATAAGAATTGGAATAAGTTTAGTAAGATTTTGTTAAATTGAAGTTCCGAAATCGAAATAAAGAAATGAATTATATTAAGTTCTCTTTTGATTGTTGAAACTGATTAAGTTAAAATTAAGTTATTTCTCTTACTATTCTCTATATTCTACCGTCCCAAAAAGCGCGCGTCAACCAAGATTGGTTAAAAAACAATGTTCCACACTTCATTTCTTCGACACGATGGATTGGAAATTCTCCGGAAGCAAATCCGTCTGGGGTATTTTAAAGGCGAAGATTGGCACTAAAAAATACCAAAGTTTGGAGCACCTCAAACAAGCACTTCGCCGGGCATGGGCGAAAATACCGCAGAGTCACTTGCGTGCAGCGTGCAATGCTTTCTTCGGCTGTCTCAGGGCCATTATTCGCGCCAAAGGTGGACATATTGAAAACTACTGATACAATTTGAAAATTGATGTATTTTCCACCATTTTTTGATTTGGCACAATAAAACTTATGAAAAAATAAGAAAATAATAGCATTTTGAAAAGTTGGAGTTCGAGTCATTCACCCTGTCTATATATATTTAAATGGTATTAATATAGCATTTACGTAGATTTTGATTTTATAAGAATTGGAATAAGTTTAGTAAGATTTTGTTAAATTGAAGTTCCGAAATCGAAATAAAGAAATGAATTATATTAAGTTCTCTTTTGATTGTTGAAACTGATTAAGTTAAAATTAAGTTATTTCTCTTACTATTCTCTATATTCTACCTTTTTTTATTGATTAATTTGATTATTTTTCTAATAAAGAAAATACCTGGATAAGGAAAGTTGAATTGTTAAAACTAAAAACCTAAATTTGAATTTCCCTTTAAAATGGATGCAGCACAGCTAAGTGCAATAATTTCTGCTGCTGCACATGCAGCTACAGAACATACTAGACAAACGTTTAAATCGACTATTAACGAATTGACATCTCGACTTAGAGCATTAAAGACGCCTACGGTCATGGAAGATTATCAGCCAGTTACAATTGAACCTGGTAGAACTTGCGAGGAATCGCTAGACTTAGTGAAATCTTTACCTGAATTCAGTGGTGAGCAGGTGCAGTATGTTTCATGACGACAGGCTGCCTTCGCTACATATAAATTATTCGAAGCACATGACAGGAGCTCAAGACATTACCAGGCAGTAGCCATTATCAG
Source organism: Volucella zonaria (assembly GCA_963966105.1). Taxonomy (NCBI): domain Eukaryota; kingdom Metazoa; phylum Arthropoda; class Insecta; order Diptera; family Syrphidae; genus Volucella; species Volucella zonaria. Next base: position 3,421,056 of record OZ014535.1, on the reverse strand, counting down.
AAATAAAATTGTAGGTTCCGCAGACCAAGTCTTATCTTCGTTTAATACTGTTCTCAATTTTAATGCAATTGTTGCTAGATTACATTTTATTTACGCAGATAAAAGAGCCATTTATCTTATAGAGCAGGAGATGTCTATGTTGCGCCTGGGCAAAATGCCTCTTACAGATTTTTATGATGAAGTGGAAAAAAAACGAACTTTAATCATAAATAAAACTCTGATGATTCATGAAGGGAATAAGGATGTGATAGCTTCACTTTGTCAAAAATATCAACAGGATGCGTTTAGGGTATTTGTATCAGGATTACGGAAACCAATATGTGACATTCTCTTCTCTTCGAGACCGACGGACGTGCCGGGTGCACATGCTGTTGCTCAAGAACTTGCAGCAAATCAAGCACGATATGTATTTGCGAATTCATTTTTTAATAATAACGAGGGCTAAGGCAATTTTTCTTCTAGGCAAAATTACAGCAACTATAGTCAATACAACTCACGATATTCTCCGCACTAGAGAACAACTGAATCCACTCAAATTCGACCCAGTGTAACCAATATGGAAGTAGACCCAACTCTTTCTTATTATAAAGTGCCAACAAATTTTCAAAAGCCTGTACAAGATCCAAAGCATATTCAGAGACCTAATATGCAAATTTTTAATAATAGCAATCGTCCTAATAATTCTTTAAAAGCTGTCCAAAATTTGAATCAGTTGTAAGGGCCAATAAACAATTGAAATCATCTAAAGCGAAATAGTGAATCGGACAGGCTAACACTTCCTATGTTCCAAAGGGTCAATCACTTAAGTCAGAGATCACAACTTCCAACCAACACTTCAGAAATCTAATTTTGTTCATATGAACGAACTATACAATTATCTCATCGACCAAAATTTTTACGAGGAATCTAGCAAAATTCTGCAGGAAAACACGGATGAAGCTGAAGAAGAAGTTTTTGGAGAAACCAATTTGTGAGTCGAACACTGGCAGGAAGGGAAATAAAACTACTCGTAGATACGGCCGCTTCTAAAAATTATATAAAAAATTTCAAAAGCTTAAAAGTTATTAACCAGATTCATAAACCATTTTTCGTCAAATCAGTTCATGGAACTAACCAGGTAACATCAAAATGTACTATTAATCTTTTTGGTAGAATACTACCTTCTTCTTACTCCCAACTCTTGACACTTTTGATGGTATCATTGGACTTGACTTTCTGAAAGAAATCGATACAAAATTAAATCTTGTAAAAGGAATTTTAAAGTACAATGGAGGAAATATTGTCATATTTCTATTGTAGGAATGTTAACGATATTGCCATTGAAAGAGAAAAATGTCGACTTAGATTTAAACGAACAATTTTCGTTATTAATTTCACGACATTCGAAAATGTTTGCTGACCCCAATGAGGCACTCCCCTTTAGCACAACTGTTGTTGCCACTATAAAAACCACCGATAGGGAACCCCTATTCAATGTCAGCAGCCGATTTTCTTAATAATGAAATTTTCGAGTTACTTCATAATGGGATTATACGTCCGTCACGATCCCCTTACAACAATCCCATATGGGTGGTTGATAAAAAAGGCACTGATAATATGGGTAAGGGGAAATTCCGGCTTATAATAGACTTTCGTAAATTGAACACCAAAACTACAATATAAGCTACAAATACCCAATTCCAAATACTGCAGTTATTGTGGCCAATCTCGGAAAAGCTCCTTTCTTTTCCACTTTGCATTTAAAGTCAGGATTTCAACAAATTAAGTTGTCAGAATGGGATAGGGAAAAAACTGTCTTTTCCATTAATAATGGAAAGTATGAGTTTTGCAGGCTTCCTTTCGGATTAATTGCACCTAGCATTTTTCAAAGGGCAATTGATGACGTTCTCAGAGAAGAAATAGGCAAATGTTTTCATGTCTATATTGACGACGTCATTATCTTCTCAAGAACAAAGGAAGAACACATCAAAGACGTAGGAAAAATTTTTACTGTGCGTTTTGAAGCCAACTTGTGACAAACTAATTTTTTTAAGGAAGAAGTAGGATTTCTGGGTTTTGTGGTTTCTAATAAGGGTATAAAAACATGCCCAAATAAAATAAGGGATATAATAGAGTATACAGTTCCCAAGACACTTCAAAGTCTCCGGTCATTTCTCGGATTGTCTGGGTACTACAGGCGCTTTATACGAGACTATGTTCGAATTGCAAAGCCTCTCACACAATACCTGCGAGGAGAGAATGGCAATGTGAGTAGAACTCGGTCAAAACACGTTAAAATCGAACTCACTGACGAAGCATTGGATGCTTTCGATAGAATTAAAAAAATTTTAGCCTCAGAGGATGTTCTTGTTTTGTACCCAGATTATGGGAAACCATTCGATTTGACGACCGTCGCATCGTCACATGCACTGGGTGCTGTTCTTTCTCAGGAAGGAAGATCAATAACAATGATATCACGAACGTTGTCTTCTACTGAGGAAGGCTAAGCTACGAATGAGCGGGAACTCCTGGCGATAGTGTGGTCATTACAAAAGCTTCGTAATTATTTATATGGTGTAAGCCGTTTCAATATTTTCACGGATCACCAACCTTTGACTTTTGCAATATCCGACAAAAATCCAAATGCAAAAATCAAAAGGTGGAGGGCTTTTGTGGAAGAGTTTTCGCCAAAAATTGTTTATAGGCCTGGTAAAGAGAATTTTGTAGCTGACGCTTTAACTAGACAATATCTAAATGCTCTCGAACAGTTTCAAAGTTTCACGAAGAATAGCGAGTCCTCTCTTACTCAAACGATACCCAGCATTCAAAATCCATAAAATTGTTTCAGAAACCAAATCATACTTAATAAAGGCCTTGAGCTTGTTAAAAATACTAAAATTTTGTTCAAATTTCAAATAAGGCACACCATAACATTTGACACCTTGGATAACCTTCACTCCATTCTGAAAGATATCCAATTTTGGCTCAGATTCAAAACAGCTTAGTCAACTTGTTTCCTTCAGTAAAATTTCTGCATACAATAAATATGGTAACTGATATTTTAAATCCAACTGACCAAGTGGAAATCCTTGCAACAGAACATAATAGAGCACATCGATCTGTTTCCGAAAATAAGCAACAACAAAGACTTAAGGAAATAGATTCCAATTGCAAAATTTGTCGTGAAGCAAAATATCAGAGGCATCCACCGAAAGAAAAAATTGGTGAAACTCCTATTCCATATTATCCCGATGAAATCCTTCACATGGATATTTATTCGACAGATGGAAAGTATTTCCTTACTTGTTTAGATAAGTTTTCCAAATCTGCGGTACTTAAACCAATTAAATCTAGGTCAATATTTGATATAAAGGAACCTCTGTTAGAAGTACTAAATTTTTTTAAAAATATGAAAACTATTGTTTGCAATAATGAGCCATCATTTGTTTCGCAAAGTATAACATCTTTGGTTAGAGATCACTTTGACATAAGCATGTTTAATACGGCACCTTTCCGTAGTGTTTCCAATGGGCAGGTAGAAAGGTTCCATAGCACTCTAACGGAAATAGCTAGATGGACGAGACTAGAAAATAACATTAATGACACTGCTGAGCTACTTTTACTTGCTACATTTAAGTACAAGAAGACGATTCATTCAGTAATAAACTATAAGCCTATTGACATTTTGCAATCAATATCAGACTCATTAAAGAATGAAATTCAGAAAAAGGTAAGCGAAACCCAAGATTTTAATTTAGACTGCCACAATAGGAAAAGACAAACATGGATATTCGAACCAGGGGAAAAAGTCTTTGTAGGAACAAACAAGCGTATTGGGAATAAGTTTCGGAAACTTTTTACTGAGCAGGTTATTCAAAAAGATTTGCGTACCACGGTTCTTATCAACAACAAAGTAACGTGAGGTGACTTATTCTATAAACATTGCAGCTGACATTATTAAAGGAATTACAAAATAAAATTTTATTTGTATTCATTTTCTTGGGAATTTCAGTTTTTTTTTCACATTCTCTTTATATATATAGTATAACTGTATTAAGAGGTTTAAAAAACAATTGTACTTTCTTCGTAGTTAAGATTACTGAAATAAATTTTCGAATTGAAATTTAGGTTGAACGTATTAAGTTAGAATGTACGAGTAATTAGGTATATTAATATTACCTATATAACACAATAAAACTGAAACGAAACTATCAGCACAAAGTCGGGACGTCTTTACCTAAGAGGGGGAGTAGTTATGGAACTATGACTAACTCAAATGCAGCCTCAAATGCAGCCTCGTTAACGTTAACTCCTCATGGTAAACAACGCCAATGCAATCTTTCAATGGCACAGTTCCTATGAGTAGCTTCAGTGTTCATTTAAAAGTTAGTTCTTAAGTTACCTCATAGAGGAAAATATTAAATCTAAATTAAATTATAAATCGAACTTTGTTTTATTTGTGTACATCGGACTTAGTTCCCAAACATTACTTGTACATTGATGATCTCGTGTCTGGTGCAGATTCCATCCAAACAGCTAAAGAAAAATTTGAACCTATGTCGAACCTACTTCTTTCAGCTGGCTTTCATCTGAGGAAATGGATGAGCAATAGTCAACAATTCCTGAATTTAGTACCGGAGGAAGACCGGGATACCAGTGTTTCCCTCAGATTTGGAACAACACAACACACGAAAACGTTGGGAATCAATTGGCACCCGAGTTCAGATAGGTTTTCATTTCAGAAGCTCGCAGTCGAGGAAGTTTCAAAGCGGACCATCCTATCAACAGACGGCGGTGACTTTATCCAACATAACGTGATCTCAGAGTCTGTTTTTCGATAACAGAAAGCTCTTGGCGAAACAGAAACCATTCGCGTCGCAACTCCCAAGGGCTGGGTGTGTCCCATTCCAGCTTTTCTGCCCATAAATCCTGCATTAACATCTTCGCTTTGATGACACATGGAGAGAGCCAACCTAATTTTTTTTTTTTTTTTATAATTTACGCGCCAAAGGGGTTATGAATACCCTTACACTGTTGCCAGGGCGCGGGCGGAAAGGTAGAAGGAGAAGAAAGGAAAGCATTGTTGTGATGTAGTGGTTTGAAACTCAGGTGTGTTTGGTTTCGATATTGACTCTCCAGGGCTGGGAGTCCGAATAGAACGGAGAGATTTTCTTCACTCGGAATGATTCAGGATGTGAATTTTAACGGTTGTTTTGCGCTTGAAAACCCTACAACAGCCAAATCTACATGACAGTGTTATGCCTTCACACGCAGATTTTTCTGACTGAGTTCCAAATTACACAAATGTGGCTAGGATTCGAACCTTGACCTTCCGAGTGAGAAGCGATTGCTAGTACCACTACACCACGGCAAACCACCGATGAAGAAGTAATCGCCGAAATAGAGGCCTATTTTGAGGCTAAACCGGAATCGTACTACAAAACTGGTATCGAAAGATTGAAAAATCGTTTCCATCAGTGTATCGCCCTCGAAGGCAACTATATTGATAAATAAAGTTGAATTTTGCAATAAAAATGTGTTTTACTATAAAACGGCACGGACTTTTCAGCCCATGTGTTATGAAAAACGGAATTATGCGTAGCACCTTTGCTGCGTACATTGTATCGCCTACAATTGTGGTAAAGAAATGAATGAAGAAGTTGTTGATGTACTAACCAAAGGCAAAAGCGGATTGAGAACATTAACCATCGAGCGTTGTAGTAAGTACTAAAACAAGGGACAACCAACTGGAAGCGAACGCCTTTTCACAGCATAGAATATGTTGGTGTTATACTGAAGAAACTTACGGGTACTTGAAACGTGTTATTTTGTGAAAACTCAATTAAAGTATTGCTAAATTTCATTTTTGTTTTACCGTAAACCGTTTGGGTATTTGTGTCTTTTGAGTTGAATTTGTTTAACCGTGTTGTTGCGGTTGCAGGAGCCTAGCAACGGACTGCATCAGAAAGGACGTCTGAAAGTCGCCGATTGGTGGGGCGATAGAGCGATGCCATGAATCAAACAATAACTTCGCTTGAGATCCCGTTATCCCAGCAGTGGGTTTTTCAGGTAGCGTTTTAATGGCACCTAAGCCTGGGTAGACGTAAATTGGCACCACGAAATTTTTACCCGGAATAACGAAACCTTATCGAGAGACAAAAAAAGAAAAACCTTCCCTGAGAAAAAAAATTACACGACAAAAAAAAGCGATAAATAAAAACCCAGATTTTCCACTACGTTATAAAAGCTCCGTTGGAGCTCGATGATTTATTTCTGTTGAAGTTGGGGACACCCGTCGGTAGAGTGACCCACTATTTCTACAGTCCCAGAAAGCGCAAAAATGCTAGCTAACGGATCGCGTATCCCGTCTGTTCTCGGTAATCCTAACGCACGCGCGGCCCACCGGAGTCTTCAATTCACAACTTGGGGAATTCGACTGTCTAATTAAAACAAATCATTGTGATGGCCCTAACGGGTGTTGACACAATGTGAATTCTGCCAAGTGCTCTGAATATCAAAGTGAAGAAATTCAAGTAAGCGCGGGTAAACGGCGAAAGTAAGTATGACTCTCTTGTTGACTCTTGTTGTAAGGGGAGGCATTTCAGAACCGCTCTGGCAAAAAAGTGTCTAAGTCGCGGAAATCGTGTAATGCAGGTGTACTTGGTAACAAGTTAATCGGCCCCTTTTAACTACCACCGAGGCTGAATTCTACAAACTGTTGCAGCAGTTTCACATTATTATTAATATGATTATTATATTATTTGAAATTTAAAATGATAAACTGAGCAAACAAAAACGTGTACTAAAAATGTTAAAGTAAACACAAATTATTGGAACATGAATAAAGTACATATAATAAATAGCATAGCCTTTCGTCAGTTGTATAAATAGAAAAATATTCGGGAACAAAAAAAAACTCAATTTTATAACGTTGAAAAAGGCGGTTGTTTTATTTTACACAGTTTGTACTGTATTTCACAATAGACAGTATTTTTCACACAGTTTTTAAACAGTTTATTTCCTTTAAAGCAAAAATTTTACTTTTACCGGTCTAACGGCTTACATTTTGGCCCTTCGAATCGCATAGTAAATAATAATCAGCATACAATTTGTGGTGTTAAATTTATAAAAAGCATTTAAATTTTAAAATTAAATAAATAAATCAATGCGTGGCCCCTTAATCTCAAAAAACAAATTTAATAAATACAAGTTGCTACTAAGGAATCAAAGGAATCAGAGCTGAACAGGGAGAAATTCAAGTAGTGGGACTCACCAAAAGGAGTCTAAAGCAGAGTTTTTAAAAAGGTAAATCCAGGAAATCATAATAATTTAGAAGAAAATTCAAAGTGAGTACAATTTGCTCGTTTCGCAAATTACTAAAATAAATGGGTATATCAAAATTATTTATAAAAACCTGCACCCAAGTCTCAAACGACTTTGAAAATTTTAAAAAGACAATAAGCCCTACTCGCCGTAGGAAAAATTACGTCAGCACGCGCCGCAATCTCTATGATATGAGATACGAGGGAATTTATAGTAATAAGGAGATTGAGAAGGAAATTTTGGAGCAATTAGATAGTAAATATGATGAGGCAAAAGAGGTCTACATTCCATACAAGTCACAACTTTTAGATGAGCTGCAGAAACTTGAAACATCCACTTAAACGAACCGTGAAGCGTATTCACATCCGTCAGAGCCTTCGTTTACAGATGAATATTTGAACTGGCTTTCATTTCACTCGTACATAGCAACACATCCTTATCTAAAGTAGAAAAACTACATTATTTAAAATCATGCTGTAAAGAAAGTGCTTGTACATTACTTGATCACGTCAATGTGGACGACGTTAGTTACGACCAAGCGTGGAAATCTTTAAAATCCCGCTTTGCTTTCAAACGGATTTTAGTGAATCAGGAATTGAAGTTGTTTTATGATCTGAAAGTCGTTCGCGAAGAATCTGCCATCGGAATCCGTGAACTTTTGGGATAACTCGACGAAAATTTCACATTCGCTGAAGAATCTCGACTTGCCAGTGCAGCATTGGGATCTAATTATCATTTTTTCCTGTTAAAGAAACTTCCGAAATCGACTCAGTCATCGTGGGAGTCTTCTCTTGGGACAAACAAGGAAACTCCTACTTTCCCAGGATTTTCAGAGTTTGTAGAAACAAAATTTGTAACATTAGAGATTGTGTATCAGCAACAAAACACAAAGCCCCCAACACAAAAAAGGTGTCACAAGAACGTCTTCCATGCCAATACGGTGGCAAAGGTAAATTTCAGTAGCAAGGTTTGCCACGAAGGTATTAATTCATTACGAGTCTGCGACAAATTTTCAAATATGGATGCAAGAACCAGGCAGCGTGTTGTTAAACAATTAGGTAATTGTATTAATTGTTTGGCCTATGGCCACAAAACGATTAGTTGTCCGAGCAACAAATCCTCTCATTTTTGCAAAAAGCGACACAATTCCATGCTTCACTTTAACACCAACAAAAATTCAAATCTGTATAAGCTTCACTCACAATCAGCCTTTTCTTCTAATCAGTTACCACCCAATTACAACACACAGCAAACATTATCTCACTCTAATCAAATACACAACACTAACCAATTAATATTAACAACACATGTACAGAATAAATATAAATATCAAACACATCATACGAGTATATCCACCCAAATCACCCCAAATGCAGCTTCTTTTCATCCCTCTGATGAACAGCAGTCACCGGCAAACTGCTTCCACACTAACGATCATGCCAACACACAAGTTTTATTGGCAACAGCTATCGTCAAGGTGAAATCTGCTAATGGCGATTATATTGGTTTGCGAGCTTTGCTTGATTCGGGATCGCAAGCAACTTTTATCACCGAATCAGCGGTACAACTTTTAAGGTTGAAGAAACATAGAACACTCTTTGATGTCCATGTTCCAGGACAAGTTAAAAATGGTTCCTGCCAAAATTTTGTTGAACTTAATCTGGGTTCCAAATATTCAGAATTTAGAACTCCGACACGAGATTACGTTTATAAAACCTTAACAGGGTTTTTGCCGAGTCGCGGGGTGTACCCAAGTAGATGGGCACACCTACAAGGTCTCAAATTATCAGACCCTGCCTTTAACCGATCCTACAGTATCGACTTGCTGTTGGGAAATGAAATATTTTGTGAGGCGGTTTTACCTGATAACATAAGAGGAGCAGAGTTAATTGCACCGCACCGATCGCCCAAAAAACTCAGTTTGGCTGGGTAGTATTAGGTAAAGCTTCCCTCGAAACACCACCCTCAATTCAGGTGTTCACCCAATTTTCCGATATAGACACACAATCAAGGAAATTTTGGGAAATTGAGGAATCACCATTCCCTAACTGAAGAAGAAAATGCTTGCGAGGAACATTTTTTACAAAATGTCAAGCGGATGCCAGGAGGGTATTTTGAAGTTGCACCCCCTTTCAAAGAAGGTCAGCGTTCAGCACCCATTTCAACCCAAAATAAATACTCTAAGTATGTTCTATAGGCAGGAAAACAGACTGCTTACCAACCCAACACTTTACAAGGACTACTATAAATGCATACGGGAATACTTACAACTCAACCAGATGGAGGAAGTGAACATCACCCAGGACACCACACTTAAATCGCCTTTCCATTATGTTGTGCCACATCAAACCGTCTTCAAGGAGGAAGCAGCGAGTGGTTTGCAGCGCTGCATTCAAGACTGCGGATGGCAGTTCCTTAAGCGATCATCTGATGACGGGACCTAAAACACAGACGGATTTTATATCAATTGTTTTAAGATGGAGAACAAACAAAATTACCTTTACAGCAGACATCGAGATACAGCCAGATCCTGATTCATCCAGAGGATGCATACTACAAACTCCTATATTTCCGAGAGGATCCAACAACTCCAGTCAAACTTTTCAAAGTAAAGGTCTTAATGTTTGGCACATCTCCTCCTCCATATCTGGCGAACGGTACGCTGAAGAAGCTCGCTGATGACGAAAAGATCACATATCCACTAGCACCTCAAATGATACGGAAAGTTATGTACATTGATGATCTCTTGTCTGGTGCAAATTCCATCCAAGCAGCTATTAAGAAAAATTTTAACAAATTTCGAACCTACTTCTTTCAGCTGGCTCACAAACTCTTTACGTATTTTGGCTTATGTGAAAAGATTCACCAACAACACTCGGAAAACAGAAAACTTAAGGTTAAAATCAATTTTGAATGGTACAACAGGAAATGTTTCCTGATCTCTTCAATGAGTTGCGTAAAAATAAGTCAGTCAAGGTGAACAAAATTCTTAGTCTTTTTATTGATGGAGAACAAATCATAAGAATAGTAGGCAGATTAAAGAATTCTGCTCTGACTTATGACCAAACCAGACCACCACTTCACCAGACTCATCGTCGACAATGTACATGAGCAAACGCTTGATGGTGGCCTACAACAAATGACCGCTTACCTGCGACATAAATTTTGGATCTTTAATGCAAAGAGAATGATGAAAAAGCACATCTACCAATGCACCTGTTGGAGTGTGTAGGGTATATCTATTTTCTATGAAAAGTGTGGGGTAAAATGAAATTGCGGATTTTAATAAAACACGTCCTTTCTTGTTGAAGAATCACAGCAAAAAGAATCTTTATTCTTGCTCCGGAAATTAGTTCCATCTTTAATTACAATACTAAGTGTCATACAATAGAAATCAGAACTTAACGTTACGTTTACTAGTTTACATTTCATGTAGATTAAGTTCAATTTACATTGTTTATCTTAATTTTAAATAAAGATTGTAATTTCAAGTAAAGTAATTAATTTCTAGTTTTAACAAGCCAAAGATAGTAATTGCACTTATAAAAGTATATTGTACTTCCGAACATCCTCCCGCCCGGTGGACGATTTTCATCAGCAAGTGTTCTCGATCATGATCATGACCTTACTGTACCCAATTGCAGTTGGAGCATGTCGTACTTCTTCTGGCATAAGAGTTGTGTGTTGTGTGAGTGCGAGTGTGTTGATTATCTGCATGTAAATTAGACAAAATAGTGTAAGTTAAGAATTTGAAACATCATATGTAGGTGACAAGGATGACGATATAACAAACGAGCAACAAAGGGAGATGAAATATGTGTAATATGCCTAGTGCAATAGTTTGTTTTGATCATTGACCAAAACTAGGTCAGTTTGTGTCGGTCTTTGGTTGTTTTTTTTTTTTAGTTTATTTCGTTAATTGTGAATCAAAAGGTAAGTGTTATTTATTTAGTTAAGTGTTATTTCGCAAAATTCGAGTTCGTTTGAGTTGTGAACACCGGCGCGAATACACAATCGTATATATGTACGCGCGTGTGTATATATTGATGTACATCGTCTGTTTTTGATTTCGCGGAAGTGATATTCGAGTGCTAGTGCAAAAATAATAAAAGAAAAAATAAATTGGAAATGCAAAAAGAACTTCATTCAATTTATTTTCCCAACAAATTGCATACAATTTGTGGTGTTACGAGTATTTGTGCGGTAACTGTTCTCCGCGTACGCATTTTTTGATTGACGAAATTTTCGCGAACATTTTGTTGTTGCAATGATGGCCCAATTAGCTGTCAAGTGTTGTGTTGTTTCAAATGCCGTCGGGGTTTTGATTCTCCAATTCCCGTCGGCATTTTGGAATTTTGGAACTTCGCAGCGTTGTCTGGAATGAATGATTTTGTGTGGTTTAGAGTGGACTGTATGTGTATTGTGCTGTGAAGGAATGAAGCTTCGTTGTATGTTGTGTATGTTTATTTAGTGTTGACTGAGAAATGTTAGTGAGTGATTGAGAAAAAAAAAAGAGGAAACGGGGTAAAATGTTTTTGTGTTGTGTTGTGTTGTGTATAAATGAATGAAAAATTTTATATGTTTATCGTTATTTTAGTGTGAAATCTTTGTTTTGTGTTGTTTGATCATTTTGTATTTCTTTAGTGTTGCTTAGTAGACAACAGATTTTTCCAATTACTAGTTTAAGTTCTCCGGACTTTGTTTTCAAATTGACCACTCGAATTAGTCCGTCGGTTTCGGAATGTGTAGCTATGATTCGTCCGAGTCGCCATTGCAACGGTGGTAGTCTCTCATCTTTAGTGCGAACTAAGTTTCCGCATTTTGGGCCCGGCTCTCGTTTCATCCAATTTGGGCGCTGTTGCATTCTAGACAAGTATTCCGTACTCCACTTGCGCCAGAAATAGTTGGTCATTGAGGTAAGGTAACTTACCCTTTCCAAGGCAGTGTCTTCTTGAGGAATTGCGACATTTCCCTCGCCGATTAAAAAATGTGCTGGTGTCAGCGTTTCCAAGTCTTCGATGTCGTCCGACATTGGCCACAAAGGTCTGGAATTGAGGCGGGCTTCAACCTGAGTAAGTAACGTTGACAGTTCTTCAAATGTCAAAGATTCTGCTCCAACCGCTCTTCTGAGGTGATGCTTTACCGATTTCACCCCTGCCTCCCAGAGTACTCCGAAATTAGGAGTAGCAGGGGGAATAAAATTCCACTTTGTGTGCAGCTGAGTCGGTTGTTCATTAACCGAACCCCAGTCAACTTTCGCCTTTTGCAGCATCCACCCTAACTCCATTTCCGCCGCTACAAAATTAGTGCCACGATCACTGTACAGTTCTGCGCATATTCCTCGGCGAGTTATAAATCTTTTGAAATCCGCTAAAAAGGCCTGTGTCGTAAGGTCTGACACGACCCCCAAATGCACTGCCTTAACTGCTAGGCAAATGAATATTGAAAAATATCCCTTTAACATTTTTGCTCCTCGTCCTTTCCAGGTTTTGTTGTCAAAGGGTCCTGCAAAGTCTACACCCGATCTGGAGAAAGGCCTTGCCATGCGAACCCTTGGCTCAGGTAAGTTTCCCGTGAGTTGTTGCATTGACATTGCTTTGTGACGGAAACAAGTGATACACTCATGCACCGTCTTCTTCACCTTTCTCCTTAAAGAAAAAAATCCAAAACGCTGTGCGGATGTACGCCATCATTAGAGAAACACCACCATGGATTGTGTTTTTGTGTGTATCTCTTATGATAAGGTGTGTCAGATGGTGATCTGGTGCCAAAATAGATGGATGTCTCTGTTCGTCGTCTAAGTTTGAGTTCTGCAATCTTCCTCCAACGCGTAAAATGTCGTCAGCACCTATAAAGGGATTCAAATTCAAAGTACGTTTGGGATATATGTACCTTTTTTGCAACATCCATTTCAGGGAACATTTGTTTTTGTAAGGTTTTTATCAACAATTTCAAAGCCTTGTCAATTTCGTTGACCTTCAATGAACCTTTGTATCTTGTTTCAGTTTTTGCCCGGGAGTTAAACACGAAACGAATGCAATAGGCTAGAATGTGACGAAGCCTTATAAACGACGATTGCCTAAGCATAAGATTGATGACCTCATTGTCTTCATCGTGTTGTTGCGTGACATGGAAAATGTTAGTCGTGTTCTCCTTTCATTGCTCCTTTTGGGTTGAATGGGAATCTCAAAGTTCCAATTCTCTAGTAGGAAACTTGGGGCCTTCCACTATAACCCGTTTTGTTTAATTGCCGAGGCAAAGTCAGCTGGGTTGTGTTGGGTCGGAATGTGTTTCCAATGGCTGCAGTTTGTTAGGCGTTGAATTTACGCTACACGGTTGGCAACGAAGGTTTTCCATCGGTTAGGCGGCGATGTGATCCAACCAAGAGCAATTGTCGAGTCTATACACTCGTGTATCTCCAGATTCGTCAGGTCCAGTGCTTTCTTGGTATAATCAAGTAAAGGGGCAAGAATAACCGCTCCACAAAGCTCAAGTCTGGGTAAGCAAACGGTTTTTAGTGGCGCGATTCTCGTTTTGGCGGGAATCAAGTACTGATGGACGTTACCTCCTTCATCTTCCACACGCAAATAGACTGTCACAAAACCCAAGTAGTTGCAACTTCATTATGCCTTGGTTGTACATGTATCCAGCGCGGAATCCTTATTTGTTGGATCTGAGGAAGATGTTGCTGAATGGTACGCCATCGATCTACCAGCTCTTGAGGTATGGGTTCATCCCACGTCACTCCTCGACACCATAACTCCTGCATCATAATTTTTGCTTTGATCAGACACGGAGCAATCCAACCCAAAGGATCAAATAGTTTCGCGATTGATGATAGCATGCTTCTCTTTGTTACGACTCTATCATCTGAAAGAGAAATTTTAAAAGAAAATTCATCTTTTTTTGGCAACCAAAACATTCCTAGTGTTCTGAATTCATCAACCAATTCGGCGGGCAATGTAAAACTGAGCTCTCGGTGCTCCGCAGGAATATGACGAAGGATATCTTACGAGTTACTCGTCCATTTCCTGAGATGGAAACCTGCTGATTGTAGAAGACTCCTAACTTCATTTCTCTTTAGCACTGAATCGGCAGCTGATAGGATATCGTCAACGTACATCTCTTGGCAAACAGCCAGAGGAAAACGTTGAGCCTCGTCCGCAGCCGCCTGATGCAGCGTTCGAATGGCTAAAAATCCTTCATTTTTCCTTGGGATGGTTGCACCAAAATATCAGCTGGTAATTTGAATCGATGAGTGGGACCCGAATTTTCCGGTACATCTTTTGAACGTCCGCTGTAAATATAAATTTATATACTCGCCATTTTAGCATTAGTTTAAAAAGTTCGCTCTGAATTTTAGGTCCAGTCATAAAATGGGAATTTAATGATGATCCGTCTGAACATTTTGCTGCTGCATCGAAAACAACACGAAGTTTGGTAGTTGTGCTTGACTCTTTGAATACCGCATGGTAAGGGATGAAGAAATGGTGTGGTGTATCCAGTACGGGATTCTGCTCCTCAACTTCAGTCATTTGACCAAGCTCCTTATTTCCGTTTAGACACTTGGAATACTCCTTGTGCAGTGCGGGGTGTTGCAGAAATCGGTTCTCCAGTTGACGAAACCTACGCAAGGCACCTAACTTCGAAGCACCAAAACCAGGTTTACATCCGTATTTAAATGGCAACGATACGTCATATCGTCCATCATCCAATCTTATTGTTGTCGTGCGATAGTGCTGTTCACAAGCCCTGTGTTCGTCCGTTTCCTTGAAGTTGAAAGGCGAGTCTTCTAATTCCCAGAACCTTCGCAATTGAGTGTCAATGTCACAAACCTGTAGAAAACTGCTTTCGCTACAAGCCCAAGCTTGTGCAACAGCAAATGGGAAATCTATCAACTCCAAGGGTAACCATATCGAGTCCATTTATGCATACAGGTGTTGACTATGCTGAACCCATGGAAGTAAAAGACTGGAAGGAAAGGAAACGTAACAGACGTGACTACCCAGGCCTTCCTTGCGGCATTCTGACGATTCACAGCACTACGCGGAATTTGTTCCAACCTGTATAGCGACTGCGGTAGTATGTAATTCCAAAGGAGCCAATACAGAGCTACAGAAAATGTTCAAGACTGCCTAGCACAACTATGTACAATGAGATCGCCGATGCAATTACCAAATTACGAACTAAATGAAATTTCAATCCTGCTTCTTCTCCTCACTTCGGGGAACTGTGGAAAGCGGGATAGAAATCTGTCAAATTCCATTTGAAACGAGTTGCCCGGAACGATGAGTTAACCTTCGAGGAGCTCAGCATGCTTCTATCTCAAATAGAAGCGTGTCTATCTCAAATAGAAGCATGTCTCAACTCGAAACTCTTTTGCCGTTAACCGACAACTTCGACGACTTTACCACACTTACACCAGCGCACTTTTTGATTGGGACTTCATGCAACGTTGTACCAGAAGCAGATCTAGCAAGAACAAAATCGGATACATCGACCGATGGAAAAGATTACAAACCTCACTACAATCGTTTTGGAAGCAATGGAGCCGTGAGTATTTAACTCGTCTTCAAAATCGCCCAAAGTGGTTGAAAACGGAGAAGCAACCCAATGTTGGAGACTAAGTCCTGCTAAAGGACGAACAGCTTCCACCACCGAAATGGCTTTTAGCTCGTATTACGGAGACTTATCCAGGAGCTGATCAACTAATCCGAGTAGTGAAGCTAAAAACTGAAACCGGAGAATTCAGAAAGCCAATAACGAAACAAAAAAAAAATGGACGCAACACGAAAAACCGATACAAGATAATACTTAAACTAAAAAACAAATCACATAAAAAAATAATAAATAAATAGAAAAAAAATCTGATATGTATATTCAAAATATATACCTAAATAATCAGACGAATCTTACACACTTACAGTCCACTTTAATAAAAAAAGATAATTTACCAGTTGTAGACGCCCACCAACTGTTGCTAAATGTATGAACATATGTATCTTATTCCTTGGTCCACGAAATTAATTGTCAAGGCCCCAAATTTCAACAACTCTAATGAGTTTCCTTTGCTGCTTTCACTGCCAGCTGAAAATATTTAAGAAAACGAAGCTTGTTAAATAAGGAACAAGATTCAAAATCCAAAGACAAATATCTCAATCAACATCACAACAGAACATAACAAGTCATGCAACAAATCTCACAGTTGAACTCATGTCCACACATCAGAAATCCATTGCATCAATATCACCAAATTAACGAAATCCACAACAAAACAATAGCCCATAAATAATTAAGCATTCAAATTTCTGCATCTCAAATAATAACAAAAATACCCACTTACACATCCGTTAATTCACAACTTAAATCATCATTTCATTTGAAGTCAAAACCTTAAAATAATAAACATAAACAAATAATTAATTCCCAATCTCATGCAATTTTCTCTTTTCTGACATTTCATTCACCCATACACGCAATAGAATTAAACTCTTCAACAAAATAGACAAATATACATTCATTCCACCTAGAATCCACAAGTTTCACGCAGTTCACACTAAATTGTACTCAACACAAATTCAATCACATACCTGTGCACACATTATATACATTATATATATCATATCATTTATCACAAAGTTTCATTTAAATTTGTCATGAATCTTCACATTGATTCACATCACTTTCTCAACATAGCAAGCACAAATCTAGGAAATCAAAACAAAAAAACAACAAAATAGAATTCGACACAATTAAAACAACACATCGGTTAAATGCGTAACTAAACAACACAAACATACATACACACTCCTATGCTCAACACAAAATGCCATTCAATAAAAATTAAAATGTACATTGAAATTTAACATACTCGTATGAACTATCAAATAATTATAACTACTCGTACTTATTATAAAAAAAACTCACCTCAGGATGACTATCCTGATCCAAAATGAAGTACTCGTACATATTGTATTACAATATATTAATCGATAAATAATTCCATACTACACTTTAAAAAACTTTACAAATCGCCGGCTGCGATTTTCAAATACCTACTACCTGAATAAGGAAAAACAAAAGTGAGCGTGTGAGCCCATGACGGAGTAAGAGAACGACAAGAACAACATTGCGCAAAATCAGAGATTCCTCCCCAGATTCTGCGTCCGCATATAAGGATGCTACTTTCACTTTGTGTCATTTGTGTTGTCCCTTTTTTGCAAATAATATTAATAATTGAATTCTCTTTCCAGGTAACAATACATACGGTCATTGAAGTAGCAAAGTACCGAACCACAGGGTGTTCATATATCATTCAAGGAAGAACGAGTTAGTTGCGAACATACAACTACATTAGGTGCGGTAAATTCGCCGGTCCTATTCAACATTTACACAAGTGATCCGATAGGTTCACTTCACCATGCCATAGCGTAGGCAGACGATTTAATCGCGTACAGATCAGGTCCTAAGATTGAGGTCATTAATTTGCAACGTGACTTCGAAAAAATTAAGCGACATTGCGACGGCTGGAAGCTGAGAATCAACTTTCAGAAGTTGGAAACCATTCTGTTTAGGACGTTTTTGTCTGGGGCCTCTAGAAAGAATTGGCGAAAGTTCTCTATCGTCGGACAACATGGACAGCCACTTGCTTGTCGAAATGTAGTCAGATACCTTGGGATCTGGTTAGATCAATATCTATATTTTAACAAACATATAGATGTTGCTCTGGCCAGAGCCAGAGGTGCTTTTGGCCTTACAGAGAGACTGTTTTATAACAGCCAACTCGATGCGAGGGTGAAGGTGATCTGCTACATGGCCCTTATCAGTCCCATGCTTGTATTTGGATGTCCCGTGTGGTTCAACGTGAGAGCAAGTTTATTGGAAAAGATTCGGGTGTTTGAGAGGGCTTGCCTTAGGGCTTGTCTTCGCTTATACAGAACACCAGAGTCTGAGTACATAAAATTCTATCCTAATGAGGTCTTATACAATAGGGCGAACCTGATAAGAGTGGACAATTTCGTCCTTAAGTTGACTCGAAGGCACATTGCAACAGCAATGACCTCATCGAACAACCTGATCTCCGGGGCTTACTACCCCAATTATATGTATCATGAGAGAGCTCGCCTTGACGGCTTTATTCCTCCAGAAGCGTTCCTCTATCTAGGTAGTAAAGGTCTGATCCAGGACAGATTGGCGGTGCCGCTAATCTTCCACGTCGCTCGAACAGCTGCGGACAGGCGACTCAACTACGACAGAGACGTCGCACACGTCAGTGCGGAGCGTCTCCGGTTCAGTAGGGGGGTAGGGAGTCGCGACATGAGGGATGTTGCTCGGCAGCACCAACAATTTTGGTGGCTTGTTGAAGAAGAGGATGCGTCGTCGTCGAATTCCTCCAGCAATAGATAGGTTCATTCGAAGCAAAGTGGGTCAGCCTAAATTTTTTTGTTTTAGGTTGGCCGGCTTACATAGTTTTAGGTAGAATTAAATTAGATTTAAGAGACAAAAAAAAAAAAAAATATATATATATATATGTATGTACATATATATAATGTATTGTATATACATTATATATGTATATATTATGTATTAGATGTAAACAGACCTGTAAAGTACTTCAGTATTTCAGGACTTCAGTCCTCTCAAGTACAAGTATTAGGTACTAGTACTTTTACTTCAGTACCTTGGTACTGGTACTTGAAAAAAAGCAAGTACAAGTATTTTTCAAGTGCTTGTGTACAAGTACCAAATATCAGGTAATTAAGTACCAAAGTACTTGAGCAGTACTTCAAGTACTTGACCAGTACTTCAAGTACTTGACCAGTACTTTCAAGTACTTCCTAGCATATTGAGTAAGATTTGTTACTACGTCAATTGTAAAGGAAAATTATTATGTATTTCATCAGGAGAAAGTGTTTCTTTTAGCAGCAGACTCGAAACTGTAAGTCCAGTTATTGTTTTAGCAATCATAAGCGAGCGGACTGCTGAAAATTAATGTATTCGAAATTTTAAAACCCTTGAGCGGCGGAGTGAAGGAAAGATTACCAAATTTCTGATTCCAAACAATTTTTCTGGTGATTCATTAATTTCTAGCCATTTATGTATGTATAAATGCATTTATTTACTATTTATTCTACCTGAAGAAAATGATGCCATCATTGCAGCTGTTTTATGTCCAAAGATTAAGACTAAATGGTTTAATGTATTTAGCGATATATCTCATCATCGTATCATCGATGACATTCATGCATTAGTACGGAGTAAATCTATCAAGGTAAATGGAAGTTTAGAAGGCGTTGAGGAAATTTATACTGAAAGTTCGGCTGGCGGTGTTCCCCACAAAAAAGAAGATTTTTATGATTTTGATGACGGTTAGTGTTTGTGTGAATTAGAATAGTATTGAGGTCAATCCTTGTCAGATGATCAAACTTTGGAATGTGGTAGGTCACATACGAAAAAAAAAAACAAATAGAACGGGGGTATATTTCCCTTAAGATTTGTTAAAACATCCAGTTCTGAAAAAATTGTCTATGAAGATAAATAGGCCACTGATTTCTTCAGGGCCTATAGAAAGACTTTTTTCATTCGCTGGTCTGGTTAATTCTCCAAGACGTCATGCCCTTACTGACCAACACTTTCAGAATTTAGTTTTGTTAAAAGCTAACTCGGCCTTTCTAAAAAGTATAAACCAAAAATAATTTATAAAGAAAAATTTGAAACAATTAAAAGTTGGACAAAATGTTTTGTCCTGAATTCGTCAAAAAATGTTAACATTTCTATTTATAAAAATTGTGTAAGACCAAAATAAAGTACTTTACATTGAAGAGCTGAACAAGTACTTGAAAGTACTGGTCAAGTACTTGTAAGTACTGGTCAACTACTTGGAAGTACTGGTCAAGTACTTAGAAGTACTCCTCAAGTACTTTTGAACTTAAGTACGCGATACTTGGTACTTGTACACAAGTATTTGAAAAATACTGGTACTTACCTTTTTTCAAGTACCAGTACCAACGTACTGAAGTACAAGTACAAGTCCCGGTACTGGTACTGGTACTGGTACTTGAAAGTTTACAACTCTGGATGTAAGTAGGTTAAGTAGATTAAGATTTATTCTTAGGTAGTTTGTAAGTTTTAGTTTTAAGTTTTATAATAAGTTAAAAAAAAAATAAGTCATGTTACTAAGTTTTTCTTAAAAAATGTTTTCTTAGTTTTAATTATAATGAATAGGAATAGTATAGACATGTAATGTAAGATACGTCGAAGACATAATTTAAGTATTAGGTTTAACTTAGAGTGCCCGCATGGGGCCATTAAGTTAGAATAAGATAATTTTAAGCTAATTTTTAGCATTTTTTTTTTGTATAGCATTTAAGTGTAAATTAAGTAATATAAATAAAAATGCATAAAAATTGAACTGAACTGAACTGAACTGAACATATAACTACGTTGCAGCAGTTTCACATTATTATTAATATGATTATTATATTATTTAAATTTAAAATGATAAACTGAGCAAATACTCGACATGTAGACAAACAAGAGCGTGTACTAAAAATGTTCAAGTAAAGACAAATTATTGGAACATATGAAAAATTATATCATGCAATAAATAGGAAAATATTCAGGAAAAAAAAAACTCAATTTTATTTCGTTGAAAATGGCGGTTGTTTTATTTTACCCAGTATATACTGTATTTCACAATAGACAGCATTTTTCACACAGTTTTTAAAGCAAAATTTAACTTTTACCGAATTAACGGCTTAAACAGATTATTTGGAGTTTTTGCGATATAATTTACCAGAACTATTAGAGGACATTCTACTGATTCAACTACTCGTAGCTTCATCATATTTCCAACAGGATGGTACTCCAAACCACTATGGTCGTGAGGCTAAGAATGGGCTAGAAGAAGAGTACGGCAACCGTTGGATAGGAAGAAACGGACAAGTTCACTGGCTTGCAGGCCTCTTGACCTTATATTATTGGATTTTTTTTGAAAGGGGAAGAAAGAAAGAACTTGTTTATTCAATCGAAATAGAACTTTAATTGAATTGGAAGTGTGTATTCTCGAAGCGTCAACAAAAGTGAAGCAACAGGTAGTATACATAAAAGTCGCATTGAAATCCAAAAACGGGCTCTAGCATGCATACAAACCCAATAAGGACACTTTGAGCACCTGCTATAACTGTTTTAGGACACACATAAAACAAAAATTAGCTAAGACCACATAAAATACTTTTTTATTCATAGCTTTGGAGCTTAAAGCAAAAACACTCTTTTTTTTCATCTGATGCAGGTTTTCGCAAGCATCGCAAAATCTCTGGACTTTTGTGCAAACTTGATGAACATTTTTTTTTATTATTATTACTTTCATAAACAGTTATGTTAATTAGGCATTTTCTGGAGAAAAGTGTCCTCAAAGTCAAAAATTAGCATGGACAATGAAAATGGAACAGGTTTTGAAATTGAATATCTGAAGACTCAAACAAGGTATCAACTTTATTTAAAAGCCATTATAAAGGCTTTTATTTCTTCTAAAATCAAAAACCTTCAAGAAGTTTCTGCCATTAGTACTAACAGAGCAATTTGCGTTAACATGGGTAAGGATACACCAAAGCAAGCCTTTTCTTAAATCCTCGACAAATGCTGTCAACATAGGAGATAGAACCTTACTGTAGAACGATGTTTTTCATAGAATATACCCAGGAATCATTTATCAAATTATCGTTGACGGATTAGGGGACACCCTGTATATATGCTACAATACATATACAACGTCTTGTATGACGTATTTATTCATAACATGTGTTCACGTAAAAAATAATTTTTTTTTTTATCCTTAACAGATCTTACAGTGCTCGATGCTTCTTATGCTTACCTTCCAACAGTGGTATTAATAAAAATCTTCCACTATTTGGATTTTTACGGCATCCAGGCAGCAAGGTTATGTTGCAAACAATTGTTTTATATTAGCAATTATCCTGAATTTGCGTCAAAAATTACTTTTAAAATAACAGAAGTGTATGGGACAGCGAACATCCTGCCGCCAAGGTCATCTCTGCCAGTAAAATGGAAAATTTATATTTTGAAGACATTGAATTTGGTGATGTTGATGAACTCTTTGGACAGATCGGGGTTAACCTCAAGGCGCTTACCTTGAATTCAGTGCATATGCCACGAGACCATCTGCTGACGATTACATATTTCACCAATCCTCAGACCTTAAAAGTGGGTGGTTTTGAAAATGACGTCGACTATTTTTCATTCGGTGATCCACCTCGGCTGAAGGAGCTCGAATTGGCATGAAATTATTCACGTGTTGACGAATACCTCTTAGGTTGCTCTTTGCGTGCAGATCTATTGGAGAAGTTATCTTTGGAATCCAACAAAAACTTAGAAGTTGAATTTTTGAAAATATTGTATAAGCATGCGGGAACATTAAAAATTCTTGATTTGCTTTACTATGATCGCTATAGTAGCAATCTTGATATTATTCAATGGAAAAGAATAGCTAGTAAACTAAGTCTTAAAGAGCTCAGTCTTTCAGCTGCGATGGTAAAAAATCAAAAATCATTGCGTTCGTTGCATCTCAATATAACAAATTATGTGAATGATGAAAATTTAACTTTAATTGCTCACAAACTTCCCCTGCTAGGAAGACTTTTTCCAGTCGGGTGTGAGAATGTAACAGACATTGGAGTGGGGCAACATTCATCAGCATGAATGACTTCCCGTCGCTGTCGAAGACACGTCATCAGCAAGCACCATGACAGCATTCACGAGTTCCACAACGTGAAGTGCAATACAGCCACATGTTCATCCCACAAAGCTCTTCATCTGCGGAAAACTCCCTGTTCTCCCAAGAGGAAATTTCATCTCTTACAATGGAAATGATCTCTAAACTTGGAGAATGCAAATCTAAATTTCAGCAATTTGATGTAATGGCACAGCTTGCATGTAAATATTTATTTTCCAATGTCAAGTAATACACTAAATAAGATTAAGCTTTTGTGTTGGAATGCAAGAGGTATTCGTAAAAAATGCACTGAATTTTTCAACTTTGTCTTTAATCTTAATGTTGATATATGTTTGTTAGGTGAAACTAGGCTCAGTAACAGAGTAAAGTTTTCTTGTCGCGAGTACAAATATGAGTGTTATAGACTTGATCGATATTGATCACTCCATACTTCCCAGGGTAATTACAACAGTCATTTAGAATATAGGCATTAAAATAATACTTGAAAATAACTTCAAATTAATGGTTTTCTCTTCCCGGAGGTTCATCTGATGCTTACTGATTTAAACTGTAGACATCGCAATTGGGGCTGTCAAAAGGCTAACTCGTGGGGTATCGTCTTAGAAAATTTGTTGACATCACACTTTGAACTTGTGTACTCACCTAGTTCTATTTATATACCCTCTGCAGAAAGATGTACTTCTTCTACTCTTGACTTCTTTCTCTCTAACATTCCTAGAATCCTAAGTCCACTTGTCGTCATGAACGCTTTAAGTTCTGACCATCTCCCAGTCATCTGTGATATTATTTCTAGTCCCAAAACTCTTAGTGTGCAATACCTAGACTTTAATAAAGCAAATTGGGATGTATTTCGATATAGCCTCTCTAATGCTCTTAACAACTGTCCTATCAACTTGGAATCGTCAATCAGTCGCAGAAATATCAACGAATCAGTCAATTTCTTGGAGGCCAAAGTCAAAGGTAACATTTTAGTTGTAGTTCCAACGAAGTCCCTTTGCCAAAAATCTGTCATCCTTCCACGATCTATACTAAGTTTAATAAAAACTAGAAACTTTTATAGAAGGAAATGGCAGATTGGTTGGTTTATGATTTCATAGAAATGAAATTACAGAATTTAGAAACAGCAGTTGGAATAGAAAATTTAGTTCACTCGATGCCAATTGTAAACCCTTCTGGAATATCAATAAAATAATACGGAAAAAACATAACCCTATCTCCAGTTTGGTAGATAACGGTCTATTGATTATTGACGGTGCGGTAAAATCTGAGCTTCTTGCCGACGTCTTCCTAAAAAATCACATAGTAAGTCGAAATATTACCTCTGGAAAGCAATCTGTGGTTAATAGTGAGATCTCATCATTTAACGGACTAAGTCCAACATTCCCTTCCGACGAGCTTATTAGCGTAGATGATATTGAGTTTCTCATTTCCAATTTGAAGCTCAAGAAATGTCCCAGCTTCGATTGCATAAATAACTTAACCTTTAAAAATCTTCCCCTTTGTGCAATAAAATTTCTTCAATCCATTTATAGTCCTTGTTTTAAATTAAGTTATTTTCCCTTAAACTGGAAAGAAAGCCAAAGTATTTCCCTTGCTCTAGCCCGCAAAAAACCCACGCAATTCTAACAGCTATAGACCTATTAGCTTACTCTTTTCTGAAAACTAGCAATATTGTACCCGAAGTGCGATTTGGTTTCCGTGAACGTCATAGTACTTCTCATCAGGTATTAAGAAATTTCAGGGAAGTAAAACAAAGCTTTGAAGGGAAAAAAGCTACTGGTCTTGTATTACTAGACTTAGAAGAAATTTTTGACTCTGTTTGGCATTACGGTCTAACTTTATTAACTTTGGTTGTCCTGTGTACCTTACAAAAATCATACTAAATTTTTTAAGCGATCGAACTTTTTCAGTTCCATTGACCGGTTCAGTCTCTTCCCCTAAAGTTGTGCCAGTTGGTGTTCCCCAAGGATCAGTTCTGGCACTAACTCTATTTAATATATTTACATCTGACTTTCCTGTCATTCCCAACTGCCACGTTGCTTTGTATGCTGATGCCTTAGCTTTATATGCGTCATATACAAATGCATCAGTCATTGCAAATTATTTGCAAAATGGCCTCTATATAATATATGAATATTTTAAACATTGGAAATTAAAAATCAATGCGGATATATGTCAACCAATCTTTCTTACAAGAAAAAGATCACCTTGGCATTTTCCTCATAATACCTTAAAAATTAATAACTACGATATATTGTACCATGGGCTAGTTCCATCAAGTACCTCGGGGTTTACTTGGACCAGAAACTAACTTTTGGTATACATATCAGAAATATTTTAAATAAGTTAATCATCGCCACAAAAATGCTGTATACATTGATCAATCGGAAATCGATGCTGAATCATAAAAACAAAATGATAATGTTTAAGGTGATCTTTCAAGCTTTGATTACTTATGGATCTCCTGTGTGGGGTAACTGTGCCAAAACACACATAAAAAAACTGCAAATAGCACAGAACAAAATTTTGAAATTGATGTTGAATTTACCCTGGGACTTTTCAACAATGATAATACACGAAAAAGCTGGCGTTATTAAAGTTGCCAGAAGAATCGAAATTCTAAACGAGAAGTTTTTCACGAAATGTCTACTCGTCGAAAGTACACTAGTTACTGAGCTTGCACCACTCTAACTTGTTTATTTTTTTTGTCATCGCTTATCTGACACATTAATTAATTTTGTTTGTCTATTTGGTAATCTACTTATTTACTCATTTTTCAAATTTGTATTCATTTATTAAGTTATTATTTTGCATATGTATTTGTTTATTCGAATTCATTATTTATTGTCCTTACTTGTTAGTTATTTTATACCTATCCGTTTATTAATTTAAACAAACCTCAACTTACTTAATTAATTATTATTTATTATTTATTTTATTTATTTTTCCTGTGATAATATGGTTTCTGAAATTTAAAAATTTCATATATTTTGGTCCATTACATGAGGGTTTTTTCCTATAGTTTTTCTTCCAAACATATTTGTTAATAGATAAAGCATTTAAAAATCAACTGTGTCTTTCAGTAGTAAGATTTTAATAATCATATCTCTGTCCAAGCTGTGCATATTCAATAGAAAATGAATGTAAATGTTTAACTATGAAAATAAAATAAATATCTATCTATCTATCTATCTATAAAGGATATTGATAGTAACTATGGCTAACAATAATGTAATTCTTAAAACCGCAGGTAGCGGAGTGCATTTTCTGGTGCGAATTCGGGAGGTATTAATTTAAGTAACACATGCATTAGTGGTGCTCCAAAAATGGCATCTACTGCTAATACCTATATTAACCTACATCAACTTGATTCGGTAAACCAAGTCTGAACTTTTACTTCACAGCTGAGCTTAGTAACGTCCGTGTTTGTGTTTTTTGTGTTTGCCTTTCTTTATAATGACTCTGGAACCCAGAGTGGATATTGCCAATATACGCGGGCTAAAGAGTAATCACTTTTCTGCGCACGTCCACGTCTGCAAATATGTGGTCGAGTATGGTGGGCTATATCGCTATTTACGAGCGTAGTGATATAGCTTACCATACTCCACCACAATGTAGTCCCTGTTCCAATGCCGAACTCAATTTCATGTGGTTAAAATTCCATCTCCGTAAGCAAATTCTCCACTACTGCTTTATTTACAGAAGCCCCAAACTGGACAGCAATTCGACTTATAATGAGTTTGATGCGCTGTCTGACTCCATTCAAAGAACTGTATCCCTGTATCCTCGTACTGAAATCGTTATTACGGGCGATTTCAATATACACAATTCTGGGTGGCTTCGACATTCTGGACAAACAATACCCGAAGGACGGTGTGTTGAGATCTTCGCTGAGGAAAATAACTTAACCCAGCTTGTAAATGATCCCACAGTCATACCGCCAACACCCCGGAGTCGTTTCTAACTTCTCACCCTGATGAGTACATCGTTGATGTGCTCTTCCCTCTAGGTTCGTTGGGCCATTGTGTCATATCAGCTAATTTCTCGTACACCGACCACACAGTTAGAGAAAAGATTCCCAAAAGAACCGTATGGTAATACGAGAAAGCCAACTGGAGTGGTCTTAACAGCTTCTTTAGGAATTTTAACTGGTCGTTATTTTTCCTCGATAACGACGTGGATGCCGCTACTGATATGATCACAGACACCATTCTCTTTGGAATGAGAAACTTTATCCCTCATCAGATGAAGATTATCAAACCAAAAGAAAAGGCATGGTTCAAGTCGAGCTGTAAAGAGAGATTTTTTCCGCCCTTCAAGGCCAGTCCAATTGAGGAAAATCGAAAAAAGTTCAAACGAGACAGAAATGACTGCAACGCCTTTCTCAAACGTGTAAAATTTCAATACGACCAAAAACTGAGGCAAAAAATACTACAATGTCCCAAAGGTAGTACAAATTTTTGGTCGTTCGTCAAAAATATTAGAAATTCTATCTCATCCTCCATCCCAACGCTCATTTACAATGACATTCTAGCTGTCAGCTCTTTGGTCAAGGCCAATCTGCTGGCTGCGCACATTGCGGCCAGATCAACACTCCCAGACTGTGCTTTGTCTCCGCCTACGCTTGAGTAGGTCGAACCTTCAATGGGACAAATCCACTTTGGCACTCGTGTAGTAGCAAGAGTTTTTAAAGATCTTAACATTCACAAATCCGCTGGTCTAGATGGTATATCTCCCCTCCTTCTGAATAGGTGTTCCTCCTCGCTGGCAAAACCCCTGCGTAAGCTTTTTCATCAACCCTACTCTTTAGGACTCTTTCCGAGCAGATGAAAAACAGCATTTGTCCAGCCCGTCCCTAAGAAAAGCGAATCTTCCTCTCTCTCTTCCTACAGGCCCATTGCGCTTACGTCCCTTCTTTCCAGGGTCATGGAAACGCTGATAAACCGTCAGCTCATGAAATATCTCGAAACACGAAAACTTCTTAATGACCGGCAGTATGGTTTTCGTAGCAACAGGTCCACTGGTGATCTGACGCATGCCGTCTCACCGAAAAGTGGAACCAAAGCGTACATCAGTCAGGCGAAAGCAAGATAGTTGCACTTGATATTTCTAAGGCATTTCACAGAGTTTGGCATCAAGCTCTTTTGTCGAAAATGCGTGCTCTTGGGATTGCCGACTCTCTTCTTCATTGGATTAGAAATTACCTTTCGGAATGTTCAATTCAAGTCCTCTTGGATGGTTTCAAATCTAATATTCGCAAAATAAATGCTGGTGTGCCCCAGAGCTCCGTTCTGTCTACGACACTCGTTTTAATTTTCATCAACGTTCTCTTGTCTGCTACTTCTAATCCAATATATTCCTTTTCTGACGACGGTACTCTCTGCTTTTCATATTCGTTCCCGGACTCACGTCCCTGCTTTTCGGCTGTAGAACGGAAATGGCAGCGTATGTTAAGCTCATTAAATTCGGATATTAACAGCATAACTAATTGGGGAACCACTAACACAGTAGAGTTTAATGCTTCCAAAACACAATGCTGTCTGCTGTCGTTAAAATGAAATTTAAACACCAAGCCGTTGTCCGTGAATGGCACTTGCATTCGAAACAGATAAACTTTCCATTATCGGTATGTATACCAATGAAAACTTACGTTGGAATGATCACATATTCGGTGTCGTCAAAAATGCTGCGAAATGTCTAGGTTTCCTCAAGCGATGTAAGAAATATTTCACCCCTCTGATCTGGCCTCAATATATAAGGCGTTTATCCACCCGAAATTGGAGTACAATTCCCACATCTGGTCAGCTACGTCCAATACATCCCTGGACCTGCTAGATAGGATTCAAAACCGTGCGATAAAGCTCATAGGTGATACTGCAGGGTGCCTGACTCGAACTCCAACTTTTTAAAACGCTATCATTTTTTTATTTTTTGATAAATTTTATTGTGCCAAAGCAAAAAATTTTGGAAAATATGTACATAAATTTTCAAGTTGTATCAGTAGTATACAATATGTCCACCTTTGGCGCGAATAATGACCTTGAGACGGCCGAGGAAAGCATCGCACGCTGCACGCAAGTGGCTCTGCGGTATTTTGGCCCATGCCCGGCGAAGTGCTTCGCCTTTAAAATACCCTAGACAGAGAAATCCAACGGATTTGCATCCTGAGAATTTGCAATCCATTGTGTCGAAGAAATGAAGTGTGGAACATTGTTTTTTAACCAATCTTGGTTGACTCGCGTCTTGTGAGACGGTGCCGAGTCTTGTTGAAATGTCCACGGTCTCCGATCGAAATGGTTGTTTGCCCAAGGCTTCAATACTGACTCTAAGACAGTTTCACGGTATACGATCGCATTAATTTTGACGCCACGGTCCAAAAATACGAGCGGAGAGCGACCATTGGCGGTTATGGCGGCCCAGACCAGACACCATCGGTGCTGCCTGCTTTCTGGTGGCCATCCGAAGGTGTAAATTTTCGAAGGATCTCTCTGGCAAGTAAACTCGGTCATTTTGTTTGTTGACATATTGCTCGATACAAATGGCGACTCATCGGAAAACTCACCACTTTCGTGCAAGCGTAGCTCTTTCGACTCTAACTTTTTTCTGTTACGGTGTAAGATCGTGTGCTTTTTGGAACTTCAATGGCTTGAGCCCAAGCTCATTTTTCAGTATGTGCTGCATCCGTTCCAATGATATATTGAGCTCGCGAGCCATTTTTCTTCCACTTCGACGCGGATTTCGCTCAGTTCGAGCCTTCACTTTCCGAACCATTTCTGCCGATGTTGCTGTTTTTTTATGACCACCTCCATGGCGTTTTGCAACTGCTAGTATCACGGTAACGAGCTATAGGTCGAGACACAAATGATTTATTCACGTTGAGGTGCTGGAGGGCTCTAACGATAGCTACTAGTGGTGTTCCAGCCAAATATTAAGCAATCACACTATCACGTTCGAATTCCATCGCGGATAAAAAATTTTCAACACAAATGAGACAAATCGTTTAAAAGGCTTGTAAATAATAAAATTATCTGTCATGTGTCAAAATTTGAACTCACTGCCATGAACGGTTTGGAAATTATAGCAGTCTGAAGTCGGTTGCAGTTCGAGTCATTTAGGGTGTAGATACAAATATACATATATTGCTAAGCACATTATAAATAAAAATTAAAGGACTACGTAATTAATAATATATAAGAATTATATATTCATACAATTTTAGATCATATGACCTAAAAATATAAATTTGCTGTATACATAGATACAACTATACAAATATTATCTAGATTTAACCCATACAACCTAAGAGGACTGTCAAAGAACTTATCCTCTGCCCCAGAAACTACCGATTCAGGAGTTCCTCTCGAAACCACTTCCTACAATTCTGAAACAATGAACAATAATCAATTAGAGCAAAATCCTAACGTATTTACTAACCACATGGACATATTCAATGCATTAAGAATTCCGGATGCCGTAAAGGATCTTGCGAAATTCCGAAATTTGACAGCAACCACAGACTATTATATGAGTTCCTCAATAATGTGGAGGAAATCCTGCTGTTGAGCGTTAAAATTTTACCCAACTTAATTCATTGAAAATGTAAATAGATATTGTCAATAATATTCCTAACAATGTTTTAACACTGTAAGATCATTTTAATTTGTTTTTGTAATTTAATGTCACTTGTCAAAAGAGTTTTTTGGAGCAAAAACTGAATATACATTTTATAACGAAAGTGAATAGACATTTCTTTTCTTTACCCCTTTTTTAATTGGAATAGAGTGTGTATAAATAAGAACAGAACATTGGTCCTTTCGAACCGCATTGTGCAAAAAAATTAAAATTAAAATTAATATTAAAAAAGAAAAATAAATAAATAAAGACATTGCTTAGCGCAAAGTTCCCACTCAGCGAAAATACATATGTATATATATATATATATAGGTAATTATTTATAACTCATAATCCAGGTGAGTGAGTAGAGTAGTTGGCTATTCCTAAAATATAAAAAATTAAAATGAGCTACAAAGTTTTAAAGAATTTGTTGGGGCAAATTACCAAAGATGAAGCCAATTTCAAGAAAGCGAACAAGGAGGTCAAGGGGAATGGCCATTACCTTGAAGGTAGACTTTCCATTCTTGAATCCAACTCCAAAGCGAGCAGCGAGGCTAACATAACAGGTATCACGAATGCAACCACCGACGCTGAAAGTGAAAAAATTGAAGGCGTTTTTGACCAAATCAAGGAGTTGTATTTGATATACCGATCGTCTGTTTGAGAGGCCCTTGATAAGGTTCCCGGTTTTTCTGCTCCTTCTAATAGCTCGGCAATGGGATCTTCTGCAGGCAAAAAACATGAGCTTCGACTTCCCAAAATTAATTTACCTTCTTTTTCCGGTAGTTCGAAAACTGGCAATGATTTCACGATATTTTCCATTGCCTTGTCCATAGCGACCGCGCACTATCTGAAATAGAAAAGCTACATTATTTAAAATCAAGCATATCAGTATAATCTGAGCGGCTTTTACAGCATCTGAGCTTGGTTAATGGGAACTATAAAAAGGCATGGGGAGTACTTACCAGTAGGTATGACTACAAACGTGTTTTGGTTAACACGCAACTGAAGCTGTTCTTTGGACAACCTGTCGTCAATGCGAAAAGTCCGCCAATCTGAAAAACCTGCTGTCTTCTGCAAGTGCAGTATCACCCTGTTATTGAACAATAACCTTCAACAAGCTCAGCGCTCAATAATTTTTATACATAACACAACATCAATTCACAATTTCTTCTGGCAACCGCAATAGTGAAGGTAAAAGCAGCTTTGGGAAGCTTTATCCATCTACGAGCACTAATTGACAAAGGTTCGGAAGCAACTTTTATTACAGGAACAGCAGTTCAGCTGCTTAACCTTCGAAACAAAAGGACGTTTATTGAAGTATCAGGGCTGGGGAAGGTCAGCAGTGGAGCATGTCACAACTACTTTGACTTATCGTTCGGATCGTTATATTCAGGATATGAAGGACAAACCCGAGGCTTTGTTTTAAATCCCTGACTGGGCTTCTCCCGGCCCAAAAGATAGACTTCAATAAATGGAGGCATATAAACGGACTCACCTTAGCAAATCCGAGCTACCACTCTCCTGCAGCTGTATTCTTTTGGGTAGCGATGTCTATGCAGAATTGCTTTTACCCGAGATCGTAGGAGAGCGAAATTGTGTGGCACCGATAGCCCAGAAGACTCAATTGGGATGGATCTTGTTCGGCAGTTCCACCACAAAGTTGAGAGTCGTCTTTGATGCGGCTTTCAAAATATCTTTTGGCTCTTCCTTGAATGATCATCTGATGGTGGGACCGAAAATACAAAACAATGTTATAGACATAATTTTGCGTTGGAGGAAACACCGTTTCACGTTTACTGCAGATATGGAAAAGATGTACCGCCAAGTCAGGGTTAATCCTAAGGATTCTGACTATAAACTCATCTTCTGGAGAAACGGTGCCAAGTAGCAAGTGAGGACATATCGCTTGTAGACCGTCACGTATGGTGTTCAACATGTCAATATATATTTATACATAATAATGATTTAAATGTTAACAATTCAGTTTTATTTTATATGTATAACAGTAACGTAATAGAACATAACATTAACGTAAGAATTTGCCATATTAATAATTCTTGAGTTGTTGGCAATGATGGTAAATGACAGGGGGCATTGTTGATAGAACTATAAAATTGAATTTAAATTCGTAAAGTCAAATAATTTAAAACACTTTTGTTTAAAAGGTCCAGCAAAAGAGACGTGGTGCGACTGAAAATAAAGTTTTTTTTTTTAAACATTCAAGTTATCATTTTTTTTTATTCCTTTTCTTTTTATTTGTACTATGTACATACAGTATAAATAAAACATTGGTCCTTCTGAGCCTTTTGAACAGGCAATCTAGTAACATTTTTTTTTACTTAAAACTTCACAAAAAGTGTGTGGAAATAAAAAGTGCTAGAGATTAACAATTCAATTATAATTTTTTTTAACAATTTCATTTAGTGAAAATAACAGACAATCTGTTAAATTGAAATATTAACTTTGGATAGTGAGTTTTTTTATAATTAAGGTAAAGTGCCAAACGGTTTCGCGTCGCGAGGTTAAAACAGGTCGGTTTCGGTAATTTGTAACGGAAGCGGTTACTGCAGCAAACGGAAGTTTCCAAACAGGACATAAACTGCTATCCATCAAAGACGTTCTGCAACGGACCAGCCCAACGGGTCATTCGTCTGCTATTTGCCAACGGCGTTCTATAAGAACAAAAAGAAAATTTTGTAAGTGAAAAAAAAATAGATCTACCTGTTGCCTTAATTGGAATTTTTTTTCTTTCCTCGAATTTTGTTGGTTGTCTGGGGTCTGGAATATGGCTGAAATTGAGAAACACTTACTAGGCGTTCTTGCGCAATTGACGAGAGATGCTACTAATTTCAACAAGCGTAGTCCAAGTCAACGTACCAAAAATTATATATCTGGAAGAATCAAAATTTTAGAAGACAACTTTGATACAGCGAAGGATTTAAACACGAAATCGATTACTTCGTTGGAAGGGCCATCGTTGGAGGAAGCATCTAAGGCTTTCGACAGCATCCAGGAAATTTACTTGGAATACAGAACCGTGCTGATGGATGCGTTGGACAAATACGCGATTACACCAGTGATGGCACCTGGTCCAGAGTCTGGGGTGAGTGAAGACAAACTATTTATTAAGCAAGAAAGTTTAAGGCTTCCAAAAATAAACATACCTCAATTCACCGGGAAGAATGAACAGTGGAGATCTTTCTATGATCTGTTCACCTCGCTGATTGATAACAATAACAGTCTGTCGGAGATTCAGAAGCTCCATTATCTTAAATCTTCTATTTCGGGGGAAGCTGATCGCCTTTTGTCACATTTAGCCATTGATAATGGGAATTATGACCAAGCGTGGTCAATTTTAAAATCACGCTACGACCACAAAAGGATACTGGTCAAGACGCAGCTCAATCTTCTTTTTTCGCAGCCAGTCTTACAACGGGAATCTGGCAAAGACTTAAAGAACTTGCTCGACACTACGACCGAATGTCGTCATTCGTTGACAAATCTAGGTCTACCAGTACAACACTGGAACGACATTCTAATCTATATAATTTTTCAAAAGTTGCTTGAAAAAACAAAACGGTTATGGGAGGAAAAATTAGGAATACGCAAAAATTTACCCACCTTCCAAGAATTTTCAGAATTCCTTGAAACACGGTTTCGTACCTTAGAGGTAATCGATCCTATCGATAGTGTTAAACATGGCAACTCCAAGAAATTTAATAATTTCCATGTGCAGGAACATCCAAACAAACAGGTTTTCTGCAAAATTTGTAATAAAGGTGCTCATGCGGTGCGATCTTGCAAACAATTCTTGCGATGGGATCCTGAAATACGCAAATCATCGGCAATCAAGATAGGAGTCTGCCTGAATTGTCTCGCGTATAATCACGGAACGCAGCAATGCTTTAGTCAATTAAGGTGTCGATTATGCCAACAACCGCATCATACGCTCCTACACATAAATACCAATAGCCATGTGAGTCAAACTCCACAACCATAAAAGGATCCCCATAGGGATTATCCCAATCGACCATTTCAACCAAATTCTACCGTCCAAAATTATAACGCAAGTATCGCATCTCAGCCACCACAATCTGTAATACAACACCCAGAATGTAGCACTATACAAACAAATATAAACCAAACTCTAAATCCTTATACTGAACCCTATAATATTAATAACCAAAACTTAAATAACACTTCAAACACTTACCATCTACATAACGCTAACAGGTCACAGGTATTACTAGCTACCGCAATTGTAAAGGTAAGATCATCTATCGGTCAGATCTATAAGTTGCGGGCTTTACTTGATCCAGGGTCAGAATCAACGTTCATCACAGAGTCAGCTGCGCAGTTACTTCAGTTACGAAGATCGCGAACATTTGTTGAGGTCGCAGGGTTGGGAAGGGTCCAGAGTGGAGCTTGTCATAGCTTCGTTGATATATCCATCGGCTCAATGCACTCGATATTCGAGATAAACGCGCGTGCATTAATTTTTAAAACCCTCACGGGCCTTCTTCCGGCCTTCGAACTTAACATCCGCGATTGGAAAGATCTAAGAGGGTTATGTCTTGCTGACCCCTGGTACAATAAACCTGCAAGGATAGATCTTTTAATAGGAAGCGATATATATAGTGATCTAATGTTACCTGGAATAGTCCGTGGCGAGGATTTTAATTCACCAACTGCCTTTGAGACCCAGCTAGGCTGGATACTTATGGGTAAAACTCCAATGAGACATCCAGGACAAGTTCGAAGTTTGGTAAATATTAGCAATTCATCTCTCAGTACTCACCTTCAAAAATTTTGGGAGATCGAAGAAGCACCTTTTCAAAGCCCGCAAAGTGCTGAAGATCTGTACTGCGAAGAACAATTTTTGAAAAAAACTTATCGAGCTCCTAACGGGAGGTATGTGGTTTCGTTACCATTCAAGGAAGGAAGGAATCCTGGGCTTGGAGCCTCGAAGCAAGGTACCTTGCGTAGGTTCCTTCATTTGGAGAAGCATCTCCATCTCAACCCAACTTTATTTGCTGATTACGCAAAGTGTGTAAGAGAATATTTGAAGCTAGGACATATGGAAGAGGTCGATCTCTTAACTGACCCCGTCCTTAAAACTCCTTACCACTATTTTGTACCACATCATGCAGTTTACAAGGAGGCTAGCGCGACTACAAAATTGCGAGTCATTTCGACGCAACGGCCAAAACAATGGATGGTACATCCCTCAACGACCATCTTTTAGCTGGACCAAAAATTTTAAATGACATATTGGCGATAATCACGAAATGGAGAACAAACAAATTTACATTTACAGCTGATGTAGAAAAAATGTATCGACAAATAAGAATTACACGTAATGACTCTTATTATCAGCTTATTTTCTGGCGTGATTCTCCAACAGAGAGAATAAAAGCATACCGCTTAAAGACAGTTACATTTGGTACGACATCGGCGCCATGGCTGGCCATACGGACACTACTGAAACTGGCATCAGAGGAAGAAACCAAGTATCCGATAGCTGCTGATATGGTAAGATAGGAAATGTATGTTGACGATCTCATTTCAGGGGCTGATTCCATAGACGAAGCTGTTAGTAAAATAAAAGAAGTTACAGATCTACTTAGTTCAGCGGGCTTAAACCTACGGAAGTGGACCAGTAACAGTGAGGAGATTATTCAACATACACCAGTGGATCAACGTGAAGCTGAATTCTCAGTCCCTTTTGGCACATCCGAGCCTGTTAAAGCCTTGGGCATACAATGGTTTCCTAAAGAGGACGTCTTTTCCTTCCGACATACATCAAGTCAGCCATGCGACGACTCAAAGAGGACAATTCTATCAACGATAGCCAAGTTATTTGACCCCTTAGGATGGATCTCGCCGTGCGTAGTCAAGGCAAAAATGATTATGCAGGAGCTGTGGCGCGATGGTTCGGACTGGGATAAGCCAGTATCACCGGAACTCAAGCGCGAATGGCTCATTTTTCGTCACGAATTAAGTTTTATAGAGAAGCTGAAGATACCACGGTGGGTTCATCTACACAGTTCGATGAAAGACGTAGAAATACACGGGTTTTCTGACGCATCTCAACGAGCGTATGGGGCAGTCATATACATTCGGGTATTGGACCAAGAAGAGAACACCAAAGTTTCGTTGTTGATGTCCAAAACAAAAGTAGCTCCATTGAAGACAATCACCCTACCGAGTTTGGAGCTTTGCGGTGCTGTCATTTTAGCTACGCTAATGGAATTCGCAAAAAAAACTTTAAAACTCACAAATGTCAAACGATTGGCTTGGACAGATTCCACAATTACATTGGCGTGGATTACTGCACCACCCACAAAATTGGCCACATTTGTCAGCAATCGTGTGTCGGAAATCCAAAGACTGTCGAAAGGTGTCATGTGAAGACACATACCAATAAAGATGAACCCAGCCGATTTGGCTTCGCGAAGTGTTTTACCATCGGCATTGGAAAGCAACCATCTTTGGTGGAAGGGCCCAGACTTTCTCCAACAGGAGTGGGACTTTTGTTGTCCACAACAGCCTTCAGTTTTGGAGACCGATATGGAACAACGTGCCATAAGGGTTCACAACGTGACTAAGATGGAAAACAATATCCACATTTTAATAAATAAACACTCAAATCTATTTAAATTATTAAAGACAATCGCATTTTGCACTAGATTTATAGCCAATTTACGAAAACTACCTGAAGCGAGGATTAAGACTATCATTTCTCCGGAAGAAGTCAAAACAGCATCTCTCGTAGCAGTCAGGACATCACAAGCAGAATCATTTTACAATGAAATCGCGAAGCTGAGAGCAGGAGAGAAGACAAAGGGACTAAATTCACTGCATCCATTCCTGGATTCCGAGGGAATACTGCGTGTAGGTGGTCGTCTTCACAACTCTAGCTTAACTTTTGACCAGAAACATCCAATAATTTTGGATCCAAAAGGTAATTTTACTAAACTGGTAATTCGAGACGCTCACGAGAAGACCCTACACGGCGGATTACCACAAATGATAACGTACCTTCGGCATCGATTTTGGATTTTAAAAATGAAAAATTCCGTAAAACATGTTATTCATAATTGTGTTATATGTTTTAGGTACAGAGCCAAGACCACAAATCAGCAAATGGGAAATTTGCCCACCCCCAGGGTTACAATATCTCATCCCTTTACAAACACCGGAGTTGACTATGCTGGCCCGATGGACGTGAAATCTTGGAAAGGAAGAGGAGCGAAGCAGTTCAAAGCCTATGTAGCGATCTTTGTTTGCCTAGCCACCAAGGCCATTCACGTGGAACTGGTCAGTGACATGACCACGCAGGCTTTCAAGGCAGCCTACAGAAGATTCACAGCTCGAAGAGGTATTTGCTCCAATTTGTATAGCGACAATGGAACAAACTTCGTTGGAGCCAATCGGGAACTGCAAGAAGCCTTGCAAGAGGCACAAATGAATTACAAGGAAATAGCACAGTCTTTGGCGATGGAAGGTACAAAATGGCATTTCATCCCACCAGCATCTCCACACTTTGGAGGACTATGGGAGGCTGGTGTAAAGTCACTTGAAACGAATAATGGGATCGGAGCTGTTAACATACGAATTTCGGAAAATATCGACGATTTTTCAATCTTAACACCTGCACATTTTTTAATAGGGCAACCGCTTAATCTGGTTCCCGACTTGACGGATAAGAACGTAAAGTATTTAGATCGATGGCAGAGGATCCAGAAACTGTATCAAACGTTTTGGCATCAATGGAGCACCGAGTATCTATCACGGTTGCGGCAAAGACCAAAATGGCTTAAGGTGCAGAACGAACCGAATGTGGGAGACTTAGTGCTTCTGAAAGATGATCGTTTACCACCAGCGAAATGGAAACTAGCACGGATCATCTGTAAGCACTCCGGAGCAGACAATTTAACACGGGTAGTTACTTTAAAAACACCGACAGGGGAGCTAAAACGTCCAATCTCCAAAGTCTGCCCCTTACCCAGTACCACGTCAACAAGTTAACATCATCTTACCGACGGTAAACGAAAACATCAACAACATCATATCTCGACGGAAATTGAAAACAAGCCGGCAGCAAAATCGCCCAAACAGAAAATATGAAAACACACCGAGTACATTTCAATACATTTCAAAACCACAATTAATTTCAATTTCTTTTAAATTAAAATTTCAGTTAAATTTCTCATATCTACATTGCCATAAATTAAATGAATTTATCAAAAAAAAAAATAAAAAATTACATCTATATACTCACATAGCATTAAATTAAGTCCATAGAACTTCTACCATTACGACTTTCACATAAACAAAACGACGGCCATCATGAATTTCATAATGAACCAAAACAAACACGGGATGTTCTAGCATGCAACAAAATGCAATCCCTGTAAAACAACACTGGTAGCTGATTACACATATACACAATCAGTTATATACATCAGAGATCACCGACGCGATAATATGATCTTATGTATCTACAACAAGAACCGCTACTCGCTCGTTTTCTTACGTAACAATGCACTTTAATTTTTTTTCTCACAATAATCAAAAACAAAATCCACTTTGTACCTTTCAAATCACTAATTAAGAAATCTAAGTTTTATCAACAGGTACACTTCACAATAGCACACCACGTCACAAGCACGAAAGCAGAGTATGTAAACAACAACAGTGTGAAGACATCATAGCAGCCATCAATCACTTTCCAGTGCAGCCACAACATGCGATCGAAACCATAGGAAGTGTTCAAGAAGATGGGATGTACATTGCGAACAAAGTTCACGGTGGGGAGAATGTTCAACATGTCAATATATATTTATACATAATAATGATTTAAATGTTAACAATTCAGTTTTATTTTATATGTATAACAATAACGTAATAGAACATAACATTAACGTAAGAATTTGCCATATTAATAATTCTTGAGTTGTTGGCAATGATGGTAAATGACAGGGGGCATTGTTGATAGAACTATAAAATTGAATTTAAATTGGTAAAGTCAAATAATGTAAAACACTTTTGTTAAAAAGGTCCAGCAAAAGAGACGTGGTGCGACTGAAAATAAAGTTTTTTTTTTAAACATTCAAGTTATCATTTTTTTTATTCCTTTTCTTTTTATTTGTACTACGTACATACAGTATAAATAAAACATATGGGATAACGTCAGCTCTATACCCCGCAATTCGAGTAATTTAAAAATAGGCTGGCGATGAAGAAGATGATTACCCCCTGGCTGCATCTATCCTGCGCACTGACACATATGTGGACGATGTCATTACTGGAGTAAACACAGGTGAACAAGGCTTAAAGAAGAGAGATGAGATCAAGAAGGTTCTCGCATCGGCAGGTTTCTGCTTACGAAATTGGACGAAAAATAGCCAGGAACTCTTACACGATATTCCAGCTGCACATCGTGAAGTAGACTTGTCTTTGCCCTTCGATGAAGCTAACAACGTGAAAACACTCGGGATGAAATGGCTTCCACTAGGCGACTCGCTTACCTATCAAGTAGCTCAATCTGAGGAAAAGGATCACGAAAGAATGGTATTGTCATCAAGTGCGAGGTTGTTCGATCCGTGGGTAGTGGTACTAGCTATCGCTTCTCACTCGGAAGGTCAAGGTTCGAATCCTAGCCACAACAAGTTTTCATTTGTGGAATTGGAACTCAGTCAGAAAAATCTGCGTGTGAAGGCATAACACTGACATGTAGATTTGGCTGTTGTAGGGTTTTCAAACACAAAAACAACCGTTAAAATTCACAACCTCACCATTCCAAGTGAAGAAAATCTCTCCGTCCTATTCGGACTCCCACCCCTGGAGAGTCAATATCGAAACCAAACACACCTGAGTTTCAAACCACTACATCACAAACTTTCCTTTCTCCTCCTTCTACCTTTCCGCCCCCGCCCTGGCAACAGTGTAAGGGTATTCATAACCCCTTTGGCGCGTAAATTATAAAAAAAAAAAAAAAATTAGGTTGGCTCTCTCCATGTGTCATCAAAGCGAAGATGTTAATGCAGGATTTATGGGCAGAAAAGCTGGAATGGGACACACCCAGCCCTTGGGAGTTGCGACGCGAATGGTTTCTGTTTCGCCAAGAGCTTTCTGTTATCGAAAAACAGACTCTGAGATCACGTTATGTTGGATAAAGTCACCGCCGTCAAAATGGGAAACCTTCGTCTGCAATCGCGTTCCCGAAATCCAGAGACAAACTAGCAGCGACACTTAGAGGCACATACGAGGGGCGTTCTCGGTATCGGGGTGAAGCTGTGGTTGCATATATAAATTGACTTATTTATCAAGTAACACTATTATTTTAGTGCATTCATGTAAAATTTCATATAAATATGATTATTAATTCGCGTTTTATCTCTAGTTAAACAGAATCATAATGGCAACTGAGGCGATGATGGTGAAAATTGAGCATCGCGCTGTAATTAAATTTATCACTAAGCAAGGAAAAAGTCAAAAAACTATTCATGAAGAGATGGTGGCTGTTTACCAGGGTTCCGCACCTTCATTATCAACTGTGCAAAAGTGGTCAAGTGAGTTCAAGAGAGGCAGAGAGAGCATTGAGGACGACCCCCGCTCCGGCGCCCCGGCTACTGCTTGTACGGGAGAAAGCATCAAAGAAGTCGAAAAACTTGTTCTTGAGAATGCCCGAATAAAGGTGAAAATGATAGCAGAGATCAGCAAGCTTTCATTTGGTACCATTCACACCATTCTTCATGACCATCTTAACCTTTCAATGGTCAGTGCAAGGTGGGTGCCACGAATGCTCACAGCGCCTCAGATAAAAAGTGAGAATCGCATGCTATAGAGAGCTTTTGGAGATGTGTAGTGAGAACGCGGACGGTGTTATGGATCGAATTGTTACTGGGGACGAAACATGGGTCCACCACTATGACCCTGAAAGCAAACAAGAGTCCATGCAGTGGCATAAAAAAGGAACAGACCCCCCGAAGAAGTTCAAAGTCACTCCGTCTGCCGGGAAGCTCATGGCCACAGTTTTTTGGGACTCAAAGG
Organism: Volucella zonaria; assembly: GCA_963966105.1. Lineage (NCBI taxonomy): Eukaryota > Metazoa > Arthropoda > Insecta > Diptera > Syrphidae > Volucella > Volucella zonaria. The sequence goes on along the minus strand of OZ014535.1, from coordinate 3,379,325 downwards.
GAATCTTGCTCATTGAGTACAAAAAAAAGGTGAAACCATCAACCCCACATCCTACGCTTCCACTTTGCATAATTTGCGGGAGGAAATTAAAAAGAAAAGACGGGGTAAACTCGCAGCGGGTGTGTAGGTTCTTCATGACAACGCTCCTGTTCACACGGCGCGAGTTTCCAAGGCTGCTGCGCGAGATTGTGGTTTCGAAGAAATCCAACACCCACCCTATAGTCCAGACCTTGCCCCTAGTGATTATTTCCTGTTTCCGGATTTGAAAAAATGTCTTCGTGGAAAAAGATTTTCGGATGATGAAGAACTCAAGTCGGTATTTTGCAGAGAAAGAGGAAATTTATTATTTTGAGGGTTTAAAAAAGCTTATCTCAAGATGTAACAAATGCATTGATGATAGGGGAGATCATATTGAAAAATAAAAACAATTTAAATTGAATTCGCATTTTCCTTCATATCGATACCGAGAATATATTGAACGCCCCTCGTACCATCGGAGCACAATCCAGCAGACATGGCTTCACGTGGAATTCTCCTATCACGTCTTCTACAAAATGACCTTTGGTGGAATAGACCGTAATTTTTGCGCGATTTTTGGGAATTTATCTCTCCAAAACTGACGAAGGCAAATGGTTAGTAAAGGTACACTGTGCGATGGGCGAGAAGGTTCTGTGGAAAACCTTATTGACAGATGCTCAAACCTCGGCAAATTGCTGAAAACAATTGCGTACTGCGGAAGGGTCGTCAGGAAAGAGAGGGAGAAAGGCCCACTTTCAACGATGGAACTACAAGCAGCTGTACAAACTGCAGTTCGTACTGTACAGCAGAAGATGTTTCCGCTGAGATGAAGAACAACTTCCACAAAATTAAGGGCTTTAAGTCTCTCAACCCAACCATCGATGAGCAGGGCATTATAAGATCTCCACTTCAATCAACAGCATCCTATGCTATTACACCCAACACATCATTTAACAAAGTTAATTATAAAAGACGCTTACGAAAAAACGCTGCATGGAGGAGTTCAAAAGATGGTTTCGTATCTGCATCAAAGATTTCTGATCTTCAGCATCAAAAACGCCGTCAAACGGCATATACATAGCTACAATATACATATGCTTCAGGTTCAAACCAATGGCGCAACTGATTCCCCATCTACCTACTACCTACCTACTCCCCGTGTTAGGATTTCGAGACTTTTCAGTCATTCAGGGGTTGGTTATGTTGGTCCGATTGATGTTAGGTCTTGGAGAGGACGAAACGCGAAAACACTCAAAGGATACTTCGCAATTTTCGTTTGTATGGTAACCAAGGCCGTACACATCGAATTCGTGAGCGACTTAGCGAGCCAGGCGCTTCTTGCAGCATTCCGGAGATTTACAGCGCGAAGAGGTTTATGCGGGGCTGTGTAGGTGCGAATACAGAGCTCCAGAAGCTCTTGAAATCGGCGGAGTTCGACTGGAGGACTTGTACAGAATCTTTGGCAAATGAAGGTACGAGGTGGAACTTTTATCTACCGGCTTCCCCTCATTTTGGAGGCCTATAGGAAGCTGGTGTCAAGTCGATTAAGTTTCACAAAAAAAGAGTCGCTGGCAACTTAGTACTTACATATGAGGAGCTCAGCACGCTTCTGACACAAATTGAAGCGTGTCTAAATTCGAGACCCTTGTGTCCTATATCGAAAGGCAGCAACGATCTGCAAGCGTCAACTCCAAGTCACTTCCTAATCGGAGCAATAATAACACCGCCGCAACCGTAATACGAAATCGAAAAGCTTTCTTACCGCGACAGATGAAAACGAATGCAAGGTTTAAGCCAATCGTTCTGGAAGCGGTGGAGCGCCGAATACCTCACAAGACTTCAACAGCGTCCGAAATGGAACAAACGAGAAGCACAAGGGGTCAAAGAAGGGGATCTGGTGCTGCTACGTGACGAAAGACTTCCGCCGGGTAAGTGGAGTCTTGCACGAATCACTCACCTACACTACGGAACCGACAACTTAGTGCGAGTAGTCACAGTCAAAATATCAACAGGATCAAAAACGCGAGAAACAAAAACACCGATTACGAAAATTTGTCCGCTTCCTAGCAACGAAACACATGCACAAGAAACAATAATTTAAACAAAACAACATCCTAAAACATCGATGGACACCGAACACAACCAAAACATCTAGGAACATTCATGGAACTGAAAGGATAATCTACACTTCACATACGAGGGGCGATCAACATATTCTCGGTATCGGAATGAAGCTGTGGTTGTATATATAAATTGACTTACGAGGGCGGGTCATTAATTCCGTGCATTTTTGAATTTCTGACCTCTTTACTGAAACAGCAACACTGCTCCTGTCAACAGGCATTTGTCAGTTGACTCCTGTCAAAATTTAAACTTGCTACGTCAGTTAGTTTGTGTTTGACAGCTATTTTTATCAGACTACTCACTAATTTGAGGAGAAAATGGAAAAAAGTGAATTTCGTGTGCTTATTAAGCATTATTTCTTGCGAAAAAAAACCATTACCGAGACCAAGGCTAAGCTTGATAAATACTATGGGGACTCTGCACCATCGATTTCAATGGTAAAAAAGTGGTTTACTGAATTTCGTTGTGGCCGTACAAGCACTGAAGATGCCGAACCTCCTGGACGCCCAGTTGAGGTCTCTACACCCGAAACAATCGAAAAAATTCACGATATGGTGTTGGCCGACCGAAGATTGAAAGTGCGAGAGATTGTGGAAGCCGTAGGGATCTCGCATGGCTCAGTGGTTTCAATTTTGAATGATCACTTGGGCATGAGAAAGCTTTCCGCAAGATGGGTGCCGCGTTTGCTCAGAGTCGACCACAAACGCAATCGTGTAACAACTTCACAGGAAGGTTTGGCGTTCTTTAATCGCAATATGGAGGAGTTTTTGCGCCGTTTTGTAACCGTGGACGAAACATGGATCCATCACAACACACCAGAGAACAAACAACAGTCAAAACAGTGGGTTTCTAAGGGTGAATCGGCGCCAAAGAAGGCCAAGATGGGTTTGTCAGCCAATAAAGTTATGGCGACTGTTTTTTGGGATGCACGCGGGATAATCCACATTGACTACCTTCAAAAGGGAAGAACAATCAATGGGGAATATTATTCCAACTTATTGGACCGATTCAATGACGATTTGAAAAAAAAACGACCTCATTTGGCCAAGAAAAAAGTTCTTTTCCACCAAGACAATGCAAGGGTGCACACATGTGCAGTTGCCATGGCAAAAATCCATGAATTGGGCTATGAATTGCTCCCTCATCCACCCTATTCTCCAGATTTGGCTCCGAGCAACTACTTCTTGTTCCCAAACCTGAAGAAATGGCTTGGTGGAAAAAGATTTGACTCCAATGATGAAGTCATCTCGCAAACAAAGGCCTATTTTGAGGACCTCGACAAATCATTTTTTTTGGAAGGGATAAAAAAATTGGAGAAGCGTTGGACAAAGTGTATAGAGCTCAAGGGAGACTACGTTGAAAAATAAGATTATTTTTGTATCAAAAAATCTGTGTTTTAATCCAAAAGTCACGGACTTAGTGACCTAACTAACTTTACAAGTGTTCGGTAGCCAAAGTGGTAGAGACTCGGTCAGCAAATCTCGGCTTTGTGGGTTCGCTTCCCAAACTCTGATAAATTTATTTTTTTTTTATTTTTTTTTAATATTACAAGAAAAGACAATTAGTGTCAGTAATAAAGTGATAAAGCAAAGTTCGATGAGTGGAACTAAGCGGTCTGCTATCCCAATAGCGGGGTCAGCAGATGGCATGATGTCGTCTGATGATCAAGCCGTTAAGCCAGTCCACTTAAAATCAACAACAACAACAACAACAATAAGAGACACTGGCACAAAGAGGAGGAAGAAGTTGGAGCCGACTCCGAATATCATTACGTGCGCGCATTCAGCTTCGCTAGAAATGCTGCGGGGGAAGGCTGCGAGGATAGCAGCAACCGCAGCAGACAAAAGCTTTGCATCTCTCGCTGATTAGAAGGTCGAGGCTCTGTACAGTAGCATCAAGGAGCTACAACAAAAAGTGTTAGCTATAAAAGCAAAGCAAGTGGCAAGCAGGGAGATGGAGAAGCAGCAACTACTCCAGAGACCTCAGGGACAACCAAACATAAACGTGGAGCTCCCACAACAACAACAACAACTGGTAAAACAAAAAACACAGAAACCTGCACAAGAATTGACAAAAACAGATGTACAAGCACAGCAAAAACATAAACAACAAAAAGTGCAGAAGAATAACCCGCAACAACAACAGCAGCAATATCAACAGCAACAACAACAACAACAACAACAACAGCATCAACAACAACATAAGCAAAAGCAACAGCAGCAGAGACAACAACAACAGCAAGAGCAGAAAGCCACCGAACAAAAAGTGCCACCAATTAACACCTTTAAATTGCAGTTAAAGGACACTATCGAACTCTGTAAGTCGGCAATAGGCTGTAATTTTTTTATTAAAAGACTAAGTGTAGATAGGTACGCAACCCACTGTAACACAGTGGAGCACTACCACAAAATCAAAAGTTTATTCAAGGACTCGACGACGGAGTTCTTCTCCTACACCCCTAAGGGTGAAAAGCTGCAAACAATGCTGCTGAGGGGATTAGAACCGTCGACTGATCCGGAGGAGCTCCTTGCACTGCTGAAAGAGAAGGAGTGCGAAGGGCTCCAATTCGTGGGGGTCAAGCCGTTTGTCACGGCTAGAGCTAAAAGGGAGAAGCGGAAACTACCGTTATTCCTGGGTCAACTAAGTCCCGAGAGCAAACTGGATGGTCTAAGGGAGAAATTAAAGACGAGCGAAAATATTTTACAATGCGTTCGCTGCAAAAGGTTCGGGCACGCCGCGTCGAACTGCGAAATGCAGCCTCGATGCGTGAAGTGTGGAAAGAACCACAAGTCACAGGAATGCGTTCTGGGTAAGGACGGAACGTCAGAAAAGAGCCAAATCTCTTGTGCTTTATGTAGGAACACGGGACACACCATAAATTATCGGGGTTGTCCCAAATTCCAGTACATGAAAAGAATAAATCTGGCCCGGCAGCAGAAAGTGGAAGTTAAACGTCCACCCGTGCATTTACAAACTCCAGCCGTTACTCCCCATGTTACCTACCCCCCAAATGGCGGCAGGTAGGGAAAATACGGTACAGCAAGCGAAGGTAGCTTCTCAGGCCCCAGCGCCTAGAGCACCGGAACCAGTACCTGACATGCTAGCTATTTTACTCTCTATCCAGGGACAAATGGCTCAGCTACAACGTCATTTAACTGAACAGACCGCGCGGGTGGATCCAGTTTACGCGCTGCTGCCTGGCCTAACGCACCTTTTGCCGTAATGGGTACGCACGTGGCGGAGCAGACCCTGAAGGTCCTTGCAGTGAATGTGAATTCACTGATTAGGTTCGAACGAAGAGCCACACTGTTTAAGTTGCTTAAAGACCAAGCCCCGGATGTGCTTTTGGTTAGCGAAACTAAGCTTACCAAAAGACATAAAATGAGGCACAGAAGATATAAAATAGTACGGAGAAACCGACCCAACTCCATTCAGGGAGGTGGCGTTGCGATTTTCGTAAGAAAAGGTATACGTTTTAAAAGAGTATACAGTCGTGTAGTACGTAGGTTCCAAGTGCTGGAAGCATGCATCGTGTATATTCCCCTCCGTAGTCGAAAGCGGCTGTACATGGTGTCTGTCTATGCACCTAAGGCTACTCAATCCACCTTATTCATCTCAGAGCTCGAGACACTTTTTCGATTCCTGAGGCTGGAATTGGAAGATAACTATTTCATTATCGGCGGAGATTTCAACGCCAAACATAGTGATTGGGGAAATAATACACCAAATACTAGAGGGAACCTACTATTCAATTGGTGGGGTCAACACAGCATAATGTATCGACTCGGGCTTAAGGCGACGGATAGTCCGTCGTTTCCCAGACACGGGTCCTATTTGGATCTTCTGCTGTTCGACTCACGAATAAAACTGACATGCGCTAACCAACAAACCATGAACTGTCTACGCACTTTCGTGTCTGACAGTGACCATTGCGGTCTCAGCACCGAAATAACTGTCCCCAACGAGATTGCGGAATTGGATGAGTTTGTTCAAAGGCATTCCTACAATTATAGTAGGGTGCGTTGGACACACTTCACCAGAACACTGACGAGAGCACTCTCCTCGAATTCGCTCTACCTACCGTCCAACAGAAACCTGTCAAACGAGGAGATTGACAGGTATCTTAGACTAATGGACGATACAATCAAACGAACAATGGACAAAACGATACCTCGGTATCAACACACTGACGACGAAGACTTATTCCGCAACGCAACTATTGACGCACTGCACCGACAAAAAAGTAGGCTGCTGTCAAGACTAAAAACCTTGTACAGACAGTTTACTGACAGACATAACCCGGAGATCATGACATTGAAGTCGTCGATTAAAAACCTCCAAATATTAATAAAAGAAAATTACAGAAATTCTGTAAGTTTGTATTGGAACAATAAAATTCGGGCTGTAAACACCAGCAACCCGAATATGTTCCCGCAAATAAATAAAATATTTCGGAGAAATAATCAGAACGACCTTCCATGTCTTAGAATCACCCGAACGACGAACAACGAACAAATACTTGTAGCAGCAGGCATTGATCCAAGTGAGGCCGTTGATGATGACAATTTCTTTGTGATCGAGGATCCGCAGGAGCAGGTAGAGGCTATAGGAGCGACTTTCCAGGAAGTGTACAAGGCGAATGTTATCATTGGCCCAAACCACGACCTGGAGAATCTAGTCCTTGTACACAATTTCTACCTTCGAAATGAAATAGAGAATTGGCGATTCGAGAACTCGGGCTTCACCCAGTTTAGTGACGAGAATAGGTCAAATAACGTCATCGCCAACGATAGGGTACTACCCCCTTTCATTTCGAAGGAGGAGCTCCAAACGATATTCGAATCTCTTAGAAGTAAGAAATCAGTGGGAACCGATGAAATACCGAACATCGTGCTACGACATCTCCCTGTAGAAGCGGTGAACATTTATACCACCCTGTTTAATAATGCAATGAATAATGCACATTATCCAGCGCATTGGAAAACTGCGGTGGTACATCCCATACCTAAAAGGGATAAAGATACTTCCAATCCGGCGAATCTCCGCTCGATCAGTCTTCTTCCAAACATCAGTAAGGTTTTCGAGAAGGTAATCAATAGAGTCCTGACTAAGTGGGTTGAGGACAAACATATAGTTCCGGATAATCAATTCGGTTTCAAGGCGGGGCATGATATCATTCATGCTGTGTCGAAACTGGTTTCTGATATCCAATGGAACAAAGGCAAGAACCAGTGCACTGGTGCCTGCCTGATTGACTTGGAGAAGGCCTTCGATACCGTATGGTTAGAAGGACTCTTTTTCAAGCTGGATAGGTTGGGCATTAGTAAACCACTTCTGTATATTCTTTTTGATATGCTCTCCAGTAGACAGTTCATCGTGAAGAATGGCGATGTGACTTCTGCTGGAACATTTAACATTAAAAACGGTCTGCAACAAGGTGCGGTAAATTCGCCGATCCTATTCAACATTTACACAAGTGATCTGATAGGTTCACTTCACCATGCCATAGCGTACGCAGACGACTTAATCGCGTACAGATCAGGTCCAAAGATTGAGGTCATTAACATACTTTTGCAGCGTGACTTCGATAAAATTAAACAATATCAACTGAAGTTGATTTTCAACTTCCAGAAATCGGAAACCATTCTGTTTAGGACGCCTTTGTCTGGGGCCTCTAGGGATACCAGAAAGAATTGGCGAAAGTTCTCTATCGTCGGACAACATGGACAGCCACTTGCTTGTCGAAATGTAGTCAGATATCTTGGGATCTGGCTAGATCAATATCTGTATTTTAACAAACATATAGATGTTGCTCTGGCCAGAGCTAAGGGTGCTTTTGCCCTTACAAAGAGACTGTTTTATAACAGCCAACTCGATGCGAGGGTGAAGGTAATCTGTTACATGGCCCTTATCAGGCCCATGCTTGTATTTGGGTGTCCCGTGTGGTTCAACGTGAGAGCAAGTTTATTGGAAAAGATTCGGGTGTTTGAGAGGGCTTGTCTTCGCTTATACAGAACACCAGAGTCTGAGTACATAAAATTCTATCCTAACGAGGTCTTATACAATACGGCGAACCTGATAAGAGTGGACAATTTCGTCATTAAGTTGACTCGAAGGCACATTGCGAGAGCAATGACCTCATCGAACAACCTGATCTCAGGGGCTTACTACCCTAACTATATGTATCACGAGAGAGCTCGCCTTGACGGCTTTATTCCTCCAGAAGCGTTCCTCTATCTAGATAGTAAAGGTCTGATCCAGGACAGATTGGCGGTGCCGCTAATCTTCCACGTCGCTCGAACAGCTGCGGACAGGCGACTCAACTACGACAGAGACGTCGCACACGGCAGTGCGGAGCGTCTCCGGTTCAGTAGGGCGGTAGGAAGCCGTGATAGGAGGGATGTTGCTCAGCAGCACCAGCAATTTTGGTGGCTTGAAGAAGGCGAGGATGCTTCGTAGTCGAACTCCTCCAGTGATAAGTAGCTTCATGTGAAGCAGAGTGGTCCAGCCTAATTTTTGTTTTTTTTAGCCATGGCCGGCTTACATAGTTTTAGGTAGGTTTAAGTTAGATTGTAAAAAAAAAAAAAAAAACCAAAAAAAAAATAAATAAAAATATAAAAAAAAAAAAAAAAAAAATGTACATATTAGATGTAAGTAGTTTAAGTAGATTAAGATTTATTTTTAGGTAGTATGTAGGCTTTTAGGTTTAAGTTTTATAAAAAAAAATAATATGTTTTTACTTAAAATTGATTTTCTTAGTTTTAGTTTCGTTAAATATAAAAATAAATATAGACTGTAAGATCCGTCGAAAGACATAGTTTAAGTGTTAGGTTTAACTTAGAGTGCCCGCATGGGGTCAGTAAGTTAGTATAAGATTATTTGTAAGTTATTTAAGCTAATTTTTAAGCATTTTTTTGTCTAGCATGTAAGAGTAAATTAATTAAGAAAATAAAAATGCATTTAAACTACTAACAACAACTAAGCGCCTACTTATGGCAAATATCAGGTCAGACTGCGGTTCAAAGGCAGCCTTAGGTTCAACGTCTCAAGGAGCACTTCGACGACTCTACCATTTGGAAAGAGGTTCTATCTAAACCCGACACTACACGAAGAGTACAAAAAATGCATGATGGAATACATCAAGCTAGGTCATGCAACGGAGGTCAATACCTGTGAGGTTACGGCAACACCATATCACTATGTCATCCCCCAACATGCGGTCTACAAGAAATCCGGTTCCACCACAAAGTTGAGAGTCGTCTTTTATGCGGCTTTCAAAACATCTTTTAGCTCTTCCTTGAATGATCATCTGATGGTGGGACCGAAAATAAAAAACAATGTTATAGACATAATTTTGCGTTGGAGGAAACATCGTTTCATGTTTACTGCGGATATGGAAAAGATGTACCGCCAAGTCAGGGTCAATCCTAAGGATTCGAACGATGCCAAGGAACAAGTGAGGACATATCGCTTGCAGACCGTCACGTTTGGGACAGCGTCAGCTCCATACCTCGCAATTCGAGTCCTTCAAGAATTGGCTGACGATGAAGAAGATGATGACCCTCTGGCTGCATCTATCCTGCGCAATGACACATATGTGAACGATGTCATTACTGGAGCAAACACAGTTGAACAAGCCTCAAGAAAGAGAGATGAGATGAGAAGGTTCTCGTATCGGCAGGTTTCTGCTTACGAAAGTGGACGAGCAATAGTCAGGAACTCTTACACGGTATTCCAGCGGCATATCGTCAAGTAGACTTCTCTTTGCCCTTCGATGAAGCTAACTACGTGAAAACACTCGGGATGAAATGGCTTCCACTAGGCGACTCGTTTACATATCAAGTAGCTCAATCTGAGGAAGGACGTCACCAAAAGAACGGTATTGTCATCAATTGCGAGGTTGTTCGATCCATTAGGTTGGCTCTCTCCATGTATTATCAAAGTGAAGATGTTAATGCAGGATCTATCGGTAGAAAAGCTGGAATAGGACACACCCATCCCTGAGGAGTTGCGACGCGAATGGTTTCTGTTTCGCCAAGAGCTTTCTGTTATCGAAAAATTGCGCATTCCGAGATGGATTGGCACTAGTGTGGATGACAGCCTAGACGTACATGGTTTTAGTGACTCGTCGGAAAAGGCCTACGCAGCGACGACCTACCTACGTGTACTCGGAGAAAACAACAAGGTTCAGATTCACTTGCTCATGTCAAAGACCAAGGTAGCTCCAGTAAATCCTGTTACTCTTCCACGATTGGGACTATGTGGGACACTTTTGTTGGCAAAACTTCTGCATGAAACAGTTGAAGCTATGAGGTTGGGGAACTGTGCAATCTTCGCATGGTTGCACTGACTCTGATATCACGTTATGTTGGATAAAGTCACCGCCATCAAAATGGGAAACCTTCGTCTGCAATCGAGTTGCTGAAATCCAGAGACAAACTAGCAGCGACACTTGGAGGCACATACCATCGGAGCACAATCCAGCAGGCATGGCTGCACGTGGAATTCTCCCATCACTCCTTCTACAAAATGACCTTTGGTGGAATGGACCGTAATTTCTGCGCGATTTTTGGGAATTTATCTCTCCAAAACTGACGAAGGCAAATGGTTAATAAAGGTACACTGTGCGATAGGCGAGAAGGTTCTGTGGAAAACCTTATTGACAGATGCTCAAACCTCGGCAAATTGCTGAAAACAATTGCGTACTGCGGAAGGGTCGTCAGGAAAGAGAGGGAGAAAGACCCACTTTCAACGATGGAACTACAAGCACCTGTACAAACTGCAGTTCGTACTGTACAGCAGAAGATGTTTCCGATGAGATGAAGAATAACTTCCACAAAATTAAGGGCTTTAAGTCTCTCAACCCAACCATCGATGAGCAGGGGACTATAAGAGTGGGGGGCAGACTACAGAACTTAGATCTCCACTTCAATCAACAGCATCCTGTGCTATTAGACCCAACACATCATTTAACAAAGTTAATTATAAAAGACGCTCACGAAAAAACGCTGCATGGAGGAGTTCGGAAGATGGTTTCGTATCTGCGTCAAAGATTTTGGATCTTCAGCGTTAAAAACGCCGTCAAAGGGCATATAAATAGCTGCAATACATGCTTCAGGTTCAAACCAAAACCAATGGGTGGCAGTGGCTCAAGTGGTAGTGAACTGGCTTTTAAATCGGAAGGTTCGGTGTTCGAATCCCAGCCTCGCCCGAAAGACATATCATCCATTTTTTTAGTTAACGAAAATCAATTAAGACGAGTAGTTGACTAGCAATCAACATCAAGCCAACTTCCACTAAGAATTTAGTCTCCCCATTAAATGTTGGATGCCACCCATGGAGCGAAATAACCACTGAGCCCAAAATCTTTCTTTCTCTCTATCCCATTTTCCAAAAAACTTAACACATGCTGAGGCATTATAAGTGTATTCATACCCACCTGAGTGTTAAGTTCTTTTTAAAAAAAAAAAAAAAAAAAAATGGCGCAATTGATAGGGAATCTACCTGCTCCTACCTGCTACGCTACGAAAGACTTCCGCCGTGTAAGTGGAGTCTTGCACGAAACACTCACCTACACTACGGAACCGATAACTTAGTGCGAGTAGTCAGAGTCAAAATATCAACGGGATCAAAAACGCGAGAAACAAAAACACCGATTACGAAAATTTGTCTGCTTCCTAGCAACGAATCACATGCACAAGAAATAATAATTTAAACAAAACAACATCTTAAAACATCGACGGACACCGAACACAACCAAAACATCTAGGAACATTCATGGAACTGAAAGGATAATCTACACTTTTCATAAAATGAAATGATATACAAAACAAAGAAATGTATATTGAATACACAACACATGCAAAGTTGAATTAAACACTCATAAAATGTAAACCAATTATCAAATTCAATTTCGATGATCAATCACACATCTAGGGCTTTACTAACAACGAATCGTTAGTTGCGACTTAAAAAAGGTGTCGACTTAAATATTAATGCAGACTTAAGTCTAAAGTGTACCAATAATGATTTAATAGTCAGCTTTAATTTAAACTTCACTCTTTCAAAGAAACTACGAGTACTACATTTTCATTGCATCTACTACATAACATCGGTTTGACGTTTTACATTCGCATTCTAATTTAAATTTTTTTAAAGTGGAAATATTTGTATTTACAATAATTAAAAATGATTTCTAGTTCCGATGAGGAAATGAATATGGATAACCAGTTAATAGCCGAACCAGTGTCCTCGCGAAGGGTGAAAGTATACAAGAACAGAATAAACCCGTCTGAAAAATATGACGAAAAGGAGTTCTTTGTACATTACAGGTTTGTAGAACATTTAGCGAACCCACTAATTCTTCAATTGCTTATTTACTTTGTTAAATTATTCCATATTCGACAAAGAAACAGCACGATAAATCATTGATATCGTCCGCGAGGAACTTACGCCAAGGACAAATCGCAGAGCTGCACTTTCAGCAGAGACCATTGCGTTAGTTGCAATAAGGTATTTGGCGAAAGGCGCATACCAAAGTGATGTCGGTTAGCAAATAATTGAAACAGTGTTCATTATATTGTTTGTTTGTCTAACGCTTTGATTTTGGGAGATTTACATAACATATCCCAACAGTCCGTTAGCAATTGCATCAAAAATACGTTCTTTCAAATCGCCGGATTTCCCCATGTGTAGCTGCGGTACACACATCAAAATTAGAAACCCTGGTGGAGAGTTCGGTGCACGACATAGATGCAGGAAGAATTTTTATTCTATAAACGTACAGGTAAAATAACATGAGTATCATCCACGCATTTGTTTTCATAGTACTTGAATTTATATTAAAGATAATTTGTGATGCCAACTAGAAGATTGTAGACATACTCGTAGTTGCGCGCTGAAGAGGATCGGCCCCCGATTCGAGGATTTGGAGGGAATCAACTATTAAGAGGCGACTGGAAAATATTGACTTACGAGGAGGGGTTGTGCTGGGTGATGGCGGATATGCGTGTTCAAAGTTGCTGTTGACTCCTTACAGGATGTCCGCGCAACTCACAGAAGCAGAACAATAATAATGCGCACATTTAAACGCGGAATCATGTTGAAAAGTTGTTTGGTCAACTTAAAAATAAATTCAGGACATGCTTTAATGGGAAGCAAATGGAATACAGCATCACTAAAGCAACCATTATTGCACTGGCGATATTGCACAATATAAGTCTTCATAAAATTGTACTCAAGCAGAAGGAAATACCGGAGCCGAAATCCCAGGTAATAATCCGGCCTGACGCTGAAAAGAAATATCGGAATAAATTCATATAGTTGTGTCCAAGGCATAACAATATATATGTAGGGATCCCGGAGAGGCAAGACAATAAAAAAAAACAATATTATCTCTTTTTGAAAAAAGAACACCAAATAGGGTTTTTATCCGTTCTAAGTTCATGTAGGTTAAAAGATTTAAAATAATAAAAAATTCACGACTCGCGCCCGTCTTTGGTATCGTCTTTACGTCGTTCTCCTTTTTTCTGTGTCAGTTTCTCTTGTTCCGTCTTCTTCTTCGTCGTTGTACTCATTGTCGTCGTCTTCGATCTGTTCCGTTTTCAGTTGGTGATGGTGTGGCATTGCCAATAGTTACCATCCTACATACATATATGTTATATAAAAATAAATATATATTTAACGTTAAGCATTAATTAAATTACAACATTCATTTAAAATTCATACGAGTCCACCAACCCTTCCAAAATACGTATACTAAAACACTCAACCACCTTCTCTGACTTCCTAACCTATAGCATGCCACTCGCTGCCACTCAACGAATAGAAATTTTCAACATTCCCAAAGCGCATAACATACTACCCCTCCGACTAGGACCATCTAGATACATTACTAGCTACCAAACTTTAATACAAATCATAAATCTCGATGACTACAATAACAGCATAGAAGATATCTTCCAAAAACATACTACTATCAATAGGTCTTTCCAAATAACAAAATTAAAAATCGAAGAACTGAACAGAAAACTCCAAACACTATATCCGTTCAAAAGAAACAAACGCGGGCTGATAAACGGACTAGGTTCCGCAATTAACACCATTAACCACATTAATTCAGAGAAAAGCAGCATAAAGAACTTCCTCAAAAATACAGCAAATAAAATTAGACGAGAACACGACACACTTACAGACATACAATATTTTAACCAACTTAATATCAATATCGACCTATTAACCAATAACCTCCCAAATATAGCAGAAGCAATAGTCCTTAGCAAACTAAATTTCACTCCCAAACTCCTACTAACATATGATGAATTGATGCTTATAAAAAATAAATTAACTGATCGAAATGTTACCATTAATGCACTTGAGCAAAGTTATGAATTTCTAGGACTTCAAGCCTGTTATAATTGATCAAATATCATATTTAATATCCGTATACCTAAAATGTCAAATGAAAAATACTGAATGTATACTATTATTCCCCTGCCAATAAATGACACAAAAATAATAACAGTCAAACCATATATAAACCATAATGAAAAACACATACAACTCTTCGAAAAACCCTACACCAAAATACGAGTAGAAGGTGCCCAGCTACTCCAAATGCATCGGGAAACTTTTGGACAACATGGTTGCACACAGTCCACTAAGTGACGTGGGCACAGTCACAACAACAACACAACCACAACCCAATTTTATATTATTTATTAACGTGTATGAATTACTAATAAACTCTATCTGTAAGCCTAAAACTGTTGAAATAGTGTTAAAACAATATGTATAAGCAAAACATGAATCTGGCAACATCCTTTTGAATTCTCTTTTTGTACAATACATTTTCTTTTCTCATTAAAATCTCACTTTGTGAATAAACGTTGAACCGAACAGACTATTTTATTTTCTACTCCATTAGGTTATGGGCACAGGTGCTCTTTGGTTCGGCTTGTTTTTTTTTAAGACTAGAAAGCGTTCTTAAATATAATTGGTTTTAGTTTGAACTTGTGCGCGTTGATTTTTAAACTGTGCTCGAGTAAACTTTTTCAATCATGAGTGCTCCTTTCCAAATAGAAAAACTTGGAGAAGACAACTATGATGTCTGGAGTATATCAATGCGAAGCATGCTTATAACTTCGGATTTATGGAGCGTTGTTTTTGATAAGTTTGTAAAAAAAGAACCAGGTACCACAGAAGAAGACGAAAAATGGGATGTAAGTGACCAAAAAGCCCTTGCATGTATTATTTTAAATGTAAAACTGGCGCAGTTAATGCACATAAGATTCTTCAGAAGCAGATTCATATGCCAGGCGGTCCCATCAAAAAAGTGCATCTCTATCACCAACTTTTAAGATTAAATATGCAACATGGAGATAACGTGGTAGAATACGTCCAGTCGTTTGTTGGAACAATCGATAAATTAGCGGAAATAGACATTAAAATCCAAGGTGAATTAAAAGTAATAATGTTGTTATCAAGTCTTCCCGATTCATGGGAAAATTTCGTTGTTGCAATTGAGGCACGCGACCAGCTGCCGACATTCGAAACAATGAAAATTAAATTTCTGGAAGAGAGCTCACGGAAGGAGGAACGCGATCGTCGCGAAAGTTCAGTCCAATCTGTGTACACACACACACCTACGCGAAAAATCCAACAACAGAAAGTACGAGATAAAGACAATAACCGCTAAAAGAAAAACATTCAGAGATCTAAATTTAAAGGTAAATGTTACCGCTATGACAAACCAGGACATTATGCGAGTGAGTGTCGAAGCAAAAAAGTGGCGAAACCAAAAGAAAAAACAAACAATCGAATTGCCTGCTGCACGTTAGTGTTGTGGATCAACAAAAAAATATGTGGTGTATCGACAGTGGCGCAACGTCGCATATGTGTTGTGATCGAGATATGTTTGTATCGTTTGTAGATAAAAAGCCACAAATAAAGTTGGCTGCCGACAAATCCATTGAGTCGTCTGGAATGGGTACGGTATTTTTGCCTGTGTCGGGTACAAACATCGAAATATTGGATGTTTTGTATGTCCCGTCTCTACATATGAATTTTCTCTCCGTAAGCAAGCCGCAAAAAATGAGAATTTCACCATTTTTCGTAAACAAGAGGCATTGGTCAAGAATAAACATCGCAAAGTGTTAATAAGGGCAGCGCAAAAAGATAGTTTGTATGTAAGTATACCTTGATCGATCAAAAAACAGTGCAATTAATATTTTAAATGATTCTTCACTGTAACTACTTGGCACAATCGTTTCGGTCATCTCAATATTAAAAGTTTGAAAGAATTACATAAGAAGCAGTTAGTGCACGGAATGGATATGATAAATATACCCGGCAAAATAAATTGTGAAACACGTAATTTATCAAAAATAAACAGGCTGCCATTCCCGCAGAAATCAGACCAAGTAACAAAGAGTGTACTTGAACTTATACATACTGATGTATGTGGTCCAAATGAATGTTAAGTCAATTGCCGACGATAGATATTTTGTAACATTCATTGACGACTATTCACGCAAAATTCACGTATTCTTTATGAGCAATAAAAGTGAAGTGTTTGACAAATTTAAGTCGAATGCCAAACGGACAAAAAAACATTAAGTCTTTAAGAAGTGACAATGGCACGGAGTATGTCAACCAAGATTTTGCAAATTTCTTAACCCAATGTGGCATTAAAAGACAATTGACAGCGCCTTACACACCCGAGCAGAACGGCGTGGCTGAGCGAGCTAACCGTACCATTGCAGAAATGGATAAAAGTCTACTTATCCATGCAAAGCTAGAAGAATTTTTGTGGGCCGAGGCTGTGCAAACAGCAGTTTATCTGCGAAACAGATGCCCAACAAAAGCATTAAGTGGACGAATGCCATTTGAAGTATAGAAAGAACGTAAACCATCAGCTAAACACTTTCGAGTTTTTGGCTCTCGAGCATTTGCGCTGGATAAAACCATTAAAAGCAAATTTCAAGCAAAGGGAAAAGAATACATTTTCGTTGGTTACTCTTGTGCAGCAAAAGCCTATCGTCTTTACTACCGAGAAAAGCGTATCGTTATTGAAAGACGAGATATGAAATTTGTGGAAGATGATTTTAATACGGATGCAACATAAGAACTAAGCATGCCAGATCGAAACGATGACTTCATGACAAATATGATTTATTAGAATCCAACATAGTTCCACAAAAAGTACATCCGCCCAATCAAATTGACTGCGACGACAGCAATGAAGACAACGATCATCAGGAATTTACCAGCGACATTGATAATGAAGACAAGCAACCTACAACCGAAAAACAAGAATTCGGTGAACGAGATAATGTCTTAAGACGAAGATCTGGTCGTCCTAAAATCATTCACACGGAACTACCTGGAAGGCCACAGAAGCAGTACGACATGCTCAACAGCTTACAATTTACAGATGGCATCGAATCTCCGCAATCGGTTGCTGATGCCTTGAAGAGTCAATATGCACAGGAATGACAAAAATCAATGCAAGTCGAATATGACGCTCTCATGGCAAACAACACGTGGCGTTTAGTCGATCTGCCTGAAGGGCAAAAATCTATTGGTCCCAAATGGGTTTTCCGGATCAAAAAAAAATAAAGACGGCGAAATTGATAGATTTAAATCAAGATTAGTTGTCCAGGGGTGTGGACAACAATTTGGAGTAAACTATTGGGAAACTTTTTATTCAGTCATTCGCTTCGAAACCATACGAATGTTGTGTGCTATAGCTGCAGAAAAAGGTTTGCACATGCATCAAGTTGATATCTCACACGCGTACCTTAACAGTGAGCTGAAGGAGGAAGTATATACGAAACAACCTCAGAACTTTCTGAATGCTTCTCATCCTAATAAGGTGCTAAGGCTTCAAAAGGCTCTTTATGGACTTCAGTCGCATTTGGAATAACTCGTTGGACAAGATTCGGCAAGTAATGTGTTTCAAAATGTGCAAAAATTAAACATGTTTAGATGCCAAAAAAAATCTGCAAGATTTTAGCTACATCTCAGTTTGCGTTGACGATCTTATGATCATCTGTCAGAACTAGAACGAAATTCAAGCAATTAAGAAGAAGATTGCGTCCAAATTCGACCTGCATGGCGGCGGTCCTCTTACATACTTTCTTGGTTTGGAAATACAACGAAATGGTAAACAAGGCTCTGTTTCACTGTGCCAGAAAATTTACATTAGAAATTTCCTGCAACTCCACTTGATCCTGGTTCTCAAGTTAGCTGCAAGAAGACAATTGCGTCAAGGTAAATATAAAAAAAATCAATTTTTAATTGGTTCGCATATGTACTTAGCAGTTTGGAGCCGACCAGACATTTTGCATGCCATTAGCAAATTATCACAATGAAATATGGATCCACCCATAGAGCACGAATCAGCCGCTATTCATATTTTACAATATCTTGCTGGTACCATAAATCTCAGCATCGTATATGGCAAATCGGATAAGGATTCACTGACGCAGATTGGGCCAACGATCAGCTAGATAGAAAATCTTATCCTGGATACGCCTTTTTTATGGGAAACAGTGTGTTATCTTGGGCTGCAGCAAAACAAAGTATTGTCGCATTAAGTAGCACGGAAGCGGAGTGCGTTGCTTTATCCACAGCTGCCAAAGAAGCTGTATATTTTCGTCGACTTCTAGAGCAAATGGGATTATCAAATGAAGGAGCAATAACTATCTCAACATGTTGCTCGAAATACAGTTCACCACAAGAGGACTAAATATATAGATATTAAGTTTCATTTCATTTCAAATTACTTGGTGTGAATTAAAGTTTATTATACATTGAAAGATATATATGTTGCTTAAGAAGGAGTGTTGAAATAGTGTTAAAACAATATGGATAAGCAAAATATGTATCTGGCAACATCCTATTGAATCCTCCTTTTGTACATTTTCTTTAAAAATCTCACTTTGTGAATAAATGTTGGACCGAACAGACTCTTTTTATTTTCTGCTTCAATAAAAACACATCTTATAGAAGGCACAGTCTTGTTACACTTCGAGAGATGCAACAACGAGGTTAACGGGATAAAATATCAAGGCAACCCAGCACTTTTCAGGATACTGTACACATTCTTCCTCCATCAAGCAGCAGAATCCATACCAACACCAGAACAGACGTGTTAACCTTACGAAAACTACAAGACTTTAACTAACACAGAAGCCAAGATACTAGAAATGAGGTCTAACACCGAGATATCCAACTACTTAACGCGAACAACAGTAGTTATCATCTTTATCATCATGATCATCCTGGCTACATGTATAACCAAAAACCATGTTTACAAAACTTCACACACCAGATCACGTACCACCCTTCACTCAACATACGCGTCTGCTCAAGAGACATCAGCTCATCATTCCGAGACCGCTTCGATAACGTCACTTTGACCATCGTTTTACTCTAAGGGGGAAGGAATTACGATCGCAAGCCGCCAAAGTCAACTACCTTGACCGCCAGTAACCCACAGAACACGAGAAAGCTAAGCTACACATTGGGACAGCAATCAACCGGGTGTACTTGGAACCCAACGAAATTCCTCAGTAAACCAAACGAAAATCAAAAACTTATGAAATGCCAAAGCAGCACAAATATGTATTCTAAAATTGTAAAGTAATCAAATTTAACATATAAATAATTGTTAAGTAAAGGTCAATAAAATGTTGTGTATTGCTCAGACAAAGGAAAAGGTTGTTTTTTTATTTATTACCGCGGATCCACCAACATAACTGGAAGCCAGGCCACTACCACTTGAGCCACTGCCACCAACCTCTCTTCTAGCTTTCTCCGATCATATTTTACTAACAACTCTATTACGAAGGGTGCAACAACGTCTGTGGTGCTCTCCCAGACGAAATCTTTTCCATGTTTTATACGCCTCATTCCTCTGAGCTATCAACAATTTGAATTCATGGGTAAACCAAGGCCTAGATGCATTAGTAATCGTTTTAGTTTTAAGCGGTACAAATCTATCAAAGAGGAAATCTATGTTAGAATGTAGGAATTCAGCTTGAGTATCAGGCGAGGTCATGTAATACATTTGGTTCCAATCGATTGCGCGTATTCGGTTTTCGAGGCCAGATTGGTCGATCTTTTGAAAATCGCGAAATTGGAATGTGGTAGTTGTTTTAGGTATACTAAAATCGAATGTTAGATATATAAGATCGTGCTTGGAGAACGCCGGTGCAGAAATCTGGTTGTAAAAAAACTCTGTTCATATCGCTAACAAATAAAACATCTAGCAGTGTGTTGAAACTTGGACCAAAGTGTGTGGGGGAAGTGAAATTTACCGGAAAGAGGTTGAAAGTACTCATGCTATCAGTCAGATGCGGGAACATTAAAAATTCTTGATTTGCTTTAATATGATCGCAATGGTAGCGATCTTGATGTTAGTCAATGGAAAGCTAGTAAACTAAGTCAACCTGGGTTCCAAATATTCAGAATTTAGAACCTCGACATGAGGTTACGTTTAGAAAACCTTAACAGCGTTTTTGCCGAGTCGCGAGGTGTATCCATGTAGATGGACACACTTACAAGGTGTGAAACCCTACCCTTAACCGATCCGCCAGTAACAACTTGCTGTTGGAAAATGAAATATTTTGTGAGGCGGTTTTACCTGATATCATAAGAGGAGCAGAGTTAACTGCACCGATCGCCCAAAAAACTCAGTTTGGCTGGGTAGTATTAGGTAAAATTCTCCTCCAATCACCACCCTCAATTCAGGTGTTCACCAAATTTTCCGAAATAGACACACAATTAAGGAAATATCGGGAAATTGAGGAATCACCATTCGAAAAGGCCCTAACTGAAGAAGAAAATGCTTGCGAGGAACATTTTTTATAAAATGTCAAGCGGTTGCCGGGAGGGCGTATTGAAGTTGAACTCCCTTTCAAAAAAAATCAGCGTCCAGCACTGATTTCAACCCAAAAGAATAGCCAAAGTATGTTCCATAGGGCAGGAAAAAAGACTGTTTACCAACCCAACACTTTACAAGGACTACAATAAATGTATATGGGAATACTTACAACTCAACCAGATGGAGGAAGTGAACATCACCCAGGACACCACAGTTAAATCGCCTTTCCATTATGTTGTGCCACATCATGCCGTCTTCAAGGAATCTAGCACAACCACTAAGCTGCGAGTGGTCTGTAACGCTGCATTCAAGACTGAGGATGGCAATTTCTTAAACGATCATCTGATGACGGGACCTAAGACACAGACGGATTTTATATCAATTGATTTAAGATGGAGAATAAACAAAATTAGCTTTACAGCAGACATCGAGAAGATGTATCTCCAGATCCAGATTCATCCAGAGGATGCATACTACCAACTCCTATATTGGCGAGATGATCCAACAACTCCAGTCAAACTTTTCAAAGTAAAGGTCTTAATGTTTGGCACATCTCCTGCTCCATATCTGGCGAATCGTACGCTGAAGAAGCTCGCTGATGACGAAAAGGTCACATATCCACTAGCAGCTTAAATGATACGGAAAGATATGTAAGTTATAGAACAATACTATGACTACCCAAACGCTTAAATAAGCTGGTCACACTGGCAGAATATCTAATGGTCATAGTCCATCATGGTCCACCAGCATCAGAAACAGCAAAAACAGCTTGCCCGCAGTTACTTTGCACGTAGCAACAACAGAATGTAGAACATCACCAACGTCCACGTTGCTGGCATATCAACGGCATATCCAACGAAGTAAACAACGCTCTGATACCGTTGCTGCGTCAGCAAAGCTAAAGTTTGCAGCCTCGTTAACGTTACCTCCTCATGGTAAACAACGTCAATGGAATCTTTCGATTGTACAGTTCCTATGCGCAGCTTAAGTGTTCATTTATAAGTTAGTTCTTAAGTTACCGAGCGTGTGTCAGTTTCCTCATAGAGATTAACTTTGTTTTATTTGTGCAAATCGGATATAGTTACCAAATATTACTGGCGCCCAACGTGGGGCTACGCCAGTAAACTTTTTTTAAACGTTCACGTTTACAATTTTGTAACTGCGGAAAGAAAAAGAAAAAATTCTTTATATATAATAATAGAAACCGAAGAAAACAATTGGAAATATTTCAAAAGTGAAAAATCAAAGGTTTTAAAATAGTGAAAAGTTAAACATTACAAACAATAGTTCAGCTATCTTCAAATTTACCAGTGGAAAATTAAACATTACAAATCAATAGTTCTCGTCTCATCTTTAAGTTCAACAGTCAAAGCAGCTATTGAAAAGAAATACTTTTTTGGATAAAAATCATAAAATTATATTGTATAACAAGCAAATACAAGTTACATACATATAACTACACCTTGAATGACTCGAACTGCAACCAATTTCAGACTGCTATAATTTCCAAACCGTTCATGACAGTGAGCTCAAATTTTGACGCCTGACAGATAATTTTAATATTTGCAAGCCTTTTAAACGATTTGTCTCATTTGTGTTGACAATTTTTTATCCGCGATGGAATTCAAACGTGATAGTGTGATTGCTTTATATTTGGCTGGAACACCACTAGTAGCTATCGTTAGAGCCCTCCAGTACCACAACGTGAATAAATCATTTGTGTTTCGAACCAAAGCTCGTTACCGTGATACTGGCAACGTTGCAAAACGCCATGCAACATCGGCAGAAATGGTTCGGAAAGAGAAGGCTCGAATTGAGCGAAATCCGCGTCGAAGTGGACGAAAAATGGCTCGGGAGCTCAACATATCGTTGGAACGGATGCAACGCATACTGAAAAATAAGCTTGGGCTCAAGCCATTGAAGTTCCAAAAAGCACACGATCTTACACCGCAACAGAAAAAAGTTAGAGTCGAAAGAGCGAAGGAGTTGCTGCGCTTGCACGAAAGTGGTGAGTTGCCGTGTTTCCGATGAGTCGCCATTTGTTATCGAAGAATATGTCAACAAACAAAATGACCGAGTTTACTTGCCAGAGAGGTCCTCCGAAAATTCACACCTTCGGACGGCCACCAGAAGGCAGGCAGCACCGATGGTGATGGTTTGGGCTGCCATAACCGCCGATGGTCGCTCTCCGCTCGTATTTTTGGACCGTGTCGTCAAAATTAATGCAACCGTATACCATTAAACTGTCTTAGAGGCAGTATTGAAGCCTTGGGCAAACAATCATTTCGGTCGGAGACCGTGGACATTTCAACAACACTCGGCACCGTCCCACAAAGCGCGCGTCAACCAAGATTGGTTAAAAAACAATGTTCCACACTTCATTTCTTCGACACGATGGATTGGAAATTCTCCGGATGCAAATCCGTCTGGGGTATTTTAAAGGCGAAGATTGGCACTAAAAAATACCAAAGTTTGGACCACCTCAAACAAGCACTTCGCCGGGCATGGGCGAAAATACCGCAGAGTCACTTGCGTGCAGCGTGCAATGCTTTCTTCGGCTGTCTCAGGGCCATTATTCGCGCCAAAGGTGGACATAATGAAAACTACTGATACAATTTGAAAATTGATGTATTTTCCACCATTTTTTGATTAGGCACAATAAAACTTATGAAAAAATAAGAAAATAATAGCATTTTGAAAAGTTGGAGTTCGAGTCTTTCACCCTGTCTATATATATTTAAATGGTATTAATATAGCATTTACGTAGATTTTGATTTTATAAGAATTGGAATAAGTTTAGTAAGATTTTGTTAAATTGAAGTTCCGAAATCGAAATAAAGAAATGAATTATATTAAGTTCTCTTTTGATTGTTGAAACTGATTAAGTTAAAATTAAGTTATTTCTCTTACTATTCTCTATATTCTACCGTCCCACAAAGCGCACGTCAACCAAGATTGGTTAAAAAACAATGTTCCACACTTCATTTCTTCGACACGATGGATTGGAAATTCTCCGGATGCAAATCCGTCTGGGGTATTTTAAAGGCGAAGATTGGCACTAAAAAATACCAAAGTTTGGACCACCTCAAACAAGCACTTCGCCGGGCATGGGCGAAAATACCGCAGAGTCACTTGCGTGCAGCGTGCAATGCTTTCTACGGCTGTCTCAGGGCCATTATTCGCGCCAAAGGTGGACATATTGAAAACTACTGATACAATTTGAAAATTGATGTATTTTCCACCATTTTTTGATTTGGCACAATAAAACTTATGAAAAAATAAGAAAATAATAGCATTTTGAAAAGTTGGAGTTCGAGTCATTCACCCTGTCTATATATATTTAAATGGTATTAATATAGCATTTACGTAGATATTGATTTTATAAGAATTGGAATAAGTTTAGTAAGATTTTGTTAAATTGAAGTTCCGAAATCGAAATAAAGAAATGAATTATATTAAGTTCTCTTTTGATTGTTGAAACTGATTAAGTTAAAATTAAGTTATTTCTCTTACTATTCTCTATATTCTACCGTCCCAAAAAGCGCGCGTCAACCAAGATTGGTTAAAAAACAATGTTCCACACTTCATTTCTTCGACACGATGGATTGGAAATTCTCCGGAAGCAAATCCGTCTGGGGTATTTTAAAGGCGAAGATTGGCACTAAAAAATACCAAAGTTTGGACCACCTCAAACAAGCACTTCGCCGGGCATGGGCGAAAATACCGCAGAGTCACTTGCGTGCAGCGTGCAATGCTTTCTTCGGCTGTCTCAGGGCCATTATTCGCGCCAAAGGTGGACATATTGAAAACTACTGATACAATTTGAAAATTGATGTATTTTCCACCATTTTTTGATTTGGCACAATAAAACTTATGAAAAAATAAGAAAATAATAGCATTTTGAAAAGTTGGAGTTCGAGTCATTCACCCTGTCTATATATATTTAAATGGTATTAATATAGCATTTACGTAGATTTTGATTTTATAAGAATTGGAATAAGTTTAGTAAGATTTTGTTAAATTGAAGTTCCGAAATCGAAATAAAGAAATGAATTATATTAAGTTCTCTTTTGATTGTTGAAACTGATTAAGTTAAAATTAAGTTATTTCTCTTACTATTCTCTATATTCTACCTTTTTTTATTGATTAATTTGATTATTTTTCTAATAAAGAAAATACCTGGATAAGGAAAGTTGAATTGTTAAAACTAAAAACCTAAATTTGAATTTCCCTTTAAAATGGATGCAGCACAGCTAAGTGCAATAATTTCTGCTGCTGCACATGCAGCTACAGAACATACTAGACAAACGTTTAAATCGACTATTAACGAATTGACATCTCGACTTAGAGCATTAAAGACGCCTACGGTCATGGAAGATTATCAGCCAGTTACAATTGAACCTGGTAGAACTTGCGAGGAATCGCTAGACTTAGTGAAATCTTTACCTGAATTCAGTGGTGAGCAGGTGCAGTATGTTTCATGACGACAGGCTGCCTTCGCTACATATAAATTATTCGAAGCACATGACAGGAGCTCAAGACATTACCAGGCAGTAGCCATTATCAGAAATAAAATTGTAGGTTCCGCAGACCAAGTCTTATCTTCGTTTAATACTGTTCTCAATTTTAATGCAATTGTTGCTAGATTACATTTTATTTACGCAGATAAAAGAGCCATTTATCTTATAGAGCAGGAGATGTCTATGTTGCGCCTGGGCAAAATGCCTCTTACAGATTTTTATGATGAAGTGGAAAAAAAACGAACTTTAATCATAAATAAAACTCTGATGATTCATGAAGGGAATAAGGATGTGATAGCTTCACTTTGTCAAAAATATCAACAGGATGCGTTTAGGGTATTTGTATCAGGATTACGGAAACCAATATGTGACATTCTCTTCTCTTCGAGACCGACGGACGTGCCGGGTGCACATGCTGTTGCTCAAGAACTTGCAGCAAATCAAGCACGATATGTATTTGCGAATTCATTTTTTAATAATAACGAGGGCTAAGGCAATTTTTCTTCTAGGCAAAATTACAGCAACTATAGTCAATACAACTCACGATATTCTCCGCACTAGAGAACAACTGAATCCACTCAAATTCGACCCAGTGTAACCAATATGGAAGTAGACCCAACTCTTTCTTATTATAAAGTGCCAACAAATTTTCAAAAGCCTGTACAAGATCCAAAGCATATTCAGAGACCTAATATGCAAATTTTTAATAATAGCAATCGTCCTAATAATTCTTTAAAAGCTGTCCAAAATTTGAATCAGTTGTAAGGGCCAATAAACAATTCAAATCATCTAAAGCGAAATAGTGAATCGGACAGGCTAACACTTCCTATGTTCCAAAGGGTCAATCACTTAAGTCAGAGATCACAACTTCCAACCAACACTTCAGAAATCTAATTTTGTTCATATGAACGAACTATACAATTATCTCATCGACCAAAATTTTTACGAGGAATCTAGCAAAATTCTGCAGGAAAACACGGATGAAGCTGAAGAAGAAGTTTTTGGAGAAACCAATTTGTGAGTCGAACACTGGCAGGAAGGGAAATAAAACTACTCGTAGATACGGCCGCTTCTAAAAATTATATAAAAAATTTCAAAAGCTTAAAAGTTATTAACCAGATTCATAAACCATTTTTCGTCAAATCAGTTCATGGAACTAACCAGGTAACATCAAAATGTACTATTAATCTTTTTGGTAGAATACTACCTTCTTCTTACTCCCAACTCTTGACACTTTTGATGGTATCATTGGACTTGACTTTCTGAAAGAAATCGATACAAAATTAAATCTTGTAAAAGGAATTTTAAAGTACAATGGAGGAAATATTGTCATATTTCTATTGTAGGAATGTTAACGATATTGCCATTGAAAGAGAAAAATGTCGACTTAGATTTAAACGAACAATTTTCGTTATTAATTTCACGACATTCGAAAATGTTTGCTGACCCCAATGAGGCACTCCCCTTTAGCACAACTGTTGTTGCCACTATAAAAACCACCGATAGGGAACCCCTATTCAATGTCAGCAGCCGATTTTCTTAATAATGAAATTTTCGAGTTACTTCATAATGGGATTATACGTCCGTCACGATCCCCTTACAACAATCCCATATGGGTGGTTGATAAAAAAGGCACTGATAATATGGGTAAGGGGAAATTCCGGCTTATAATAGACTTTCGTAAATTGAACACCAAAACTACAATATAAGCTACAAATACCCAATTCCAAATACTGCAGTTATTGTGGCCAATCTCGGAAAAGCTCCTTTCTTTTCCACTTTGCATTTAAAGTCAGGATTTCAACAAATTAAGTTGTCAGAATGGGATAGGGAAAAAACTGTCTTTTCCATTAATAATGGAAAGTATGAGTTTTGCAGGCTTCCTTTCGGATTAATTGCACCTAGCATTTTTCAAAGGGCAATTGATGACGTTCTCAGAGAAGAAATAGGCAAATGTTTTCATGTCTATATTGACGACGTCATTATCTTCTCAAGAACAAAGGAAGAACACATCAAAGACGTAGGAAAAATTTTTACTGTGCGTTTTGAAGCCAACTTGTGACAAACTAATTTTTTTAAGGAAGAAGTAGGATTTCTGGGTTTTGTGGTTTCTAATAAGGGTATAAAAACATGCCCAAATAAAATAAGGGATATAATAGAGTATACAGTTCCCAAGACACTTCAAAGTCTCCGGTCATTTCTCGGATTGTCTGGGTACTACAGGCGCTTTATACGAGACTATGTTCGAATTGCAAAGCCTCTCACACAATACCTGCGAGGAGAGAATGGCAATGTGAGTAGAACTCGGTCAAAACACGTTAAAATCGAACTCACTGACGAAGCATTGGATGCTTTCGATAGAATTAAAAAAATTTTAGCCTCAGAGGATGTTCTTGTTTTGTACCCAGATTATGGGAAACCATTCGATTTGACGACCGTCGCATCGTCACATGCACTGGGTGCTGTTCTTTCTCAGGAAGGAAGATCAATAACAATGATATCACGAACGTTGTCTTCTACTGAGGAAGGCTAAGCTACGAATGAGCGGGAACTCCTGGCGATAGTGTGGTCATTACAAAAGCTTCGTAATTATTTATATGGTGTAAGCCGTTTCAATATTTTCACGGATCACCAACCTTTGACTTTTGCAATATCCGACAAAAATCCAAATGCAAAAATCAAAAGGTGGAGGGCTTTTGTGGAAGAGTTTTCGCCAAAAATTGTTTATAGGCCTGGTAAAGAGAATTTTGTAGCTGACGCTTTAACTAGACAATATCTAAATGCTCTCGAACAGTTTCAAAGTTTCACGAAGAATAGCGAGTCCTCTCTTACTCAAACGATACCCAGCATTCAAAATCCATAAAATTGTTTCAGAAACCAAATCATACTTAATAAAGGCCTTGAGCTTGTTAAAAATACTAAAATTTTGTTCAAATTTCAAATAAGGCACACCATAACATTTGACACCTTGGATAACCTTCACTCCATTCTGAAAGATATCCAATTTTGGCTCAGATTCAAAACAGCTTAGTCAACTTGTTTCCTTCAGTAAAATTTCTGCATACAATAAATATGGTAACTGATATTTTAAATCCAACTGACCAAGTGGAAATCCTTGCAACAGAACATAATAGAGCACATCGATCTGTTTCCGAAAATAAGCAACAACAAAGACTTAAGGAAATAGATTCCAATTGCAAAATTTGTCGTGAAGCAAAATATCAGAGGCATCCACCGAAAGAAAAAATTGGTGAAACTCCTATTCCATATTATCCCGATGAAATCCTTCACATGGATATTTATTCGACAGATGGAAAGTATTTCCTTACTTGTTTAGATAAGTTTTCCAAATCTGCGGTACTTAAACCAATTAAATCTAGGTCAATATTTGATATAAAGGAACCTCTGTTAGAAGTACTAAATTTTTTTAAAAATATGAAAACTATTGTTTGCAATAATGAGCCATCATTTGTTTCGCAAAGTATAACATCTTTGGTTAGAGATCACTTTGACATAAGCATGTTTAATACGGCACCTTTCCGTAGTGTTTCCAATGGGCAGGTAGAAAGGTTCCATAGCACTCTAACGGAAATAGCTAGATGGACGAGACTAGAAAATAACATTAATGACACTGCTGAGCTACTTTTACTTGCTACATTTAAGTACAAGAAGACGATTCATTCAGTAATAAACTATAAGCCTATTGACATTTTGCAATCAATATCAGACTCATTAAAGAATGAAATTCAGAAAAAGGTAAGCGAAACCCAAGATTTTAATTTAGACTGCCACAATAGGAAAAGACAAACATGGATATTCGAACCAGGGGAAAAAGTCTTTGTAGGAACAAACAAGCGTATTGGGAATAAGTTTCGGAAACTTTTTACTGAGCAGGTTATTCAAAAAGATTTGCGTACCACGGTTCTTATCAACAACAAAGTAACGTGAGGTGACTTATTCTATAAACATTGCAGCTGACATTATTAAAGGAATTACAAAATAAAATTTTATTTGTATTCATTTTCTTGGGAATTTCAGTTTTTTTTTCACATTCTCTTTATATATATAGTATAACTGTATTAAGAGGTTTAAAAAACAATTGTACTTTCTTCGTAGTTAAGATTACTGAAATAAATTTTCGAATTGAAATTTAGGTTGAACGTATTAAGTTAGAATGTACGAGTAATTAGGTATATTAATATTACCTATATAACACAATAAAACTGAAACGAAACTATCAGCACAAAGTCGGGACGTCTTTACCTAAGAGGGGGAGTAGTTATGGAACTATGACTAACTCAAATGCAGCCTCAAATGCAGCCTCGTTAACGTTAACTCCTCATGGTAAACAACGCCAATGCAATCTTTCAATGGCACAGTTCCTATGAGTAGCTTCAGTGTTCATTTAAAAGTTAGTTCTTAAGTTACCTCATAGAGGAAAATATTAAATCTAAATTAAATTATAAATCGAACTTTGTTTTATTTGTGTACATCGGACTTAGTTCCCAAACATTACTTGTACATTGATGATCTCGTGTCTGGTGCAGATTCCATCCAAACAGCTAAAGAAAAATTTGAACCTATGTCGAACCTACTTCTTTCAGCTGGCTTTCATCTGAGGAAATGGATGAGCAATAGTCAACAATTCCTGAATTTAGTACCGGAGGAAGACCGGGATACCAGTGTTTCCCTCAGATTTGGAACAACACAACACACGAAAACGTTGGGAATCAATTGGCACCCGAGTTCAGATAGGTTTTCATTTCAGAAGCTCGCAGTCGAGGAAGTTTCAAAGCGGACCATCCTATCAACAGTCGCGCGTCTTTTGACCCCCTAGGATGGCTTTCACCTTGCATTGTTAAGGCGAAAATTATCATGCAGCAATTGTTGCTACATAGTTTATTATGGGATGACCGGTGAAAGTACGTCGAGAGTGGTCATATCTTCAATAAGAATTGGACATCATGACATCCAGATTCCCAGGTGGGTAAACACACCAGGACAGAAGGAGCAGTTGGAACTCCACGGATTTAGTAACGCATCAATCAAGGCGTATGGAGCGGTGGTCTATCTCAGAGTCTTGGACTGCAGCAACATCACACACACACATTTACTCATCTCCAAAACTAGAGTAGCGCCACTCAATACGGTTTCACGGCCAAGATTGGAGCTTTGTGGTGCAGTAGTCCTTGCAGAGCTTCGGAGCTACAACCCATCTGTGCTCCCAGTACAAAACATCAAAACATATGCGTGGACTGACTCTAAAATCACACTCTATTGAATATCTGCACCTCTAACTCGATGGAAAACGTTTATCGCAAATCGAGCAGCTGAAATTCAGAGACTGACGAATGTCAGCATTTGGCGACACCTCAGAACCAAACTCAATCCAGCGGATTACGGTATTACCCTCAATACTCCAAAATAACGCACTCTGGACCAGCTTTTCTTCAATTTTCCATTCCAACACAGCCCACGCAACGCGACACAGAAGAAGAGAAAAGAGAAATCAAAACTCTTCTCGGTATAAATGATGAAAATGACATTTTAAAATTAATCCAAACTCACTCGAAACTAACAAACTGTTTACGAATTTTGGCTTATGTGAAAAGATTCACCAACAATACTCGGAAAACAGAAAACTTAAAGTTAAAATCAATTTTGTCAAGAAGTGAAATCAATTCTTGCTTGCGCACAGCTGTACGAACGGTACAGCAGGGAATGTTTCCTGATCTCTTCAATGACTTGCGTAAAAATAAGTCAATCAAGGTGTACAAAACTCTCAAAATTTTTATTGATGGAGAACAAATCATAAGAATCGTAGGCAGATTAAAGAATTCTGCTCGGACTTATACCAAATGCGCCCCATGATTTTAAAACCAGACCACCACTTTACGAGACTCATCCTCGACAATGCACATGAGCAAACGCTTCATGGTGGCCTACAACAAATGACCGCTTACCTGAGAAATCAATTTTGGATTTCTAATGCAAAGAGAATGGTGAAAAAACACATCTACCAATGCACCATATGCTTTCGCTAAAAGCCCAAGTCCATGCAACAGGGTAACCAAATCGAGTCCATTTATGCATACATGTGTTGACTGTGCTGGATCTATGGAAGTAAAAGCTTGGAAGGGAATAGGATCGTAAACGCTGAAGGGATATTTTGCAATATTTATTTGTTTAGCAACAAAAACCTTTCACCTCGAAGCCGTAACAGACATGATTACCCAGACCTTCCTTGCGGCATTCCGACGATTCACAGCACAGTGCGGAATTGGTTCTAACCTGTATAGCAACTAAGGTAGTAAATTCAGAGGAGCCAATGCGGAGCTATTGAAAATGCTCAAGTCTGCCCAGCGCAACTACAATGAGATCGCCGATGCAATTAGCAAATTTCGAACTAAATGGAATTTCAATCCTCCTGCTTCTCCTCTTTTCGGGGGACTATGGGAAGAAGGAGTGAAATCCGTCAAATTCCATTTGAAACGAGTTGCCCGCAACGAAGCGTTAACCTTCGAGGAGCTCAGCACACTTATATCTCAAAAAGAAGCATGTCTCAAATCGAGACCCCTCTACCCGTTAACCGACAACTTCGACGATTTTACCACATTTACACCAGCGCACTTTTTGATCGGGACTTCATGCAAAGATACGCCTGAAGCAGACCTAGTAGGAAAAAAATCGAATACATCGACCAATGGAAAAGATTACAAGCCTCACTAAAATCGTTTTGGAAGGAACGGAGCCGTGAGTATTTAGCTCGTCTTCAAAATCGCTGAAAGTGATTGAAAACAGAGAAGCAACCCAATGTTGGAGACTTAGTCCTGCTAAAGCACGAACGGCTTCCACCATCGAAATGGCTTTTAGCTCGTATTATGGAGACTTATCCAGGAGCTGATCAACTAATCCGAGTACTGAAGCTAAAAACTGAAACCGGAGAATTCAAAAGACCAATAACGAAGATATGTCCACTACCATGTAACGCGACCAACACAGAATACTCTACAGCATAAGGCGAAACAAAAAAAAAATGCACGCAACACGGAAAACCGATACAATATCAAACTTAAACTAAAAAACAAATCACATAGGTATTTAATATAATAAAAAATTAATAAATAAATAGAAAAAAAAATCTGATATGCATATTCACAATATATACATACATACATAATAAGATGAATTTTACACACTTACAGTCCACTTTAATTAAAAACTAATAATTTACCAGTTGTAGACGCCCACCAACTGTTGCTAAATGTATACACATATGTATGTGATTCCTTGGTCCATGAAATTAATTGTCAAGGCGCCAAATTTCAACAACTCAAATGAGTTTCCGTTGCTGCTTTCACTGCTAGCTGAAAATATTTAAGAAAACGAAGCTTGTTAAATGAGGAACAAAATTCAAAATCTAAAGACAAATATCTCAATCAACATCACAACAGAACATAATAAGTCATGCAACAAATCTCACAGCTGAACTCATGTCCGCACATCAGAAACCCATTACATCAATATCACCAAATTAACGAAATCTACAACAAAACAATAGTCCATGAATAATTAAACATTCAAATTTCTGCATCTCAAATAATAACAAAAATACCCGCTTACACACATATGAAGTACTCGTACATATTGTATTATGATATATTAATCGATAAATGACTCCACACTACACTTTAAAAAACTCTATAAATCGCCGGCTGGGATATTCAAATACCTACTACCTGAATAAGGAAAAACAAGAGAGAGCGTGTGAGCCCATGATGGAGTAAGATAACGACACAACAACATTGCGCAAAATCAGCAATTCCTCCCCAGATTCTGCGTCCGCATATAAGGACGCTACTTTTACTTTGTGTCTCCTTATGTCATTTCTGGTGTCCATTCCCCTTTTGCAAATAATATTAATAATTGAATTCTCTTTCCAGGTAACAATACATAAGATTATTGAAGTAGCAAAGTACCGAACCACAGGGTGTACATATATTATTCAAGGAAGAACGAGTTAGTAACGAACTTACATGTACGTTGCAGCAGTTTCACATTATTAACCCTAGATTCATAAACTATATTCATTGTTACATCATTCATAAACATAGGTCTGTGAGACCCCTTACCTTCAAAGTTATCTTATTTACTCTCTATAAAGATTTTTGCAAAAAAAAATACATAGGTTACGTTAAGAAACATTTATTATAAATAAATAAAAGAAAGAACTATAAAATTTGTTCACTCGGTGCAATCCTGACACTTGTTCCCGCGATGCTCCCCGCACATGGGACGTTTACAGGAGGTGCAGCAAAATCTGGTCTTACGTTTTTTTTTTTGTAATCGCAGAAGACACAATTTTTTCTTGGTTGATTTTCGGAGTTCACTGAAACGCATGGCAAAGTATCACCTAAAATGGCTTCAATATTCCTTTTTAGGCATCCCTCAAAGTTGGCACTTCACGACGACGACGCAACCAGGGTTCTATTAATTGCTGTGATATTTCCTTTACAAATGCTCGCCTTGTCAAGGGTTTTCGTTTATTACGGCTGCTATTATGTACGTGGATGACAAAAGAGTTTACTATAGACATATTTAGTATTCCAAAAAAGTAGCATAGTGGCCATCTTTGTGTCTTCCTACTGCAAGACATATTATGACACATTTGGTCAAATGTATCTACTGCGCCCTTAGCAGAATTATAAAATTCTATGATATCTGGCTTACCAGACGGTGCCCAATTTCTATTTCCGTGAATTCTGGAAAGCAGAAGAACGTTTTTATTTTTCTTTTGGCCTGAAAGATACTAATGTAGATTTGCCATCGAAACAAAACATTGAAGATCCTGTCTGTCTTGGTTGCAAAAGTTGTGGAGGGATCTCTCGCTTGTTAGATCGAATTGTACCAACAATTGTTAATTTGTATGGCTCCTGCAATAGCTCTTTTGCTAATGGCTCTGACGTGAACCAGTTATCCATGGTGATATTACGATTACTACCTCGCAGAGCTTCCGTAAGTTTCTTGACGAAAAAAGATGTCAATGATTCTCCGTTCGAATTTGTGCCCTTTCCCATATATGGTATCGCATCTATCATATAGTTTGTCTTCGAATCACAAATGATTACTGTTTTTATTCCATATTTGTCAGGTTTTGATGGTATATACATTTGAAATGGACAACGTCCACGAAATCCCAGTAGCTGTTCATCCACAGTCACAAATGAACCGGGCTTGTAACTGTCTCAACATACAGCAATAAACATTTCCCATATTTCCCTTCCCATATATGGTATCGCATCTATCATATAGTTTGTCTTCGAATCACAAATGATTACTGTTTTTATTCCATATTTGTCAGGTTTTGATGGTATATACATTTGAAATGGACAACGTCCACGAAATCCCAGTAGCTGTTCATCCACAGTCACAAATGAACCGGGCTTGTAACTGTCTCAACATACAGCAATAAACATTTCACATATTTCCCTTACTGGCGCAAACTTATCAACAGCTTTTCGATCTTCTCGGGTAGTTTTATCATCGAATCGTAAACAGTTCAGTAAAAAATCGAACCTATCTTTGGACATAACTGAATTATATTTAGTTCCACTTTCGGTTGGATCAAACAGCTCTGCGCTTGTGAGATGGTTATCTTTTTTTCTTGCTGTTAATAAAAGCAATTCTATCAAGGCATTTATTTCTTCAGTACAAGTATCACTAACTGTAGCTGTTTTATCCGTGTAATTTGCTCTTTTAGTAGAGACCTCTGTATTGGTGTGAAATACAATGATATTCACTATCGAATCAGAAGCAAACAATTTGAAGTGGTCTCGTGGATTTATTGCATTTTTAGCTTCATTATTCGGCCCTTGAATAATGTGAATTATGTTTCTTGCTTGAGTTCGGAAAGTGGTACCTTGAGATGGGTTTGCTGACCACTTGTGACCGTTCTTGCCTCTCAGATTATTAATTGATGGGATAATTATTTGAGCTGCTGGTTGTCCTGAACTCACCTGTTCCAATAGAGGCTGCTCACTATCTGATGAATCGGAGGAATTGATACAACAGCGGCGGCGGCAATGATTATGTGCACAATTTATAATAGAACATATATGTATGTATTAGTATATGTAGTCCTTTCTATGAAATTCCCGCACATTCAGTTCAGTTTATAAGGTAAATATAAAACACGCAACTATGAAAAATTGTAACACTATTCATAAACATACGTACCTCAGACCCCTTGCACGTAAAATATCGAAAACAAAACAAAACTAAAGGTCTATGCACCAACGAAACTTGCGCGACTCTAAGCTCTCCTTGTTTCAGGAAGGTACTGAGATGCACGTGTTTATAACTCTTTCACACCGCATGCTATCACTGATTAATCAACTGAGAGGGTCTGTGAGACCCATGTTTATGAATCTAGGGTTAATAATAAATTGAGCAAAAACTCAACAAATAGACAAACAAAAAAGTGTACTGAAGGACTGAAACGAATAAAATTTGGAAACTTCAAAGCAAAAAAAAAAATATATTTTCATAATTCATGTAAATTTTTTTTATTTGCTTTAAAACTCTGTTTTTATTACATTCATTCACAATTACAAAAAATAAAAAAAAATTTTGGGTTCCCATTCTTTCCTCAACTTCTTTCGAATGTCCTTCATAATGTTGGTGACAGTTACATCCGTGTTCTTTTTGGACGCTCTTTTCCATTTAGCACTAAAATCGTTTACGTCCTTTGCACACTGCTCACTTTTCCTCAATTTAGCTTTGACCAAAGCCCAATACCTTTCAATGGGACGGCACTGTGGAATATTGGGTGGATTCATGTCTTTTGGGACAAAGTCAACATTTTTAGCAATAAGAAAGCTCAACGTCACATGAGCATAGAGAGCTGAAGCTAAATCTGGCCAAAATAATATTGAACCCTTGTGTTTGTTTAAGAAAGGAATCAACCAATTTTTTAGGCACTCAGTAATGTACACTTCTCCGTTAATTGTTCCCGTTGTAATAAACGATGAGCTTCTGTGTCCACATTGGAAAATGGCCCGCCAAACGAGATATTTTGACCCGAATTTTTCCATTCCAATCGATGTTGTTGATTGCGGAAGAATCTCAGCTTCAAACGAGTTGTAAGACTGCGCATCTGGAAGAGTAGTACAGTTCAAGCACGCTTTCTTGTTGCCGATCAACTCGTATAGCTTTCGGCCTCGTGGTTTTCTGGCTTTTTTGCTTTTCAGTAACTTTTGGTATTTTTTGTTTTTTTCGTGTTTTTAGACTGTTACGTTTTTTAGATCTTTGTACCATTGTTTGGTTGGTATTACATTTCCGAGCAACATCTCTGGATGAGATAGTTCGGTTTTTTACGATGGTACCCATTATTTTCCTGTCCAAATTTGTAGCATGTGTTCCACTTTTAGCTCCACTTTTCTGTTTTCGCTTAACAGCCAACGTCTCCAAATATCGTTTAATAACAGAATCCACTGTACTACGTGCTATGTTTATATTTTTTGCGATGAAATGGTTTGGACGCGAAGTATTTTCGAGCCATTTGTCGATGATCTTTTTACGGCGTTCCTCTTGACTCATATTTTATAAATATTTTAGACCGCACCGAACTAAAATCAAGAACAAACTGAAACTAGAGAATATACAGGCTAATTTGGGTACAAAATGAGATTGCAATTTTTACGCATTGGAAGTATAGCCCGTATTAAAATTTACAGATTTTATTCGTTTCAGTCCTTAAAAGTGTTAAAGTAAACACAAATTATTATAACATATGAATAAATTATATCATGCAATAAATAGCATAACCGAAACTTCAGTTGTATAAACAGGAAAATAATCAAGAATAAAAAAAACTCAATTTTATAACGTTACAAAAGGCGGTTGTTTTATTTTACCCAGTTTATACTGTATTTCACAATAGACAGTATTTTTCACACAGTTTTTAAACAGTTTTTAAACAGTTTATCTCCTTTAAAGCAAAATTTAACTTTTACCGAATTAACGGCTTACACAAACTATTTGGAGTTTTTGCGAAATAATTTACCAGAACTATTAGAGGACACTCCACTGATTCAACTAGCTTCATCATATTTCCAACAGGATGGTCGTGAGGCTAAGAATGGGCTAGATGAAGAGTACGGTAACCGTTGGATATGAAGAAACGGACAAGTTCACTGGCCTGCAAGATGTCCTGACCTTATAGTATTGGATTTTCTTGTATGGGGAAGAATGAAAAAACTTGTTTATTCAACCGAAATAGCAGCAGTCAGCATGAATAAACATTCACATTGAAATCTAAAAACGGGCTCTAGCATGCATACAAACCCAATAAGAACATTTTGAGCACCTGTAGTAACTATTTTAGTGCACACATAGAAGAAAAATTACGTAAGACCAAACAAAATCATTTTTATTCATAGCCTTTCGAGCTTAAAACAAGAAACCTCTTTTTTTTAATTTCAGCTGCTGCAGGTTTTCCCAAGTATCATAAAATCTCTAGGCTTTTGTGCAAACTTGATGATAAAATTTTTTTATTATTGTTACTTTCATAAGAAAAAATTAATTATGTTAGTTAGGCATTTTCTGGATAAAGGAGACCTCAAAGTCAAAAATTAGCATGGGCAACGAAAATGGAACAGGTTTTGAAATTGAATATCTAAAGACTCAAACAAGATATCAACTTTATTTAAACGCCGTTATAAAGGCTAGTATTTCTTCGAAAAAAAAAATCCTACAGGAAGTTCCTGCCATTAGCACTAACAGAGCAATTTGCGTTAACATGGGTAAGGATACACCAAATTAAGCCTTTTCTTAAATCCTCGATAAATGCTGTCAACATTGGAGATAGACCTTTACAGTAGAATGATGTTTTTCATAGAATATACCCAGGAATCATTTCCCAAATTATCGTTGACGGATTAGGGGACACCCTGTATATATGCTACAATACATATACAACGTCTTGTATGACGTATTTATTCATAACATGTGTTCACGTAAAAAATAATTTTTTTTTTATCCTTAACAGATCTTACAGTGCTCGATGCTTCTTATGATTACCTTCCAACAGTGGTATTAATAAAAATCTTCCACTATTTGGATTTTTACGGCATCCAGGCAGCAAGGTTATGTTGCAAACAATTGCTTTATATTAGCAATTATCCTGAATTTGCGTCAAAAATTACTTTTAAAATAACAGAAGTGTATGGGACAGCGAACATCCTGCCGCCAAGGTCATCTCTGCCAGTAAAATCGAAAATTTATGTTTGGAAGACATTGAATTTGGTGACGTTGATGAACTCTTTGGACAGATCAGGGTTAACCTCAAGGCGCTTACCTTGAATTCAGTGCATATGCCACGAGACCATCTGCTGACGATTACATATTTCACCAATCCTCAGACCTTAAAAGTGGGTGGTTTTGAAAATGACGTCGACTATTTTTCATTCGGTGATCCACCTCGGCTGAAGGAGCTCGAATTGGCATGAAATTATTCACGTGTTGACGAATACCTCTTAGGTTGCTCTTTGCGTGCAGATCTATTGGAGAAGTTATCTTTGGAATCCAACAAAAACTTAGAAGTTGAATTTTTGAAAATATTGTATAAGCATGCGGGAACATTAAAAATTCTTGATTTGCTTTACTATGATCGCTATAGTAGCAATCTTGATATTATTCAATGGAAAAGAATAGCTAGTAAACTAAGTCTTAAAGAGCTCAGTCTGCGGAATAGTTTCAGCTGTGACATCGTGATTGAGATGGTAAGAAATCAAAAATCATTGCGTCCATTGCATCTCAATATCACAAATTATGTGAATGATGAAAATTTAACTTTAATCTTAATGTTGATATATGTTTGTTAGGTGAAATTAGGCTCAGTAACAGAGTAAAGTTTTCTTGTCGCGAGTACAATTATGAGTGTTATAGACTTGATCGTACTAACAATACCGGTGGCGGAGTTGCTATATTAGTAAAAATAGGTATTGATCGCTACATACTACCCAGGGTAAATACAACAGTCATTGAGAATATAGGCATTGAAATAACCCTTGAAAATAACTTCAAATTAATGGTTTTCTCTGTCTACTTTCCCGAAGGTTCATCTGATGCGTACAAGGCTAGATGTTTAAAAAATGACTTGAGACGTTTGATCAGTAATGATAACATTCATTATCGGCGGTGATTTAAGCTGCAGACATCGCATTTGGGGCTGTCAAAGGGCTAACTCGTGGGGTATCGTCTTAGAAAATTTGCTGACGTCACATAACTTTGCACTTGTGTACCAACCTAGTCCTACTTATATACACTCTGCAGAAAGATTTACTTCTTCTACTCTTGACTTCTTTCTCTCTAACATTCCTAGCATCC
Source organism: Volucella zonaria (assembly GCA_963966105.1). Lineage (NCBI taxonomy): Eukaryota > Metazoa > Arthropoda > Insecta > Diptera > Syrphidae > Volucella > Volucella zonaria. The sequence goes on along the minus strand of OZ014535.1, from coordinate 3,339,386 downwards.
TAAGTCCACCTGTCGTCATGAACGCTTTAAGTTCTGACCATCTCCCAGTCATCTGTGATATTATTTCTAGTCCCAAAACTCTTAATGTGCAATACCTAGACTTTAATAAAGAAAATTGGGATATATTTCGATATAGCCTGCTCTTAACAACCGTCCTATCAACTTGGAATCGTCAATCAGTCGCAGTAATATCGACGAATCAATAAATTTCTTGGAGGCCAAAATCAAAGATAACATTTTAGTTGCAGTTCCAACGAAGTCCCTTTGCCAAAGATCTGTCATTCTTCCACGATCTATACTAAGTTTAATAAAAACTAGAAACTTTTATAGAAGGAAATGGCAGATTGATTGGTTTATTATTTCATAGAAATGAAGGTCCTTACACAGTTAGTTGATTTGAAAACTACAGAATTTAGAAACAGCAGTTGGAATAGAAAACTTAGTTCACTCGATACCAATTGTAAACCCCTCTGGAATATCAATAAAATAATATGGAAAAAACATACCAGTTTGGTAGATAATGGTCTATTGATAATTGATGGTGCGGGAAAATCTGAGCTTCTTGCCGACGTCTTCCTAAAAAACCAATTAGTAAGTCGGAATATTACCTCTCGAAAGCAATCTGTGGTTGATAGTGCGATCTCATCATTTAACGGACTAAGTCCGTCCGTCCGTGATATTGGGTTTCTCATTTCCAATTTGAAGCTCAAGAAATCTCCTGGCTTCGATGGCATAAATAACTTAACCATTAAAAATCTTCCCCTTTGCGCAATAAAATTTCTCCAATCCATTTATAATGCTTATTTTAAATTAAGTTATTTTCCCATAAACTGGAAAAAAGCCAAAGTATTTCCTTTGCTCAAGCCCGCAAAAGACATACGCAGTTCTAACAGCATTAGCTTACTCAACGGATGCACCAAAATATTAGAATAACTTATAAAACTCAAATTGGACGTTTTTCTGAAAAATAGCAACATTGTACCTGAAGTGCAATTTGGTTTCCGTGCTAGTACTTCTCATCAGGTATTAAGAAATTTCAGGGAAGTAAAACAAAGCTTTGAAGGGAAAAAATCGACTGGTCTTGTATTACTAGACTTAGAAGAAATTTTTGACTCTGTTTGGCATTACGGTCTAACTTATTAACTTTGGTTGTCCTGTGTACTTTACTAAATCATACTAAATTTTTTAAGCGATCCAACTTCTTCAGTTCCATTAATCGGTTCAGTCTCTTCCCCTAAAGTTGTGCCGGCTGGTGTTCCCCAATGATCAGTTCTGGCACCAACTCTATTTAATATATTTACATCTGACTTCCTTGTCATTCCCAACTGCCACGTAGCTTTGTATGCTGTTGACTTAGTTTTACTATATATGCGTCACATACAAATACATCAGTCATTGCAAATTATTTGCAAAATGGCCTCCATATAATATATCAATATTTTAATCATAGGAAAGTAAAAATCAATGCGGATAAATGTCAATCAATCGTTTTTACAAGAAAAAGATCACCTTGCCATTTTGTTCATAATACCTTAAAAATTAATAACCTCAATATATCATGGGCTAGTTCTATCAAGTACCTCAGGGTTTACTTGGATTAGAAACTAACTTTTGGTATACATATCAAAAATACTTTAAATAAGTTAAACATCGCTATGAAAATGCTGTATCCATTGATCAATCGGAAATCGATGCTGAATCATAAAAACAAAATGATAATGTTTAAGGTGATCTTTCAAGCTTTGATTACTTATGGATCTCCTGTGTGGGGTAACTGTGCCAAAACACACATAAAAAAACTGCAAATAGCACAGAACAAAATTTTGAAATTGATGTTGAATTTACCCTGGGACTTTTCAACAATGATAATACACGAAAAAGCTGGCGTTATTAAAGTTGCCAGAAGAATCGAAATTCTAAACGAGAAGTTTTTCACGAAATGTCTACTCGTCGAAAGTACACTAGTTACTGAGCTTGCACCACTCTAACTTGTTTATTTTTTTTGTCATCGCTTATCTGACACATTAATTAATTTTGTTTGTCTATTTGGTAATCTACTTATTTACTCATTTTTCAAATTTGTATTCATTTATTAAGTTATTATTTTGCATATGTATTTGTTTATTCGAATTCATTATTTATTGTCCTTACTTGTCAGTTATTTTATACCTATCCGTTTATTAATTTAAACAAACCTCAACTTACTTAATTAATTATTATTTATTATTTATTTTATTTATTTTTCCTGTGATAATATGGTTTCTGAAATTTAAAAATTTCATATATTTTGGTCCATTACATGAGGGTTTTTTCCTATAGTTTTTCTTCCAAACATATTTGTTAATAGATAAAGCATTTAAAAACCAACTGTGTCTTTCAGTAGTAAGATTTTAATAATCATATCTCTGTCCAAGCTGTGCATATTCAATAGAAAATGAATGTAAATGTTTAACTATGAAAATAAAATAAATATCTATCTATCTATCTATAAAGGATATTGATAGTAACTATGGCTAACAATAATGTAATTCTTAAAACCGCAGGTAGCGGATTGCATTTTCTGGTGCGAATTCGGGAGGTAGTAATTTAAGTAACACAGGCATTAGTGGTACTCCAAAAATGGCATCTACTGCTAATACCTATATTAACCTACATCAACTTGATTCGGTAAACCAAGTCTGAACTTTTACTTCACAGCTGTGCTTAGTAACGTCGGTGTTTGTGTTTTTTGTGTTAGTCTTTCTTTATAATGACTCTGGAATTCAGAGTGGATATTGCCAATATACGCGGGCTAAAGAGTAATCACTTTTCTGCGCACGTCCACGTCTGCAAATACAGACCAGCTGTTTTGGCATTTAGTGAAACACAGGTAGATCCCCGCCCACACCTCTCAAATCACTCTGATCTGAAGCTACCTGGCTACGAACTAGTGCCATTATTCTTCTCTCACTGCGGTCTATTTACGTGCGTAGTGATGTAGCTTACCAAACTCCACCACAATGTAGTCCCTATTCCAATCCGGAATTCAATTTCATGTGGTTAAAATTCCATCTCCGTAAGCAAATTATCCACTCCTGCTTTATTTATAGAAGCCCCAAACTGGACAGCAATTCTACTTTTAATGAGTTTGATGCGCTGTCTGACTCCATTCAAAGAATTGTATTCCTGTATCCTCAATACTGAAATCGTTATTACGGGCGATTTCAATATACACAATTCTGGGTGGCTTCGACATTCTGGACAGACAACACCCGAAGGACGGTGTGTTGAGATCTTCGCTGCGGAAAACAACTTAACCCAGCTTGTAAACGAGTCCACACGAATACCAGACGTTGATAGTCATACCGCCAATACCCTGGACTTGTTTTTAACATCTCAACTTAACGCATCGACTTGGCCCATTATTACACCACTGCGATGTTGGATTTTGTGGTCGTAGAACCCACCTGGCTATTTTCGGGCTTATATTCTTCTTGCTGAGCGTTAGAGTAAGTGCATTACAATCGGTAACTATTTTAAATGCGATTCCCCTTAAGTAGCTGTCAAAACGATTTAGAGCATGTATAATGGCCAGTATTTCTAGTTTGAAGCTATGCATTCGTAATTCCTCGGGGGAGGTAGATTTTGAGAAAAACAATACCGGATGAAACTTACCGTCTTCTTGTCTTTGCAGTAACACGGCACCGAAGCCTACCTTGCTTGCATCGGTGTATAGTTCAGTCTCTCTTCCTGGGTCGTAAATGACTAGGACAGGGGATGACATAAGTTTGTCTCTTAACTCGTAAAATGCTTGTTTACAATACTTGTCAATCTCAAATTTAACTCCACTCCTCACCAAACGCTGTAGGGGGTTTGCTATGCTCGCGTAGTTTGGAACGAACTTTCGGAAATATGAGAAAAGCCCAAGACATGACCTAACCTGCTTAAAATTTGGCGGCATGGGGTACCGTGAAAGCACTTGTATATGAGTTTCGTTTGGTCGTATACCATCATTATCCACAGAGTACATTAAATATTCTACGGTCTGGTAAGCAAATTTACATTTTTTTCAAATTTAACTCCAATCCAAGCTTCGCTAATCATTCTAGAACTTCGGTTAAAATTTGAATATGCGAATCCAAATCATCCGTAGCCACGGAAATGTCATCGAGGTAAACAATAATTTTTTTTGATTCAATTAAATCTCGCAGAGCATAATAAATATAGCGCTGGAATACTGATGGCACGTTCCTTAAGCAAAAAGGCATGCGGTTGTATTCAAATTGCCCATCAGGTGTCACAAACGAGGTATACTTTTTTGAATCTTCAGCTACACCCACATGACAAAATCCTTTCCGTAAGTCTAGTGTGGAAAAATATTTCTTGTTTGTTAAGTATTCTAAGCACGTCGACACACTTTCTATATTCGCCATTTTTTTTTTAAAAACCATCACGATCGGAGAAGCATATGGAGACTCACTAGGTCTTATTATCCCCTTTTTTAAAAGTTCATCAATAATTTTTTGGAGAGCTGTTCGGCTATTGATAGTCTTCGCGGTGGAAAATGGAAAGGAACATCGGAATTTAATCGAATCGTAAGGTCATAATCGTAGGGCTAAACAACAATACTCGGTTGAAGGATGTTTTCCCAGACAACCTGTCTTATTTGACGAATTTCTTCAGTTTCCAGGGCTGGATTAATATCTATCTCATCGTAATTTTGTGATACCTCAATTGCCATAACTCTTCATTAAAAGGATTTAATATTGCGTCGTCATCACAATAATGCTTACAATCATTTGGTTTAGTTAAAAGTGGCTTTGGTATTCCTGATTCTACTGCTAATGCAGACGGTGACGAGTCAATGGTCGCTAAAGCTAATCTTTCTGAAATGCCCGAAATGAGTGAGCAGAAACACATCTCTTTATTTTTGTCTGAATTTATTAAATTAATTTTTTCGATATCAAGAGCAAATACATCGACTGATTTTTTTCTTATTGAACATAAACGAATATTGAATTTCATAAAAAATCATCGCCCCAACGGTAGGGGCACTGGTATGGTGTCATCTGGCACGACCAGAACTGTTATCAAATGAGTTTGATCTCGAAATGTTATTTTGCAAATTAGTCTTCCATAGGCCCATATTCGATTTTTACCGAGTCCACAAAATTCGGTTTTGTTCTTAACTGCACGCACGGGCACCGGAACCACAGATCTTTGTATTAAATTAATCGGACTACCGGTATCAAAAAGAGACAAAAGAGTTGTTATTCCACTAATCTCCCTTCGAGCATTATTAAAGGCAACACTTACCAAGTTAATACAGCTAATGGCGGCTACATTCTGCTCCTCTAAATCTTCTTCCCAGTTCCTCCCTCCGGAGACCGCAGCTATAGTTGACCTCAATTTCTGCACTCGCTTCGGTTTCCAGACTGCCAGCAATTGGAACACACTCCTCGTGGTTGTTCTTCATATGGGCATTCAGTTTTCATGTGGCCCATACGGGAACAATTATAACAGCGAACTCCGTTCTCATTTGTCTTCAATGTTGGTTCGGGCTTTGCATCAATTGTTTTTGGTTTAGTATGACGGATGACATCTTCTGGAACTCCTCTCATCGACCGTCTTTGCTCAAACATATTAACGGCATCCTTAAGGTCTGTCAGCTTTTTCACACCGGCAAATAGTAATAGTAGAAATGCGGTTCTGTAGGCCTTCTTGTATGAAAGCCACCAATTCAAACTCTCTGACGTCGCTTCGTGAGGCGATTGATTCCATCTCCATAATGTACCGGCGCACGCTTTCCTCGGGTTTTTTTATTCTAGGACGTAATACTTGGTATACCTCCTGACGACTTATTGACCTGCCAAACTCGCTTATGAGGCCTGTCTTTAGTTCGTTATATGTACGAGTAAGAGCACCTCGGCCAAGCAGCAGCCTTGCAGCACCTGTCAATGAATTCCGCAGAGCTAAAAACTTGAGCAACTTGACGGTAGTGTCAGTAACGGAGGAAAGCGGTGTAGATGCTACATTGGATGCGATGCTACCCGTGCTGTTGTTGTTTGCGAGTGCGGCTTCAATTTCGTTCCTGTGCTCCGCAAACAGCTTTCGAAGATCTGCGGCTGTCGCTCCACGTGGAACATCGATATTGGCAAGTGCCATAGATTCCAATAGTTATTCTCCATAATTTTCCTTGAAATTATACTGCGGTGAATTAAATTCCTTGGGATATCACACTTCTGAAATTTTAAAGAAGTTTATTATCTTGATTTCATGGATTAAAATGGATTTTTTTATTTTATACAACTGCCTTTTTTGTACTTTTTTTGTTTTCTTTCCTTTTCTGACAGTTCGGTATACAGTTCAGTGTACTCAATCTTTACATCTTAGTGATCTACTACAATTACCTACAATTTACTACAATTTACTACAATATATATGTAACTTGTACTTGCTTGTTATACAATATAATTTTATGATTTTTATCCAAAAAAGTATTTCTTTTCAATAGCTGCTTTGACTGTTGAACTTAAAGATGAGATGAGGACTACTGATTTGTAATGCTTAGTTTTCCACTGGTAAATTTAAAGCTGAATTATTGTTTTGTACTGTTTAATTTTTCACTAGTAAACTTGAAGATAGCTGAACTATTGTTTGTAATGTTTAACTTTTCACTGGTGAACTTAAAGATGAGCTTGTGTATTATTTCAAAACGTTTGATTTTGCACTTTTGAAATATTTCCAATTGTTTTCTTCAGTTTCTATTATTCGTATGAATAATTTTTTTTTTGTCTTCGCACAATATAAAGAATTTTTTCTTTTTCTTTCCGCAGTTACAAAATCATAAACGTGAACGATTAAAAAAAAGTTCTAGAATCGCGTAGCCCCACGTTGGGCGCCAGTAATGTTTGGGATCTATGTCCGATTTACACAAATAAAATAAAGTTCGATGTATAATTTGTTCATTTAGATTTATTATTTTACTCCATGAGGAAACTGAACACACGATCAGTAACTTAAGAACTAACTTATAAATGAACACTTAAGCTACGCATAGGAACTGTACCATCGAAAGATTCCATTGGCGTTGTTTACCACCAGGAGTTAACGTTAACGAGGCTGCAAACTTTAGTTTTGCTGACGCAGCAACGGTATCAGAGCGTTGTTTACTTCGTTGGATATGCCGTTGATATGCCAGCAACGTGGACGTTGGTGATGTTCTACATTCTGTTGTTGCTACGTGCAAAGTAACTGCGGGCAAGCTGTTTTTGCTGTTTCTGATGCTGGTGGACCATGATGGACTATGACCATTAGATATTCTGCCAGTGTGACCAGTTTATTTAAGCATTCGAGTTAGTCACAGCAATGTTCCATAACTTACATATCTTTCCGTATCATTTGAGCTGGCAGTGGATATGTGACCTTTTCGTCATCAGCGAGATTCTTCAGCGTACAATTCGCCAAATATGGAGCAGGAGATGTGCCAAACATTAAGAACTTTACTTTACTAAAATTTGACTGGACTTGTCGGATCCTCCCACCAATATAGGAGTTAGTAGTAGGCATCCTCTGGATGAATCTGGATCTGGCGATACATCTTCTCGATGTCTGCTGTAAAGCTAATTTTATTTCTTCTCCATCTTAAAACAATTGATATAAAATCCGTCTGTGTTTTAGGTCCCGCCATCAGATGATCGTTTAAGGAACTGCCCTCCGCAGTCTTGAATGCAGCCTTGCAGACCACTTGCAGCTTAGTGGTTGTGCTAGATTCCTTGAAGACGGCATGATGTGGCACAAGATAATGGAAAGATGATTTAAGTGTGGAGTCACTTCCTCCATCTGGTTGAGTTGTAAGTATTCCCGTATACATTTATTGTAGCCCTTGTAAAGTGTTGGGTTGGTAACCTGTCTTTTATCCTGCCTATAGAACATACTTTGGCTATTCTTTTGGGTTGAAATCAGTGCTAGGCGCTGATTTTTTTTGAAAGGGAGTGCAACTTCAAAACGCCCTCCTGGCAACCGCTTGACATTTTGTAAAAAATGTTCATCGCAAGCATTTTGTTCTTCAGTTAAGGCCTTTTTGAATGGTGATTCCTCAATTTCCCAAAATTTCCTTATTTGTGTGTCTGTATCGGAAAATTGAGTGAACACCTGAATTGAGGGTGGTGTTTCGAGGGGAACTTTACCTAATACTACCCAGCCAAACTGAGTTTTTTTTGGACGATCGGTGCGGAGCAATTAACTCTGCTCCTCTTATGATATCAGGTAAAACCGCCTCACAAAATATTTCATTTCCCAACAGCAAGTCGATACTGGAGGGTCGGTTAATGGTAGGGTTTCAGACCTTGTAAGTGTGTCCATCTACTTGGGTAAACCTCGCGACTCTGAATATTTGGAACCCAGGTTGACTTAGTTTACTAGCTATTCTTTTCCATTGACTAACATCAAGATCGCTACTATTGCGATCATATTAAAGCAAACCAAGAATTTTTAATCAGTCGTTCATTGAGCTCCGTAGAGTATTGACGTGTTTCGGCTTTCGGTTGGGTAGTAATACCAGTATAAAAGAATTTGACAAAAGTGATATAGGGCTCCAATTAGTCCAGAGGTAGTGCGCCCGGTTACCAAGTGTAAGGTAGCAGGTTCGACTCCGGGTCGAATAGACTTTTTTTTTTTTTTTTGTTCAATTGAAAAAAAAAAAACAAAATAAACTGATAGAGTGATAGTGAGTGATAAAATCATCACGCGATGGATGGTGAAGAGCCGTCCGTTATGCCAGTAACGGGACCCGCAGATAAATCAGGCGAGGCGTCAAGTGGTTCAAGCCAAACAGAACCGAAGACAAAGAGAAGGAGGGCGCTAAGGCCAACTGCCACCTTAGCACAACGCCCCTCCCTACCAACTTCCACTCTGCTTGGTGGAGTGAGGGAAGGGGCGCAATCAACGCCCGGACAATTTACCGACAGCAACCCATTCGCTTCAGATGTTCACCAACATCAGAAAGGGAACAGCTTCGCTTCCTTGGCGTCAACCGAATCGGAAGACGAAGTGGAAGAAATGGAGTCAATTAGTAGTAGCATCAAAATGCTACAACAAAGAGTACTAGCCATTAAAGGAAAGCAAATGCTAAGAAGGAAGAGGGAAGAGCAACAGCAATCCCAGCAGCAACAACAAACGCAGCTAACTCAAAATCAGAGCCAACAACAACAAACAAACACAATAGCGCAGGTGCTACACAAACACCAACAAAGTGCAACCACAACAACGGCAGCAGCAAAAACAGCAGCAGCAGCAGCAGAAACAACAACAGCAGCAGCAAAAACAACAGCAACAGCAACAACAACAGCAGAAACAGCAAATTGCAAAACAAAGGGTTCCACCTATAAATACATACAAAATGGAACTCAAAGAGACAATAGAACTGTGTAAGTCGGCCATAGGCAACAACTTTTTTATAAAAAGATTATCATTAGATAGGCATGCGATCCACTGTAACACAGTGGAGCGCTATCATAAAATTAAAAGTTTATTGAGGGATTCGACGACGGAGTTCTTCTCCTACACCCCGAAGGGGGAGAAGCTGCAGACAATGCTGCTGAGGGGGTTAGAACCGTCGACTGATCAGGAGGAGCTCCTTGCACTGCTGAAAGAGAAGGAGTGCGAAGGGCTCAAATTCGTGGGGGTCAAGCCATTTGTCACGGCTAGAGCCAAAAGGGAGAAGCGGAAACTGCCGTTCTTCCTGGTCCAGCTAAGTCCCAACAGCAAACTGGATGGTCTAAGGAGTATAAAAGTCCTGGACTACCAGGTTGTACACTGGGAAAAATTAAAGAGGAGCGAAAACATTTTACAATGTGTTCCCTGCCAAAGGTTCGGGCACGCCGCGTCGAACTGCGAAATGCAGCCTCGATGCGTGAAGTGTGGAAAGAACCACAAGTCAGAGGAATGCGCTCTAGGCAAGGACGGAGCGTCGGAAAAAAGCCAACTCTCTTGTGCTTTATGTAGGAACACGGGACACACCGCAAATTATCGGGGTTGTCCCAAAATCCAATACATCAAAAGAGTAAATCTGGCTCGGCAGCAGAAAGTGGAGGTTAAACGTCCACTCGCGCAGGCACAAACACCAGCCGTTACTCTCCAAGTTACCTACGCCCAAATGGCGGCAGGTAGGGGAACTACGGTACAACAAGCAAAGGTAGTTTCTCAGGCCTCAGCGCCTAGAGCACCTGAACCTGTACCTGACATGCTGGCTATCTTGCTCTCTATTCAGGGGCAGATGGCTCAGCTTCAGCGTCAAATACAGGAACAGGCTACGCGGGTAGATCAAATATACGCGCTGCTGCCGGGCCTAACGCACCTCCAGTCGTAATGGGTACGTACATGGCGGAGCAAACCCTGAAGGTCCTTGCAGTGAATGTGAATTCACTGATTAGGTTCGAACGAAGAGCCGCACTGTTTAAGTTGCTTAAAGACCAAGCCCCTGATGTGCTTTTGGTTAGCGAAACTAAGCTTACCAAAAGACACAAGATGAGGCACAGAAGATATGAAATATTACGAAGAAACCGACCCAATTCCATTCAAGGAGGAGGTGTTGCGATCTTTGTAAGAAAGGGACTGCGTTTCAAAAGAGTATACAGTCGTGTGATACGTAGGTTTCAGGTGCTGGAAGCATGCGTCATGTGCATTCCTCTCCGTAGTGGAAAGCGGTTGTACATGGTGTCTGTCTATGCACCTAAGGCTACTCAATCCACCTTATTCATCTCAGAGCTCGAGACACTTTTTCGATTCCTAAGGCTGGAATTGGAAGACAACTATTTTATTATCGGCGGAGATTTCAACGCCAAACATAGTGATTGGGGAAATGATACACCAAATACTAGAGGGAACCTACTATTCAATTGGTGGGGTCAGCACAGTATAATGTATCGACTTGGGCTTAAGGCGACGGATAGTCCGTCGTTTCCCAGACACGGGTCCTATTTGGATCTTCTACTGTTCGACTCACGAATACAACTGACATGCACTAACCAACAAACTACAAACTGTCTACGCACTTTCGTGTATGACAGTGACCATTGCGGTCTCAGTGCGAAATAACTGTTCCCAACGAAATTGCGGAATTGGACGAGTTTGTTCAAAGGCATTCTTACAATTATAGTAGAGTGCGTTGGACACACTTCACCAGAACACTGACTAGAGCACTCTCCTCGAATTCGCTCTACCCACCGTCCAACAGAAATCTGTCAAACGAGGAGATTGACAGGTATCTTAGACTAATGGACGATACAATCAAACGAACAATGGACAGAACGATACCTCGGTATCAACACACTGACGAAGAAGACTTATTCCGCAATGCAACTATTGACGCACTGCACCGACAAAAAAGTAGGCTGCTGTCAAGACTAAAAACCTTGTACAGACAGTTTACTGACAGACATAACCCGGAGATCATGACACTGAAGTCGTCGATTAAAAACCTCCAGATATTAATAAAGGAAAATTACAGAAATTCTGTAAGTTTGTATTGGAACAATAAAATTCGGGCTGTAAACACCAGCAACCCGAATATGTTCCCGCAAATAAATAAAATATTTCGGAGAAATAATCAAAACGACCTTCCATGTCTCAAAATCGCCCGAACGACGAACAACGAACAAATACTTGTAGCAGCAGGTATAGATCCAAATGAGGCCGTTGATGATGACAACTTCTTTGTGATCGAGGATCCGCAGGAGAAGGTAGAGGCTATAGGAACCACGACCTGGAGAGTCAAGTCCTTGTGCACAACTTCTGCCTTCGAAATGAAATTGTGAATTGGCGATTCGAGAACTCGGGTTTCATCCAGTTCAGTGACGAGAATATGGCAAATAATGTCATCACCAACGAAAGGGTATTACCACCGTTCATTTCGAAGGAAGAGCTCCAATCGATCTTCGAATCGCTTAGAAGTAAGAAATCAGTGGGAACCGATGAAATACCGAACATTGTGCTTCGACATCTCCCACTAGAAGCGGTGAATATTTATACCACCCTGTTTAATAATGCAATGAATAATGTACATTATCCAGCGCATTGGAAAACTGCGGTGGTACATCCCATTCCCAAAAGGAATAAAGACACATCCAATCCGGCGAATCTCCGCTCGATCAGTCTTCTTCCAAACATCAGTAAGGTTTTCGAGAAGGTAATCAATAGAGTCCTGACTAAGTGGGTTGAGGACAAACATATCGTTCCGGATAATCAGTTCGGTTTCAAGGCGGGGCATGCTATCATTCATGCTGTGTCGAAACTGGTTTCTGATATCCAATGGAACAAAGGCAAGAACCAGTGCACTGGTGCCTGCCTAATTGACTAGGAAAAGGCCTTCGATACCGTATGGTTAGAGGGACTCTTTTTCAAGCTGGACAGGATGGGCATTAGTAAACCACTGCTGTATATTCTTTTTAATATGCTCTCTAGTAGACAGTTCATCGTGAAAAATGGCGATGTGACTTCTGCTGGAACATTTAACATTAAAAACGGTCTGCAACAGGGTGCGGTAAATTCGCCGATCCTATTACACAAGTGATCTGATAGGTTCACTTCACCATGCCATAGCGTACGCAGACGACTTAATCGCGTACAGATCAGGTCCAAAAATTGAGGTCATTAATATGCTTTTGCAACGTGACTTCGAAAAAATTAAGCGATATTGCGATGACTGGAAGCTGAAAATCAACTTTCAGAAGTCGGAAACCATTCTGTTTAGAACGCCTTTGTCTGGGGCCTCTAGGGATACCAGAAAGAATTGGCGAAAGTTCTCTATCGTCGGACAACATGGACAGCCACTTGCTTGTCGAAATGTAGTCAGATACCTTGGGATCTGGCTAGATCAATATCTATATTTTAACAAACATATAGATGTTGCTCTGGCCAGAGCCAGAGGTGCTTTTGCCCTTACAAGGAGACTGTTTTATAACAGCCAACTCGATGCGAGGGTGAAGGTGATTTGCTACATGGCCCTTATCAGGCCCATGCTTGTATTTGGATGTCCTGTGTGGTTCAACGTGAGAGCAAGTTTATTGGAAAAGATTCGGGTGTTTGAGAGGGCTTGTCTTAGGACTTGTCTTCGCTTATACAGAACACCAGAATCTGAGTACATAAAATTCTATCGTAACGAGGTCTTGTACAATAGGGCGAATCTAATAAGAGTGGACAATTTCGTCATTAAGTTGACTCGAAGGCACATTGCAAGAGCAATGACCTCATCGAACAACCTGATTTCCGGGGCTTACTACCCTAATTATATGTATCACGAGAGAGTTCGCTTTGACGGCTTTATTCCTCCAGAAGCGTTCCTCTACTTAGATAGTAAAGGTCTGATCCAGGACAGATTGGCGGTGCCGCTAATCTTCCACGTCGCTCGAACAGCTGCGGACAGGCGACTCAACTACGACAGAGACGTCGCACACGGCAGTGCGGAGCGTCTCCGGTTCAGTAGAGCGGTAGGGAGTCGCGACATGAGGGATGTTGCTCGGCAGCACCAACAATTTTGGTGGCTTATTGAAGGAGAGGATGCTTCGTCGTCGAATTCCTCCAATACTTGATAGCTTGTGAAGCAAAGTGGGTCGCCTAATTTTTGTTTTAGCGTTGGCCGGCGTACATAGTTTTAAGTAGGAGTAAGTTAGATTTAAGAAAAAAAAAAAAAAAAAAATTAATAAAAATAAAAAATCAAAAAAAAAAAAAAAAACAACAACTTATATGTATATATATATGTATATGCATATGTATATATATTAAGTATATATATATTATGTATATATATATATGTATACATGTATGTATTAGATGTATGTAAGTAGGTTAAGTAGATTAAAATTTATTTGTAGGTAGTTTGTAGGATTTTAGTTTTAAGTTTTATAATAAAATAAAAAGAACAGTCCTGTTACTAAGTTTTTTTGTAAAAAATGTTTTCTTAGTTTTAATTGTAATTAATAGAAATAGTATAGTATAGTAGTAAGGTACGTCGAAAGACATAATTTAAGTGTTATGTTTAACTTAGAGTGCCCGCATGGGGCCAGTAAGTTAGAATAAGATAATTTTAAGTTAATTAAGTTAACTTTTAAGCAATTTTTTGTCTAGCAAGTAAGAGTAAATTAAGTGAAACAATAAAAATGCATATAAACTGAAACTGAAACAAGAATTTTTAATGTTCCCGCATGTTTATCCAATATTTTCAAAATTTCAACTTTTAATTTTTTGTTGAATTCCTTCTAATAAATATGCACGCAAAGAGCAACCTAAGAGCTATTTGTCAACACGTGAATCATCCCATGCCAATTCGAGCTCCTTCAGCTGACGTAGATCACCGAATGACAAATATTCGACGACATTTTCAAAACCACACACTTTTAAGGCCTGAGGATTGGTGAAATTTGTAAACTTGAGCAGATGGTCTCGTGGCATACGCACTGAATTCAAGGTAAGCGCCTTAAGGTTAGCCCCGAGTTATTTTTTTTTTCTCATTTTATTATTATTTTGAAATCGGATTTATTATTTTTGTTTTAAATGGTTGAAAATGGTAATGGTGATAACTCACTTGGTGCACTGCGTGAAGATTCGCTACTATCGATGATCAGGGTGCTCGGAAATCAAAGAGAAGGCTTGCGAGTATGCCACATAGATGCCCAACATGTATTGCCGAAAATTGTCGAGTTTAAGCATTAGTTTGAAGGTTCTAAAGTTGATGCAATCTGTGTTTCAGAGACATGGTGCCCCCATCAGGATGAATCAATCCTGCAACAAACTTGTAACACACTAAACTCCTACTTGGAACCGCCTACAAACCCAACAAATCTGTAGATCTGTTACCACTTATATCCGTATTAGATTACATCGCTATAAGTTCAACAAGTGTCGTATTATGCGGTGATTTAAACAGTAACCTTATAGTTGAAAAGCATCTGACTGATAGCATGAGTACTTTCAACCTCTTTGCGGTAAATTTCACTTCCCCACACACATTGGTCCAAGTTTCAACACACTGCTAGCGATATGAACAGAGTTTTTTTTACAACCAGATTTCTGCACCGGCGTTCTCCAATCACGATCTTATATATCTAACATTCGATTTTAGTATACCTAAAAAACCTACCGCATTCCAATTTCGCGATTTTCAAAATATCGATCAATCTGGCCTTGAAAACCAAATACGCGCAATCGATTGGAACCGAATGTATTACATGACCTCGGCTGATACTCAAGCTGAATTCCTACATTCTAACATAGATTTCCTCTTTGATAGATTTGTACCGCTTAAAATTAAAACGATTACTTATGCATCTAGGCCTTGGTTTACCCATGAAATCAAATTGTTGATAGCTCAGGGGAATGAGGCGTATAAAACATGGAAAATATTTCGTCTGGAAGAGCACCACAGACGGTTTTGCACCCTGCGTAATAGAGTTGTTAGGAAAACATGATCGGAGAAAGCTAGAAGAAAGGTTGGTGGCAGTGGCTCAAGTTGTAGTGGCCTGGCTTCCAGTTATGTTGGTGGATCCGCGAAAATGGATAAAAAAGAAACTTTTCCTTTGTCAGAGCAATACACAACGTTTTATTGACCTTTACTTAACAATTATTTATATGTTAAATTTGATTACTTTACAATTTTAGAACACGTATTTGTGCTGCTTCGGCATTTAATGCGTTTTTGATTTTCGTTTGGTTCATTGAGGAATTTCGTTGGGTTCCAATTACATCCGGTTGACTGCTGTCCAATGTATAGCTTAGCTTTCTCGTGTTGTGGGGGTTATTGGCGGTCAAGGTAGTTGATCTTGTCGTGTTGCGATCGTAATTTCTCCCCTCTTAGAGTAAAGCGATGGCCAAAGTGACGTCATCGAAGCGGTTTCGGAGTGATGAGGTGATGTCTCTTGAGCAGGAGCGTATGTTGAGTGAAGATGATAACTAATGTTGTTCGCGTTAAGTATTTGGATATCTCGGTAGTAGATCTCATTTCTAGTATCTTGGCTTCTGTGTTGAAGTTAAAGTCTTATAGTTTTCGTAAGTTTAACACGTCTGTTCTGGTGTTGGTATGGATTCTGCTGCTTGATTTAGGAAAAATGTGTACAGTATCCTGAAAAGTGCTGCGTTGCCTTGGTATGTTATCCCATCAACCTCGAAGTTCCATATCTCGAAGTGTAACAAGACTGTGCCTTCTGTAAGATGTGTTTTTATTGAAGCAGAAAATAAAAAGAGTCTGTGCGATTCAACATTTATGTACAAAGTGAGATTTTAATGTGAAAGGAAAGTGTACAAAATGAGAATTCAAAAGGATGTTGCCAGATATATGTTTTGCTTATACATATTGTTTTAACACTATTTCAATACTTCTTCTTAAGCAACATATGTATCTTCAAATGTATAATAAACTTTAATTCACACCAAGTAATTTGAAATGAAATGAAACTTAATATCTATATATTTAGTCCTCTTGTGGTGAACTGTATTTCGAGCAATATGTTGAGCATTTAAGTTGTCGCAATAAATAGTTATTGCTTTTTCATTTGAATATCCCATTTCCTTTAGAAGTCGACGAAAATATACAGCTTCTTTGGCAGCTGTGGATCTTCTGTCCTATTTAATGCGACAATACTTAGTTTCGCTGAAGCCCAAGATATCACACTGTTTCCCATAAAAAAAGCGAATCCAGAACAAGATTTTCTATCTAGCTGATCGTTGGCCCAATCTGCGTCAGTGAATCCTTGTACTACCCTACCCGATTTGCCATATACGATGCTGAGATTTATAGTGCCAGCAAGATATCGTAAAATGTGTTTAGCGGCTGATTCGTACATATGCGAACCAATTAAAGATTGAAATTTTTTTATATTTACCTTGACGCAATTGTCTTCTTGCAGCTAACTTGAGAACCAGGATCAAGTGGAGTTGCAGCTGGACGGCAATTATGCATACCGTATGTGTTCAGGAGATTTCTAATGTACGTTTTCTGGCATAGTGAAACAGAGCCTTGTTTACTATTTCGTTGTATTTCCAAACCAAGAAAGTATGTATGAGGACCGCCGTCATGCATGTCGAATTTGGACGCAATCTTCTTTTTAATTGCTTGAACTTCGTTCTCGTTCTGACAGATGGTTATAAGATCTCCAACGTAAACTGCAATGTAGCTAAAATCTTGCTGATTTTTCTTGACGAATAAACATGTTTCATTTTTGCACCTTTTGAAACACATTGCTTGCAGAACCTTGTCCAACGAGTTATTCCAAGTGCGACTGGATTGTTTAAGTCCATAAAGAGCCTTTTGAAGCCTTAGCACCTTACAAGGATGAGAAGCATTCAGAAAGTTCTGAGGTTGTTTCGTATGTACCTCCTCCTTCAGCTCACTGTTAAGGTACGCGTGTGAGATATCAACTTGATGCATGTGCAAACCTTTTTCTGCAGCTATAGCACACAACATTCGTATGGTTTCGAAGCGAATGACTGGATAAAAAGTTTCCCAATAGTTTACTCCAAATTGTTGTCCACACCCCTGGGCAACTAATTTTGATTTAAATCTTTTAATTTCGCCGTCTTTATTTTTTTTTGATCCGGAAATCCCATTTGGAACCAATAGATTTTTGCCCTTCAGGCAGATCGACTAAACGCCACGTGTTGTTTGTCATGAGATCATATTCGACTTGCATTGATTTTTGCCATTCCCGTGCATATTGACTCTTCAAGGCATCAGCAACCGATTGCGGAGTTGTACTGCTTCTTTGGCCTTCCAGGTAGTCCCGTGCGAATGATTTTAGGACCAACAGATCCTCGTCTTAAGACATTATCTCGCTCAACGAATTCTTGTTTTTCGGTTGTAGGTTGCTTGTCTTTATTATCAATGTCGCTGGTAAATTCCTGATGATTATTGTCTTCATTCCTGTCGTCGCATTCAATCTGAATGGATGGATGTACTTTTTGTGGAACTGTGTTGGATTCTAAATAAATCATATTTGTCATGAAATCATCGTTTCGACCTGGCATATTTAGTCATTGTGTTGCAGCCGTATTAAAATCATCTTCCACAAATTTTATATCTCGTCTCTCAATAAGGATACGTTTTTCTCGGTCGTAAAGCCGATAGGCTTTTGCTGCACAAGAGTAACCAACGAAAATGTATTCTTTTCCCTTTGCTTGAAATTTGCTTTTTATGGATTTATCCAACGCAAATGCTCGAGAGCCAAAAACTCGCAAGTGCTTAACTGATGGTTTACGTTCTTTTCATTCCTCAAATGGCGTTCGTCCACTTAATACTTTTGTTGGGCAGCTGTTTCTGAGATAAACTGCTGTTTGCACAGCCGCGGCAGACAAAAATTCTTCTAGCTTTGCATGGATAAGTAGACTTTTATCCATTTCTACAATGGTACGGTTAGCTCGCTCAGCCACGCCGTTCTGCTGAGGTGTGTAAGGAATGCCACATCGATTTAAGAAATTTGTAAAATCTTGGTTGACATACTCCGTGCCATTGTCACTTCTTATATTTTTTGTCCGTTTGGCATTCGACGCAGCTTTTGAACAACTTAAATTCGTCAAACACTTCACTCTTGTTGCTCATAAAGTATACGTGAATTTTGCGTGAATAGTCGTCAATGAATGTTACAAAATATCTACTGCCGGCGATTGACTTAACATTCATTAGACCACATACATCAGTATGTATCAGTTCAAGTACACTCTTTGTTACTTGGTCTGATATCTGCGGGAATGGCCATGAACTAACTGCTTCTTATGTAATTCTTTCAAACTTTTAATATTAAGATGACCGAAACGATTGTGCCAAGTAGTAACAAGTGAAGAATCATTTAAAATATTAATTGCACTGTTCTTTGATCAATGCATCTTGTTTACGAAAAATGGTGAAATTTTCATTTTTTGCGGCTTTGCTTACGGAGATAAAATTCATATGTAGAGACGGGACATACAAAACATCCAATATTTCGATGTTTGTACCGTAACAGGCAAAAATACCGTACCCATTCCAGACGACTCAATGGATTTGTCGGCAGCCAACTTTATTTGTGGCTTTTTATCTACAAACGATACAAACATATCTCGATCACAACACATATGCGACGTTGCGCCACTGTCGATACACCACATATATTTTTGTTGATCCACAACACTAACGTGCAGCAGGCAATTCGATTGTTTGTTTTTTCTTTTTGTTTCGCCACTTTTTTGCTTCGACACTCACTCGCATAATGTCCTGGTTTGCCGCAGTAGTAACATTCACCTTTAAATTTAGATTTCTGAATGTTTTTCTTAGAGTGGTTATTGTCTTTATCTCGTAGCTTCTGTTGTTGGCTTTTTTGTGTAGGTGTGTGTGCACATAGCTTGGACTGAACTTTCGCGACGATCTCGTTCCTCCTTCCGTGCGCCCTCTTCCAGAAGTTTAATTTTCACTGTTTCGAATGTCTGCAGCTGGTCGCGTGTCTCAATTGCAACAACGAAATTTTGCCATGAATCGGGAAGACTGGATAACAACATTATTACTTTTAATTCGTCTTGGATTTTTATGTCTATTTCCGCTAATTTATCGATTGTTCCAAGAAACGACTGGACGTATTCTACCACGTTATCTCCATAGAGATAGAGATGCACTTTTTTGATGGGAACGCCTGGCATATGAATCTGGTGTAATTTTTTCCACGCTTCTGATGATGTTTTGCACGGTCTACTGTGCATTAACTGCGTCAGTTTTACATTTAAAATAATACATGCAAGGGCTTTTTGGTCAATTGCATTCCTTTTTCGTCTTCTTCTGTGGTACCTGGTTCTTTTTTTACAAACTTACGAAAAACAAAGTTCCATAAATCCGAAGTTATAAGTATGCTTTGCATTGACGTACTTCAGACATCATAGTTGTCTCCTCCAAGTTTTTCTATTTAGAAAGGAGCACTCATGATTGGAAAAGTTTACTCGAGCACAGTTTCTTGTGTAAGTAATATAATACGCGCACAAGTTCAAACTAAAACCAATTATATTTAAGAACGCTTTCTAGTCTTAAAAAAAAAAAAACAAACCGAACCAAAAAGCACCTGCGCCTATGACCTATTGTAGCAAAAAATAAAACAGTCTGTTCAACGTCGGTTCAAGTCGGTTCAACGTTTTGTCCCAAAGTGAGATTTTAATGAGAAAAGAAAATGTAAAAAAAGAAAATTCAAAAGGATGTTTCCAGATACATGTTTTGCTTATACATATTGTTTTAACAGTTTTAGGCCTGCAGGTAGAGTTTATTAGTAATTCATATACGTTAATAAATAATATTGTTCACTACTTAGCGCACCAAAAAACCAAACGCGTATGTATATATTCACATATTTTAATTGTTTGTTAATCTCTTTTGCTCTGACCTTATTTATGTTTGTACTAAATTTTGCTTCATACCGCTTCAAAGCGATGAAAAATGTAAATTGTGGTCTCTTCTAATTGGACAGTCAACTAGAGCAGTCGTTTGGTACAATAACACCATTTTGTTTCACATTCGTACTAATAAATTATAAAATTAAACATTTGACGTATACATTTAATCTTACAAAAATACAAACAAATAAAAACATTTACTTAAAAACAGTACGGTCCTTCGATTATCCGGATTAATTCTGTGATCAGTGATAGTGAACTTAATCATTGAAATCAAAAGATGATCATTTTATGTATGTATGTATGAATATGCACCTCGTGTCGAAAAATTCCACGGGTGATTTCAAATAATGATGTACAATTTCTTACTAACATATATATATTTTGTGCATGTTAAAAGTAAAATATTGGCATAGGTACTTTGACTTTTGGAGACAAAAACATACATATGTATGTTACATATCCCTTACGTGTAATTTTTCTTAATCGCATAATCGGTCCAATTAAATCGGTATTTGACAAACATACAGTGCATGCATATCCAACGCAACATATATTTTTAATTAAAAACATTTTTGGGAATTTTCCATCAAACATACTTGTGAATACATAGTCGTACATATATCGGTGCAGTTATTTCGTCTTTGCATACAAATGCATATACACACATACATGTGTTCTAACTGCACATAGACTTTCGGGAACTTTCCAATAACCTTTCGTTTTATCGTTTGACTTTGAGTGACTACATCTTGTACGCGTCATTCAATTATTTGGTGATCAAAAACTTCAAAAATGAATGTTTTATAAACTAAACGCGGTCATATTAAAGGATGCATTACACGCACTTTGGCGTTCCAGAAATAATCAATGAAGCCACTTCGCTTTCTATGTTGCAAATTCGGTTCCAAAAATTGTCTGAATATTGGTATGAGTTTATCCAACTCCAAGACAAACTCTATGAATTCGCCGACAATGAAGAATTCGTAGATCCTGAGTCTGAATTTGCAGAGTACGAAACCAAATACTTTCAAGCGCATTTCGTTCTAGATAGCGCCATTTGCAAACAAACGGTTTCGTTCTAGATAGCGCCATTTGCAAACAAACGGTTTCGGATTCGAGTAACCAATCGGTCGATGAAAAGTTGACTTTGCAGCAAGCCTCATTTTTGAGAGCTTTAGAAGCATCAAAGGTACCTAAAGCGGTACAGTTACCGAAGATTTCCATTCCCGTATTCTCTGGAGACTACAAAGACTGGCCGGCTTTTAAAGATTTGTTCACGGGAACAATTGACGAAAATCCTTTGATTACTGCAACGCAAAAGTTCCAGTATCACAAATCTTTTCTGGGTGGTGATGCTGCCAATTTAATCAAACACATTATGTGCTCCGAAGATAATTACATCGAAGCATGGGATAAATTAGAGTCGCGCTACGATAAACCTCATCTTATTATTCAGTCATTTGTTCAAACATTTTTATCTTTACCATTAACCACGTCATCAAATACTCATATGCTTCGGAAGCTCACTGATGGTGCTGATGAAGTTATGATGGATTTAAAAGCATCAAGAGCAAATTCAAGAGATCCCTGGTTGATCTACATTCTGATAGACGACGACACAAAACATGCATGGGCAGAAGTGGCAGGCTCTCGTGATGACTGTTCTATTGATGAATTCTTTGACTTTTTACAGGTTCGTTTCAGTTGTCTTGAATCAATTTATGCAATGAACCGTTCTGCTAAAACACCAAATAAAAACCAAAATACTATCCGCGCACACGTAGTCCAAACCAAAACAGCATGTCCAAAATGCAAACAAGATCATTTGCTTCCGTACTGCAAAGCTTTTAATGCTCTAAGTGTCGACGTACGACGTGATTTGGTCAAGGAAAAATCACTTTGTTTCAACTGTCTTCGGCATGGACACACATCAAATAAATGCCGTTCAAACTATCGTTGTAGGATTTGCAATTCGAGACACCACTCGCCTATACATCCTACTGTTCAAACTCAAATCCAATCCTCGTCGGGCGTTAATCTAAATCAATCTTAATCTCAATTTAAACTATCGTATATGGTATAGAAATACCAATTTGCTATATACATAACATAGATACAATTATACATATATTATTATGCATTTAAATCAATTTATGTCGAAATAAAAATCTAGATTTAACTCATACAACCTCAGAGGACTGTCAGAGAACTTATCTTCTATCCCAGAAACTACCGATTCAGGAGTTCCTCTCTAAACCTCTTCCAGCAATTCTCAAACAATGAACAATAATCAATTATGGCAAGATCCTAACGTATTAACTAACCACATGGACATATTCAATTCATTAAGAATTCCGGATGCCGTAAGGGATTTTCCGAAATTTGACCGCAACCACAGACTTTTATATGAGTTCCTCAATAATGTGGAGGAAATCCTGCTGTTGAGCGTTAAAATCGTACCCAATTTAATTCATTTTAAATGTAAATAGATATTGTCAATTATATTCCTAACAATTTTTTAACACTTAATGTAAGAACATTTTATTTTATTTTGTTTTTGTAATTTAATGTCACTTGTCGTAAGAGTTTTTTGCGGCAAAAATTGAATATACATTTTATAACGAAAGTGAAAAGACATTTATTTTTTTTACCCCTTTTTTAATTGGAATAGAGTGTGTATAAATAAGAACAGAACATAGGTCCTTTCGAACCGCATCGTGCAAAAAAATTAAAATTAAAATTGAAAATAAATAAAAAATAAATAAAGACATTGCTTAGCGCAAAGTTCCCACTCAGCGAAAATACATATGTATATATATATATATATAGGTAATTAATTATAACTCATAATCCAGGTGAGTGAGTAGAGTAGTTGGCTATTCCTAAAATATAAAAAAATAAAATGAGCTACAAAGTTTTAAAGAATTTGTTGGGGCAAATTACCAAAGATGAAGCCAATTTCAAGAAAGCGAACAAGGAGGTCAAGGGGAATGGCAATTACCTTGAAGGTCGACTTTCCATTCTTGAATCCAACTCCAAAGCGAGCAGCGAGGCTAACATAACTGGTATCTCGAATGCAACCACCGATGCTGAAAGTGAAAAAACTGAAGGTGTTTTTGACCAAATCAAGGAGTTGTATTTGATATAGCGATCGTCTGTTTTAGAGGCCCTTGATAAGGTTCCCGTTTTCCTGCTCCATACCTTCTTTTTCCGGTTGTCACGAAAACTGGCCATCATTTTACGATATTTTCCATTCTCTTGTCCATAGGGACCACGCACTATCTGAAATAGAAAAGCTGCATTATTTAAAATCAAGCATATCTGGATAATCTGAGCGGCTTTTAGAGCATCTAAGCTTGGATAATAATTTTAGATCATCTGTTTTAAAATATCTGGCCACTGGAACTGTCATATACCTATAATCTTAAATGCCGTTTGTAACTTCTTTAAAAGCTGTTATTAATTATTTTGTAACCTACATTTTTCTTTCTTTTTGTCTTATATATTATAATTTGTTTGCACATATACTTAAATTAATTTTAAAGGCTTGCAAACCTTAAAAGATGCTTGTTATCTTAAATTGTAAGCGATAATGTTCTAAATGAATAAATGAAATGAAATAATGGGAACTATGAAAAGGTATGACCACAAACGTGTTTTGGTTAACACGCAACTGAATTTGTTCTATGGCCAACCTGTCGTCAGTGTTGAAAAGTCCGCCAATCTGAAAAACCTGCTGGACGTCTCCCCCGAGTGTCTCCATGCGCTTACAAATTTAGGAGTGAACATCGAACATGTAGTTGTGATTGTGATGTAGTTGTGATATATGTCATGCTGATAAAATTTCCAGCTATTACTCAGCATTTATGGGAGGAAAAATTGGGATCAAAAAAGTTTGATGAGTTCGATGTCTTCTTGGAAGCTAGGTTTAGAACACTGGAGGGTGTTAACCAGCAGAAGCAGATACCCGTTCCAAAGGTGGAACAAACTCGGCAGGTAAAAAACGCGTTTACTACTCGCCAAAAACAAAAACAGCAGTACGGTTGTGGTGTTTGAAATAAGGGGCAACACTCACTGTGAAACTGTAACCGTTTTTTGACCTTTGAAGTGAGGGACCGTGCAAATGCTGTTAGGAGTTTAGGTGTATGCGAAAAATGTTTGGCATATTGCCATCAAACACAACAATGCACAAGTCGAGTTTGCTGCTATTTGTGCAATCAAAGATACCACTCGCTGTTACACAAAGGTCACCCTCAGAACTCACCATCCACCAATATGGCTGCACATTCAACACAACACAATTACATATGTTACAGTCCACTTATACACCCCATAACACCACCTCACACAACCCACATACACACTCTCAACCATCTCACACATACACACAATCCCATCAGTCTTCCACACAGCCCAACACATACACAAACTCCTATTAAAACTCAATAATAAACCCTAGTGCACCACCGTATCACCCTGTTATTGAACAACAACCTTCAACAAGCTTAGCGCTCAACAATTTTTATACACAACACAACATCAATTCACAAGTTCTTCTGGCAACCGCAATAGTGAAGGTAAAAGCAGCTTTGGGAAGCTTTATCCATCTACGAGCACTAATTGACCCAGGTTCGGAAGCAACTTTTATTACAACCTTCGAAACAAAAGGACATTTATTGAAGTATCATGGCTGGGGAAGGTCAGCAGTGGAGCATGTCACAACTACGTTGACTTATCTTTCGGATCGTTATATTCAGGATATGAAGGACAAGCCCGAGGCTTTGTTTTAAATCCCTGACTGGGCTTCTTCCGGCCCAAAAGATAGACTTCAATAAATGGAGCCATATAAATGGACTCACCTTAGCAAATCCGAGCTACCACTCTCCTGCAGCTGTATTCTTTTGGGTAGCCATGTCTATGCAGAAAAACTTTTACCCGAGATTGTAGGAGAGCGAAATTGTGTGGCACCGATAGCCCAGAAGACTCAATTGGGATGGATCTTGTTCGGCAAGGCGGCAGTCGAACCCCCAGCAAAGGTACGTAGCTTCGGTCAGATGCGCGATCTTGACACGCAACTTCGGAAATTCTGGGAGTTCGAAGAGCAGCCGTTCGAAAAATACGAGTCTGAAGAAGATAGAGCTTGTGAACAACACTTCACTGCGAACACTAAGCGCCTACTCAGTCGTTCTTTGACCTCCGCAGAGATCGGAAGTATTTCATGTTCGGCTTTACAAGTGTTAAAAATAAAGAAGTATACTTTTAGCTAACAGTTTTACAAGTGTTCGGTAGCCAAAGGCGTAAAGACTCAGTCAACAAATTTCGGGGTTGTGGGTTCGATTCCCAACCACAGACAAAGTTTTTTTATTTTTTTTTTCTCTTTATTTAATATCACAAAAAGATAATTGGTGCAATAATAAAGTGTTAAAGCAAAGTCGATGAGTGGAACTAAGCGGTCCGCTATCCCAATAGCGGGGTCAGCAGATGGCATGATGTCGTCTGATGATCAAGCCGTTAAGCCAGTACACTCGAAAACAACAACAACAACAATAACAGACACTGGCACAAAGAGGAGAAGGAAGTTAGAGCCGACTCCGAATATCATTACTCGCGCGCATTCAGCTTCGTTAGAAATGCTGCATGGTAGAGTGCGGGGGAGGGCTGCGATGATAGCAGCAAGCGCAGCAGAAAAGAAAAGGAGACAAGAGTCGGATAATAACGACTGTCCATTTACATCCGACGGAGGTGAAGGCCACTACATGGGAGCAGACAACAGCTTTGCATCCCTCGCTGCATCTGAGTCAGATGACGAAGAGGAGGAGGTCGAGGCTCTGCACAGTAGCATTAAGCAGCTACAACAAAAAGTGCTAGCTATAAAAGCAAAGCAAGTGGCAAGGAGGGAGATGGAGAAGCAGCGACTACTCCAAAGACCTCAGGTACAACAAAACATAAACGTGGAGCTTCCACAACAACAACAACAACAGAAACAACCATTGGTAAAACAAAAAACACAGAAACCGGCACAAGAATTGACAAAATCAGATGTACAAGCACAGCAAAAACATAAGCAACAAAAAATACAGAAAAATAAGCCGCAACAACAACAGCAGCAACATCAACAGCAACAACAACAACAGCAACAGCATCAACAACAACATAAGCAAAAGCAACAACAGCAGAGACAACAACAACAGCAAGAGCAGAAAGCCACCAAACAAAAAGTGCCACCAATCAACACATTTAAATTGGAGTTAAAGGACACTATCGAGCTATGTAAGTCGGCCATAGGCTGTAATTTTTTTATTAAAAGACTAAGTGTAGATAGGCATGCGATCCACTGTAACACAGTGGAGCGCTACCACAAAATCAAAAGTTTATTGAGGGATTCGTCGACGGAGTTCTTCTCCTACACCCCTAAGGGTGAGAAGCTGCAAACAATGCTGCTGAGGGGGTTAGAACCGTCGACTGATCCGGAGGAGCTCCTTGCACTGCTGAAAGAGAAGGAGTGCGAAGGGCTCAAATTCGTGGGGGTCAAGCCATTTGTCACGGCTAGAGCTAAAAGGGAGAAGCGGAAACTACCGTTCTTCCTGGTCCAGCTAAGTCCCGACAGCAAACTGGATGGTCTAAGGAGTATAAAAGTCCTAGGCTACCAGGTTGTACACTGGGAAAAATTAAAGAGGAGCGAAAACATTTTACAATGTGTTCGCTGCCAAAGGTTCGGGCACGCCGCGTCGAACTGCGAAATGTAGCCTCGATGTGTGAAGTGCGGAAAGAACCACAAATCCGAGGAATGCGCTCTAGGTAAGGACGGAGCGTCTGAAAAAAGCCAACTCTCTTGTGCTTTATGTAGGAACACGGGACACACCGCAAACTATCGGGGTTGTCCTAAATTCCAATACATCAAAAGAGTAAATCTGGCTCGGCAGCAGAAAGTGGAAGTTAAACGTCCACTCGTGCAGGCACAAACACCAGCCGTTACTCCCCAAGTTACCTACGCCCAAATGGCGGCAGGTAGGGGAACTACGGTACAACAAGCAAAGGTAGCTTCTCAGGCCCCAGCGCCTAGAGCTCCAGAACCTGTACCTGACATGCTGGCTATCTTGCTCTCTATTCAGGGGCAGATGGCTCAGCTTCAGCGTCAAATACAGGAACAGGCTAAGCGGGTAGATCAAATATACGCGCTGCTGCCGGGCCTAACGCACCTCCAGTCGTAATGGGTTCGTACATGGCGGAGCAAACCCTGAAGGTCCTTGCAGTGAATGTTAATTCACTGATTAGGTTCGAACGAAGAGCCGCACTGTTTAAGTTACTTAAAGACCAAGCCCCTGATGTGCTTTTGGTTAGCGAAACTAAGCTTACCAAAAGACACAAGATGAGGCACAGAAGGTATGAAATATTACGAAGAAACCGACCCAATTCCATTCAAGGAGGAGGCGTTGCGATCTTTGTAAGAAAGGGACTGCGTTTCAAAAGAGTATACAGTCGTGTAGTAGGTAGGTTTCAGGTGCTGGAAGCATGCATCATGTACATCCCTCTCCGTAGTGGAAAGCGGTTATACATGGTGTCTGTTTATGCATCTAAGGCTACTCAATCCACCTTATTCATCTCAGAGCTCGAGACACTTTTTCGATTTCTGAGGCTGGAATTGGAAGACAACTATTTTATTATCGGCGGAGATTTCAACGCCAAACATAGAGATTGGGGAAATAATATACCAAATACTAGAGGGAACCTACTATTCAATTGGTGGGGTCAGCACAGTGTGATGTATCGACTCGGGCTCAAAGCGACGGATAGTCCGTTGTTTCCCAGACACGGGTCCTATTTGGATCTCCTGCTGTTCGACTCACGAATACAACTGACATGCACTAACCAACAAACTACAAACTGTCTACGCACTTTCGTGTATGACAGTGACCATTGCGGTCTCAGCACCGAAATAACTGTTCCCAACGAAACTGCGGAATTGGAAGAGTTTGTTCAAAGGCATTCCTACAATTATAGTAGAGTGCGTTGGACACACTTCTCAAGAATACTGACGAGAGCACTCTCCTCGAATTCGCTCTACCCACCGTCCAATAGAAATCTGTCAGACGAGGAGATTAACAGATATCTAAGACTAATGGACGAGACAATCAAACGAACTATGGACAAAACGATACCACGGTATCAACACACTGACAACGAAGACTTATTCCGCAACGCAACCATTGACGCACTGCACCGACATAAGAGTAGACTGCTGTCAAGACTAAAAACCTTGTACAGACAGTTTACTGACAGACATAACCCGGAGTTCATAACATTGAAGTCGTCGATTAAAAACCTCCAGATATTAATAAAGGAAAATTACAGAAATTCTGTAAGTTTGTATTGGAACAATAAAATTCGGGCTGTAAATACCAGCAACCCGAGTATGTTCCCGCAAATAAATAAGATATTTCGGAGAAATAATCAAAACGACCTTCCATGTCTCAAAATCGCCCGAACGACGAACAACGAACAAATACTTGTAGCAGCAGGCATTAATCCAAATGAGGCAGTTGATGATGACACCTTCTTTGCGATCGAGGATCCGCAGGAGAAGGTAGAGGCTATAGGAGCGACTTTCCAGGAAGTGTACAAGGCGAGTGATATCATTGGCCCTAACCGCGACCTGGAGAGTCGAGTCCTTGTGCACAATACCTGCCTTCGAAATGAAATTGTGAATTGGCGATTCGAGAGCTCGGGTTTCACCCAGTTCAGTGACGAGAATATGGCAAATAATGTCATCACCAACGAAAGGGTATTACCACCGTTCATTTCGAAGGAAGAGCTCCAAACGATCTTCGAATCGCTTAGAAGCAAGAAATCAGTGGGAACCGATGAAATACCGAACATTGTGCTTCGACATCTCCCACTAGAAGCGGTGGACATTTATACCACCCTGTTTAATAATGCAATGAATAATGCACATTATCCAGCGCATTGGAAAACTGCGGTGATACATCCCATTCCCAAAAGGAATAAAGATACTTCCAATCCGGCGAATCTCCGCTCGATCAGTCTTCTTCCAAACATCAGTAAGGTTTTCGAGAAGGTAATCAATAGAGCCCTTACTAAGTGGGTTGAGGACAAACATATCGTTCCGGATAATCAATTCGGTTTCAAGGCGGGGCATGATATCATTCATGCCGCGTCTAAACTGGTTTCTGATATCCAATGGAACAAAAGCAAGAAACAGTGCACTGGTGCCTGCCTGATTGATTTGGAAAAAGCTTTCGACACCGTATGGTTAGAGGGACTCTTCTTCAAGCTGGACAGGTTGGGCATTAGTAAACCACTTATGTATATTCTTTTTGATATGCTCTCCAGTAGACAGTTCATCGTGAAGAATGGCGATGTGACTTCTGCTGGAACATTTAACATTAAAAACGGTCTGCAACAAGGTGCGGTAAATTCGCCGATCCTATTCAACATTTACACAAGTGATCTGATAGGTTCACTTCACCATGCCATAGCGTAGGCAGACGACTTAATCGCGTACAGATCAGGTCCAAAAATTGAGGTCATTAATATGCTTTTGCAACGTGACTTCGAAAAAATTAAGCGATATTGCGGTGACTGGAAGCTGAAAATCAACTTTCAGAAGTCGGAAACCATTCTGTTTAGAACGCCTTTGTCTGGGGCCTCTAGGGATACCAGAAAGAATTGGCGAAAGTTCTCTATCGTCGGACAACATGGACAGCCACTTGCTTGTCGAAATGTAGTCAGATACCTTGGGATCTGGCTAGATCAATATCTATATTTTAACAAACATATAGATGTTGCTCTGGCCAGAGCCAGAGGTGCTTTTGCCCTTACAAGGAGACTGTTTTATAACAGCCAACTCGATGCGAGGGTGAAGGTGATTTGCTACATGGCCCTTATCAGGCCCATGCTTGTATTTGGATGTCCTGTGTGGTTCAACGTGAGAGCAAGTTTATTGGAAAAGATTCGGGTGTTTGAGAGGGCTTGTCTTAGGACTTGTCTTCGCTTATACAGAACACCAGAATCTGAGTACATAAAATTCTATCGTAACGAGGTCTTGTACAATAGGGCGAATCTAATAAGAGTGGACAATTTCGTCATTAAGTTGACTCGAAGGCACATTGCAAGAGCAATGACCTCATCGAACAACCTGATTTCCGGGGCTTACTACCCTAATTATATGTATCACGAGAGAGTTCGCTTTGACGGCTTTATTCCTCCAGAAGCGTTCCTCTACTTAGATAGTAAAGGTCTGATCCAGGACAGATTGGCGGTGCCACTAATCTTCCACGTCGCTCGAACAGCTGCGGACAGGCGACTCAACTACGACAGAGACGTCGCACACGGCAGTGCGGAGCGTCTCCGGTTCAGTAGAGCGGTAGGGAGTCGCGACATGAGGGATGTTGCTCGGCAGCACCAACAATTTTGGTGGCTATTTGAAGGAGGGGAGGGTTCGTCGTCGAATTCCTCAAGTAATAGGTAGCTTCATGTGAAGCAAAGTGGGCCAGCCTAATTTTTTTAGCCATGGCCGGCTTACGTAGTTTTAAGTAGGTATAAGTTAGTTTTTAAGAAAAAAAAAAAAAATATATATAAAAACAAAAAAAAAAAAATAAATAAAAATAAAAAATAACAAAAAAAAAAAAATTAAACATATATATATATATATATATATATATATATATATATATATATATGTACATATGTGTATATATTAAGTATATACGCATTATGTGTATATATATATATATATATGTACGTATTAGATGTAAGTAGGTTAAGTAGATTAAGATATATTTTTAAGTAGTCTGTAAGTTTTTAGTTTTAGGTTTTTATAATACTATGTCCATATACTAAGTTTTTGCTTAAAATCTATTTTCTTAGTTTTAGTTGTAATGTAAATATAAAATTAAAGATAAACTGTAATATACGTCGAAAGACTTAGTTTAAGTGTTAGGTTTAACTTAGAGTGCCCGCATGGGGCCATTAAGTTAGTATAAGATTATTTGTAAGTTATTTAAGCTAATTTTTAAGCATTTTTTTGTCTAGCATGTAAGAGTAAATTAATTAAGAAAATAAAAATGCATTTAAACTACTAACAACAACTAAGCGCCTACTTATGGCAAATATCAGGTCAGACTGCGGTTCAAAGGCAGCCTTAGGTTCAACGTCTCAAGGAGCACTTCGACTACTCTACCATTTGGAAAGAGGTTCTATCTAAACCCGACACTACACGAAGAGTACAAAAAATGCATGATGGAATACATCAAGCTAGGTCATGCAACGGAGGTCAATACCTGTGAGGTTGCGGCAACACCATATCACTATGTCATCCCCCAACATGCGGTCTACAAGAAATCCGGTTCCACCACAAAGTTGAGAGTCGTCTTTTATGCGGCTTTCAAAACATCTTTTAGCTCTTCCTTGAATGATCATCTGATGGTGGGACCGAAAATAAAAAACAATGTTATAGACATAATTTTGCGTTGGAGGAAACATCGTTTCATGTTTACTGCGGATATGGAAAAGATGTACCGCCAAGTCAGGGTCAATCCTAAGGATTCGAACGATGCCAAGGAACAAGTGAGGACATATCGCTTGCAGACCGTCACGTTTGGGACAGCGTCAGCTCCATACCTCGCAATTCGAGTCCTTCAAGAATTGGCTGACGATGAAGAAGATGATGACCCTCTGGCTGCATCTATCCTGCGCAATGACACATATGTGAACGATGTCATTACTGGAGCAAACACAGTTGAACAAGCCTCAAGAAAGAGAGATGAGATGAGAAGGTTCTCGTATCGGCAGGTTTCTGCTTACGAAAGTGGACGAGCAATAGTCAGGAACTCTTACACGGTATTCCAGCGGCATATCGTCAAGTAGACTTCTCTTTGCCCTTCGATGAAGCTAACTACGTGAAAACACTCGGGATGAAATGGCTTCCACTAGGCGACTCGTTTACATATCAAGTAGCTCAATCTGAGGAAGGACGTCACCAAAAGAACGGTATTGTCATCAATTGCGAGGTTGTTCGATCCATTAGGTTGGCTCTCTCCATGTATTATCAAAGTGAAGATGTTAATGCAGGATCTATCGGTAGAAAAGCTGGAATAGGACACACCCATCCCTGAGGAGTTGCGACGCGAATGGTTTCTGTTTCGCCAAGAGCTTTCTGTTATCGAAAAATTGCGCATTCCGAGATGGATTGGCACTAGTGTGGATGACAGCCTAGACGTACATGGTTTTAGTGACTCGTCGGAAAAGGCCTACGCAGCGACGACCTACCTACGTGTACTCGGAGAAAACAACAAGGTTCAGATTCACTTGCTCATGTCAAAGACCAAGGTAGCTCCAGTAAATCCTGTTACTCTTCCACGATTGGGACTATGTGGGACACTTTTGTTGGCAAAACTTCTGCATGAAACAGTTGAAGCTATGAGGTTGGGGAACTGTGCAATCTTCGCATGGTTGCACTGACTCTGATATCACGTTATGTTGGATAAAGTCACCGCCATCAAAATGGGAAACCTTCGTCTGCAATCGAGTTGCTGAAATCCAGAGACAAACTAGCAGCGACACTTGGAGGCACATACCATCGGAGCACAATCCAGCAGGCATGGCTGCACGTGGAATTCTCCCATCACTCCTTCTACAAAATGACCTTTGGTGGAATGGACCGTAATTTCTGCGCGATTTTTGGGAATTTATCTCTCCAAAACTGACGAAGGCAAATGGTTAATAAAGGTACACTGTGCGATAGGCGAGAAGGTTCTGTGGAAAACCTTATTGACAGATGCTCAAACCTCGGCAAATTGCTGAAAACAATTGCGTACTGCGGAAGGGTCGTCAGGAAAGAGAGGGAGAAAGACCCACTTTCAACGATGGAACTACAAGCACCTGTACAAACTGCAGTTCGTACTGTACAGCAGAAGATGTTTCCGATGAGATGAAGAACAACTTCCACAAAATTAAGGGCTTTAAGTCTCTCAACCCAACCATCGATGAGCAGGGGACTATAAGAGTGGGGGGCAGACTACAGAACTTAGATCTCCACTTCAATCAACAGCATCCTGTGCTATTAGACCCAACACATCATTTAACAAAGTTAATTATAAAAGACGCTCACGAAAAAACGCTGCATGGAGGAGTTCGGAAGATGGTTTCGTATCTGCGTCAAAGATTTTGGAACTTCAGCGTCAAAAACGCCTTCAAAGGGCATATAAATAGCTGCAATACATGCTTCAGGTTCAAACCAAAACCAATGGGTGGCAGTGGCTCAAGTGGTAGTGAACTGGCTTTTAAATCGGAAGGTTCGGTGTTCGAATCCCAGCCTCGCCCGAAAGACATATCATCCATTTTTTTAGTTAACGAAAATCAATTAAGACGAGTAGTTGACTAGCAATCAACATCAAGCCAACTTCCACTAAGAATTTAGTCTCCCCATTAAATGTTGGATGCCACCCATGGAGCGAAATAACCACTGAGCCCAAAATCTTTCTTTCTCTCTATCCCATTTTCCAAAAAACTTAACACATGCTGAGGCATTATAAGTGTATTCATACCCACCTGAGTGTTAAGTTCTTTTTAAAAAAAAAAAAAAAAAAAAATGGCGCAATTGATAGGGAATCTACCTGCTCCTACCTGCTTGCACGAAACACTCACCTACACTACGGAACCGACAACTTAGTGCGAGTAGTCAGAGTCAAAATATCAACGGGATCAAAAACGCGAGAAACAAAAACACCGATTACGAAAATTTGTCTGCTTCCTAGCAACGAATCACATGCACAAGAAATAATAATTTAAACAAAACAACATCTTAAAACATCGACGGACACCGAACACAACCAAAACATCTAGGAACATTCATGGAACTGAAAGGATAATCTACACTTTTCATAAAATGAAATGATATACAAAACAAAGAAATGTATATTGAATACACAACACATGCAAAGTTGAATTAAACACTCATAAAATGTAAACCAATTATCAAATTCAATTTCGATGATCAATCACACATCTAGGGCTTTACTAACAACGAATCGTTAGTTGCGACTTAAAAAAGGTGTCGACTTAAATATTAATGCAGACTTAAGTCTAAAGTGTACCAATAATGATTTAATAGTCAGCTTTAATTTAAACTTCACTCTTTCAAAGAAACTACGAGTACTACATTTTCATTGCATCTACTACATAACATCGGTTTGACGTTTTACATTCGCATTCTAATTTAAATTTTTTTAAAGTGGAAATATTTGTATTTACAATAATTAAAAATGATTTCTAGTTCCGATGAGGAAATGAATATGGATAACCAGTTAATAGCCGAACCAGTGTCCTCGCGAAGGGTGAAAGTATACAAGAACAGAATAAACCCGTCTGAAAAATATGACGAAAAGGAGTTCTTTGTACATTACAGGTTTGTAGAACATTTAGCGAACCCACTAATTCTTCAATTGCTTATTTACTTTGTTAAATTATTCCATATTCGACAAAGAAACAGCACGATAAATCATTGATATCGTCCGCGAGGAACTTACGCCAAGGACAAATCGCAGAGCTGCACTTTCAGCAGAGACCATTGCGTTAGTTGCAATAAGGTATTTGGCGAAAGGCGCATACCAAAGTGATGTCGGTTAGCAAATAATTGAAACAGTGTTCATTATATTGTTTGTTTGTCTAACGCTTTGATTTTGGGAGATTTACATAACATATCCCAACAGTCCGTTAGCAATTGCATCAAAAATACGTTCTTTCAAATCGCCGGATTTCCCCATGTGTAGCTGCGGTACACACATCAAAATTAGAAACCCTCGTTCGGTGCACGACATAGATGCAGGAAGAATTTTTATTCTATAAACGTACAGGTAAAATAACATGAGTATCATCCACGCATTTGTTTTCATAGTACTTGAATTTATATTAAAGATAATTTGTGATGCCAACTAGAAGATTGTAGACATACTCGTAGTTGCGCGCTGAAGAGGATCGGCCCCCGATTCGAGGATTTGGAGGGAATCAACTATTAAGAGGCGACTGGAAAATATTGACTTACGAGGAGGGGTTGTGCTGGGTGATGGCGGATATGCGTGTTCAAAGTTGCTGTTGACTCCTTACAGGATGTCCGCGCAACTCACAGAAGCAGAACAATAATAATGCGCACATTTAAACGCGGAATCATGTTGAAAAGTTGTTTGGTCAACTTAAAAATAAATTCAGGACATGCTTTAATGGGTAGCAAATGGAATACAGCATCACTAAAGCAACCATTATTGCACTGGCGATATTGCACAATATAAGTCTTCATAAAATTGTACTCAAGCAGAAGGAAATACCGGAGCCGAAATCCCAGGTAATAATCCGGCCTGACGCTGAAAAGAAATATCGGAATAAATTCATATAGTTGTGTCCAAGGCATAACAATATATATGTAGGGATCCCGGAGAGGCAAGACAATAAAAAAAAACAATATTATCTCTTTTTGAAAAAAGAACACCAAATAGGGTTTTTATCCGTTCTAAGTTCATGTAGGTTAAAAGATTTAAAATAATAAAAAATTCACGACTCGCGCCCGTCTTTGGTATCGTCTTTACGTCGTTCTCCTTTTTTCTGTGTCAGTTTCTCTTGTTCCGTCTTCTTCTTCGTCGTTGTACTCATTGTCGTCGTCTTCGATCTGTTCCGTTTTCAGTTGGTGATGGTGTGGCATTGCCAATAGTTACCATCCTACATACATATATGTTATATAAAAATAAATATATATTTAACGTTAAGCATTAATTAAATTACAACATTCATTTAAAATTCATACGAGTCCACCAACCCTTCCAAAATACGTATACTAAAACACTCAACCACCTTCTCTGACTTCCTAACCTATAGCATGCCACTCGCTGCCACTCAACGAATAGAAATTTTCAACATTTCCAAAGCGCATAACATACTACCCCTCCGACTAGGACCATCTAGATACATTACTAGCTACCAAACTTTAATACAAATCATAAATCTCGATGACTACAATAACAGCATAGAAGATATCTTCCAAAAACATACTACTATCAATAGGTCTTTCCAAATAACAAAATTAAAAATCGAAGAACTGAACAGAAAACTCCAAACACTATATCCGTTCAAAAGAAACAAACGCGGGCTGATAAACGGACTAGGTTCCGCAATTAACACCATTAACCACATTAATTCAGAGAAAAGCAGCATAAAGAACTTCCTCAAAAATACAGCAAATAAAATTAGACGAGAACACGACACACTTACAGACATACAATATTTTAACCAACTTAATATCAATATCGACCTATTAACCAATAACCTCCCAAATATAGCAGAAGCAATAGTCCTTAGCAAACTAAATTTCACTCCCAAACTCCTACTAACATATGATGAATTGATGCTTATAAAAAATAAATTAACTGATCGAAATGTTACCATTAATGCACTTGAGCAAAGTTATGAATTTCTAGGACTTCAAGCCTGTTATAATTGATCAAATATCATATTTAATATCCGTATACCTAAAATGTCAAATGAAAAATACTGAATGTATACTATTATTCCCCTGCCAATAAATGACACAAAAATAATAACAGTCAAACCATATATAAACCATAATGAAAAACACATACAACTCTTCGAAAAACCCTACACCAAAATACGAGTAGAAGGTGCCTAGTATTGCTCGACAACAACCCTGGAAGAAGACACCAGCAACTCCAAATGCATCGGGAAACTTTTGGACAACATGGTTGCACACAGTCCACTAAGTGACGTGGGCACAGTCACAACAACAACACAACCACAACCCAATTTTATATTATTTATTAACGTGTATGAATTACTAATAAACTCTATCTGTAAGCCTAAAACTGTTGAAATAGTGTTAAAACAATATGTATAAGCAAAACATGAATCTGGCAACATCCTTTTGAATTCTCTTTTTGTACAATACATTTTCTTTTCTCATTAAAATCTCACTTTGTGAATAAACGTTGAACCGAACAGACTATTTTATTTTCTACTCCATTAGGTTATGGGCACAGGTGCTCTTTGGTTCGGCTTGTTTTTTTTTAAGACTAGAAAGCGTTCTTAAATATAATTGGTTTTAGTTTGAACTTGTGCGCGTTGATTTTTAAACTGTGCTCGAGTAAACTTTTTCAATCATGAGTGCTCCTTTCCAAATAGAAAAACTTGGAGAAGACAACTATGATGTCTGGAGTATATCAATGCGAAGCATGCTTATAACTTCGGATTTATGGAGCGTTGTTTTTGATAAGTTTGTAAAAAAAGAACCAGGTACCACAGAAGAAGACGAAAAATGGGATGTAAGTGACCAAAAAGCCCTTGCATGTATTATTTTAAATGTAAAACTGGCGCAGTTAATGCACATAAGATTCTTCAGAAGCAGATTCATATGCCAGGCGGTCCCATCAAAAAAGTGCATCTCTATCACCAACTTTTAAGATTAAATATGCAACATGGAGATAACGTGGTAGAATACGTCCAGTCGTTTGTTGGAACAATCGATAAATTAGCGGAAATAGACATTAAAATCCAAGGTGAATTAAAAGTAATAATGTTGTTATCAAGTCTTCCCGATTCATGGGAAAATTTCGTTGTTGCAATTGAGGCACGCGAACAGCTGCCGACATTCGAAACAATGAAAATTAAATTTCTGGAAGAGAGCTCACGGAAGGAGGAACGAGATCATCGCGAAAGTTCAGTCCAAGCTATGTGCGCACACACACCTACACAAAAAAGCCAACAACAGAAGCTACGAGATAAAGACAATAACCACTCCAAGAAAAACATTCAGAAATCTAAATTTAAAGGTGAATGTTACTACTGCGACAAACCATGACATTATGCGAGTGAGTGTCGAAGCAAAAAAGTGGCGAAACAAAAAGAAAAAACAAACAATCGAATTGCCTGCTGCACGTTAGTGTTGTGGATCAACAAAAAAATATGTGGTGTATCGACAGTGGCGCAACGTCGCATATGTGTTGTGATCGAGATATGTTAGTATCGTTTGTAGATAAAAAGACACAAATAAAGTTATGGCTGCCGACAAATACATTGAGTCGTCTGGTATGGGTACGGTATTGTTGCCTGTGTCGGGTACAAACATCGAAATACTGGATGTTTTAGATGTCCCGCTTCGTCCGAAAATCGTCACTGCATCGGTATATTGATGTTCACGGCTGTGTATAGTTATCCGAATTTTGAAACCTATTGGGGTAAAAGCGCATTCCTGCCGATTCAATCAGAAAATTTAAAACGACAAAAAAAATATTTATCATTTCAAGATGAAACTGTGCGGATAAGAAGAGGTGCGCCGGGATGTGACCGGTTGTTTCGGATTCGGAAATTAGCGAGTGAATTAAACGTTGACTAACGAATCTCTGCGTTGACGAACAGATGTGCAGCATAAAAATAAACCACCATCTTCGGCTGTATATACCACATAAGCCTCATAAATGGCGAATAAAATTGTTCGTGTTGTGTGACTCCCACGGCTTCGCTTATCGTTTCGAAATTTACAATGGTGCAGGCGATAGTTTTATTTTACCTGGAACATCCGATCTTGGTGCAACTTCGAATGTCGTTGTACGTTTAACGCAATCAATGCCGTAGTTCGTGCATCATATTGTCAAATTCGACAATTTTTATACTTCGGTGCCTTTATTGGTTTATTTGCGTTTAGAGTTTGGGCACAATGCGCGCAAACCGAATTCCCAATTGCAAACTTTCACTGGACAAAGATATACAAGATGAATCAAGGGGCTATTCAACCGAATATGTGGCTTCTGCCTATGGCGTCGACATTAGCACGGTTTTATGGAAAGATAGCAAGAGCGTGCGATTGGCATCAACTTACGTTGGCATCGAACCATTTCCTAAAGCAAATCCAAACGAACAAACAGCAAAGGCAGCTCGTTATGATCGGAAGCAGAAGCAATTCATTGAAGTTGATTGACCATAGATCATTCGCGAATATAACAGTCATATAGGGGTGTAAATCTTATGGATGGTCTTAAGGGTCGCTACCATATTCGAACGAAGACTCGGAATCCAATGATGCGTTTGTTTTATCATTTTATAGATATGGCGTCAACGAATGCATACATCTTATATCGCCGCACCCGTGCGGATAAATGTAGTGATTCAAATAATATTTGTTCTGAAGATGAGAAGCTGTTGAAATTTTCAGAATTCAGAGAAGAAATAGCTGCGGCTCTTGTTATGTGCAGTGAAAAACGTAAAGTTGGACGATCATTGGTAGTGCCCCGAGAATCGAGCCCGTCTCAACCGAGTACTTCTGGGATTGGTAAAAAAGCGAAAGATCCTGTACAAGATGTACGTTTTGATGGCTGTGACCACATTCCAGTATGGCTGAGTAAAGAAGGTGGCAAAAAGAAATGCAAGTTGTGCAAAACATCACAAACACAATGTATTTGCCAGAAATGTGACCTCCATCTATGCTCTTATGCTCTTACGCCGAAAACTGTTTTTATGATTACCATCCTCTCTTTCATTTTCTACTATTTCTGTTTCAATAAAAATAATAAAAAAGCCCGGTAGATTGAACATTTTACTTTTATTAAGCTCTTAAATCGGCATTTATATTTAAACAATAGGTGACATGATGAAATCAATGACAAGTGGCGGGAGAAAACCTTTGAATTTAACGGTCATAGCTGAGGCAGTCTTACCTATTTTGTACCTGGAGGTCCATCAAAAGAATATTTTAGAAATCTGATTTCAAATTATGATTTCGTAGCCCATTATTTAGCAGAAAAAAAAATTCCCGACTCCCGACGAAAAGTTTGAAAGAATTACATGAAAAGCAGTTAGTGCACGGAATAGATATGATAAATATACCCGAACAAATAAATTGTGAGACATGTAATTTATCAAAAATAAACAGGCTGCCATTTCCGCATTAATCAGACCGAGTAACAAAGAGTGTACTTGAACTTATACATACTGATGTATGTGGTCCACTGAATGTTAAGTCAATCGCCGGCAATAGATACTATTTTGTTACATTCCTTGACGACTATTCACAAAAAATTTAAGTATATTTTATGAGCACCAAAAGTGAAGTGTTTGACAAATTTAAGTTGTTCAAAAGCTACGTCAATTGCCAAAGGGATAAAAAAAAAGTCTTTAAGAAGTGACAATGGCAGGGAGTATGTCAACCAAGATTTTACAAATTTCTTAAATCGATGTGGCATTCCTTACACACCTCAGCAGAACGGCGTGGCTGAGCGAGCTAACCGTACCATTGTAGAAATGGATAAATGTCTACTTATCCATGCAAAGCTAAAAGAATTTTTGTCTGCCGCGGCTGTGCAAACAGCAGTTTATCTGGGAAACAGCTGCCCAACAAAAGTATTAAGTGGACGAACGCCATTTGAGGAATGAAAAGAACGTAAACCATCAGTTAAGCACTTGCGAGTTTTTGGCTCTCGAGCATTTGCGTTGGATAAATCCATAAAAAGCAAATTTCAAGCAAAGGGAAAAGAATACATTTTCGTTGGTTACTCTTGTGCAGCAAAAGCCTATCGGCTTTACGACCGAGAAAAACGTATCCTTATTGAGAGACGAGATATAAAATTTGTGGAAGATGATTTTAATACGGCTGCAACACAATGACTAAATATGCCAGGTCGAAACGATGATTTCATGACAAATATGATTTATTTAGAATCCAACACAGTTCCACAAAAAGTACATCCATCCATTCAGATTGAATGCGACGACAGGAATGAAGACAATAATCATCAGGAATTTACCAGCGACATTGATAATAAAGACAAGCAACCTACAACCGAAAAACAAGAATTCGTTGAGCGAGATAATGTCTTAAGACGAGGATCTGTTGGTCCTAAAATCATTCGCACGGGACTACTTGGAAGGCCAAAGAAGCAGTACAACTCCGCAATCGGTTGCTGATGCCTTGAAGAGTCAATATGCACGGGAATGGCAAAAATCAATGCAAGTCGAATATGATCTCATGACAAACAACACGTGGCGTTTAGTCGATCTGCCTGAAGGGCAAAAATCTATTGGTTCCAAATGGGATTTTCGGATCAAAAAAAAATAAAGACGGCGAAATTAAAAGATTTAAATCAAAATTAGTTGCCCAGGGGTGTGGACAACAATTTGGAGTAAACTATTGGGAAACTTTTTATCCAGTCATTCGCTTCGAAACCATACGAATGTTGTGTGCTATAGCTGCAGAAAAAGGTTTGCACATGCATCAAGTTGATATCTCACACGCGTACCTTAACAGTGAGCTGAAGGAGGAGGTACATACGAAACAACCTCAGAACTTTCTGAATGCTTCTCATCCTTGTAAGGTGCTAAGGCTTCAAAAAGCTCTTTATGGACTTAAACAATCCAGTCGCACTTGGAATAACTCGTTGGACAAGGTTCTGCAAGCAATGTGTTTCAAAAGGTGCAAAAATGAAACATGTTTATTCGTCAAGAAAAATCAGCAAGATTTTAGCTACATTGCAGTTTACGTTGGAGATCTTATAACCATCTGTCAGAACGAGAACGAAGTTCAAGCAATTAAAAAGAAGATTGCGTCCAAATTCGACATGCATGACGGCGGTCCTCTTACATACTTTCCTGGTTTGGAAATACAACGAAATAGTAAACAAGGCTCTGTTTCACTATGCCAGAAAACGTACATTAGAAATCTCCTGAACACATACGGTATGCACAATTGCCGTCCAGCTGCAACTCCACTTGATCCTGGTTCTCAAGTTAGCTGCAAGAAGACAATTGCGTCAAGGTAAATATAAAAAAATTTCAATCTTTAATTGGTTCGCATATGTACGAATCAGCCGCTAAACACATTTTACGATATCTTGCTGGCACTATAAATCTCAGCATCGTATATGGCAAATCGGGTAGGGTAGTACAAGGATTCACTGACGCAGATTGGGCCAACGATCAGCTAGATAGAAAATCTTGTTCTGGATTCGCTTTTTTTATGGGAAACAGTGTGATATCTTGGGCTTCAGCGAAACTAAGTATTGTCGCATTAAATAGGACAGAAGATCCACAGCTGCCAAAGAAGCTGTATATTTTCGTCGACTTCTAAAGGAAATGGGATATTCAAATGAAAAAGCAATAACTATTTATTGCGACAACTTAAATGCTCAACATATTGCTCGAAATACAGTTCACCACAAGAGGACTAAATATATAGATATTAAGTTTCATTTCATTTCAAATTACTTGGTGTGAATTAAAGTTTATTATACATTTGAAGATACATATGTTGCTTAAGAAGAAGTATTGAAATAGTGTTAAAACAATATGTATAAGCAAAACATATATCTGGCAACATCCTTTTGATTTCTCATTTTGTACACTTTCCTTTCACATTAAAATCTCACTTTGTACATAAATGTTGAATCGCACAGACTCTTTTTATTTTCTGCTTCAATAAAAACACATCTTACAGAAGGCACAGTCTTGCTACACTTCGAGATATGGAACTTCGAGGTTGATGGGATAACATACCAAGGCAACGCAGCACTTTTCAGGATACTGTACACATTTTTCCTAAATCAAGCAGCAGAATCCATACCAACACCAGAACAGACGTGTTAAACTTACGAAAACTATAAGACTTTAACTTCAACATAGAAGCCAAGATACTAGAAATGAGATCCACTACCGAGATATCCAAATACTTAACGCGAACAACATTAGTTATCATCTTCACTCAACATACGCTCCTGCTCAAGAGACATCACCTCATCACTCCGAAACCGCTTCGATGACGTCACTTTGGCCATCGCTTTACTCTAAGAGGGGAGAAATTACGATCGCAACACGACAAGATCAACTACCTTGACCGCCAATAACCCCCACAACACGAGAAAGCTAAGCTATACATTGGACAGCAGTCAACCGGATGTAATTGGAACCCAACGAAATTCCTCAATGAACCAAACGAAAATCAAAAACGCATTAAATGCCGAAGCAGCACAAATACGTGTTCTAAAATTGTAAAGTAATCAAATTTAACATATAAATAATTGTTAAGTAAAGGTCAATAAAACGTTGTGTATTGCTCTGACAAAGGAAAAGTTTCTTTTTTATCCATTTTCGCGGATCCACCAACATAACTGGAAGCCAGGCCACTACAACTTGAGCCACTGCCACCAACCTCTCTTCTAGCTTTCTCCGATCATGTTTTCCTAACAACTCTATTACGCAGGGTGCAAAACCGTCTGTGGTGCTCTTCCAGACGAAATATTTTCCATGTTTTATACGCCTCATTCCCCTGAGCTATCAACAATTTGATTTCATGGGTAAACCAAGGCCTAGATGCATAAGTAATCGTTTTAATTTTAAGCGGTACAAATCTATCAAAGAGGAAATCTATGTTAGAATGTAGGAATTCAGCTTGAGTATCAGCCGAGGTCATGTAATACATTCGGTTCCAATCGATTGCGCGTATTTGGTTTTCAAGGCCAGATTGATCGATATTTTGAAAATCGCGAAATTGGAATGCGGTAGGTTTTTTAGGTATACTAAAATCGAATGTTAGATATATAAGATCGTGATTGGAGAACGCCGGTGCAGAAATCTGGTTGTAAAAAAAACTCTGTTCATATCGCTAGCAGTGTGTTGAAACTTGGACCAATGTGTGTGGGGAAGTGAAATTTACCGCAAAGAGGTTGAAAGTACTCATGCTATCAGTCAGATGCTTTTCAACTATAAGGTTACTGTTTAAATCACCGCATAATACGACACTTGTTGAACTTATAGCGATGTAATCTAATACGGATATAAGTGGTAACAGATCTACAGATTTGTTGGGTTTGTAGGCGGTTCCAAGTAGGAGTTTAGTGTGTTACAAGTTTGTTGCAGGATTGATTCATCCTGATGGGGGAACCATGTCTCTGAAACACAGATTGCATCAACTTTAGAACCTTCAAACTAATGCTTAAACTCGACAATTTTCGGCAATACATGTTGGGCATCTATGTGGCATACTCGCAAGCCTTCTCTTTGATTTCCGAGCACCCTGATCATCGATAGTAGCGAATCTTCACGCAGTGCACCAAGTGAGTTATCACCATTACCATTTTCAACCATTTAAAACAAAAATAATAAATCCGATTTCAAAATAATAATAAAATGAGAAAA
This sequence comes from Volucella zonaria, assembly GCA_963966105.1. Taxonomy (NCBI): domain Eukaryota; kingdom Metazoa; phylum Arthropoda; class Insecta; order Diptera; family Syrphidae; genus Volucella; species Volucella zonaria. The sequence continues at coordinate 3,294,812 of OZ014535.1, read as the reverse complement.
AAAAAATAACTCGGGGCTAACCTTAAGGCGCTTACCTTGAATTCAGTGCGTATGCCACGAGACCATCTGCTCAAGTTTACATATTTCACCAATCCTCAAGCCTTAAAAATGTGTGGTTTTGAAAATGTCGTCGAATATTTGTCATTCGGTGATCTACGTCAGCTGAAGGAGCTCGAATTGGCATGGGATGATTCACGTGTTGACAAATAGCTCTTAGGTTGCTCTTTGCGTGCATATTTATTAGAAGGAATTCAACAAAAAATTAAAAGTTGAAATTTTGAAAATATTGGATAAACATGCGGGAACATTAAAAATTCTTGGTTTGCTTTAATATGATCGCAATAGTAGCGATCTTGATGTTAGTCAATGGAAAAGAATAGCTAGTAAACTAAGTCAACCTGGGTTCCAAATATTCAGAGTCGCGAGGTTTACCCAAGTAGATGGACACACTTACAAGGTCTGAAACCCTACCATTAACCGACCCTCCAGTATCGACTTGCTGTTGGGAAATGAAATATTTTGTGAGGCGGTTTTACCTGATATCATAAGAGGAGCAGAGTTAATTGCTCCGCACCGATCGTCCAAAAAAAATCAGTTTGGCTGGGTAGTATTAGGTAAAGTTCCCCTCGAAACACCACCCTCAATTCAGGTGTTCACTCAATTTTCCGATACAGACACACAAATAAGGAAATTTTGGAAAATTGAGGAATCACCATTCAAAAAGGCCTTAACTGAAGAACAAAATGCTTGCGAGGAACATTTTTTACAAAATGTCAAGCGGTTGCCAGAAGGGCGTTTTGAAGTTGCACTCCCTTTCAAAAAAAATTAGCGCCCAGCACTGATTTCAACCCAAAAGAATAGCCAAAGTATGTTCTATAGGCAGGATAAAAGACAGGTTACCAACCCAACACTTTACAAGGGCTACAATAAATGTATACGGGAATACTTACAACTCAACCAGATGGAGAAAGTGACTCCACACTTAAATCATCTTTCCATTATTTTGTGCCACATCATGCCGTCTTCAAGGAATCTAGCACAACCTGCAAGTGGTCTGCAAGGCTGCATTCAAGACTGCGGAGGGCAGTTCCTTAAACGATCATCTGATGGCGGGACCTAAAACACAGACGGATTTTATATCAATTGTTTTAAGATGGAGAAGAAATAGAATTAGCTTTACAGCAGACATCGAGAAGATGTATCGCCAGATCCAGATTCATCCAGAGGATGCCTACTACCAACTCCTATATTGGTGGGAGGATCCGACAAGTCCGGTCAAATTTTAGTAAAGTAAAGTTCTTAATGTTTAGCACATCTCCTGCTCCATATTTGGCGAATTGTACGCTGAAGAATCTCGCTGATGACGAAAAGGTCACATATCCATTAGCAGCTCAAATGATACGGAAAGATATGTAAGTTATGGAACATTGCTGTGACTAACTCGAATGCTTAAATAAACTGGTCACACTGGCAGAATATCTAATGATCATAGTCCATCATGGTCCACCAGCATCAGAAACAGCAAAAACAGCTTGCCCGCAGTTACTTTGCACGTAGCAACAACAGAATGTAGAACATCACCAACGTCCACGTTGCTGGCATATCAACGGCATATCCAACGAAGTAAACAACGCTCTGATACCGTTGCTGCGTCAGCAAAACTAAAGTTTGCAGCCTCGTTAACGTTAACTCCTGGTGGTAAACAACGCCAATGGAATCTTTCGATGGTACAGTTCCTATGCGTAGCTTAAGTGTTCATTTATAAGTTAGTTTTTAAGTTACCGAGCGTGTGTTCAGTTTCCTCATAGGGGAAAAAACAAATCTAAATTAACAAATTATAAATCGAACTTTGTTTTATTTTTGCAAATCGGACATAGTTCCCAAACATTACTGGCGTCCAACGTGGGGCTACGCGATTCTAGAACTTTTTTTTAATCGTTCACGTTTACGATTTTTTAACTGCGGAAAGAAAAAGAAAAAATTCTTTATTTAGAATAATAGAAACTGAAGAAAACAATTGGAAATATTTCAAAAGTGAAAAATCAAACTTTTTAAAATAATAGACAAGCTCATCTTTAAGTTCACCGGTGAAAAGTTAAACATTACAAACAATAGTTCAGCTATCTTCAAGTTCACTAGTGAAAAATTAAACAGTACAAAACAACAGTCCAGCTTTAAATTTACAAGTGGAAAATTAAGCATTACAAATCAATAGTCCTCATCTCATCTTTAAGTTCATCAGTCAAAGCAGCTATTGAAAAGAATTACTTTTTTGGATAAAAATCATAAAATTATATTGTATAACAAGCAAGTACAAGTTACATATATATTGTAGTAAATTGTAGTAAATTGTAGGTAATTGTAGTAGATCACTAAGATGTAAAGATTGAGTACACTGAACTGTATACCGAACTGTCAGAAAAGGAAAGAAAACAAAAAAAGTACGAAAACGGCAGTTGTATAAAATAAAAAAATCCATTTTAATCCATGAAATCAAGATAATAAACTTCTTTAAAATTTCAGAAGTGTGATATCCCAAGGAATTTAATTCACCGCAGTATAATTTCAAGGAAAATTATGGAGAATAACTATTGGAATCTATGGCACTTGCCAATATCGATGTTCCACGTGGAGCGACAGCCGCAGATCTTCGAAAGCTGTTTGCGGAGCACAGGAACGAAATTGAAGCCGCACTCGCAAACAACAACAGCACGGGTAGCATCGCATCCAATGTAGCATCTACACCGCTTTCCTCCGTTACTGACACTACCGTCAAGTTGCTCAAGTTTTTAGCTCTGCAGAATTCATTGACAGGTGCTGCAAGGCTGCTGCTTGGCCGAGGTGCTCTTACTCGTACATATAACGAACTAAAGACAGGCCTCATAAGCGAGTTTGGCAGGTCAATAAGTCGTCAGGAGGTATACCAAGCATTACGTCATAGAATAAAAAAACCCGATGAAAGCGTGCGCCGGTACATTATGGAGATGGAATCAATCGCCTCACGAAGCGACGTCAGAGAGTTTGAATTGGTGGCTTTCATACAAGAAGGCCTACAGAACCGCATTTCTACTATTACTATTTGCCGGTGTGAAAAAGCTGACAGACCTTAAGGATGCCGTTAATATGTTTGAGCAAAGACGGTCGATGAGAGGAGTTCCAGAAGATGTCATCCGTCATACTAAACCAAAAACAATTGATGCAAAGCCCGAACCAACATTGAAGACAAATGAGAACGGAGTTCGCTGTTATAATTGTTCCCGTATGGGCCACATGAAAACTGAATGCCCATATGAAGAACAACCACGAGGAGTGTGTTCCAATTGCTGGCAGTCTGGAAACCGAAGCGAGTGCAGAAATTGAGGTCAACTATAGCTGCGGTCTCCGGAGGGAGGAACTGGGAAGAAGATTTAGAGGAGCAGAATGTAGCCGCCATTAGCTGTATTAACTTGGTAAGTGTTGCCTTTAATAATGCTCGAAGGGAGATTAGTGGAATAACAACTCTTTTGTCTCTTTTTGATACCGGTAGTCCGATTAATTTAATACAAAGATCTGTGGTTCCGGTGCCCGTGCGTGCAGTTAAGAACAAAACCGAATTTTGTGGACTCGGTAAAAATCGAATATGGGCCTATGGAAGACTAATTTGCAAAATAACATTTCGAGATCAAACTCATTTGATAACAGTTCTGGTCGTGCCAGATGACACCATACCAGTGCCCCTACCGTTGGGGCGATGATTTTTTATGAAATTCAATATTCGTTTATGTTCAATAAGAAAAAAATCAGTCGATGTATTTGCTCTTGATATCGAAAAAATTAATTTAATAAATTCAGACAAAAATAAAGAGATGTGTTTCTGCTCACTCATTTCGGGCATTTCAGAAAGATTAGCTTTAGCGACCATTGACTCGTCACCGTCTGCATTAGCAGTAGAATCAGGAATACCAAAGCCACTTTTGACTAAACCAAATGATTGTAAGCATTATTGTGATGACGACGCAATATTAAATCCTTTTAATGAAGAGTTATGGCAATTGAGGTATCACAAAATTACGATGAGATAGATATTAATCCAGCCCTGGAAACTGAAGAAATTCGTCAAATAAGACAGGTTGTCTGGGAAAACATCCTTCAACCGAGTATTGTTGTTTAGCCCTACGATTATGACCTTACGATTCGATTAAATTCCGATGTTCCTTTCCATTTTCCACCGCGAAGACTATCAATAGCCGAACAGCTCTCCAAAAAATTATTGATGAACTTTTAAAAAAAGGGGATAATAAGACCTAGTGAGTCTCCATATGCTTCTCCGATCGTGATGGTTTTTAAAAAAAAAATGGCGAATATAGAAAGTGTGTCGACGTGCTTAGAATACTTAACAAACAAGAAATATTTTTCCACACTAGACTTACGGAAAGGATTTTTTCATGTGGGTGTAGCTGAAGATTCAAAAAAGTATACCTCGTTTGTGACACCTGATGGGCAATTTGAATACAACCGCATGCCTTTTTGCTTAAGGAACGTGCCATCAGTATTCCAGCGCTATATTTATTATGCTCTGCGAGATTTAATTGAATCAAAAAAAATTATTGTTTACCTCGATGACATTTCCGTGGCTACGGATGATTTGGATTCGCATATTCAAATTTTAACCGAAGTTCTAGAATGATTAGCGAAGCTTGGATTGGAGTTAAATTTGAAAAAAATGTAAATTTGCTTACCAGACCGTGGATTATTTAATGTACTCTGTGGATAATGATGGTATACGACCAAACGAAACTCATATACAAGTGCTTTCACGGTACCCCATGCCGCCAAATTTTAAGCAGGTTAGGTCATGTCTTGGGCTTTTCTCATATTTCCGAAAGTTCCCAAACTACGCGAGCATAGCAAACCCCCTACAGCGTTTGGTGAGGAGTGGAGTTAAATTTGAGATTGACAAGTATTGTAAACAAGCATTTTACGAGTTAAGAGACAAACTTATGTCATCCCCTGTCCTAGTCATTTACGACCCAGGAAGAGAGACTGAACTATACACCGATGCAAGCAAGGTGGGCTTCGGTGCCGTGTTACTGCAAAGACAAGAAGACGGGAAGTTTCATCCGGTATTGTTTTTCTCAAAATCTACCCCCCCCGAGGAATTACGAATGCATAGCTTCAAACTAGAAATACTGGCCATTATACATGCTCTAAATCGTTTTGACAGCTTCTTAAGGGGAATCGCATTTAAAATAGTTACCGATTGTAATGCACTTACTCTAACGCTCAGCAAGAAGAATATAAGCCCGAAAATAGCCAGGTGGGTTCTACGACCACAAAATCCAACATCGCAGTGGTGTAATAATGGGCCAAGTCGATGCGTTAAGTCGATCTCACGTTGCAGAAATTCCCGAACCTGAAGATCTACAGGCTAAAGTTTTAAGACGAATGGTCGCCGCAGGTTCCGAAAGGGAGAATATCTCAACCGAAAATAGTAGTTCCCTCGAATGGAACGGTTCGGCCAACGAAGACGTGCACACTAACGAGGGTATTCTTACCGAAGTGGTCAACCCAAATGAAGCAAACGACTCCGCTGATATTGGAATCCTGAATGCAGTGCCGTGTAGTGTCGTCACCGTTACCGATAAGCAAGAGTTGGATTTCCTGATACGAGTCACACAAAATAGAGATGAGGAAATATTGCAGGACAGAATAGGTGTTCGGATACGAGTTACGAGATGGACTAGTTTTCCGAAAGAATAAGGCCAACATATTGTAATTTTATGTGCCAACCGAAATGGAGGACAATATTATACGCCTAGTGCATGAGAAGATTTGTCATATGGGTATAGAGAAGACGTACGAACAACTAAAGAAAAATTACTGGTTTAAAAAAATGAAAGGTAAAATTGCAAGACATATAAAGAATTGCATACGGTGTACTTATTATGTGCTCTCCTCCAGTTCGAATAAATGAATATAATTTGTAAAACATTCGTAAAAAGCGTTTTCCTTTTGACACCCTACACATAGACCACTTTGGCCCTCTTCCCTCAATAAATTCGCAGAGGAAGCATGTTTTGGTGGTCATTGACTCTTTTACCAAATTTGTTAAGCATTTGTTCAGAGGTAATCGCATACTTTATTAATTATAGCAGACCTCGACGCATCATTAGTGACCGAGGGTCATGTTTCACTTCGTTGGATTTTAGTTCGTATTTGTTGGAAAGAAATGTTGACCATGTCAAAATCGCAGTTACATCCGCACAAGCAAATGGCCAGGTGGAGAGGGTGAATCTGGTTCTCAAAATTATGCTAAGTAAAATAAGTGATCCGCTTAATCATGCGAATTGGTCAGTGATGTTAACCGAGGTAGAATTTGCTATGAACAACACAACCCACTGTAGAACGAAACAGACACCGGGCAGATTAGAGTGGATCAACGAGGGGAAGTAGTAGATAGACCAACTGATTACTTGCAGGAGAAACAACCTACTGGGGCACTAGGGAATCTGGAGGAGATTCGGATGGATGCATCCGCCGCCATACAACAGTCACAAGATACTAATTTAAGATACTTTTTGGAGAGAAGTAAGCCTGCAAGAATATATTCTGAAGGAGACTATGTAGTCATCCGACATTTTGATATGACCGTCGGTAAAAACAAAAAACTGAATGCGAAGTACAAAGGTCCCTACGTTGTTCATAAGGCTTTGCCTAATGACAGGTATGTCATCCGCGAAGTGGAAAATTGCCAGATCACTCAATTGCCATATGATGGTGTGGTAGAAGCCTCGCGTTTGCGGAAATGGCTGGTGCGGTAGGGGGTGAGTCATGGTTGCGAGTTGTTCTTTTTGGGCAACACTAGTTTGATTGAGGTCAATCAATGACTTCAGGATGGCCGAGTTGTAGTAAATTGTAGTTATCTGTAGTAAATTGTACGTAATTGTAGTAGATCATTAAGATGTAAATATTGAGTACAGTACAAAAGGCAGTTACATATAATAAAAAGATCCATTTTAATCCGTGAAATCAAGATAATAAACTTCTTTAAAAAATGTATATATATTTAAACAGTATTAATATAGCATTTAAGTAGATTTTGATTTTATGAGAATTGGAATAAGCTTAATAAAATTTTGTTAAATTGAAGTTCCGAAATCGAAATAAAGAAATGAATTATATTAAGTTCTCTTTTGATGGTTGAAATTGATTAAGTTAAAATTAAGTTATTTCTCTTACTATTCTATATATTCTACCTTTTTTTATTGACTAATTTGGTTATTTTTCTAATAAATAAGATACCTAGATAAGGAAAATTGAATTGTTAAAACTAAAAACCTAAATTTGAATTTCCTTTTAAAATGGATGCAGCACAGCTAAGTGTAATAATTTCCGCTGCTGCACATGCAGCTACAGAACATACTAGACAAACGTTTGAATCGACTATTAACGAACTGCTATCTCGACTTACAGCATTAAAGACGCCTACGGTCATGGAAGATTATCAGCCAGTTGCAATTGAACCTGGTAGAATTTGCTATTAATCGCTAGACTTAGTGAAATCTTTACCTGAATTCAGTGGTAAGCAGGTGCGTATGTTTCATGGCGACAGGCCGCCTTCGCTGCATATAAATTATTCGAAGCACATGACAGGAGCTCAAGATATTACCAGGCAGTAGCCATTATCAGGAATAAAATTGTAGGTTCTGCAGACCAAGTCTTAGCTTCGTTTAATAATGTTTTCAATTTTAATGCAATTATTGCTAGATTACATTTTACTTACGCAGATAAAAGACCCATCTTATAGAGCAGGAGATGTCTATGTTGCGCCAGGGCAAAATGTATCTTACGGACTTTTTTGATGAGGTGGAAAAAAAACTAACTTTAATCATAAATAAAACTCTGATGACTCATGAAGGGAATAAGGATCTAATAGCTTCACTTTGTCAAAAATATCGACAGAATGCACTTAGGGTATTTGTATCAGGTTTACAGAAACCAATGTGTGACATTCTCTTATCTTCGAGACTTACCGACGTGCCGGGTGCACTTGCTCTTGCTCAAGAACTTGAAGCAAATCAAGCACGGTATGTATTTGTGAATTAATTTTTTAATAAAAACGAGGGCTCAGGCAATTTTTCTTCTAGACAAAATTATAACAACTATAGTCAATACAACCCACGATATTCTCCTCATTACAGAACAGTTTAACTAATATGGAAGTAGACCCAAATCTTTCTTATTATAAAGTGTCAACAAATTTTCAAAAGCCTGTACATGATCCAAATCATATTCAGAGACCTAATATGCAAATTTTTAATAATAGCAATCGTCCTAATAATTCTTTAAAAACTGTCCAAAATTTGAATCAGTTGTGAGGACCAATAAGAAATTCAAGTCAACTAAAGCGACGTAGTGATTCGGACAGGCTAACTCTTCCTAAGTTTCAAAGGGTCAATCACTTAAGTCAGAGATCACAACTTTCAACCACCACTTCAGAAATCCAATTTTGTTCATATGAACATAATCCCGAACTACACTATTATCTCGGCGAACAAAATTTTTACGAGGAATCTAGCAAAATTCTGCAGGAAAACACGAATGAAGCTGAAGAAGAAGTTTTTGGACAAACCAATTTGTGAGTCGAACACTGGCAAGAAGGGAAATAAAACTATTCGTAGATACGGGAGCTTCTGAAAATGATATAAAAAATCTCAAAAGTTTAAAATTGATTCATAAACCATTTTTCGTCAAATCAATTCATGGAACTAACCAGGTAACACCAAAGTGTACTATTAATCTTTTTGGTAGAAATATTACCTTCTTCTTACTCCCAACTCTTGACACTTTTGATGGTATCATTGGATTTGAGTTTCTGAAAGAAATTGATACAAAATTAAATCTTGTAAAAGGAATTTTAAAGTACAATGGAGGTGAAGAAATACTATCATATTTCTATTGTAGGAATGTTAACAACATTGCCATTGAAAAGAAAAATGTCGACTTAGATTTGAATGAACAATTTTCGTTATTAATTTCACGTCATTCGAAAGTTGCTGACCCCAATGAGGCACTTCCCTTTAACACAAGTGTTGTTGCCACTATAGGAACCACCGATAGGGAACCCCTATCCAATGGCAGCAGCCGATTTTGTTAATAATGAAATTTCCGAGTTACTTCATAATGGGATTATACGTCCGTCACGATCCCCTTACAACAATCCCATATGGGTGGTTGATAAAAAAGGAACTGATAATATGGGTAAGCGGAAAATGCGGCTTGTAATAGACTTTCGTAAATTGAACACCAAAACTATAAGTGACAAATACCCAATTCCAAATACTGCAGTTATTTTGGCTAATCTCGGAAAAGCTTCTTTCTTTTCTACTTTGGATTTAAAGTCAGGATTTCACCAAATTAAGTTGTCAGAACTGGATAGCGAACAAACTGTCTTTCCATTAATAATGGAAAGTATGAGTTTTGTAGGCTTCCTTTCCGATTAAAAAATACACCTAGCATTTTTCAAAGGGCAATTGATGACGTTCTCAGAGTAGAAATAGGCAAATGTTGTCATGTCTATATTGACGACGTCATTATCTTCTCAACAACAAAGGAAGAACACATCAAAAACGTAGGAAAAATTCGTACTGTGCGTTTTGAAGCCAACATGTGACAAACTAATTTTTTTAAGGAAGAAGTAGAATTTCTGGGTTCTGTGGTTTCTAATAAAGGAATAAAAACATGCCCAAATAAAATAAGGGATATAATAGAGTATGCAGTTCCCAAGACACTTCGAAGCCTCCGGTCATTTCTCGGATTGTCTGGGTACTACGGGCGCTATGTACGAGACGTTCGAATTGCAAAGCCTCTCACACCATACCTGCGAGGAGAGAATGGCAATGTGAGTAGAAATCGGTCAAAACACGTTAAAATCGAATTCACTGATGAAGCATTGGATGCTTTCGATAGAATTAAAAAAATTTTAGCCTCAGAGGATGTTCTTCTTTTGTACCCAAATTATGGGAAACCATTCGATTTGACGACTGACGCATTGTCACATGCACTGGGTGCTGTTCTCTCTCAGGAAGGAAGACCAATAACAATGATATCACGAACGTTGTCTGCTACTAAGGAAAGCTACGCTACGAATAAGCGGGAACTCCTGGCGATAGTGTGGTCATTACAAAAGCTCCGTAATTATTTATATGGTGTAAGCCATCTTAATATTTTCACCGATCACCAACCTTTGACTTTTGCAACATCCGACAAAAATCCAAAAGCCAAAAATCCTTTTGTGGAAGAGTTTTCACCAAAATTTGTTTATAAGCCTGATAAAGAGAATTTTGTAGCTGACGCTTTAACTAGACAATATTTAAATGCTCTCGAACGGTCTCAAAGTTTCACGACCCATAGCAAGTCCTCTCTTACTCAAACGATACCCAGCATTCAAAATCCATTAAATTGTTTCAGAAACCAAATCATACTTAATAAAGGCCTTGAGCTTGTTAAAAATACTTAAATTTTGTTCAAATTTCAAATAAGGCACACTGTAACATTTGACACCTTGGATAATCTTCACTCCATTCTGAAAGATATTGTCAATCCGAACGTTACAAATGCACTATATTGTGATCTACCAATTTTGGCTCAGATTCAAAACAGCTTAGTCAACTTGTTTCCTTCAGTAAAATTTCTGGATACAATAAATATGGTAACTGATATTTTAAATCCAACTGACCAAGTGGAAATCCTTGCAACAGAACATAATAGAGCACATCGATCTGTTTCCGAAAATAAGCAACAACAAAGACTTAAGGAAATAGATTCCAATTGCAAAATTTGTCGGAAGCAAAATATCAGAGGCATCCACCGAAAGAAAAAATTGGTGAAACTCCTATTCCACATTATCCCGGTGAAATCCTTCACATGGATATTTATTCGACAGATGGAAAGTATTTCCTTACTTGTTTAGATAAGTTTTCAAAATTTGCGGTACTTAAACCAATTAAATCTAAGTCAATAATTGATATAAAGGAACCTCTGTTAGAAGTACTAAATCTTTTTAAAAATACGAAAACAATTGTTTGCCATAATGGGCAAAGTATAACATCTTTGGTTAGAGATCACTTTGACATAAGCATGTTTAATACGCCACCTTTCCATAGTATTTCCAATGGGCAGGAAGAAAGGTTTCATAGCACTCTAACGGTAATAGCTAGATGTACAAGACTAGAAAATAACATTAATGACACTGCTGAGCTACTTTTACTTGCTACATTCAAGTACAACAGGACGATTCATTCAGTAATAGACTATAAGCCCATTGACATTTTGCAATCAATATCAGACTCATTAAAGAATGAAATTCAAAAAAAGATAAGCGAAATCCAAGATTTTAATTTAGACTACCACAATAGGAAAAGACAAACACGGATATTCGAACCAGGAAATAAGTTTCGGAAACCTTTTACTGAGCAGGTTATTCAAACAGATTTGGGTACCACGGTTCTTATCAACAACAAAAAGGTTAATAAAAGTAATGTGAGGTGACTTATTCTATAAACATTGCAGCTGACATTATTAACGGAATTAAAAAATAAAATTTTATTTGTATTCATTTTCTTGGGAATTTCAGTTTCTTTTCACATTTTCTTTATATATGTAGTATAATTGTATTAAAAGGTTTAAAAAACAATTGTACTTTTTTCGTAGTTAAGATTACTGAAATAAATTTTCGAATTGAAATTTGTGTTGAAAATGTTAAGTTAGAATGTAATTGGGTATATTAATATTACCTATATAACACAATAAAACTGAAACGCAACTATCCACTATGACTAACTCAAATGCAGCCTCGTTTACGTTAACTCGCCACTGTAAACAACGCCAATGGAATCTGTCGATGGTGCAGTTCCTATGCGTAGCTTAAGTGTTCATTTATAACTTAGTTCTTAAGTTACCAAGCGTGTGTTCAGTTTCCTCAGTTACCGATAAGCAAGAGTTGGATTTCCTGATACGAGTCACACAAAATAGAGATGAGGAAATATTGCAAATAAGAGAGCGTCTTGAGACAGAATTGGTGTTCGGATACGAGTTACGAGATGGACTAGTTTTCCGAAAGAATAAGGCCAACATATTGTAATTATATGTGCCAACCGAAATGGAGGACTATATTATACGCCTAGTGCATGAGAAGATTTGTCATATGGGTATAGAGAATACGTACGAACAACTAAAGAAAAATTACCGGTTTAAAAAAATGAAATGTAAAATTGAAAGACATATAAAGAATTGCATACGGTGTACTTATTATATGCTCTCCTCCAGTTCGAATAAATGAATATAATTTGTACAACATTAGTAAAAAGCGTTTTCCTTTTGACACCCTACACATAAACCACTCTGGCCCTCTTCCCTCAATAAATTCGCAGAGGAAGCATGTTTTGGTGGTCATTGACTCTTTTACCAAATTTGTTAAGCATTTGTTAAGAGGTAATCGCATGCTTAGACAAATACTTTATTAATTATAGCAGACCTCGACGCATCATTAGTGACCGAGGGTCATGTTTCACTTCGTTGGATTTTAGTTCGTATTTGTTGGAAAGAAATGTTGACCATGTCAAAATCGCAGTTACATCCGCACAAGCAAATGGCCAGGTGGAGAGGGTGAATCTGGTTCTCAAAATTATGCTAAGTAAAATAAGTGATCCGCTTAATCATGCGAATTGGTCAGTGATGTTAACCGAGGTAGAATTTGCTATGAACAACACAACCCACTGTAGAACGAAACAGACACCGGGCAGATTAGAGTGGATCAACGAGGGGAAGTAGTAGATAGACTAACTGACTACTTGCAGGAGAAACAACCTACTGGGGCACTAGGGAATCTGGAGGAGATTCGGATGGATGCATCCGCCGCCATACAACAGTCACAAGATACTAATTTAAGATACTTTTTGGAGAGAAGTAAGCCTGCAAGAATATATTCTGAAGGAGACTATGTAGTCATCCGACATTTTGATATGACCGTCGGTAAAAACAAAAAACTGAATGCGAAGTACAAAGGTCCCTACGTTGTTCATAAGGCTTTGCCTAATGACAGGTATGTCATCCGCGAAGTGGAAAATTGCCAGATCACTCAATTGCCATATGATGGTGTGGTAGAAGCCTCGCGTTTGCGGAAATGGCTGGTGCGGTAGGGGGTGAGTCATGGTTGCGAGTTGTTCTTTTTGGGCAACACTAGTTTGATTGAGGTCAATCAATGACTTCAGGATGGCCGAGTTGTAGTAAATTGTAGTTATCTGTAGTAAATTGTACGTAATTGTAGTAGATCATTAAGATGTAAATATTGAGTACAGTACAAAAGGCAGTTACATATAATAAAAAGATCCATTTTAATCCGTGAAATCAAGATAATAAACTTCTTTAAAAAATATATATATATTTAAACAGTATTAATATAGCATTTAAGTAGATTTTGATTTTATGAGAATTGGAATAAGCTTAATAAAATTTTGTTAAATTGAAGTTCCGAAATCGAAATAAAGAAATGAATTATATTAAGTTCTCTTTTGATGGTTGAAATTGATTAAGTTAAAATTAAGTTATTTCTCTTACTATTCTCTATATTCTACCTTTTTTTATTGACTAATTTGATTATTTTTCTAATAAATAAGATACCTAGATAAGGAAAATTGAATTGTTAAAACTAAAAACCTAAATTTGAATTTCCCTTTAAAATGGATGCAGCACAGCTAAGTGCAATAATTTCTGCTGCTGCGCATGTAGCCACAGAACATACTAGACAAACGTTTGAATCGACTATTAACGAACTGACATCTCGACTTAGAGCATTAAAGATGCCTACGGTCGTGGAAGATTATCACCCAGTTGCATTTGAACCTGGTAGAATTTGCGAGGTATCGCTAGACTAGTGAAATCTTTACCTGAATTCAGTGGGGAGCAGGTGCGGTATGTTTCATGGCGACAGACCGAATTCGCTGCATATAAATTATTCGAAGCACATGACAGGAGCTCAGATATTACCAAGCAGTAGCCATTATCAGGAACAAAATTGTAGGTTCCGCAGACCAAGTCTTATCTTCGTTTAATACTGTTCTCAATTTTAATGCAATTATTGCTAGATTACATTTTACTTACGCAGAAAAAAGACCCATTTATCTTATAGAGCAGGAGATGTCTATGTTGCGCCAGGGCAAAATGTCTCTTACGGATTTTTATGATGAGGTGGAAAAAAAAATAATTTAATCATAAATAAAACTCTGATGATTCATGAAGGGAATAAGGATGTAATAGCTTCACTTTGTCAAAAATATCGACAGGATGCGCTTAGGGTATTTGCCTCAGGTTTACAGAAACCAATGTGTGACATTCTCTTCTCTTCGAGACCTACCGACGTGCTGGGTGCACTTGCTGTTGCTCAAGAACTTGAGGCAAATCAAGCACGATTTGTATTTGCGAATTCATTTTTTAATAAAAACGAGGGCTCAGGCAATTTTTCTTCTGGGCAAAATTATAACAACTATAGTCAATACAACCCACGATATTCTCCTCACTACAGAACAACTCCATCCACTCAAATTCGACCCAGTTTAACCAATATGTAAGTAGACCCAACTCTTTCTTATTATAAGGTGCCAACAAATTTTCAAAAGCCTGTACAAGATCCAAATCATATTCAGAGACCAAATATGCAAATTTTTGATAATAGCAATCGTCCTAATAATTCTTTAAAAACTGTCCAAAATTTGAATCAGTTGTGAGGAATAATAAACAATTCAAATCAACTAAAACGACATAGTGTTTCGGACAGGCTAACACTTCATAAGTTTCAAAGGGTCAATCACTTAAGTCAGAGATCACAACTTCCAACCACCACTTCAGAAAACCAATTTTATTCATATGAACACAATCCCGAACTATATAATTATCTCAGCGAACAAAATTTTTACAAGGAATCTAGCAAAATTCTGAAGGAAAACACGGATGAAGTTTTTGAAGAAACCAATTTGTGAGTCGAACACTGGCAGGAAGGGAAATAAAAATATTCGTAGATACGGGAGCTTCTGAAAATGATATAAAAAATCTCAAAAGTTTAAAATTGATTCATAAACCATTTTTCGTCAAATCAATTCATGGAACTAACCAGGTAACACCAAAGTGTACTATTAATCTTTTTCGTAGAAATACTACCTTCTTCTTACTCCCAACTCTTGACACTTTTGATGGTATCATTGGATTTGACTTTCTGAAAGAAATTGATACAAAATTAAATCTTGTAAAAGGAATTTTAAAGTACAATGGAGGTGAAGAAATACTATCATATTTCTATTGTAGGAATGTTAACAACATTGCCATTGAAAAGAAAAATGTCGACTTAGATTTGAATGAACAATTTTCGTTATTAATTTCACGTCATTCGAAAGTTGCTGACCCCAATGAGCCACTTCCCTTTAACACAAGTGTTGTTGCCAATATAAGAACCACCAATAGGGAACCCCTATCCAATGGTAGCAGCCGATTTTGTTAATAATGAAATTTCCGAGTTACTTCATAATGGGATTATACGTCCGTCACGATCCCCTTACAACAATCCCATATGGGGGGTTGATAAAAAAGGAACTGATAATATGGGTAAACGGAAAATGCGGCTTGTAATAGACTTTCGTAAATTGAACACCAAAACTATAAGCGACAAATACCCAATTCCAAATACTGAAGTTATTTTGGCCAATCTCGGAAAAGCTTCTTTCTTTTCTACTTTGGATTTAAAGTCGGGATTTCACCAAATTAAGTTGTCAGAACGGGATAGGGAAAAACCTGTCTTTTCCATTAATAATGGACAGTATGAGTTTTGCAGGCTTCCTTTCGGATTAAAGAATGCACCTAGCATTTTTCAAAGGGCAATTGATGACGTTCTCAGAGAAGAAATAGGCAAATGTTGTCATGTCTATATTGACGACGTCATTATCTTCCAACAACAAAGGAAGAACACATCAAAGACGTAGGAAAAATTTTTACCGTGCGTTTTGAAGCCAACATGTGACAAACTAATTTTTTTAAGGAAGAAGTAGAAATCTGGGTTTTGTGGTTTCCAATAAGGGAATAAAAACATGCCAAATAAAATAAGGGATATAATAGAGTATGCAGTTCCCAAGACACTTCGAAGTCTCCGGTCATTTCTCAGATTGTCTGGGTACTCTAGGCGCTTTATACGAGACTATGTTCGAATTGCGAAGCCTCTCACACAATACCTGCGAGGAGAGAGTGGCAAGGTGAGTAGAAATCGGTCAAAACACGTTAAAATCTAATTCAATGACGAAGCATTGGATGTTTTCGATAGAATTAACAAAATTTTAGCCTCAGAGGATGTTCTTTTTTTGTACCCAGATTATGGGAAACCATTCGATTTGACGACAGACACATCGTCACATGCACTGGGTGCTGTTCTTTATCAGGAAGGAAGACCAATAACAATGATAGCACGAACGTGGTCTTCTACTGAGGAAAGCTACGCTACGAATAAGCGGGAACTCCTGGAGATAGTGCGATCATTACAAAAGCTTCGTAATTATTTATATGGTGTAAGCCGTCTTAGTATTTTTACGGATCACCAACCTTTGACTTTTGCAATATCCGACAAAAACCCAAATGCAAAAATCAAAAGGTGGAGGGCTTTTGTGGCAGAGTTTTCGCCAAAATTTGTTTATAAGTCTGGTAAAGAGAATTTTGTAGCTGACGCTTTAACTAGACAATATTTAAATGCTCTCGAACAGTCTCAAAGTTTCACGACCAATAGCAAGTCCTCTCACTTAATATAGGCCTTGAACTTGTTAAAAATACTAAAATTTTGTTCAAATTTCCAATAAGGCACACCATCACATTTGACACCTTGGATAATCTTCACTCCACTCTGAAAGATATTGTCAACCCGAACGTTAAAAATGCAATATATTGTGATCTTCCAATTTTGGCTCAGATTCAAAACAGCTTAGTCAACTTGTTTCCTTCAGTAAAATTTCTGCATACAATAAATATGGTAACTGATATTTTAAATCCAACTGACCAAACGGAAATCCTTGCAACAGAACATAATCGAGCACATCGATTTCGATTTCTGAAAATAAGCAACAAATTCTCCAGGATTATTATTTTCCGAAAATCCAAAGAAGACTTAAGGAAATAGATTCCAATTACAAAATTTGTCGTGAAGCAAAATATCAGAGGTATCCACCGAAAGAAAAAATTGGTGAAACTCCTATTCCATATTATCCCGGTGAAATCCTTCACATGGATATTTATTCGACAGATGGAAAGTATTTCCTTACTTGTTTAGATAAGTTTTCCAAATCTGCGGTACTTAAACCAATTAAATCTAGGTCAATAATTGATATAAAGGAACCTTTGTTAGAAGTACTAAATCTTTTTAAAAATACGAAAACTATTGTTTGCGATAATGAGCCATCATTTGTTTCGCAAAGTATAACATCTTTGGTTAGAGATCACTTTGACATAAGCATGTTTAATACGCCACCTTTCCATAGTATTTCCAATGGGTAAGAAGAAAGGTTTCATAACACTCTAACGGAAATAGCTAAATGTACGAGACTAGAAAATAACGTTAATGCCACTGCTGAGCTCCTTTTACTTGCTACATTTAAGTACAACAGGACGATTCATTCAGTAATAAACTATAAACCTATTGACATTTTGCAATCAATATCAGATTCAATAAAGAATGAAATTCAGAAAAAGGTAAGCGAAACCCAAGATTTTAATTCAGGCTACCACACTAGGAAAAGACAAACACGGATATTCGAACCAGGGGAAAAAGTCTTTGTACGAACAAACAAGCGTATTGGGAATAAGTTTAGGAAACTTTTTACTGAGCTGGTTATTCAAAAAGATTTGCGTACCACGGTTCTTATCAACAACAAAGTAACGTGAGGTAACTTATTCTATAAACATTGCAGCTGACATTATTAAAGGAATTAAAAAATAAAATTTTACTTGTGTTCATTTTCTTGGGAATTTCAGTTTTTTTTCACATTTTCTTTATACATATGTTATGTAGTATAATTGTATTAAGAGGTTTACAAAACATTTGTACTTTTTTCGTAGTTAAGATTACTGAAATAAATTTTCGAATTGAAATTTGTGTTGAAAATGATAAGTTAGAATGTAATTAGATATACCAATATTACCTATATATTTAAAAAATTATAAATCGAACTTTGTTTTATTTGTGTAAATCGGACATAGTTCCCAAACATTACTTGTACATTGAAGATCTCGTGTCTGGTGCAGATTCCATCCAAGCAGCTAAAGAAAAATTTGAACAAATTTCGAACCTACTTCTTTCAGCTGGCTTTCATCTGAGTAAATGGATGAGCAATAGTCAACAGTTTCTGAATTTAGTACCGGAGGAAGACCGGGATACCAGTGTTTCCCTTAGCTTTGGAACAACACAACACACGAAAACGTTGGGAATCAATTGGCACCCTAGTTCAGATAAGTTTTCATTTCAGAAGCTCGCCGTCGAGAAAGTAGTTTCAAAACGGACCATCCTATCAACGATCGCGCGTCTCTTTGACCACTTAGGATGGATTTCGCCTTGCATTGTTAAGGCGAAAATTATCATGCAGCAATTGTGGCTACATGGCTTATCATGGGATGACTCAATTCCGGTGGAAGTACGTCGAGAGTGGTCGTCTCTTCAACAAGAATTGGCCATGATTGAAGACATCCAGATTCCCAGGTGGATAAACACACAAGGACAGAATGCGCAGTTGGAACTCCACGGATTTAGTGACGCATCCATTAAGGCGTATGGAACGGTGGTCTATCTCGGAGCTTTGGACTGCAACAACACCACACACACATATTTACTCATCTCCAAAACTAGAGTAGCGCCACTCAATACGTTTTCACTGCCAAGATTAGAGCTTTGTGGTGCAGTAGTCCTAGCAAAGCTTCTGAGCTACACCCTGTCTGTGCTCCCAGTATAAAACATCAAAACATATGCGTGGACTGACTCCACAATCACCCTCTGTCGGATATCTGCACCACCACCTCGATGGAAAACTTTTATCGCAAATCGAGTAGCTGAAACTCAGAGACTGACGAATGCCAGCATTTGGCGACCCATCCCCACCAACCTCAATCCAGCGGATCTTGTATCGCGTGGGATCTTGCCCTCAATACTTCAAAATAATGCACTCTGGACCAGCTTTTCTTCAAAGACGATGGGAATTTTCCATTCCAACACAGCCCATGCAACTCGACACAGAAGAAGAGAAAAGAGAAATCAAAACTCTTATCGCTATAAATGATGAAAATGACATTTTAAAATTAATCCAAACTCACTCGAAACTCACAATTTTTTACGAATTTTGGCTTATGTGAAAAGATTCACCAACAACACAAGGAAAACAGAAAACTCAAGGTTGAAATCAATTTTGTCGGCAAGTGAAATCAATTCTAGCTTGCGCACAGCTGTACGAATCGTACAGCAGGAAATTTTTCCTGATCTCTTCAATGACTTACGTAAAAATAAGTCAATCAAGGTGTACAAAACTCTCAACTTTTTTGTTGCTGTAGAACAAATCATAAGAATCGTAGGCAGATTAAAGAATTCTGCTCGGACTTATGACCAAATGCGCCCCATGATTTTAAAACCAGACCACCACTTTACGAGACTCATCGTCGAAAATGCACATGAGCAAACGCTTCATGGTAGCCTACAACACCTGCGAAATCAATTTTGGATTTCTAATGCAAAGAGAATGGTGAAAAAACACATCTACCAATGCACCATATGCTTTCGCTACAAACCCAAGTCCATGCAACAGGGTAAGCAAATCGAGTCCATTTATGTATACAGGTGTTGACTATGCTGAATCTATGGAAGTAAAAGCTTGGAAGGGAATAGGATCAAAAACGCTGAAGGGATATTTTGCAATATTTATTTGTTTTGCAACAAAAACCATTCACCTCAAAGCCGTAACAGACATGATTACCCAGGCCTTCCTTGCGGCATTCCGACGATTCACAGCACAGCGCGGAATTTGTTCTAACCTGTGTAGCAACTAAGGTAATAAATTCAGAGGAGCCAATGCGGAGCTATTGAAAATGCTCAAGTCTGCCCAGCACAACTACAATGAGATCGCCGATCGAACTAAATGGAATTTCAATCCTCCTGCTTTTCCTCACTTCTGGGGACTATGGGAAGCAGGAGTAGAAACGGTCAAACTCCATTTGAAACGAGTTGCCCGGAACGAAGCGTTAACCTTCGAGGAGCTCAGCACGCTTCTATCTCAATCAGAAGCATGTCTCAACTCGAGACCCCTCTGCCCGTTAAGCGACAACTTCGATGATTTTACCACACTTACACCAGCGCACTTTTTGATCAGGACTTCATGCAACGATATGCCTGAAGCAGACCTAGCAAGGAAAAAAATCGAATACATCGACCAATGGAAAAGATTACAAGCCTCACTACAATTGTTGTGGAAGGAATGGAGCCGTGAGTATTTAACTCGTCTTCAAAATCGCCAAAGTGGTTGAAAACGGAGAAGCAACCCAACGTTGGAGATTTAGTACTGCTAAAGGACGAACGGCTTCTACCATCGAAATGGCTTTTAGTTCGTATTACGGAGATTTGTCCAGGAGCTGATCAACTAGTCCGAGTAGTGAAGCTAAAAACTGAAACCGGAGAATTCAAAAGGCCAATAACGAAACAAAAAAAAATGCACGCAACACGAAAAACCGATACAATATAATTCTTAAACTAAAAAACAAATCACATATGCAGGTATTCAGTATAATAAAAAATTAATAAATAAATAGAAAAAAAAATCTGATATGTATATTCAAAATATATACCTAAATAATACGATGAATCTTACACACTTACAGCCTACTTTAATAAAAAAAAAATTAATTTACCAGCTGTAGACGCCCGCCAACTGTTGCTAAGTGTATGTACATATGTATGTGATTCCTTGGTTCACGAAATTAATTGTCAAGGCCCCAAATTTCAACAACTCTAATGAGTTTCCTTTGCTGCTTTCACTGCTAGCTGAAAATATTTAAGAAAACGAAGCTTGTTAAATAAGGAACAAAATTCAAAATCTAAAGACATATATCTCAATCAACATCACAACAGAACATAACAAGTCACGCAACAAATCTCACAGCTGAACTCATGTCCGCACATCAGAAACCCATTACATCAATATCACCAATTTAACGAAATCCACAACAAAACAATAGCCCATAAATAATTAAACATTCAAATTTCTGCACCTCAAATAATAACAAAAATACTCGCTTACACACCCGCTAATTCACAACTTAAATCATCATTTCATTTAAAATTAAAACCTTAAACTAATAAACAATAACAAACAATTAATTCCCAATCTCATGCAATTTTCTCTTTTTTGACATTTCGTTCACCCAACCAAATAGACAAATACACATTCATTCCCCCTAGAATCCACAAGTTTCACGCAGTTCACACTAAATTGTACTCAACACAAATTCAATCACGAACCCATCCACATATTATAACATAAGCAACAATACAAACCTCATATACTCGTATCATATCATTTATCCCAAAGTTTAATTTAAATTTTTCACAAATCTTCACATTGATTCACATCACTTACTCAACACAGCAAACAGAAATCGAGAAAATCAAAACAAGAAAACAACAAAATGGAATTCGACACAATTAAAACAAAACCGGTAAAATGCGTAACTAAACAACACAAACATACATACACACTCCTATGCTCAACACAAAATGCCGTTCAATAAAAATTAAAATGTACATTGTAATTCAACATACTCGTATGTACTATCAAATAATTATAACTACTCGTACTTATTACAAAAAAAAACTCACCTGAAATAATCATCCTGATCCAAAATGAAGTACTCGTACTTATTGTATTAAAATTTATTAATCGATAAATAACTTCGCGCTGCACTTTAAAAAACAAATCGCCGGATGCGATTAGGAGAACGACAAGGACAACATAGCGCATAATCAGCGATTCCTCCCCAGATTCAGCGTCCGCATATAGAGATCCTACTTTCACTTTGTGTCTCCATATGTCATTTGTGTTGTCCGTCCCTTTTTTGCAAATAATGTTAATAATTGAATTCTCTTTCCATGTGACAATACCTACGGTCATTGAAGTAGCAAAGTACCGAACCACAGGGTGTTCATATATCATTCAAGGAAGAACGAGTTAGTTGCGAACACACAACTACGTTGCAGTAGTTTAACATTATTATTAATATGATTATTAAATTATTTGAAATTTAAAATAATAAACTGGGCAAATACTCGACATGTATACAAACAAAAACGTGTCCTAAAAATGTTAAAGTAAACACAAATTATTGGAACATATCAGTAAATTATATCATGCAATAAATAGCATAACCGAAACATCAGTTGTATAAATAGGAAAATATTCGTGAATAAAAACAACTCAATTCTATAACGTTGCAAAAGGCAGTTGTTTTATTTTACCCAGTTTATACAGTATTTCATAATAGACAGTATTTTTCACACAGTTTTTAAACAGTTTATTTCATTTAAAGCAAAATTTAACTTTTACCGAATTAACGGCTTACACAAACTATTTGGAGGTTTTGCGAAATAATTTACCAGAGCTATTAGAGGACATTTCACTTATTTAACTAGCTTCATCATATTTCCAAGAGGGTGATGCTCCAAATCACTATGGTTGTGAGGCTAAGAATGGGCTAGATGATGTAACTGTAGATAAAATAAAAAGGACCAGTTCACTGGACTGCAAGGTCTCCTGACCTTATAGTATTGGATTTTTTTTTGTATGGGGAAGAATGAAGGAATTAATTGAATTTAAAGAGCATATTCTCGAAGCGTCAACAAAAGCAGCAGTTAGCATGAATAAACATTCGCATTGAAATCCAAAAGCGGGCTCTAGCATTCATACAAAAACAATAAGGACAGTTTTAGCATCTGTATTTAGTATTTATTCATATATGTACATAATATCTTTACACAATAAGATACAGTATCTTTTAAGTAGTGTGAGGTTCATATGTGTTCTTATTGCGAGATAGGCAAAAAAGAAATTTTACATTTGTGCTTGATAAAATTGATAATAATCCTAAATCCTAAACTTGTAATTATTATTTTACCTTCAAACTTAATAGTTTTAATTTTTATCATAGGTACTTTAAATCTTTAGTATGTTACATTACTCTATTTGAAAAGGAAAGTACTGTTTTATAGGCTAAAAAAGCAAAGCGGCAAACTCCTCTGAAAAGCGTAAATTTTGTTTCTTCCGCGCAATTTCCTGGGCAATGAGTTCCATAAACGAATAGCATTGATGAAAAACTGACGTTCAGACGAGAGGCAGGTGAAGCGTTGGTTATTAATCATTTTTGTGCGATTGGAGGAAGTGAAAACCAATCGTTCATATAAATATTATCCGACCTAGCAAGTCCAAAGTTTTATATTTTAAACGACATGCCAAATATACGCCTTGAGAAACTTGGAATGTGATCAAATCGTCTCAAACCAATATGTATCGAGACATGTTGTTAAAAGTCACATTCAGTTTCCTCCGGCTACTTGTTTCGCAGTGACAAAAGATTTCGCATCCATAAGTTAGGATTGGAACAACTAGAGTTTTTGCCAACATAAGTCGAGTTTTCATTGGTGAAAGGCTATGGGACTTCCACAGCCTTTGTAATGCACCAAAACTTTTTTCAACGATGGAGTTTATTTGATCATTCCAACCAAGTGTCCTATTAAAAATGACAAAAAGGTTTTTTGCTGAGTCAACATAGCTTCTAGGTCTATCGTTAAGATAGGGACTGGGAAAGTTAGACAAATCAAGGCTTTCCATATGCATTACAATGCACTTTGATTTCTCAGGGGTTAGTACTAGACCATTAAGTTTAGATCAAGCATTGAACGCATTGTTCAATAAAATCAACACGCTGCACGTCATCTGCATACATGCGACCCTTTGAGTGAACAATTACGGTTGTAAGATCATTTATGTAAAGACAGAACTAAAATGGACGCAGGATCGAGCCTTATGGTACGCTCTTGTTCAGCGCTGGTTATTTTGTTTGAGGAGTACAGTATCAACTGTTTTATTATATTAAAAAATGTACTGCCTTAAAAACTGTGTACAAAAATGTGTAGAAAAAAATAACTTTAAAATAAAACCAACTGTTTGCTTCAACGTTATAAAATGGATGATTTATTTTGTGTAAAAATGTCTTCCTTTTATCTTAATTTTTGACATATGCAACATTATCTCATGAGAGATTTATCATAAGTGTGTTTGTTTACATATTTAAGTGTACGATATTCTATGTTTTTATTTTACATTTTATAGAACAAATTTTAATTTAAACTTTTACAGCAATAGCTCTGTAACAGCAAGTTCGACATTTTACCGTTAATAAACACGGACTGCATTCTATCACTTAGGTATGAAGATAACAACTTGACTGCTGATGATGAAAAGTGATATAAATTTAGTAATTTTCATAATGGAACTTTGTGAATAACACTATCGAAGGCCTTGTAGAAACCAAGCAGAATAAGAAAAGTTAACGTGTTCTGATCAATTTCTTCCACTATCTTTATAAGAGCTGTTCTGCAACTATGCTTTGGTCTAAACCCGGACTGATTTGGAGCAAGTAAATTTAATTCGTTTAAATGTGTATTTGTTTGCTTGTGCATTATTCTCTCTACGACTTTAGAAAGGAATGGTAGAATAGAAATCGGTCTAAGGTCGCCACCACCAGAGCCTTTGGGTAAGGGAATAACTTTTGCCAGTTTCCAGATCTTAGGGAATTCTCCAGTGGTCAAAATAGTGCTGAACAAGTGTGTAATGTAAGACAAAATTAAAGGCAGAACTGCCCTAATGAACACAGGGTGTATGCCATCGATGC
This sequence comes from Volucella zonaria, assembly GCA_963966105.1. Taxonomy (NCBI): domain Eukaryota; kingdom Metazoa; phylum Arthropoda; class Insecta; order Diptera; family Syrphidae; genus Volucella; species Volucella zonaria. Next base: position 3,269,831 of record OZ014535.1, on the reverse strand, counting down.
CTGTAGCGTTCGATTTGACGGATAAAAAACTCTCGGCCACATCATTATCGTCAATACGAGAAAATTCAAATGATTGTACAGTAGAACTACCTGGACATATAGCTTCACTATCACTGGTAAGTGTACAGACCTGTGCGCCCGATTGTAACATGGATGAGACGAATTTTTTTATTTAGCTCATCTGCATTGATATTCTGCACAGAAACGGGTTTAGAGCTGACCATCGACAAGTGCACTGTGAAACTCGCTCCTTGCGTGGAGTAAAAAAAACACAAAAAAATAAAAATAAAAAAAAGTTCACTGTGCGGGCCATAAAAAAAACAGCAACAAAACCGCGCGAGTGCAGTGAAACCGAAATCCACATCCACAGCGCGGGCATCACAACTTTCCTGGCTCTGGTCAAACTGTTGCTTGCACTCGGTCACTGCCGTTGCTGTATTACATTGTCATACAGCGCGTGCAGTGACTGAGTGTATGTAACAACCGATGGATAGCGGGCTGTGGGTAAGGATTTTGTTGGTATGCTGTTTTGTATTGTTGAAAGGGATAACACCCTAATTTAATTCTGTAAACTAACTCTCAATTTGTACTTCACATCTGCGCTTAGCAACATCGGTGTTTGTATTTTTTGTGTTTGTCTTTCGTTATAATGACTCGGGAATTCACAGAGGATATAGCCAATATACGCTGGCTAAAAAGTAATCACTTTTCTGCGTACGTCCACGTATGCAAATACAGACCAGTTGTCTGTTGATGTGCGCTCCCCTCTAGACTCGTCGGACCATTTCTCGTACACCCACCACACAGTTAGAGAAAAGATTCCTAAAAGAACCGTATGGCAATACGAGAATTACAACTGGAGCGGTCTTAACAGCTTCTTTAGGAATTTTAACTGGCCGTTATGTTTCCTCGATAACGACGTGGATGCCGCTGGTGATATGATCACAGACACCATTCTCTTTGGAATGAGAAACTTCATCCCTCATGGGATGAAGATTATCAAACCAAAAGAAAAGGCATGGTACAAGTCGAGCTGTAAAGAGAGATTTTTTCCGCTCTTCAAGGCCAGTCCAATTGAGGAAAATCGAAAAAAGTTCAAACGAGACAGAAATGACAGTAACGCCTTTCTGAAACGTATAAAATCAGAATACTACCAAAACCTGAGGCAAAAAATACAATACTACAATGTCCCAAAGGTAGTAACAATTTTTGGTCGTTCGAGAAAAATATTAGAAATTTTATCTCATCCTCCATCCCAACGCTCATTTACAATGACATTCCAGCTGTCAGCTCTTTGGTCAACGCCAATCTGCATGGTGCTCACTTTGCGGCCAGTGCAACACTCCCAGATTGTGCTTTGTATCCGCCTACATTTGAGTGTAGTAGCAACAGTTCTTAAAGATCTTAACATTCACAAATCCGATGGTCCAGATGGTATATCTCCCCTCCTTTTGAATAGGTGTTCTTCCTCGCTTGCAAAACCCCTGCGTAAGCTTTTTCATCAACCCTACTCTTTAGGACTCTTTTCGAGCAGATGAAAAACAACATTTGTCCAGCCCGTCACTAAGAAAGACGAATCTTCCTCTCTCTCTTCCTACAGGCCCATTGCACTTACGTCCCTACTTTCCAAGGTCATGGAAACGCTGATAAACCGTCAGCTCATGAAATATCTCGAAACACGAAAACTTCTTAATGACCGGCAGTATGGCTTTCGTAGCAACAGATCCACTGGTGATCTGATGGCATGTCTCACTGAAAAGTGGAACCATAGCGTACATCAGTCAGGCGAAAGCAAGATAGTTGCACTTGATATTTCTAAGGCATTTCACAGAGTTTGGCATCAAGCTCTTTTGTCGAAAATGCGTGCTCTTGGGATTGCCGACTCTCTTTTTCATTGGATTAGAAATTACCTTTCGGAACGTTCAATTCATGTTGTCTTGGACGGTTTCAAGACGGATATTCACAAAATAAATGCTGGTGTGCCCCAGGGCTCCGTTCTGTCTCCGACACTCTTTTTAATCTTCATTAACGATCTCTTGTCTGCTACTTCTAATATAATATATTCCTTTTCTGACGACAGTACTCTATTCTTTTCATATTCGTTCCCGGACTCACGTCCCTACTCTTCGGCTGTAGAATGGGAACGGCAGCGTATGCTAAGCTCATTAAATTCCGATATTAACAGCATAACCAACTGGGGAACTATCAACCGAGTGGAATTTAATGCTTCCAAAACTCAATGCTGTCTGCTGTCATTAAAGCGAAATTCAAATACCCAGCCATTATCCATCAATGGCACTTGCATCGTCGAAACCGATAAACTTTCCATTCTCGGTATGTGTAGCAGTAACAACTTACGTTGGAATGACCACATATTCGATGTCGCCAAAAATGTTGCGAAATATCTAGGTTTTCTCAAGCGATGTAAGAAATATTTTACCCCCTCTGATCTGGCCACAATATATAAGGCATTTATCCGCCCAAAACTGGAGTACAATGCCCACATCTTGTCAGGTGCTCCTAAAACGTCTCTGCACCTGCTAGATAGGATTCAAAACCGTGCGATAAAACTAATTGGTGATACTAATATCAGTCAATCAATTGACACCCTCGAACATCGACGTAATGTTCCTGTCTCACTTTGTTTTATCGCTATTTCCACCACCAGTGCTCCGTAGAAATCGCCAGTAGCATTCCGCCCATTCAAACTTTCAACCGTAACACCCGTCTCGCTATGAATGCTCATCAGTATACCCTCAAGCCCATTTTCGGACGTACTCTTAAATATCGTGATTCTTTCCAAAGCCGTACAACTCGCTAATGGAATGCCCTGCTGACCTCTGTGTTTCCTGGTCGTTATAACTTGCAAACATTTAAAAACAATGTACATCGGTACCTGTCTTTTCTTCCTCCCTAAATTTCCTTCGCCCGCGCTGTGTACGAACATTTTAAGGGTACAAAACCCTTTGAGCGCGCGCCGATTATAAAAAAAAAAAAAAGAGGCTGTTATCTGAAGATGTTTACGATAAGACCAGTAATATTCTCTGCCCCCGCTTTTTATTAGACAACGTCTTTATTGGGCGAAGCCTTGATAATTGGGCTTCATACATACATACATTCATACAATCTTTTGTAAATTAATGAAGCAAACAATTTGGCGGAAGTGTTTAAAAATGTGATACCTCTGTAGTCCTTCGGGTCCCTGTAATCGCCTTTTTTGTGTAGGGGAAAAATTATTGCTTTCCTGAATACGTCGGAGATATTAGCAGAGTCGAATATTCGATTAAATTCAATTGTGAGAGAATTCATAAACTCATATATGCAATTTTTATAGAACTCAAACGGGATGCGATCAGTACCAGGTGCTTTATTTTATTTCGATTTGCATATTACTTCATTGACTTCTTCCAGAGTAAATGCAGTCTAGTTTTTCGTCTAAGAGCAAAGGGGCTGCATATTGATGTAGCAGCGAGGTTAATGGGGCATTGAGAAGTTTATCGAAATGAGTCCTGAGTTGCGGGGCTTTACGAGTTACAGAGATGTTAGACGTGTGTCCGTTTAGGTATTTGACAGCTTTTCAGAACTGAGCAGAAGATTTTGAATTATTTATAATCGCAATGTTTTATTGTTCAAAGGCTACTTTTTTGATGTAACAGATTTGTTTGTATTCCTTGCTGGCATCTTGATAGAGTGCTTTAAAGATATTGGAGTTATTCGACCTGCGAAGTTTGAGAAATTTAAAAGATTTGGTTCTAGCTTTCATGCAATCAGAATCATACCATTTTTGTTTATATATTTTATGACTTTTTAAATCTTTCTGTTGTGGAATGGATTTCTTTATTATTTCCGTTAGAGCTTCAATATTGGCTGTATAACGCTGTGTGCGTAGTTCCATAAGATTCACATTCATGTTTCGCTGATACGATTCCATTATTCGGTCATTCCAGACATATTTCGGCAGAAGGCTTAATGGTTTTGTGCAAGAATAGTTGCCGCTAGCAGTAGAATTAAGAGTTACTTCCAAGAGCATGTGGTCCGAAAAGAAGCTTGAGCCAATTTCCAGAAACAAAATAGTAATCTATTATTGAGCATGATGTTCCTCTGATAAAGGTCAATTCGCCATCTGGATCTCCTTCGCAACTATCATTCAACCAGCACATGCCATACTCATCAGCAAGATCAATTATTTTTGCTCCTTTGTTATCACAAATTAGGTCGTTAGATCTGCGACACGGTTCCAGCAGAGTACTGTTGTATCCCGATGCGAAATTATTTTGTGTGAGTCCTACACGACCATTAAAATCCCCAATAAGCATTATATTATAAGCATACAGTCCAAGGAGTGCAGTGAGTCGCAGAGTTTATCGAAATCACGTTGCCAATGATTACAGTTTAAGTAGATTGGTACCAAAACTACATCCAGTTTTAAGTTAATAACAACCATTTCGATAGCTTTTACAAAGATACTCGTATACAGTTCTTCGAGGTCGTCACGAAAGCCGAATAGTGTTCCACCATTGCCTCTCCCAAAAAGTGAAGTTTTTATACCAGGAGACCAGATTAATTCATAGTTTGAGAAAATATTCTTAAATCTAATTTCTTCATTATCTAATAGATGTGTTTCAAATAATACAAAAATATCAAAATTTTTTACATAATTAAAAAATGTTACAAAATTCGTTTTGTTTTTTAAACCTGACACATTGCAGCTTAAAATTTTTATTTTCTTGATAACTATGTTTTTTTGAGCATCATTCTGGTAGACATGGGCAGATCATGCGTCACGTACAGCCGGCTTAGAGCTTGTGGATGGACCCAAAGATTTTTCGCATATTGGTGTTTTGCTAAGTTTGGCATCACTACTGCGATTGACATTAGCCGTCAAATTTGAAGTTTTGTGGGAAGTATTCTCTTTCGTAGCTGTTTTGTTTGTACTTCTGATTTCTTTAATAAAATTTTTAAGTAATAAATTTTTATTTAACGAAATGTCACCAAAAATAGATTGTATTATTTCAATGCCACTTTTTTCACCACACCTCAATCCAAGCGCGGAGTCCTATGTAAAGATTCTTGGCAATGTGGAGCATGTCATCCCATAGAGAAATCTTTATTGATGCGTCTTTTTGACGAAGCTCCTTCATGATAGGAATCATTTTCGCCCGACGTTGTCTCACGTTAAAGGGTAAATCCTTTTGAATGCTTATTCTAGTACAATTCAATTTTAAGGCATTCCTCATCACGCTCTAGGCAGACTCCTTCGATCTCATCTTTAGAACTATCGTAGACTTGTTCGTGTTATGGCTGTGTATCCTATACGCAGACTCGACGATTTGATTCGGAGTTGAGTCAACTAACCCGGCGCAAATGGATTTTACCCTTTCGCTCATGTCTACTTGATCTTCAACAGGCAGGTGAACAACAAGATTCGCTTCAGTACTCATCGGTACGAGTCGTTCAAGCTTTGTTCTTCCAGATACACAACTTTTTGCTCAAGTTCTTCTTGTCGCATACTCAATGCTGAGATTTGTTTAAAGAAATCTTGCAGACCTGCCCTTGAGGCTAATTGTTCCACTAGTTTTTTGTTGTTTTCGAGTAGAATTTCCTGCATTCTTTCAACACTCAGAGTAGAAGTAGATCCCATAGCGAGCTTTGGTTCAATTTCACTCAAGCTTTGGTGGCGTTTTTTGTTTCCTGGGTGTTCCGGAGAGGTGTGGGATATTCCTCTTTTTACCATTTATAGGTTAGTTTAATGATGAAATTTTTAACTTGGCTAGAAAATAGCTTAGGTGTTAGAACTTACTCGAATTTCCATTGCCTGAGGTAAAGCGTCTCTTAATTTATAAGGTGAATGTTGTAGTCAATTAACTTTCACTTAAAACACTTTTCTTTTTTGCTTTTTGATCCGGAGATAAATTTTTTGCTTCCACTTTCGTTTCAATCTTCCGCAAGACACTAGCTATACTTTTCCATTGACTAACATCAACATCGCTACTATAGCGATTATAGTAAAGCAAACCAAGGATTTTTAATGTTCTCGCATGATTATCCAATATTTTCAAAACTTCAACTTCTAATAGTTTGTTGAATCCCAAAGATACGAGTAACTTCTCTAATAAATCTGCTCGCAAAGAGCAACGTGGGTGGTCGTGGCTCAAGTGGTAGTGTATTGGCTTCTCAATAGGACGGTTCGGGGTTCAATACCAGCCGTGACCGAAAGACCTTTTTAAGGAAACTAAGATCTTGTGAGATGAATGGTTGCCTAAATACAACATCAAGTCCACTTTACACTGATAATTTAGTCTCGCCATTACATGTTGGATGCCACCCATGCAGCGAAATAACCACTAAGCCCAAACATCTTTCTCTCTCTCTATCCAATTTTCCGAAAAACTTAGCACGTGCTCCTGCATTTTAGGAGTAGTAATACCCTCTTGAGTGTTAAGTTCTTTTAAAAAAAAAAAAAAAACCTAAGAGCTATTTGTCAACACGTGAATAATTCCATGCCAATTTGAACTCCTTCAGCCGAGGTAGATCACAGAATGACAGATATTCGACGTCATTTTCAAAACCACACACTTTCAAGGTCTGAGGGTTGGTGAAATATGTAAACGCCAGCAGATTATCTCGTGGCATACGCACTGAATTCAAGGTAAGCGCCTTAAGGTTAGCCCCGATCTGTCCAAAGAGTTCATTAAAATTACCAAATTCAATGTCTTCCAAATAGAAATTTTCGACTTCATTAGCAGAGATGACTTGGCAGGAGGATGATCGCTGTCCAATTCACCTTCTGTTATTTAAAAAATTCTTTTTGTTTGTTTGTAACATAACGTTGCTGCCTGGGTGCCACAAAAATCCAGATAATGGAAAATTCTTATTAATATCTCTGTTGGAAAGTAAGCATAAGAAGCATCAATCATTGTAAGATCAGTAAAGGATAAAACATATAAAATTAAATTTTTACGTGAACACATGTTATAGTATGAATAAATACGTCATACAGGACGTTGTATATGTATTGTAGTATATATACAGGGGCTCCCCTAATTCATCAACCATAATTTGGCAAATGATTCCTGGGTATATTCTATGAAAAAAATCGTTCTACTCTAAGGTTCTATCTCCAATGTTGACAGCATTTATCGAGGATTTAAGAAAAGCTTACTTTGGTGTATCTTGACCCATGTTAACGCAAATTTCTCTGTTGGTACTAATGGCAGAAACTTCTTGAAGGTTTTTGTTTTAGAAGAAATACCAGCCTTTATAATGGCATTTAAATAAATTTGATAACTTGTTTGAGTCTTTAGATACCCAATTTCAAAACCTGTTCCATTTTCATTGCCCATGCTAATTTTTGACTTTGGGGACACTTTTCTCCAGAACACGCCTAATTAACACAACTGTTTTTTTCTTATGAAAGTAACAATAATAAAAAAAAAATTTTATCAAGTTTGCACAAAAGTCCAGAGATTTTGCGATACTTGCGAAAACTTGCATCAGATGAAAAAAAGAGTGTTTTTGCTTTAAGCTCCAAAGCTATGAATATAAAAGTATTTTATGTGGTCTTAGGTAATTTTTGTTTTATGTGTGTCCTAAAACAGTTATAGCAGGTGCTCAAATTGTTCTTATTGGGTTTGTATGAATGATAGAGCCCGTTTTTGGATTTCAATGCGAATGTTTAATTATCCTAACTGTTGCTCACTTTTGTTGACGCTTCGGAAATACGTTCTTCCAATTCAATTAAAGTTGCTATTTCGGTTGAAAAAACAAGTTTTTACATTCTTCCCCACTCAAAAAAATCCAATACTATAAGGTCAGGAGATCTTGCAGGCCAGTGAACTTGTCCGTTTCTTCCTATCCAACCCATTCTTAGCCTCACGACCATAATGGTTTGGAGCACCATCCTGTTGGAAATATGATGAAGCTAGTTGAATCAGTGGAATGTCCGCTAATAGTTCTTGTAAATTATTTCGCAAAAACTCCAAATAGTTTGTGTAAGCCGTTAATTCGGTAAAAGTTAAATTCTGCTTTAAAGGAAATAAACTGTTTAGAAACTGTGTGAAAAATACTGCCTATTGTAAAATACAGTATAAACTGGATAAAATGAACAACCCCCTTTTTCAACGTTATAAAATTGAGTTTTTTTATTCCTGAACATTTTCATATTTATAAAACTGACGTTTCGGTTATGCTATTTATTGCATGATATAATTTATTCATATGTTCCAATAATTTGTGTTTACTTTAACATTTTTAGTACACGTTTTGTTTGTCCACATGTCGAGTATTTGCTCAGTTTATTAGTTTAAATTTCAAATAATCAGTTATCACAACCCAATGTGCACCGCCTTACACTTGGTTCGACAAGCACAGACAGGTTCCCAGCTGAGTCAGCATTCCCACGGAAGTTTATGCATGCGTAAGCTACTCGACACCAGATGGGATGCATGCGAAATATCAAAAGTGATGAGTCAGGAGAAATCCATGGGAGCATTTGGATAGATGGGAATGGATTGGGCATTCAATTGTAATCGTGACGGCAACGGGGACGATTGTTCGAATCAATAAAATCTAATTATTATAACGTGTTAAAAGGGTTGTTTTTTTTTAATGTAAGTCGAACAGTTGGGTCGGCTCTCTGGGCTGACGTTAGGGTTTTTTTTTGAATCCTCCGAAAGGATTTCCTTAACTAATATAATAATCATTTTAATAATAATGTGAAACTGCTGTAGCGTAGTTGAATGTTCGCAACTAACTCGTTCTTCCTTGAATGATATATGAACACCCTGTGGTTCGGTACTTTGCTACTTCAATGACCGTATGAATTGTGCAAAGAGAATTGAATGACATATGGAGACACAAAGTGAAAGTAGCATCCTTATATGCGGACGCAGAATCTGGGGAGGAATCGCTGATTTTGCGCAATGTTGTTGTTGTCGTTCTCTTACTCCATCATGGGCTCACACGCTCTCTCTTCTTTTTCCTTATTCAGGTAGTAGGTATTTGAATATCCCAGCCGGCGATTTGTAGAGTTTTTTATAGTGTAGTGTGGAGTCATTTATCGATTAATATATCATAATACAATATGTACGAGTACTTCATATGTGTGTAAGCGGGTATTTTTGTTATTATTTGAGATGCAGAAATTTGAATGTTTAATTATTCATGGGCTATTGTTTTGTTGTAGATTTCGTTAATTTGGTGATATTGATGTAATGGGTTTCTGATGTGTGGACTTGAGTTCAGCTGTGAGATTTGACTTATTATGTTCTGTTGTGATGTTGATTGAGATATTTGTCTTTAGATTTTGAATTTTGTTCCTTATTTAACAAGCTTCGTTTTCTTAAATATTTTCAGCTAGCAGTGAAAGCAGCAACGGAAACTCATTTGAGTTGTTGAAATTTGGCGCCTTGACAATTAATTTCGTGGACCAAGGAATCACATACATATGTGTATACATTTAGCAACATTGGTGGGCGTCTACAACTGGTAAATTATTATTTTTTAATTAAAGTGGACTGTAAGTGTGTAAAATTCATCTTATTATGTATGTATGTATATATTGTGAATATGCATATCAGATTTTTTTTTCTATTTATTTATTAATTTTTTATTATATTAAATACCTATGTGATTTGTTTTTTAGTTTAAGTTTGATATTGTATCGGTTTCCCGTGTTGCGTGTATTTTTTTTTTTGTTTTGCCTTATGCTATAGAGTATTCTGTATTGGTCGCGTTACATGGTAGTGGACATATCTTCGTTATTGGCCTTTTGAATTCTCCGGTTTCAGTTTTTAGCTTCACTACTCGGATTAGTTGATCAGCTCCTGGATAAGTCTCCGTAATACGAGCTAAAGGCCATTTCGATGGAACGGCTTGCTTTAGCAGGACTAAGTCTCCAACGTTGGGTTGTCCGTTTTCAACTACTTTGGGCGATTTTGAAGACGAGTTAAATACTCACGGCTCCATTCTTACCAAAACGATTGTAGTGAGGCTTGTAATCTTTTCCATCGATCGATGTAACCGATTTTTTTCCTTGCTAGGTCTGCTTCAGGCATATCGTTGCATGAAGTCCCGATCAAAAAGTGCGCTGGTGTGAGTTTGGTAAAATCACCGAAGTTGCCGCTTAACGGGCAGAGGGGTCTCGAGTTGAGACATTCTTCTATTTCAGATAGAAGCGTGCTGAGCTCCTCGAAAGTTAACGCTTCGTTCCGGGCAACTAGTTTCAAATGGAATTTGACGGATTTCACTCCTGCTTCCCATAGTCCCCCGAAGTGAGGAGAAGCAGGAGGATTGAAATTCCATTTAGCTCGGAATTTGCTAATTACATCGGCGATCTCATTGTAGTTGTGCTGGGCAGATAGCTCCGCATTGGCTCCTCTGAATTTATTACCTTAGTTGCTACACAGGTTAGAACAAATTCCGCGCTGTGCTGTGAATCGTCGGAATGCCGCAAGGAAGGCCTGGGTAATCATGTCTGTTACGGCTTGAAGGTGAATGGCTTTTGTTGCTAAACAAATAAATATTGCAAAATATCCCTTCAGCGTTTTCGATCCTCTTCCTTTCCAGGCTTTTACTTCCATGGGTCCAGCATAGTCAACACCTATATGCATAAATGGACTAGATATGGTTAACCTTGGAGTTGGTAGATTTCCCATTAGCTGTTGCATGGGCTTGGGCTTGTAGCGAAAGCATATTGTGCATTGGTAGATATGTTTTTTCACCATTCTCTTCGGTCATTTGTTGTAGGCCACCACGAAGCGTTTGTTCATGTGCATTGTCGACGACGAGTCTCGTAAAGTGGTGATCTGGTTTTAAAATCATGGGGTGCATTTGGTCATAAATCAGAGCAGAATTCTTTAATCTGCCTACTATTTTTATGATTTGTTTTCCATCAATAAAAAGGTTGAGAATTTTGTACACCCTGGTTGATTTATTTTTACGCAACTCATTGAAGAGACCAGGAAACATTTCCTGCTGTACCATTCGTACAACTGAGCACAAGCTAGAATTGATGTCACTTGGTGACAAAATTGATTTTAACCTTAAGTTTTCTGTTTTCCGTGTGTTGTTTATTAATTTTAAAATGACCTAGCGCTATATAAAATGTTATAGCGAGAAGATTTTTGATTTCTCTTTTCTCTTCTTCTGTGTCAAGTTGCGTGGGCTGTGTTGGAATGGAAAATTCCCATCGTTTCTGAAGAAAGGCTGGTCCATTCCACCAGAGTGCATTATTTTGAAGTATTGATGGTAATACCCCTCGCGATACAAGATCCGCTGTATTGAGCTTGATGGGGATGTATCGCCAAATGCTGACATTCGTCAGTCTCTGAATTTCAGCTGCTCGATTTGCGATAAACGTTTTCCATCGAGTTGGTGGTGCAGATATCCAACAGAGGGTGATTTTAGAGTCAGTCCACTCATATGTTTTGATGTTTTGTACTGGGAGCACAGATCGGCGCTACTCTAGTTTTGGAGATGAGTAAATGTGTGTGTGTGATGTTGCTGCAGTCCAAGACTCTGAGATAGACCACCGCTCCATACCCCTTGATGGATGCGTCACTAAATCCGTGGAGTTCCAACTGCGCATTCTGTTCTTTTGTGTTAATCCACCTGGGAATCTGGATGTCCTCAATCATGTGGAATTCTTGTTGGAGAGACGACCACTCTCGACGAATTGGGTCATCCCATGATAATCCATGTAGCCACAATTGCTGCATGATAATTTTCGCCTTAACAATGCAAGGCGAAATCCATCCTAAGTGGTCAAAGAGACGCGCGATCGTTGATAGGATGGTCCGTTTTGAAACTACTTTCTCGACGGCGAGCTTCTGAAATGAAAACTTATCTGAACTAGGGTGCCAATTGATTCCCAACGTTTTCGTGTGTTGTGTTGTTCCAAAGCTAAGGGAAACACTGGTATCCCGGTCTTCCTCCGGTACTAAATTCAGAAACTGTTGACTATTGCTCATCCATTTACTCAGATGAAAGCCAGCTGAAAGAAGTAGGTTCGAAATTTGTTCAAATTTTTCTTTAGCTGCTTGGATGGAATCTGCACCAGACACGAGATCTTCAATGTACAAGTAATGTTTGGGAACTATGTCCGATTTACACAAATAAAACAAAGTTCGATTTATAATTTTTTAAATATATAGGTAATATTGGTATATCTAATTACATTCTAACTTATCATTTTCAACACAAATTTCAATTCGAAAATTTATTTCAGTAATCTTAACTACGAAAAAAGTACAAATGTTTTGTAAACCTCTTAATACAATTATACTACATAACATATGTATAAAGAAAATGTGAAAAAAAACTGAAATTCCCAAGAAAATGAACACAAGTAAAATTTTATTTTTTAATTCCTTTAATAATGTCAGCTGCAATGTTTATAGAATAAGTTACCTCACGTTACTTTGTTGTTGATAAGAACCGTGGTACGCAAATCTTTTTGAATAACCAGCTCAGTAAAAAGTTTCCTAAACTTATTCCCAATACGCTTGTTTGTTCGTACAAAGACTTTTTCCCCTGGTTCGAATATCCGTGTTTGTCTTTTCCTAGTGTGGTAGCCTGAATTAAAATCTTGGGTTTCGCTTACCTTTTTCTGAATTTCATTCTTTATTGAATCTGATATTGATTGCAAAATGTCAATAGGCTTATAGTTTATTACTGAATGAATCGTCCTATTGTACTTGAATGTAGCAAGTAAAACAAGTAAAAGGAGCTCAGCAGTGTCATTAATGTTATTTTCTAGTCTCGCACATCTAGCTATTTTCGTTAAAGTGCTATGAAACCGTTCTTCCTGCCCATTGGAAATACTATGGAAAGTAATCTCTAACCAAAGATGTTATACTTTGCGAAACAAATGATGGCTCATTATCGCAAACAATTGTTTTCGTATTTTTAAAAAGATTTAGTACTTCTAACAAAGGTTCCTTTATATCAATTATTGACTTAGATTTAATTGGTTTAAATACCGCAAATTTAGGAAACTTATCTAAACAAATAAGGAAATACTTTCCATCTGCCGAATAAATATCCATGTGAAGGATTTTACCGGGATAATATGGAATAGGAGTTTCACCAATTTTTTCTTTCGGTGGATGCCTCAGATATTTTGCTTCACGACAAATTTTGCAATTGGAAACTATTTCCTTAAGTCTTTGTTGTTGCTTATTTTCGGAAACAGATCGATGTGCTCTATTATGTTCTGTTGCAAGGATTTCCGCTTGGTCAGTTGGATTTAAAATATTAGTTACTATATTTATTGTATCCAGAAATTTTACTGAAGGAAACAAGTTGACTAAGATGTTTTGAATCTGAGCCAAAATTGGAAGATCACAATATATTGCATTTTTAACGTTCGGGTTGACAATATCTTTCAGAATGGAGTGAAGATTATTCAAGGTGTCAAATGTTATGGTGTGCCTTATTTGAAATTTGAACAAAATTTTAGTATTTTTAACAAGCTCAAGGCCTTTATTAAGTATGATTTGGTTTCTGGAACAATTTAATGGATTTTGAATGCTGGGTATCGTTTGAGTAAGAGAGGACTCGCAATGGGTCGTACAACTTTGAGACTGATCGAAAGCATTTAAATATTGTCTAGTTAAAGCGTCAGCTACAAAATTCTCTTTACCAGGCTTATAAAAAAATTTTGGTGAAAACTCTTCCACAAAAGCCCTCCACCTTTTGATTTTTGCCGGATATTGCAAAAGTCAAAGGTTGGTGATCCGTGAAAATATTGAAACGGCTTACACCATATAAATAATTACGAAGCTTTTGTAATGACCACACTATCGCCAGGAGTTCCCGCTCATTCGTAGCGTAGCTTTCCTCAGTAGAAGACAACGTTCGTGATATCATTGTTATTGGTCTTCCTTCCTGATAGAGAACAGCACCCAGTGCATGTGACGATGCAATCGAATGGTTTCTCATAATCTGGGTACAAAAGGAGAACATCCTCTGAGAATAAAATTTTTTTAATTCTATCGAAAGCATCCAATGCTTCATCAGTGAATTCGATTTTAACGTGTTTTGACCGATTTCTACTCACATTGCCATTCTCTCCTCGCAGGTATTGTGTGAGAAGCTTTGCAATTCGAGCATAGTCTCGTATTTGCCTGTAGTACCTAAACAATCCGTGAAATAACCAGAAATGTCTTGGGAACTGCATACTCTATTATATCCCTTATTTTATTTGGGCATATTTTTATACCCTTAATAGGAACCACAAAACAGAGAAATTCTATTTCTTCCTTAAAAAAAATTGATTTTTCCGCCGCGACACGCATGTTGACTTCAAAACGCAGAGTAATAATTTTTCCTACGTCTTTGATGTGTTCTTCCTTTGTTGTTGAGAGGATAATGACGTCGTCAATATAGACATGACAACATTTGCCTATTTCTTCACTGAGAACGTCATCAATTGCCCTTTGAAAATGCTGGGTGCATTCTTTAATCCGAAAGGAAACCTGCAAAACTCATACTTTCCGCTTACCCATATTATCAGTTCCTTTTTTATCAACCCCCCATATGGGATTGTTGTAAGGGGATCGTGACGGGCGTATAATCCCATCATGAAGTAACTCGGAAATTTCATTATTAACAAAATCGGCTGCTGACATTGGTTAGGGATTCCCTATCGGTTGTTCTTATAGTGGCAACAACACTTGTGTTAAAGGGAAGTGGCTCATTGGGGTCAGCAACTTTCGAATGACGTGAAATTAATAACGAAAATTGTTCATTCAAATCTAAGTCGACATTTTTCTCTTCAATGGCAATATTGTTAACATTCCTACAATAGAAATATGATAATATTTCTTCACCTCCATTGTACTTTAAAATTCCTTTTACAAGATTTAATTTTGTATCGATTTCTTTCAGAAAGTCAAATCCAATGATACCATCAAAATTGTCAAGAGTTGGGAGTAAGAAGAAGGTAGTATTTTTACCAAAATGATTAATAGTACATTTTGATGTTACGTGGCTAGTTCCATGAATTGATTTGTCGAAAAATGGTTTATGAATCAGGTTAATACCTTTTAAGCTTTTGAAATGTTTTATATAATTTTTAGAAGCGCCCGTATCTACGAGTAGTTTTATTTCCCTTCCTGCCAGTGTTCGACTCACAAACTGGTTTCTTCAAAAACTTTTTCTTCAGTTTCATCCGTGTCTTCCTGCAGAATTTTGCTAGATTCCTCGTAAAAATTTTGTTCGCCGAGATAATTGTACAATTCGGGATTGTGTTCATATGAACAAAATTGGCTTTCTGAAGAGGTGGTTGGAAGTTGTGATCTCTGACTTAAGTGATTGACCCTTTGAAACTTAGGAAGAGTTAGCCTGTCCGAATCACTACGTCGCTTTAGTTGACCTGAATTTCTTATTGGTCCTCACAACTGATTCAAATTTTGGATAGTTTTTAAAGAATTATTAGGACGATTGCTATTATTAAAAATTTGCATATTGGGTCTCTGAATATGATTTGGATATTGTACAGGCTTTTGAAAATTGGTTGGCACTTTATAATAAGAAAGAGTTAGGTCTACTTCCATATTGGTTAAACTGAGTCGAATTTGAGTGGATTGAGTTGTTCTGTAGTGAGGAGATAATCTCCTGCTCTATAAGATAAATGGGTTTTTTATCTGCCTAAGTAAAATCTAATCTAATGCAATAATTGCATTAAAATTGAGAACAGTATTAAACGAAGATAAAACTTGGTTTGCAGAACCTACAATTTTATTTCTGATAATGGCTACTGCCTGGTAACATACCGCACCTGCTCCCCACTGAATTCAGGTAAAGGTTCCACTAAGTCTAGCGATTCCTCGCAAATTCTACCAGGTTCCATTGTAACTGGCTGATAATCTTCCACGACCGTAGACGTCTCTAATGCTCTACGTCGAGATGTCAGTTCATTAATAGTCGATTCAAACATTTGTCTAGTATGTTCTGTAGCTGCATGTGTAGCAGCAGAAATTATTGCACTTAGCTGTGCTGCATCCATTTAAAAGGGAAATTCAAATTTAGGTTTTCAGTTTTAACAATTCAACTTTCCTTATCTAGGTATCTTTTTTATTAGAAAAATAATCAAATCAATCAATAAAAAAGGGTAGAATATAAAGAATAGTAAGAAATATAACTTAATTTTAATTTAATCAATTTCAACAATCAAAAGAGTACTTAAAATAATTCATTTATTTATTTCGATTTTGGAACTTCATTTTAACAAAATTTTAATAAACTTATTCCAATTCTTATAAAATCAAAATCTACGTAAATGCTATATTAATACTATTTAAATATATATATACAGGGTGAATGACTCGAACTCCAACTTTTCAAAATGCTACAATTTTCTTATTTTTTCAAGTTTTATTGTGCCACATCAAAAAGTGGTGGAAAATACATCAATTTTCAAATTCTATCAGTAGTTTTCAATATGTCCCCCTTTGGCGCGAATAATGGCCTTGAGACGGTCGAAGAAAGCATCCCACTTGCACGAAAGTGGCTCTGCGGTATTTTGGCCCATTCCCGGCGAAGTGCTTGTTTGAGGTGGTACAAGCTTTGGAATTTTTTAGTGCCAATCTTCGCCTTCAAAATACGCCAGACAGAGAAATCCAACGGATTTGCATCCGAAGAATTTCCAATCCATCGTGTCGAATAAATGAAGTGTGGAACATTGTTTTTTAACTAATCCTGGTTAACGCGCGCTTTGTGAGACGGTGCCGAGTCTTGTTGAAATGTCCACGGTCCCCGACCGAAATGATTGTTTGCCCAAGGCTTCAATACTGCCTCTAAGACAGTTTAACGGTCCAAACTTAATTTTGACGCCACGGTCCAAAAATACGAGCGGAGAGCGACCATCGGCGGTTATGGCGGCCCAAGCCATCACAATCGGTGCTGCCTGCTTTCTGGTAGCCGTCCGAAGGTGTACATTTTCGAAGGACCTCTCTGGCAAGTAAACTCTGTCATTTTGTTTGTTGACATATTGCTCGATACAAATGGCGACTCATCGGAAAAAACCAAATTCGGCAACTCACCACTTTCGTGCAAGCGTAGCTCTTTCGACTCTAACTTTTTTCTGTTGCGGTGTAAGATCGTGTGCTTTTTGGAACTTCAATGGCTTGAGCCCAAGCTCATTTTTCAGTATGTGTTGCATCCGTTCCAATGATATATTGAGCTCGCGAGCCATTTTTCTTCCACTTCGACGCGGATTTCGCTCAGTTCGAGCCTTCACTTTCCGAACCATTTCTGCCGATGTTGCTGTTTTTTTATGACCACCTCCATGGCATTTTGCAACTGCTAGTATCACGGTAACGAGCTATAGGTCGAGACACAAATGATTTATTCACGTTGAGGTGCTAGAGGACTCTAACGATAGCTACTTGTGGTTTTCCAGCCAAATATAAAGCAATCACACTATTACGTTTGAATTCCATCGCGGATAAAAATTTTTCAACACAACTGAGATGCAAATCAAGGCTTGTAAATATTAAAATTATCTGTCATGTGTCAAAATTTGAGCTCACTGTCATGAACGGTTTGGAAATTATTGCAGTCTGAAGTTGGTTGCAGTTCGAGTCATTCAGGGTATAGTTATATATATATAACTTGTACTTGCTTGTTATACTATATAATTTTATGATTTTTATCAAAAAAAGTATTTCTTTTCAATAGCTGCTTTGACTGATGAACTTAAAGATGAGATGAGGACTATTGATTTCTAATGTTTAATTTTTAACTAGTAAATTTGAAGATAGCTGAACTATTGTTTGTAATGCTTAACTTTTCATTGGTGAATTTAAAGATGAGCTTGTCTATTATTTTAAAATGTTTGATTTTTCATTTTTGAAATATTTCCAATTGTTTTCTTCAGTTTCTATTATTCTATATAAAGAATTTTTTCTTTTTCTTTCCGCAGTTACAAAATTGTGAACGTGAACGATTAAAAAAAAGTTCTAGAATCGCGTAGCCCCACGTTGGGCGGCAGTAATGTTTGGGAACTATGTCCGATTTACACAAATAAAACAAAGTTCGATTTATAATTTGTTGATTTAGATTTGTTATTTTCCTCTATGAGGAAACTGAACACACGCTCGGTAACTTAAGAACTAACTTATAAATGAACACTTAAGCTACGCATAGGAACTGTACCATAGAAAGATTCCATTGGCGTTGTTTACCATGAGGAGTTAACGTTAACGAGGCTGCAAACTTTAGCTTTGCAGACGCAGCAACGGTATCAGAGCGTTGTTTACTTCGTTGGATATGCCGTTGATATGCCAGCAACGTGGACGTTGGTGATGCTCTACATTCTGTTGTTGCTACGTGCAAAGTAACTGCGGGCAAGCTGTTTTTGCTGTTTCTGATGCTGATGGACCATGATGGACTATGACCATTAGATATTCTGCCAGTGTGACCAGTTTATTTAAGCATTCGAGTTAGTCATAGTAATGTTCCATAACTTACATATCTTTCCGTATCATTTGAGCTGGCAGTGGATATGTGACCTTTTCGTCATCAGAGAGCTTCTTCAGCGTACGATTCGCCAGATATGGAGCAGGAGATGAGCCAAACATTAAGATCTTTTCTTTGAAAAGTTTGACTGGAGTTGTTGGATCCTCTCGCCAATATAGGAGTTGGTAGTATGCATCCTCTGGATGAATCTGGATCTGGCGATTCATCTTCTCGAAGTCTGCTGAAAAGGTAATTTTGCTTGTTCTCAATTGATATAAAATCTGTCTGTGTTTTAGGTCCCGTCATCAGCAGATCGTTTAAGGAACTGCCCTCCGCAGTCTTGAATACAGCGTTTGCACACCACTCTCTGCTTAGTGGTTGTGCTAGATTCCTTGAAGACGGCATTAAGTGCGTGGTCCTGGGAGATGTTCACTCCCTCCATCTGGTTGAGTTGTAAGTATTCCCGTATACATTTATTGTAGTCCTAGTAAAGTATTGGGTTGGTAAGCAGTCTTTTTTCCTGTCTATAGAACATACTTTGGCTATTCTTTTGGGTTGAAATGAGTGCTGGATGCGCCTTTGAAAGGGAGTGCAACTTCAAAACGCCCTTCTGGCAACCGCTTGACATTTTGTAAAAAATGTTCCTCGCAAGCATTTTGTTCTTCAGTTAAGGCCTTTTTGAATGGTGATTCCTCAATTTCCCAAAATTTCCTTATTTGTGTGTCTGTATCGGAAAATTGGGTGAACACCTGAATTGAGGGTGGTGTTTCGAGGGGAACTTTACCTAATACTACCCAGCCAAACTGAGTTTTTTTGGACGATCGGTGCGGAGCAATTAACTCTGCTCCTCTTATGATATCAGTTAAAACCGCCTCACAAAATATTTCATTTACCAACAGCAAGTCGATACTGGAGGGTCGGTTAATGGTAGGGTTTCAGACCTTGTAAGTGTGTCCATCTACTTGGGTAAACCTCGCGACTCTGAATATTTGGAACCCAGGTTGACTTAGTTTACTAGCTATTCTTTTCCATTGACTAACATCAAAATCGCTACTATTGCGATCATATTAAAGCAAACCAAGAATTTTTAATGTTCCCGCATGTTTATCCAATATTTTCAAAATTTCAACTTTTAATTTTTTGTTGAATTCCTTCTAATAAATATGCACGCAAAGAGCAACCTAAGAGCTATTTGTCAACACGTGAATCATCCCATGCCAATTCGAGCTCCTTCAGCTGACGTAGATCACCGAATGACAAATATTCGACGACATTTTCAAAACCACACATTTTTAAGGCTTGAGGATTGGTGAAATATGTAAACTTGAGCAGATGGTCTCGTGGCATACGCACTGAATTCAAGGTAAGCGCCTTAAGGTTAGCCCCGAGTTATTTTTTTTTTCTCATTTTATTATTATTTTGAAATCGGATTTATTATTTTTGTTTTAAATGGTTGAAAATGGTAATGGTGATAACTCACTTGGTGCACTGCGTGAAGATTCGCTACTATCGATGATCAGGGTGCTCGGAAATCAAAGAGAAGGCTTGCGAGTATGCCACATAGATGCCCAAAATGTATTGCCGAAAATTGTCGAATTTAGGCATCAGTTTGAAGGTTCTAAAGTTGATGCAATCTGTGTTTCAGAGACATGGTTCCCCCATCATGATGAATCAATCCTGTAACAAAATTGTAACACACTAAACTCCTACTTGGGACCGCCTACAAACCCAAAAAATCTGTAGATCTGTTACCACTTATATCCGTATTAGATTACATCGCTATAAGTTCAACAAGTGTAGTATTATGCGGTGATTTAAACAGTAACCTTATAGTTGAAAAGCACCTGACTGATAGCATGAGTACTTTCAACCTCTTTTCGGTAAATTTCACTTCCCCCACACACTTTGGTCCAAGTTTTAACACACTGCTAGATGTTTTCTTTGTTAGCGATATGAACAGAGTTTTTTTTACAACCAGATTTCTGCACCGGCGTTCTCCAAGCACGATCTTACATAACTAACATTCGATTTTAGTATACCTAAAACAACTGCCACATTCCAATTTCGCAATTTTCAAAATATCGATCAATCTGGCCTCGAAAACCGAATACGCGCAATCGATTGGAACCGAATGTATTACATGACCTCGACTGATACTCAAGCTGAATTCTTACATTCTAACATAGATTTCCTCTTTGATAGACTTGTACCGCTTAAAAGTAAAACGATTACTAATGCATCTAGGCCTTGGTTTACCCATGAAATCAAATTGTTGATATTTCAGAGGAATGAGGCGTATAAATCATGGAAAAGATTTTGTCTGGAAGAGCACCACAGACGCTTTTGCCCCCTTCGTAATAGAGTTGTTAGTAAGATATGATCGGAGAAAGCTAGAAGAAAGGTTGGTGGCAGGGGCTCAAGTGGTAATGACCTGGCTTCCAGTTATGTTGGTGGATCCGCCTAAATGGATAAAAAAACAACCTTTTCCTTTGTCTGAGCAATGCACAACATTTATTAACCTTTACTTCACAATTATTTACATATACTTTAAATTTGATTACTCTATAATTTTGGAATACATATTTGTGGGGCTTCGGCATTTAATAAGCTTTTGACTTTCGTTTGGGCTATTGAGGAATTTCGATGGGTTTCAATTACTATACATCCGGTTGATTGCCGTCCCAATGTGTAACTTAGCTTTCTCGTGTTGTGGAGTTATTGGCGGTCAAAGTAGTTGGCGTGTTGGGATCGTAATTCCTCCCCCCTTAGAGTAAAGTCATGGCCAAAGTGACGTTATCGAAGCGGTCGCGGAGTGATGAGCTGATGTCTCTTCAGCAGGAGCATATGTTGAGTGAAGGGTTGGTACGTGATCTGGTGTGGAAGTTTTGTAAGCATGGCTTTTGGTTATAGACGTAGCCAGGATGATTATGATAATAAAGATGATAACTACTGTGGCTCGCATTAAGTAGTTGGATATCTCGGTGGTGGATCTCATTTATTGTATCTAGGCTTCTGTGTTGAAGTTAAAGTCTTTTAGTTTTTGTAAGCTTAGCACGTCTGTTCTGGTGTTGGTATGGATTCTGCTGCTCGATGGAGGAAGAACGGGTACAGTATCCTGAAAAGTGTCTGGGTTGCCTTGGTATGTTATCCCGTTAACCTCGATGTTGCATCTCGCGAAGTGTAACAAGACTGTGCCTTCTATAAGATGTGTTTTTATTGAAGCAGAAAATAAAAAGAGTCTGTTCGGTTCAACGTTTATTCACAATGTGAGATTTTAATAAGGAAAGAAAATGTACAAAAAGAGAATTCAAAAGGATGTTGCCAGATAATTGTTTTGCTTATACATATTGTTTTAACACTATTTCAACAGTTTTAGGCCTGCAGGTAGAGTTTATTAGTAACTCATATACTGTAACGTTTAGAGCTTAATTATAAATCAACTTGTTCACTTGAAGGTTTCTTTTTTACTATTTCAATCTTTCTTATGCGACAGTGTCGCTAGCTTAATAATATTCCCTACGCTTGCACGAGTATGGGATCCAATGACCAGACGATCTGAATAGCTGGTTCAGCAGAAGGCGAGCTATTCCCACACTAGTGTGAATGGCTGTGGTTTCCAATGTCCAATCGGTCGGAAAGTTATTATACATAATTTCACCACACCTCCGTTTTTCAGGAAGAAATGAATTTACAATTTATTCTTAATCAACATATTTAATAATTAGGCTTTTTTTTCATTAAAACCCCTCCTTTTTTCTTGTTCTTTTGTTAAACTATATTACACTTATGTACGTAGTTTGTATTATAACGTCTTAGTCGGTCTTTGTGCACAATTGTTGTATTGTCGTTATCAGATTTTAAAAGTATATTGTTTCTATCTTCTATATTGACAACCTTAAATGGGCCCTTATATATACTATCTAACTTATGTCCTGCTTGTTTTACTACGACTAAATCTCCTATCTGGGCTATTACTATTCCTGTCGTATAAGACTTTTTCCTTAATTTTTTTTCTTGGTTAGATATGCTCTTTTGTGAGCTGTTCGTAATCTGAATTTGACTTCTTTCTCGTATGCAACCTCATTATAGATTGGATCTATTTGTGCATTAGTTTGGTGATAATTGTAATTGTTTGGTGATTTACCAAACACTAATTCAAATGGGCAATAGTCTTGTATCATTGATGGTGTAGTGTTGTAGCAATACGTAAAGTATCTCAGCCACTCATCCCAGTCTGTTTTTCCTACTGAAAGGTATGTTCTGTGGTTTCTTTCCACAGTTCCCAACGTTTGGTAATGGTATGCCGTTGAGGTAACATTTTCCACCTTTAACAGTTCACAGATTTCAGAAAATATTTCGTTTTTATATTCCGTGCCCATGTCAGTGATTATTTTCTTCATGGGATCGAAAATGGTCAAAGATTACTTTCGCAATTGTTCTTGCACTTTTGTCAGCGATTGGTATTGACACCAGATATTTAGTTAGATCGCATATTGCTGTGACCGCGTATGCGTTGCCATTTTCTGACCTTGGTAGTGTTCCAATGGTATCTACTCGCACTACATCAAATGCAGCCGCTATCGTATTGGTTATTATCATTGGTTCTTTTATGTTTTTCAGAGACTTGTTTCTTTGACATTTATTACAAGTCTACGTATTTTATAACGTCTCTCGTCATGTATTTCCAATGATATTTCTGTTGTATATTTTTTAATGTACGTGTAATCCCTGAGTGGCCTCCCCAGATTGGATCGTCATGGCACTTTGGTATACAGGGTGAATGACTCTAACTCCAACTTTTTAAAATGCTATAATTTTTTTATTTTTTTATAAATTTTATTGTGCCAAAGCAAAAAACGTTGGAAAATACATCAATTTTCAAATTGTATCAGTAGTTTTCAATATGTCCACCTTTGGCGCGAATAATTTCCTTGAGACGGCCGAAGAAAGCAACGAACGCTGCACACAAGTGGCTTTGTGGTATTTTGGCCCATTCCCGGTGAAGTGCTTGTTTGAGGTGGTCCAAACTTTGGTATTTTTTAGTGGCAACCTTCGCCTTCAAAATACCCCAGACAGAGAAATCCAACGGATTTGCATCCGGAGAACTTGCAATCCATTGTGTCGAAGAAATTAACTGTGGAACATTGTTTTTTAACCAATCTTGGTTGACGCGCGCTTTGTGAGACGGTGCCGAGTCTTGACAGTCTAAGACAGTTTCACGGTATACGATCGCATTAATTTTGATGCCACGATACAAAAATACGAGTGGAGAGCGACCATCTGCCGTTATGGCAGCCCAAACCATCATCATCGGTGCTGCCTGCTTTCTGGTGGCCGTCCGAAGGTGTACATTTTCGAAGGACCTCTCTGGCAAGTAAACTCGGTCATTTTGTTTGTTGACATATTGCTCGATACAAATGGCGACTCATCGGAAAAAACCAAATTCGGCAACTCACCACTTTCGTTTTTTAATATAAGTTGGCTCGTCGGTTTTTAAACGAAGTTTTTGTTTATAAAAATTATTAACAGTTATCTTATCTGTTTTGAGTGCGAATATATCTATGTACTCCGAGCAAAATTTATGTACATCAGACTTTATGAAGTCTGGAAAATTTTTGGACAGTTTTAGTAATTTTAGGTCTTCGGATTGGCAATTTTGTATTGATATTCCTTCATAGTCGTTTAGACTTTCTGTTTTAAATGTAAAATTCTGTATCAGTACATTTTCATTTGTTGTATTTATAATACGGACAAATGCCCTGGTGCTTGTTGCAATTGTATTTGCCACATATATTCCGTCCTGGAGTTGTTGTTGTAGGATAAGTTCATTTTTTTTCTTGAATTGGATTTTGACTTGTCTAATAACTTCGGATCTTGCTGGTATTGCTAGTGCATCACCCTTTGGTGAGCATGACATCGGGATTGCATGTTTTCAAAATCATCTGGCCTTAGTTCCAGCCAGCTCACATCCTTGTCATAGTTAAGTAAGCAATGGTATTTCTTGATGAAATCAAGACTGATTATTCCATCGGATGGGATTGGAAAGTGAAATTCATTGGAACATGAAATTCATAGGCTATTAGTTTATTTTCAGATAATAAGTCAGAGTAAACTTTTCCCAATGTATTTCCTATTTCTTGACCTATGCCCTGTAGGCGTGTTGTTTCGTACGTGTTTAATGTATTTCAATTTTGAATCTGTCTTTTCTTTATTAGAGAAATATCCGTGCCCGTGTCGACTATAAATGTTGCTGTATCATTATTTAATGCCGTCTGTAGTTCAATGAATGATGTTAAATTCAAATTTATATTGTCGAAGTAAAAGTCCTTCGTAAGGAGTTTTCCAAAAAAACTAAATCCGCGCGAACAAGCCGCGGAACTTGGATTAAAATGAAACACGAATTTTACGTTATAAGTGTTGTTTATTCAACCAGGTGCTCGTTAGAACTGCCTAACAATGAATCTCATACTTAAAATCTAACCTCGATACAATTGGCTTCAATGGCCTTGGTTCCCACGGGAAAGCTCATGCAAGTTCGCGCATGCAAGTGAAAAATGCATACGATGCGTCTGACTGGATACTTGAGCCTTCTCGCATTTCCGTCAGATAGGTGACTGCTTACGCGTGTTAACTTCCGCTCTTTTAAATATCTGCGTCCCGCAGATCTACACATGAACATGTTGAGCAGTTTAGGTTTCCATCGGGTTGTTGAACCCCCTTGGTAACACGCTGGGCTGAGCAAGGGACTTGTTTGCGCCGAAAGGATGCACGAAGTTCTGAAATGTTGGCTTTCCCGTAGATCTTTCCACACAGCAAACAGATTGAAATGAAGATTACTATGATGATACAAGTTTCTGTAATTAAAGAAGAACTAAAACTTTCTTTTAAGGATTTAATGTGTTCTATGTTTTTAACACTGATGTCATGTAAATGATCTATATCAAATTTCACCCTTTTGCTAGTTACGTTGACCAGGACAGGAGGGAGTGCTTGTAGACCCTTGGAAATTGTACTAGAGTATGTTCGATCCATGATGCTGATTGTCTCGTTGTCCAGTTGGATCAAGTAAGTGCCTTCTAAAGGAATTGAGCAGTTCCTATCTAAAACAGAGCCCTTAAAGTTAGTAATAAAGATAGTGTTTTCCCCGATCAATTCAATGATCTCTGCATTATTCTTCCCAAAGTCGCAAGCTGCTGTACCACCCTTGAGGATCCTTGGTAGACAAGTATCTTCTGGTAATTTTTTTACCACCCTTTCCTCACATACGGAAGTATTTCCAATATGAAGGCAATCACCCTCTAGTCCGAACGTTTCGTCGTAGTTTGTGAGTAGTTTCATAAAGTTTAAGTCAAGTTGTTTTCCGTCATTAATTGCAGCGCGAGTGTTCACTAGATGAAAAATTTTGGGTCCGACCTTCGGAAATGATAGGACGTACAGCAATAAAGTTCCGTTCGTAAAAACGGAGGGTCGGCCGTATTCTACAGCTTCTACGACGTTTTGGTAAGGTAGGATTTCTAGCTCGTTTATTATAGTGTTAACTTCTTCAGAGTCTAAAATGTTGCTATTCACTATCCCTGTCTTAGCCATTTGGCAGACCCTAATAATTTCATTTACTCCCTCTTTTAGTATAAGTATTTTGTCAAGTAAGTCATGTCTATGTTTCTCAGATTCTCCCTTCTGTAAGGCGTTATTGTAGCGGTCGATCATTTTGTTAACCTTGTTCATAACTTCATGCGTTGCGTCAAACAACTTCTCGTTAATTTTGTACTGATGGTCATTGTTCTTTGCTAAGTCAGTCTGTGTTTGTAAGAGTTTGTCCCAGTCAGTTGCATCAGGGGAACCCGCCAGCCATTTCCAGGCAGTCCCATTCCAATTTATGGATCTAGCCCTTCTTGCCCGTGGATCACGGAGTTCTCTTAAGCGATCCTTGGTCTGGTTTAGGTGATAGTTTAGACCAGTCGGGTTTCTTCATCCCATACATGCTTCGTAACAAGTTGTTTAGTTTGTTGTACAAGTCCGTCGTAAAGTTTTAAGTCAATAACATGGATAAGCTTGAAGTATCCATTCGACATCCAGTCGTCACCTTCTCTAACCGTCACGATTGGCGATTTATATGAAAAAATATGCAAGGCTTCCGAGGGAACCAGCAAAACTAAACTGTAATACAAATTTGTTATTTTATTTAAAGATAAGATCATTATTACAAATAAAAAAGCTTAACTCTAGTTACATATGTGTGTTACATACAGTATATACAAGTGCAGAAATTGTTATAAAATTTATAATTTTTTATGATGTAGGGAAACATTCCCCCTTTTTGTTTTTTTTTTGTTTGAGTCTCAAACGCTTTAATTCCGTTTTTGGACATTGACATTTTTTAGATGGGCTTTGTGAATTTTCCTACCACTATCTGTTGTTACTGTAACACGATTATTCTTTGCCACAATTTCTTTTTTAAGCAACGGCTTGTTTTTTACTTTGATTCTTTTAATTGCAGTGTAAATCACGTCCCCCTCGCGATACTCCCTGGGTTTACCTCTCTTTAAATTTAACCTTACATTTCTGGCCTCCATGTTTCGCTTAATAATGCCCCTGAGATCTTTATTGATTCTTGAGCGGGTGTTTAAAAGATTTTGATAATTGACTCTCTGGGATATACGAGTATTAAAGAATATGTCAGTTGGTTTTCGTTTGATGACCGAATGTATAGTATTGTTATAACGATCTACGGCCACGTAGACAAGTTCCTTGACCTTTAAATCTGGATACTCGGTTTTATGGCACCGACAAATTTCCAGTATAGTGGAATGTACCCTTTCTATTTGTACATTTACCTCGCTTGTGTGGGTTGGGGTTAGGTATAATTTGATTCCTAGAGTTTTAATAAAGTTTAGGACAATTGGGCTGAGGAAGCCTCTTTCATTGTCCGTGACTAAAATTTGTGGGACAGTAAAGTAATGTAAAATTTTAATCAATTTTGATCTAATGTAAATGGCAGATTTATCTTTAATGTGGAAAAATTTAGAAAACTTAGAAAACTTATCAACTATGGTTACAAATTTCTCGTTTTGAAGTTCCATGATATCCATATGAAGAATTTCGCATGGATACTTGGGAATGGGTGTATCCTGTAAAGTGGGAGTTATGGGGTGTCGATCGTACTTGTTGGCATTACAGATTTTTAATTTTTAAGTTAATTTTTTTACTCTAGACATCATATGTGGAAAATAAAATTGTTCGAGAATTTGCTCTTTGTTTTCTCTTGCCGACCGATGGGCTCTTTTATGTTCCCTCTCCATAATTAGGAATTGACGGTCTTCATTAGCAACGTCCTCGACAACCCTTTGCGTCACGCGAATCTTGTATTTTTCGAAGTTTTCCAGATAAACTTTTTGAAGCAATCCCAGATAGTTCTCCGGAATTTTAATTCCGTTTACTACATTTGGGTTCAAGTTTTCCCTAAGCATTTCTATGAGATTAGCCTGACAAAATGTTCTTGCAGAAATATAATGGCGATGATAGCCCTGATGCGGTTCTTCGTGAGCACAAAGATCGATGCCAACTCTGAAAATAAGCTAGTTTCTACAAACATTAATTGGAGCTTCTACATGTGGTATTAGGTCGGAATTATCCTGATCAGCACTGTACGCGGTGCAAGAATCTGTATCACTGTTAGAGAGCTCACAAAGTCCTTCTTCTGCCGTACCAGTCAATGAGTCTGCCCCTGAGGCTCGTCCTTCATCTGCAGTATCTGTGGCTGATTCCGAGAGTGCTTCTTGTAGCTCGCTTGCAGTTTCGGTGCTTGTGTCGCCAGTTGTTGCGACTCCGCTAGGTAGAGCAGGCAGATGGTTAACTTCTGTCTTCAGGCGTGAGAGAGCATCAGCCTCGAAATTCGATTTACCTGGTGTGTAAATCAATTCGTAGTTATACTCTTCAATCCTTGCTTTCCAGCGTTTGAGTTTTGCATTGTGATTTCTATTACTCAGTGCGAATGTAAGAGGCTGGTGGTCTGTGTAAATCTTAATCTTTTTTGCTCCATACAGATAATTTCTCAAATTATCCAGAGCCCAGATTACTGCAAGCATCTCTTTCTCGTTCGTCATGTAATTTTCCTCTATTCGATTCAGAGAACGAGATATGTATGCGACGGGCCTCTCCTTACTATGCTCACCTTGAGACAGCACTGCTCCGATCGCGAAATTTAAAGCATTCGTGGTCAAATTGAAGTTTTTTTCGAAGTTCGGAAACGCAAGCACTTCTGCAGAAGTGAGTAGCTCCTTTAAGGTTTCGAAAGCCTTATCTGCATCTTCATTGAGAGATATTGGAACATTTTTTGATTGGTTAGCTCGAACTTGTGCAAATTCTCCTCGAGTTATATTCGTCAACGGTTTGGCTAATTTGGCATAATCACGGATAAATTTCCTATAATACGAAGTCAATCCGAGGAAGCTTTTCAGTTCCTTTCAATTCGTCAGTGGAAGGATTTTTTCCATAGCCCTAACCTTTTTTGGATCTGGAAGGATGCCATCGGGAGTAACAACGTAGCCAAGAAATTCGATGCTGGTAGCCAAGAAGTTAGTTTTTTCCAGATTGATTTTCAACCCGGCCTCACTGATTTTGGTAAAGACGATCTCTATGTCTCTTTAATCATCTTCCTCGGTTTTACTAAAAATAATTTTGTCATCTATATAGACATAGCAGATTTTACCTATTAACTCCTTAAGCACATCATCTATCATGCGCTGAAAGATTGCTGGAGCATTCTTGAGGCCGAACGGAAGTCTTAGATATTCATACTTCCCATTCATCGTTGAAAAGGCTGTTTTCGGAATGTCCTTGTCTTTCATGAGGATCTGATGGAACCCTGAGGTTAAATCAAGCGTGGTAAAGAATCGAGCATCACCTAAACTGGCAAGCGTGCTGTTAATATCGGTTATAGGATACGTATCCGGAACTGTTACAGCGTTTAGACGCTTGTAATCGATGACCATTCTGTACTGCTTTTCTCCGTTTGGCTTTGGCTTCTTCGGAACAACCCATATAGGTGAATTATACGGACTGTTGCATGGACGAATGATGTTCCCTGATAGGAGTTCACTTACCTGTCTCTCAACTTCTTCCCTCATACAAGCGGGGTAAGGGTAACTTTTGGAATAGATTGGCTCGTCGGTGTATGTACGAATTTCGGCTCGGAAGTTGGTTTTCACCTTCTCATTCCCCACTGGACCAAAAAGACTTTTTAACTTCATATAAAGGTATCCTAATCTAGATCTTCCTGACATGGAAACATTTTCGCCTAAGGTAAGCATTTGACTAATTAATTCAGCGGAAGTGCTGTTTTTGAGAGGAATGATTTTATTCGAATCAATGGTAAGCATATGTTTTTCTCTGTCTATTACAGCTTTCAACTGCTTCAGAGTATCGTCACCTATTATACCATCAAACGATTTCAGATTTGGGAGGATGAAAAATGTTATCTCGAGATCACAGCCTAAATAATGGAAGAAACTTCCACAGATTTTGTTTCTAACTAGGATATTTCCGGCAGGACTGTTGACATGGAATGGGATTCTTACGGGGTCGGGACACGGAACTAAATTGTGTTTGATGAAGTTCTTATTCGCTCTAGTGTCTATGAGGAATTTTAGGACGTCCCCGTCTCGCGTTACATATTCTATGTATGGTACGCTGGAAACGAGGCCCCTTCCATAAAATTTTCTCCCCTAGGCTCTTCATTGGGGAGTTTGGTGGATTCTATTTCTGGGTTTTCTTCACCCGTGGTGTCTTCCGGACCTGTGGACACTACGTGATTTAACCGCTGTTGCTTTCGAGGGTAGTAATCGGATTTCGATTCCCTCTTAGCCGATTTTGGCAAATTCATATAGTTAACCTTCCTAGATTGGGTGGAATTGTCCACTTCCATTTTTACTGGAGGCTTTGGCCCTGTTGGCCTTTGGGGTTGGTGCTGTTGCTGAGAATTTGACTTCCCCGAATGATGTGAATAATGAGCAGGATTATCTCTTGGAGGATACGACTTGTTAGGGTTTTCAGGATTGTGATGAGATCCTGAGTTACCTCTAAAATAGTAGTTCACAGGGGAAGAGATTGTATTGGATGCCCTGACATGTAGAGAATTGTTTCTGAAGTTCAGGTTTTGCATCTCTAAGCATGCTGAATATGCCTCAGGCAAGGTTCTTGGCTTCTGAATGATAAGGAGTCTTGAAAGATCTCCATTAAGCCCACGAACAAACACGTCGAGTGCACGGTTTCTATATGTTTCCACCAGAGCATTTATGGTTTCGGTAGAGTAAGTTTCAGCCCTGATCTTATTGATTATCAAGGAAAATTGATGATTCACGGTGGCATAGAAATCGTCAACTCATGAGCCACCCTGTGTGAGCTGATTGAGTTGGTGCTCAAAGGTACGGATATCCCTCTTGTCGGCGTAATGGAGCGAGAGAATTTTTTTAATCTCGTTCCAATCGTTATCGAATATATTGTATGAGACAAGAGCAGAATCCGCCCTGCCTCTTATCTTTTGACGTATATGTTGTAGAATCGCACGGTAGATTGGCTTATTACGAACTATTTCATAGTCCTTCAGAATTGTCTCTACGCTGTAGACCCAGGAGACATATTGGACTGGGTTGCCGTCAAAGACTTGTAATTCCTTCACCGAATCAGGGAGTTTAGAAATATCCTTTAAGTCTTGTTCGCATGTTGGCCAACATAATTGTACCGAGACTTCCGCAAGTGGAACGGATCTGCCTCCCTGCTGCACAACCTGGAGTCGATTCCCGATAAAACTTTAATGGACTCTTGGATTGAACAACTATTCTGCTAATGCGGCCTTCTATTTCCCTAAGCCGTTCTATTACGGAATTTATAGCTCCCGTGAGCTGAGTGACGGATGTCTTAATCTCATCCATTCTAATAGAGATTACCAAGGAAGTATTCGAGAGCACGGAAAATGAACAAAATTAGATATAAGAAAACACGACAGTAAAATAACAACAGAAGTGGCAAATAGCTTTTTCTAAATATTATAATTTTTTATTTTTTATTTTTTTATTATTTTTTTCGATTAATTAATTTTTTAAAAGTATTTTAAATCGTTTTGTCAAAAAAATGACGTTGGGTTAAAGTTCCCTAGATGCCTGCTAAGCGCTCTCCATTAACTTTCGGGGTAGCTACTTTAGTCCGGAAGGCTCATATGGATCCTCTTTAGTCGTTAATGCGTAAAAAGTCACAGCGACCTACTAGGGTATGAGGTTCTTCACCACTAGTGATTAAAATTAATTAATTCTTAAGTAAACCGGCCCCTTTTTTCATGAGAGTTGGGCCCTAGGCATAATTTTGAGCTATGTTTAATAAACTCTACTTTTTTTCTTGGTTTAAGAGACTATGTTAGTCTTAACAGATATATAATTAATTTGGCATACTTTGTCTTACAATTATTTCCTTAAAATTATCTTACTATAATCCTAGGAATATAGGACAGCCCCTCATCGTTTGAATCCTTAGTTGGTCTTCTTCTTCTTTCTTTTAAAATAGGATGGTTTATTCTCCTTATTTTTCCTTAACTGTTTGTAACTTCGAGTTTTTTTTTTAAAGTTTTTTATTTTACTTGTTCACTTCACTTATTGGTTTCTACTTTCTTTTTGGAGGATAACTTTTTTGGAATTGAAGGTACTTTGGGGTTCGTTCACTTCACTTATCAGATTTAACAGGAATGATTTTTTGGAATTTTAAGTGATTTGGGTTTCACTAATTTTACTTATTTAGGATTCGCACACGAGTTTTTGGGCTGTCCCTGCTCGGGCGCCAGTAAAAGTTCTTCGAAAGGAGTTTTCCAAAAAAATTAAATCCGTGCGAACAAGCCGCGCAACTTAGATTAAAATGAAACACGAATTTTACGTTATAAGTGTTGTTTATTCAACCAGGTGCTCGTTAGAACTGCCTAACAATGAATCTCATACTTAAAATCTAACCTCGATACAATTGGCTTCAATGGCCTTGGTTCCCACGGGAAAGCTCATGCAAGTTCGCGCATGCAAGTGAAAAATGCATACGATGCGTCTGACTGGATACTTGAGCCTTCTCGTATTTCCGTCAGATAGGTGACTGCTTACGCGTGTTAACTTCGATCTTACTATTTGTTTTTATGTTACATATTGAGTACTTGGGGAACATTCGTTTTCCGTACCATGCTGTGTCATTCTGACGGATCTATTGTTCCTATTAGATTGCCAGATATAAGGGTTGGCTAAAATCATTTATATTGTTGCCATTATTGTTACTATTATAGTTTCCGCGTCTACCTCCATGACCCTGGCCGCGTCCGTATTCACGTCCACGAAAGTTATTATTATTTTGATAATAACCTCTACCGCGTTTGTTTCTAAAATGGAGGATTTCATTTGGCTGGCCATTAGCTTCCGTACAGTTATTTAAGAATTTGGCTACTGCCTCATTCATGTTATTAAAGTGACCAGACTCCATGAGAAGTTTTACCTTATCATTGTTGGAATTCTTTATCATAGCTTTTATAGCCGTTTTGGTAGAGTATGTCTCAGCCAATTTAGGTGTAAGTCCGTCTGAAATGTACGCGCTCTGTAATTTTTGTGTAAGTTGATCAACCTCTTGTGCATATAATTTGCCGGTTTGGAACTTTGACGGATGTTCATCAGTTTTGCTTTAATTAGGTCGACTGATTCGCTCTTTACTGCTGTTTTTAGTCTTCGGATTACCTGTTCTATTGTTGTTTCTGTTCCTGCTAGTAGGTTTATAGCGTTCCTATTTAATTTTATATTTATTAAATTAATGGCAATAATGTTGTTGCCATCATTTACGCTATTTATTAATTCTAATGCAGCTAGGAAACTCTGCAGCTGTTCTGCAGTGCCATCGAAATCCGGAAGGATTCTGGAAGCAATGTTTAGAAAGTCTATAGGCGTTTGCGACATTCCGTTTGAATATATTTTATGCTGTTGTCTGGTGTTAATATCTATTGTTACGTTTTCATGAAGTGAAAGCGCTGTAACAACTTTGTCCCTACAGTCACTGAAAATTCTATGTGCGCTTGCCTTATGTTGTTTAGTTAACATCGAGTAGTGTACGTATAGTATTACCCTAATATTTTCAGGGCTATTTACTAATTTCTCCAGGTGTTTATTTACAGTCTCTTGGTATACAGGTCTATTTGTATTTAAACATTTATAGGATCTAACGAGCACTTCTTTATTTTTCCGTACTTTATCTATAATCTGTAGCCATTCCATTTAAATGACTCTGATCCTGATTCAAAACAAAAAAAATGTTTGTTCTCGTTAAGTATGAATATCTCATCTATCTCACCTACATCGTTGCAAGTACATATATTTACTATACATATACACATTATACGCTATCGTCTTCTTGATTTTGTTGTATTTGTGACACTGACGCAGCTCTTGCTAGGATTGTTTTTTTAAGTGACTTTCTATGCCACGAATACAGTTTAATGGTCAAATGGGGGGCTAATAGTTCAATAGTTTGCATAAGGTATGCTTGATGACTTAATTTTTCTTCAACTACTTCTACCTCATTTATAACATTGGCACTCGGCCTTTCTATTTTAGGTTGTTGTTTGCCCATATTCGCTCTTATGTGATTTTTTTTATTTTTTTTTTTACAATTTTTATTAATTTTCATTATTCTTTAAAAAAATATTTTTACATGGTAAGTTGTATATATTATATTTGTGAAAATTGGTACCTAGTACGCCTTGATGATGTTGCTGTTGACTTGCCTTCGACGTCGCCTTTTTTTCCTCTCCTGTTGTCGTTTTCTAAGTCGTCTCTCTTCTTTGGTTGTTTTAATCTTTCCTTTCAAATTTGTTTAACTATTTATTCTCTTCATTTTATGAACTTTTATCGAAGAAAACTTCCAGGTTTACATGTGGGTTATAACTTAACTTTCACTCCTTTTAGATCGACTGTGGTATTAATTTTACATACGTTTTCAAGTTTATTGGCTTTTTTTATAGTTTTCTCCTTTCATTCACAATTTTCCTTTTTTGTTTTTTTTTTTGTCAGAAAATTTAATTATTTGAGTAGTAACAGATATGATCTTGAAACTGGCGGTATTTTAGTCTATTCAGAGGAACTTTTATGTAATCGATAATCCACGGTGTACCTTACTAAAATTTGTGATTCAATTTATACGAGTATACTGCTGTTATTCGAATATTTTATAATTTATAATTGTTATCAAAATTAATATCAAATCAAGGTTTCGCATTTTTCTGCACTCCTGGCAGGATGTTTAGAGCTTAATTAAAAGTCAACTTGTTCACTTGAAGGTTTCTTTATTACTGTTTCAATCTTTCTTATGCGACAGTGTCCCTAGCTTAATAATATTCCCTACGCTCGCACGAGCATGGGATCCGATGACCAGACGATCGGAATAGCTGGTTTAGCAGAAGGCTGACCTTACTACACGAGTGTGGTGTCCGATGTCCAATCGGTTGGAATGTTATTATACTCGTACATAATTTCACCACATTACGTTAATAAATAATATAAAATTGGGTTGTGCTTGTGTTATTGTTGTGACTCTGCCCACGTCGCTTAGTGCATTTGGAGTTGTTGGTGTCTTCTTCCAGGATTGTAGTCGAGCAATAATAGGTACCTTCTACTCGTATTTTGGGGTAGGGTTTTCCGAAGTGATGCATGCGGTTTTCATTATGGTTTATATATGGTTTGACTGTTATTATTTTTGTGTCATTTATTGGATGGGGAATAATATGATATATTTAGTATTTTTCTTTTGACATTATATGAAGGTATACGGATATTAAATATGATATTTGATCAATTATAATAGGCTTGAAGTCTTAGAAATTCATAACTTTACTCAAGTGCATTAATGGTAACATTTCGATCAGTTAAGTTATTTTTTATAAGCATTAATTCATCATATGTTAGTAGGAGTTTGGGAAAGAAATTTAGTTTACTGAGGAATATTGCTTCTGCTATATTTTTTTTTCATTTTATTTTTATTTCATTATATATACATATCTTACGGTATTATACAAATTTTTTACAAGACCAATATAAAAATAATGTGGTGGCATTTTGTATTTTCTATACATGCAGTATTAAAAATAGTGTTAAATTCCACTTCAATGAACTTTAATCTTAGTATATTAAATTTTAGTGGGGTGACCCGTTCAGTGCGATTACACAAAAAAAAAATAAATAAAAAATTTAAAGAAAGTAAAAACATTAGAAGAAAGTTAAGCAATAAGGATTACAAGTAGTTTACAATAACTGAGAGATGCAAAAAGAAAGCCTAGATTACATCAGAATGTCAGAGAAAAGAATTTCTATGTGATGCAAATCATAATCAAAGAGCCAGTTTCTTACAAACTTTTCAAAACGTCCAGGAACTGATATTGTTCTAATACTTAGAGGCGAACAAATGTTTGCACAGTAACAACATACAAAAAGTGTATGCGTAAATTATAATCAGAAAATAATCTGTAATTTAAATTTCCTGATCTCTTAAAGAACATTTTCAAAACTTTGAAACAGTATAAATGACGAACAAACAGGATTTTCAAATCGCGAAATAATGGAAAGCTAGAATGATGCCGAGGCTTATTGCATATTTTTTTCAATACACTTTTTTGCAAGACTAATAAAGGTTTAATTTTCTTTATATTTATGTCGGAAATTAGGTCCAGGACACAATGAGAACCATATGTACACCTAACATCATCTGCGAAGGCCGTAAGTCTACACCTGAAATTCAAGCAAAGTAGTGAATTTATGTATATTAGGAATAAAATGGGCCCTAACACTGAACCTTGAGGAACACCTACATTAAACGAACAAATCTCGCTTCTCACATCATCAATCTTCACTCTTAGAGTTCTGTTTGATAAGTATAATCTAAACCACTCCAGCATGAATCCACGAAAACCAACTGTTTCCATTTTATTTAATAGTATTATATGGTTGACCATGTCAAAAGCTTTCGTAATGTCAACAAATAAACCCGCAGTGAACTTTTTACTGTCAAGGTTTGTGAAAATATTTGAGCAAAAATTTAGAAGGGTGTCTTCGGTAGATTTACCTTGCTGAAAACCAAATTGTACTGGGTTAAAAAACTTAACCTTATTCAAATAAGATAAAATTCTTTTTTTAATTACTTTTTCAAAAACCTTCGAAGGCGAAACTAGTTTTTTGTGATTTATCACCACAACTTTCTGAATTGGTACATTGAGTACATCTTCTTTGAGCTCTTTGTGTTGGTAGGAAAGTTGCTACTGACGTAGAATACCAATTGAATGCATTAGCAACGTCAAGTTTATCAGAAAGTTTGCAATTTTCCACACAGATTGAAATAGGTTTGCTTGTAGAAGGAGATCTGTTCTAAATATCATTTGCTACTTTCCATTCTGATTTCAGGTTACCCCTAGCGGAAATGAACTTGTTGCGGTAATAGCTATCACGGCATAAGGGAATCTCTTTCTTTAGTTCAAAGCACATCTTTTTAAACTTGTTCTTCAACCTAATGTTTTGGGGATTCTTTGAACACTTTATTCTTAGCTTATTTTTTCTGGTTACTTTATCAATGAGATGACTAGAGATCCAGGGTTTAAGTCTTTTATTACATTTTTTAAATGGTATTGTAAAGGATCAGCTTGATATAAGATTAGTGAGGTAACTAATAAAGACATCATAGGAAACAGAAGCATCATTTTCCAAGTAAACATCGTCCCATCGCTCCTGAATAAGAATAAGAATTTTTGAGAGGTTATTTGGTTATTTGGTCGATATTGAAATTAAGTTGGTTAAAATATTGTATGTGTAGGTGTGTCGTGTTCTCGTCTAATTTTATTTGCTGTATTTTTGAGGAAGTTTTCTGTGCTGGGTTGCTCTGTATTAATGTGGTTAATGGTTAATTGCGTTTATCAGTCCGCGTTTGTTTCTTTTAAAGTGATATAGTGTTTGGAGTTTTCTGTTCAGTTCTTTGATTTTTAATTTTGGAAAGAGCTATTGATAGTAGTTAATTTTGGAAGAGGTCTATGTTGCTATTGTAGTCATCGAGATTTATGATGTGTATTAAATTTTGGTTGCTAGTGATGTATCTAGATGGTCCTAGTCGGAGGGGTAGTAGAATTTTTAATGAGTGTTGTAACTTAATTAATGCTTAATGTTAAATATATAATTTTTTATTTTTTATTTATTATTTGTTAAGTCATGTGTGTTTCTTTCGTAGTTTACGTTTATGGATTTTTTGTTATTATTTATAATAATTGTTAGTTTCCTGTTTCTTTTTGCTATGTGTTTTGAGAATCTTGGGGTTAGCTTGTTGCGTCTAGCTTCTTTTCTAAATACTGGTTTACATTCAATTTCTTCTTCTGGGGTTTCTCTCGATTGGTTTAATTTTTCTATCCTCGCGTCAGCAATATTTTTTACTTGTTCTTGAATTTTTGGATATAATTAATTAAGGAATTCGTTTAGCTTTTCAAGGTACTCGTGTTCGTTTGAGAAATCAAGGGTTTTCCTAAACTTGTAAGGCCGGGCAAAGAACAGTTCGTAAGGAGTGTGCTTTGTTGAAGAGTGTATAGCGTTGTTATAAGTTATGAAGGTTTCCATTAGTATCTCTTTGTGTTCAGTAGTGAGTCTCTGTTCTCGTCTTTTTGATAGGATAAGTCTATATAATTCTGTAAGGGTGGAGTGTAATCTTTCTTCTGGACCATTACCACCGGTTTGTTGGAAAGATGTGTAGTGCATGGTTATTTCATGTTGCTTATAGAAGTCTTTGAAAATATTAGCTACGAATTCTGATCCTTGATCACATACCATTTTTGTTGGGATGCCGTAGAGGCTGATGTACTTCTTTATGCCACTAAAGATGGTTATGCTGCTTCTACAACTTAGAATGTATCCGCAAGCGAATTTCGAGAATTTATCTAATATGGTTTTACTGGAATTTCGGATTTTTCAAAATGGGGCTTAGCTGCGTGTTCGCGCCAAATATTGTAACAATTGACTCCCTATACCGCATTAAAAACAGTACCAATTTCCCTAACAGTACCGATTTCCTTAACAGTACCAATTTCCCCAGAATTATATTCACCACACCTGCTATTGCTCCCATATAAAACGCATCCCAATTCTAATTTCCCACACAGTAAAACAACTTTCATACTCGTTCGGACGAACCATTTAAATAAAGTTTGAAATATTAAAACATTATAACGAAGTAAAGCGCGTTTTATTTAGTGGCATTTTTGTAATTTTCTTCATGGCGACCGTGACAGGACTTTAAGTCAATAGAAAATGAAATCATAAATGAGTTAATACCCAATTTCGCAAAAAACAACAGTGACTATTTCGGGTTAGTGTTTGAACAAAACGGACAAAGTTCAAATTAACAGAAAGTGTTCGATTAGGGTTCCGCGATCGCGTACGGATCTACATAACGCCATCAACCTACAGCAAGAAGAACAGCTACATATATGTTCATACATATGTCCAGACATATATTGGTGAGTCTGTATCGTTTCTTTTCCAAAAAATTAATTATTTAATTTAAATTGCAACAATCGTTATTCGCTATAATCGAACCTTTGGTTGGAGCGAAATTTAACCGTCGTCATCACCCATTTCGCCCTTGTTTTACATTAGGGCAATTAATATACATATGTATACAAACATAAATTGCAACTTTGATTCGTTACAAAGTCAAATAGAAAGCGCTAAATCGTATTGATTATGTAATATAATTCAACACATTAAGCTTACTCGTATCATCATTGGAATTAGGAAATTTTCGTTCGATGCGTTTCATTTGCTGCATTTCGCCTAATTCTCACAATTCAAGCTTTCAATCGTATCGTCGTGAGCTTTCGAAGACCGTTTGATCACAATCGTCTGCGCTCAGCTTAGTCAAGTTCGCTGAACGTAGCACTAAATTTGCAAACTACAGTTTCTAGTCGTTCCTTGCAAACGTTTGTAATCCTAGCTTTTTTTTTTTTTTTTTATAATTTACGCGCGCCTAAAGGGTTATGAATACCCTTATACTGTTGCCATGGCGCGAGCGGAAAGATAGAAGGAGGAGAAAGGAAAGCATTGTTGTGATGTAGTGGTTTGAAACTCAGGTGTGTTTGGTTTCGATATTGACTCTCCAGGGGTGGGAGTCCGAATAGGACGGAGAGATTTTCTTCACTCGGAATGATTCAGGTTGTGAATTTTAACGGTTGATTTGTGCTTGAAAACCCTACAACAGCCAAATCTACATGTCAGTGTTTTGCCTTCACACGCAGATTTTTCTGACTGAGTTCCAATTACACAAATGAAAACTTGCTGTGGCTTGACCTTCCGAGTGAGAAGCGATAGCTAGTACCACTACACCACGGCCACCCCTAATTGCACATTGAACTCTGCACAGTCACCGCCACACCCACTGCCAGATCTTCCGCTCCGTTGAACTGTCGTTTTTTCATCGTTTGTTTTGGGCCTTGATACTCGCTCAGTGCAACACACGCACCACCATGTATGTGGTTGGAAAGTTGTGCTCTTAGATTAGTTTCGTCGCCGTTGCTTTGCAGAATTCGTCACAAACAGCTGTAGTGCGTGAGGAATCAAATTTTTGTTTGCTAAAGCTTGCAAATTGTGAAACAGAACAGCTGATCGGTTCGTTGCAGACAGAAAGTAAATCGATCTATTTATTGTTTACCTTCCATAGAAAAAAACAAAAAAAAATGGGAAAAGATCAAGCTGCTGTACCTTCGAACAATGAAAAATCGTTGGAGGCGCTGAAAGCCAGTAGGGCGTCCACAAAGGGAGGTATTTCTCGCACAAAAACTCTAGTAGAGTCGAAAGATAGGAAGTTCGAGTACGCAGAGTTAGAATGTCGTTTAGGTATTGTAGAGTCCTATTTTAAGCAAGTTCTCAACTACCAAACGAGAATAGAAGACTTGTGTCCATCTGACACTTGTCATGGTGAGTTAGAAGA
The DNA here is from genome assembly GCA_963966105.1 of Volucella zonaria. Classification (NCBI taxonomy): domain Eukaryota; kingdom Metazoa; phylum Arthropoda; class Insecta; order Diptera; family Syrphidae; genus Volucella; species Volucella zonaria. The sequence continues at coordinate 3,229,355 of OZ014535.1, read as the reverse complement.
GCTGTATTGTGCTACCAAAGCTAGAATATTTTCTTTGGTGGGACAAACTAGAAGACCCAGTGGTGTAGAAATGTCGTTCGCTATTCCTCAGCCGAGTTCTCGATTACCACAGCTTCGTCTGACAAATTTTCCGTAAAATATTCTGAGTACAAGAATTTTATAACCACCTTTAAGACATTGATGGATAGTGATGCTTCTCTCAGTGGGATTGAAAAATTCAACCATTTAGTGCATTGTTTGAGTGAGCAAGCACTTGGAACAGTAAAGGCTTCAAAAATTACTGAGGAAAATTATCCAAAGGCGCTCAAAAGGCTAGAAGAGCGATATGACAACACCTGTCTGATATTTCTGGAGTATTTCGATGCTTTTTGACCTTCCAAAAATGAAAAATGACTCGCCCACTCAGCTAAGAGCGCTGGTTGGCAATGTTTCGGCACTATTCGATTCTCTTACGTCGTTAGACAATCATGAAAATATCTCCAATGCGATAATCATTTATTTGGTTATGTCTAAAGTTGACTCAGAGACCCAAATTAAGTGGGACGAATCACTCGATTATTCGAAATTGCCTAAGTGGACCGATTGTACCACCGTACTAAATAAACGTTGCCAGTTCTTGAAAAGTAGAGAATCAAAGAGTTTGTTCGCCGATACCGGAAGATTAGATGTGAGGTCCAGGCAACATAATCGGAAACCAACTCACACATCTTTACTGGTAACCAATTCTTCTTGTAATTTTTGCAAATCACCGCATCATGCAATAGTGGATTCCAATAAATTTTAAAATTTGAATGTATATGGTCGGTTCAAAAATGCAAAACGGTTGTCACTGTGTATCAACTGCCTGAAAAAAGGACATGAGGTAAGCAATTGCTCGTCAAAAAGGTGTGATGTTTGCTCAGACCCTCATCATCTATTGATGCATAGGTACAATACGTCTCAGCCACAAGGTGAACCGTTGACTTCCTCTCAGCTCGTTGGAAATACAAGGACCACTCTGCATAATGCTATAGATGTCAACGTTGAGCCTAAAGTTGTTTTAGCAACGGTAGTAGTAAAGGTCAAGAATCAGGCAGGGGATTTCGTGCTTGCCAGTGCTTTGCTCGATTCACGTTCGCAGATTAATTTGATGACAGAGGCTTTAGCAAACAATCTCGGCCTAAAGACATTGAACAGCTCCATAGACATACGCGGCGTTGGAGATATTTCTGCGAAAATTCATTCGAAAGCTGTGACAACAGTGCAATTAAGGTTTGACAATTTCGAGAAAAATATTGAGTTTTGGGTCGCTCGCTCAAAAACAGATTTCCAACCTCCACATCGATTGCAAAGAAAAGATTGGAGAACTCCCAGTGAAGTAAACTTGGCGGATCCATTGTTCTACAAGCCTCAAACAATAGATATGTTACTGAGTGCAGATCTGTTCTTTGATTTGATGATAAAGGGGCTCATTAAATTGGGCCCAAACTTGCCAATTATGCAAAACACTCTTCTCGGATAGATAGTTTGAGGGGCTTATTGTGCAAACGGAGCAAGTAGACCGTCGTGCAGTCTCTTGGAGAAATCGTTGAGCAAAACATGTCGTGATTTAGAGAAGCTGGTGGAAAGATTTTGGAGAACGGAAGAGATTTCCAATAAAATTATTCGGACTCCTGATTAATGAGCAGCATTTTGTCGAAAATGTTAAAATCCTTGAAAGTGGAAGATTTAAGGTCAAGCTTCCATTCAAGGATAATCCGCGTCAACTTGGCAGTTCTTTCGAAATAGCCAAAAAGCGTTTTCTGTCGCTCGAACGAAGGTTGAATAGGAATCCAGATTTGAAGGTCGAATATGCAAAATTCATTCAGGAGTATTTGGATTGGGGCCACATATCAACGACTTTACACCGCCGCATTATTACATGCCACACCAGTGCATTCTCCGGCCTGACAGGGTAGTCTTTGACGCATCGTGTCAAACGACCTCCAATATTTGCCTCAACAATATTATGATGGTAGGACTAATGATCGATCCTGAGGACAGTTAGTATCAGCTGATTCTATGGAGAGATGATCCAAAGGAGGATCTAAAAACGTTCCAGCGTAATACCGTCACATACGGAACTTCTTCGGCCCCATTTCTCGCAACTCGGTGTCTGAAAGAACTTGGTGTTAGGTGTAGTGAGGAGTTGCCATTAGGAGCAAAGGTCGTTTTGAGGGATTTTTATGCTGATGATCTTCTCACAGGAGCTAATTCCGTCGGCGATTTGTACCGAATTCAAAGGGAAGTAAATACTATCCTCAAATCGGCTCATTTTGAACTTCTCAAGTGGTAATCTAATGTGTCTTTAGATACATCGACTGAAAGAACGAACGTAGAGCTGAACGTAGATGACCTGGAAACAACAAAGACGTTAGGGCTTTCTTGGAATCCACGTACTACTACAAAGATTCTTTTTCACCAAGCAAGCTCACTAAACGCACTATCTTATCGTCTGCGAGTAGGTTGTTTGATCCTCTGGGCTTAATTTGTCCAATCGTAGTGAAGGCAAAAATGTTTTTAAAATCATTGTGGATGGAAAAATTAGACTGAGACGATGCTCTGAGGGAGGCATTTGACGCTTGTTGGAAAAAATACATGGCAGACTTGCGAAACTTGAATGCTGTCAGCATTCTCCGATTCATCTTTCAACCACATTTAAGGAATGTTCAGATTCATGGGTTTTCGGACGAGTCAACAAAGGCCTAGGGATGCCGTTTGTATGCAAGGTGTGAGGACGAATTCGGAAACGTCTCGGTTAATTCAATTGCTGATAAATCCAAGGTTGCGCCCGAGAAAACTCTATCACTGCATAGGCTAGAATTATGCGGAGCTCAAATGTTGGCCAAACTTTGGAACAAGGTCAAAGCAGCATTCGAGTTTGACTTTGAGCACATTTATTTTTGGGTAGATTCCAAGATTGAGTTGTGCTGGCTGGATGCGTTTCCAAGTGCTTGGGAAACTTTCGTCGCAAATCGAGTAAGCGACATACAATCGTTAAGTCCGAGTGTCTACTGGAGGCATGTAAAATCGGAGAATAATCCAGCGGATTACACTCAAGAGGATGCAACGTCAAAGACTTACAACACGCATCTTGATTTGCGGGGCCTGATTTCTTGAGAAGAGGATACAGCGAATGGACAAACAACGCGAAGTTAGCTGAAGTCGATGTACGTGAACGTTATTAGAACGAAAGAAACGAAAAAGCATTTTCGCATGCGAAGTTGTAGGAAAAGACCTCTCAGAAATCTTCTACAAACACAGTTCCTACGTTAAGACGCTTCGGATCGTAGCGTATGTGCTAAAATTCATCATGCTAGAGGTAATAGATCCACTGGAATAGAACTGTCGGAAGAAGACCTCAACAATGCATTGATTACAATTGTGTGGTATATCCAACAACAAAACTTCGCCAAGGAGATAGCAGAAATTAAGGCTGGAAGATCTACGTCAAACCCAAAATTTGCGAATTAGTGCCTGGTCTTGGACGAAACTGGCTATACCAGTGTAGGTGGTCGCATGGGCAATGCCGATATAGTGCTCGACCAAAAATGTCCTATCTCTTGCCAAACGACAATCTTTTCGTCAAGAATTATGTAAGGTACGTGCATCGTAGCAACTTTCACGCTGGTCCACAGGCGTTGCTCAACTTCGTGAGGGATCGATTTTGGATCATGAATGGAAGAGTAGTAGTTAGGCAGATTGTGCGCAACTGCGTCCATTGCAGAATGTATAAGCCAAAACTGTTGCAGAAAATCATGGGAAATTTACCCAAGGGTAGGTTAACATCCACCCGACCATTCTCTGTCTGCGGGTTTGGATTTCTGTGGCCCGATACTGACGTCATGGAAGATTCGCGGGAAGCAACCCTATAAAACCTACACAGCAGTATTTGTCTGTTTTTCTTCAAAGGCTGTGCATTTGGAACTTGTTTCTGATCTTACATCCGATGCATTTATAGCAGCACTTAAGCGTTTGATAGGGCGAAGAGGTTGTCCAGGGCACTTTCTAATTGGATCTGCGATCAATTCCTTAATTTATCATTTTTAATGATAAATTTTCCTATCTTAACAGATGGCAACGTTTATCTAGAATCAAGCAACACTTTTGGAAGAGATGGTTAAGCGAGTACTTCAAAAATATCCAGGTTCGCTCCAAATGGTTCACAACTCAGCCGAACATCAAAGAAGGAAGTCTGGTGATGGTCCACGAAGATAACTTAACCCCGTACAAGTGGGAACTTGCTCGAGTAACTAAGGCCATCAAGGGAAGGTACGAGTAGTTGAACTGAAGACTAGTTCCGGAAGCTATCAGCGTCCTATAGCAAATATCGCCCCAATACTGGAAGACGCTGATTGACGTACAACCCATCAAGGCGGCCGGAATGATCTCGATAAATAACAATTGACTCCCTGTACCACATTAAAACAGTACCAATTTCCCCAGAATTATATTCACCACACCTGCTATTGCTCCCATATAAAAGCCATCCCAATCCTAATTTCCGACACAGTAAAACAACTTTCATACTCGTTCGAACGAACCAACCTTCCATTAATAAAGTTTGAAATACAATATTAAAATATTATATCGAAATAAGGTGCGTTTTATTTAGTGGCATTTTTCTAATTTTCTTCACAGTCCTTGCAAAGTGTTGGGTTAGTAAGCAGTCTTTTTCCTGCCTATAGAACATAATTAGGCTATTCTTTTGGGATGAAATGTGTGCTGGTCGTTAACCTCCTTTGAAAGGGAGTGCAACTTCAAAACGCCCTCCCGGCAACCGCTTGACATTTTGTAAAAAATGTTGGAAAATTAGGTGAACACCTGAATTGAGGGTGGTGTTTCGAAAGGAACTTTACCTAATACTACCCAGCCAAACTGAGTTTTTTGGGCGATCGGAGCAATTAACTCTGCTCCTCTTATGATATCAGGTAAAACCGCCTCACAAAATATTTCATTTCCCAACAACAAGTCGATACTGAAGGGTCGGTTAAAGCTAGGTTCCACTAATTTCAAACCTTGTAGGTATGTCAAACTACTTGGGTACACTTCGCGACTCGGCAAAAACCCTGTTAAGGTTTTATAAACGTAACCTCGTGTCGAAGTTCTAAATCCGGAATATTTGGAACCCAGGTTGAGTTCAACAAAGTTTTGACTGGAACTTCTCCTAAAACTTGGACATCAAAGAATGTTCTATGTTTCTTCAACCTTAAAAGTTGAACCGCTGATTCGGGGATAAAAGGATCAAGCAAAGCTCGCAAGCTAATATAGTCGCCATTAGCAGATTTCACCTTGACGATAGCTGTTGCCAATAAAATTTGTGTGTTGGTATGGTCGTTAGTGTAGAAGCAGTTTGCCGATGACTGTTGTTCATCTGAGGGATGAAAAGAAGCTGCATTTGGGTTGATTTGGGTGGATATATGATGTGTTTCATATGGATATTTATTCTGTGTGTTTGGGTTTTGGGGCGTAAATGTTTTGTTAATATTGTTTGTGTAGATATGAGTGGATGGGTGCGACGATACCTGAGCAAGGGTGAATTGGTTAGTGTTGTGTATTTTATTAGGGTGAGATAATGTTTGCTGTGTGTTGTAATTGGGTTGTAACTGATTAGAAGGGAAAGCTGATTGTGAGTTAGGCTTATACAGATTTGAATTATTGTTGGTGTCAAAGTGAATTGTGTCGCTTTTTGCAAAAATCACAGGATTTGTTGCTTGGACAACTATTCGTTTTGTGGCTATAGGCCAAACAATTAAAACAATTACCTAATTGTTTAACAACACGCTGCCTGGTTCTTACATCCATATTTGGAAATTTGTTACAGGCTCGTAATGAATGAATACCTTCGTGGCAAACCTTGCAACTGAAATTTTCCTTTTCCACCGTATTAGCATGGAAGACGTTCGTGTGAGACCTTTTTTGTGTTGGGGGCTTTGTGTTTTGTTGCTGATCCACAGTTTCTAATGTTCGAAATTTTGTTTATAGAAACTCCGAAAGTTCTTTGAAAGTAGGAAGACTCCCACGATGACTAAGTCGATTTCCGAAGCTTCTTTAACATTAAAAAAAAGATAATTACATCCCAATGTTGCACTGGCAAGTCGAGATTCTTCAGCGAATGTAAAATTTTCGTCGAGTTTTCCAAAAGTTCACGGATTCCAATGGCAGATTCTTCGCGAACGACTGGCAGATCATAAAACTACTTCAAATCCTGATTCAATAAAATCCGTTTGAAATCACAGCGGGATTTTAAAAGTTCCCACGCTTGGTCGTAACTAACGTCATCCACATTGACGTGATCAAGTAATGTACCAGCGCTTTTTTACAGCATGATTTTAAATAATGTAGTTTTTCTATTTTGGATAAGGATGTGGTGCTATGTACGAGTGAAAGGAATTGGTCGTGGAATGAACGCCAGTTATCATATTCACCTGTAAATGAAGGCGGATGGATTTGCGTAAGGTGAACCTCATGGGACCTCTTAGGCTCTGACGGATGTGAACACGCTTCAAGGTTCGTTTAAGTTAATGTGAAAAGTTTCTGCAGCTCATCTAAAAGTTCTGATTTGTATAGAATGTAGACTTTTGCCTCATCATATGTACAATCTAATTGCTCCAAAACTTCCTTCTCAATCTCCTTATTACTATAAATTCCCTCATATCTTTTTTCAATTTACGATAAATTAATTTCTAAGAGATCGAGGAGCGTGCTAACGTAAGTTTTCCTACGGTGAGTAGGACTTACGGTCTTCTTAAAATTTTCAAAGTCTTTTGAGACTCGGTTGCAGGTTGATTGATATACCCATTTTGATATACCCGTTTATTTTAGTAATTTGCGAAACGAGCAAATTGTACTCACTTTGAATTTTGTCTTCTAAATTATTATGATTCCCTGGATTTCCCCCTAAGCTCTACTTTAGAATCCTTTTGTTGAATCACACTCCTTGAATTTCTCCCTGTTCAGCTGTGATTAATCTGATTCCTTAGTAGCAACTTGTAATTATTAAATTTGTTTTTTGAGATTAAGAGGACACGCACTGATTTATTTATTTAATTTTACAATTTTAAAAGCTTTCCATAAATTTAACACCACAAAATGTATTCTGATTATTTTTTTCTATCCGGCTCGAAGGACCAAAATGTAAGCCGTTAATTCGGTAGAAGTTAAATTTTGCTTTAAATGCAATGAACTGTTTAAAAACTGTGTGAAAAAATACAGTCTATTGTGAAATACAGTATAAACTGGGTAAAATGAAACAACCGCCTTTTTCAACGTTGTTATAAGTCAAATTGGACTTAGAAATAAATTGCCCAAGCAATGTTGTCTTGGCTCAAAATAAACTGACTTCAAAAAATATAAAATTGTTCTATATAGACGTTATAACTTGCTCTTTATTGTATTTTTTTTTGAATGCTAACCGACAAGTGGCTAAATAATTTTCATCTAGTTTCCATGAAACCTCGCTTTTAGGTGCTACTGTAAAATTAACATGGAATTATGATTTTACATAAGAAGGGCAATGACCATACAAACTTGAATTTCTTTCAATACATTAATATGTTAAGACTTTACTTTTATATGTGTGTATGTTTACATGGATTATGTTTCATAAGTGTTATACATTTACAATTATTAAGCCCCCCTATTCAACATGTATGTAGGAAGTAATCGCCTCAAAAATGCATCCTTTCTCCTTGTCTTGAGGTCAGCCATGATCAATTTGGTGACGGTGAGATGAGTGCTGACCTCGTTTTACATACGTGTACCAGAGGGAGACCATTTGTTACGAGGATGTTGACATTTGTTAACGTTCGATTTCGTATTTTTATCTGTGGTATTCGGTGGTGTTTTAGTTTTGTCTACTTAGGTGTAAAATTGGAAATGTTTAAATGTTTTATGTTGTATTGGGAACCAACAAACGTTATAAAATTGACTTATTTTTTTTTCCTGAATATTTTCCTATTTACACAACTGACGTTTCGGTTATGCTATTTATTGCATGATATAATTTATTCATATTTTCCAATAATTTGTGCTTAGTTTAACATTTTTAGTACACGTTTTTTTGTCTACATGTCGAGTATATGCTCAATTTATTATTTTAAATTTCAAATAATTTAATAATCATATTAATAATAATTTGAAACTGCTGCAGTTTGTAGAACTCAGCCTGGGTGGTAGTTTGAAGGGGCCGATTAACTTGTTACCAAGTACACCTGCCATTACACGATTTTCCCGACTTAGACTCTTTTTTGTCAGAGCGATTTTGAAACACCTCCCCTTATCATAAGAGTCAATAAGAGAGTCATAGTTACTGCCGCCGTTTACCCGCGCTTACTGGAATTTCTTCACTTTGATATTCAGAGCACTTGGCAGAATTCACATTGTATCAACACCCGTTAGGGCCATGACAATGCTTTGTTTTAATTAGACAGTCTGACTCCCAAAGTTTTGAATTGAAGACTCCGGTGGCCCGCGCGTGCGTTAGGATTCCCAAGAACAGACGGGACACGCGACCCGTTAGCCAGCATTTTTGCGCTTTTCGGGACTGCAGAAATAGTGGGTCACTCTACCGATGAGTGTCCCGTTACCAACTTGAACAGAAATAAATCGTCGAGCTTCTACGAAGCTTTTATAACCTAGTGGAAAATTTGGTTTTTTATTTATCGTTTTTTTTTGTCGCGTAATTTTTTTCGGGGAAGATTTTTCTTTTTTCGTCTTTCGATGTGGTTTCGTGATTCCGCGGAAAAATCACGTGTAGCCCATTTTCATTTACCCATGTTTAGCTGCCATTAAAGCGCTACCAGGAAGAACCCACAGCTGGGATAGCGGGATCTCAAGCGAAGATATTGTTTGATTCGGGGCGCCGCTCTAGCGTCCCTCCCCACCTGTCGACGTCTTTCAGACGTCCTGTGTGATGCAGCCCATTGCGAGTCTCCCGTCTATCTATGGGCTCCTACAACGGCGTTCCGTTTGGAACCGCCCAGAGAACCTATTTGGGTTGTTTTCCGAGGTCTGGGGTTGGTGGGCCACTGGCTGATGGGACCTTGACTGCCCTCCATCTCCGCCAGAGCTTGGTGTTCCCACTCAATGAAAAGAGGGACCGAAGGGACTCGCAAGGAAAAGAGAGCCTAACTTGTTGTAGGAAAATTTACCGCAACAATACGGTTAGCCCTTGTGTCAACACCCTCCTACCCGGGTATGTCTTAGGAATTCAAAATGCAATTTTTTTAATAAATTCGAACTACAATCGAAATGAGCCTTTAAGAAACCTAACAAATTCAAAAAATAAAGCAGATTATATGGAAAAACTAAAGATAATAATATATTTGAGGAGGGGGATTACAATTTTGACCAAGTATCCGCCTGCTCAACACCCAAAATACCTAGGTATGCACAAAGCAAAGTGCAATAAAAATTTAGGCAAATATTTTTTAATTGTGGGGCGAAAATGAAAATAAAGGAAGATTATTTATTTCAACAAATATTTTATTGAGTAGTGGTTAACTACACTGCTTACAAATAGTTCGGTTGGTGGAATTTTCATTACAAACGGGCTTTGAACATTTCTCGCACGATTTTTTAGTCGAACGTCGTTTGTCACACATGAAACAATTGCCTTTGTGTTTGATTCCTTCGATGCATCACATTTAGTACGAAAAGACTCTCCTTCAGATATAGAACTTGAAGGTTAGGAATAACCTAACATGGCCTCCAAACCATTTTTATTATATTATCGACCCCACCTTTGGTAGCATTTTAGTCAATTATCATTTTCGGTTTTTGCGCTTCTCCAACCACATCTCTGGTATAATGAGATGTTGACAGCAACACAATCGTCTTTTGTTTTTGTGGTACGTAGGAACATAGTGGGACATCCAAATTCTGAGGAATGAACTGCCCGTTTTGTGCCTTTTTTCACTATAAGGAATTCTGGTGGTATGAATTTTCGTTTCTTATTTACCGTCCCCAGAACAGATAATTTTTTGTCATTTATCAGTGACTGTGCTAAGTCAAAACTTTGGAAAAAATTATCACGTGTGGTGTTTTATCCACTCCCTTTGTATTCTAAGCAAGTTGTTTTACCACATGTCCACCTTGTTCACGTGAGATAACTCTCACACAATCTGGCCCTAACCTGGTAGAAATAATCCCTTTCAGTGGATATGATGTTTCAGCATAACAAGCCCACCAAATGTTTATACCATATTTAGAGGGCTTTGATGGAATGCGCTGAGTAAATCAATTACGCCCACGGAACGGAAATAATTGCTTGTCGACTGCTATGTTTTCGCCGCGTACATAACATTTGGGTAGGTTTGCGTTGAGCATCAACCAAAGTCTTTGGTGGGTGCTGCTTTATCTTCTCTGAGATTTTCAGTACGCGTATTTCTATTGTCAAAGCTAATAAACCTAAAAGCGGAGAAGTCCCATGGTAGCGCCAAATAGTGGGTGTGCAATATTTCCCCAAAGGTCTTTTTATGCTCATGGTTTGAACGACAAACACCAGCAAAATGTAGAACTCTCATGTAGGCATCTAATTCTTCTGTAACTCCATATACGTGGAGCATGGTGAGGATACTTTGTTTTCCATTCTTTATAGGTTGCCGACGATTAGTTTCCGTAAGATGACATCGCAGAATTCTGGTGTAATTAGCAATCTGAAAACATGCTTCATGCTTAATGATTTGGTGGCGTTAGTTGGACCGACTTTTGTGGGAGTGATTATTAAAATATTAAGCTGCTGATGACCATGTGGGTTTGGAGGGTTTTTACGCCATACCATTCCGTCACGTGCATGATAGCACTCAGGTTCGGAAGTACTTTCGGCAGTTACCTCTTCAAACTCTTCTTCTGTTTCGGTGGAGTCTTCTTCTTCTGCTTCAATCTCTCAATCTCACCTGGGTCTTTCTCAATGTCGGAGTCAGGGTCAATTCTTTCATTTCAAAGTCCTCTTGTTTCATCCACGATTTCACCAGGGCCGGATCATGCTCAGGACCAGCATCATGGTCTAAAATCTACTCAAAACAGCACAAATATTAAGTTCTGCTTAACAATTTTTATTTTTATTCGTATGTAGGTAAACTTACGTCTTCTTCCTCGTCGGATAAAATTGCACCCAGTAACCAAGTGGGATACTCATCATGAAATTTGAATTTTTGACCTTAAAATATTGAAACACAACTGAGATATTCCGTCTGTTCAGTCTTGCTAGTCAGCGAATAAACTGCAAAGAAAATCTGCTTCAATTCACTTATTTCAACAAAATGTACATACTTGGACTCCCTGTTACTTTATTACCATCATCCCAAATTTGACCTGTATCAAAAGGTAGAGCTAAAAAACTAGGTATTGGTTTTTAAAACATTTATTGTCCATTGCTGCTAATTATATAATTTCGAAATATTTTATAACAAGAAGAGACAAGCTAAATTTCCGGTTTTTTGGCATACACTTACTTACCCTGAGAAGGTAAAAAAAAAAAAGGATGTTGTTTTGCAGTAACTAATGCTAGGAATGCCCCTTGTTACCTATTTTCCAAAGATTGTTAAAATATTTGTTCCCATAGCCATAAACTTTAATGAAAAGCCGTCACCAAACATTTTCAATACTGTTTATATATTCGTTGTTCATATAAACTGTATGAAAATCCACGTGCATACCCGGGTATGTTGGGTGTTGATCATAGGGTACCAGATTCGGGTGTTGACACAAGGGTTAAATAAATTCAACACAAAATACACAAATACCCAAAAGGTTTAAGTTAAAACAGAAATGAAATTTAGCAATACTTTAATTGAGTTTTCACAAAATAGCACGTTTCAGGTATCCGTGCGTTTCTTCAGTATAACACCATCATATTCTATGCTGTGAAAAGGCATCCCCTTCCAGTTAGTTATCCCTTGTTCTAGTACTTACTACAACGCTCGATGGTTAATGTTCCCCAGCCTTTGGTTAGTACATCAACAACTTCTTCAGTCATTTCTTTACTATAAGTGAAGACGATCCCTTTAATAGCGGGACAATTCTTTGCCAAAGCGGAAATTCCACGACCAGTCATCCTTAAACATCCTCTTATGTCGAGAAATTGTAGATGTGGAGCACTTATGCCACACAACGTCTCATCAGGCAGTTCTTCGCAGCCATCCAGACTGAGCCGCTCAAGTTTTTCTAGTTTTCGAATAGAACTATGGCCCAACCCTCGAAAGTCAGTTAAATTTCCACATCTATCTAAACGCAGGTTTCGTAAATTTCGTTGGCATTCGAAAATTTCATTGATGGATTTATCGGTAACAGCTCTGTAGGAGTCAAATAAGTCGAAGACTCCCCATTTTTTTTTTTTTTTTTTCATGTAGCTAGTTGAAAATCGTTGAAAGACATCGCTTACTAGCTTTGCGATAGTGTGGGACTTGAATCACTAAAAACACCCAGGCATGATATCACCATCCTTCCAGCAATCGCACCTAGTCGTCAGACTAATCAGCAATTTTGTTCTAGTATGTACTTATGTACTGTTTTAAAGAACTAACTTTGGTTTGTTACCTTTTGTTTTTTAATTCATTATCGAATATAAATGTGATTATTTTGTCACATATACATATATTTTTTTTCTTTTTACCTAGTTAACTAGTCCAAAAGGTTTTACTCTACGTGATCTTCTAACTAAATTGTTATTATTATGTAGTTGGACTACTTCTAAATTAGTTCGGCTGCAAGCCTAACTTCATGTCTTCTTGCGACCTTCCAAACCTCGTCCTCTACCATTTCAGGTTTTAGATCCCTATGTAGACCAGCGTTACGTATGTACCACGGCGCATTAACAATATTGCGTAATACTTTGTTTTGAAAGCATTGTATTCTTTGAAGATTTGTCTTATTTGTGCACCCCCATAGCTGGAGGACATATGTCCAAATTGGTTTTAATATTTGCTTGTAGAAAAGCAGTTTATTATAAATTGAGAGGCATGAATACCTCCCTATGAGCAAATACATTTTATTACATAGATCGTATATCTAGTTCATCACGTTTTTTCTTGACATCTTTGCGTTCAAAGTCAAGCCTAATTATTTAGCTGAGTTCGAATGCAGAACTACTTTATTATTTATGTATACAGGTATGTATTGTACGTTTTTATGTGTAATTTTATCATGAACCGACTTCAGTTCATTTAATTTTATTTGCCATTTTTTAGTCCAATTAGATGTACCATTTACTGTCTTTTGCAGTTTTTCTGTAGCCTCCTGTACGGGTTTTCCTACTGCAAGTACAGCAGGATCGTATCCAAATTGGCAACAGTAGTTTCGTCATTTTGTGGTAGGTCGTTCGTGTATAAGTCCCAACACACTGCCTTGCGGTAGTCCAGCTTTGATGTATTTCAGTACGGAGTACTCATCTTCTTGCTTAATTCTAAATAATCGTTTCATTATATACGCCTCTAGTATTTCATAGTAGTGTTGTGGAAGATATTTTCGTAGTTTACGGAAATCCTTTGTGCCAGACTTTATCAAAAGCCTGTGTTACATCAAGGAAGATGGTAGAGCATATTTTTGTTTCTTCTAAAGCTTTTTCTACTACATATATCAGTTATTCTGTATAGCATTCTATAGTTTAGTATTTATTTCTGAATCCAAACTGATGGTTTGGTATCAGTGTCTTTTCTTTTAGAATCGGATGGAGTCGTTTTAGAAGGATTTTTTCGAATAGCTTAGACAGGATTGGCAGCAATGGTAGGCCACTGCCCGGCCTACGTACCATAATAACTTCGGCGACCTTCCACATACGTGGAACATACCTTAGTCTGAATGCTGCATTTGTTATCTGTGCTATTTTTTTCATACCTTTTCTAGGCAGTTTTTTTCTGAATTTCACCCGTTATTAGATCAAATCCCGGGGCTTTTTTTGGGTTGATCTTTTCTTTTATTTCTTTGCCTATTTCCCTAGGGGTCCGTTTTTTGTTAATTACCATTATCGTCGTATGGCTTAAAGAGGTTTTCAAGATGTTCCGCAAATAGATCCGCCTTTTGTTTGTTTGTTTTAGTCCAGTTACCACTGCTGTTTTTCCCTGGCGGAATGTATACCGTTGGTCTTTAAATTTTTTTTGTAGCGGTCCACAGTGAGTATTCTATGGTAGCATCGTTTGTCAGATTTGTAAGGTATCTTTCCACCGATGCGCTTTTAAATTCTGCTATTTCCCCTTTTTTCAACTTATTTAAAAAAAGCTATTAAGTCTACTTTTATCACTTGGAGCTCTTGACAGTTGTCATCTTGCGAGCTCTACTCTTTTCAGATATAATGTCGCAAACTTCTTTGGGACACACGTTTCTTTTTACTTTGCTATTTAATTCAGGCGATGCAGCCCATGCAGCCTTTTGTATAGCTAGAGTGGAGGACTGTACTTCACTTTCTAATTGCCCTATTGTATTAATTGTTGTGAATAGTTCTATGCGTTCATCTATTAAATATCTGAAATATATCCAGTCAGTTAGTTTGTTTACTAGACGTGGGTTTGTTCCTTCATTATAATTTTATTACCAAGTGTAAGCAGCACAGATGAGTGATCTGAGTCAAGATCTGGCGGTTCCTTAACTTGGGTAGTATTTGAGGAGACATTCTTAGTTCAGAAGAAGTCGACAACATCCGGGATTTTTTTCCTATCTGTGGACCAGTAAGTAGGATTTCCCGTTGAATGATAGTTAACACTGGTTTTCCAGGTGTTCCCTTCTTCTTCAATTTGTTAGTCTTGATCCCCAAGATTTGTTCTTAGCGTTGATATCTCCACCTATTATGAATTTATTTCCGAATTTACGGAAGAGGTTATCAATATTGTTTTGTTTCAGCCTATAGCTAGGAGAAAAATATGCCGCTGTTCCAGTTATCTGGCCGCTGCTTGTTTTTATGTTTACGGATTTGGCTTGTATTTCACACGACTGGTATTCTTCTTGCTGCATTGTGAGGATCTTGTATCCGCGAAGTTTGTATTTTGTTCCAATTTTAAAATGTGTCTCAGAGACTAGACATATATCAATTTTGTTATATCGAGAGTCGCTTGCGATTCATCTCAGCGGTTCTCGAGGCCATTGGCATTCCATAATAAGATTTGTATATTTTTAACCATTATGTTCTTTTAGTTACAGTTCTTTTATTGCTGTTTTGTTTTTCTAGGAAAGATATTCTTTCCAGAATCTTCTTATTATTCTTTTCCATATCTTCTATTCTGTTAAGAATTATTTGCATGATATACTTCATAACATTGCTGGAATGGGAAGCTTGGAGTTTCCGACTGGTTTTACAACGTTTTTCGAAGCAAATTGTGCATATGTTTTCTTTGGACCGGTTATGTGGCTTAAGTTTTCATTTTCGCTTAAGGGTAGATTTCTTTTAGCTCTATCCAATTTTTTATTCATTTGGGGCTTAGATCTCATTCTCAAGTCTTTTTGTTTCGTTTTTCTCCGTTTTTGTTTGCGCCTTTTTGAACAGGCTTTTGCTTTGTCTTTTGCTTGTTGTCTTTTACCTGCTGTAGCTCTTCTGCTACTACTTATGGGTGTCTTTCACTACAATTGGCGCATTTAGCGACTGCATTTTTGTCCCTTATGCTGTCTTTTGTATGGTGGTCTCCTGCACATTTAACGCATTTCGGGTTTGAGCTGCAGTATTTGTGAGTGACAGTTCTTACATTGAGGAACTAGCTTTGATTTACGCAAAGGATGAATTTGTACTTTAATTCCTAGGATATCTTTAATTTCATAAATTTTCTTGATGACTTCATCTTGCTCAAAAGTAAGCATGAACATTGGGAGCGGTGCTTTACTCTTGTGCTTTAGCATGTTAACAACTTCAAGTATTTTGAAGTTTTTCTTTTTTAGGTCATTCGCAATGCATACAGGTGTGCATGAGTAGTGTAGTTTCTTTCTAACAACCTTTATTGGTCTTGTTAGTTTATTTTCAAACGAATGCTATTGAACTTTTTTCTGGTTTAGCATTTTTGTCAAGTTTCTGTAGGATTCTTCGTTATCCACATTAATTTTAACATCATTTCTATTCAGGAGAGCAGTATTAGCTTTTATTTTATATTCCTCTAGAATATTCAATAAGCCTTCGTACTTCGTAATACAGAGCACTATAATTGGGGGAGGCTTTATTGGCTTGAGTGGATTGGTTTCTTTATCTTTTCTCGGCTTTTCTGGGTAACTTGTGGTGGTGAATGCCCCGGAGACTTGCTCATTTTTTCTTTTTTTGATCCTTTTTGTCATACTAAATGGTGGTTCTCACTCTCTTTGCAGTTCTTCTTCATCTGTAGAGTGCACTACAATTTAAGGCATCTGCTCATTTTTATTGTTATTATTGACCTGTTCTTTAAGCAGCTGCAGTTCAAGCTTTAATTTATCAATTTCGCTCACCAGTTTTTCACTAAGATGCCTAAAATTGTCTCTTTCTTCACAGGTTTTTTTTGTAATAAGCTTCCAACATCGAATTTTCTCTTGTTGATAGGGATTGTGGTATTCTTACCAATTTACGACTCTTTATGAAGAGGTCATCTTTTAGCAATAAATTCTTCCCCCCAGAATCCATGGAACCGGCCGGTTTACCTGGCGTACCCCCTGAGGTAGTTATATTATTAGTTTTGTTCATTGCATATTTACATTTTTGGTTAACTTTTTTAAAAAAAGTTTAAAAAATTTGGACTTTAGTCGACTCTTAAGACAGGCATTCCTACCTCGGGTAAATTCAAGCCCCCTAAGTTAAGGGGTTGCCGATTTTGTGCATAATAGCAATACAAATGTAAAGGTCTGTCATATGTAGATCTTGTAGTCGTGTGCTTGCTCCTTGGCCAATGATATTGCGTATCCCATTAGAGGTTATTTTTATAGAGCGTTTTCAATACTCTACAATTGAAATAGTTTTGCCAATTACCCCACTCCAATGTCTGTTACATTCCAACAGCCGACTAGAAAAAGTCTCTCCAGCTGGGAAAGTTTCAGTGCAATTAAATTTAAACGCTCATCATTCACATAATTTGTTATATTGAGATGCAATGATCGCAATGATTTTTGATTTTTTACCATCTCAATCACGATATCACAGCTGAAACTATTCCGAAGACTGAGTTCTTTTAAGACTTAGTTTACTAGCTATTCTTTTGCAATGACTAACATCAATATCGCTACTATGGCGATCATTGTAAAGCAAATCAAGAATTTTTAAAGTTCCCGCATGCTTATCCAATATCTAATTTTTTGTTGAATTCCTAAAATAACTTCCCCAATAATTCTGCACGCAAAGAGCAACCTAAGAATTATTTGTCAACACGTGAATCCTTCCATGCCAATTCGAGCTCCATCAGCCGAGATAGACCCTTACTGTAGAACGATTTTTTTCATAGAATATACCTAGGAATCATTTACCAAATTATCGTTTACGAATTAGGGGACACCCTGTATATGGGCTACAATACATATACAACGTTTTGTATGACGTATTTATTCATAACATGTGTTCACGTAAAAATTCAATTTTATTTTTTTTATTCTTTACAGATCTTACAATGATTGATGTTTCTTATTCTAACCTTCAAACAGAGGTATTAATAACAATCTTCCATTTTCCGGATTTTTACGGCATCCAGGCAGCAAGGTTATGTTGCAGACAATGATTTTATACTAGGAATTATCCTGAATTTGTGTGAAAAAGAATTTTTAAATTAACAGAAGGTGTATTGGACAGCGAACATCCTTCCGCCAAGGTCATCTCTGCCAGCAAAATCGAAAATTTGTGCTTGGAAGACATTGAATTTGGTGATGTTGATGCGCTCTTTGGACAGATCGGGGCTAACCTCAAGGCGCTTACCTTAAATTCAGTGCGTATACCACGAGACCATCTATTTGGTATCCCCGAACAACCAGAGGAAAATCTCAAAGGGATTGTCAATCGAATTTGTTTCACTATTGATTGCAGTCCTCCCAAACTGAAACAAATCTTTCGTCCACGGCAACGTAACAAAACCATCTCACCTATAATAATCAAATTCAATAGCCCACAAGAAAGAAACGCCGTTCTTGGCTCAGCTGCAGGTTATCGAAAACAGTACAACAAACAGCTTTGTCTTCGTGATGCTGCAATAGAGGCGGATGGTCTAGTATACATCAATGACAGCTCAACGAGGAAAAACCGTGCGATTTTACAACGTACAATGACCCCCAAGCGCGAAAATCAGCTGTGTGGTGTTAACACAAAATTCGGCAGTGTATTTGTAAAATAAACTGCTAATGGGGAGAGCAAATGATTGATAAAGGAACTGAATGATTTAGTGAAAATCAATGCCAACAGAAGTTATTATTACAGAACCGAGGATATGAATGTTGCTGCTGCGGCGGGAAAAACGAAATCGTAATTAACTATGAAAGAATCAATAGTAAATCATATTCATTTAATTTATTTTTCATTTTATTTAATTTATTTATTTCGTGTGTACAAGTAAGACGTTGTCTTTTATAGTACATAAATAACAATATAAATAACATTAACAATTCATAAATGTATATATTTATATAAAAAGAAAAGAAAAAGAAATAAAATAAGAAGTAGTTAGACAGTAAAAGGAAGAAGAGCATAGTTAAAAGTGGGTGAGAAAGGAGGTTAGATCTATGAAAAAAGGAATGTATAGTTGTTGCAGTCAGGAAAAGTGTTCTAATGCGGCAGTTTAAAACTTGTTAGCTTCCATTATTTGCTTTGTCGCTGTTGGCAGAGAGTTCCAAAGTCTGGTGACGTGAATGAAGAAGAGGCGAGAGGAGTTTGAGTAGTTAAAACTAGGCATTATAAGATTCATTGTTCTGGTCGATTGCGCAAACTGAAGCTTATCAAATAGATATTTAGGCGATCTTTTATATATAAGTTTATGCATGAATTGGCAGCACCTTATCTTTAGAAATTGCTGCAACGTACGCCCTAAAACCAATTTATGATACTGAGAAACATGGTCATAAAGATTCAGCCCATACACATACCTAATCATAGCATTGAACGCAACAAGCAATTTGTGTTCTGAGTGGGATTCAAGCTTACAGTAAACAGTTATGGAGTAATCAATAATGGGTACTAACAGGGTTTTTACAAGTCAAAGTTTCGTGCATGTTGGGGTAAAACTAGAGGATAATCGAAGCTTAATGGTATAATTTACGTGGACACGGTAAAATACTAATTGGGCGAAAGTCATTTGCCGATAAGGGTCGATGCTTTTTCGGCACAGGGATAACTTTTGCCAACTTCCAGTTGTCTGGAAACGAAGAGGTTGTGATACAATAATTTATAATGTGCTTGAGAGAACTCAAAATATGAGGCAAAACCATCTTCACAAACCGAATAGGTATCACATCTTCACCTACAGAATTTGATTTAATGAGCGAATGGTATTGACGATATCAATTTCGGAGACGACTTCAAAGCCAAAATCAAACTCAAACAACTGCTGATTTTCAGGAATAAAATTCGAGTTGTTTGTGGCACCGGAAAGAAATGCGCCGTTAAGATTATCAACATCAAGTGTCATTGTATCGACGGTAGCATATTTCCCGAACCCAATTGAACGTAGATTGCTCCATAGTTTTTTTGAGGATTGGCCAGCACTTGGTTTAGATAGAAAATATCTTTTCTTAGCTCTTCGCGTTATAAAGGTTACATGATTGCGTGCCCGAGAAAATATTTCCCAATTGACGATAGTTGGTCTTTGTTTCCACCTAGAGTATGGCTTTGTACGGGCTTTCATGGCATTTTGTACCTCCCACGTGAACCAAGGGCAATTTCCGTTTTGAACGGCAACTGTCTTTAATGGAACATGCCTATTAAACAGGTCCAGTAGTAGACTTTGCAGATGACTGACTTTATCGTTGACATTTGAGGCATAGTAGGAATTACGCCATGGTAGTTGGCTTGCATCCAATTGCAGGTTATAGTTATCCACAGAAGAATAATCTCTAAACTGGAACGACAGTGGGAACCGAGACCGAGAAAAGTGAACATTGTATGTACAAAAAATTAAATCGTGGTCAGAAATCCCTGCTAGAGACAACTGATCCTGAAGTAGAACATTGTGACGATAAGGACATCAATAAGACTGGGGGAACACCTGGGCAAAACGTGTAGCATAGGAGTTAACTATCGACAAGCCACAAGCAGCAGCAGAATCTAAGAGTAAGTGACTTTTGTAATCACATTTTAAAGATCATAATTGAGATCACCACAGATTACAATGTGCTCATATAAAGCAGTAAACTCCTGAAGCGCAAAAAAAATGTCTACAAAGAATAACAGCCTTTTGGGTTATAAGCAACGCCCAGAAAACATTTTGTATTGCCATCATTAACATCCAGCAAAAGATATTCTATTGAGTCTCCTTTAGATTTCTTAAGCTCTCTACACTTGAGAGCAGTACTGAAGTATGCCGCAACTCCTCCACCAGATGTAGTAGTAACTCTATCGTTGCGAAGATGTTTATATCCCGGTATTTCATATAAAAGATCCACGACATCCACATCTTCAGGGTCAGACCATAACCAGGTTTCAGTTATACAAATAATATCGACTGTAGAATTAACAAAAATATTCTTTATGTAGTCTAATTTGGTTAGATTTAGACTACGAGCATTTAGGTAGCAGATTTTAAACCATTCGCATGCCCTAGACAAAATATTAATCATTGACCCCATCCTCATTAACACCAACAGACGTTGCTAGATTATTTAGGTGTATCATTGCAGTGTAAGCCAAAAACAAATAATGAAAGGAGAATGTAAACAATCAACAAACATTCTTTGGATAACAACTAGACGAAGTGATTAGAATACGAATAAAAGTATTGATCGAAAAGTAGAGAGGATAGAAGGAAAAGAAAAAAAGATATAATAAGAAAAAAGGAAAACAGAACATAATGCAAATATTGTGATATACGACTATGTTAAAAAATAGTTTGGTGAATAATAAATACGTATGCGTGGTAAGAGTGCTCCCGATCAGTGATAAAGGCAGCGGACAAGTTGAGTGTACCAGCAAGCAGAGTCCTCAAGAGAATTTCGTTGTTGACAAAATCTTTATTTCGGTGTCATCTTTACTTTTCTTCACATAAACGAGTCCATTGCGCGTTCTTACAGAAAAGAGTAGACCCTCTCTACGGAGTCGTAGAGCATGTCGCAATAATGAGCTATTCTCTAGCGTTAAACTCTCATTGATGTAGATGCGTCTGTTAATGGTGGTGTTGTTGACATCAGTCGTAGTCTTAGAGCTTTTTATAGGTTCTACATGCATTAAACCTTTCTTTGCCCGAAATGCACCAAGAAATGCACTTTGTTCGGTGAGCGAAGAGAGTCTGATAAGCAGCGGATCATCGGTGGACTTGGTTTTTAGGTGAAAAGCGTCGACATGTGGTGAAATTTGGTGATTTAGACTTGCGGCAATATTTTTTACCAAGTCAATGGGATTTTCGTGTGGGTTACGTGGTATGCCGCTGACAATCACGTCACGAAGCCGTTCTTTACGTTGGAGGTCCGCTAATTCGTCTTTTAATCTCCGATTGTCATCCCGTAGCTCTGATATGTCGCTCTCAAATTGCTGCACTTTTTCGTTAAGAGATGCAATGGCATCGCCGATTTTCTTGTTAACATTGCATTCAAGCTCTGAAAGCAACAATTTAAATTTCAGCACTAAACTATCCTTCAGTTCCCGAAGTTGTTCTGACTGGGATGATTTTTTGTCGAGAAGTTTAGGTTTTGGGTGGGACATCGGTTGATGTAAATTTGCTGGCGATTTGTCTGGCGTAGATGTAGATATAGAGACCATAGCAGATTTTTTTTTGTGAGCTTGACCGCGTGTGGTTGACATAGTGCGTTTATTTGATGTTCAGCAGTAGAGATAAAAAAGAGCTCTGTTTAACGTTCTTTGACATGAAAACAAAAGTAAGACACTGAGTAACAAAATAATAAATATGTTGTCTTGAGTACTATGATTTTAACTTATAATGAGGCGGTCAATCTTTCGTTTGGATCAGGAGCAAATTAAAAACACGTCTATTCATTTGACATATCACAAACTTACGATCAACATAAAGGAATTGAATATTCAATGTCAGAGGTGTCAGATGGTTGTGTTAAATTTATTCTATCTTGTGTGTATAACCCAAGTAGACCCTTTTCGTCAGATTCGTTTTTCTCGGCGTTAGCCAATTTCGCTCAGTTATATGGACATATCATTGAATGTAGAGATTTTAACACTAATTTTGGTAGACATGATGCTCTATCATACAAACGTTTTGACTTGCTGCTATCCAATGGTCTTGTTGTTATAAACTCGCATCCTACTCGATATGCTCTAAATGTCAATCCTAATTTCTTAGAATTGTTAATAGTCTCTGATGCATCTAAACTTCTCCTTTTTGATCAACTTACTCTTGAAGGAATATCTCACCATGATTTGTTGTTTTGTTCTTATAATATTGATTTTTCACATGTTCCAATCCCGCATTCATACACCTACAGGGATTTTAAGTCTATTGACGCTCACTCACTACATAGGGAAGCATGTGCAATACCATGGGAACACTGTTTATATCTTGACAATGCTAATAAGAAGCTCAATTTTTTCAGTCGAAAATTGAGGATCTTTTTAATAATCATGTGCCGCTGCGGATAAGACAAATAAGAAATTTGAAATGTCCGTGGTTCACTCACGAAGTACTGGATGCAATAAATAACCGCAGAAAAAAATATAGAAATTGGATACGTTTACAGTACAGATAACAATCCTCAGTTCTCCTTACAAGGAGAACTTCTATGTGAGCTTAATTAGGATTTAGAAACAGTAAATAAGAATGAAGTTGTTGAAAGTATAGTTGCCCTTAAATCGAATGCCGTGGGTGAAGATGGCATACCCCTCCGCTTTGTAAAAATGATTCTCCCTCACTTATTACATACACTAACGCACATAATTAATTATTGCTTAGCTTCTTCTACTTTCCCTGATAATTGGAAGGCTGCTAGAATTATACCTGTTACTAAGAAATCACGGGACTCACTTCCTACTGATTTTCGGCCTGTAAGTATCCTTCCTACCCTTTCAAAAGTTTTTGAGAAGATACTGGCAAAACAATCAATCGGTCATTTAAATAGAAATTATCTGCTTTGTCCTTTTCAGTCAGGGTTTAGATCCCAACATAGCTGTGCTTCTGCAATGGTTAAAATTCTTGATGATATAAGGCAAAAGTATGATCAAAGCAACCTGACGGTCCTATGCTTGCTCGACTTCTCCAAAGCATTTGACAGGGTTAACCAGAGCATCTTATGTAGAAAGCTCCGCCATTATTTTGGCTTTAGTGATAGCGCAGTCAAATTGATAGGTTCGTATGTAAGCAATCGTTCCCAGAGAGTTATGGTTGGTGAAGATTTTTTCAGATATCAGATATCTACGTGAAGTTATACTTCAAGGTTCAATCTTAGGTCCTCTTGTTTTTTGTATATTTATAAATGATATCACCCATGTATTTAATAGTGTATATTTTCACCTTTATACCGATGACATCCAAATTTATTTGTCAAGCCCTATTGGACTAGTAGAGGATCTTTTCCATCGAATAAATGACGACCTCAAAGGTATACACAAATGGTCTATCGAAAATGGACTTACTTTAAATCCATCGAAGGCCAAGGCAATCTTAATTTCAAAAAAGGTTTATCAGCCAGAAATATTACCTCCCATTATGTTATCGAATATACAAATTAAATTTGTTGATAAAGTCACCAGCTTAGGTCTTATAATAAACTGTAATCTCTCATGTAATGACCATATAAATTATAAAATAGGCCGTATCTATGGCTGCCTTTGCAAGTTATGGACATGTGCCCGCCTTATCCCCTGTGTTACTAAGCTAAAATTAATGAAAACGTTGTTAGTTCCCATTATAATTTACAGTGTTGTAATATACTGCAAGCTTTATTCTGCATCGAAAAACAAATTGCATGTTGCTTTTAATGGAATGATTCGATATGTATATGGTCTTAGAAGATACAGTCATGTATCTGCTTACCAAGACAGTATTTTAGGCTGTTCGCTGACACAATCAAAATCATATATTCGAAATCACCACGGTATCTTTATGAAAAACTATAATTTACACAGTCGGCTAGATTATCCAATATTATAATTCAACCTTTTAACTACACTCATTCGTCGCGTCTTTTCTTTACTTACGCCATTAGGCTGTGGAATTCCTTGCCTGAACATATAAAACGAGCAACGGGAGCGTCTCAATTTAGGATAGCTATATTTAAATATTTCTCTGAACAGCAGTAGTTTTCTTTTAGTTCTCTATTCTCTTTTTTGTTTTTTGTTTACGGCTTTGTTCTTATTTTTGCACAGAAAATTGCTTATATCTTAATTTTAATTTCTTAGTTTCTTTTAATATAAATATATATCTATGTGAATTACTGATGTAAAATTATTTTGTTAGTACTCTAAAAAGGACAAGTCTTACTTGTACTTAATGATTACTTAAATAAATTAATAAATGAATAAAAGACCATCTGCTGACGTTTACATATTTCACCAATCCTCAGGCCTTGAAAGTGTGTGGTTTTGAAAATGACGTCGAATATCTGTCATTCGGTGATCTACTTCGGCTGAAGGAGCTCGAATTGGTATGGAGTGATTCACGTGTTGACAAATACCTCTTAGGTTGCTCGTTGTGAGCAGATTTATTACCTTTGGAAGTTATCTTTAGAATTCAACAAAAAAATAGTAGCTGAAGTTTTGAAAATATTGGATAAGCATGCGAGAACATTAAAAATCCTTGATTTGCTTTACTATGATCGCTATAGTAGCGATCTTGATGTTAGTCAATGGAAAAGAATAGCTAGTAAACTGAGTCTTAAAAGAACTCAGTCTTCGGAATAGTTTCAGCTGTGATATCGTGATTGAGATGGTAAAAAGTCAAAAATTCATTGCGTTCTTTGCATCTCAATATAACAAATTACGAGTATGTGAATCATGGCCTCTGTATAAGTTTCAAACAAACTGATATTGACTTTATGACCGCGAAAGACATAATGCATCGGTGCGACAGGTGCAGTGCTTTGCTCCGTAAATCATTCCAACAACAACATCCAGCGAAGTCTCCGCCACAAGAAGTACCGTCAAGGCTACTCCATAAGCAGTCGTCTAAAGGCAAACAAAGGGCTACAACATCAAAGAAGCAGGTTAGAGCAACTGCGCTCAAACATCACCAATTGTAGTCGACAAGCATTAAAAAACAACAATAGCAGCCAAACATCAAACATCAGGAACAACGGCTAAATTACAGCAGCCTACCGAAGTGCATAATAAAATTGCAACAACAATGCTACAAGCTAAACTGTCAACGGGTAACACTCAACATTCAACAACGCTCGAGAAAATTGACAACGATTCACCAAGAGAAATAACTCTGCAATTGTTACATGTGGAAATACTTAATGTGAACAAAATAAACAATGAATTTTAAACCACATTTCACCAACTAAGAGAAGAAAATAAAACACTGCGCTCGAAAATTGCGACTCTGGAATGGAAGTTGAATTGGAGAGTGCAAAAACAGCCGGAGAACATTGTAGGAATTGGTGGAGTGCGAGGTGTTGACAAAAACAATGCTAAGGAGTGTGTTCAAAAAATATTCAAAGATGCGCTGAACGTAAATATAGATGTAAATGATGTGCAAGCATGCTATGTCAAATAAATTCAGAAAAGACTTTCGTCGCCAAATACGGGAGACAAAGATTTGACTGCCACGATGCGCAGATCGATCTCCCCAACATCTTCTCAGAGATAAGAGATGGGAGAGCGTGATTGTGCTGAGAGAGCATCAACGCACACTCAAAGTTTGCATCGATCAAACATGGAGTGTTGCAAAGTACAACTCGCTCTTGCAGCCGTGTGGGGGCGAGCGTCAGGGTTACAGCTCTAGGGGTAGGTATCATTTATATAACACCTCTCCCACCAAGAACTTTTGGTTTCCAAAAAGTATACAAGGTTAACATGTCTTGCAAATCTTTAACTTTAACATAACTAATAAACTAGCATGTATAATATTTTTTGTTTTTGCTAAAAACAAAATAAATTTTGTTATTACAAACCATAGATTTTCAATTTCATAAGGAACAAAACATATTTTTTTGTTTACTGAATTTTATAACTTTTGTTTTTGACAAACTTGATATTTTAAATTTGAAAAGGAACAAGAATTTTTTTTTTATATTTTTGTTAATGACATAATAGCTTTTGTTTTAAAAATCATATAATTATACATATTCAAAACGAGCAAAAACAGTTTTTTCCTTTGTTTTTTTTTTTAATCAATAAAATAATTTAACTAACTACAATTAACTTAACTTAATTTCATTACATAAATAATGCCTTATCTATTCCTTGGCTACCACTTTTCGAAAATTTAAATAGCTATGTTAGAATTCTGAACCCTACCATTTATGTGGGATTTCAATCCCAATGAAAACACTATTGACTTTTTATTGCTATAATTTATATTTTTTTAGGGCGAAAAGACAAAAAGCGACCGGCCAGCACAATTGTTCAAATAATACTCAAATACTACTCTATTTGCTTGCTAAATTTTTAAAGCGGTAACGGCCGACTCTGGTTTGTTTGTCTCGATCTGTGTGTTTATTCGTTGGTCGCGGTGTCGTCGGTCTATCTGTCGTGTGCTTCCACTATTTATGCACCGTTCAGTCGAATGTTCTCTTGTGTTTTTTGTTGTATTTCGTGTGATCTTCGTTCCGTTTGGCGACGGATGATTTTACTGTTCTGTCGTCTTTTGGGTATAAATTGTATGCGTCTTCTACGTAGTTATGAGTGTCTGTTATGTATAAGTTTGTCGTACATTCACTAGGGTATCTCCGCGTCGGTCTAGCTACCAATCCCCCATTTATTCTGAAACAGCAGAAACAGTGCTGAATGGTGTCATTTTGGAAAATGTCAATCAATTCACAATGAGTAGGGGCAGTTATTTTTTTCAAAATTAAATTCAAAATGGACAATACAATAAGTTAAACATCAATCTAGACAAATAATATTTCCTAGACCAAACATAGCAAAGCTATTAGGACCCAAAAGAAGACAAAAAAGGAAGGTAAATTATGAATTTTTATATTTGTACTTTCTTTTAACCTGACTTTGGTAGTACTTAATATTTCTTTTAGTTGATGTATCAACAACATAATTTGCTTTGACTTCTGGGTTATCTAAGCATTTGTATTTCGGTTTAGTTTTTCCTATGGTTCGATATTTATCTATTCGCTTGCAATATTTTACGTTATTTGTGTTGTTTTTTATATTTGTTTTTTCAAGCATGGTTTCTTTATTAGTTTTGTTGAAGACATTTTATATTTCAATAAATGTTTTAAGAAATAAATATTATTGTGAATTATTGTAATAGAGAAAAACGATGAAAATTATCATAAATGTCAATGTCACTTCTCGTAAAATGTTTAGCAACATAACCATTTGAAACATTTGTAACACGAATATAAACAGCAAGCGAACACAAAATAAAAATTTGTATTTTATAACGTTTCAAAAGGAACATAGTGTTTTATTTAAAATATACAGTTGAATATTTGGTCTTTGAGTCGTTAGTGGTATAATTAAAGAAAAAAAATAAAAAAATTTTCGTTCTGAGAAAAAAAAAGCTTATAATAACCTAAATCGAACACAAGTCATTTCAGGTTTTGCCCTTTTGAAATTTAATCTGTTAACATTTAGAAACCAAAGAGTGTCAATTTGAACTTAATTCTAACATCTGCAAATAGTATCTTAAATCCTAGAGTGTCTATTTGAGCTTAACTATAAAATCTTCGCATTTCAACTTAAACCTAAGTATCAATAATTAAATCTATCTACATACATATGTACACAAGTGTCCATAAGTTGACTATCTATAAAATAATAGAATACAAAAGTGTGAATTAATCGACAGACAGTATTTCAGTACATATGGTATATAGTATATGTACTCGTATATATAGTGTCCACTACCCAGCCTCAAGTCACCAAGTTTCAGCCTGGCGAAATCGCACATCGAGGAAGGAAGCATAATCCAGATCAGCAACACATATCCAGATAGAAGCAGTACCCAAAGCAGTCCAACAGTATCAGGAACCGCAAAACGCAAGTAAGTATATTACTTTACTATTGCTTGTACTGTTGTATGAAATCACACAAATCTTGTCTGAAAATAAAATAAAATATAAATTACAAAATGTCATTTGGGAAATTACAAATTGCGTTACTTACGCGTTTTAAAAAAGATTACGACAATTTTCAAAAGGCTGATAGTGGTAGGTTGAAAAGGGAAAATTATCTTTAAACTAGGCTGGCCATGATGGAAAATTCCTTAAAGACTGTAGAACGATATAATGAAGAGATCGTAGGGGGTGGAAAGTTGGAGGCTGATTTGAAAGCATCGGATTTAGCTGAAGTGTTTGATAAATTTTTAGAACTGTACTCCGAATACAGGGCGGACGTGTTGGATGCGGTGGATAGGTTAAATAGTGTCGTCAAAGCAAACACATCGGTCACTATGGACAACAGCGATAAGGAGGGCCATGGTAGATTGAACGAGTTGCGGTTGCCAAAGATTAATCTGGTGAATGTACGACAAACTTATACATAACAGACACTCATAACTACGTAGAAGACGCATACAATTTATACCCAAAAGACGACAGAACAGTAAAATCATCCGTCGCCAAACGAAACGAAGATCACACGAAATACAACAAAAAACACAAGAGAACATTCGACTGAACGGTGCATAAATAGTGGAAGCACACGACAGATAGACCGACGACACCGCGACCAACGAATAAACACACAGATCGAGACAAACAAACCAGAGTCGGCCGTTACAGCTTTAAAAATTTAGCAAGCAAATAGAGTAGTATTTGAGTATTATTTGAGTATTATTTGAACAATTGTGCTGGCCGGTCGCTTTTTGTCTTTTCCCTTTAAATAAATATAAAGTATAGCAATAAAAAGTCAATAGTGTTTTCATTGGGATTGAAATCCCACATAAATGGTAGGGTTCAGAATTCTAACATAGCTATTTAAATTTTCGAAAAGTGGTAGCCAAGGAATAGATAAGGCATTATTTATGTAATGAAATTAAGTTAAGTTAATTGTAGTTAGTTAAATTATTTTGTTGATTAAAAAAAAAAACAAAGGAAAAAACTGTTTTTGCTCGTTTTGAATATGTATAATTATATGATTTTTAAAACAAAAGCTATTATGTCATTAACAAAAATATAAAAAAAAAATTCTTGTTCCTTTTCAAATTTAAAATATCAAGTTTGTCAAAAACAAAAGTTATAAAATTCAGTAAACAAAAAAATATGTTTTGTTCCTTATGAAATTGAAAATCTATGGTTTGTAATAACAAAATTTATTTTGTTTTTAGCAAAAACAAAAAATATTATACATGCTAGTTTATTAGTTATGTTAAAGTTAAAGATTTGCAAGACATGTTAACCTTGTATACTTTTTGGAAACCAAAAGTTCTTGGTGGGAGAGGTGTTATATAAATGATACCTACCCCTAGAGCTGTAACCCTGACGCTCGCCCCCACACGGCTGCAAGAGCGAGTTGTACTTTGCAACACTCCATGTTTGATCGATGCAAACTTTGAGTGTGCGTTGATGCTCTCTCAGCACAATCACGCTCTCCCATCTCTTATCTCTGAGAAGATGTTGGGGAGATCGATCTGCGCATCGTGGCAGTCAAATCTTTGTCTCCCGTATTTGGCGACGAAAGTCTTTTCTGAATTTATTTGACATAGCATGCTTGCACATCATTTACATCTATATTTACGTTCAGCGCATCTTTGAATATTTTTTGAACACACTCCTTAGCATTGTTTTTGTCAACACCTCGCACTCCACCAATTCCTACAATGTTCTCCGGCTGTTTTTGCACTCTCCAATTCAACTTCCATTCCAGAGTCGCAATTTTCGAGCGCAGTGTTTTATTTTCTTCTCTTAGTTGGTGAAATGTGGTTTAAAATTCATTGTTTATTTTGTTCACATTAAGTATTTCCACATGTAACAATTGCAGAGTTATTTCTCTTGGTGAATCGTTGTCAATTTTCTCGAGCGTTGTTGAATGTTGAGTGTTACCCGTTGACAGTTTAGCTTGTAGCATTGTTGTTGCAATTTTATTATGCACTTCGGTAGGCTGCTGTAATTTAGCCGTTGTTCCTGATGTTTGATGTTTGGCTGCTATTGTTGTTTTTTAATGCTTGTCGACTACAATTGGTGATGTTTGAGCGCAGTTGCTCTAACCTGCTTCTTTGATGTTGTAGCCCTTTGTTTGCCTTTAGACGACTGCTTATGGAGTAGCCTTGACGGTACTTCTTGTGGCGGAGACTTCGCTGGATGTTGTTGTTGGAATGATTTACGGAGCAAAGCACTGCACCTGTCGCACCGATGCATTATGTCTTTCGCGGTCATAAAGTCAATATCAGTTTGTTTGAAACTTATACAGAGGCCATGATTCACATACTCGTAATTTGTTATATTGAGATGCAAAGAACGCAATGAATTTTTGACTTTTTACCATCTCAATCACGATATCACAGCTGAAACTATTCCGAAGACTGAGTTCTTTTAAGACTCAGTTTACTAGCTATTCTTTTCCATTGACTAACATCAAGATCGCTACTATAGCGATCATAGTAAAGCAAATCAAGGATTTTTAATGTTCTCGCATGCTTATCCAATATTTTCAAAACTTCAGCTACTATTTTTTTGTTGAATTCTAAAGATAACTTCCAAAGGTAATAAATCTGCTCACAACGAGCAACCTAAGAGGTATTTGTCAACACGTGAATCACTCCATACCAATTCGAGCTCCTTCAGCCGAAGTAGATCACCGAATGACAGATATTCGACGTCATTTTCAAAACCACACACTTTCAAGGCCTGAGGATTGGTGAAATATGTAAACGTCAGCAGATGGTCTTTTATTCATTTATTAATTTATTTAAGTAATCATTAAGTACAAGTAAGACTTGTCCTTTTTAGAGTACTAACAAAATAATTTTACATCAGTAATTCACATAGATATATATTTATATTAAAAGAAACTAAGAAATTAAAATTAAGATATAAGCAATTTTCTGTGCAAAAATAAGAACAAAGCCGTAAACAAAAAACAAAAAAGAGAATAGAGAACTAAAAGAAAACTACTGCTGTTCAGAGAAATATTTAAATATAGCTATCCTAAATTGAGACGCTCCCGTTGCTCGTTTTATATGTTCAGGCAAGGAATTCCACAGCCTAATGGCGTAAGTAAAGAAAAGACGCGACGAATGAGTGTAGTTAAAAGGTTGAATTATAATATTGGATAATCTAGCCGACTGTGTAAATTATAGTTTTTCATAAAGATACCGTGGTGATTTCGAATATATGATTTTGATTGTGTCAGCGAACAGCCTAAAATACTGTCTTGGTAAGCAGATACATGACTGTATCTTCTAAGACCATATACATATCGAATCATTCCATTAAAAGCAACATGCAATTTGTTTTTCGATGCAGAATAAAGCTTGCAGTATATTACAACACTGTAAATTATAATGGGAACTAACAACGTTTTCATTAATTTTAGCTTAGTAACACAGGGGATAAGGCGGGCACATGTCCATAACTTGCAAAGGCAGCCATAGATACGGCCTATTTTATAATTTATATGGTCATTACATGAGAGATTACAGTTTATTATAAGACCTAAGCTGGTGACTTTATCAACAAATTTAATTTGTATATTCGATAACATAATGGGAGGTAATATTTCTGGCTGATAAACCTTTTTTGAAATTAAGATTGCCTTGGCCTTCGATGGATTTAAAGTAAGTCCATTTTCGATAGACCATTTGTGTATACCTTTGAGGTCGTCATTTATTCGATGGAAAAGATCCTCTACTAGTCCAATAGGGCTTGACAAATAAATTTGGATGTCATCGGTATAAAGGTGAAAATATACACTATTAAATACATGGGTGATATCATTTATAAATATACAAAAAACAAGAGGACCTAAGATTGAACCTTGAAGTATAACTTCACGTAGATATCTGATATCTGAAAAAATCTTCACCAACCATAACTCTCTGGGAACGATTGCTTACATACGAACCTATCAATTTGACTGCGCTATCACTAAAGCCAAAATAATGGCGGAGCTTTCTACATAAGATGCTCTGGTTAACCCTGTCAAATGCTTTGGAGAAGTCGAGCAAGCATAGGACCGTCAGATTGCTTTGATCATACTTTTGCCTTATATCATCAAGAATTTTAACCATTGCAGAAGCACAGCTATGTTGGGATCTAAACCCTGACTGAAAAGGACAAAGCAGATAATTTCTATTTAAATGACCGATTGATTGTTTTGCCAGTATCTTCTCAAAAACTTTTGAAAGGGTAGGAAGGATACTTACAGGCCGAAAATCAGTAGGAAGTGAGTCCCGTGATTTCTTAGTAACAGGTATAATTCTAGCAGCCTTCCAATTATCAGGGAAAGTAGAAGAAGCTAAGCAATAATTAATTATGTGCGTTAGTGTATGTAATAAGTGAGGGAGAATCATTTTTACAAAGCGGAGGGGTATGCCATCTTCACCCACGGCATTCGATTTAAGGGCAACTATACTTTCAACAACTTCATTCTTATTTACTGTTTCTAAATCCTAATTAAGCTCACATAGAAGTTCTCCTTGTAAGGAGAACTGAGGATTGTTATCTGTACTGTAAACGTATCCAATTTCTATATTTTTTTCTGCGGTTATTTATTGCATCCAGTACTTCGTGAGTGAACCACGGACATTTCAAATTTCTTATTTGTCTTATCCGCAGCGGCACATGATTATTAAAAAGATCCTCAATTTTCGACTGAAAAAATTGAGCTTCTTATTAGCATTGTCAAGATATAAACAGTGTTCCCATGGTATTGCACATGCTTCCCTATGTAGTGAGTGAGCGTCAATAGACTTAAAATCCCTGTAGGTGTATGAATGCGGGATTGGAACATGTGAAAAATCAATATTATAAGAACAAAACAACAAATCATGGTGAGATATTCCTTCAAGAGTAAGTTGATCAAAAAGGAGAAGTTTAGATGCATCAGAGACTATTAACAATTCTAAGAAATTAGGATTGACATTTAGAGCATATCGAGTAGGATGCGAGTTTATAACAACAAGACCATTGGATAGCAGCAAGTCAAAACGTTTGTATGATAGAGCATCATGTCTACCAAAATTAGTGTTAAAATCTCTACATTCAATGATATGTCCATATAACTGAGCGAAATTGGCTAACGCCGAGAAAAACGAATCTGACGAAAAGGGTCTACTTGGGTTATACACACAAGATAGAATAAATTTAACACAACCATCTGACACCTCTGACATTGAATATTCAATTCCTTTATGTTGATCGTAAGTTTGTGATATGTCAAATGAATAGACGTGTTTTTAATTTGCTCCTGATCCAAACGAAAGATTGACCGCCTCATTATAAGCTAAAATCATAGTACTCAAGACAACATATTTATTATTTTGTTACTCAGTGTCTTACTTTTGTTTTCATGTCAAAGAACGTTAAACAGAGCTCTTTTTTATCTCTACTGCTGAACATCAAATAAACGCACTATGTCAACCACACGCGGTCAAGCTCACAAAAAAAAATCTGCTATGGTCTCTATATCTACATCTACGCCAGACAAATCGCCAGCAAATTTACATCAACCGATGTCCCACCCAAAACCTAAACTTCTCGACAAAAAATCATCCCAGTCAGAACAACTTCGGGAACTGAAGGATAGTTTAGTGCTGAAATTTAAATTGTTGCTTTCAGAGCTTGAATGCAATGTTAACAAGAAAATCGGCGATGCCATTGCATCTCTTAACGAAAAAGTGCAGCAATTTGAGAGCGACATATCAGAGCTACGGGATGACAATCGGAGATTAAAAGACGAATTAGCGGACCTCCAACGTAAAGAACGGCTTCGTGACGTGATTGTCAGCGGCATACCACGTAACCCACACGAAAATCCCATTGACTTGGTAAAAAATATTGCCGCAAGTCTAAATCACCAAATTTCACCACATGTCGACGCTTTTCGCCTAAAAACCAAGTCCACCGATGATCCGCTGCTTATCAGACTCTCTTCGCACACCGAACAAAGTGCATTTCTTGGTGCATTTCGGGCAAAGAAAGGTTTAATGCATGTAGAACCTATAAAAAGCTCTAAGACTACGACTGATGGCAACAACACCACCATTAACAGACGCATCTACATCAATGAGAGTTTAACGCTAGAGAATAGCTCATTATTGCGACATGCTCTACGACTCCGTAGAGAGGGTCTACTCTTTTCTGTAAGAACGCGCAATGGACTCGTTTATGTGAAGAAAAGTAAAGATGACACCGAAATAAAGATTTTGTCAACAACGAAATTCTCTTGAGGACTCTGCTTGCTGGTACACTCAACTTGTCCGCTGCCTTTATCACTGATCGGGAGCACTCTTACCACGCATACGTATTTATTATTCACCAAACTATTTTTTAACATAGTCGTATATCACAATATTTGCATTATGTTCTGTTTTCCTTTTTTCTTATTATATCTTTTTTTCTTTTCCTTCTATCCTCTCTACTTTTCGATCAATACTTTTATTCGTATTCTAATCACTTCGTCTAGTTGTTATCCAAAGAATGTTTGTTGATTGTTTACATTCTCCTTTCATTATTTGTTTTTGGCTTACACTGCAATGATACACCTAAATAATCTAGCAACGTCTGTTGGTGTTAATGAGGATGGGGTCAATGATTAATATTTTGTCTAGGGCATGCGAATGGTTTAAAATCTGCTACCTAAATGCTCGTAGTCTAAATCTAACCAAATTAGACTACATAAAGAATATTTTTGTTAATTCTACAGTCGATATTATTTGTATAACTGAAACCTGGTTATGGTCTGACCCTGAAGATGTGGATGTCGTGGATCTTTTATATGAAATACCGGGATATAAACATCTTCGCAACGATAGAGTTACTACTACATCTGGTGGAGGAGTTGCGGCATACTTCAGTACTGCTCTCAAGTGTAGAGAGCTTAAGAAATCTAAAGGAGACTCAATAGAATATCTTTTGCTGGATGTTAATGATGGCAATACAAAATGTTTTCTGGGCGTTGCTTATAACCCAAAAGGCTGTTATTCTTTGTAGACATTCTTTTTTGCGCTTCAGGAGTTTACTGCTTTATATGAGCACATTGTAATCTGTGGTGATCTCAATTATGATCTTTAAAATGTGATTACAAAAGTCACTTACTCTTAGATTCTGCTGCTGCTTGTGGCTTGTCGATAGTTAACTCCTATGCTACACGTTTTGCCCAGGTGTTCCCCCAGTCTTATTGATGTCCTTATCGTCACAATGTTCTACTTCAGGATCAGTTGTCTCTAGCAGGGATTTCTGACCACGATTTAATTTTTTGTACATACAATGTTCACTTTTCTCGGTCTCGGTTCCCACTGTCGTTCCAGTTTAGAGATTATTCTTCTGTGGATAACTATAACCTGCAATTGGATGCAAGCCAACTACCATGGCGTAATTCCTACTATGCCTCAAATGTCAACGATAAAGTCAGTCATCTGCAAAGTCTACTACTGGACCTGTTTAATAGGCATGTTCCATTAAAGACAGTTGCCGTTCAAAACGGAAATTGCCCTTGGTTCACGTGGGAGGTACAAAATGCCATGAAAGCCCGTACAAAGCCATACTCTAGGTGGAAACAAAGACCAACTATCGTCAACTGGGAAATATTTTCTCGGGCACGCAATCATGTAACCTTTATAACGCGAAGAGCTAAGAAAAGATATTTTCTATCTAAACCAAGTGCTGGCCAATCCTCAAAAAAACTATGGAGCAATCTACGTTCAATTGGGTTCGGGAAATATGCTACCGTCGATACAATGACACTTGATGTTGATAATCTTAACGGCGCATTTCTTTCCGGTGCCACAAACAACTCGAATTTTATTCCTGAAAATCAGCAGTTGTTTGAGTTTGATTTTGGCTTTGAAGTCGTCTCCGAAATTGATATCGTTAATACCATTCGCTCATTAAATCAAATTCTGTAGGTGAAGATGTGATACCTATTCGGTTTGTGAAGATGGTTTTGCCTCATATTTTGAGTTCTCTCAAGCACATTATAAATTATTGTATCACAACCTCTTCGTTTCCAGACAACTGGAAGTTGGCAAAAGTTATCCCTGTGCCGAAAAAGCATCGACCCTTATCGGCAAATGACTTTCGCCCAATTAGTATTTTACCGTGTCCACGTAAATTATACCATTAAGCTTCGATTATCCTCTAGTTTTACCCCAACATGCACGAAACTTTGACTTGTAAAAACCCTGTTAGTACCCATTATTGATTACTCCATAACTGTTTACTGTAAGCTTGAATCCCACTCAGAACACAAATTGCTTGTTGCGTTCAATGCTATGATTAGGTATGTGTATGGGCTGAATCGTTATGACCATGTTTCTCAGTATCATAAATTGGTTTTAGGGTGTACGTTGCAGCAATTTCTAAAGATAAGGTGCTGCCAATTCATGCATAAACTTATATATAAAAGATCGCCTAAATATCTATTTGATAAGCTTCAGTTTGCGCAATCGACCAGAACAATGAATCTTATAATGCCTAGTTTTAACTACTCAAACTCCTCTCGCCTCTTCTTCATTCACGTCACCAGACTTTGGAACTCTCTGCCAACAGCGACAAAGCAAATAATGGAAGCTAACAAGTTTTAAACTGCCGCATTAGAACACTTTTCCTGACTGCAACAACTATACATTCCTTTTTTCATAGATCTAACCTCCTTTCTCACCCACTTTTAACTATGCTCTTCTTCCTTTTACTGTCTAACTACTTCTTATTTTATTTCTTTTTCTTTTCTTTTTATATAAATATATACATTTATGAATTGTTAATGTTATTTATATTGTTATTTATGTACTATAAAAGACAACGTCTTACTTGTACACACGAAATAAATAAATTAAATAAAATGAAAAATAAATTAAATGAATATGATTTACTATTGATTCTTTCATAGTTAATTACGATTTCGTTTTTCCCGCCGCAGCAGCAACATTCATATCCTCGGTTCTGTAATAATAACTTCTGTTGGCATTGATTTTCACTAAATCATTCAGTTCCTTTATCAATCATTTGCTCTCCCCATTAGCAGTTTATTTTACAAATACACTGCCGAATTTTGTGTTAACACCACACAGCTGATTTTCGCGCTTGGGGGTCATTGTACGTTGTAAAATCGCACGGTTTTTCCTCGTTGAGCTGTCATTGATGTATACTAGACCATCCGCCTCTATTGCAGCATCACGAAGACAAAGCTGTTTGTTGTACTGTTTTCGATAACCTGCAGCTGAGCCAAGAACGGCGTTTCTTTCTTGTGGGCTATTGAATTTGATTATTATAGGTGAGATGGTTTTGTTACGTTGCCGTGGACGAAAGATTTGTTTCAGTTTGGGAGGACTGCAATCAATAGTGAAACAAATTCGATTGACAATCCCTTTGAGATTTTCCTCTGGTTGTTCGGGGATACCAAATAGATGGTCTCGTGGTATACGCACTGAATTTAAGGTAAGCGCCTTGAGGTTAGCCCCGATCTGTCCAAAGAGCGCATCAACATCACCAAATTCAATGTCTTCCAAGCACAAATTTTCGATTTTGCTGGCAGAGATGACCTTGGCGGAAGGATGTTCGCTGTCCAATACACCTTCTGTTAATTTAAAAATTCTTTTTCACGCAAATTCAGGATAATTCCTAATATAAAATCATTGTCTGCAACATAACCTTGCTGCCTGGATGCCGTAAAAATCCGGAAAATGGAAGATTGTTATTAATACCTCTGTTTGAAGGTTAGAATAAGAAACATCAATCATTGTAAGATCTGTAAAGAATAAAAAAAATAAAATTGAATTTTTACGTGAACAGTAAGGGTCTATCTCGGCTGATGGAGCTCGAATTGGCATGGAAGGATTCACGTGTTGACAAATAATTCTTAGGTTGCTCTTTGCGTGCAGAATTATTGGGGAAGTTATTTTAGGAATTCAACAAAAAATTAGATATTGGATAAGCATGCGGGAACTTTAAAAATTCTTGATTTGCTTTACAATGATCGCCATAGTAGCGATATTGATGTTAGTCATTGCAAAAGAATAGCTAGTAAACTAAGTCTTAAAAGAACTCAGTCTTCGGAATAGTTTCAGCTGTGATATCGTGATTGAGATGGTAAAAAATCAAAAATCATTGCGATCATTGCATCTCAATATAACAAATTATGTGAATGATGAGCGTTTAAATTTAATTGCACTGAAACTTTCCCAGCTGGAGAGACTTTTTCTAGTCGGCTGTTGGAATGTAACAGACATTGGAGTGGGGTAATTGGCAAAACTATTTCAATTGTAGAGTATTGAAAACGCTCTATAAAAATAACCTCTAATGGGATACGCAATATCATTGGCCAAGGAGCAAGCACACGACTACAAGAACTACATATGACAGACCTTTACATTTGTATTGCTATTATGCACAAAATCGGCAACCCCTTAACTTAGGGGGCTTGAATTTACCCGAGGTAGGAATGCCTGTCTTAAGAGTCGACTAAAGTCCAAATTTTTTAAACTTTTTTTAAAAAAGTTAACCAAAAATGTAAATATGCAATGAACAAAACTAATAATATAACTACCTCAGGGGGTACGCCAGGTAAACCGGCCGGTTCCATGGATTCTGGGAGGAAGAATTTATTGCTAAAAGATGACCTCTTCATAAAGAGTCGTAAATTGGTAAGAATACCACAATCCCTATCAACAAGAGAAAATTCGATGTTGGAAGCTTATTACAAAAAAAACCTGTGAAGAAAGAGACAATTTTAGGCATCTTAGTGAAAAACTGGTGAGCGAAATTGATAAATTAAAGCTTGAACTGCAGCTGCTTAAAGAACAGGTCAATAATAACAATAAAAATGAGCAGATGCCTTAAATTGTAGTGCACTCTACAGATGAAGAAGAACTGCAAAGAGAGTGAGAACCACCCTTTAGTATGACAAAAAGGATCAAAAAAAGAAAAATGAGCAAGTCTCCGGGGCATTCACCACCACAAGTTACCCAGAAAAGCCGAGAAAAGATGAAAGATATAGAAACCAATCCACTCAAGCCAATAAAGCCTCTCCCAATTATAGTGCTCTGTATTACGAAGTACGAAGGTTTATTGAATATTCTAGAGGAATATAAAATAAAAGCTAATACTGCTCTCCTGAATAGTAATGATGTTAAAATTAATGTGGATAACGAAGAATCCTACAGAAACTTGATAAAAATGCTAAACCAGAAAAAAGTTCAATGGTATTCGTTTGAAAATAAACTAACAAGACCAACCAAGGTAGTTGGAAAGAAACTACACTACTCATGCACACCTTTATGCATTGCGAATGACCTAAAAAAGGAAAACTTCAAAATACTTGAAGTTGTTAACATGCTAAAGCACAAGAGTAAAGCACCGCTCCCAATGTTCACGCTTACTTTTGAGCAAGATGAAGACATCAAGAAAATTTATGAAATTAAAGCTATCCTAGGAATTAAAGTACAAATTCATCCTTTGCGTAAATCAAAGCTAGTTCCTCAATGTAAGAACTGTCACTCACAAATACTGCAGCTCAAACCCGAAATGCGTTAAATGTGCAGGAGACCACCATACAAAAGACAGCATAAGGGACAAAAATGCAGTCGCTAAATGCGCCAATTGTAGCGAAAGACACAGAACTAACTACAGAGGGTGTGCAGTAGCATAAGAGCTACAGCAGGTAAAAGACAACAAGCAAAAGACAATGCAAAAGCCTGTTCAAAAAGGTGCAAACAAAAACGGAGAAAAACGAAACAAAAAGGACTGGAGAATGAAATCTAAGCCCCAAATGAATAAAAAAGTGGATAGAGCTAAAAGAAATCTACCCTTAAGCGAAAATGAAAACTTAAGCCACATAACCGGTCCAAAGAAAACACATGCACAAGTTGATTCGAAAAACGTTGTAAAACCAGTCGGAAACTCCAAGCTTCCCATCCCAGCAATGTTATGAAGTATATCATGCAAATAATTCTTAACAGAATAGAAGATATGGAAAAGAATAATAAGAAGATTCTGGAAAGAATATCTTTCCTTGAAAAACAAAACAGTAATAAAAGAACTGTAACTAAAAGAACACAATGGTTAAAAACATACGAATCTTATTATGGAATGCCAATGGCCTCGAGAACCGCAGAGATGAATTGCAAGCGACTCTCGATATAACAAAATTGATATATGTCTAGTCTCCGAGACACATTTTAAAATTGGAACAAAATACAAACTTCACGGATACAAGACATACCATACCCCAGATCCTCACAATACAGCAAGAGGAGGGGCCACAGTTATAACTAAAAAAGGAATTAGCCAGGATGAATATGAAGAATACCAGTCGTGTGAAATACAAGCCAAATTCGTAAACATAAAAACAAGCAGCGGCCAGATAACTGGAACAGCGGCATGTTTTTCTCCTAGCTACAGGCTGAAACAAAACAATATTGATAACCTCTTCCGTAAATTCGGAAATAAATTCATAATAGGGGCAGATATCAACGCTAAGAACAAATCTTGGGGATCAAGATTAACAAATTGAAGAAGAAGGGAACTCCTGGAAAACCAGTGTTAACTATCATTCAACGGGAAATCCTAATTACTGGCCCACAGATAGGAACAAAATCCCGGATGTTGTCGACTTCTTCTGAACTAAGAATGTCTCCTCAAATACTACCCAAGTTAAGGAACCGCCAGATCTTGACTCAGATCACTCATCTGTGCTGCTTACACTTGGTAATAAAATTATAATGAAGGAACAAACCCACGTCTAGTAAACAAACTAACTGACTGGATATATTTCAGATATTTAATAGATGAACGCATAGAACTATTCACAACAATTAATACAATAGAGCAATTAGAAAGTGAAGTACAGTCCTCCACTCTAGCTATACAAAAGGCTGCATGGGCTGCATCGCCTGAATTAAATAGCAAAGTAAAAAGAAACGTGTGTCCCAAAGAAGTTTGCGACATTATATCTGAAAAGAGTAGAGCTCGCAAGATGACAACTGTCAAGAGCTCCAAGTGATAAAAGTAGACTTAATAGCTTTTTTTAAATAAGTTGAAAAAAGGGGAAATAGCAGAATTTAAAAGCGCATCGGTGGAAAGATACCTTACAAATCTGACAAACGATGCTACCATAGAATACTCACTGTGGACCGCTACAAAAAAAATTTAAAGACCAACGGTATACATTCCGCCAGGGAAAAACAGCAGTGGTAACTGGACTAAAACAAACAAACAAAAGGCGGATCTATTTGCGGAACATCTTGAAAACCTCTTTAAGCCATACGACGATAATGGTAATTAACAAAAAACGGACCCCTAGGGAAATAGGCAAAGAAATAAAAGAAAAGATCAACCCAAAAAAAGCCCCGGGATTTGATCTAATAACGGGTGAAATTCAGAAAAAAACTGCCTAGAAAAGGTATGAAAAAAATAGCACAGATAACAAATGCAGCATTCAGACTAAGGTATGTTCCACGTATGTGGAAGGTCGCCGAAGTTATTATGGTACGTAGGCCGGGCAGTGGCCTACCATTGCTGCCAATCCTGTCTAAGCTATTCGAAAAAATCCTTCTAAAACGACTCCATCCGATTCTAGAAGAAAAGACACTGATACCAAACCATCAGTTTGGATTCAGAAATAAATACTAAACTATAGAATGCTATACAGAATAACTGATATATGTAGTAGAAAAAGCTTTAGAAGAAACAAAAATATGCTCTACCATCTTCCTTGATGTAACACAGGCTTTTGATAAAGTCTGGCACAAAGGATTTCCGTAAACTACGAAAATATCTTCCACAACACTACTATGAAATACTAGAGGCGTATATAATGAAACGATTATTTAGAATTAAGCAAGAAGATGAGTACTCCGTACTGAAATACATCAAAGCTGGACTACCGCAAGGCAGTGTGTTGGGACTTATACACGAACGACCTACCACAAAATGACGAAACTACTGTTGCCAATTTGGATACGATCCTGCTGTACTTGCAGTAGGAAAACCCGTACAGGAGGCTACAGAAAAACTGCAAAAGACAGTAAATGGTACATCT
Organism: Volucella zonaria; assembly: GCA_963966105.1. Classification (NCBI taxonomy): domain Eukaryota; kingdom Metazoa; phylum Arthropoda; class Insecta; order Diptera; family Syrphidae; genus Volucella; species Volucella zonaria. Next base: position 3,186,991 of record OZ014535.1, on the reverse strand, counting down.
AATTGGACTAAAAAATGGCAAATAAAATTAAATGAACTGAAGTCGGTTCATGATAAAATTACACATAAAAACGTACAATACATACCTGTATACATAAATAATAAAGTAGTTCTGCATTCGAACTCAGCTAAATAATTAGGCTTGACTTTGAACGCAAAGATGTCAAGAAAAAACGTGATGAACTAGATATACGATCTATGTAATAAAATGTATTTGCTCATAGGGAGGTATTCATGCCTCTCAATTTATAATAAACTGCTTTTCTACAAGCAAATATTAAAACCAATTTGGACATATGTCCTCCAGCTATGGGGGTGCACAAATAAGACAAATCTTCAAAGAATACAATGCTTTCAAAACAAAGTATTACGCAATATTGTTAATGCGCCGTGGTACATACGTAACGCTGGTCTACATAGGGATCTAAAACCTGAAATGGTAGAGGACGAGGTTTGGAAGGTCGCAAGAAGACATGAAGTTAGGCTTGCAGCCGAACTAATTTAGAAGTAGTCCAACTACATAATAATAACAATTTAGTTAGAAGATCACGTAGAGTAAAACCTTTTGGACTAGTTAACTAGGTAAAAAGAAAAAAAATATATGTATATGTGACAAAATAATCACATTTATATTCGATAATGAATTAAAAAACAAAAGGTAACAAACCAAAGTTAGTTCTTTAAAACAGTACATAAGTACATACTAGAACAAAATTGCTGATTAGTCTGACGACTAGGTGCGATTGCTGGAAGGATGGTGATATCATGCCTGGGTGTTTTTAGTGATTCAAGTCCCACACTATCGCAAAGCTAGTAAGCGATGTCTTTCAACGATTTTCAACTAGCTACATGAAAAAAAAAAAAAAAAAATGGGGAGTCTTCGACTTATTTGACTCCTACAGAGCTGTTACCGATAAATCCATCAATGAAATTTTCGAATGCCAACGAAATTTACGAAACCTGCGTTTAGATAGATGTGGAAATTTAACTGACTTTCGAGGGTTGGGCCATAGTTCTATTCGAAAACTAGAAAAACTTGAGCGGCTCAGTCTGGATGGCTGCGAAGAACTGCCTGATGAGACGTTGTGTGGCATAAGTGCTCCACATCTACAATTTCTCGACATAAGAGGATGTTTAAGGATGACTGGTCGTGGAATTTCCGCTTTGGTAAAGAATTGTCCCGCTATTAAAGGAATCGTCTTCACTTATAGTAAAGAAATGACTGAAGAAGTTGTTGATGTACTAACCAAAGGCTGGGGAACATTAACCATCGAGCGTTGTAGTAAGTACTAGAACAAGGGATAACTAACTGGAAGGGGATGCCTTTTCACAGCATAGAATATGATGGTGTTATACTGAAGAAACGCACGGATACCTGAAACGTGCTATTTTGTGAAAACTCAATTAAAGTATTGCTAAATTTAATTTCTGTTTTAACTTAAACCTTTTGGGTATTTGTGTATTTTGTGTTGAATTTATTTAACCCTTGTGTCAACACCCGAATCTGGTACCCTATGATCAACACCCAACATACCCGGGTATGCACGTGGATTTTCATACAACACCAAGTAAATAAAGTAGCACAAGTGTTACAACAACAAAATGTTAAGGAACACCAGCAACAACAAGTGCAGGCACTACAACGGCATCGGCCAAAACAGCAGCAGCCACAAAAACGGCAACTGCAAAAACAGCAGAAGCAACAACAACAACAACAGCAGCAGCAGCAGCAACAACAACAACAACAACAACAACAACAACAGCAGCAGCAGCAGCAGCAGAAGAAGAAGGAGAAGGTGCCTCCCATCAACACTTATAAATTGGAGGTAAATGCTACCAAGGACCTGTGTAAGTTGGTCATTGGTAATAATTTTAATATTAAGAGATTGGGGAACGATCGCCATGCCATCCACTGTAATACAGTGGAGGGCTACGCGAAAGGAAGGCTACCGAAGTGTGAAAAGCGGCAATCGATGCTGCTGAAGGGGTTGGAACCGTCTTCTGATCCTGAGGAGATCCTGGCACTGCTCAAAGTGAAGGAGTGAGAAGGACTCAAGTTCGTGGGGGTAAAGCCATTTACCACAGCTAGAGCCAGGCGGGAGAAACGGAGTCTGCCGTTCTTCCTGGTGCAGCTCAGTCCCGAAAGCCGTCTGGATAGTCTAAGGAGTATAAATGTCTTAGACTACCAGGTGGTTCACTGGGAAAAATTAAAAAGGAGCGAAGGCGTTATACAATGCGTTCGCTGCCAGAGGTTCGGGCACGCCGCGTCGAACTGCCAAATGCAGCCTCGATGCGTGAAGTGCGCAAAGAATCACAGTTCCGAGGAGTGTTCTCTGGGTAGGGACGGAGCGTCCGATAGGACTCAGCTCTCGTGCGTGTTATGTGGGAACGTGGGACACACCGCAAACTATCGGGGTTGTCCTAAGTTCGCCGACATTAAAAAAGCAAAACTGGCTCGGCAGCAGAAGGTGGAGGTCAAACGTTCACCTGTTAGGTTTCAAACACCAGCCGTCACGCCCCAAATTTCCTACGCCTAAATGGCGGCAGGTAGAGGGGCTACGGTACAGCAAGCGACTGTTGCTTCTCCGGCGCCAATGCCGAGAACAACGGAAGCTGCACCTAACATGCTGGCCATCTTGCTCGCAATCCAAGGGCAGATGGCTCAGCTGCAAAAGCAGGTGCAAGAACAGGCCAAGCGGGTGGACCAGATCTACGCGCTGCTGCCGGGCCTAACGCAACACATGTCGTAATGGGTACGCACATGGTGGAGCAAACTTTGAAGGTCCTTGCGGTGAATGTTTACTCACTGATTAGGATCGAACGAAGAGCCGCGATGTTTAAATTGCTGCAAGACCAAACTCCTGATGTGCTTTTCGCTAGCGAAACCAAGCTAACCGATAAGCACAAACTGGAGTACAATAATTATATTGTTAGAAGAAGAAACCGGCCCAGATCCAAATGTGGAGGCGGTGCCGCGATCTTCATTAAGCAAGGTATAAAATTTCACAGAGTGTACAAGGGAGTGTTGCGTAGGTTCCGGGTGTTGGAGGCAGTCGTCATTTACATCCCGCTCCGCAGTGGAAAGCGGCTGTACTTGGCCTCCGTTTATGCACCTGAGGCTTCACATTCCACTTTATTCATTACAGAGCTCGATACCCTTTTTCGACTTCTGAGACTGGAATCGGGGGAGAATTATTTCATAATCGGCGGAGATTTCAACGCTAAACACAGAGATCGGGGAAATAATTTGCCAAATACTAGAGGGAACCTACTACTCGATTGGTGGGGTCAGCACGATGTCATGCACAGACTCGGTCTTAAAGCGACGGATAACCCGTCGTTTTCCAGAGGCGGGTCTTATTTGGATCTACTGCTGTACGATGAACGTATACGACTGACAGCTACGAATTTACAAACTGTCTGCGCACGTTCGTGTATGACAGTGACCATTGCGGTTTTAGCACCGAAATTACAGTTCCCAACGAAATTGCGGAATTGGAGGAGTTTGTCCAAAGATATTCTTACAACTACAGTAAGACTCGATGGACACGCTTCTCCGCAACATTGACAAGAGCACTCTCCTCGAATACGCTCCACCGTCCACCGTCCAATAGGAATTTGTCAAACGAGGAGATCGAAAATTACCTAAAACAAATGGACGAGACAATTAAACAAACTATGGACACTACAATACCGCGATATCGACATACGACTAACGAAGACCTGTTCCGCAATCCTACTATTGACGCACTGCACCGACAGAAAAGTAGACTTCTGACAAGACTCAAAAACTTGTACAGACAATTTACTGACAGACAAGACCCGGAGATTAGGACACTGAAGGCGTCGATTAAAAATATTCAAACGTTAATAAAAGAGAATTACAGAATTTCTGTAAGTTTGTATTGGAACAACAGGGTTCGGGCTGTAAACACCAGCAACCCGAATATGTTCCCGCAAATAAATAAAATATTTCGGAGAAAAAATCAAAACGACCTTCAGTGTCTTAAAATAGCCCGGACAACAGACAACGAACGTTTACTGACAATAGCAGGTATTGATCCAAATGAGGCCGCTGATGATGACGACTTCTTTGTGATCGAGGATCCACAGGAGAAGGTTGCGGCCATAGGGGCGACTTTCCAGGAAATATACAAGGCCACTGATACCATTGGCCCTAATTATGACCTGGACAATCGCGTCTTGGTGCACGACTTCTACATTCGAAATGAAATAGAGAACTGGCGATCCGAGGGCTCTGGTTTCACCCGGTTCAGCGACGAAAATATCGCAAATAATGTCATTACCAGAGAGGGTGACCTACCTCCGTTCATTTCGAAGGAAGAGCTCCATGAGATGTTCGACACAATCAGGGCTAAGAAACCAGTGGGGACCGATGGTATTCCAAACATCGTGCTTCGACATCTTCCTCTAGAAGCGGTGGACATTTACACCACACTGTTTAATAATGCAATGAATAATGCACATTATCCAGCGCATTGGAAAACGGCAGTGGTTCAACCTATCCCGAAAAAGGGAAAGGATATATCCAATCCGGCGAATCTCCGGTCGATAAGTCTCCTTCCGAATATCAGTAAGGTGTTTGAAAGGGTAATCAATAGAGCTCTGTCTAGGTGGGTTGAGGACAAACATATAGTTCCGGATAATCAATTCGGTTTTAAGGCGGGACATGATATCTCACATGCCGCGTCTAAACTGGTGTCCGATATCCAATGGAATAGAAGCAAAAACCAATGTACTGGTGCCTGTCTTGTTGACTTGGAGAAGGCCTTCGACACCGTATGGTTAGAGGGTCTTTTCTATAGGCTGACTATGCTGGGGATCAGTAAACCACTCTTGTACATTCTTTATAATATGCTAACCAACAGACAGTTCATCGTAAAAAATGGCGATGTGACTTCTGTTGGAATATTTCAAATTAAAAATGGTCTTCAGCAAGGCGCGGTCAATTCGCCGATCCTATTCAACATTTATACAAGCGACTTGATAGGTTCACTTCCCCATATTATTGCGTACGCAGACGATTTGATAGCGTACAGAACAGGTCCAAAAATTGAGGTCATTAATACTCTCTTGCAGCGTGACTTCGATAAGATAAGACGATTTTGCGATGACTGGAAGTTGAAAATCAACTTTCAGAAGTCGGAAACCATTCTCTTTAGGACGCCGTTGTCTGGAGCCTCTAGGGATACCAGGAAAAATTGGCGTAAGTTCTCTATCATTGGACAACACGGACAGCCTCTTGCCTGTCGGAATGTAGTCAGATACCTTGGGATCTGGCTAGACCGGTTTCTGTATTTTGATAAAAATGTAGATGCTGCTCTGGCCAGAGCCAAAGGCGCTTTTGCCCTTACAAAGAGACTGTTTTATAGCAGCCAACTCGATGAGAGGGTAAAGGTAATCTGCTACATGGCCCTTATCAGGCCCATGCTGGTATTCGGGTGCCCCGTGTGGTTCAATGTACGAGCAAGCTTAATGGAAAAGATTCGGGTGTTTGAGAGGGCTTGCCTTAGGGCTTGCCTTCGCTTGTACAGAACACCAGAGTCGGAGTACAAAAAATTTTATCGTAATGAGGTCCTTTACAACAGAGCGAACCTAATACGAGTGGACAACTTCGTAATTAAGCTGACTCGAAGACACATCGCAAGAGCAATGGCCTCGACGAATAACCTGATATCTGGGGCTTACTACCCCAACTACCTTTACCACGAGAGTGTGCGCTCTGATGGCTTCATTCCACCGGAAGCATTCCTCTACCTAGATCAGATAGGGTTGATCCAGGATAGATCAGCGGTCCCGTTAATCTTCCATGTCGCTCGGAAAGCTGGGGACAGGCGACTCAACTACGGCAGAGACGTCGCACACGGCAGTGTGGATCGTCTCAGGTTCACTAGGGCGGTGGGGAATCGCGATAAGAGGGATGTCGTTCGGCAGCACCAGCATTTCTGGTGGTTGAATGATGGAGAAGATGCTTCGTCGTCGTTTCCGTCAATTACGGACCAGCCTCACTAATGAGGCAGAGCTGACCAATCTATTTGCTCTGTGAATAGCGATGGCCAGCTTACATAGGTTTAGGTTAGCATTTAAGAGATATATACATATATTAGTATATACCTTTGTATATACTAATATATGTGTATAATTGTGAATGTATAATATCTATGTGTGTGTATTGTGTATGTAGGTTAGGTAGCTTAAGGTTTATTTTAAGTTAGATATTAAGTTTTTATAAAAAATTAAGTCCATATGCAAGTTTTTGTTAGCAATTTTGTTCTTAGCTTTAAGTATACAAACATTTCAATAAAATGTAAATAAAGTCGAAAGACATAGATATAAGAATTTAGAGTAGCTTAGAGTGCCTGTGTGGGGCCAGTAAGTTAGTAGAAGATGGTTAAGTAATTTTAAGCCAGCATTTAAGAATTTTTTGTTAGTATGTAAGAATTAATGATTTAAAAAATAAAATGCATTTAAAACTAAAACTAAACAGCAAAAACATCTTGCCCGCAATTACTATGCACGTAGCAACAACAGAATGCAGAACAACACCAACGACTACGTTGCTGGCATATCAACACCATATCCAATGAAGTAAACAACGCTCTGATACCGTTACTGCGTCTGCAAAGCTAAAGTTTGCAGCTTCGTTAAGGTTAGCTCCTCATGGGAAAGAACGCCAATGGAATCTTTCGATGGTACAGTTCCTATGCGTAGCTTAAGTGTTCATTTATAAGTTAGTTCTTAAGTTACCGAGCGTGTGTTCAGTTTCCTCATAGAGGAAAATAATAAATCTTAATGAACAAATTATAAATCGAACTTTGTTTTATTTGTGTAAATCGGACATAGTTCCCAAACATTACTGGCGCCCAACGTGGGGCTACGCGATTTTAGAACTTTTGTTTAATCGTTCACGTTCACAATTTTGTAACTGCGGAAAGAAAAGAAAAGAATAATAGAAACTGAAGAAAACAATTGGAAATATTTCAAAAGTGAAAAATCAAACATTTTAAAATAATAGACAAGCTCATCTTTAAATTCACCAGTGAAAAGTTAAACATTACAAACAATAGTTCAGCTTTTTCAAATTTACTACTGAAAAATTAAACAGTACAAAACAATAGTTCAGCATTAAATTTACCAGTGGAAAATTAAGCACTAGAAATCAATATTCCTCATCTCATCTTTAAGTTCATCAGTCAAAGCAGCTATTGAAAAGAAACACTTTTTTGGATAAAAATCATAAAATTATATTGTATAACAAGCAAGTACAGGTTACATATATATAACTATACCCTGAATGACTCGAACTGCAACCAATTTCAGACTGCTATAATTTCCAAGCCGTTCATTACAGTGAGCTCAAATTCTGACGCATGACAGATAATTTTAATATTTACCAGCCCTTTAAACGATTTGCATCTCAGTTGTGTTGAAAAATTTTTATCCGCGATGCAATTCAAACGTGATAGTGTGATTGCTTTATATTTGGCTGGAAAACCACACGTATAGTAGCTATCGTTAGAGCCCTCCAGCACTTCAACGTGAATAAATCATTTATGTCTCGAACCATAGCTCGTTAACGTGATACAGGCAGCGTTGGAAAACGCCATGGAGGTGGTCATAAAAAAAACAGCAACATCGGCAGAAATGGTTCGGAAAGTGAAGGCTCGAATTGAGCGAAATCCGCGTCGAAGTGGAAGAAAAATGGCTTGTGAGCTCAACATATCGTTGGAACGGATGCAACACATACTGGAAAATGAGCTTGGACTCAAGCGATTGAAGTTCCAAAAAGCACACGATTTTACACCGCAACAGAAGAAAGTTAGAGTCGAAAGAGCTACGCTTGCACGAAAGTGGTGAGTTGCCGAATTTGTTTTTTTCCGATGAGTCGCCATTTGTATCGAGCAATATGTCAACAAACAAAATGACCGAGTTTACTTGCCAGAGAGGTCCTTCGAAAATGTACACCTTCGGATGGCTACCAGAAAGCAGGCAGCACCGATTGTGATGGCTTGGGCCGCCAAAACCGCCGATGGTCGCTCTCCGCTCGTATTTTTGGACCGTGTCGTCAAAATTAATGCAACCGTATACCATTAAACTGTCTTAGAGGCAGTATTGAAGCCTTGGGCAAACAATCATTTCGGTCGGAGATCGTGGACATTTCAACAACACTCGGCACCGTCCCACAAAGCGACGACCGTGTCGTCAAAATTAATGCAACCGTATACCATTAAACTGTCTTAGAGGCAGTATTGAAGCCTTGGGCAAACAATCATTTCGGTCGGAGACCGTGGACATTTCAACAACACTCGGCACCGTCCCACAAAGCGCGCGTCAACCAAGATTGGTTAAAAAACAATGTTCCACACTTCATTTCTTCGACACGATGGATTGGAAATTCTCCGGATGCAAATCCTTTGGATTTCTCTGTCTGGGGTATTTTAAAGGCAAAGATTGGCACTAAAAAATACCAAAGTTTGGACCACCTCAAACAAGCACTTCGCCGGGCATGGGCGAAAATACCGCAGAGCCACTTGCGTGCAGCGTGCGATGCTTTCTTCGGCTGTCTCCAGACCATTATTCGCGCCAAAGGTGGACATATTGAAAACTACTGAAACAATTTGAAAATTGATGTATTTTCCACCATTTTTTGATTTGGCACAATAAAACTTATGAAAAAAAAAGAAAATTATAGCATTTTGAAAAGTTGGAGTTCGAGTCATCCACCCTGTATATATATATTTAAATATATTTACGTAGCTTTTGATTTTATAAGAATTGGAATAAGTTTAGTAAAAGTTTGTTAAATTGAAGTTCCAAAATCGAAATAAATAAATGAATTATTTTCTCTTACTATTCTCTATATTCTACCTTTTTCTATTGATTAATTTGATTATTATTCTAATAAATAAGACACGTAGATAAGGAAAGTTGAATTGTTAAAACTAAAAACGTAAATTTGAATTTCCCTTTAAAATGGATGCAGCACAGCTAAGTGTAATAATTTCTGCTACTGCACATGCAGCTACAGAACATACTAGATAAACGTTTGAATCGACTATTAACGAACTGAGCATTGGAGACGCCTACGGTCGTGGAAGATTATCAGCCAGTTACAATTGAACCTGGTAGAATTTGCTATTAATCGCTAGACTTAGTGAAATCTTTACCTGAATTCAGTGGTAAGCAGGTGCGTATGTTTCATGGCGACAGGCCGCCTTCACTGCATATAAATTATTCGAAGCACATGACAGGAGCTCAAGATATTACCAGGCAGTAGCCATTATCAGGAATAAAATTGTAGGTTCTGCAGACCAAGTCTTAGCTTCGTTTAATAATGTTTTCAATTTTAATGCAATTATTGCTAGATTACATTTTACTTACGCAGATAAAAGACCCATCTTATAGAGCAGGAGATGTCTATGTTGCGCCAGGGCAAAATGTATCTTACGGACTTTTTTGATGAGGTGGAAAAAAAACTAACTTTAATCATAAATAAAACTCTGATGACTCATGAAGGGAATAAGGATCTAATAGCTTCACTTTGTCAAAAATATCGACAGAATGCACTTAGGGTATTTGTATCAGGAAACCAATGTGTGACATTCTCTTCTCTTCGAGACCTACCGACGTGCTGGGTGCACTTGCTGTTGCTCAAGAACTTGAAGCAAATCAAGCACGATATGTATTTGCGAATTCATTTTTTAATAATAACGAGGGCTAAGGCAATTTTTCTTCTAGGCAAAATAACAGCAACTATAGTCAATACAACTCACGATATTCTCCGCACTAGAGAACAACTCCATCCACTCAAATTCGACCCAGTTTAACCAATATGTAAGTAGACCCAACTCTTTCTTATTATAAGGTGCCAACAAATTTTCAAAAGCCTGTACAAGATCCAAATCATATTCAGAGACCAAATATGCAAATTTTTGATAATAGCAATCGTCCTAATAATTCTTTAAAAACTGTCCAAAATTTTAATCAGTTGTGAGGAATAATAAACAATTCAAATCAACTAAAACGACATAGTGTTTCGGACAGGCTAACACTTCATAAGTTTCAAAGGGTCAATCACTTAAGTCAGAGATCACAACTTCCAACCACCACTTCAGAAAACCAATTTTATTCATATGAACACAATCCCGAACTATATAATTATCTCAGCGAACAAAATTTTTACAAGGAATCTAGCAAAATTCTGAAGGAAAACACGGATGAAGTTTTTGAAGAAACCAATTTGTGAGTCGAACACTGGCAGGAAGGGAAATAAAACTATTCGTAGATACGGGAGCTTCTGAAAATGATATAAAAAATCTCAAAAGTTTAAAATTGATTCATAAACCATTTTTCGTCAAATCAATTCATGGAACTAACCAGGTAACACCAAAGTGTACTATTAATCTTTTTCGTAGAAATACTACCTTCTTCTTACTCCCAACTCTTGACACTTTTGATGGTATCATTGGATTTGAGTTTCTGAAAGAAATCGATACAAAATTAGATCTTGTAAAAGGAATTTTAAAGTACAATGGAGGTGAAGAAATATTATCATATTTCTATTGTAGGAATGTTAACAACATTGCCATTGAAAAGAAAAATGTCGACTTAGATTTGAATGAACAATTTTCGTTATTAATTTCACGACATTCGAAAGTTTTTGCTGACCCCAATGAGGCACTTCCCTTTAACACAAGTGTTGTTGGCACTATACGAACCACCGATAGGAAACCGGTATATTCAAAAGCCTACCGCTATCCAATGTTAGCAGCCGATTTTGTTAATAATTAAATTTCCGACTTACTTCCGTCACGATCCCCTTACAACAATCCCATATGGGTGGTTGATTAAAAAGGAACTGATAATATGAGTAAGCGGAAAATGCGGCTTGTAATAGACTTTCGTAAATTGAACACAAAAACTATAAGCGACAAATACCCAATTCCAAATACTGCAGTTATTTTGGCCAATCTCGGAAAAGCTTCTATTTTTTCTACTTTGGATTTAAAGTCAGGATTTCACCAAATTACGTTGTCAGAACTTGATAGGGAAAAAACTGCCTTTTCCATTAATAAGGGAAAGTATGAGTTTTGCAGGCTTCCTTTCGGATTAAAGAATGCACCTAGCATTTTTCAAAGGGCAATTGATGACGTTCTCAGAAAAGAAATAGGCAAATGTTGTCATGTCTGTATTGATGACGTCATTATCTTCTCAACAACAAAGGAAGAACACTTCAAAAACGCAGCAAAGATTCTTACTCTGCTTTTTGAAGCCAACATGCGAGTCGCAGCGGAAAAATCTAATTTGTTTAAGGAAGAAGTAGAATTTCTGGGTTTTGTGGTTCCTAATAAGGGTATAAAAACATGCCCAAATAAAATAAGGGATATAATAGAGTATGCAGTTCCCAAGACACTTCGAAGTCTAAGGTCATTTCTCGGATTGTCTGGGTACTACAGGCACTTTATACGAGACTATGTTCGAATTGCAAAGCCTCTCACACAATACGTGCGAGGAGAGAATGGCAATGTGAGTAGAACTCGGTCAAAACACGTTAAAATCGAACTCACTGACGAAGCATTGGATGCTTTCAATAGAATTAAACAAATTTTAGCCTAAGAGGATGTTCTTCTTTTGTACCCAGATTATGTCAAACCATTCGATTTGACGACCGACGCATCGTCACATGCACTGGGTGCTATTCTCTCTCAGGAAGGAAGACCAATAAGAATTATATCACGAACGTTGTCTTCTACTCAGGAAAGCTACGCTACGAATAAGCGGGAACTCCTGGCGATAGTGTGGTCATTACAGAAGCTTCGTAATTATTTAGAAGCTTCGTAATTATCAAAAGGTGGAGGGCTTTTGTGGAAGAGTTTTCGCCAAAATTGTTTTATAAGCCTGGTGAAGGGAATTTTGTAGCTGACGCTTTAACTATACAATATTTAAATGCTCTCAAACTTTACCCAGCATTCAAAATCCATTAAATTGTTTCAGAAACCAAATCATACTTGAGCTTGTTAAAAATACTAAAATTTTGTTCAAATTTCAAATAAGGCACACCATAACATTTGACACCTTGGATAATCTTCACTCCATTCTAAAAGATATTGTCAGCCCGAATGTTACAAATGCTATACATTGTGATCTTCCAATTCAGCTCAGATTCAAAACAGCTTAGTTGTTTCCTTCAGTAGAATTTCTGCATACAATAAATATGGTAACTGATATTTTAAATGCAACTGACCAAGCGGAAATCCTTGCAACAGAACATAATAGAGCACATTTCCGAGCGATCTATTTCCGAAAATAAGCAACAACAAAGACTTAAGGAAATAGATTCCAATTGCAAAATTTGTCGTGATGCAACATATCAGAGGTATCCACCGAAAGAAAAAATTGGTGAAACTCCTATTCCATATTATCCCGGTGAAATCCTTCACATGGATATTTATTCGACAGATGGAAAGTATTTCCTTACTTGTTTAGATAAGTTTTCAAAATTTGCGGTACTTAAACCAATTAAATCTTAGTCAATAATTAATATAAAGGAACCTCTGTTAGAAGTACTAAATCTTTTTAAAAATACTAAAAAAATAATTATTAGCGATAATGGGCAAAGTATAAAATTTTTGGTTAGAGATCACTTTGACATAAGCATGTTTAATACGCCACATTTCCGTAGTGTTTCCAATGGGCAGGTAGAAAGGTTTCATAGCACTCTAACGAAAATAGTTAGATGTACGAGACTAGAAAATAACATTAATGACACTGCTGAGCTATTTTACTGGCTACATTCAACAAGTACGATCCATTCGGCAATAAACTATAAGCCTATTGACATTTTGCAATCAATATCAGACTCATTAAAGAATGAAATTCAGAAAAAGGTAAGCGAAACCCAAGATTTTTATTTAGACTACCGCAATAGCAAAAGACAAACACGGATATTCAAACCAGAGGAAAAAGTCTTTGTACGAACAAACAAGCGTATTGAGAATTAGTTTAGGAAACTTTTTACTGAGCAGGTTATTCAAAAAGATTTGGGTAACACGGTTCTTATCAACAACAAAAAGGTTCATAAAAGTAACTTGAGGTAACTTATTCTATAAACATTGCAGCTGACATTATTAAAGGAATTAAAAAATAAAATTTTATTTGTATTCATTTTCTTGGGAGTTTCAGTTTTTTTTCACATTTTCTTTATATATATACAATAGTATAATTGTATTAAGAGGTTTAAAAAACAATTGTACTTTTTTCGTAGTTAAGATTACTGAAATAAGTTTTCGAATTGAAATTTGTGTTGAAAATGTTAAGTTAGAATGTAATTAGGTATATAAATATTACCTATATAACACAATAAAACTGAAACGCAACTATCTGCACAAAGCCGAGACGCCTTTACCTAAGAGGGGGAGTAGTTATGGAACATTACTATGACTAACTCAAATGCAGCGTTAATTAACTAATCATGGTAAACAACGCCAATGCAATCTTTCGATGGTACAGTTCCTATGCGTAGCTTAAGTGTTCATTTATAAATTAGTTCTTAAGTTACTGATCGTGTGTTCAGTTTCCTCATGGAGTAAAATAATAAATCTAAATGAACAAATTATAAATCGAACTTTGTTTTATTTTTGTAAATCGGACATAGTTCCCAAACATTACTGGCGCCCAACGTGGGGCTACGCGATTCTAGAACTTTGTTTTAATCGTTCACGTTTACGATTTTGTAACTGCGGAAAGAAAAAGAAAAAATTCTTTATATTGTGCGAAGACAAAAAAAAATTATTCATACGTATAATAGAAACTGAAGAAAACAATTGGAAATATTTCAAAAGTGAAAAATCAAACATTTTAAAATAATAGACAAGCTCATCTTTAAGTTCACCGGTGAAAAGTTAAACATTACAAACAATAGTTCAGCTATCTTCAAGTTCACTAGTGAAAAATTAAACAGTACAAAACAACAGTCCAGCGTTAAATTTACAAGTGGAAAATTAAGCATTACAAATCAATAGTCCTCATCTCATCTTTAAGTTCATCAGTCAAAGCAGCTATTGAAAAGAATTACTTTTTTGGATAAAAATCATAAAATTATATTGTATAACAAGCAAGTACAAGTTACATATATATTGTAGTAAATTGTAGTAAATTGTAGGTAATTGTAGTAGATCACTAAGATGTAAAGATTGAGTACACTGAACTGTATACCGAACTGTCAGAAAAGGAAAGAAAACAAAAAAAGTACGAAAAAGGCAGTTGTATAAAATAAAAAAATCCATTTTAATCCATGAAATCAAGATAATAAACTTCTTTAAAATTTCAGAAGTGTGATATCCCAAGGAATTTAATTCACCGCAGTATAATTTCAAGGAAAATTATGGAGAATAACTATTGGAATCTATGGCACTTGCCAATATCGATGTTCCACGTGGAGCGACAGCCGCAGATCTTCGAAAGCTGTTTGCGGAGCACAGGAACGAAATTGAAGCCGCACTCGCAAACAACAACAGCACGGGTAGCATCGCATCCAATGTAGCATCTACACCGCTTTCCTCCGTTACTGACACTACCGTCAAGTTGCTCAAGTTTTTAGCTCTGCAGAATTCATTGACAGGTGCTGCAAGGCTGCTGCTTGGCCGAGGTGCTCTTACTCGTACATATAACGAACTAAAGACAGGCCTCATAAGCGAGTTTGGCAGGTCAATAAGTCGTCAGGAGGTATACCAAGCATTACGTCATAGAATAAAAAAACCCGAGGAAAGCGTGCGCCGGTACATTATGGAGATGGAATCAATCGCCTCACGAAGCGACGTCAGAGAGTTTGAATTGGTGGCTTTCATACAAGAAGGCCTACAGAACCGCATTTCTACTATTACTATTTGCCGGTGTGAAAAAGCTGACAGACCTTAAGGATGCCGTTAATATGTTTGAGCAAAGACGGTCGATGAGAGGAGTTCCAGAAGATGTCATCCGTCATACTAAACCAAAAACAATTGATGCAAAGCCCGAACCAACATTGAAGACAAATGAGAACGGAGTTCGCTGTTATAATTGTTCCCGTATGGGCCACATGAAAACTGAATGCCCATATGAAGAACAACCGCGAGGAGTGTGTTCCAATTGCTGGCAGTCTGGAAACCGAAGCGAGTGCAGAAATTGAGGTCAACTATAGCTGCGGTCTCCGGAGGGAGGAACTGGGAAGAAGATTTAGAGGAGCAGAATGTAGCCGCCATTAGCTGTATTAACTTGGTAAGTGTTGCCTTTAATAATGCTCGAAGGGAGATTAGTGGAATAACAACTCTTTTGTCTCTTTTTGATACCGGTAGTCCGATTAATTTAATACAAAGATCTGTGGTTCCGGTGCCCGTGCGTGCAGTTAAGAACAAAACCGAATTTTGTGGACTCGGTAAAAATCGAATATGGGCCTATGGAAGACTAATTTGCAAAATAACATTTCGAGATCAAACTCATTTGATAACAGTTCTGGTCGTGCCAGATGACACCATACCAGTGCCCCTACCGTTGGGGCGATGATTTTTTATGAAATTCAATATTCGTTTATGTTCAATAAGAAAAAAATCAGTCGATGTATTTGCTCTTGATATCGAAAAAATTAATTTAATAAATTCAGACAAAAATAAAGAGATGTGTTTCTGCTCACTCATTTCGGGCATTTCAGAAAGATTAGCTTTAGCGACCATTGACTCGTCACCGTCTGCATTAGCAGTAGAATCAGGAATACCAAAGCCACTTTTAACTAAACCAAATGATTGTAAGCATTATTGTGATGACGACGCAATATTAAATCCTTTTAATGAAGAGTTATCCAGAATAATGGCAATTGAGGTATCACAAAATTACGATGAGATAGATATTAATCCAGCCCTGGAAACTGAAGAAATTCGTCAAATAAGACAGGTTGTCTGGGAAAACATCCTTCAACCGAGTATTGTTGTTTAGCCCTACGATTATGACCTTACGATTCGATTAAATTCCGATGTTCCTTTCCATTTTCCACCGCGAAGACTATCAATAGCCGAACAGCTCTCCAAAAAATTATTGATGAACTTTTAAAAAAAGGGGATAATAAGACCTAGTGAGTCTCCATATGCTTCTCCGATCGTGATGGTTTTTAAAAAAAAAATGGCGAATATAGAAAGTGTGTCGACGTGCTTAGAATACTTAACAAACAAGAAATATTTTTCCACACTAGACTTACGGAAAGGATTTTTTCATGTGGGTGTAGTGAAGATTCAAAAAAGTATACCTCGTTTGTGACATCTGATGGGCAATTTGAATACAACCGCATGCCTTTTGGCTTAAGGAACGTGCCATCAGTATTCCAGCGCTATATTTATTATGCTCTGCGAGATTTAATTGAATCAAAAAAAATTATTGTTTACCTCGATGACATTTCCGTGGCTACGGATGATTTGGATTCGCATATTTAAATTTTAACCGAAGTTCTAGAATGATTAGCGAAGCTTGGATTGGAATTAAATTAAAAAAAAATGTAAATTTTCTTACCAGACCGTGGATTATTTAATGTACTCTGTGGATAATGATGGTATACGACCAAACGAAACTCATATACAAGTGCTTTCACGGTACCCTATGCCGACAAATTTTAATCAGGTTAGGTCTTGTCTTGGGCTTTTCTCATATTTCCGAAAGTTCGTTCCAAACTACGCGAGCATAGCAAACCCCCTACAGCGTTTGGTGAGGAGTGGAGTTAAATTTGAGATTGACAAGTATTGTAAACAAGCATTTTACGAGTTAAGAGACAAACTTATGTCATCCCCTGTCCTAGTCATTTACGACCCAGGAAGAGAGACTGAACTATACACCGATGCAAGCAAGGTGGGCTTCGGTGCCGTGTTACTGCAAAGACAAGAAGACGGGAAGTTTCATCCGGTATTGTTTTTCTCAAAAGCTACCTCCCCCGAGGAATTACGAATGCATAGCTTCAAACTAGAAATACTGGCCATTATACATGCTCTAAATCGTTTTTACAGCTACTTAAGGGGAATCGCATTTAAAATAGTTACCGATTGTAATGCACTTACTCTAACGCTCAGCAAGAAGAATATAAGCCCGAAAATAGCCAGGTGGGTTCTACGACCACAAAATCCAACATCGCAGTGGTGTAATAATGGGCCAAGTCGATGCGTTAAGTCGATCTCACGTTGCAGAAATTCCCGAACCTGAAGATCTACAGGCTAAAGTTTTAAGACGAATGGTCGCCGCAGGTTCCGAAAGGGAGAATATCTCAACCGAAAATAGTAGTTCCCTCGAATGGAACGGTTCGGCCAACGAAGACGTGCACACTAACGAGGGTATTCTTACCGAAGTGGTCAACCCAAATGAAGCAAACGACTCCGCTGATATTGGAATCCTAAATGCAGTGCCGTGTAGTGTCGTCACCGTTACCGATAAGCAAGAGTTGGATTTCCTGATACGAGTCACACAAAATAGAGATGAGGAAATATTGCAAATAAGAGAGCGTCTTGAGACAGAATTGGTGTTCGGATACGAGTTACGAGATGGACTAGTTTTCCGAAAGAATAAGGCCAACATATTGTAATTATATGTGCCAACCGAAATGGAGGACTATATTATACGCCTAGTGCATGAGAAGATTTGTCATATGGGTATAGAGAATACGTACGAACAACTAAAGAAAAATTACCGGTTTAAAAAAATGAAATGTAAAATTGAAAGACATATAAAGAATTGCATACGGTGTACTTATTATGTGCTCTCCTCCAGTTCGAATAAATGAATATAATTTGTACAACATTCCTAAAAAGCGTTTTCCTTTTGACACCCTACACATAAACCACTCTGGCCCTCTTCCCTCAATAAATTCGCAGAGGAAGCATGTTTTGGTGGTCATTGACTCTTTTACCAAATTTGTTAAGCATTTGTTAAGAGGTAATCGCATGCTTAGACAAATACTTTATTAACTATAGCAGACCTCGACGCATCATTAGTGACCGAGGGTCATGTTTCACTTCGTTGGATTTTAGTTCGTATTTGTTGGAAAGAAATGTTGACCATGTCAAAATCGCAGTTACATCCGCACAAGCAAATGGCCAGGTGGAGAGGGTGAATCTGGTTCTCAAAATTATGCTAAGTAAAATAAGTGATCCGCTTAATCATGCGAATTGGTCAGTGATGTTAACCGAGGTAGAATTTGCTATGAACAACACAACCCACTGTAGAACGAAACAGACACCGGGCAGATTAGAGTGGATCAACGAGGGGAAGTAGTAGATAGACTAACTGAGTACTTGCAGGAGAAACAACCTACTGGGGCACTAGGGAATCTGGAGGAGATTCGGATGGATGCATCCGCCGCCATACAACAGTCACAAGATACTAATTTAAGATACTTTTTGGAGAGAAGTAAGCCTGCAAGAATATATTCTGAAGGAGACTATGTAGTCATCCGACATTTTGATATGACCGTCGGTAAAAACAAAAAACTGAATGCGAAGTACAAAGGTCCCTACGTTGTTCATAAGGTTTTGCCTAATGACAGGTATGTCATCCGCGACGTGGAAAATTGCCAGATCACTCAATTGCCATATGATGGTGTGGTAGAAGCCTCGCGTTTGCGGAAATGGCTGGTGCGGTAAGGGGTGAGTCATGGTTGCGAGTTGTTCTTTTTGGGCAACACTAGTTTGATTGAGGTCAATCAATGACTTCAGGATGGCCGAGTTGTAGTAAATTGTACGTAATTGTAGTAGATCATTAAGATGTAAATATTGAGTACAGTACAAAAGGCAGTTACATATAATAAAAAGATCCATTTTAATCCGTGAAATCAAGATAATAAACTTCTTTAAAAAATATATATATATTTAAACAGTATTAATATAGCATTTAAGTAGATTTTGATTTTATGAGAATTGGAATAAGCTTAATAAAATTTTGTTAAATTGAAGTTCCGAAATCGAAATAAAGAAATGAATTATATTAAGTTCTCTTTTGATGGTTGAAATTGATTAAGTTAAAATTAAGTTATTTCTCTTACTATTCTCTATATTCTACCTTTTTTTATTGACTAATTTGATTATTTTTCTAATAAATAAGATATCTAGATAAGGAAAATTGAATTGTTAAAACTAAAAACCTAAATGTGAATTTCCCTTTAAAATGGATGCAGCACAGCTAAGTGCAATAATTTCTGCTGCTGCGCATGTAGCCACAGAACATACTAGACAAACGTTTGAATCGACTATTAACGAACTGACATCTCGACTTAGAGCATTAAAGATGCCTACGGTCGTGGAAGATTATCACCCAGTTGCATTTGAACCTGGTAGAATTTGCGAGGTATCGCTAGACTAGTGAAATCTTTACCTGAATTCAGTGGGGAGCAGGTGCGGTATGTTTCATGGCGACAGACCGAATTCGCTGCATATAAATTATTCGAAGCACATGACAGGAGCTCAGATATTACCAGGCAGTAGCCATTATCAGGAACAAAATTGTAGGTTCCGCAGACCAAGTCTTATCTTCGTTTAATACTGTTCTCAATTTTAATGCAATTATTGCTAGATTACATTTTACTTACGCAGAAAAAAGACCCATTTATCTTATAGAGCAGGAGATGTCTATGTTGCGCCAGGGCAAAATGTCTCTTACGGATTTTTATGATGAGGTGGAAAAAAAAATAATTTAATCATAAATAAAACTCTGATGATTCATGAAGGGAATAAGGATGTAATAGCTTCACTTTGTCAAAAATATCGACAGGATGCGCTTAGGGTATTTGCATCAGGTTTACAGAAATAATGTGTGACATTCTCTTCTCTTCGAGACCTACCGACGTGCTGGGTGCACTTGCTGTTGCTCAAGAACTTGAGGCAAATCAAGCACGATTTGTATTTGCGAATTCATTTTTTAATAAAAACGAGGGCTCAGGCAATTTTTCTTCTAGGCAAAATTATAACAACTATAGTCAATACAACCCACGATATTCTCCTCACTACAGAACAACTCCATCCACTCAAATTCGACCCAGTTTAACCAATATGTAAGTAGACCCAACTCTTTCTTATTATAAGGTGCCAACAAATTTTCAAAAGCCTGTACAAGATCCAAATCATATTCCGAGACCAAATATGCAAATTTTTGATAATAGCAATCGTCCTAATAATTCTTTAAAAACTGTCCAAAATTTTAATCAGTTGTGAGGAATAATAAACAATTCAAATCAACTAAAACGACATAGTGTTTCGGACAGGCTAACACTTCATAAGTTTCAAAGGGTCAATCACTTAAGTCAGAGATCACAACTTCCAACCACCACTTCAGAAAACCAATTTTATTCATATGAACACAATCCCGAACTATATAATTATCTCAGCGAACAAAATTTTTACAAGGAATCTAGCAAAATTCTGAAGGAAAACACGGATGAAGCTGCAGAAAAAGTTTTTGAAGAAACCAATTTGTGAGTCGAACACTGGCAGGAAAGGAAATAAAACTATTTGTAGATACGGGAGCTTCTGAAAATGATATAAAAAATCTCAAAAGTTTAAAATTGATTCATAAACCATTTTTCGTCAAATCAGTTCATGGAACTAACCAGGTAACACCAAAGTGTACTATTAATCTTTTTCGTAGAAATACTACCTTCTTCTTACTCCCAACTCTTGACACTTTTGATGGTATCATTGGATTTGACTTTCTGAAAGAAATTGATACAAAATTAAATCTTGTAAAAGGAATTTTAAAGTACAATGGAGGTGAAGAAATACTATCATATTTCTATTGTAGGAATGTTAACAACATTGCCATTGAAAAGAAAAATGTCGACTTAGATTTGAATGAACAATTTTCGTTATTAATTTCACGTCATTCGAAAGTTGCTGACCCCAATGAGCCACTTCCCTTTAACACAAGTGTTGTTGCCAATATAAGAACCACCAATAGGGAACCCCTATCCAATGGTAGCAGCCGATTTTGTTAATAATGAAATTTCCGAGTTACTTCATAATGGGATTATACGTCCGTCACGATCCCCTTACAACAATCCCATATGGGGGGTTGATAAAAAAGGAACTGATAATATGGGTAAACGGAAAATGCGGCTTGTAATAGACTTTCGTAAATTGAACACCAAAACTATAAGCGACAAATACCCAATTCCAAATACTGAAGTTATTTTGGCCAATTTCGGAAAAGCTTCTTTCTTTTCTACTTTGGATTTAAAGTCGGGATTTCACCAAATTAAGTTGTCAGAACGGGATAGGCAAAAACCTGTCTTTTCCATTAATAATGGACAGTATGAGTTTTGCAGGCTTCCTTTCGGATTAAAGAATGCACCTAGCATTTTTCAAAGGGCAATTGATGACGTTCTCAGAGAAGAAATAGGCAAATGTTGTCATGTCTATATTGACGACGTCATTATCTTCCAACAACAAAGGAAGAACACATCAAAGACGTAGGAAAAATTTTTACCGTGCGTTTTGAAGCCAACATGTGACAAACTAATTTTTTTAAGGAAGAAGTAGAAATCTGGGTTTTGTGGTTTCCAATAAGGGAATAAAAACATGCCAAATAAAATAAGGGATATAATAGAGTATGCAGTTCCCAAGACACTTCGAAGTCTCCGGTCATTTCTCAGATTGTCTGGGTACTCTAGGCGCTTTATACGAGACTATGTTCGAATTGCGAAGCCTCTCACACAATACCTGCGAGGAGAGAGTGGCAAGGTGAGTAGAAATCGGTCAAAACACGTTAAAATCTAATTCAATGACGAAGCATTGGATGCTTTCGATAGAATTAACAAAATTTTAGCCTCAGAGGATGTTCTTTTTTTGTACCCAGATTATGGGAAACCATTCGATTTGACGACAGACACATCGTCACATGCACTGGGTGCTGTTCTTTATCAGGAAGGAAGACCAATAACAATGATAGCACGAACGTGGTCTTCTACTGAGGAAAGCTACGCTACGAATAAGCGGGAACTCCTGGAGATAGTGCGATCATTACAAAAGCTTCGTAATTATTTATATGGTGTAAGCCGTCTTAGTATTTTTACGGATCACCAACCTTTGACTTTTGCAATATCCGACAAAAACCCAAATGCAAAAATCAAAAGGTGGAGGGCTTTTGTGGAAGAGTTTTCGCCAAAATTTGTTTATAAGTCTGGTAAAGAGAATTTTGTAGCTGACGCTTTAACTAGACAATATTTAAATGCTCTCGAACAGTCTCAAAGTTTCACGACCAACAGCAAGTCCTCTCACTTAATATAGACCTTGAACTTGTTAAAAATACTAAAATTTTGTTTAAATTTCCAATAAGACACACCATCACATTTGACACCTTGGATAATCTTCACTCCACTCTGAAAGATATTGTCAACCCGAACGTTAAAAATGCAATATATTGTGATCTTCCAATTTTGGCTCAGATTCAAAACAGCTTAGTCAACTTGTTTCCTTCAGTAAAATTTCTGCATACATTAAATATGGTAACTGATATTTTAAATCCAACTGACCAAACGGAAATCCTTGCAACAGAACATAATCGAGCACATCGATTTCGATTTCTGAAAATAAGCAACAAATTCTCCAGGATTATTATTTTCCGAAAATCCAAAGAAGACTTAAGGAAATAGATTCCAATTACAAAATTTGTCGTGAAGCAAAATATCAGAGGTATCCACCGAAAGAAAAAATTGGTGAAACTCCTATTCCATATTATCCGGGTGAAATCCTTCACATGGATATTTATTCGACAGATGGAAAGTATTTCCTTACTTGTTTAGATAAGTTTTCCAAATCTGCGGTACTTAAACCAATTAAATCTTAGTCAATAATTAATATAAAGGAACCTCTGTTAGAAGTACTAAATCTTTTTAAAAATACGAAAACTATTGTTTGCGATAATAAGCCATCATTTGTTTCGCAAAGTATAACATCTTTGGTTAGAGATCACTTTGACATAAGCATGTTTAATACGCCACCTTTCCGTAGTATTTCCAATGGGTAAGAAGAAAGGTTTCATAACACTCTAACGGAAATAGCTAGATGTACGAGACTAGAAAATAACGTTAATGACACTGCTGAGCTCCTTTTACTTGCTACATTTAAGTACAACAGGACGATTCATTCAGTAATAAACTATAAGCCTATTGACATTTTGCAATCAATATCAGACTAATTAAAGAATGAAATTCAGAAAAAGGTAAGCGAAACCCAAGATTTTAATTTAGGCTACCACACTAGGAAAAGACAAACACGGATATTCGAACCAGGGGAAAAAGTCTTTGTACGAACAAACAAGCGTATTGGGAATAAGTTTAGGAAACTTTTTACTGAGCTGGTTATTCAAAAAGATTTGAGTACCACGGTTCTTATCAACAACAAAGTAACGTGAGGTAACTTATTCTATAAACATTGCAGCTGACATTATTAAAGGAATTAAAAAATAAAATTTTACTTGTATTCATTTTCTTGGGAATTTCAGTTTTTTTTTCACATTTTCTTTATACATATGTTATGTAGTATAATTGTATTAAGAGGTTTACAAAACATTTGTACTTTTTTCGTAGTTAAGATTACTGAAATAAATTTTCGAATTGAAATTTGTGTTGAAAATGATAAGTTAGAATGTAATTAGATATACCAATATTACCTATATATTTAAAAAATTATAAATCGAACTTTGTTTTATTTGTGTAAATCGGACATAGTTCCCAAACATTACTTGTACATTGATGATCTCGTGTCTGGTGAAGATTCCATCCAAGCAGCTAAAGAAAAATTTGAACCAATTTCGAACCTACTTCTTTCATCTGAGTTTCATCTCAGGAAATGGATGAGCAATAGGCAACAATTCCTGAATTTAGTACCGGAGGAAGACCGGGATACCAGTGTTTCCCTTAGCTTTGGAACAACACAACACACGAAAACGTTGGGAATCAATTGGCACCCTAGTTCAGATAGGTTTTCATTTCAGAAGCTCGCCGTCGAGGAAGTAGTTTCAAAACGGACCATCCTATCAACGATCGCGCGTTTGTTTGACCCACTGGTGGCTACTTGTGGCTACTTGGTTTATCATGGGATGATTCAATTCCGGTGGAAGTACGTCGAGAGTGGTCGTCTCTTCAACGAGAATTCCCAATGATTTAAGACATCCAGATTCCCAGGTGGGTAAACACACAAGGACAGAATGAGCAGTTGGAAACCCACGGATTTAGTGACTCATCTATCAAGGCGTATGGAGCGGTGGTCTATCTCCGAGTTTTGGACTCGTACACACACATTTACTCATCTCCAAAACTAGAGTTGCGCCACACAATACGGTTGCACTGCAAAGATTGGAGCTTTGTGGTGCAGTAGTCTTGGCAAAGCTTTTGAGCGACACCCTATCTGTGCTCCCAGTACAAAACATCAAAACATATGCGTGGATTGACTCCACAATCACCCTCTGTTTGACATCTGCACCACCAACTCGATGGAAAACGTTTATCGCATATCGAGTAGCTGAAATTCAGAGACTGACGAATGTCAATATTTGGCGACACAACCCCACCAAACTCAATTCAGCGGATCTTGTATCGCGTGGGGTATTGCCCTCAATACTTAAAATAACGCACTCTGCTGGAAAGGACCAGCCTTTGTTCAGAAACGATGGGAATTTTCCATTCCAACTCAGACCACGCAACTCGACACAGAAGAAGAGGAAAGAGAAATCAAAACTCTTCTCGCTATAAATGATGAAAATGACATTTTAAAATTAATCCAAACTCACTCGAAACTCACAAATTGTTTACGAATTTTGGCTTATGTGAAAAGATTCACCAACAACACTCGGAAAACAGAAAACCTAGGGTTAAAATCAATTTTGAATGGTACAGCAGGAAATGTTTCCTGATCTCTTCAATGACTTGCGTAAAAATAAGTCAATCAAGGTGCACAAAATTCTCAACCTTTTTATTGATGGAGAACAAATCATAAGAATAGTAGGCAGATTAAAGAATTCTGCTCTGACTTATGACCAAATGCGCCCCATGATTTTAAAACCAGACCACCACTTTACAAGACTCATCGTCGACAATGCACATGAGCAAACGCTTCGTGGTGGTCTACAACAAATGACCGCTTACCTGTGAAATCAATTTTGGAATTTTAATGCAAAGAGAATGGTGAAAAAACACATCTACCAATGCACCATATGCTTTCGCTGCAAGCCCAAGTCCATGCAACAGGGTAACCAAATCGAGTCCATTTATGCATACAGGTGTTGACTATGCTGGACCCATGGAAGTAATAGCCTGGAAGGGAAGAGGATCGAAAACGCTGAAGGGATATTTTGCAATATTTATTTGTTTAGCAACAAAGCCATTCACCTCGAAGCCGTAACAGACATGATTACCCAGACCTTACTTGCGGCATTCCGACGATTCACAGCACAACGCAGAATTTGTTCCAACCTGTATAGCGACTTCGGTAGTATGTAATTTCAAAGGAGCCAATACGGAGCTACTGAAAATGCTGAAGACTTCCCAGCACAACTATGTACAATGAGATCGCCGATGCAATTAGCAAATTACGAGCTAAATGGAATTTCAATCCTCCTGCTTCTCCTCACTTCGGTGGACAATGGGAAGCAGGAGTGAAATCGGTCAAATTCCTTTTGAAACGAGTTGCCCGGAACGAAGCGTTAACCTTCGAGGAGCTCAGCACTCTTCTATCTCAACTCGAGACCCCTCTGCCCTTTAACCGGCAACTTCGACGATTTTACCACACTTACACCAGCACCTAGCAAGGAAAAAAATCGGATACATCGACCGATGGAAAAGATTACAAGCCTCAATACAATCGTTTTGGAAGGAATGGAGCCGTGAATATTTAACTCGTCTTCAAAATCGCCCAAAGTGGTTGAAAACGGAGAAGCAACCCAACGTTGGAGACCTAGTCCTGCTAAAGGAGAACGGATTCCACCAGTGAAATAACTTTTAGCTCGTATTATTGAGATTTATCCAGGAGCTGATCAACTAATCCGGGTAGTGAAGCTAAAAACTGAAACCGGAGAATTCAGAAGGCCAATAACGAAACAAAAAAAATGCACGCAACAGTAAAAACCGATACAATATAATACTTAAATTAAAAAACAAATCACATAGGTATTCAGTATAATACAAAAATAATAAATAAGTAGAAAAAAAATCTGATATGTATATTCAAAATATATACATACTCGTAAATAATAAGACGAATCTTACATACTTACAGTCCACTTTAATTAAAAAATAATAATAATTTGTGGGTTGTAGACGCCCACCAACTGTTGCTAAGTGTATGTACATATGGATTTGATTCCTTCGTCCACGAAATTAATTGTCAAGGCCCCAAATTTCAACAACTCTAATACGTTTCCGTTGCTGCTTTCACTGCCAGCTGAAAATATTTAAGAAAACGAAGCTTGTTAAATAAGGAACAAAATTCAAAATCTAAGGACAAATATCTCAATCAACATCACAACAGAACATAATAAGTCATGCAACAAATCTCGCAGCTGAACTCATGTCCACACATCAGAAATCCATTGCATCATTTCTGCATCTCAAATAATAACAAGAATACCCGCTTACACACCCGCTAATTCACAACTTAAATCATCATTTCATTTAAAGTCAAAACCTTTAAATAATAAACAATAACAAACTATTAATTCATAAACGCATTCATCACACGCAGCAGCATGACACTAATTCATCCATACGCAATAATACAAACCTCATATATCATATCATTTATCACAAAGTTTCATTTAAATTTGTCACAAATCTTCACATTGATTCACATCACAAACTCAACACAGCAAACACAAATCTAGGAAATCAAAACAGAAATAAAAACAAAGTAGAATTAAAGCAACACATCGGTTAAATGCGTAACTAAACAACACACTTGTACATACATACATACACATACCTATGCTCAACACAAAATGTCATTCAATACAAATTAAAATGTACATTGAAATTTAACATACTCGTATGTGCTATCAAATAATTATAACTACTAGTACTTATTACAAAAAAAAATTACTTGAAATAGTCATCCTGATCCAAAATGATGTATTCGTACGATTAAAATTTATTAATCGATAAATAACTCCGCACTACACTTAAGCTTTATAAAACGCCGGTATTCAAATACGAGTACCTACTACCTGATAAGGAAAAACAAGAGAGCGTGGGAGCCCATGATGGAGTAAGAGAACGACAAGAACAACATTGCGCAAAATCAGCGATTCTTCCCCAGATTCTGCGTCCGCATATAGGGATGCTACTTTCACTTTGTGTAATTTCATAGCAGAAATTGATAGTGTCTTATGTTACAATATATCGATATCATAGTACTAAACGAAATAAGCATATCAAAACAGAAAAATGGAATACATCACATTGATGGATTTGAATCTGAATTCATAAATCGAAATGAAAGAAAAGGCGCAGGTGTTGCAATATTTATTAAAAAGAATATAAAATACGATATAATACCAATAAACCCAATAAATTATGAAGGCATACACATCGAAATAAACCATAATAGTAAGAAAACATACATACACGCAATTTACAGGCCACCAAAACTAAGTATTACGAAATTCATTGACGAATTAAATAAAAGAAGACAAAGAAAACATTGTGTTAGATGATACTAATATAAATATACAAGATGGAAATAACTCACTAGTTTTGAAATATATAGAGATGATGGCCTCGAAAGGACATACAATTGTAATCAAACAACCTTCGCGCGTAGACTTGAAAAGGAGCACTTCAACACTCATTGAGCACATATATGTTACCATCACATAACTAGATATATTCTCAGCAATCATTGAAACGGACCATTCCGATCACTACATAACTCTGTATGCAACAAAAAGTTTAAGCCAAAACCAAATGAATGATCAAACTGACATTAAACATATTAGCCAACAAAAAGTTTATGAGCTAATAGAGCAAACGAACTGGCAAAATATACTAGAAGAAAGGGATATTGAAAAACTCTATAATAACCTCGTAGAAGTAATGAATAATATATACACTGAAGCAAGTAGAACAAAAACAACAAACGTCCTCGAAAGCAAAAACCATGGATTAGGAAAAAACTAATTTCAATGTGCAAAATGAAAGATGAACTCTATAGAAGATAGAAAAACAGCCCAAGAGGCCAAAGCTATGAAATCCAGTACAAGAACTTTCGAAATATTGTTAATAAAAACATTAAAATATTGGGTCTATAACTTAATTCGGTTTGCTAAGAGATGGCGTAACTTATATTATTCCATCGTTATTATTCCATTGGAACATGCGTTGGAAAGCTACTGTCATTGTACGTCATTTCAGTATATGTCATTCATTTGAAGCGTAAACAACAATAATTTGTTTTCACTCAAATATGTCGAACTTTGTGCCTGAAAAAGTGTTTTTGCGGGGAGTTCTTCTTCATTACTTTAATATGAAGAAAACTGCTGCCGAAAGTCATCGTATTTTGGTGGAAGTTTATGGTGAACATGCGCTAGCTGAGCGAACGTGCCAAAAGTGGTTTGCACGGTTTAAAAGTGGTGATTGTGGCTTGGAAGACGATGAACGTCTTGGGCAGCCAAAAAAGTTTGAAGATGAAGAACTGGAAGCATTACTCTATGAAGATTGTTGCCAAACACAAGAAGAGCTCGCAGAATCTTTGGGTGTCACTCAAGCAGCCATTTCAAAACGTTTAAAAGCAGCTGGATATATTCAAAAGCAAGGAAATTGGGTTCCACATAAACTCAAGCCGAGAGACGTCGAAAGGCGGTTTTGCATGTCCGAAATGCTGCTGGAACGCCACAAAAGGAAGTCATTTTTGCATCGGATTGTTACAGGTGATGAAAAATGGATCAATTACGACAGCCCACAAGCGCAAAAAATCTTATGTGAAACCCGGCCAAACAGCCAAATCAACGGCAAAGCCGAATATCCATGGCGCGAAGGTAATGTTCTGTATTTGATGGGATCAGATGGGTGTCCTGTATTATGAGCTGCTAAAACCGATTGAAACCATCAATGGACAACGCTACCGAACACAATTAATCCGTTTGAAGAGAGCAGTGGCCGAAAAACGCCCGGAATATGCGACCAGACGCGAGGCAATAATTTTCCATCATGACAACGCTCGGCCCCACGTTGCTATTCCGGCTAAGAACTATTTGGAAAACAGTGGATGGGAAGTCTTACCCCACCCGCCTTATAGCCCAGACCTTGCCCCTTCTGACTATCATTTGTTCCGGTCGATGCAGAACGCCCTCACTGAAATACGGTTCACATCAGAGCAGAATATCAAAAATTGGATTGATTCATTCTTGGCTGCCAAGCCGGCGCAGTTCTTTTGGGATGGGATCCACAAATTGCCAGAAAGATGGGAAAAAGTCATAGCTTCAGATGGGCAATACTTTGAATAATACTATAGTACATGTTTTTCATAAATAAACGTTAAAATTTTGAAAAAAAACGCACGTTATATACCCAATATGTATATATGTATGTACATTTATTTATATATTACGTATATATATATAATGTATATATATTATATATGTATATATTATGTATTAGATGTAAGTAGGTTAAGTAAATTAAGATTTATTCTTAGGTAGTTTGTAAGTTTTAGTTTTAAGTTTTATAATAAGTTAAAAAAAAAAATATATGTATGTACATTTATTTATATATTACGTATATATATATAATGTATATATATTATATATGTATATATTATGTATTAGATGTAAGTAGGTTAAGTAAATTAAGATTTATTCTTAGGTAGTTTGTAAGTTTTAGTTTTAAGTTTTATAATAAGTTAAAAAAAAAAAATAAGTCATGTTACTAAGTTTTTCTTAAAAAATGTTTTCTTAGTTTTAATTATAATGAATAGACATAGTATAAACATGTAATGTAAGATACGTCGAAAGACATAATTTAAGTATTAGGTTGAACTTAGAGTGCCCGCATGGGGCCAGTAAGTTAGAATAAGTTAATTTTAAGTTAATTAAACTAATTTTTAAGCGTTTTTTTGTATAGCATTTAAGTGTAAATTAAGTAATATAAATAAAAATGCATAAAAACTGAACTGAACTGAACTGAAAATACAACTACGTTGCAGCAGTAACACATTATTATTAATATTATTATTATATTATTTGAAATTTAAAATGATAAACTGAGCAAATACTCTACATGTAAACAAACAAAACGTGTACTAAAAATGTTCAAGTAAACATAAATTATTGGAACATATGAAAAATTATATCATGCAATAAATAGCATAACCGAAACGTCAGTTGTATAAATAGGAAAATATTCAGGAATAAAAAAAACTCAATTTTATTTCGTTGAAAAAGGCGGTTGTTTTATTTTACCCAGTTTATACTGTATTTCACAATAGACAGCATTTTTCGCACAGTTTCTAAACAGTTTATTTCATTTAAAGCCAAATTTAACTTTTACCGAATTGACGGCTTACACAAACTATTTGGAGTTTTTGCGAAATAATTTACCAGAACTATTAGAGGACACTCCACTGATTCAACTAGCTTCATCATATTTCCAACTGGATGGTCGTGAGGCTAAGAATGGTCTAGAGGAAGAGTCCGGAAGCCGTTGGATAGAAAGAAACGAAACAGTTCACTGGCCTGCAAGATCTCCTGACCTTACATATTGGAGTTCTTTCTGTACGGGGGAGAATGAAAGAACTTATTTATTCAACCGAAATAGCAGCCGTTAGCATGAATAAACATTCGCATTGAAATCTAAAAACTGGCTCTAGCATGCATACAAACCCAATAAGGATATTTTGAGCACCTGTAGTAACTATTTTAGTACACACATAGAACAAAAATTAACTAAGACCAAACAAAATCATTTTTATTCATAGCCTTTCGAGCTTAAAACAAGAAACCCCTTTTTTTTTAATTTCATCGGCTGAAAGTTTTCCCAATTACAATAAAATCTCTGGGCTTTTGTGGAAACTTGATGATGATTTCTTTTTTTTTTATTATCACTTTCATAAGAAAAAAATAGTTATGTTAATTAGGCATTTAATGGAGAAAAGTGACCTCAAAGACAAAAATTAGTATGGGCAATGAAAATGGAACGGGCTTTGAAATTGAATATCTAAAGACTCAAACAAGATATCAACTTTATTTAAACGCCGTTATAAAGGCTAGTATTTCTTCTAAAAACATGGTCCTAAACGAAGTGTAGTGCCATTAGTACTAACAGAGCAATTTGCGTTAACATGGGTAAGGATACACCAAAGTAAGCCTTTTTCTTAAATCCTCGATAAATGCTGTCAACATTGGAGATAGACCCTTACTAAAGAACGATTTTTTTCATAGAATATACCCCTGGGTATATTTCCCAGATTATCGTTGATGAATTAGGGGACGCCTTGTAAATATGCTACAATACATATGCAACGTTTTGTATGACGTATTTATTCCTAACATGTGTTCACGTAAAAATTCAATTTTTTTTTTTTTATCCTTAATAGATCTTACAGTGCTCAATGCTTCTTATGCTTACCTTCCAACAAAGGTATTAATAAAAATCTTCCACTATTTGGATTTTTACGGCATCTAGGTAGCAAGGTTATGTTGCAAACAATTGTTTTATATTAGCAATTATCCTGATTTTGAGTCACAAATTACTTTTAAAATAACAGAAGTGTAATGGACAGCGAATATCCTGGCGCCAAGGTCATCTCTGCCAGTAAAATCGAAAATTTATGTTTGGAAGACATTAAATTTGGTGATGTTGATGAACTCTTTGGACAGATCGCGGTTAAATTCAAGGCGCTTACCTTGAACTCAGTGCGTATGCCACTAGACCATCTTCTGTCGATTACATATTTCACCGATCCTGAGACCTTGAAATTGTGTGGTTTTGAAAATGACGTCGAATATTTGTCATTCGGTGATCTACCTCGGCTGGAGGAGCTCGAATTGGCATGAAATGATTCAAGTGTTGACGAATACCTCTTAGGTTGCTCTTTGCGTGCAGATTTATTGGAGAAGTTATCTTTGGAATCCCTCAAAAAATTAGAAGTTGAATTTTTTTAAATATTTTTTTTTTTTTTTCTAATCAGCGCGCGCTCAAGGGGTTTTGTACCCTTAAAATGTTCGTACACAGCGCGGGCGATGGAAATTTAGGGAGGAAGAAAAGACAGGTACCGATGTACATTGTTTTTAAATGTTTGCAAGTTATAACGACCAGGAAACACAGAGGTCGGCAGGGCATTCAATAAGCGAGTTGTACGGCTTTGGAAAGAATCACGATATTTAAGAGTACGTCCGAAAATGGGCTTGAGGGTATACTGATGAGCATTCATAGCGAGACGGGTGTTACGGTTGAAAGTTTGAATGGGCGGAATGCTACTGGCGATTTCAATGGATCACTGGTGGTGGAAATAGCGATAAAACAAAGTGGGACAGGAACATTACGTCGGTGTTCGTGGGTGTCAATTGATTGACTGATATTAGTATCACCAATGAGTTTTATCGCACGGTTTTGAATCCTATATAGCAGGTGCAGAGATGTTTTAGGAGCACCTGACCAGATGTGGGCATTGTACTCCAGTTTTGGGCGGATAAATGTCTTATATATTGTGGCCAGATCAGAGGGGGTAAAATATTTCTTACATCGCTTGAGAAAACCTAGACATTTCGCAGCATTTTTGGCGACATCGAATATGTGGTCATTCCAACGTAAGTTGTTACTGATACGCATACCGAGAATGGAAAGTTTATCGGTTTCGACGATGCAAGTGCCATTCATGGATAACGGCTGGGTGTTTAAATTTCATTTTAACGACAGCAGACAGCATTGTGTTTTGGAAGCATTAAATTCTACTCTGTTGATAGTTCCCCAGTTGGTTATGCTGTTAATATCGGAATTTAATGAGCTTAGCATACGCTGCCGTTCCCGTTCTACAGCCGAAGAGCAGGGGCGTGAGTCCGGGAACGAATATGAGAAGCAGAGAGTGCTGTCATCAGCAAAGGAATAAATTGGATTAGAAGTAGCAGACAAGAGATCGTTAATGAAGATTAAAAAGAGTGTCGGAGACAGAACGGAGCCCTGGGGCACACCGGCATCTATTTTGTGAATATTAGACTTGAAACCGTCCAAGACAACTTGAATTGAGCGTTCCGAAAGGTAATTTCTAATCCATTGAAGATCGCTATAGTAGCAATCTTGATATTAGTCAATGGAAAAGAATAGCTAGTAAACTAAGTCTTAAAGAGCTCAGTCTTCGGAGTTGTTTCAGCTGCGGTATCGTGATTGAGATGGTAATAGGCTCTGCACCATCACAGCATCCACAAGTTCCACAACGTGAAGTGCAATACAGCCACATGTTCATCCCACAAAACTCTTCATCTGCGGAAATTTCTCCCAAGAGGAAATTTCATCTCTTTCAATGGAAATGATCTCTAAACTTGGAGAATGCAAATCTAAATTTGAGCAATTTAATGTAATCGCACAGCGTGCATGTAAATATTTGTTTTCCAATGTCAAGTAATACACTAAATAAGATTAAGCTTTTGTGTTGGAATGCAAGAGGTATTCGCAAAAAATGCACTGAATTTTTCAACTTTGTCTTTAATCTTAATGTTGATATATGTTTGTTAAGTGAAACCAAGCTCAGTAACAGAGTTAAGTTTTCTTGTCGTGAGTACAATTATGAGTGTTATAGACTTGATCGTCCTAACAATACCGGTGGCGGAGTTGCCGGATTAGTAAAAATATGTATTAATCACTCCATACTACCCAGGGTAATTACAACAGTCATTGAGAACATAGGCATTGAAATAACACTTGAAAATAACTTCAAATTAAAGGTTTTCTCTTCCCGGAGGTTCATCTGATGCTTACAAAGCTAGATGTTTAAAAAATGACTTGAGACGTTTGATCAGTAATTACCACTTCATTATCGGAGGTCATTTAAACTGTAGACATCGCAAATGGGGCTGTCAAAAGGCTAACTCGTGGGGTATCGTCTTAGAAAATTTGCTGACATCACACTTTGAACTTGTGTACTCACCTAGTTCTACTTATATACCCTCTGCAGAAAGATTTACTTCTTCTACTCTTGACTTCTTTCTCTCTAACATTCCTAGTATCCTAAGTCCACCTGTCGTCATGAACGCTTTAAGTTCCGACCATCTCCCAGTCATCTGTGATATTATTTCTAGTCCCAAAACTCTTAATGTGCAATACCTAGACTTTAATAAAGCAAATTGGGATGTATTTCGATATAGCCTCTCTAATGCTCTTAACAACCATCCTCTCAACTTGGAATCGTCAATCAGTCGCCGAAATATCGACGAATCAATAAATTTCTTGGAGGCCAAAATCAAAGATAACATTTTAGTTGCAGTTCCAACGAAGTCCCTTTGCCAAAGATCTGTCATTCTTCCACGATCTATAATAAGCTTAATAAAAACTAGAAACGTTTATAGAAGGAAATGGCGTAAATATCGATTGGTTAATGATTTCAGAGAAATGAAGGTCCTTACACGGTTAATTGGTTAGACAATTACAGAGTTTAGAAACAGCAGTTGGAATAGAAAACTTAGTTCACTCGATGCCAATTGTACGAGTACACCCTTCTGGAATATCAATAAAATAATAGGTACGGAAAAAACTTAATCCTATCTCCAGTTTGGTAGATAATGGTCTATTGATTATTGGCGGTGAGGGAAAATCTGAGCTTCTTGCCGACGTCTTCCTAAAAAGTCACTTAGTAAGTCGAAAGATTACCTCTGGAAAGCAATCTGTGGTTGATAGTGCGATCTCATCATTTAACGGACTAAGTCCGTCCGTCCGTGATATTGAATCGAAATGAAAGAAAAGGCGCAGGTGTTGCAATATTTATTAAAAAGAATATAAAATACGATATAATACCAATAAACCCAATAAATTATGAAGGCATACACATCGAAATAAACCATAATAGTAAGAAAACATACATACACGCAATTTACAGGCCACCAAAACTAAGTATTACGAAATTCATTGACGAATTAAATAAAAGAAGACAAAGAAAACATTGTGTTAGATGATACTAATATAAATATACAAGATGGAAATAACTCACTAGTTTTGAAATATATAGAGATGATGGCCTCGAAAGGACATACAATTGTAATCAAACAACCTTCGCGCGTAGACTTGAAAAGGAGCACTTCAACA
Organism: Volucella zonaria; assembly: GCA_963966105.1. Classification (NCBI taxonomy): domain Eukaryota; kingdom Metazoa; phylum Arthropoda; class Insecta; order Diptera; family Syrphidae; genus Volucella; species Volucella zonaria. The sequence continues at coordinate 3,151,699 of OZ014535.1, read as the reverse complement.
CTCATTGAGCACATATATGTTACCATCACATAACTAGATATATTCTCAGCAATCATTGAAACGGACCATTCCGATCACTACATAACTCTGTATGCAACAAAAAGTTTAAGCCAAAACCAAATGAATGATCAAACTGACATTAAACATATTAGCCAACAAAAAGTTTATGAGCTAATAGAGCAAACGAACTGGCAAAATATACTAGAAGAAAGGGATATTGAAAAACTCTATAATAACCTCGTAGAAGTAATGAATAATATATACACTGAAGCAAGTAGAACAAAAACAACAAACGTCCTCGAAAGCAAAAACCATGGATTAGGAAAAAAATAATTTCAATGTGCAAAATGAAAGATGAACTCTATAGAAGATAGAAAAACAGCCCAAGAGGCCAAAGCTATGAAATCCAGTACAAGAACTTTCGAAATATTGTTAATAAAAACATTAAAATATTGGGTCTATAACTTAATTCGGTTTGCTAAGAGATGGCGTAACTTATATTATTCCATCGTTATTATTCCATTGGAACATGCGTTGGAAAGCTACTGTCATTGTACGTCATTTCAGTATATGTCATTCATTTGAAGCGTAAACAACAATAATTTGTTTTCACTCAAATATGTCGAACTTTGTGCCTGAAAAAGTGTTTTTGCGGGGAGTTCTTCTTCATTACTTTAATATGAAGAAAACTGCTGCCGAAAGTCATCGTATTTTGGTGGAAGTTTATGGTGAACATGCGCTAGCTGAGCGAACGTGCCAAAAGTGGTTTGCACGGTTTAAAAGTGGTGATTGTGGCTTGGAAGACGATGAACGTCTTGGGCAGCCAAAAAAGTTTGAAGATGAAGAACTGGAAGCATTACTCTATGAAGATTGTTGCCAAACACAAGAAGAGCTCGCAGAATCTTTGGATGTCACTCAAGCAGCCATTTCAAAACGTTTAAAAGCAGCTGGATATATTCAAAAGCAAGGAAATTGGGTTCCACATAAACTCAAGCCGAGAGACGTCGAAAGGCGGTTTTGCATGTCCGAAATGCTGCTGGAACGCCACAAAAGGAAGTCATTTTTGCATCGGATTGTTACAGGTGATGAAAAATGGATCAATTACGACAGCCCACAAGCGCAAAAAATCTTATGTGAAACCCGGCCAAACAGCCAAATCAACGGCAAAGCCGAATATCCATGGCGCGAAGGTAATGTTCTGTATTTGATGGGATCAGATGGGTGTCCTGTATTATGAGCTGCTAAAACCGATTGAAACCATCAATGGACAACGCTACCGAACACAATTAATCCGTTTGAAGAGAGCAGTGGCCGAAAAACGCCCGGAATATGCGACCAGACGCGAGGCAATAATTTTCCATCATGACAACGCTCGGCCCCACGTTGCTATTCCGGCTAAGAACTATTTGGAAAACAGTGGATGGGAAGTCTTACCCCACCCGCCTTATAGCCCAGACCTTGCCCCTTCTGACTATCATTTGTTCCGGTCGATGCAGAACGCCCTCACTGAAATACGGTTCACATCAGAGCAGAATATCAAAAATTGGATTGATTCATTCTTGGCTGCCAAGCCGGCGCAGTTCTTTTGGGATGGGATCCACAAATTGCCAGAAAGATGGGAAAAAGTCATAGCTTCAGATGGGCAATACTTTGAATAATACTATAGTACATGTTTTTCATAAATAAACGTTAAAATTTTGAAAAAAAACGCACGTTATATACCCAATATGTATATATGTATGTACATGTATTTATATATTACGTATATATATATAATGTATATATATTATATATGTATATATTATGTATTAGATGTAAGTAGGTTAAGTAAATTAAGATTTATTCTTAGGTAGTTTGTAAGTTTTAGTTTTAAGTTTTATAATAAGTTAAAAAAAAAAAATAAGTCATGTTACTAAGTTTTTCTTAAAAAATGTTTTCTTAGTTTTAATTATAATGAATAGACATAGTATAAACATGTAATGTAAGATACGTCGAAAGACATAATTTAAGTATTAGGTTGAACTTAGAGTGCCCGCATGGGGCCAGTAAGTTAGAATAAGTTAATTTTAAGTTAATTAAACTAATTTTTAAGCGTTTTTTTGTATAGCATTTAAGTGTAAATTAAGTAATATAAATAAAAATGCATAAAAACTGAACTGAACTGAACTGAAAATACAACTACGTTGCAGCAGTAACACATTATTATTAATATTATTATTATATTATTTGAAATTTAAAATGATAAACTGAGCAAATACTCTACATGTAAACAAACAAAACGTGTACTAAAAATGTTCAAGTAAACATAAATTATTGGAACATATGAAAAATTATATCATGCAATAAATAGCATAACCGAAACGTCAGTTATATAAATAGGAAAATATTCAGGAATAAAAAAAACTCAATTTTATTTCGTTGAAAAAGGCGGTTGTTTTATTTTACCCAGTTTATACTGTATTTCACAATAGACAGCATTTTTCGCACAGTTTCTAAACAGTTTATTTCATTTAAAGCCAAATTTAACTTTTACCGAATTGACGGCTTACACAAACTATTTGGAGTTTTTGCGAAATAATTTACCAGAACTATTAGAGGACACTCCACTGATTCAACTAGCTTCATCATATTTCCAACAGGATGGTCGTGAGGCTAAGAATGGTCTAGAGGAAGAGTCCGGAAGCCGTTGGATAGAAAGAAACGAAACAGTTCACTGGCCTGCAAGATCTCCTGACCTTACATATTGGAGTTCTTTCTGTACGGGGGAGAATGAAAGAACTTATTTATTCAACCGAAATAGCAGCCGTTAGCATGAATAAACATTCGCATTGAAATCTAAAAACTGGCTCTAGCATGCATACAAACCCAATAAGGATATTTTGAGCACCTGTAGTAACTATTTTAGTACACACATAGAACAAAAATTAACTAAGACCAAACAAAATCATTTTTATTCATAGCCTTTCGAGCTTAAAACAAGAAACCCCTTTTTTTTTAATTTCATCGGCTGAAAGTTTTCCCAATTACAATAAAATCTCTGGGCTTTTGTGGAAACTTGATGATGATTTCTTTTTTTTTTATTATCACTTTCATAAGAAAAAAATAGTTATGTTAATTAGGCATTTAATGGAGAAAAGTGACCTCAAAGACAAAAATTAGTATGGGCAATGAAAATGGAACGGGCTTTGAAATTGAATATCTAAAGACTCAAACAAGATATCAACTTTATTTAAACGCCGTTATAAAGGCTAGTATTTCTTCTAAAAACATGGTCCTAAACGAAGTGTAGTGCCATTAGTACTAACAGAGCAATTTGCGTTAACATGGGTAAGGATACACCAAAGTAAGCCTTTTTCTTAAATCCTCGATAAATGCTGTCAACATTGGAGATAGACCCTTACTAAAGAACGATTTTTTTCATAGAATATACCCCTGGGTATATTTCCCAGATTATCGTTGATGAATTAGGGGACGCCTTGTAAATATGCTACAATACATATGCAACGTTTTGTATGACGTATTTATTCCTAACATGTGTTCACGTAAAAATTCAATTTTTTTTTTTTTATCCTTAATAGATCTTACAGTGCTCAATGCTTCTTATGCTTACCTTCCAACAAAGGTATTAATAAAAATCTTCCACTATTTGGATTTTTACGGCATCTAGGTAGCAAGGTTATGTTGCAAACAATTGTTTTATATTAGCAATTATCCTGATTTTGAGTCACAAATTACTTTTAAAATAACAGAAGTGTAATGGACAGCGAATATCCTGGCGCCAAGGTCATCTCTGCCAGTAAAATCGAAAATTTATGTTTGGAAGACATTAAATTTGGTGATGTTGATGAACTCTTTGGACAGATCGCGGTTAAATTCAAGGCGCTTACCTTGAACTCAGTGCGTATGCCACTAGACCATCTTCTGTCGATTACATATTTCACCGATCCTGAGACCTTGAAATTGTGTGGTTTTGAAAATGACGTCGAATATTTGTCATTCGGTGATCTACCTCGGCTGGAGGAGCTCGAATTGGCATGAAATGATTCAAGTGTTGACGAATACCTCTTAGGTTGCTCTTTGCGTGCAGATTTATTGGAGAAGTTATCTTTGGAATCCCTCAAAAAATTAGAAGTTGAATTTTTTTAAATATTGGATAAGCATGCGGGAACATTAAAAGTTCTTGATTTGCTTTACTATTTTTTTTTTTTTTTTCTAATCGGCGCGCGCTCAAGGGGTTTTGTACCCTTAAAATGTTCGTACACAGCGCGGGCGATGGAAATTTAGGGAGGAAGAAAAGACAGGTACCGATGTACATTGTTTTTAAATGTTTGCAAGTTATAACGACCAGGAAACACAGAGGTCGGCAGGGCATTCAATAAGCGAGTTGTACGGCTTTGGAAAGAATCACGATATTTAAGAGTACGTCCGAAAATGGGCTTGAGGGTATACTGATGAGCATTCATAGCGAGACGGGTGTTACGGTTGAAAGTTTGAATGGGCGGAATGCTACTGGCGATTTCAATGGATCACTGGTGGTGGAAATAGCGATAAAACAAAGTGGGACAGGAACATTACGTCGGTGTTCGTGGGTGTCAATTGATTGACTGATATTAGTATCACCAATGAGTTTTATCGCACGGTTTTGAATCCTATATAGCAGGTGCAGAGATGTTTTAGGAGCACCTGACCAGATGTGGGCATTGTACTCCAGTTTTGGGCGGATAAATGTCTTATATATTGTGGCCAGATCAGAGGGGGTAAAATATTTCTTACATCGCTTGAGAAAACCTAGACATTTCGCAGCATTTTTGGCGACATCGAATATGTGGTCATTCCAACGTAAGTTGTTACTGATACGCATACCGAGAATGGAAAGTTTATCGGTTTCGACGATGCAAGTGCCATTCATGGATAACGGCTGGGTGTTTAAATTTCATTTTAACGACAGCAGACAGCATTGTGTTTTGGAAGCATTAAATTCTACTCTGTTGATAGTTCCCCAGTTGGTTATGCTGTTAATATCGGAATTTAATGAGCTTAGCATACGCTGCCGTTCCCGTTCTACAGCCGAAGAGCAGGGGCGTGAGTCCGGGAACGAATATGAGAAGCAGAGAGTGCTGTCATCAGCAAAGGAATAAATTGGATTAGAAGTAGCAGACAAGAGATCGTTAATGAAGATTAAAAAGAGTGTCGGAGACAGAACGGAGCCCTGGGGCACACCGGCATCTATTTTGTGAATATTAGACTTGAAACCGTCCAAGACAACTTGAATTGAGCGTTCCGAAAGGTAATTTCTAATCCATTGAAGATCGCTATAGTAGCAATCTTGATATTAGTCAATGGAAAAGAATAGCTAGTAAACTAAGTCTTAAAGAGCTCAGTCTTCGGAGTTGTTTCAGCTGCGGTATCGTGATTGAGATGGTAATAGGCTCTGCACCATCACAGCATCCACAAGTTCCACAACGTGAAGTGCAATACAGCCACATGTTCATCCCACAAAACTCTTCATCTGCGGAAATTTCTCCCAAGAGGAAATTTCATCTCTTTCAATGGAAATGATCTCTAAACTTGGAGAATGCAAATCTAAATTTGAGCAATTTAATGTAATCGCACAGCGTGCATGTAAATATTTGTTTTCCAATGTCAAGTAATACACTAAATAAGATTAAGCTTTTGTGTTGGAATGCAAGAGGTATTCGCAAAAAATGCACTGAATTTTTCAACTTTGTCTTTAATCTTAATGTTGATATATGTTTGTTAAGTGAAACCAAGCTCAGTAACAGAGTTAAGTTTTCTTGTCGTGAGTACAATTATGAGTGTTATAGACTTGATCGTCCTAACAATACCGGTGGCGGAGTTGCCGGATTAGTAAAAATATGTATTAATCACTCCATACTACCCAGGGTAATTACAACAGTCATTGAGAACATAGGCATTGAAATAACACTTGAAAATAACTTCAAATTAAAGGTTTTCTCTTCCCGGAGGTTCATCTGATGCTTACAAAGCTAGATGTTTAAAAAATGACTTGAGACGTTTGATCAGTAATTACCACTTCATTATCGGAGGTCATTTAAACTGTAGACATCGCAAATGGGGCTGTCAAAAGGCTAACTCGTGGGGTATCGTCTTAGAAAATTTGCTGACATCACACTTTGAACTTGTGTACTCACCTAGTTCTACTTATATACCCTCTGCAGAAAGATTTACTTCTTCTACTCTTGACTTCTTTCTCTCTAACATTCCTAGTATCCTAAGTCCACCTGTCGTCATGAACGCTTTAAGTTCCGACCATCTCCCAGTCATCTGTGATATTATTTCTAGTCCCAAAACTCTTAATGTGCAATACCTAGACTTTAATAAAGCAAATTGGGATGTATTTCGATATAGCCTCTCTAATGCTCTTAACAACCATCCTCTCAACTTGGAATCGTCAATCAGTCGCCGAAATATCGACGAATCAATAAATTTCTTGGAGGCCAAAATCAAAGATAACATTTTAGTTGCAGTTCCAACGAAGTCCCTTTGCCAAAGATCTGTCATTCTTCCACGATCTATAATAAGCTTAATAAAAACTAGAAACGTTTATAGAAGGAAATGGCGTAAATATCGATTGGTTAATGATTTCAGAGAAATGAAGGTCCTTACACGGTTAATTGGTTTGACAATTACAGAGTTTAGAAACAGCGGTTGGAATAGAAAACTTAGTTCACTCGATGCCAATTGTACGAGTACACCCTTCTGGAATATCAATAAAATAATAGGTACCGAAAAAACTTAATCCTATCTCCAGTTTGGTAGATAATGGTCTATTGATTATTGGCGGTGAGGGAAAATCTGAGCTTCTTGCCGACCTCTTCCTAAAAAATCACTTAGTAAGTCGAAAGATTACCTCTGGAAAGCAATCTGTGGTTGATAGTGCGATCTCATCATTTAACGGACTAAGTCCGTCCGTCCGTGATATTGGGTTTCTCATTTCCAATTTGAAGCTCAAGAAATCTCCTGGCTTCGATGGCATAAATAACTTAACCATTAAAAATCTTCCCCTTTGTGCAATAAAATTTCTCCAATCCATTTATAATGCTTGTTTTAAATTAAGTTATTTTCCCATAAACTGGAAAAAAGCCAAAGTATTTCCTTTGCTCAAGCCCGCAAAAGACATACGCAGTTCTAACAGCATTAGCTTACTCAACGGATGCATCAAAATATTAGAATAACTTATAAAACTCAAATTGGACGTTTTTCTGAAAAATAGCAACATTGTACCTGAAGTGCAATTTGGTTTCCGTGCTAGTACTTCTCATCAGGTATTAAGAAATTTCAGGGAAGTAAAACAAAGCTTTGAAGGGAAAAAATCGACTGGTCTTGTATTACTAGACTTAGAAGAAATTTTTGACTCTGTTTGGCATTACGGTCTAACTTATTAACTTTGGTTGTCCTGTGTACTTTACTAAATCATACTAAATTTTTTAAGCGATCGAACTTCTTCAGTTCCATTAACCGGTTCAGTCTCTTCCCCTAAAGTTGTGCCGGCTGGTGTTCCCCAATGATCAGTTCTGGCACCAACTCTATTTAATATATTTACATCTGACTTCCTTGTCATTCCCAACTGCCACGTAGCTTTGTATGCTGTTGACTTAGTTTTACTATATATGCGTCACATACAAATACATCAGTCATTGCAAATTATTTGCAAAATGGCCTCCATATAATATATCAATATTTTAATCATAGGAAAGTAAAAATCAATGCGGATAAATGTCAATCAATCGTTTTTACAAGAAAAAGATCACCTTGCCATTTTGTTCATAATACCTTAAAAATTAATAACCTCAATATATCATGGGCTAGTTCTATCAAGTACCTCAGGGTTTACTTGGATTAGAAACTAACTTTTGGTATACATATCAAAAATACTTTAAATAAGTTAAATATCGCTACGAAAATGCTGTATCCATTGATCAATCGGAAATCGATGCTGAATCATAAAAACAAAATGATAATGTTTAAGGTAATCTTTCAAGTTTTGATTACTTATGGATCTCCTGTGTGGGGTAACTGTACCAAAGCACACATAAAAAAACTGCAAATAGCACAGAACGAAATTTTGAAATTGATATTGAATTTACCCTGGGACTTTTCAACAATGATATTACACGAAAAAGCTGGCGTTATTAAAGTTGCCAGAAGAATCGAAATTCTCAATGAGAAGTTTTTCACGAAATGTCTACTCGTCGAAAATACACCAGTTACTGATCTTGCACCACTCTAACTTGTTTAGTTTTTTAGTTATCTACTTATCTGACACATTAATTAATTTTGTTTGTCTATTTGGGAATCTACTTTTTTACTCATTTTTCAAATTTGTATTCATTTATTAAATTATTATTTTGCATATATATTTATTTATTCATCGATATATATTTATTTATTTATATTGTCTTTACTTGTTAATTATTTTATACATATCCATTTATTAATATAAACATAACTCAACTTATTTAATTAATTATTATTTATTATTTAGTAGTTATTATTTATTTTATTTATTTTTCCTGTGATAATATGGTTTCTGAAATTTAAGAATTTCATACATTTTGGTCCATTAGATGGAGATTTTTTCCCATAGTATTTCCTCCGAACATATTTGTTAATACTAAATGGAGTGAAAAGTGACCTCCTTGGCCACCAGAATACGCTGCTACTGCAAAAAAGGTTATGGTGCCTTCAAGTCCGTTCATAGTTAGGCAGACATGCCAAATTTCAGTGCGATACTGTCTTTAGTTTTGTTTTGACAGCTGATTGTTGTTGACGTGTTTGGCATCATGTTGAGTATGGACAAAAACGATTTTCATTCTCTCATAAAACATTATTTTTTGAGAGGCAAAACGGCGAAGGAAACAAAAGAAAAGTTGGATAAATATTATGGGGCTAATGCTCCGTCAAATTACACCGTCAAATATTGGTTTCGAGAGTTTCATGGTGGCCGCAACGCCACTACCGATCAAGTCCACAGCGACAAGCCCTCCGATGCGGTTACAGAGGACAATGTCAAAAAAAATACATGAAATGGTGTTGGCTGACCGGAAAGTGAAGGTGCGTGAGCTAGCAGATACTACAAAGATTAGTACTGAGTGCACACGCCATATTTTGGGCAATATTCTGCATATGAAAAAGTTATCCTGTTGCTGGGTGCCGCGAATGCTCACTCCTGACCAAAAACACGAAGGCGAGAGCACTTCGAAAGAGTGTTTGGACTTGCAGATGCGGAATCGACCGGACTTTTGGCATCGATTGGTAACTGGATTTGGATCCCTCGGAATATTATCTCTTCCTAAACCTCAAAAGATGGCTCATCAATAAAAAATTCAGCTCACGCGAGGAAATCTTCGACGCCACGGAGGAGTATTTTGCAGACCTTCCGAAAAATTACTTTTCGGATGGGATCCAGAAGTTGGAAAATCGCTGGAATAAGTGTATCAAACTAAAGAGGGCTATATTGAATAATATAAAAAAAAACATTAAAAAAATTTTTTTTTTAATTCGCAAGGAGGTCACTTTTCACTCCATCTGGTAGATAAAGCATTTATAAACCAACTGTAAAATTTTAATAATCATATCTCTGTGCAAGCTGCGCTTAATCAATAGAAAATGAATGTAAATGTTTAACTATGAAAATAAAATAAATATCTATCTATCAGTAAAGGAAATTGGTAGTAAATATGGCTAACAATAATGAAATTCTTAAAACTGCAGGTAGTGGAGTGCATTTTCTGGTGCGAATTCGGGAGGTATTAATTTAAGTAACACAGGTATCAGTGGTTCTCCAAAAATGGCATCTACTGCTAATACCTATATTAACCTACATCAACTTGATTCGGTAAACCAAGTCTGAACTTTTACTTCACAGCTGTGCTTAGTAACGTCGGTGTTTGTGTTTTTCGCGTTTGTCTTTCGTTATAATGACTCTGGAATTCAGAGTGGATATTGCCAATATACGCGGGCTAAAGAGTAATCACTTTTCTGCGCACGTCCACGTCTGCAAATACAGACCAGCTGTTTTGGCACTTAGTGAAATACAGGTAGATCCCAGATCACACCTCTCAGATCACTCTGATCAGAGTCTACCTGGCTACGAACTAGTACCATTATTCTTCTCTCGGTCTCGCTATTTACGTGCGTAGTGATATAGCTTACCATACTCCACCACAATGTAGTCCCTGTTCCAATCCAGAATTCAATTTCATGTGGTTAAAATTCCATCTCCGTAAGCAAATTATCCACTACTGCTTTATTTACAGAAGCCCCAAACTGGACAGCAATTCGAGTTTTAACGAATTCGATGCACTGTCTGACTCCATTCAAAGAATTGTATCCCTGTTTCCTCATACTGAAATCGTTATTATGGGCGATTTCAATATACACAATTCTGGGTGGCTTCGATATTCTGGACAGATTACACCCGAAGGACGGTGTTTTGAGATCTTCGCTGCGGAAAATATTTTAACCCAGCTTGTAAGTGAGCCCACACGAATACCAGACGTTGACAGTCATACCGCCAACACCCTGGACTTGTTTTTAACTTCTCACCTTGATAAATACATCGTTGATAGGCTCTCCCCTCTAGGCTCGTCGGACCATTGTGTTATATCTGCTAATTTCTCGTACACCGACCACACAGTTAGAGAAAAGATTCCCAAAAGAACCGTATGAAAATACGAGGATGCCAACTTTAGCGGTCTTAACAGTTTCTTTAGGAATCCTAACTGGTCGTTATGTTTCCTCGATAACGACGTGGATGCCGCGGCTGATATGATCACAGACACCATTCCCTTTGGAATGAGAAACTTTATCCCTCATCGGATGAAGAGTATCAAACCAAAAGCAAAAGCCTGGTACGACTCAAGCTGCAAAGAGGCTGTCTGGGTTAGAGAAATGTTTCTTCGGTCCTTCAAGATCAACACAACAAAGGAAAACCGAAAAAAGTTTAAACGAGCCAGAAATGACTGCAACACCTTTCTTAAACCTGTAAAATTCCAATACGACCAAAAACTGAGGCAAAAAATACGACAATGTCCCAAAGTTTGTAAAAATTTTTGATCGTTCGTCAAAAATATTAGAAATTCTGCATCATCCTCCATCCCAACGCTCATTTATAATGATGTTCCAGGCGTCAGCTCTTTGGAAAAGGCCAATCTGCTGGGTGCTCACTTTGCGGCCAGATCAACACTCCCAGATTGTGCTTTGTCTCCGCCTACACTTGAGTGCGTCGAACCTTCAATGGGACAAATCTACTTTCGCACTCGTGTAGTAGCAAGAGTTCTTAAAGATCTTAACATTCACAAATCCGCTGGTCCAAATGGTATACCTCCCCTCCTTCTGAAGAGGTGTTCTTCCTCGCTGGCAAAACCGCTCTGTAAGATTTTTCATCAATCCTACTTTTTAGGACTCTTTCCGAGAAGATGGAAAACAGTGTTTGTCCAGCACGTCACGTACGTTCAACTCAAGTTGTCTTGTATGGTTTCAAGTCTGATATTCCCAAAATAAATGCTGGTGAGCCTTAGGGCTCCGTTCTGTCTCCGATAATCTTTTTAATTTTCATCAACGATCTCTTGTCTGCTACCTCTAATCCAATATACTACTTTGCTGGCGACATGCTTTTCATATTCATTCCCGGACTCACCTCCCTGCTCTTTGGCTGTATAACGGAAACGGCAGCGTATGTTAAGCTCATTAAATTCCGATATCAACAGCATAACCAATTGGGGAACTATCAACAGAGTAGATTTTAATGCTTTCAGAACACAATGCTGTTTGCTGTCGTTAAAGCGAAATTTAAACACCCAGCCGATGTCCATGAATGGAACTTGCATTGTAGAAACCGATAAACTTTCCATTCTCGGTGTGTGTGTCAATGACAACTTACGTTTAAATGCCCACATATTCGGTGTCGTCAAGAATGCTGCAAAATGTCTAGGTTTCTTCAAGCGATGTAAGAAATACTTTACCCCCTCTGATGTGGCCTCAATATATAAGGCATTTATCGACCCGAAATTACAGTACAATGTCCACATCTGGTCGGGTGCGCCCAATACATCTCTGCACCAGCTAGATAGGATCCAAAAAGGTGCAATAAAACTCATCGGTGATTCTAATATCACTCAAACAATGGACCTCGAACACCGACGTAATGTCTCGTTTCTCACTCCATTTTATCGCTATTTCCACCACCAGTGCTCTATAGAAATCGCCAGTAGCATTCCGCCCCTTCAAACTTTTAACCGTAACACCCGTCTCGCTATGAATGCTCATCAGTATACCCTCAAACCCACTTTCGGACGTACTCTAAAATATCGTGATTCGTTCCTAAGCCGTACAACTCGCTCATCGCATGCCCTGTCTAGTTCTTTATTCCCTAGTCAGTATAACGTTCAAACATTTAAAACCAACGTTCACCGGCACCTCTCTTTCTATTCTCCCTGATTTTCCTTCGCCCGCGCTCTGTGAAATGATTTTAAGGGTACAAAAAAAAAATAACTTGAGCGCGCGCAAATTATAAAAAAAAAGTCGGTAGTCCGGTGAAATAGTTTAGAAACTGAATCATGAACTAGCTCAATATTGCATCGTGTAGTATATGGTATGTGATAAATCCATGCTTTCGTGATTGTGTCGCAAAAATAATAGGGACTACACTTAGATACAATCTAACTGTTGGGTTTTACCCCCTTATTCACCGTCGAACCATCATCATCCGCATTGCATGACCACAATCGTCATAGTTTATCCACATCATCATCATCGCTCATCCACTTCAACCATCATCAGCATCATCGATAATGCTACTAATTGGCATTATCATTTCTATTGGGTGCATGTAAGTGACTGTTGTATGTGACATAACTATATAACACCGCGATCCATATTGCAAGGAATTCCAGGTTTAGATAAAAGAACTGCGACCCTTATCACAAGGCACTACAGTTAAAATAAGTAATAAATAATAAATAAAGGGAATATATTCACAAAACTTTGAACTATATGATCTACAAATATAAAATTTATATAAACATAGATACAAATATGCATGTGGATATGAGTGACATGAATTACTCATTATAATTTTACCATCTGCTTCATTCCATTTGCTTCATTCTATTACTAATTTTGTTTATAACTTAGATTACACTCTGCGAGATAGCCGACAGCGCCATGCAATGATGACACGCGACGGAATAGGTTTTCAGCCAGCCAATAACCCAATAAGTTCAATTAAGTTGGATATATAAGTTAATTCGTGCGTTTTTTTTTTGTTTTACTTAAATCTAACTTAATCCTACCTAAAACTATGTAAGCCGGCCATGCCTAAAAGAACAAAAAAAAAAATTAGGCTGACCGACTTTGCTTCACATGAAGCTACCGATTGCTGGAGGAATACGACGACGACGCATTCTCTCCTTCAACAAGCCACCAAAATTGCTGGTGCTGCTGAGCAACATCCCTCATGTCGCGACTCCCTAACGCCCTACTAAACCGGAGACGCTCCGCACTGCCGTGTGCGACGTCTCTGTCGTAGTTGAGTCGCCTGTCCGCAGCTCTTCGAGCGACGTGGAAGATTAGCAGCACCGCCAATCTGTCCTGGATCAGACCTTTACTATCTAGGTAGAGGAACGCTTCTGGAGGAATAAAGCCGTTAAAGCGAACACTCTCGTGATACATATAATTAGGGTAGTAAGCCCCGGAGATCGGGTTGTGCGATGAGGTCATTGCTCTTGCAATGTGCCTTCGAGTTAACTTGTCCACTCTTATTAGATTCGCCCTATTGTACAAGACCTCATTACTATAGAATTTTATGTACTCAGATTCTGGTGTTCTGTATAATCGAAGACAAGTCCTAAGACAAGCCCTCTCAGACACCCGAATCTTTTCCAATAAACTTGCTCACACGTTGAACCACACAGGATATCCAAATACGAGCATGGGCCTGATAGGGGCCATGTAGCAGATCACCTTCACCCTCGCATCGAGTTGGCTATTGTAAAACAGTCTCCTTGCATGGGCAAAAGCACCTCTGGCTCTGGCCACAGCAACATCTATATGTTTGTTAAAATACAGATACAGATCCCAAGGTATCTCACTACATTTCGACAAGCAAGTGGTTGTTCATGTTGTCCGACGATAGAGAACTTTCGCCAATTCTTTCTGATATCCCTAGAGGCCCCAGACAAAGGCGTCCTAAACAGATGGTTTCCGACTTCTGAAAGTTGATTTTCAACTTCCAGTCATCGCAATATTGTTTAATTTTGTCGAAGTCACGTTGCAAAAGTGTATTAATGACCTCAATCTTTGGAAACGATCTGTACGCGATTAAGTCGTCTGCGTACGCTATGCTGTGGGGAAGTGTAAATGTTGAATAGGATCGGTGAATTTACCGCACCTTGTTGCAGACCGTTTTTAATGTTAAATGTTCCAGCAGAAGTCACAACGCCATTCTTCACGATGAACTGTCTACTGGAGAGCATATTAAAAAGGATATACAGCAGTGCTTTACTAATGCCCAACCTGTCCAGCTTGAAAAAGAGTCCTCCTAACCATACGGTATCGAAGGCCTTCTCCAAGTCAATCAGGCAGGCACCAGTGCACTCGTTCTTGCCTTTGTTCCATTGGATATCAGAAACCAGTTTCGACACAGCATGAATGATAGCATGCCCCGCCTTGAAACCGAACTGATTATCCGGAACTATATGTTTGTCCTCAACCCACTTAGTCAGGACTCTATTGATTACCTTCTCGAAAACCTTACTGATGTTCGGAAGAAGACTGATTGAGCAGAGATTCGCCGGATTGGAAGTATCTTTATTCCTTTTGGGTATGGGATATACCACCGCTGTTTTCCAATGCGCTGGATAATGTGCATTATTCATTGCATTATTAAACAGGATGGTATAAATGTTCATCGCTTCTAGTGGGAGATGTCGAAGCACAATGTTCGGTATTTCATCGGTTCCCACTGATTTCTTACTTCTAAGTGATTCGAAGATCGTTTGGATCTCCTCCTTCGAAATGAACGGTGGTAATACCCTTTCGTTGGTGATGACATTATTTGCCATATTCTCGTCACTGAACTGGGTGAAACCCGAGCTCTCGAATCGCCAATTCGCAATTTCATTTCGAAGGCAGGAATTGTGCACAAGGACTCGACTTTCCAGGTCGTGGTTCGGGCCAATGATGTCATTCGCCTTGTACACTTCCTGGAAAGTCGCTCCTATAGCCTCTACCTTCTCCTGCGGATCCTCGACCACAAAGAAGTTGTCATCATCAACGGCCTCATTTGGATCAATGCCTGCTGCTACAAGTATTTGTTCGTTGTTCGTCGTTCGTCGTTCGGGCGATTCTAAGACATGGAAGGTCGTTTTGATTATTTCTCCGAAATATCTTATTTATTTGCGGGAACATATTCGGGTTGCTGGTGTTTACAGCCCGAATTTTGTTGCTCCAATACAAACTTACAGAATTTCTGTAATTTTCCTTTTTGATTTGGTTTTTGATCGACGATTTCAGTGTCACGATCTCCGGGTTATGTCTGTCAGTAAACTGTCTGTACAAGGTTTTTAGTCTTGACAGCAGTCTACTTTTTTGTCGGTGCAGTGCGTCAATAGTTGCGTTGCGGAATATGTCTTCGTTGTCTGTGTGTTGATACCGAGGTATCGTTTGGTTCATAGTTCGTTTAATTGTCTCGTCCATTAGTTTTACATATCTGTCAATCTCCTCGTTTGGTAGATTTCTGTTGGACGGTGGGTAGAGCGAATTCGAGGAGAGTGTTCTAGTCAGTGTTCTGGTGAAGTGTGTCCAACGCACCCTACTATAATTGTATGAATGCCTTTGCACAATTCCGCAATTTCGTTGGGACCAGTTATTTCGGTGCTGAGACCACAATGGTCACTGTCATACACGAAAGTGCGTAGACAGTTTGTAGTTCGTTGGTTAGTGCATGTCAGTTGTATTCGTGAGTCGCAGAAGAAGATCCAAATAGGACCCGTGTCTGGGAAACGACGGACTATCCGTTGTCTTAAGCCTGAGTCGATACATTATGCTGTGTTGACCCCACCAATTGAATAGTAGATTCCCTCTAGTATTTGGTGTATTATTTCCCCAATCACTATGTTTGGCGTTGAAATCTCCGCCGATAATAAAATAGTTGTCTTCCAATTCCAGCCTCAGGAATCGAAAAAGTGTCTCGAGCTCTGAGATGAATAAGGTGGATTGAGTAGCCTTAGGTTCATAGACAGACACCATGTACAGCCGCTTTCCACTACGGAGGGGAATATACACGATGCATGCTTCCAGCACTTGGAACCTACGTACTACGCGACTGTATACTCCTTTAAAACGTATACCTTTTCTTACGAAAATCGCAACGCCACCTCCTTGAATGGAGTTGGGTCTGTTTCTCCGTACTATTTTGTAATTTCTGTGCCAAAAGCACATAAGGGGCTTGGTCTTTAAGCAACTTGAATAGTGCGGCTCGTCGTTCGAACCTAATCAGTGAATTCACATTCACTGCAAGGACCTTCAGGGTTTGCTCCGCCACGTACGTACCCATTACGATAAAAGGTGCGTTAGGCCAGGCAGCAGCGCGTAAACTTGATCCACCCGCGCGGGCTGTTCAGTTAAATGACGTTGTAGCTGAGCCATCTGCCCCTGGATAGAGAGCAAGATAGCTAGCATGTCAGGTACTGGTTCCGGTGCTCTAGGCGCTGCGGCCTGAGAAGCAACCTTCGCTTGTTGTGCCGTATTTCCCCTACCTGCCGCCATTTGGGCGTAGGTAACATGGGGAGTAACGGCTGGTGTTTGTGCCTGCACGAGTGGGCGTTTAACTTCCACTTTCTGCGCCCGAGCCAGATTTACTTTTTTTGTGTATTGGAATTTGGGGCAACCCCTATAGTTTGCGGTATGTCCCGTCTTCCTACATAAAGCACAAGAGAGTTGGCTTTTTTCCGACGCTCCGTCCTTACATAGAGCGCATTCCTCTGACTTGTGGTTCTTTCCACACTTCAATGGGAACCGATGTCTTTAAATGTATAATAATCTTTAATTCAAACCAAGTAATTTAACAAAGTTACATTGTTTCTGGTTACTTAAATTTTTTGTCAACACATTGGCAACATTTTGATCTGAACAAACATATTCCAAATTAATTTCATTACTTTCAACTTCTTCTCTTATAAAATGAAACTTAATATCTATATACTTAGTCCTCTTGTGGTGAAATGTATTTCGAGCAACATGTTGGGCACTTAAGTTGTAGCAATATAGGTATTGCTTCTTCATTTGATAATCCCATTTCATTTAGAATTCGACGAAAATATACAGCTTCTTTGGCAGCTGCGGATAAAGCAAGGTACTATGTTTCTGTGCTATTTAATGCGACAATACTTTGTTTTTCTGAAGCCCAAGAAAAAACACAGTTTCCCATTAAAAAGGCGTATCTAGAAAAAGATTTTCTATCTAGCTGACCATTGGCCCAATCTGCGTCAGTGAATCCTTGTACTACCTTATCCGATTTATAGTACCAGCAAGATGTCGTAAAATGTGTTTAGCTGCTGATTCGTGCTTTAGGTGGGGATCAATATTTCGTTGTGTAATTTTGCTAATGGCATGCAAAATGCCTGGTCGGCTCCCATCTTTTAAGTACATAAGCGAACCAATTAATGCTTGAAATTTTGTTATATTTACCTTAACTTGAAAATCAGGATCAACTGGAGGAGCAGGCGGAAGGCAATTTTGCATACCGCATGTGTTCAGGAGATTTCAAATGTACGTTTTCTGGCACAGTGAAACAAAGTCTTGTTTACCATTTCGTTGTATTTCCAAACCAAGAAAGTATGCAGGGGAACCGCCGTCATTCAGGTCGAATTTGGTCGCAGTCTTCTTCTTAATTGCTTGAATTTCGTTTTCGTTCTGACAGATAAGATCTTCAACGTAAACTGCGATGTAGCTAAAATCTAGCGGATTTTTCTTGACGTACAAACATGTTTATTTTTGTACTTTTTGAAAGCCGTTACCTGCAGATCCTTGTCCAACGAGTTTTTCCAAATGCTACTGAATGGTTTAAGTCCATAAACAGCCTTTTTAATCCATAGCACCATATTAGGATGAGAAGCATTCAGAAAGTTCTGAGGTATATACTTCCTCCTTCCGATCACTGATGCATGTGCAAACCTTTTTCTGCAGCTATAGCACACAACATTCGTATGGCTTCGAAGCGAATGACTGGATAAAAAGTTTCCCAATAGTTTACTCCAAATTGTTGTCCACACCCCTGGACAACTAATCTTGATTTAAAGCTTCCAATTTCGCCTCTTATTTTTTTTTGATCCGAAAAACCCATTTGAAACCAATAGCTTTTCGCCCTCCAGGCAGATTGACTAAACGCCACGTGTTGTTTGCCATGAGAGCGTCATATTCGACTTGCATTGATTTTTGCCATTCCTGTGCATATTGACTCTTCAAGGCATCATCAACCTATTGCGGAGATTCAATGTCATCTATATGCAATTGTAAGCTGTTGAGCATGCAATTGTAAGCTGTTGAGCATGTGGTACTGCTTCTTTGGCCTTCCGGGTAGTCCCGTGCGAATGATTTTAAGGCGACCAGATCCTCGTTCATCGAATTCTTGTTTTTCGGTTTTAGGTTGCTTGTCTTCATTATCAATGTCGCTCGTAAATTCCTGATGATCGTTGTCTTCATTGCTGTCGTCGCAGTCAATCTGATTGGGCGGATGTACTTTTTGTGGAACTATGTTGGATTCTAATAAATCATATTTGTCATGAAGTCATCGTTTCGATCTGGCATGCTCAGTTCTTATGTTGCATCCGTATTAAAATCATCTTCCACAAATTTCATATCTCGTCTTTCAATAACGATACGCTTTTCTCGGTAGTAAAGACGATAGGTTTTTGCTGCACAAGAGTAATCAACGAAAATGTATTCTATTCCCTTTGCTTGAAATTTGCTTTTAATGGTTTTATCCAGCGCAAATGCTCGAGAGCCAAAAACTCGAAAGTGTTTAGCTGATGGTTTACGTTCTTTCTATACTTCAAATGGCATTCGTCCACTTAATGCTTTTGTTGGGCATCTGTTTCGCAGATAAACTGCTGTTTGCACAGCCTCGGCCCACAAAAATTCTTCTAGCTTTGCATGGATAAGTAGACTTTTATCCATTTCTGCAATGGTACGGTTAGCTCGCTCAGCCACGCAGTTCTGCTCGGGTGTGTAAGGCGCTCTCAATTGCCTTTTAATGCCACATTGGGTTAAGAAATTTGTAAAATCTTGATTGACATACTCCGTGCCATTGTCACTTCTTAAAGACTTAATTCTTTTTGTCCGTTCGGCATTCGACGTAGCTTTTGAACAACTTAATTTTGTCAAACATTTCACTTTTGTTGTTCATAGAGTATACGTGAATTTTGCGTGAATAGTCGTTAATGAATGTTACAAAATATCTATTGCCGGCGATTGACTTAACATTCATTGGACCACATACATCTGAATAACTTCAAGTACAATTTTCATTACTCGGTCTGATTTATGCGGGAATGGCAGCCTGTTTATTTTTGATGTAATTCCTTCAAACGTTTAATATTGAGATAACCGAAACGATTGTGCCAAGTAGGTACAAGTGAAGAATCATTTAAAATATTAATTGCACTCTTTTTTGATCGATCTCGTATATATATGTACATACAAACTGTCTTTTTGCGCTGCCCGTGTTAAAATTTTGCCATGTTTATTCTTAATCAATGCCTCTTTTTTACGAAAAAATGGTGAAAAATCTCATTTTAGTGGCTTTGCTTACAGAGATAAAATTCATATGTAGAGACGGAACAGACGAAACATCCCGTATTTCGATGTTTGTACCCTACACAGGCAACAATATGAATCGGGCAGACTTGATAACAACATTATTGCTTTTAATTCGCCTTGGATTTTTATGTCCATTTCCGCTAATTTATCGATTGTTCCAACAAACGACTGGACGTATTCTACCACGTTATCTCCATGTTGCATATTTAATCTTAAAAGTTGGTGATAGAGATGCACTTTTTTGATGGGACCGCCTGGCATATGAATCTGCTTCTGAAGAATCTTATGTGCATTAACTGCGCCAGTTTTACATTTAAAATAATACATGCATGGGCTTTTTGGTCAATTGCATCCCATTTTTCGTCTCCTTCTGTGGTACCTGGTTCATGTTTTTACAAACTTACCAAAAACAACGCTCCATAAATCCGAAGTTATAAGTATGCTTTGCATTGACGTACTTCAGACATCATAGTTGTCTTCTCCAAGTTTTTCTATTTAGAAAGGAGCACTCATGATTGGAAAAGTTTACTCGAGCACAGTTTCTTGTGTAAGTAATATAAAACGCGCACAAGTTCAAACTAAAACCAATTATATTTAAGAACGCTTTCTAGTCTTAAAATAAACAAACTGACCCAAAGAGTACCTGGGCCCATAACCAATTGGAGCAGAAAATAAAACAGTCTGTTCGGTTAGTCCCAAAGTGAGATTTTAATGAGAAAAGAAAATGTACAAAAAGAGAAATCAAAAGGATGTTGCCAGATACATGTTTTGCTTATACATATTGTTTTAACACTATTTCAACAGTTTTTGGCCTGCAGGTAGAGTTTATTAGTAATTCATATTCGTTAATAAATAATATTGTGCACTACTTAGCGCACCAAAAAACCAAACGCGTATGTATATATTCACATATTTTATTTGTTTGTTAATCTCTTTTGCTCTGACTTTATTTATGTTTGTACTAAATTTTGCTTCATACCGCTTCAAAGCGATGAAAAATGTAAATTGTGGTCTCTTCTAATTGGACAGTCAACTAGAGCAGTCGTTTGGTACAATAACACCATTTTGTTTCACATTACATACTAATAAATTATAAAATTAAACATTTGACGTATACATTTAATTTTACAAAAATACAAACAAATAAAAACATTTACTTAAAAACAGTACGGTCCTTCGATTATCCGGATTAATTCTGTGATCAATGATAGTGAACTTAATCATTGAAATCAAAAGATGATAATTTTATGTATGTATGTATGAATGTGCACCTCGTGTCGAAAAATTCCACGGGTGATTTCAAATAATGATGTACAATTTCTTACTAACATATAAATATTTTGTGCATGTTAAAACTTAAACATTGGCGTAGGTCCTTTGACTTTTGGAGACAAAAACATACATATGTATGTTACATATCCCTTACGTGTAATTTTTCTTAATCGCATAATCGGTCCAATTAAATCGGTATTTGACAAACATACAGTGCATGCATATCCAACGCAACATATATGTATTTCTAATCAAAAACATTTTCGGGAATTTTCCATCAAACATACTTGTGAATACATAGTCGTACATATATCGGTGCAGTTATTTCGTCTTTGCATACAAACGCATATACACACATACATGTGTTCTAACTGCACATAGACTTTCGGGAACTTTCCAATAACCTTTCTTTTTATCGTTTGACTTTGAGTAACTACATCTTGTACGAGTCATTCAATTATTTGGTGATCAAAAACTTCAAAAATTAATGTTTTATAAACTAAAGGCGGTCATATTAAAGGATGCATTACACGCACTTTGGCGTTCTCAGAAACAATCAATGAAGCCACTTCGCTTTCTATGTTGCAAATTCTGTTCCAAAAATTATCTGAATCTTGGTCTGAGTTTATCTAACTCCAAGACAAACTCTATGAATTCGCCGACAATGAAGAATTCGTAGATCCTGAGTCTGAATTTGCAGAGTACGAAACCAAATACTTTCAAGCGCATTCCGTTCTAGATAGCGCCATTTGCACGCAAACGGTTTTGTTCTAGATAGCGCCATTTGCAAACAAACGGTTTCGGATTCGAGTAACCAATCGGGCGATGAAAAGTTGGCTTGCAGCAAGCCTCATTTTTGATAGTTTTAGAAGCATCAAAGGCACCTAAAGCGGTACAGTTACCGAAGATTTCCATTCCCGTATTCTCTGGAGACTACAAAGACTGGCCGGCTTTTAAAGATTTGTTCACGGGAACAATTGACGAAAATCCTTTGATTACTGCAACGCAAAAGTTCCAGTATCACAAATCTTTTCTGGGTGGTGATGCTGCCAATTTAATCAAACACATTACGTGCTCCGAAGATAATTACATCGAAGCATGGGATAAATTAGAGTCGCGCTACGATAAACCTCATCTCATTATTCAGTCATTTGTTCAAACATTTTTATCTTTACCATTAACCACGTCATCAAACACTCATATGCTTCGGAAGCTCACTGATGGTGCTGATGAAGTTATGATGGATTTAAAAGCATCAAGAGCAAATTCAAGAGATCCCTGGTTGATTTACATTCTGCTAGACGACGACACAAAACATTCATGGGCAGAAGTCGCAGGCTCTCGTGATGACTGTTCTATTGATGAATTCTTTGACTTTTTACAGGTTCGTTGCAGTTGTCTTGAATCAACTTATGAAATGGACCGTTCTGCTAAAACACCAAATAAAAACCAAAATACTATCCGCGCACACGTAGTCCAAACCAAAACAGCATATCCAAAATGCAAACAAGATCATTTGCTTCCGTACTGCAAAGCTTTTAATGCTCTAAGTGTCGACGTACGACGTGATTTGGTCAAGGAAATATCACTTTGTTTCAACTGTCTTCGGCATGGACACACATCAAATAAATGCCGTTCAAACTATCGTTGTAGAATTTGTAATTCGAGACACCACTTGCCTGTACATCCTACTGTTCAAACTCAAATCCAATCCTCGGCGGGCGTTAATCTAAATCAATCTTAATCTCAATTTAAACTATCGTGTATGGTCTAGAAATATCAATTTGCTATATATATAACATAGATACAATTATACATATATTATTATGCATTTAAATCAATTTATGTCGAAATAAAAATCTAGATTTAACTCATACAACCTAAGAGGACTGTCAAAGAACTTATCCTCTATCCCAGAAACTACCGATTCAGGAGTTCCTCTCTAAACCTCTTCCAACAATTCTGAAACAATGAACAATAATCAATTAGATCAAGATCTTAACGTATTAACTAACCACATGGACATACTCAATTCATTAAGAATTCCGGGTGCGATAAAGGATCTTCCGAAATTTGACGGCAACCACAGACTTTTATATGAGTTCCTCAATAATGTGGAGGAAATCCTGCTGTTGAGCGTTAAAATCTTACCCAATTTAATTCATTTAAAATGTAAATAGATATTGTCAATAATATTCCTAACAATGTTTTAATGTCCCTTCGGGTAGGGGTTAGAATATACCCGAGGTATGCATGCCTGTCGTAAGAGGCAACTAAAATGCACCCTCCGTATACCGAGCGCGAAGTGTATACTAATTATGCAATGAGTAAAACAAATGGAATTATTACCCCAGGTGGCAGACCAGCTATGCTGGAAAATCCACCCTCTACGGAGGTCGGCTCGATGGATTCTGGGGCGAGCCAATTATTGCATCTTATCAACCCGTTCGGAAAAAGTTCACGGGTTTCGAGATCTCCACCACCTAGATCTCCAAAACAAGAAGATAACAAAAGAAGTCCAACGACACCAAAAACGTCGTCTTGCGAAGAATGGACCTCAGCGAAAATAAATAGCCTGAAAGACGAAAATACCGAACTTCGTACTAGGCTAACCAAAATGGAAGCGACATGCGAAGATCTTAAAAAAGAACTGGAAAAACTGAAAACCAAGGAAAAGTCAATCAGCGACGTTATGTCTATTGAATCTGTTAAAAATATCTACGAAACAGATGAAGAAGAGCTAGGTCGAGAAACCGACTGGATCTTGCAAAAACGTCTCGGAAAAAAGCGTAAAGCTGCGTCTTCTCCCAAAATCGTCTCCCAACGTGAAGCAAAGGGAGATGAATCGAAGAAAAATGTCAACAATAACATGAGTCCTGAAAAAATCAAAGCGGAAAAACAACGAACACCCCCGCCAATCAATGTCACTGGAGTTTCAGATTACAAGAAACTCCAAAACATATTGATGACCCTGCCGAGATCGGACTATATAGTAACATCGCGCAATAATAATGTATGGAAAGTCAACGTCAAGGACGCTGACAACTATCGCATTCTTTCTCGCAAGTTAAGCGTCGAAAAAATCCAATGGTTCACATACGAGAACAAGTGCGAAAGACCTATTCGTTTCGTCGCCAGAGGACTGCATCCGTCTTGCCCAAAAGAAGATATCGTAAGTGATTTAAAAAACAAGGGTTTTAAAATCATTGATGTCGTCAACATCGAAAAGCGAGAGAAACAAAAAATTGAAGGAAAGGATATGACAGTTAAACGTAGCCTTCCCCTCTTTATACTAACCTTTGAGAACACTGAACATACCCAAAAAATATACGATATTAAGTCAATCCTCAACATTATTGTTAAAATTGAGCCTCGACGCAAAAACTCGAAACTGATCCCGCAGTGTAAGCGATGCCAGGAATTTAACCATACGCAAGCTTACTGCCAAAAAGAGCCTCGGTGCGTTAAATGCGCAGGTAAACACCTGTCCAAAGAATGCAACGTAAGCAAACAAACCCCTCCGACTTGTGTCAACTGCAGGGGTAAACACGTAGCAAATTTCCGTGGCTGTGAAGTAGCAAAGGAGTTGCAAAACAGACGTGACAAGTTGTTTAAGCCACAAAAAGAGAATCCCAAAACTAAAGAAAAAACATCGGGATCTGCTCAAAATATCGTTAAAAACGCCAAGGCGAAAGTGACTGATTCCAGTGTTGAAAAGAAAGCATCGGAAAAACTTACATACGCTGAAGCTACCAAGCTAAAGGCAAAAGATTCCGGAGATCCTGCTTCCCAAGTATTTTCCGTTATTCTCGCGCAGCTTGAGCAGCAAAACAAAATCAATGAACTTATTTTAGATAAGCTAAAGAAGTTTGAAAATAGGTTCAATAAAAAACGTCCTTCGCCTAAAAAATGAAAAGGGAAAAATTAAACGTACTCACCTGGAATGCAAACGGAATCTTAGAAAAACTTTATGAACTTGAGTTATTCCTAAGGAAAAACGACATTGACGTTTGTTTGGTTTCCGAAACCGACTTGAAAAATGGGTCATCTGCAAAAATTAGAGGTTTTAAAGATTACTACGCGTATCACCCTTCGGGAAACGCGAGAGGCG
This sequence comes from Volucella zonaria, assembly GCA_963966105.1. Classification (NCBI taxonomy): domain Eukaryota; kingdom Metazoa; phylum Arthropoda; class Insecta; order Diptera; family Syrphidae; genus Volucella; species Volucella zonaria. Next base: position 3,126,453 of record OZ014535.1, on the reverse strand, counting down.
GATCCTCTGTATACATTAAAGAGTCTCTTGAGCACAACGAAGATATAAAAGTAGAGCTCGAGTCTGTACAACTAATTGCGGTGCGCGTAAAATTGGTACGGAACTCCTTTACTATTTCAGCCATCTACTGTCCTCCACGATTTACGCCTTCAGAACATATATTTAAAAATATATTCAATTCTCTTGGATCGGCTTTTATGATTGGCGGTGATTTCAATGCCAAACACACTTTATGGGGATCAAGATGTGTCTCCCAAAAGGGTAAAATACTCTATAAAGCATGTATGGAACACAATTGTGACTTCTATTCAACGGGCAAGCCGACTTATTGGCCAACAGACACAACGAAAATACCCGATCTTGTCGATTTCTTCGTTGTTAAAGGAATTCGTAACTCGGATATAAACGTTGATGAAAACTTCGATCTTTCCTCCGATCATTCTCCAGTCATACTGACAATGAACGACACGTTTATTAAAAAACAAGGACCATTAAGACTAACTGGACGAAATACTAATTGGGAAGGATTCAGAAATGAGATTAATAATAACCTAGAACTAGACGTTTCACTTAAAGCAGCACTTGAACTCGAAATCGAAGTGGATTCTTTCGTTGAAATAGTCCAATGTGCTGCGTGGAACAATACACCTTGTCAACGAAAAAACACGGCTAAACGTAACTTAAACTACCCGCCTGAGGTAAAAGATATGATAAGAGAAAAAAGAAAAGCTCGCAAAAGATGGCAAACAACTCGAGCGCCGCAGGATAAAACACGCTTAAACAGGCTCTGTAATCTGCTCAAGGAGACTCTTAAAAGTTATAGAAATTCCGAAGTAAATACATATGTTCAAAACCTGACGGCAGGAAAAGAAACAAATTACTCGCTTTGGAAAGCTTTAAAATGCTTAAAAAGGCCCAAAATCCCCGCGCCACCAATCAAGGTCGGCAATAACGAATGGGCTAAGGGGGATAAGGAAAAAGCGGAGGTTTTTGCCGACTATCTTGAAGAAATTTTCAAGCCCTCCGACGGCCCGACACTGGCACCCGGCACCAGTTCTTTAGAAATAGCATATAGTAATTTTGTAATGACAAATGCAACTCTTGCTGAAATCAAAACTGTAATAAGGAAATTAAAACCAAAGAAGGCTCCGGGGTATGACCTTATTACCGGAGAAGTTCTGAAAATGCTACCTCAAAAAGCACTTATAAAGCTCTTACACATTATTAACGCGGCTCTGAGGCTTGAATACGTGCCAAGCCAGTGGAAAGTTGCAGAAGTCATTATGGTACTAAAACCAGGAAAACCTCCAAACGATAAAAAATCATACAGACCCATTTCTCTTCTACCGATCCTGTCGAAAATCTTTGAGAGGATTTTGCTAAAACGTCTTCGAAAACCAAAATCTTATTCCCAGCCATCAATTTGGATTTCGGACTAAGCATTCAACAATTGATCAGGTGCATAGAATTACTGATGTAATTGAAAGATCCCTGGAAGAAAAAATGATTTGTTCGAGCGTATTTCTTGACGTCTCACAAGCTTTTGACAAAGTATGGCATGAAGGTTTGAAGTTCAAACTGCGACGAATTTTGCCATTAAAGCTTTATAATATATTGACAAGCTATTTTGAAAATAGAATTTTTCGCGTTCGATACGGAAATGATGTTTCGAAATTTAAAGATATCCTAGCCGGAGTACCGCAGGGAAGCGTACTGGGCCCACTTTTGTACCTTTTATATACAAGAGATATACCACACGTCGAGGATACTGTTCTCGCTACTTTTGCTGACGACACCGCTATCTTAGCGGTTGGAGAATCAATAGAAGACTCAACGGCGAAACTTCAGACTGCTTTAAATAAAGTCTACGAGTGGACAAAGATCTGGCGAATTACCCTTAATGAGACAAAATCTGTACATGTTGACTTCACCTACAGAAAGATAAATCACTTGCCCATTTCTATAAACTCGGTGTGTATCCCCTTTGCAAACGAGGCTAAGTATTTGGGAATGACACTTGACGCGAAGCTTAAATGGAAAACGCATGTTAGAAAGAAACGAAAAGAACTAGAGGCCAAATACAGAGAAATGTACTGGCTACTTGGTAAATATTCCAAGCTAAGCTTAGAAAACAAGCTGCTTCTTTATAAGCAAGTGCTAAAGCCGGTGTGGACCTATGGTATACAACTCTGGGGTTGTACTAAGAAATCAAATGTAAATATAATACAAACTTTTGAAAATAAAGTGCTACGACAATTTGTGCGTGCCCCATGTTTTATAAGAAATAATGACCTGCATCGAGACCTCGGAGTTCCTTTCGTGGAAGATGAAGTCAGGAACTGCGCACGAAAACATAAAGTCCGGTTAAGCGGCCATATCAACAATACAGTCCTAGAAGTCTTGGACGAACGAAACATACTACGCCGTCTTCAACGAACTAAACCGTTGGACCTTGCGCGATAAATTGAAACCGCATTAAGAAAGCGGAATATGTAGGGTCTTCCATTGGAAAGTGTCCTACCAATCGTGACTAACTTATGAAATAAAAACTGCTTGATAAGTTCTACTTAGTTGCGGTATTAAAATCAACAATGAAGGGAGGTGTTTTTAGTGAGTAAGAATCTCACACTACTATGAGCACGCGCTTCTGATCCTCATAGTGTCTGATGGAAGATTTTCACCTGCCCTCGCCGGGGAAAAAAAAAAACAAAAAAAAAAAATGTTTTAACACTTAATGTAAGAGTTTTTTGCGGCAAAAATTGAATATACATTTTATAACGAAAGTGAAAAGACATTTCTTTTTTTTACCCCGTTTCTAATTGAAATAGAGTGTGTATAAATAAGATCAGAATATAGGTCCTTTCGAACCGAATTGTGCAAAAAATTAAAATTAAAATTAATATTAAAAAAGAAAAATAAATAAATAAAGACATTGCTTAGCGCAAAGTTCCCACTCAGCGAAAATACATATGTATATATATATATATATAGGTAATTAATTATAACTCATAATCCAGGTGAGTGAGTAGAGTAGTTGGCTATTCCTAAAATATAAAAAATTAAAATGAGCTATAAAGTTTTAATGAATTTGTTGGGGCAAATTACCAAAGATGAAGCCAATTTCAAGAAAGCGAACAAGGAGGTCCAGGGGAATGGCCATTACCTTGAAGGTCGACTTTCCATTCTTGAATCCAACTTCAAAGCGAGCAGCGAGGCTAACATAACTGGTACCACGAATGCAACCACCGACTGAAAGTGGAAAAATTGGAGGTGTTTTTGACCAAATCAAGGAGTTGTATTTGATATACCGATTGTCTGTTTTAGAGGCCCTTGATAAGATTCCCGGTTTTTCTGCTCCATACCTTCTTTTTCCGGTAGTTACGAAAACTGGGGATCATTTCACGATATTTTCCATTCTCTTGTCCATAGCGACCGCGCACTATCTGAAATAGAAAAGCTGCATTATTTAAAATCAAGCATATCTGGATAATCTGAGCGGCTTTTAGAGCATCTAAGCTTGGATAATAATTTTAGATCATCTGTTTTAAAATATCTGGCCACTGGAACTGTCACATACCTATAATCTTAAATGCCGTTTGTAACTTCTTTAAAATCTGTTATTAATTATTTTGTAACTTACATTTTTCTTTCTTTTTGTCTTATATATTATAATTTGCTTGCACATATACTTAAATTAATTTTAAAGGCTTGCAAACCTTAAAAGATGCTTGTTATCTTAAATTGTAAGCGATAATGTTCTAAATGAATAAATGAAATGAACTAATGGGAACTATGAAAAGGTATGACCACAAACGTGTTTTGGTTAACACGCAACTGAATTTGTTCTTTGGCCAACCTGTCGTCAGTGTTGAAAAGTCCGCCAATCTGAAAAACCTGCTGTCTCCATGCGCTGACAAATTTAGGAGTGAACATCGAACATGTAGTTGTGATTGTGATGTAGTTGTGATATATGTCATGCTGATAAAATTTCCAGCTATTACTCAGCATTTATGGGAGGAAAAATTGGGATCAAAAAAGTTTGATGAGTTCGATGTCTTCTTGGAAGCTAGGTTTAGAACTCTGGAAGCTGTTAACCAGCAGAAGCAGATACCCGTTCCAAAGGTGGAACAAACTCGGCAGGTAAAAAACGCGTTCACTACTCGCCAAAAACAAAAACAGCAGTACGGTTGTGGTGTTTGAAATAAGGGGCAACACTCACTGCGAACTGTAACCGTTTTTTTGACCTTTGAAGTGAGGGACCGTGCAAATGCTGTTAGGAGTTTAGGTATATGCGAAAAATGTTTGGCATATTGCCATCAAACACAACAATGCCCAAGTCGAGTTTGCTGCTATTTCTGCAATCAAAGATACCACTCGCTGTTACACAAAGGTCACCCTCAGAACTCACCATCCACCAATATGGCTGCACATTCAACACAACACAATTACATATGTTACAGTCCACTTATACACCCCATAACACCACCTCACACAACCCACATACACACTCTCAACCATCTCACACATACACACAATCCCATCAGTCTTCCACACAGCCCAACACATACAAAAACTCCTATTAAAACTCAATAATAAACCCTAGTGCACCACCGTATCACCCTGTTATTGAACAACAACCTTCAACAAGCTTAGCGCTCAACAATTTTTATACACAACACAACATCAATTCACAAGTTCTTCTGGCAACCGCAATAGTAAAGGTAAAATCAGCTTTGGGAAGCTTTATCCATCTACGAGCAATAATTGACCCAGGTTCGGAAGCAACTTTTATTACAGGAGCAGCAGTTCAGCTGCTTAACCTTCGAAACAAAAGGACATTTATTGAAGTATCATGGCTGGGGAAGGTCAGCAGTGGAGCATGTCACAACTACGTTGACTTATCTTTCGGATCGTTATATTCAGGATATGAAGGACAAACCCGAGGCTTTGTTTTAAATCCCTGACTGGGCTTCTTCCGGCCCAAAAGATAGACTTCAGTAAATGGAGCCATATAAATGAACTCACCTTAGCAAATCCGAGCTACCACTCTCCTGCAGCTGTATTCTTTTGGGTAGCGATGTCTATGCAGAAATGCTTTTACCCGAGATTGTAGGAGAGCGAAATTGTGTGGCACCGATAGCCCAGAAGACTCAATTGGGATGGATCTTGTTCGGCAAGGCGGCAGTCGAACCCCCAGCAAAGGTACGTAGCTTCGGTCAGATGCGCGATCTTGACACGCAACTTCGGAAATTCTGGGAGTTCGAAGAGCAGCCGTTCGAAAAATACGAGTCTGAAGAAGATAGAGCTTGTGAACAACACTTCACTGCGAACACTAAGCGCCTACTTATGGCAAATATCAGGTCAGACTGCGGTTCAAAGGCAGCCTTAGGTTCAACGTCTCAAGGAGCACTTCGACGACTCTACCATTTGGAAAGAGGTTCTATCTAAACCCGACACTACACGAAGAGTACAAAAAATGTATGATGGAATACATCAAGCTAGGTCATGCAACGGAGGTCAATACCTGTGAGGTTACGGTAACACCAAATCACTATGTCATCCCCCAACATGCGGTCTTCAAGGAATCCAGTTCCACCACAAAGTTGAGAGTCGTCATTGATGCGGCTTTTAAAATATTTTTTGGCTCGTCCTGGAATGATCATCTGATGGTGGGGATCAGACATAATTTTGCGTTGGAGGAAACACCGTTTCACGTTTACTGCGGATATGGAAAAGATGTACCGCCAAGTCAGGGTCAATCCTAAGGATTCGAAATATCAAGTTATCTTCTGGAGAAACGATGCCAAGGAACAAGTGAGGACATATCGCTTGCAGACCGTCACGTTTGGGACAGCGTGAGCTCCATACCTTGCAATTCGAGTCCTTCAAGAATTGGCTGACGATGAAGAAGATGATGACCCTCTGGCTGCATCTATCCTGCGCAATGACACATATGTGAACGATGTCATTACTGGAGCAAACACAGTTGAACAAGCCTCAAGAAAGAGAGATGAGATGAGAAGGTTCTCGTATCGGCAGGTTTCTGCTTACGAAAGTGGACGAGCAATAGTCAGGAACTCTTACACGGTATTCCAGCGGCATATCGTCAAGTAGACTTCTCTTTGCCCTTCGATGAAGCTAACTACGTGAAAACACTCGGGATGAAATGGCTTCCACTATGCGACTCGTTTACATATCAAGTAGCTCAATCTGAGGAAGGACGTCACCAAAAGAACGGTATTGTCATCAATTGCGAGGTTGTTCGATCCATTAGGTTGGCTCTCTCCATGTATCATCAAAGCGAAGATGTTAACGCAAGATCTATCGGTAGAAAAGCTGGAATAGGATACACCCATCCCTGAGGAGTTGCGACGCGAATGGTTTCTGTTTCGTCAAGAGCTTTCTGTTATCGAAAAATTGCGCATTCCGAGATGGATTGGCACTAGTGTGGATGACAGCCTAGAAGTACATGGTTTTAGTGACTCGTCGGAAAAGGCCTACGCAGCGACGACCTACCTACGTGTACTCGGAAAAAACAACAAGGTTCAGATGCACTTGCTCATGTCAAAGACCAAGGTAGCTCCAAGATCCTGTTACTCTTCCACGATTGGGACTATGTGGGACACTTTTGTTGGCAAAACTTCTGCATGAAACAGTTAGAGCTATGAGGTTGGGGAACTGTGCAATCTTCGCATGGTTGCACTGACTCTGATATCACGTTATGTTGGATAAAGTCACCGCCATCAAAATGGGAAACCTTCGTCTGCAATCGAGTTGCTGAAATCCAGAGACAAACTAGCAGCGACACTTGGAGGCACATACCATCGGAGCACAATCCAGCAGGCATGGCTGCACGTGGAATTCTCCCATCACGTCTTCTACAAAATGACCTTTGGTGGAAAGGACAGTCATTTTTATGCGATTTTTGGGAATTTATCTCTCCAAAACAACCCAACACGCTGGAAACTGAAGAAGGCAAACGGTCAGTAAAGGTACACTATGCGATGGGCGAGAAAGATTCTGTAGGAAACCTTATTGACAGATGCTCAAACCTAGGCAAATTGCTGAGAACAATTGCGTACTGCAGAAGGGTGGTCAGGAAAGAGAGGGAGAAAGGACCACTTTCAACGATGCAACTACAAGCAGCTGTACAAACAGCAGTTCGTACTGTACAGCAGAAGATGTTACCCGCTGAGGTGAAGAACAACTTCAACAAAATTAAGGGATTTAAGTCTCACAACCCAACCATCGATGAGCAGGGAATTATAAGGGTGGGGAACAGACTACAGAACCTAGATCTCCACTTCAATCAACAGCATCCTATGGAGGAGTTCAAAAGATGGTTTCGTATCTGCGTCAAAGATTTCTGATTTCAGCATCAAAAACGCCAAACGGCATATACATAGCTACAATAAGCATATGTAGCTTCAGGTTCAAACCAATGGCGCAACTGATTCCCCATCTACCTAGTACCTACCTACCCCCGTGTTAGGATTTCGAGACTTTTCAGTCATTCAGGGGTTGGTCATGTTGGTCCGATTGATGTTAGGTCTTGGAGAGGACGAAACGCGAAAACACTCAAAGGATACTTCGCAATTTTCGTTTGTATGGTAACCAAGGCCGTACACATCGAATTCGTGAGCGACTTAACGAGCCAGGCGCTTCTTGCAGCATTCCGGAGATTTACAGTGCGAAGAGGTTTATGCGGGGCTGTGTAGGTGCGAATACAGAGCTCCAGAAGCTCTTGAAATCGGCGGAGTTCGACTGGAAGACTTGTACAGAATCTTTGGCAAGTGAAGGTACGAAGTGGAACTTTTATCTACCCGCTTCCCCTCATTTTGGATGCCTGTGAGAAGCTGGTGTCAAGTCGATTAAATTCCACTTAAAAAGAGTCGCTGGCAACCTAGTACTTACCTATGAGGAGCTCAGCACCCTTCTGACACAAATTGAAGCGTGTCTAAACTCGAGACCCTTGTGTCCTATATCGGAAGACATCAACGATCTGCAAGCTTTAACTCCAAGTCACTTCCTAATCGGAGCACCGCCAATAACACCGCTGCAACCGGAATGCGAAATCGAAAAGCTTTCTTACCGCGACAGATGGAAACGAGTTCGAGATTTAAGGCAATCGTTCTGGAAGCGATGGAGCGACGAAAGACTTCCGCCGGTTAATTGGAGTCTTGCCCGAATCATTCACCTACACTACGGAACCGACAACTTAGTGCGAGTAGTCACAGTCAAAATATCAACAGGATCAAAAACGGGAGAAACAAAAACACCGATTTCGAAACTTTGTCCGCTTCCCAGCAACGAAACACACGCACAGAAACAATAATTTAAACAAAACAACATCCTAAAACATCGATGGACACCGAACACAACTAAAACATCTAGGAACATTCATGGAACTGAAAGGATAATCTACACTTCTCATAAGATCAAATGATATACAAAACAAACAAATGTTTATTGAATACACAACACATAACAAAGTGTAATTAAACACTCATAAAATTTAAATCAATTATCAAATTCAATAATCAATCACACATATAGGGCCTTACTAACAACGAATCGTTAGTTGCGACTTAAAGAAGGTGTCGACTTAAATATTAATGCAGACTTAAGTCTAAAGTGTACCAATAATGATTTAATAGCCAGCTTTAATTTAAACTTCACTCTTTCAAAGAAACTACTACATTTTCATTGCATCTACTACATAACATCGGTTTGACGTTTTACATTCGCATTCTAATTTAAATTCTTTTAAAGTGGAAATATTTGTATTTATAATAATTAAAAATGATTTCTAGTTCCGATGAGGAAATGAATATGGATAACCTTCTTCGCGAAGGGTGAAAGTATACAAGAAGAGAATAAACCCGTTTGAGAAATATGACGAAAAGGAGTTTTTTGTATATTACAGGTTTGTAGAACATTTAGCGAACCCACTAATTCTTCAATTGTTTATTTATTTTGTTAAACTATTCCATATTCGACAAAGAAACAGCACGATATATCTTTGATATCGTCCGCGAGGAACTTACGCCACGGACAAATCGCAGTGCTGCACTTTCAGCAGAGACCATTGCATTAGTTGCAATAAGGTATTTGGCGAAAGGCGCATACCAAAATGATGTTGGTTAACAAATAATTGAAACAGTGTTCATTATATTGTTTGTTTGTCTAACGCTTTGATTTTGGGAGATTTACATAACATATCCCAACAGTCCGTCAGCAATTGCATCAAAAAGTTTGTTCTTGCTTTGGCGTCAAAAATGACTGACTTGATCAAGTTTGAATCTGATCCAGAGAGTATAAGGGCTCAAAAAATACTGTTCTTTCAAATCGCCGAATTTCCCCAATGTGTAGGTGCGGTAAATGGTACACACATCAAAATTAGAAACCCTGGTGGAGAGTTCGGTGCACGACATAGATGCAGGAAGAATTTTTATTCTATAAACGTACAGGTAAAATAAAATGAGTATCATCCACGCATTTGTTTTCATAGTACTTGAATTTATATTAAAGATAATTTGTGATGCCAACTAGAAGATTGTAGACATAGTTGCGCGCTGAAGAGGATCGGCCCACGATTCGAGGATTTGGAGGGAATCAACTATTAAGAGGCGACTGGAAAATATTGACTTACGAGGAGGGGTTGTGCTGGGTGATGGCGGATATGCGTGTTCAAAGTTGCTGTTGACTCCTTTCAGGATGTCCGCGCAACTCACAGAAGCAGAGCAATAATAATGCGCACATTCAAACGCATAATCATGTTGAAAAGTTGTTTGGTCAACTTAAAAACAAATTCAGCGCAGGCTTTAATGGGTTGCAAATGAAATACAGTACCGCTAAAGCAACCACTATTGCACTGGCGATATTGCACAATATCTCTAAGGAGCACTCGAATGGTAAGTACTACTAGTATGAAGAATAACAATCATAGCCAATATGTATTCATTTTTTATGATTTTTTAAACAATATTGCTGAGATTTCATCGGACCAAGCATCGAATTCTGAAGAAGTTGAAACAGCAGGAGATGCAAGAGTTAGTGGAAGCTCATATAGAGCAGCATTTGTAACTAAACACTTCTCATAACAAATGTTACATGAAATAATAAAGAAAAAATAATATTATACAATTCAATTTGATAATATTTCTTATTTTAAATACGCTCTTGCATATGACAGATATGTATTTACATTAAATTTATCGTATATTGTATCGCAATTTCAGTCCTTATGATATTTTTTTTGTAATTTTTGGTCACTGCTGTGCACTCTTTATTTCGATATTAAGTAGTTCTATTTTTTTTTCCTCCTTTTCTAGTTTTTTAAGTCGAGAATAATTTTCGACTTTGAGAACTCCTATTCGACTTGCACCAAACGTTTCTTCAACAACTCTTCCGACGTTACCGTTGTCGGAAAAAGGTGCTTCCGTTTGATTTGTTGTTTTTGTGGTGCACTAGAGGTGGAAGGTTCCACTGGTGCCTTCAGCGAAGTTTCCACTGGTGCTTTCAGTTTCATATTTGGTTCCATATTTGGCGATTCGTTTTCTCTGAAAAATAAAAACATAAATTAGTTCTATACTGGAACCGCTTGTAACAGCTTGCATTATCCCGAGTTTGATTTGAGCTGAACTTGAACCCATTGGCTTCTAAATTCATGCATATGCTTTCCCACTCATCAAATTTTTTCCTTATCATTTTTGTGTTGTTTATTTTGCTATCAATGATGTCTGTGTATGGCTGCACTAAATCCACAAGCAAGTCTTTCATGTTTTTTGTCCAATTGATGCTCCGGTATCGTTTAGTTTTATTTTCTTCCATCATGCTATAAAGAGAGTGGTTATAATTTGAAATTGAATTTTATGTTTATTTTACATACCAATCTTAGCAAAAGCCAATACTCCTGGGACTCGAAAGTAGAAATAAAATCAGCTGAGATTGTTTTTTTCATTCGTGCTTATAAAAAGGTGATGCCAGTCTACTGAAGTTAATACTTTTTGTTACCTCCCTTTTTCCTTCCTAAATGGAAATTGGATTCCAGAAGAGTTCTTTTTAAAACTCCAATATTGTACAATATTATTTTCATCAATCAATAACTTTGTATAACGATATATGTAGTAATTAAGAGGACATAGCTGTGTAAATCCTAAAATTTTGAATATTTTTTTTTATTACTTCCAAATGTTCTAAAGGTTATGTAGAATTAATGCGTATTTAAAATATTTTCCGTGTTATAGCATGCAGACATATTGAAGAGAAGTGTAGCAATGTACAAGTAGGCCATAAAAAATGTTTTTATGACATCCAACAGACTTAAGAAAATATAGAAACAGATGCGAATACTAATGCGATTTTGAAAAAAACTGTTTAACGCTGACAGTGATGAAGTGATATGTAACCCACAACTTGCATATCATTTTATAGAGTTGTAGTACACTACAATATATATATATACTAGTATATATTGAAACTTTAAATGTGTTTTTCTCGAAATAACGTTTTTTGAATCTGAGCACACGATAATTCGAAAATGACTGGATAAATCGCGTTAAAATATTGCGAGTTTCTTTTAATTTTTCGCTGAATCTACAAAATTTTAAATATTTTGATAAGAAATATACCGTTGTCAATGTTTAAATAACAAAATTTTTACGAAAAAAATCGTACTTTCGTGTTTCAACTTTCCACTGACTATTCATTTTTAATTTTTCGCGCATTTTCGAGGTTTAGCTACTTGTTAATATCGTTTTTTTTCATTGTCCTGGATTCAAAATAAGGACGGAGAGTGTATGCAAATTAGGCGCTTCATTTTTTGCATTTTTGTTTCACTGGTATTTCCCCTTAATTGCTTCAATAAAACATTTACGAAAAATATGTTTTTACTGCAATATATTTCAAAAAATTATAATGAAGATAAAGGAATTTCAAATTCATGATACACTTATGTATACAATTTCAACTAAATTCAATTAGCAGTTTACGCATAATTTTAGTATTTTAGATACCAAATCAAATCCCTTTCAGTATTTTTCTTAGTATTAAATTAGTACATTGGCATCACTCTGTTCTTTAATGTCATATTTAAAAACTTAGACATGACTTTCCCTACATTAAATTTTAACTCCATACTAACACTAAAGCCGACTATTAAATACGTTATTGGTACAAACATTTTGGAAAATGTGGAGATTATGCTTAAGCTTTATACTTAATTTGGTTGTTAGTAAGGCCCATAGTATTTACATTTAAAAATATCATGCAATCTCGATTACGTACAAAATACATACACAAATCTTCTACAAATAATTTGCACATGACATTTTACATAACACACATACTACATGATAGAATTATTGCACGAGACGTATGCGAAAAAGGGATAAACGTTTACTACACACAACAAAATAATCTTCCACTCATGCGTACTCATTCTCACAATTTCGCGCAAAACTTTATTTCGCGAAACACACACTTAAACGTGCGCTTTCTCCCAATGAATCAAAAAAAAATATACATACTCGCATATATTGTTATGCAGACGCTACGTCAGCATGGGAATTATTTCTCGCAAACAACTAACTCAAGTTTCAAAAAATGTTCCCATGCTGAGTAAGCAATAAAAAATTATAAATAGAATTAGACTCGCAACAAATGTTGAAGTTGGAGTCGAACCTTGTTATCATATAGTAATATCACTACATTAGTAATAAAGTCAAGGAAAACGTTAAATAAAATTAAATTTATTAATCGAATAAATAGAATTTTTGAATTCATCTCTGTGGTCTTGTGTGTGTTGTTGAAATCTTGGGAAGTCTTTATAAAATTGGCTATTGAAGTCAATAACAAATCTTTAAACATCTGAAAGCACTGTACTCAAGCAGAAGGAAACACCGGAGCCGAAATCCCAGGTAATAATCCGGCCTGACGCTGAAAAGAAATATCGGAATAAATTCATATAGTTGTGTCCAAGGCATAACAATATACATATATATAAAAATAAATATATATTTAACTTTAAGCATTAACTAAGTTACAACACTACTAACTCCTCCCAAAATACGTATACTAAAACATTCAACCACCTTCTCTCACTTCCTAACCTACAGCATGCCACTCACTGCCACTCAATGAATAGAAATTTTCAACACTCCGACTAGGACCATCTAGATACATCACTAGCTACCAAAATTTAGTACACATCATAAATCTCGATGACTACAATAACAACATAGAAGATATCACTAACTCTCTCCACCTCTTCCAAAAACATACTACTATCAATAGCTCTTGCCAAATAACAAAATTAAAAATCGAAGAACTGAACAGAAAGCTCCAAACACTATATCCCTTCAAAAGAAACAATCGCGGACTGATAAACGGATTAAGTTCCGCAATTAACCACATTAATTCAGAGAAAAGCAGCATAGAGAACTTCCTCAAAAATACAATAAAATTAGACGAGAACACGACACACTTACAGACACACAATATTTTAACCAACTTAATTTCAATATCGACCTATTAACCAATAACCTCCCAAATATAGCAGAAGCAATAGTCCTTAGTAAACTAAATTTCACTCCCAAGCTCCTACTAACATATGATGAATTAATGCTTATAAAAAATTAATTAACTGATCGAAATGCTACCATTAATGCACTTGAGCAAAGTTATGAATTTCTAGGACTTCAAGCCTGTTATAATTGATCAAATATCATATTTAATATCCGTATACCTAAAATGTCAAACGAAAAATACTAAATGTATACTATTATTCCCCTCTCAATAAATGACACAAAAATAATAACAGTCAAACCATATATAAACCATAATGAAAAACACATACAACTCTTCGAAAAACCCTACCCCAAAATACGAGTAGAAGGTGCCTAGTATTGCTCGACAACAACCCTGGAAGAAGACACCAGCAACTCCAAATGCATTGGGAAACTTTTGGACAACATGGTTGCACACAGTCCACTAAGTGACGTGGGCACAGTCACAACAACAACACAACCACAACCCAATTCTATATTATTTATTAACGTATATGAATTACTAATAAACTCTACCTGCAGGCCTAAAACTGTTGAAATACTGTTAAAACAATATGTATAAGCAAAACATGTATCTGGCAACATCCTTTTGAATTCTCTTTTTGTACATTTTCTTTTCTTTTAATGAGAAAACTTGTGAATAAACGTTGAACTGAACAGCCTGTTTTATTTTCTGCTCCAATAGGTTATGGGCCCAGGTGCTCTTTGGTTCGGTTTTTTTTTTAAGACTAGAAAGCGTTTCTAAATATATATAATTGGTTTTAGTTTGAACTTGTGCGCGTTTTATATAAACTTACACAAGAAAACGTGTTCTTGATTTTAAAACTGTGCTCGAGTAAACTTTTTCAATCATGAGTGCTCCTTTCCAAATAGAAAAACTTGGAGAAGACAACTATGATGTCTGGAGTATGTCAATGCGAAGCATGCTCATAACTTCGGATTTATGGAGCGTTGTTTTTGATAAGTTTGTAAAAAAAGAACCAGGTACCATAGAAGAAGACGAAAAATGGGATGTAAGTGACCAAAAAGCCCTTGCATGTATTATTTTAAATGTAAAACTGGCGCAGTTAATGCACATAAGATTCTTCAGAATCAGATTCATATGCCAGGCGGTCCCATCAAAAAAGTGCATCTCTATCAACAACTTTTAAGATTAAATATGCAACATGGAGATAACGTGGTAGAATACGTCCAGTCGTTTGTTGGAACAATCGATAAATTAGCGGAAATAGACATTAAAATCCAAGGTGAATTAAAAGTAATAATGTTGTTATCAAGTCTTCCCGATTCATGGGAAAATTTCGTTGTTGCAATTGAGGCACGCGACCAGCTGCCGACATTCGAAACAGTGAAAATTAAATTTCTGGAAGAGAGCTCACGGAAGGAAGAACGAGATCATCGCGAAAGTTCAGTCCAAGCCGTGTACACACACACATCTACGCAAAAATCCCATCAACAGAAGGTACGAGATAAAGACAATAACCACTCCAAGAAAAACATTCAGAAATCTAAATTTAAAGGTAAATGTTACTACTCTGACAAACCAGGACATTATGCGAGTGAGTGTCGAAGCAAAAAAGTGGTGAAACAAAAAGAAAAAAACAAATAAGGAAGAACAATCGAATTGCCTGCTGCACGTTAGTGTTGTGGATCGACAAAAAAATGTGTGGTGTATCAACAGTGGCGCAACGTCGCATATGTGTTGTAACCGAGTTATGTTTGTATCGTTTGTAGATAAAAAGGCACAAAAAAAGTTGGCTGCCGACAAATACATAGAGTCGTCTGGTATGGGTACGGTATTGTTGCTTGCGTCGGGTACAAACATCGAAATACGGGATGATTTGTATGTCCCGTCTCTACATATGAATTTTATATCCGTAAGCAAGGCAGCAAAAAATGAGAATTTCACCATTTTTCGTAAATAAGAGGCATTGACCAAGAATAAACATGGCAAAGTGTTAATACGGGCAGCGCAAAAAGATAGTTTGTATGTATTATAGATCGATCAAAAAACAGTGCAATTAATATTTTAAATGATTCTTCACTTGTAACTACTTACTTGCCACAATCGTTTCAGTCATTTCAATATTAACCCTCTATCGTTTAAGGCTGCCTCAGGGCATCGATCGCCTACTGCTCATTTATTCCATGTGTGTATTTTTGTATTATTATAACGGCTTAGCATGCCTTCAATCATACTTCAAGCGACATTTTGAACTACGTTTCAGCATACTGCGAAGTTTTGTCTCGTTGTAGTAGTCACTTGTATGTGAAAAATGAGTGGGTGAACCACAAAACTTAGTGCTCATAAAAAAAAAATCTCATAAAGAAATAAAATCATTCGAAGGAATCGGGAATTTTGCAGTAAGTGGATATATTCATGTGCTTTCATAATAAGAAAACAAATAATAAATAAAAATGAAAATGTCGTGCTTGAGAAACGAAACACGCATTTATAATTGTTTGCATCGTTTCGCTTATGGTTTAGATAAAAATTTTGAATAAAGAGCGTTATACAAGTAAACGTTTCAAACTATCAGATATAGACGACGAAACATTGAGAGAGTTCATGGAGTCTCTCGACACGGACGAAGACGATAACGGTGATCTTAGCAATGAAGATGAATTTAAAGATCCAGACTATATTTTTGATGAAATGTCGGCTGAAATGCATTTCGCAGGCCATTAAAGAAATGAATGCAGGAGAAACGAGTGACTGTTTCATTCAAGACATCAACCTGTCGGTCGATGTTAGCTCAACTGATGATTTACCTATTACGGCTTTACCAACGCTCGTTGAAACAGTGGAACCAGCGGAAATAGTTGAAACTATAAAAGCAGTTGCAAATACAATACATCACATGCTATAGAAACATTGGAAATTACAGAACCAACGGAAATATTAGCGTTGACTTCATCTCGTTTCAAACCACAAAAAAGAGCCCGGTCTCCTCTTCCTTCAGTTGAGGATAGTGGTCCTGATGTTGAGCTGGTGGTTTCACGGGTTCAGGTATTATTGACAATTCGAATAAGCGATTTAAAAATTTGACTATTTCTTTTAATTTTTCAGCCACGTTAACGAAGTAGCTTTTCGAGGTGATTCGTAGCTGCCTTCCAGTTTTAAAATGCTGGATGCACCTCTGAAACTTAGTTTTAGTTTTAGTTTTAAATGCATTTTATTTTCTAAATCATTAACCCTTACATACTAACAAAAAATGCTTAAATGCTAGCTTAAAATTACTTAACAAACTTATACTAACTTACTGGCCCCACACAGGCACTCTAAGCTACTCTAAACTCTTATATATATGTCTTTCGACTTTGTTTACATTTTATTTATTAATACTTATTTTCTATGCTCAAGGCTAAGAAAAGAATTTAACAAAAAACTTAGCATATGGACATAATTTTTTATTTTTTATAAAAACTTAATATCTAACTTAAAATAAACCTTAGTCTACCTAACCTATATACACAATACACACATATATACACATAGACACTATTCACAATGCATACATATACTAGTATATACCTATGTATATACTTGTATATATATGTATTTCTTAAATACTAACCTAAACCTATGCAAGCTGGCCATCGCTATTCACAGAGCAAATAGATTGGCCAGCTCTGCCCCATTAGTGAGGCTGGTCCGTAATTGACGGAAACGACGACGAAACATCTTCTCCATCATTCAACCACCAGAAATGCTGGTGCTGCCGAACGACATCCCTCTTATCGCGATTCCCCACCGCCCTACTGAACCTGAGACGATCCACACTGCCGTGTGCGACGTCTCTGTTGTAGTTGAGTCGCCTGTCCCCAGCTGTCCGGGCGACATGGTAGATTAACGGGACCGCTGATCTATCCTGGATCGACCCTATTTGATCTAAGTAGAGGAATGCTTCCGGTGGAACGAAGCCATCAGAGCGCACACTCTCGTGGTAAATGTAATTGGGATAGTAAGCCCCAGATATCAGGTTATTCGTCGAGGTCATTGCTCTTGCAATGTGCCTTCGAGTCAGCTTAATTACGAAGTTGTCCACTCGTATTAGGTTCGCCCTGATGTAAAGGACCTCATTACGATAAAATTTTTTGTACTCCGACTCTGGTGTTCTGTACAAGCGAAGGCAAGCCCTCTCAAACACCCGAATCTTTTCCATTAAGCTTGCTCTTACATTGAACCACACGGGGCACCCGAATACCAGCATGGGCCTGACAAGGGCCATATAGCAGATTACCTTTACCCTCTCATCGAGTTGGCTGCTATAAAACAGTCTCTTTGTAAGGGCAAAAGCGCCTTTGGCTCTGGCCAGAGCAGCATCTACATTTTTGTTAAAATACAGAAACTGATCTAGCCAGATCCCAAGGTATCTGACTACATTTCGACAGGCAAGAGGCTGTCCGTGTTGTCCAATGATCGAGAACTTTCGCCAATTTTTTCTGGTATCCCTAGAGGCTCTAGACAACGGCGTCCTAAAGAGAATGGTTTCCGACTTCTGAAAGTTGATTTTCAACTTCCAGTCATCGCAAAATCGTCTTATCTTATCGAAGTCACGCTGCAAGAGAGTGTTAATGACCTCGATTTTTGGACCTGTTCTGTACGCTATCAAATCGTCTGCGTACGCAATAGTATGGGGAAGTGAACCTATCAAGTCGCTTCTATAAATGTTGAATAGGATCGGCGAGTTAACCGCGCCTTGCTGAAGACCATTTTTAATTTGAAATATTCTATCAGAAGTCACATCGCCATTTTTCACGATGAACTGTCTGTTGGTTAGCATATTACGTATAAAGAATGTACAAGAGTGGTTTACTGATCCCCAGCCTAGTCAGCTTATAGAAAAGACCCTTTAACCATATGGAGTCGAAGGCCTTCTCCAAGTCAACAAGGCAGGCACCAGTACATTGGTTTTTGCCTTTATTCCATTGGATATCGGACACAAGTTTAGACGCGGCATGTGAGATATCATGTCCCGCCTTAAAACCGAATTGATTATCCGGAACTATATGTTTGTCCTCAACCCACCTAGATAGAGCTCTATTGATTGCTTTTTCAAACACCTTACTGATATTCGGAAGGAGACTTATCGACCGGAGATTCGCCGGATTGGATATATCCTTTCCCTTTTTGGGGATAGGTTGAACCACCGCCGTTTTCCAATGCGCTGGATAATGTGCATTATTCATTGCATTATTAAACAGGGTAGTGTAAATGTCCACCGCTTCTAGAGGAAGATGTCGAAGCACGATGTTCGGAATACCATCGGTCCCCACTGATTTCTTAGCCCTGATTGTGTCGAAGATCTCATGGAGCTCTTCCTTCGAAATGAACGGGGGTATGTCACCCTCTCTGGTAATGACATTATTTGCCATATTTTCGTCGCTGAACCGAGTAAAACCAGAGCCCTCAGATCGCCAGTTCTCTACTTCATTTCGAATGTAGAAGTCGTGCACCAAGACGCAACTGTCCAGGTCATGATTAGGTCTAATGGTATCAGTGGCCTTGTATATTTCCTGGAAAGTCACCCCTATGGCTTCAACTTTCTCCTGTGGATCCTCGATCACAAAGAAGTCGTCATCATCAGCGGCCTCATTTGGATCAATACCTGCTATTGTCAGTAAACGTTCGTTGTCTGTTGTCCGGGCTATTTTAAGCCACTGAAGGTCGTTTTGATTTTTTCTCCGAAATATTTTATTTATTTGCGGGAACATATTCGGGTTGCTGGTGTTTACAGCCCGAACCCTGTTGTTCCAATACAAACTTACAGAAATTCTGTAATTCTCTTTTATTAAAGTTTGAATATTTTTAATCGACGCCTTCAGTGTCCTAATCTCCGGGTCTTGTCTGTCAGTAAATTGTCTGTACAAGTTTTTGAGTCTTGTCAGAAGTCTACTTTTCTATCGGTGCAGTGCGTCAATAGTAGGATTGCGGAACAGGTCTTCGTTAGTCGTATGTCGATACCGCGGTATTGTAGCGTCCATAGTTTGTTTAATTGTCTCGTCCATTTGTGTTAGGTAATTGTCGATCTCCTCGTTTGACAAATTCCTATTGGACGGTGGACGGTGGAGCGTGTTCGAGGCGAGTGCTCTTGTCAATGCTGCGGAGAAGCGTGTCCATCGAGTCCTACTGTAGTTGTAAGAATATCTTTGGACAAACTCCTCCAATTCCGCCATTTCGTTGGGAACTGTAATTTCGGTGCTAAAACCGCAATGGTCGCTGTCATACACGAATGTGCACAGACAGTTTAGCGTGTGTAAATTCGTACCTGTCAGTCGTATACGTTCGTCGTACAGCAGTAGATCCAAATAAGATCCGCCTCTTGGAAACGACGGGTTATCCGTCGCTTTGAGACCGAGTCTGTAGGCAAATTATTTCCCCAATCTCTGTGTCTAGCGTTGAAGTCCCCGCCGATTATAAAATAAGTCTCCCCCGATTCCAGCCTCAGGAGTCGAAAAAGCGCGTCCAGCTCTGTAATGAATAAAGTGGAATGTGAAGTCACAGGTGCATAAACAGAGGCCAAGTACAGCCACTTTGCACTGCGGAGCGGGATGTAAATGACGACTGCCTCCAAAACCCGGAACCTACGCAACGCTCCCTTGTACACTCTGTGAAATTTTATACCTTGTTTAATGAAGATCGCGACACCGCCTCCACGTTCGGATCCGGGCCTGTTTCTCCTTCTAACAATATAATTATTGTACTCCAGTTTGTGCTTATCGGTTAGCTTGGTTTCGCTAGCGAAAAGCACATCAGGAGTTTGGTCTTGTAGCAATTTAAACATCGCGGCTCTTCGTTCGATCCTAATCAGTGAATTAACATTCACCGCAAGGACCTTCAAAGTTTGTTCCACCATGTGCGTACCCATTACGACATGTGTTGCGTTAGGCCCGGCAGCAGCGCGTAGATCTGGTCCACCCGCTTGGCCTGTTCTTGCACCTGCTTTTGCAGCTGAGCCATCTGCCCTTGGATTGCGAGCAAGATGGCCAGCATGTTAGGTGCAGCTTCCGTTGTTCTCGGCCTTGGCGCCGAAGAAGCAACAGTCGCTTGCTGTACCGTAGCCCCCCTACCTGCCGCCATTTGGGCGTAGGAAATTTGGGGCGTGACGGCTGGTGTTTGAAACCTAACAGGTGAACGTTTGACCTCCACCTTCTGCTGCTGAGCCAGTTTTGATTTTTTAATGTCAGCGAACTTAGGACAACCCCGATAGTTTGTGGTGTGTCCCACGTTCCCACATAACACGCACGAGAGCTGCGCCCTATCGGATACTCCGTCCCTACCCAGAGCACACTCCTCGGAACTGTGGTTCTTTGCGCACTTCACGCATCGAGGCTGCATTTGGCAGTTCGACGCGGCGTGCCCGAACCTCTGGCAGCGAACGCATTGCATAACGCCTTCGCTCCTTTTTAATTTTTCCCAATGAACCACCTGGTAGTCTAGGACATTGATACTCCTTAGACTATCCAGACGGCTTTCGGGACTGAGCTGCACCAGGAAGAACGGCAGACTCCGTTTCTCCCGCCTGGCTCTAGCTGTGGTAAATGGCTTTACCCCCACAAACTTGAGTCCTTCGCACTCCTTCTCTTTGAGCAGTGCCAGCATCTCCTCAGGATCAGAAGACGGTTCCAACCCCTTCAGCAGCATCGATTGCCGCTTTTCACACTTCGGTGTGAATGAGTAATGCTCCGTCGTCGTTTCCTTTAGGAGCTCTTTGACTTTCGCGTAGCTCTCCACTGTATTATAGTGGATGGCATGACGATCGTTCCCCAATCTCTTTATGTTAAAATTATTACCAATGACCAACTTACAAAGGTCCTTGGTAGCATTTACCTCTAGTTTATAGGTGTTAATAGGAGGCACCTTCTCCTTCTTCTTCTGCTCATGCTGCTGCTGTTGTTGTTGTTGTTGCTGCTGCTGTTGTTGTTGTTGCTGCTGCTGCTGCTGTTTTTGCTGTTGCCGTTCTTGTGTTGCTGGTATTTATTAACCTTTTGTTGTTGTAGCACTTGTGCTATTTTATTTGTTTGGTGTTGTTGTTGTGCCTGCTTTTGAGCATGCTGATGTTGTTGGGATTGCTCCTGCTCTTCCCTCTTCCTTCTGACCATTTGCTTTTCTTTTATGGCCAGCACTCTTTGTTGTAGCATTTTGATGCTACTACTAATCGCCTCCATCTCTTCCTCTTCATCATCGGATTCACTTGCTGCCAATGAAGCGAAGTTGTTCCCTTCCCTCACCCCGCCAAGCAGCTTTACAGTGGCCGTTGGTAGGGTGGGACGTTTTTCCAAGTTAGAAGGTGGACTAAGCTTCCTCCTTCTCTTTGTTTTTGGTGTTTGGCTCGAACTACTCGAAGCCTCACCTGATACTTCAGCAGATCCCGCTGTTAACATAGCGGACCGCTCTCCACAATCCATCATGTGATGGACAACACTTAGTACCACTTGTTTTTAAATTTATTTTAAATGAAAATAAAAAAAAAAAAAAAAAATGTGTAGAGTCCACGGGGATTCGAACACACGACCTATGATATGCCGGTCGAGCACACTGACACTCTGCTAATTTGAGCGTATAGCGATTTTCTCAAATGTCTCTTTGTTATTGTTATCACTGTTATCCAAGCCGAAACACGTATGTTCTCCACGGAGATATGTCAACGACTGCACCGCTGAAACTTTTTAAGTATTTCTTCACGGACAAAATAATTGATATGGTTGTTCAAGAAACAAATAGAGCATCCTTTCAGGAAAGCATAAACACAGTTTTCAGCACCGATTCGTCCGAAATTCGTCACTACATCGGTATATTGATGTTCATGTCTGTGTATCGTTATCCGAATTTTGAAACCTATTGGGGTAAAAACGCTTTCCTGCCGATTCAATCAGAAAATTTAAAACGATAAAAAAATATTTATCATTTCAAGATGAAACTGAGCGGATAAGAAGAGGTGCGCCGGGATATGACCGGTTGTTTCGGATTCGGAAATTAGCGAGTGAATTAAACGTTCAATTTGATTCCATTCCCAAAAAATCTCGACTGTGCGTTGACGAACAGGTGTGCAGCACAAAAATAAAGCACCATCTTCGGCAGTATAAGCCTCCCACGGCTTCGCTTATAGTTTCGAAATTTACAATGGTGCAGGCGACAGTTTTATTTTACCTGGAACACCCGATCTTGGTGCAACTTCGAATGTCGTTGTACGTTTAACGCAATCAATGCCGTAGTTCGTGCATCATATTGTCAAATTCGACAATTTTTATACTTCGGTGCCTTTATTGGTTTATTTGCGTTTAGAGTTTGGGCACAATGCGCGCAAACCGAATTTCCAATTGCAAACTTTCACTGGACAAAGATATACAAGATGAATCAAGGGGCTATTCAACCGAATATGTGGCTTCTGCCTATGGCGTCGACATTAGCACGGTTTTATGGAAAGATAGCAAGAGCGTGCGATTGGCATCAACTTACGTTGGCATCGAACCATTTCCTAAAGCAAATCCAAACGAACAAACAGCAAAGGCAGCTCGTTATGATCGGAAGCAGAAGCAATTCATTGAAGTTGATTGACCATAGATCATTCGCGAATATAACAGTCATATAGGGGTGTGGATCTTATGGATGATCTTAAGGGTCGCTACCATATTCGAACGAAGACTCGGAATCCACTGATGCGTTTGTTTTATCATTTTATAGATATAGCGTCAACGAATGCATACATCTTATATAGCCGCACTCATGCCGATAAATGTAGTGATTCAAATAATATTTGTTCTGAAGATGAGAAGTTGCTGAAATTTTCGGAATTCAGAGAAGAAATAGCTTCGGCTCTTGTTATGTGCAGTGAAAAACGTAAAGTTGGACGATCATTTGTAGTGCCCCGAGAATCGAGCCCGTCTCAACCGAGTACTTCTGGGATTGGTAAAAAAGCGAAACATCCTGTACAAAATGTACGTTTTGATGGCTGTGACCACATTCCAGTATTTCTGAGTAAAGAAGGTGGCAAAAAGAAATGCAAATTGTGCAAAACATCACAAACACAATGTATTTGCCAGAAATGTGACCTCCATCTATGCTCTTATGCTCTTACGCCGAAAACTGCTTTTATGATTACCATCCTCTCTTTCATTTTCTACTATTTCTGTTTCAATAAAAGCAATAAAAAAGCCCGGTAGATTGAACATTTTACTTTTATTAAGCTCTTAAATCGGCATTTATATTTAAACAATAGGTGACATGATGAAATCAATGATAAGTGGCGGGAGAAAAACTTTGAATTTAACGGTCATAGCTGAGGCAGTCTTACCTATTTTGTACCTGGAGGTCCATCAAAAGAATATTTTAGAAATCTGATTTCAAATTATGATTTCTTAGCCCATTATTTAGCAGAAAAAAAATTCCCGACTCTTTTGCTTCAAAATTGCGGTTTTGACCGTTAGAGAGCTAAAAGTTTGAAAGAATTACATACGAAGCAGTTAGTGCCCGGAATGGATATGATAAATATACCCGAAAAAAATTGTGAGACATGTAATTTATCAAAAATAAACAGGCTGCCATTCCCGCGTATATCAGACCGAGTAACGAAGAGTGTACTTGAAGTTATTCAGATGTATGTGGTCTAATGAATGTTAAGTCAATCGCCGGCAGTAGATATTTTGTAACATTCATTGACGACTATTCACCCAAAATTCACGTATACTTTATGAGCAACAAAAGTGAAGCGTTTGACAAATTTAAGTTGTTCAAAAGTTACGTCGAATGCCAAACGGACAAAAAATATAAAGCCTTGGCACGGAGTATGTCAACCAAGATTTTACAAATTTCTTAAACCGATGTGGCATTAAAAGACAATTGACAGTTCCTTACACAAATCAGCAGAACGGCGTGGCAGAGCGATCAAACCGTACCATTGCAGAAATGGATAAAAGTCTACTTATCCATGCAAAGCTAGAAGAATTTTTGTCTGCCGCGGCTGTGCAAACAGCAGTTTATCTTGGAAACAGCTGCCCAACAAAAGTATTAAGTGGACGAACGCCATTTGAGGAATGAAAAGAAAGTAAACGATCAGTTAAGCACTTGCGAGTTTTTGGCTCTCGAGCATTTGCGTTGGATAAATCCATAAAAAGCAAATTTCAAGCAAAGGTAAAAGAATACATTTTCGTTGTTTACTCTTGTGCAGCAAAAGCCTATCCTCTTTACGACCGAAAAAAGCGTATCGTTATTGAAAGACGAGATATAAAATTTGTGGAAGATTATTTTAATGCGGATGCAACACAAAAACTAAACATGCAAGATCGAAACGATGACTTCATGACAAATATTATTTATTTAGAATCCAACAGAGTTCCACAAAAAGTACATCCGCCCAAATGTATTGAAAGCTACGACAGCAATGAAGACAACGATCATCAGGAATTTACCAGCGACATTGATAATGAAGACAAGCAACCTACAACCGAAAAACAAGAATTCCGTGAACGAGATAATGTCTTAAGACAAGGGCCTAGTCGTCCTAAAATCATTCGCACGGGACTACCTGGAAGGCCAAAGAAGCAGTACAACATGCTCAAAAGCTTATAATTTATAGATGACATCGAATCTCCGCAATCGGTTGCTGATGCCTTGAAGAGTCAATATGTACAGGAATGGCAAAAACCAATGCAAGTCGAATATGACACTCTCATGGCAAACAACACGTGACGTTTAGTCGATCTGCCTGAAGGGCAAAAAGCTATTGGTTCCAACTAGGTTTTTCGGATTGGATCAAAAAAATTAAGACGGCGAAGTTGAAAGGGGTGTGGACAACAATTTGGAGTAAACTATTGGGAAACTTTTTATTCAGTCATTCGCTTCGAAACCATATGAATGTTGTGGGCTATAGCTGCAGAAAAGGTTTGCACATGCATCAAGTTGATATCTCACACGCGTACCTTAACAGTGAGCTGAAGGAGGAAGTATATACGAAACAACCTCAGAACTTTCTGAATGCTTCTCATCCTTATAAGGTGCTAAGGCTTCAAAAGGCTCTTTATGGACTTAAACAATCCAGTCGCACTTGGAATAACTCATTGGACAAGGTTCTGCAAGCAATGTGTTTCAAAAGGTGCAAAAATGAAACATGTTTATTCGTCAAGAAAAATCAGCAAGATTTTAGCTACATCGCAGTTTACGTTGACGATCTTATAACCATCTGTCAGAACGAGATTTTAGGTATACTAAAATCGAATGTTAGATATATAAGATCGTGCTTGGAGAACGCCGGTGCAGAAATCTGTTTGTAAAGAAAAACTCTGTTCATATCGCTAACAAAGAAAACATCTAGCAGTGTGTTAAAACTTGGACCAATGTGTGTGGGGAAGTGAAAATTACCGGAAAGAGGTTGAAAGTACTCATGCTATCAGTCAGATGCTTTTCAACTATAAGGTTACTGTTTAAATCACCGCATAATACTACACTTGTTGAACTTATAGCGATGTAATCTAATACGGATATAAGTGGTAACAGATCTACAGATTTGTTGGGTTTGTAGGCGGTTCCAAGTAGGAGTTTAGTGTGTTACAAGTTTGTTGCAGGATTGATTCATCCTGATGGGGGAACCATGTCTCTGAAACACAGATTGCATCAACTTTAGAACCTTCAAACTGATGCTTAAACTCGACAATTTTCGGCAATACATTTTGGGCATCTATGTGGCATACTCGCAAGCCTTCTCTTTGATTTCCGAGCACCCTGATCATCGATAGTAGCGAATCTTCACGCAGTCCACCAAGTGAGTTATCACCATTACCATTTTCAACCATTTAAAACAAAAATAACAAATCCGATTTCAAAATAATAATAAAATGAGAAAAAAAAAATAACTCGGGGCTAACCTTAAGGCGCTTACCTTGAATTCAGTGCGTATGCCACGAGACCATCTGCTCACGTTTACAAATTTCACCAATCCTCAGGCCTTAAAAGTGTGTGGTTTTGAAAATGTCGTCGAATATTTGTCATTCGGTGATCTACGTCAGCTGAAGGAGCTCGAATTGGCATGGGATGATTCAAGTGTTGACAAATACTGCTCTTTGCGTGCATATTTATTAGAGAAGGTATCTTTGGAATTCAACAAAAAATTAAAAGTTGAAATTTTGAAAATATTGGATAAACATGCGGGAACATTAAAAATTCTTGGTTTGCTTTAATATGATCGCAATAGTAGCGATCTTGATGTTAGTCAATGGAAAAGAATAGCTAGTAAACTAAGTCAACCTGGGTTCCAAATATTCAGAGTCGCGAGGTTTACCCAAGTAGATGGACACACTTACAAGGTCTGAAATCCTACCATTAACCGACCCTCCAGTATCGACTTGCTGTTGGGAAATGAGATATTTTGTGAGGCGGTTTTACCTGATATCATAAGAGGAGCAGAGTTAATTGCTCCGCACCGATCGTCCAAAAAACTCAGTTTGGCTGGGTAGTATTAGGTAAAGTTCCCCTCGAAACACCACCCTCAATTCAGGTGTTCACTCAATTTTCCGATACAGACACACAAATAAGGAAATTTTGGGAAATTGAGGAATCACCATTCAAAAAGGCCTTAACTGAAGAACAAAATGCTTGCGAGGAACATTTTTTACAAAATGTCAAGCGGTTGCCAGGAGGGCGTTTTGAAGTTGCACTCCCTTTCAAAAAAAAATCAGCGCCCAGCACTGATTTCAACCCAAAAGAATAGCCAAAGTATGTTCTATAGGCAGGATAAAAGACAGGTTACCAACCCAACACTTTACAAGGGCTACAATAAATGTATACGGGAATACTTACAACTCAACCAGATGGAGGAAGTGACTCCACACTTAAATCATCTTTCCATTATCTTGTGCCACATCATGCCGTCTTCAAGGAATCTAGCACAACCACTAAGCTGCAAGTGGTCTGCAAGGCTGCATTCAAGACTGCGGAGGGCAGTTCCTTAAACGATCATCTGATGGCGGGACCTAAAACACAGACGGATTTTATATCAATTGTTTTAAGATGGAGAAGAAATAAAATTAGCTTTACAGCAGACATCGAGAAGATGTATCGCCAGATCCAGATTCATCCAGAGGATGCCTACTACCAACTCCTATATTGGTGGGAGGATCCGACAAGTCCAGTCAAATTTTAGTAAAGTAAAGTTCTTAATGTTTGGCACATCTCCTGCTCCATATTTGGCGAATTGTACGCTGAAGAATCTCGCTGATGACGAAAAGGTCACATATCCATTAGCAGCTCAAATGATACCGAAAGATATGTAAGTTATGGAACATTTCTGTGACTAACTCGAATGCTTAAATAAACTGGTCACACTGGCAGAATATCTAATGGTCATAGTCCATCATGGTCCACCAGCATCAGAAACAGCAAAAACAGCTTGCCCGCAGTTACTTTGCACGTAGCAACAACAGAATGTAGAACATCACCAACGTCCACGTTGCTGGCATATCAACGGCATATCCAACGAAGTAAACAACGCTCTGATACCGTTGCTGCGTCAGCAAAGCTAAAGTTTGCAGCCTCGTTAACGTTAACTCCTGGTGGTAAACAACCCCAATGGAATCTTTCGATGGTACAGTTCCTATGCGTAGCTTAAGTGTTCATTTATAAGTTAGTTCTTAAGTTACCGAGCGTGTGTTCAGTATCCTCATAGAGAAAAATAATAAATCTAAATGAACAAATTATAAATCGAACTTTGTTTTATTTTTGTAAATCGGACATAGTTCCCAAACATTACTGGCGCCCAACGTGGGGCTACGCGATTCTAGAACTTTGTTTTAATCGTTCACGTTTACGATTTTGTAACTGCGGAAAGAAAAAGAAAAAATTCTTTATATTGTGCGAAGACAAAAAAAAAAATTATTCATACGAATAATAGAAACTGAAGAAAACAATTGGAAATATTTTAAAAGTGAAAAATCAAACATTTTAAAATAATAGACAAGCTCATCTTTAAGTTCACCAGTGAAAAGTTAAACATTACAAACAATAGTTCAGCTATCTTCAAGTTTACTAGTGAAAAATTAAGCAGTACAAAACAACAGTCCAGCTTTAAATTTACCAGTGAAAACTAAGCATTACAAATCAGTAGTCCTTATCTCATCTTTAAGTTCAACAGTCAAAGCAGCTATTGAAAAGAAATATTTTTTTGGATAAAAATCATAAAATTATATTGTATAACAAGCAAGTACAAGTTACATATATATTGTAGTAAATTGTAGTAAATTGTAGGTAATTGTAGTAGATCACTAAGATGTAAAGATTGAGTACACTGAACTGTATACCGAACTGTCAGAAAAGGAAGGAGAACAAAAAAAAGTACGAAAAAGGCAGTTGTATAAAATAAAAAAATCCATTTTAATCCATGAAATCAAGATAATAAACTTCTTTAAAATTTCAGAAGTGTGATATCCCAAGGAATTTAATTCACCGCAGTATAATTTCAAGGAAAATTATGGAGAATAACTATTGGAATCTATGGCACTTGCCAATATCGATGTTCCACGTGGAGCGACAGCCGCAGATCTTCGAAAGCTGTTTGCGGAGCACAGGAACGAAATTGAAGCCGCACTCGCAAACAACAACAGCACGGGTAGCATCGCATCCAATGTAGCATCTACACCGCTTTCCTCCGTTACTGACACTACCGTCAAGTTGCTCAAGTTTTTAGCTCTGCAGAATTCTTTGACAGGTGCTGCAAGGCTGCTGCTTGGCCGAGGTGCTCTTACTCGTACATATAACGAACTAAAGACAGGCCTCATAAGCGAGTTTGGCAGGTCAATAAGTCGTCAGGAGGTATACCAAGTATTACGTCCTAGAATAAAAAAAACCCGAGGAAAGCGTGCGCCGGTACATTATGGAGATGGAATCAATCGCCTCACGAAGCGACGTCAGAGAGTTTGAATTGGTGGCTTTCATACAAGAAAGCCTACAGAACCGCATTTCTACTATTACTATTTGCCGGTGTGAAAAAGCTGACAGACCTTAAGGATGCCGTTAATATGTTTGAGCAAAGACGGTCGATGAGAGGAGTTCCAGAAGATGTCATCCGTCATACTAAACCAAAAACAATTGATGCAAAGCCCGAACCAACATTGAAGACAAATGAGAACGGAGTTCGCTGTTATAATTGTTCCCGTATGGGCCACATGAAAACTGAATGCCCATATGAAGAACGACCACGAGGAGTGTGTTCCAATTGCTGGCAGTCTGGAAACCGAAGCGAGTGCAAAAATTGAGGTCAACTATAGCTGCGGTCTCCGGAGGGAGGAACTGGGAAGAAGATTTAGAGGAGCAGAATGTAGCCGCCATTAGCTGTATTAACTTGGTAAGTGTTGCCTTTAATAATGCTCGAAGGGAGTTTAGTGGAATAACAACTCTTTTGTCTCTTTTTGATACCGGTAGTCCGATTAATTTAATACAAAGATCTGTGGTTCCGGTGCCCGTGCGTGCAGTTAAGAACAAAACCGAATTTTGTGGACTCGGTAAAAATCGAATATGGACCTATGGAAGACTAATTTGCAAAATAACATTTCGAGATCAAACTCATCTGATAATAGTTCTGGTTGTGCCAGATGACACCATACCAGTGCCCCTACCGTTGGGGCGATGATTTTTTATGAAATTCAATATTCGTTTATGTTCAATAAGAAAAAAATCAGTCGATGTATTTGCTCTTGATATCGAAAAAATTAATTTAATAAATTCAGACAAAAATAAAGAGATGTGTTTCTGCTCACTCGTTTCGGGCATTTCAGAAAGATTAGCTTTAGCGACCATTGACTCGTCACGGTCTGCATTAGCAGTAGAATCAGGAATACCAAAGCCACTTTTAACTAAACCAAATAATTGTAAGCATTATTGTGATGACGACGCAATATTAAATCCTTTTAATGAAGAGTTATCCAGAATAATGGCAATTGAGGTATCACAAAATTACGATGAGATAGATATTAATCCAGCCCTGAAAACTGAAGAAATTCGTCAAATAAGACAGGTTGTCTGGGAAAACATCCTTCAACCGAGTATTGTTGTTTAGCCCTACGATTATGACCTTACGATTCGATTAAATTCCGATGTTCCTTTCCATTTTCCACCGCGAAGACTATCAATAGCCGAACAGCTCTCCAAAAAATTATTGATGAACTTTTAAAAAAGGGGATAATAAGACCTAGTGAGTCTCCATATGCTTCTCCGATCGTGATGGTTTTTAAAAAAAAAATGGGGAATATAGAAAGTGTGTCGACGTGCTTAGAATACTTAGCAAACAAGAAATATTTTTCCACACTAGACTTACGGAAAGGATTTTTTCATGTGGGTGTAGTGAAGATTCAAAAAAGTATACCTCGTTTGTGACATCTGATGGGCAATTTGAATACAACCGCATGCCTTTTGGCTTAAGGAACGTGCCATCAGTATTCCAGCGCTATATTTATTATGCTCTGCGAGATTTAATTGAATCAAAAAAAATTATTGTTTACCTCGATGACATTTCCGTGGCTACGGATGATTTGGATTCGCATATTTAAATTTTAACCGAAGTTCTAGAATGATTAGCGAAGCTTGGATTGGAATTAAATTAAAAAAAAATGTAAATTTTCTTACCAGACCGTGGATTATTTAATGTACTCTGTGGATAATGATGGTATACGACCAAACGAAACTCATATACAAGTGCTTTCACGGTACCCTATGCCGACAAATTTTAATCAGGTTAGGTCTTGTCTTGGGCTTTTCTCATATTTCCGAAAGTTCGTTCCAAACTACGCGAGCATAGCAAACCCCCTACAGCGTTTGGTGAGGAGTGGAGTTAAATTTGAGATTGACAAGTATTGTAAACAAGCATTTTACGAGTTAAGAGACAAACTTATGTCATCCCCTGTCCTAGTCATTTACGACCCAGGAAGAGAGACTGAACTATACACCGATGCAAGCAAGGTGGGCTTCGGTGCCGTGTTACTGCAAAGACAAGAAGACGGTAAGTTTCATCCGGTATTGTTTTTCTCAAAAGCTACCTCCCCCGAGGAATTACGAATGCATAGCTTCAAACTAGAAATACTGGCCATTATACATGCTCTAAATCGTTTTGACAGCTACTTAAGGGGAATCGCATTTAAAATAGTTACCGATTGTAATGCACTTACTCTAACGCTCAGCAAGAAGAATATAAGCCCGAAAATAGCCAGGTGGGTTCTACGACTACAAAATCCAACATCGCAGTGGTGTAATAATGGGCCAAGTCGATGCGTTAAGTCGATCTCACGTTGCAGAAATTCCCGAACCTGAAGATCTACAGGCTAAAGTTTTAAGACGAATGGTCGCCGCAGGTTCCGAAAGGGAGAATACCTCAACCGAAAATAGTAGCTCCCTCGAATGGAACGGTTCGGCCAACGAAGACGTGCACACGAACGAGGGTATTCTTACCGAAGTGGTCAACCCAAATGAAGCAAACGTCTCCGCTGATATTGGAATCCCGAATGCAGTGCCGTGTAGTGTCGTCACCGTTACCGATAAGCAAGAGTTGGATTTTCTGATATGAGTCACACAAAATAGAGATGAGGAAATATTGCAGGACAGAATAGGTGTTCGGATACGAGTTACGAGATGGACTAGTTTTCCGAAAGAATAAGGCCAACATATTGTAATTATATGTGCCAACCGAAATGGAGGACAATATTATACGCCTAGTGCATGAGAAGATTTGTCATATGGGTATAGAGAAGACGTACGAACAACTAAAGAAAAATTACTGGTTTAAAAAACTGAAAGGTAAAATTGCAAGACATATAAAGAATTGCATACGGTGTACTTATTATGTGCTCTCCTCCAGTTCGAATAAATGAATATAATTTGTAAAACATTCGTAAAAAGCGTTTTCCTTTTGACACCCTACACATAGACCACTTTGGCCCTCTTCCCTCAATAAATTCGCAGAGGAAGCATGTTTTGGTGGTCATTGACTCTTTTACCAAATTTGTTAAGCATTTGTTCAGAGGTAATCGCATACTTTATTAATTATAGCAGACCTCGACGCATCATTAGTGACCGAGGGTCATGTTTCACTTCGTTGGATTTTAGTTCGTATTTGTTGGAAAGAAATGTTGACCATGTCAAAATCGCAGTTACATCCGCACAAGCAAATGGCCAGGTGGAGAGGGTGAATCTGGTTCTCAAAATTATGCTAAGTAAAATAAGTGATCCGCTTAATCATGCGAATTGGTCAGTGATGTTAACCGAGGTAGAATTTGCTATGAACAACACAACCCACTGTAGAACGAAACAGACACCGGGCAGATTAGAGTGGATCAACGAGGGGAAGTAGTAGATAGACCAACTGATTACTTGCAGGAGAAACAACCTACTGGGGCACTAGGGAATCTGGAGGAGATTCGGATGGATGCATCCGCCGCCATACAACAGTCACAAGATACTAATTTAAGATACTTTTTGGAGAGAAGTAAGCCTGCAAGAATATATTCTGAAGGAGACTATGTAGTCATCCGACATTTTGATATGACCGTCGGTAAAAACAAAAAACTGAATGCGAAGTACAAAGGTCCCTACGTTGTTCATAAGGCTTTGCCTAATGACAGGTATGTCATCCGCGAAGTGGAAAATTGCCAGATCACTCAATTGCCATATGATGGTGTGGTAGAAGCCTCGCGTTTGCGGAAATGGCTGGTGCGGTAGGGGGTGAGTCATGGTTGCGAGTTGTTCTTTTTGGGCAACACTAGTTTGATTGAGGTCAATCAATGACTTCAGGATGGCCGAGTTGTAGTAAATTGTAGTTATCTGTAGTAAATTGTACGTAATTGTAGTAGATCATTAAGATGTAAATATTGAGTACAGTACAAAAGGCAGTTACATATAATAAAAAGATCCATTTTAATCCGTGAAATCAAGATAATAAACTTCTTTAAAAAATGTATATATATTTAAACAGTATTAATATAGCATTTAAGTAGATTTTGATTTTATGAGAATTGGAATAAGCTTAATAAAATTTTGTTAAATTGAAGTTCCGAAATCGAAATAAAGAAATGAATTATATTAAGTTCTCTTTTGATGGTTGAAATTGATTAAGTTAAAATTAAGTTATTTCTCTTACTATTCTATATATTCTACCTTTTTTTATTGACTAATTTGGTTATTTTTCTAATAAATAAGATACCTAGATAAGGAAAATTGAATTGTTAAAACTAAAAACCTAAATTTGAATTTCCTTTTAAAATGGATGCAGCACAGCTAAGTGTAATAATTTCCGCTGCTGCACATGCAGCTACAGAACATACTAGACAAACGTTTGAATCGACTATTAACGAACTGCTATCTCGACTTACAGCATTAAAGACGCCTACGGTCATGGAAGATTATCAGCCAGTTGCAATTGAACCTGGTAGAATTTGCTATTAATCGCTAGACTTAGTGAAATCTTTACCTGAATTCAGTGGTAAGCAGGTGCGTATGTTTCATGGCGACAGGCCGCCTTCGCTGC
The DNA here is from genome assembly GCA_963966105.1 of Volucella zonaria. Classification (NCBI taxonomy): domain Eukaryota; kingdom Metazoa; phylum Arthropoda; class Insecta; order Diptera; family Syrphidae; genus Volucella; species Volucella zonaria. The sequence continues at coordinate 3,092,384 of OZ014535.1, read as the reverse complement.
ATATAAATTATTCGAAGCACATGACAGGAGCTCAAGATATTACCAGGCAGTAGCCATTATCAGGAATAAAATTGTAGGTTCTGCAGACCAAGTCTTAGCTTCGTTTAATAATGTTTTCAATTTTAATGCAATTATTGCTAGATTACATTTTACTTACGCAGATAAAAGACCCATCTTATAGAGCAGGAGATGTCTATGTTGCGCCAGGGCAAAATGTATCTTACGGACTTTTTTGATGAGGTGGAAAAAAAACTAACTTTAATCATAAATAAAACTCTGATGACTCATGAAGGGAATAAGGATCTAATAGCTTCACTTTGTCAAAAATATCGACAGAATGCACTTAGGGTATTTGTATCAGGTTTACAGAAACCAATGTGTGACATTCTCTTATCTTCGAGACTTACCGACGTGCCGGGTGCACTTGCTTTTGCTCAAGAACTTGAAGCAAATCAAGCACGGTATGTATTTGTGAATTAATTTTTTAATAAAAACGAGGGCTCAGGCAATTTTTCTTCTAGACAAAATTATAACAACTATAGTCAATACAACCCACGATATTCTCCTCATTACAGAACAGTTTAACTAATATGGAAGTAGACCCAAATCTTTCTTATTATAAAGTGTCAACAAATTTTCAAAAGCCTGTACATGATCCAAATCATATTCAGAGACCTAATATGCAAATTTTTAATAATAGCAATCGTCCTAATAATTCTTTAAAAACTGTCCAAAATTTGAATCAGTTGTGAGGACCAATAAGAAATTCAAGTCAACTAAAGCGACGTAGTGATTCGGACAGGCTAACTCTTCCTAAGTTTCAAAGGGTCAATCACTTAAGTCAGAGATCACAACTTTCAACCACCACTTCAGAAATCCAATTTTGTTCATATGAACATAATCCCGAACTACACTATTATCTCGGCGAACAAAATTTTTACGAGGAATCTAGCAAAATTCTGCAGGAAAACACGAATGAAGCTGAAGAAGAAGTTTTTGGACAAACCAATTTGTGAGTCGAACACTGGCAAGAAGGGAAATAAAACTATTCGTAGATACGGGAGCTTCTGAAAATGATATAAAAAATCTCAAAAGTTTAAAATTGATTCATAAACCATTTTTCGTCAAATCAATTCATGGAACTAACCAGGTAACACCAAAGTGTACTATTAATCTTTTTGGTAGAAATATTACCTTCTTCTTACTCCCAACTCTTGACACTTTTGATGGTATCATTGGATTTGAGTTTCTGAAAGAAATTGATACAAAATTAAATCTTGTAAAAGGAATTTTAAAGTACAATGGAGGTGAAGAAATACTATCATATTTCTATTGTAGGAATGTTAACAACATTGCCATTGAAAAGAAAAATGTCGACTTAGATTTGAATGAACAATTTTCGTTATTAATTTCACGTCATTCGAAAGTTGCTGACCCCAATGAGGCACTTCCCTTTAACACAAGTGTTGTTGCCACTATAGGAACCACCGATAGGGAACCCCTATCCAATGGCAGCAGCCGATTTTGTTAATAATGAAATTTCCGAGTTACTTCATAATGGGATTATACGTCCGTCACGATCCCCTTACAACAATCCCATATGGGTGGTTGATAAAAAAGGAACTGATAATATGGGTAAGCGGAAAATGCGGCTTGTAATAGACTTTCGTAAATTGAACACCAAAACTATAAGTGACAAATACCCAATTCCAAATACTGCAGTTATTTTGGCTAATCTCGGAAAAGCTTCTTTCTTTTCTACTTTGGATTTAAAGTCAGGATTTCACCAAATTAAGTTGTCAGAACTGGATAGCGAACAAACTGTCTTTCCATTAATAATGGAAAGTATGAGTTTTGTAGGCTTCCTTTCCGATTAAAAAATACACCTAGCATTTTTCAAAGGGCAATTGATGACGTTCTCAGAGTAGAAATAGGCAAATGTTGTCATGTCTATATTGACGACGTCATTATCTTCTCAACAACAAAGGAAGAACACATCAAAAACGTAGGAAAAATTCGTACTGTGCGTTTTGAAGCCAACATGTGACAAACTAATTTTTTTAAGGAAGAAGTAGAATTTCTGGGTTCTGTGGTTTCTAATAAAGGAATAAAAACATGCCCAAATAAAATAAGGGATATAATAGAGTATGCAGTTCCCAAGACACTTCGAAGCCTCCGGTCATTTCTCGGATTGTCTGGGTACTACGGGCGCTATGTACGAGACGTTCGAATTGCAAAGCCTCTCACACCATACCTGCGAGGAGAGAATGGCAATGTGAGTAGAAATCGGTCAAAACACGTTAAAATCGAATTCACTGATGAAGCATTGGATGCTTTCGATAGAATTAAAAAAATTTTAGCCTCAGAGGATGTTCTTCTTTTGTACCCAAATTATGGGAAACCATTCGATTTGACGACTGACGCATTGTCACATGCACTGGGTGCTGTTCTCTCTCAGGAAGGAAGACCAATAACAATGATATCACGAACGTTGTCTGCTACTAAGGAAAGCTACGCTACGAATAAGCGGGAACTCCTGGCGATAGTGTGGTCATTACAAAAGCTCCGTAATTATTTATATGGTGTAAGCCATCTTAATATTTTCACCGATCACCAACCTTTGACTTTTGCAACATCCGACAAAAATCCAAAAGCCAAAAATCCTTTTGTGGAAGAGTTTTCACCAAAATTTGTTTATAAGCCTGATAAAGAGAATTTTGTAGCTGACGCTTTAACTAGACAATATTTAAATGCTCTCGAACGGTCTCAAAGTTTCACGACCCATAGCAAGTCCTCTCTTACTCAAACGATACCCAGCATTCAAAATCCATTAAATTGTTTCAGAAACCAAATCATACTTAATAAAGGCCTTGAGCTTGTTAAAAATACTTAAATTTTGTTCAAATTTCAAATAAGGCACACTGTAACATTTGACACCTTGGATAATCTTCACTCCATTCTGAAAGATATTGTCAATCCGAACGTTACAAATGCAATATATTGTGATCTACCAATTTTGGCTCAGATTCAAAACAGCTTAGTCAACTTGTTTCCTTCAGTAAAATTTCTGGATACAATAAATATGGTAACTGATATTTTAAATCCAACTGACCAAGTGGAAATCCTTGCAACAGAACATAATAGAGCACATCGATCTGTTTCCGAAAATAAGCAACAACAAAGACTTAAGGAAATAGATTCCAATTGCAAAATTTGTCGGAAGCAAAATATCAGAGGCATCCACCGAAAGAAAAAATTGGTGAAACTCCTATTCCACATTATCCCGGTGAAATCCTTCACATGGATATTTATTCGACAGATGGAAAGTATTTCCTTACTTGTTTAGATAAGTTTTCAAAATTTGCGGTACTTAAACCAATTAAATCTAAGTCAATAATTGATATAAAGGAACCTCTGTTAGAAGTACTAAATCTTTTTAAAAATACGAAAACAATTGTTTGCCATAATGGGCAAAGTATAACATCTTTGGTTAGAGATCACTTTGACATAAGCATGTTTAATACGCCACCTTTCCATAGTATTTCCAATGGGCAGGAAGAAAGGTTTCATAGCACTCTAACGGTAATAGCTAGATGTACAAGACTAGAAAATAACATTAATGACACTGCTGAGCTACTTTTACTTGCTACATTCAAGTACAACAGGACGATTCATTCAGTAATAGACTATAAGCCCATTGACATTTTGCAATCAATATCAGACTCATTAAAGAATGAAATTCAAAAAAAGATAAGCGAAATCCAAGATTTTAATTTAGACTACCACAATAGGAAAAGACAAACACGGATATTCGAACCAGGAAATAAGTTTCGGAAACCTTTTACTGAGCAGGTTATTCAAACAGATTTGGGTACCACGGTTCTTATCAACAACAAAAAGGTTAATAAAAGTAATGTGAGGTGACTTATTCTATAAACATTGCAGCTGACATTATTAACGGAATTAAAAAATAAAATTTTATTTGTATTCATTTTCTTGGGAATTTCAGTTTCTTTTCACATTTTCTTTATATATGTAGTATAATTGTATTAAAAGGTTTAAAAAACAATTGTACTTTTTTCGTAGTTAAGATTACTGAAATAAATTTTCGAATTGAAATTTGTGTTGAAAATGTTAAGTTAGAATGTAATTGGGTATATTAATATTACCTATATAACACAATAAAACTGAAACGCAACTATCCACTATGACTAACTCAAATGCAGCCTCGTTTACGTTAACTCGCCACTGTAAACAACGCCAATGGAATCTGTCGATGGTGCAGTTCCTATGCGTAGCTTAAGTGTTCATTTATAACTTAGTTCTTAAGTTACCAAGCGTGTGTTCAGTTTCCTCATAGAGGAAAATAATAAATCTAAATTAACAAATTATAAGTCCAACTTTGTTTTATTTGCGTAAATTGGACATTGTTTCCAAACATTGCTTGTACATTGATGATCTCGTGTCTGGTGCACATTCCATCCAAGCAACTAAAGAAAAATTTGAACAAATTTCGAACCTACCTCTTTCAGCTGGCTTTCATCTCAGGAAATGGATGAGCAATAGTCAACAGTTCCTGAATTTAGTACCGGAGGAAAACCGGGATACCAGTGTTTCCCTTAGCTTTGGAACAACACAACACACGAAAACGTTGGGAATCAATTGGCACCCTAGTTCAGATAGGTTTTCATTTCAGACGATCGTCGTCGAGGAAGTAGTTTCAAAACGGACCATCCTATCAACGATCGCGCGTCTCTTTGACCCCCTAGGATGGATTTCGCTTTGCATTGTTAAGGCGAAAATTTAAATCAGTAATTGTGGCTACATGGTTTATCATGGATGACCCAATTCCGGTGGAAGTTCGTTGAGAGTGGTCGTCTCTTCAACAAGAATTCCACATGATTGAAGACATCCAGATTCCCACGTGGGTTAACACACAAGGACAGAATGCGCAGTTGGAACTGCACGGATTTAGTGACGCATCCATCAAGGCGTATGGAGCGGTGGTCTATCTCCGAGTTTATTACTCATCTCCAGAACTAGAGTAGCGCAACTCAATACGATTTCACTGCCAAGATTGGAGCTTTGTGGTACAGTAGTCCTAGCAAAGCTTCTGAGCTACACCCTATCTGTACTCCCAGTATAAAACATCAGTATATATGCGTGGACCGACTCCACAATCACCCTCTGTTGGATATCTGCACCACCAACTCGATGAAAAACGTTTATCGCAAATCGAGCAGCTGAAATTCAGAGACTGACGAATGTCAGCATTTGGCGATACATCCCCATCAAGCTCAATACAGCGGATCTTGTATCGCGAGGGGTATTACCATCAATACTTCAAAATAATGCACTCTGGTGGAATGGACCAGCCTTTCTTCAGAAGCGATGGGAATTTTCCATTCCAACACAGCCTACGCAACTCGACGCAGAAGAAGAGAAAAGAGAAATCAAAACTCTTCTCGCTATAACATTTTATATAGCGCTAAGTCATTTTAAAATTAATAAACAACACACGGAAAACAGAAAACTTAAGGTTAAAATCAATTTTGTCACCAAGTGACATCAATTCTAGCTTGCGCTCAGTTGTACGAATGGTACAGCAGGAAATGTTTCCTGGTCTCTTCAATGAGTTGCGTAAAAATAAGTCAACCAGGGTGTACAAAATTCTCAACCTTTTTATTGATGGAAAACAAATCATAAAAATAGTAGGCAGATTAAAGAATTCTGCTCTGATTTATGACCAAATGCATCCCGTGATTTTAAAACCAGATCACCACAACAACTGACCGAAGAGAATGGTGAAAAAACACATCTACCAATGCAGAATATGCTTTCGCTACAAGCCCAAGCCCATGCAACAGCTAATGGGAAATCTACCAACTCCAAGGATAACCACATCGAGTGCATTTATGCATACATGTGTTGAATATGGTGGACCCATGGAAGTAAAAGCCTGGAAAGGAAGATGATCGAAAACGCTGAAGGGATATTTTGCAATATTTATTTGTTTAGCAACAAAAGCCATTCACCTTCAAGCCGTAACAGACATGACTACCCAGGCCTTCCGTGCGGCATTGCGAAGATTCACAGCACAACGCGGAATTTGTTCCAACCTGTATAGCGACTGCGGTAGTAATTTCAAAGGAGCCAATACGGAGCTACTGAAAATGCTCAAGACTGCCCAGCACAACTACAATGAGATCGCTGATGCAATTAGCAAATTACGAACTAAATGGAATTTCAATCCTCCTGCTTCTCCTCACTTCGGGGGACTATGGGAAGAAGGAGTGAAATCCGTCAAATTCCATTTGAAACTAGTTGCCCGGAACGAAGCGTTAACTTTCGAGGAGCTCAGCACGCTTCTATCTGAAATAGAAGCATGTCTCAACTCGAGACCCCTCTGCCCGTTAAGCGACAACTTCGGTGATTTTACCAAACTCACACCAGCGCACTTTTTGATCGGGACTTCATGCAACGATATGCCTGAAGCAGACCTAGCAAGGAAAAAAATCGGTTACATCGATCGATGGAAAAGATTACAAGCCTCACTACAATCGTTTTGGTAAGAATGGAGCCGTGAGTATTTAACTCGTCTTCAAAATCGCTGAAAGTGATTGAAAACGGAGAAGCAACCCAATGTTGGAGACTTAGTCCTGCTAAAGCACGAACGGCTTCCACCATCGAAATGGCCTTTAGCTCGTATTACGGAGACTTATATAGGAGCTGATCAACTAATCCGAGTACTGAAGCTAAAAACTGAAACCGGAGAATTCAAAAGGCCAATAACGAAGATATGTCCACTACCATGTAACGCGACCAACACAGAATACTCTATAGCATAAGGCGAAACAAAAAAAAATGCACGCAACACGGAAAACCGATACAATATAAAACTTAAACTAAAAAACAAATCACATAGGTATTTAATATAATAAAAAATTAATAAATAAATAGAAAAAAAAATCTGATATGCATATTCACAATATATACATACATACATAATAAGATGAATTTTACACACTTACAGTCCACTTTAATTAAAAAATAATAATTTACCAGTTGTAGACGCCCACCAACTGTTGCTAAATGTATACACATATGTATGTGATTCCTTGGTCCATGAAATTAATTGTCAAGGCGCCAAATTTCAACAACTCAAATGAGTTTCCGTTGCTGCTTTCACTGCTAGCTGAAAATATTTAAGAAAACGAAGCTTGTTAAATGAGGAACAAAATTCAAAATCTAAAGACATATATCTCAATCAACATCACAACAGAACATAACAAGTCATGCAACAAATCTCACAGCTGAACTCATGTCCGCACATCAGAAACCCATTACATCAATATCACCAAATTAACGAAATCTACAACAAAACAATAGCCCATGAATAATTAAACATTCAAATTTCTGCATCTCAAATAATAACAAAAATACCCGCTTACACACATATGAAGTACTCGTACATATTGTATTATGATACTTTAAAAAAATAAATCGCCGGCTGGGATATTCAAATACCTACTACCTGAATAAGGAAAAACAAGAGAGAGCGTGTGAGCCCATGATGGAGTAAGAGAACGACAACAACAACATTGCGCAAAATCAGCGATTCCTCCCCAGATTCTGCGTCCGCATATGGGGATGCTACTTTCACTTTGTGTCTCCATATGTCATTCAATTCTCTTTGCACAATTCATACGGTCATTGAAGTAGCAAAGTACCGAACCACAGGGTGTTCATATATCATTCAAGGAAGAACGAGTTAGTTGCGAACATTCAACTACGCTACAGCAGTTTCACATTATTATTAAAATGATTATTATATTAGTTAAGGAAATCCTTTCGGAGGATTCAAAAAAAAACCCTAACGTCAGCCCAGAGAGCCGACCCAACTGTTCGACTTACATTAAAAAAAAACAACCCTTTTAACACGTTATAATAATTAGATTTTATTGATTCGAACAATCGTCCCCGTTGCCGTCACGATTACAATTGAATGCCCAATCCATTCCCATCTAACTCCAAGGCTTTGCCTCTATCCAAATGCTCCCATGGATTTCTCCTGACTCATCACTTTTGATATTTCGCATGCATCCCATCTGGTGTCGAGTAGCTTACGCGTGCATAAACTTCCGTGGGAATATTTGCAAGCAGATAATAAAATGTAAGGCGGTGCACATTGGGTTGTGATAACTGATTATTTGAAATTTAAACTAATAAACTGAGCAAATACTCGACATGTGGACAAACAAAACGTGTACTAAAAATGTTAAAGTAAACACAAATTATTGGAACATATGAGTAAATTATATCATGCAATAAATAGCATAACTGAAACATCAGTTGCATAAATAGGAAAATATTCAGGAATAAAAAAAACTCAATTTTATTTCGTTGAAAAAGGCGGTTGTTTTATTTTACCCAGTTTACACTGTATTTCACAATAGACAGTATTTTTCAAACAGTTTTTAAACAGTTTATTTCCTTTAAAGTAAAATTTAACATTTACCGAATTAACGGCTAACACAAACTATTTGGAGTTTTTGCGAAATAATTTACCAGAGCTATTAGAGGACATTTCACTTATTTAACTAGCTTCATCATATTTCCAAGAGGGTGATGCTCCAAATCACTATGGTTGTGAGGCTAAGAATGGGCTAGATGAGATAACCGTAGATAGAACAAAAAGGACCAGTTCAATGTCCTGCAAGATCTCCTGACCCTATAGTATTGGTTCTTTTCTGTATGGGGAAGAATGAAAGAACTAATTGAATTGGAAGAGAGTATTCTCGAAGCGTCAACAAAAGTGAAGCAGCAGTTAGCATGAATAAACATTCGCATTGAAATCCAAAAGCGGGCTCTAGCATGCATACAAAAACAATAAGGACAGTTTTAGCACCTGTATTTAGTATTTATTCATATATGTACATAATATCTTTACACAATAAGATACAGTATCTTTTAAGTAGTGTGAGGTTCATATGTGTTCTTATTGCGAGATGGGCAAAAAAGAAATTTTACATTTGTGCCTCATAAAATTGATAATAATCCTAAAACCTAAACTTGTAATTATTATTTTACCTTCAAAACTTAATAGTTTTAATTTTTATCATAGGTACTATAAATCTTTAGTATGTTACATTACTCTATTTGAAAAGGAAAGTACTCTTTTATAGGCTAAAAAAGCAAAGCGGCAAACTCCTCTGAAAAGCGTAAATTTTGTTTCTTCCGCGCAATTTCCTGGGCAGTGAGTCCAATAACCGAATAGCATTGATGAAAAACCGACCTAGCAAGTCCAAAGTTTTATATTTTAAACGACATGCCAAAAATACGCCTTGAGAAACTTGGAATGTGATCAAATCGCCTCAAACCAATATGTATCGAGACATGTTGTTAAAAGTCACATTCAGTTTCCTCCGGCTACTTGTTTCGCAGTGACAAAAGATTTCGCATCCATAAGTTAGGATTGGGACAACTAGAGTTTTTGCCAACATAAGTCGAGTTTTCATTGGTGAAAGGCTATGGGACTTCCACAGCCTTTGTAAAGCACCAAAACTTTTTTCAACGATGGAGTTTATTTGATCATTCCAACCAAGTGTCCTATTAAAAATAACAAAAAGGTTTTTTGCTGAGTCAACATAGCTTATAGGTCTATCGTTAAGATAGGGGCTGGGAAAGTTAGACAAATCAAAGCTTTGCATATGCATTACAATGCACTTTGATTTCTCAGGGCTTAGTACTAGACCATTAAGTTCCTCATTCAATCATTGAACACATTGTTTGAGTGAACAATTACGGTTGTAAGATCATTTATGTAAAGACAGAACAAAAACGGACCCAGGATCGAGCCTTATCGTACGCTCTTGTTCGGCGCTGGTTATTTTGTTTAACCGTGTTGTACTTAGTTGAACTATGAGTCGTACAGTATCAACTGTTTTATTATATTAAAAAATGTACTGTCCTAAAAACTGTGTAGAAAAATATAAATTTAAAATAAAACCAACTGTTTGCTTCAACGTTATAAAATTGATGATTTATTTTGTGTAAAAATGTCTTCCTTTTATCTTAATTTTTGACATATGCAATTTTATCTCATGAGAGATTTATCATAAGTGTGTTTGTTTACATATTGAAGTGTACGATATTCTATGTTTTTATTTTACATTTTATAGAACAAATTTTAATTTAAACTTTTACAGCAACAGCTCTGTGACAGCAAGTTCGACATTTTACCGTTAATAAACACGGACTGCATTCTATCACTTAGGTATGAAGATAACAACTTGACTGCCGATGATGAAAAGTGATATAAATCTAGTAATTTTCTTAATGGAACTTTGTGAATAACACTATCGAAGGCCTTGTAGAAACCAAGCAGAATAAGAAAAGTTATCATGTTCTGATCAATTTCTTCCACTATCTTTATAAGAGCTGTTCTGCAACTATGCTTTGGTGTAAACCCGGACAGATTTGGAGTAAGTAAATTAAATTTGGTTAAATGTGTATTTATTTGCTTGTGCATTATTCTCTCGATGACTTTAGAACGAAATGGTAGAATAGAAATCGGTCTAAAGTCGCCACCACCAGAGCCTTTGGGTAAGGGAATAACTTTTGCCAGTTTCCAGATCTTAGGGAATTCCCCAGTGGTCAAAATAGTGCTGAACAAGTGTGTAATGTAAGACAAAATTAAAGGCTGAACTGCCCTAATGAACACGGGGCTTATGCCATTGATGCCTGTAGCGTTCGATTTGACGGATAAAAAACTCTCGGCCACATCATTATCGTCAATACGAGAAAATTCAAATGATTGTACAGTAGAACTACCTGGACGTATAGCTGCACTATCACTGGTAAGTGTACAGACCTGTGCGCCCGATTGTAACATGGATGAGACGAATTTTTTTATTTAGCTCATTTGCATTGATATTCTGCACAGAAACGGGTTTAGAGCTGACCATCGACAAGTGCACTGTGAAACTCGCTCCTTGCGTGGAGTAAAAAAAACACAAAAAAATAAAAATAAAAAAAAGTTCACTGTGCGGGCCAAAAAAAAAACAACAACAAAACCGCGCGAGTGCAGTGAAACCGAAATCCACATCCACAGCGCGGGCATCACAACTTTCCTGCCCCTGGTCAAACTGTTGCTTGCACTCAGTCACTGCCGTTGCTGTATTACATTGTCATACAGCGCGTGCAGTGACTGAGTGTATGTAACAACCCATGGATAGAGGGCTGTGGGTAAGGATTTTGTTGGTGTGCTGTTTTGTACAACAATTTAATTCTGTAAACCAACTCTCAATTTATACTTCACATCTGCGCTTAGCAACACCGGTGTTTGTATTTTTTGTGTTTGTCTTTCGTTATAATGACTCGGGAATTCACAGAGGATATAGCCAATATACGCGGGCTAAAAAGTAACCACTTTTCTGCGTACGTCCACGTATGCAAATACAGACCAGTTGTCTGTTGATGTGCGCTGCCCTCTAGGCTCGTCGGACCATTTCTCGTACACCCACCACACAGTTAGAGAAAAGATTCCTAAAAGAACCGGGTAATACGAGAATTACAACTGGAGTGGTCTTAACAGCTTCTTTAGGAATTTTAACTGGCCGTTATATTTCCTCGATAACGACGTGAATGCCGCTGCTGATATGATCACAGACACCATTCTCTTTGGAATGAGAAACTTCATCCCTCATGGGATGAAGAGTATCAAACCAAAAGAAAGGGCATGATACGACGCGAGCTGTAAAGAGGCTGTCAGGGTTAGAGAAAGGTTTTTTCGGTCTTTCAAGACCAGTCCAACTGAGGAAAACCGAAAGAAGTACAAACGAGCCAGAAATGACAGTAACGCCTTTCTGAAACGTGTAAAATCAGAATACTACCAAAACCTGAGGCAAAAAATACAATACTACAATGTCCCAAAGGTAGTACAAATTTTTGGTCATTCGAGAAAAATATTAGAAATTCTATCTCATCCTCCATCCCAACGCTCATTTACAATGACATTCCAGCTGTCAGCTCTTTGGTCAACGCCAATCTGCATGGTGCTCACTTTGCGGCCAGTGCAACACTCCCAGATTGTGCTTTGTATCCGCCTACATTTGAGTGTAGTAGCAACAGTTCTTAAAGATCTTAACATTCACAAATCCGATGGTCCAGATGGTATATCTCCCCTCCTTTTGAATAGGTGTTCTTCCTCGCTTGCAAAACCCCTGCGTAAGCTTTTTCATCAACCCTACTCTTTAGAACTCTTTTCGAGCAGATGAAAAACAGCATTTGTCCAGCCCGTCACTAAGAAAGGCGAATCTTCCTCTCTCTCTTCCTACAGGCCCATTGCACTTACGTCTGATGCGTGCCGGGAATCAAACAAGCGATATTAAACAACTTCATATACAATTCACTTTATTTAAAAAATAATATATAACTTTACAAATTTCAAATATTAAAATAAACCGATTACATTTGCGTTGCCTATCTGACGAAACATCAACGACCCGACTCTCCCGAAAGACTCGACTAGTAGGAAAATGGGCATGTGCAGCGAGATTATCTACGATATGCGCGATATGACAAATCTTGACAGTGCGTCTGCAAACGACATTATTGTTTGGAGACTCATAGAGTGACCATACCAAAGATGGGCATGTGCAGCGAGATGATTTACGATATGCGCGATATGACAAATATTGACAGTGCGTCTGCAAACGATATTATTGTTTGGAGACTCATAGAGTGACCACTACATACTCCCCTTCCAGCTGTAAGCGTACCGAGCTTTAAATGAAAGAAAAAAAAACGATTGGATACTTGACGAATTAATACAAAGAAAATTACGCAAATGTTACTTTTTTTTCTCTAGACAATGCATTAGATTCTTTTGCGATGACATGCGCAGGTTTCAATCGATCGATTGAGACCGATATATTTTTGTTATTTATGTTAATTATGAACTGCTTGCGAAGCTTACGTACTACTTTAAAAGGGCCTTCATATGGGGCTGTCAGACCAGGTCGAACTCTATCAACCCTTAAGAACACATAATCGGAGCTAGCGAGAGATTTGGGTACGTTCACATTAGGCTGCAAAGATTTTCTGGTGTCTGTGGGAATCGCTGTTTGCATTGTAGACCTTATTTGGTTTACCAACTTAGCAGGATCCATATTTTCATCATTATTGGAGATGAAATATTCTCCGGGAATTTTAAGGGTTTGGCCGTATACCAGCTCTGCCGCTGAGCAACCGAGATCCTCTTTAACAGCTGTTCGTATTCCAAGTAAAACGAGTGGAAGTTCAACACTCCAATCTCGAGTATTTCCACGCGCTATAATGGAAGCTTTAAGCTGTCGATGCAGTCTTTCTACCATTCCATTGGCTTGGGGATGGTATGCCGAGGTACGAATACGATGTGAACCTAATATGTTTGTGATCGCTGTGAACAATTTGGATTCAAATTGTCTTCCTTGATCTGTTGTTATTTGTGCTGGAACGCCGAACCGACACACGTATTCTTGGACAAAGGTCTTGGCGATGGTGGAAGCACACATATCAGGAATGGCATAAGCCTCCGGCCACCGTGTGAAACGATCAACTAGGGTGAGTACATATGAGTATCCATTAGATGGGGGAAGTGGACCCACAATATCCATATGAATATGCTCAAAACGTCCTGTTGGTATTCTGAATGTATCGAATTTAGATTTTGTGTGCCTATGTATTTTTGATCGTTGGCACGGTACACACGTCTTTGACCACAGGTTACAATCTTTATTAATAGAGGGCCAGAAATACTTCGACGTTACTCTTTTTCGTGTGGCCCGAATTCCTTCATGTAGAAGATTATGTAAAGAGTCGAAAATGATCCTGCGGAGATTCTGAGGCACAAAAGGACGATTGGTTCCAGTGCTTGTTTCGCACCAAATTTGTTCGTTTGTGATAGGAATTTTTACGATGTTTAATTTAATTTTAGAAGTCGGCCTGGTGTTACCAGAAATCAATGATTTTAGCTCTTCATCACCTTCCTGCAACTTTGAAATTTGCTTCAGATCGAAGGATACCGAATTAATTTCTGCAGAGGCATCATTTCCACTGCGTGAAAGAAAGTCCGCTACCACGTTTTCCTTGCCACGGATGTGGCGAATATCACTGGTAAACTGCGATATGTAATCCATATGTCGAGTTTGACGAGGACTGCGCTCAGATTTGGAGTTCAAGGCGTTTGTTAAAGGCTTGTGATCTGTGAAGATTACAAACTCTCTGCCTTCAACGAAGCACCGAAAATGTTTGATTGCTGAATAAACACCTAGCAATTCGCGGTCGAACGCGGAATACTTTTGCTCTGTAGGGGAAAGTTTCTTTGAAAAGAAGGCGAGGGGCTGCCACTCCTTGCTTTTGTTCCGTTGCTGTAAAACAGCTCCTACAGCCGCATTCGACGCATCCGTTGTGATACTAAGAAAAGCGTTTTCTGTTGGATGTGCCAACAACGCCACTTGGGATAGGGCCTGTTTTGTTTCCCTGAAAGCCATGTCACACTCCGTGGGCCAGTTAAAATGACTTTTATTCTTTTTAGTTTTCTGCAGTTTGGCTAAATGAGTGTGAATGGGAGACAACAACTCGGCAAGCTTCGGAAGAAATCGGTTATAATAATTAACCATTCCGACGAATTGTTGTATTTGTCGAATCGAAGTTGGAGAGGGCAAATTAATAATTGCCTCAACTCGATCTTGAGATGGAACGATTCCATTCTCGGAAATGGTGTGACTCAGGAAATTCAGTTTTGATGCACCAAAAACACATTTTGAAGGATTAAGACTAAGGCCATGGTCAGCAAGTCGCTGAAAAAGAATCCTGAGATGGCATCTGTGCTCTTCTTCGTCCTTGCTTGCTATGAGGAGATCATCTATATATGCAAAGACAAACTCTAGATCTTGCACTATTGAGTTAATGAATCTCTGAAACGTCTGACTGGCGTTTCGGAGTCCGAAGGGCATTCTTGTAAATTCGAATAGACCGAACGGTGTAGTGATGGCGGTTTTATGTACGTCCTCAGGGGCAACCGGTATCTGATGGTATGCCCGTACTAGGTCGATACAAGAAAAAAACTTGCAACCGTAGAGATTTAAAGAGAAGTTGTGTATGTGGTTTATAGGGTGTCGGTCAGGTTCAGTGACGTTATTTAGACCTCTATAATCCCCACATGCTCTTAAACTCTCGCTGCCTTTCTTAGCTACCATATGGAGGGGTGAAGAAACGGGTGATGATGATGGTCTGCAAATGCCTAAACTAATCATGTTCTGAAATTCTAATAGCGCCGCTTTATGTTGTATTACATTAAGGCGGCGTGGTTTGGCGAAAGGTAATCGACCTTTTGTAATAATATGATGTTGAACTGAATGTTGTACCGGTTTGTTAAAATCAGGAGGGGCAGTAAGTGAAGGAAACTGTTTTAAAATGTCTCCATAAACGTTGTTGAATGCAGGATGTTTCGGTGATGGTGTATCCACTAAAGCTTGAACCGCACTTATGTGCAATTTGGTTACTGAATCGATAAGGCGTCGATTCTTTACATCGACTAAAAGTCCAAACTTGTTAAGGAAGTCAGCTCCTATTAATGGATGGTTTACTGCCGCTACTATGAATTGATGAACGAACTGTCTTCGAAGTCCAAGATTAATCTTCATTAGCTTTGTGCCAAACGTGCTGATGGATGTACCATTTGCTGCACAAAGATAGAAAGATGGGTTTGTTTGTTTGGTGTGAAAAAGCTTACTTGGAAGAACTGATAAATCCGCACCAGTATCAATAAGAAAGGTGAGATTGTTATCGGGATCGCGAATAAAAAGACGGCTAGGTAACGAATTAGCCGAGCTGTGCGCCGTCAGAACAGCTGGGTTAATTAGTTTTTTTTATTTTTGTCTTCGTTGCTTGACGATGCACCTTTATTATAATTGCACGGACTAGAACAATTCCGGGCATTGGGTCCAAACTTTGAGTGAAACCAGCAGATATCCGATCTACTACGTGACCCATGCCTCCTCCTTGAGTTGCTTCTATGTGCATTTTGTCCCTGTGAACGTAGACTTTGTCTACTGAACCTACTTGTTAGCTGTTGTACCATAGATTTCAGTTCATTTATTTCAGCACGCAATTGATTTGGGTCTTCAGAAGTGTAAGAAGGGGTACGCCGAATGCTAGAATGAACTTCAGAAATACCTGCTACCGAACTTGAAGCTTCCCAGATCTTATCTGCCAAAGAAGTTACTTCAGCTTCCGATTTGCCTTCTTGTGAAATGAGGGCAATGTTTATCACCTGAGGGAGTCGTCGAAGCCACAATTTTCGAATTAAATCGTCGCTAATTATCCCTGATACACCTGCCAATTGTTTTAAGACTCTTAGAAATTCTGAGGGTTTTCTATCACCTAGCTGTTCGCTGGATAACAGTTTTTCAATACGTCGCTCTTCGCTAAGCGAGTGCCGTTGGATGAGAGTTTCTTTGAACCTCTCATAAACGTCAACCTTTGGCGGAGATTGAATAAAATCTAGAACGGTTTCGAGTACGTCTTGTGGCAACGCTCCTAGGACATAATTATATTTTGTCGAATCTCTCTTGACTTTACCGATCGAAAATTGCGCTTCTGCCTGTATGAACCACACTGCTGGAGACTTTGGCCAAAAAGGCTGTAACTTAACCGAAATTGTGTTAACACTATCGTTGTTAGCACTGCGTACATTGGAACACGAAGCCCTAGGTTGATCACTCTTTGAATCATCTTCACTATCGTTTTGCATTTTTCAATTAAAGATTTTGTCTTTAAAAAAAATAAAAATTTGTAAGCTTGAAGAATTTTCCTATAAGTCGCTCATGCACATGCACACAAACCTAGTTATCGTAATAAAGTGTTATGCAAATTGAAATGACAATTTAAATTTAAATTAAAAAAAGATTAAATATATGTTATACTAAAATAATGAATGAGACAAAAGCGTAAATTGAAATTATTGGAAAAAGTAAAAAAAAATAATTCGATTTTTTTAATATTAATTATTGAATAAACATAAGTGTGTATATTACACTAGATTTTAATTTGAACAAAAAAAAAAAAAAAAAAATTTTTTCTTGATGATGTCTAGCGATCAGATGTTGATTATGTACTTGCGATTAATGCTCCGTTCCTTTGTGGATGATATTAAATGATGGGGATGGTGTGATATGGCGATTGTAGATATGTGTGATGATGGTCGTAGTTGGAATACAGGTTGATGAGTCGGAGAGTCAATGCTGTGAAGACGGGTGATCGTGCACATGTGTTTATGTATGTGCTCGTACATGTAATGATCGTACACTTGTTCCGATTCCGATGTTTCGAACACAGTAACTATGGTGTGTTATTTTAAATGATCATTTGATCTTAATTTGCACTTATTACGTATGTATAAATCACAGTATCGTCAGATTTTGCTGTACTTTTTCGGTTGCGGTAAAATGTTTGTAATTTTAGGGAATGATGATTTGAATGAAGCGATAATGATTTTAAATAATTTTTTTTAAATGATTTGATTGTTTAAAATGCGGTATGGAAGTTTTAGATGCTTTTGGACGATTTCGCACACATTCACTACTAAACACTTTAATAGTCAGTTTTGCGTCTTACGTTGCGTGAACTATTCGGGGTCACCAATTGATGCGTGCCGGGAATCAAACAAGCGATATTAAACAACTTCATATACAATTCACTTTATTTAAAAAATAATATATAACTTTACAAATTTCAAATATTAAAATAAACCGATTACATTTGCGTTGCCTATCTGACGAAACATCAACGACCCGACTCTCCCGAAAGACTCGACTAGTAGGAAAATGGGCATGTGCAGCGAGATGATCTACGATATGCGCGATATGACAAATCTTGACAGTGCGTCTGCAAACGACATTATTGTTTGGAGACTCATAGAGTGACCATACCAAAGATGGGCATGTGCAGCGAGATGATTTACGATATGCGCGATATGACAAATATTGACAGTGCGTCTGCAAACGATATTATTGTTTGGAGACTCATAGAGTGACCACTACACGTCCCTACTTTCCAAGGTCATGGAAACGCTGATAAACCGTCAGCTCATGAAATATCTCGAAACACGAAAACTTCTTAATGACCGGCAGTATGGCTTTCGTAGCAACAGGTCCACTGGTGATCTGATGGCATGTCTCACTGAAAAGTGGAACCAAAGCGTACATCAATCAGGCGAAAGCAAGATAGTTGCACTTGATATTTCTAAGGCATTTCACAGAATTTGGCATCAAGCTCTTTTGTCGAAAATGCGTGCTCTTGGGATTGCCGACTCCCTTCGTCATTGGATTAGAAATTACCTTTCGGAACGTTCAATTCAAGTTGTCTTGGACGGTTTCAAGTCGGATATTCACAAAATAAATGCTGGTGTGCCCCAGGGCTCCGTTCTGTCTCCGACACTCTTTTTAATCTTCATTAACGATCTCTCGTCTGCTACTTCTAATCCAATTTATTCCTTTGCTGATGACAGCACTCTCTGCTTCTCATATTCGTTCCCGGACTCACGCCCCTGCTCTTCGGCTGTAGAATGGGAACGGCAGCTTATGCTAAGCTCATTAAATTCCGATATTAACAGCATAACCAACTGGAGAACTATCAACCGAGTAGAATTTAATGCTTCCAAAACTCAATGCTGTCTGCTGTCATTAAAGCGAAATTCATATACCCAGCCATTATCCATGAATGGCACTTGCATCGTCGAAACCGATAAACTTTCCATTCTCGGTATGTGTATCAGTAACAACTTACGTTGGAATGACTACATATTCGATGTCGCCAAAAATGCTGCGAAATGTCTAGGTTTTCTCAAGCGATGTAAGATATATTTTACCCAATCTGATCTGGCCACAATATATAAGGCATTTATCCGCCCAAAACTGGAGTACAATGCCCACATCTAGTCAGGTGCTCCTAAAACGTCTCTGCACCTGCTAGATAGGATTCAAAACCGTGCGATAAAACTAATTGGTGATACTAATATCAGTCAATCAATTGACACCCTCGAACATCGACGTAATGTCTCCTGTCTCACTTTGTTTTATCGCTATTTCCACCACCAGTGCTCCGTAGAAATCGCCAGTAGCATTCCGCCATTCAAACTTTCAACCGTAACACCCGTCTCGCTATGAGTGCTCATCAGTATACCCTCAAGCCCATTTTCGGACGTACTCTTAAATATCGTGATTCTTTCCAAAGCCGTACAACTCGCTTATGGAATGCCCTGCCGACCTCTGTGTTTCCTGGTCGTTATAACTTGCAAACATTTAAAAACAATGTACATCGATACCTGTTTTTTCTTCGCCCGCGCTGTGTACGAACATTTTAAGGGTACAAAACCCTTTGAGCGCGCGCCGATTATAAAAAAAAAAAAAAAAAAAAAGAGGCTGTTATCTGAAGATGTTTACGATGTAATATGCTCTGCCCCCGCGTTTTATTAGACAACGTCATTAATAGGCGAAGCCTTGATAATTGGGCGGGGGCCCACCCATTCATACAATCTTTTCTAAATTAATGAAGCAAACAATTTGGCTGAAGTGTTTAAAATGTGATACCTCTGTAGTCCTTCGGGTCCCTGTAATCGCCTTTTTTGTGTAGGGGAAAAATTATTGCTTTCCTGAATACGTCGGAGATATTAGCAGAGTCGAATATTCGATTAAATTCAATTGTGAGAGAATTCATAAACTCATATATGCAATTTTTATAGAACTCAAACGGGATGCGATCAATACCAGGTGCTTTATTTTATTTCGATTTGCATATTACTTCATTGACTTCTTCCAGAGTAAATGCAGTCTAGTTTTTCGTCTAAGAGCAAAGGGGCTGCATATTGATGTAGCAGCGAGGTTAATGGGGCATTGAGAAGTTTATCGAAATGAGTCCTGAGTTGCGGGGCTTTACGAGTTACAGAGATCTTAGACGTGTGTCCGTTTAGGTATTTGACAGCTTTTCAGAACTGAGCAGAAGATTTTGAATTATTTATAATCGCGATGTTTTATTGTTCAAAGGCTACTTTTTTGATGTAACAGATTTGTTTGTATTCCTTGCTGGCATCTTGATAGAGTGCTTTAAAGATATTGGAGTTATTCGACCTTCGAAGTTTGAGAAATTCAAAAGATTTGGTTCTAGCTTTCATGGAATCAGAATCATACCATTTTTGTTTATATATTTTATGAGTTTTTAAATCTTTCTGTTGCGGAATGGATTTCTTTATTATGTCTGTTAGAGCCTCAATATTGGCTGTATAATGCAGTGTGCGTAGTTCCATAAAATTCACGCTCATGTTTCGCTGATACGATTCCATTATTCGGTCATTCCAGACAAATTTCGGCAGAAGGCTTAATGGTTTTGTGCAAGCATAGTTGCCGCTAGCAGTAGAATTAAGGGTTACTTCCAAGGGCATATGGTCCGAAAAGATCTCGGTTCCTATTTGAAAACTGTCTAGAAGCTTGAGCCAATTTCCTGAAACAAAATAGTAATCTATTATTGAGCATGATGTTCCTCTGATAAAGGTCAATTCGCCATCTGGATCTCCTTCGCAACTACCATTCAACCAGCACATGTCATACTCATCAGCAAGTTCAATTAGTTTTGCTCCTTTGTTATCACAAATTAGGACTTTAGATCTGCGACACGGTTCCAGCAGAGTACTGTTGTATCCCGATGCGAAATTATTTTGAGTGAGTCCTACACGACCATTAAAATCCCCAATAAGCATTATATCCGCACAGTCCAAGGAGTGCAGTGAGTAGCAAAGTTTATCGAAATCACGCTGCCAATGATTACAGTTTAAGTAGATTGGTACCAAAACTACATCCAGTGTATTCAGTTTTAAGTTAATAACATCCATTTCGCCAGCTTTTACAAAGATACTCGTACACAGTCCTTCGAGGTCGTCACGAAAGCCGAATAGTGTTCCACCACTTCCTTTCCCAAAAAGTGAAGTTTTTATAGCAGGAGACCAGATTAATTCATAGTTTGAGAAAATATTCTTAAATCTAATTTCTTCATTATCTAATAGATGTGTTTCAAATAATACAAAAATATCAAAACTTTTTACATAATTAAAAAATGTTACAAAATTCATTTTGTTTTTTTAAACCTGACACATTGTAGCTTAAAATTTTTATTTTCTTGATAACTATGTTTTTTTTCAGCATCATTCTGGTAGACATGGGCACATCATGCGTCATGTACAGCCGCCTTAGAGCTTGTGGATGAACTCAAAGATTTTTCGCATATTGGTGTTTTGCTAAGTTTGGCATCACTGCTGCGATTGACATTAGCCGTCAAATTTGAAGTTTTGTGAGAAGTGTTCTCTTTCGTAGCTGTTTTGTTTGTACTTCTGATTTCATTAATAAAATTTTTCAGTAATAAATTTTTATTTAACGAAATGTCGCCAAAAATAGATTGTATTATTTCAATGCCACTTTTTTCACCACACCTCAATCCAAGCGCGGAGTCCTAAGTAAAGATTCTTAGCAATGTGAAGCTTGTCATCCCATAGAGAAATATTTATTGATGCGTCTTTTTGACGAAGCTCCTTTATGATTGGAATCATTTTCGCCCGACGTTGTCTAACGTTAAAGGGTGAATCCTTTTGAATACTTATTCTAGTACAATCAAATTTGAAGACATTCCTCATCACGCTCCAGGCAGACTCCTTCGATCTCATCTTTAGAACTATCGTAGACTTGTTCGTGTTATGGCTGTGTATCCTATACCCAGACTCGACGATTTGATTCGGAGTTGAGTCAACTAACTCGGCGCAAATGGATTTTGCCTTTTCGCTCATGTCTACTTGATCTTCAACAGGCAGGTGAACAACAAGATTCGCTTCAGTACTCATCTGTACGAGTCGGTCAAGCTTTGTTCTTCCAGATACACAACTTTTTGCTCAAGTTCTTCTTGTCGCATACTCAATGCTGAGATTTGTTTAAAGAAATCTTGCAGATCTGCCTTTGAGGCTAATTGTTCCACAAGTTTTTTGTTGTTTTCGAGTAGAATCTCCAGCAGTCTTTCAACACTCAGAGTAGAAGTAGATCCCATAGCGAGCTTTGGTTCAATTTCACTCAAGCTTTGGTGGCGTTTTTTGTTTCCTGGGTGTTCCGGAGAGGTGTGGGATAATCCTCTTTTTACCATTTATAGGTTAGTTTAATGATGGAATTTTTAACTTGGCTATAAAATAGCTTAGGTGTTAGAACTTACTCGAATGTCAATTGCCTGAGGTAAAGCGTCTCTTAATTTATAAGGTGAATGTGTAGTCAATTAACTTTCACTTAAAACACTTTTCTTTTTTGCTTTTTGATCCGGAGATAAATTTTTTGCTTCCACTTTCGTTTCAATCTTCCGCAAGACACTAGCTATAATTTTCCATTAACTAACATCAACATCGCTACTATAGCGATTATAGTAAAGCAAACCAAGGATTTTTAATGTTATCGCATGATTATCCAATATTTTCAAAACTTCAACTTCTAATAGTTTGTTGAATCCCAAAGATAACTTCTCCAATAAATCTGCTCGCAAAGAGCAACGTGGGTGGTCGTGGCTCAAGTGGTAGTGTATTGGCTTCTCAATAGGACGGTTCGGGGTTCAATACCAGCCGTGACCGAAAGACTTTTTTAAGGCAACTATGATCTTGTGAGATGAATGGTTGCCTAAATACAACATCAAGTCCAATTTACACTGATAATTTAGTCTCGACATTAAATGTTGGATGCCACCCATGGAGCGAAATAACCACTAAGTCCAAACATCTTTCTCTCTCTCTATCCAATTTTCCGAAAAACTTAGCACGTGCTCCGGCATTTTAGGAGCAGTAATACCCTCTTGAGTGTTAAGTTCTTTTTTTAAAAAAAAAAACAAAACATTAGAGCTATTTGTCAACACGTGAATAATTCCATGCCAATTTGAACTCCTTCAGCTGAGGTAGATCACAGAATGACAGATATTCGACGTCATTTTCAAAACCACACACTTTCAAGGTCTGAGGGTTGGTGAAATATGTAAACGCCAGCAGATGGTCTCGTGGCATAAGCACTGAATTCAAGGTAAGCGCCTTAAGGTTAGCCCCGATCTGTCCAAAGAGTTCATTAAAATTACCAAATTCAATGTCTTCCAAATAGAAATTTTCGACTTCATTAGCAGAGATGACTTGGCAGGAGGATGATCGCTGTCCAATTCACCTTCTGTTATTTAAAAAATTCTTTTTGTTTGTTTGTAACATAACGTTGCTGCCTGGGTGCCACAAAAATCCAGATAATGGAAAATTCTTATTAATATCTCTGTTGGAAAGTAAGCATAAGAAGCATCAATCATTGTAAGATCAGTAAAGGATAAAACTTATAAAATTAAATTTTTACGTGAACACATGTTATAGTATGAATAAATACGTCATACAGGACGTTGTATATGTATTGTAGTATATATACAGGGGCTCCCCTAATTCATCAACCATAATTTGGCAAATGATTCCTGGGTATATTCTATGAAAAAAATCGTTCTACTCTAAGGTTCTATCTCCAATGTTGACAGCATTTATCGAGGATTTAAGAAAAGCTTACTTTGGTGTATCTTGACCCATGTTAACGCAAATTGCTCTGTTGGTGCTAATGGCAGAAACTTCTTGAAGGTTTTTGTTTTTAGAAGAAATACCAGCCTTTATAATGGCGTTTAAATAAAGTTGATACCTTGTTTGAGTCTTTAGATACCCAATTTCAAAACCTGTTCCATTTTCATTGCCCATGCTAATTTTTGACTTTGAGGACACTTTTCTCCAGAAGATGCCTAATTAACATAACTGTTTTTTTCTTATGAAAGTAACAATAATAAAAAAAAATGTTCATCAAGTTTGCACAAAAGTCCAGAGATTTTGCGATACTTGCGAAAACCTGCATCAGATGAAAAAAAAGAGTGTTTTTGCTTTAAGCTCCAAAGCTATGAATAAAAAAGTATTTTATGTGGTCTTAGGTAATTTTTGTTTTATGTGTGTCCTAAAACAGTTATAGCAGGTGCTCAAAGTGTCCTTATTGGGTTTGTATGCATGATAGATCCCGTTTTTGGATTTCAATGCGAATGTTTATTCATGCTAACTGCTGCTTCACTTTTGTTGACGCTTCGGGAATACGTTCTTCCAATTCAATTAAAGTTGCTATTTCGGTTGAATAAACAAGTTTTTACATTCTTCCCCATTCAAAAAAATCCAATACTATAAGGTCAGGAGATCTTGCAGGCCAGTGAACTTGTCCGTTTCTTCCTATCCAACGGTTACCGCACTCATCATCTAGCCAATTCTTAGCCTCACGACCATAGTGGTTTGGAGTACCATCCTGTTGGAAATATGATGAAGCTAGTTGATTCAGTGGAATGACCTCTAATACTCGTAGTTCTGGTAAATTATTTGGCAAAAACTCCAAATAGTTTGTGTTAGCCGTTAATTTGGTAAAAGTTAAATTTTACTTTAAAGGAAATAAACTGTTTAAAAACTGTTTGAAAAATACTGTCTATTGTGAAATACAGTGTAAACTGGGTAAAAATAAAACAACCGCCTTTTTCAACGAAATAAAATTGAGTTTTTTTTATTCCTGAATATTTTCCTATTTATGCAACTGATGTTTCAGTTATGCTATTTATTGCATGATATAATTTACTCATATGTTCCAATAATTTGTGTTTACTTTAACATTTTTAGTACACGTTTTGTTTGTCCACATGTCGAGTATTTGCTCAGTTTATTAGTTTAAATTTCAAATAATCAGTTATCACAACCCAATGTGCACCGCCTTACATTTTATTATCTGCTTGCAAATATTCCAACGGAAGTTTATGCACGCGTAAGCTACTCGACACCAAATGGGATGCATGCGAAATATCAAAAGTGATGAGTCAGGAGAAATCCATGGGAGCATTTGGATAGAGGCAAAGCCTTGGAGTTAGATGGGAATGGATTGGGCATTCAATTGTAATCGTGACGGCAACGGGGACGATTGTTGGAATCAATAAAATCTAATTATTATAACGTGTTAAAAGGGTTGTTTTTTTTTAATGTAAGTCGAACAGTTGGGTCGGCTCTCTGGGCTGACGTTAGGGTTTTTTTTTGAATCCTCCGAAAGGATTTCCTTAACTAATATAATAATCATTTTAATAATAATGTGAAACTGCTGTAGCGTAGTTGAATGTTCGCAACTAACTCGTTCTTCCTTGAATGATATATGAACACCCTGTGGTTCGGTACTTTGCTACTTCAATGACCGTATGAATTGTGCAAAGAGAATTGAATGACATATGGAGACACAAAGTGAAAGTAGCATCACCATATGCGGACGCAGAATCTGGGGAGGAATCGCTGATTTTGCGCAATGTTGTTGTTGTCGTTCTCTTACTCCATCATGGGCTCACACGCTCTCTCTTGTTTTTCCTTATTCAGGTAGTAGGTATTTGAATATCCCAGCCGGCGATTTATTTTTTTAAAGTATCATAATACAATATGTACGAGTACTTCATATGTGTGTAAGCGGGTATTTTTGTTATTATTTGAGATGCAGAAATTTGAATGCTTAATTATTCATGGGCTATTGTTTTGTTGTAGATTTCGTTAATTTGGTGATATTGATGTAATGGGTTTCTGATGTGTGGACTTGAGTTCAGCTGTCAGATTTGACTTATTATGTTCTGTTGTGATGTTGATTGAGATACTCGTATTTGACTTTAGATTTTGAATTTTGTTCCTTATTTAACAAGCTTCGTTTTCTTAAATATTTTCAGCTAGCAGTGAAAGCAGCAACGGAAACTCGTTTGAGTTGTTGAAATTTGGCGCCTTGACAATTAATTTCATGGACCAAGGAATCACATACATATGTGTATACATTTAGCAACAGTTGGTGGGCGTCTACAACTGGTAAATTATTATTTTTTAATTAAAGTGGACTGTAAGTGTGTAAAATTCATCTTATTATGTATGTATGTATATATTGTGAATATGCATATCAGATTTTTTTTTCTATTTATTTATTAATTTTTTATTATATTAAATACCTATGTGATTTGTTTTTTAGTTTAAGTTTTATATTGTATCGGTTTTCCGTGTTGCGTGCATTTTTTTTTTTGTTTTGCCTTATGCTATAGAGTATTCTGTGTTGGTCGCGTTACATGGTAGTGGACATATCTTCGTTATTCGTCTTTTGAATTCTCCGGTTTCAGTTTTTAGCTTCACTACTCGGATTAGTTGATCAGCTCCTGGATAAGTCTCCGTAATACGAGCTAAAAGCCATTTCGATGGTGGAAGCCGTTCGTTCTTTAGCAGGACTAGGTCTCCGCAGTCGCTATACAGGTTGGAACAAATTCCGCGTTGTGCTGTGAATCGTCGGAATGCCGCTAGGAATGCCTGGGTAGTCATGTCTGTTACGGCTTGAAGGTGAATGGCTTTTGTTGCTAAACAAATAAATATTGCAAAATATCCCTTCAGCGTTTTCGATCCTCTTCCCTTCCAGGCTTTTACTTCCATGGGTCCAGCATAGTCATCACCTATGTGCACAAATGGACTAGATATGATTACCCTTGGAGCTGGTAGATTTCTCATTAACTGTTGCATGGGCTGGGGCTTGTAGCGAAAGCATATGGTGCATTGGTAGATGTGTTTTTTCACCATTCTCTTTGCACTAAAATTCTAAAATTGATTTCGCAGGTAAGCGGTCATTTGAAGCGTTTGCTCATGTGCATTGTCGACGATGAGTCTCGTGATGTGGTGGTCTGGTTATGAAACCATTAGGTGCATTTGGTAATAAGTCAGAGCAGAATTCTTTAATCTGCATACTATTCTTATAATTTGTTCTCCAGCAATAAAAAGGTTGAGAGTTTTGTACACCTTGATTGACTTAGTTTTACGCAAGTCATTGAAGAGATCAGGAAACATTCCCTGCTGTACCATTCGTACAGCTGTGCGCAAGCAAGAATTGATTTCACTTGCCGACAAAATTGATTTTAACTTTAAGTTTTCTGTTTTCCGAGTGTTGTTGGTGAATCTTTTCACATAAGCCAAAATTCGTAAACAGTTTGTGAGTTTCGAGTGAGTTTGGATTAATTTTAAAATGTCATTTTCATCATTTATAGCGAGAAGAGTTTTGATTTCTCTTTCCTCTTCTTCTGTGTCGAGTTGCGTGGGCTGTGTTGGAATGGAAAATTCCCATCGTTTCTGAAAAAAGGCTGGTCCCTTCCAGCTGAGTGCGATATTTTAAGTATTGAGGGCAATATCCCACGCGATACAAGATCCGCTGAATTGAGTTTGGTGGGGATGTGTCGCCAAATATTGACATTCGTCAGTCTCTGAATTTCAGCTACTCGATATGCGATAAACGTTTTCCATCGAGTTAGTGGTGCAGATGTCAAACAGAGGGTGATTGTGGAGTCAATCCACGTATATGTTTTGATGTTTTGTACTGGGAGCACAGATAGGGTGTGGCTCAAAAGCTTTGCCAGGACTACTTCACCACAAAGCTCCAATCTTGGCAGTGAAATCGTAGTGACTGGAGCTACTCTAGTTTTGGAAATGAGTAAATGTGTGTGTGTGATGTTGTTGCAGTCCAAAGCTCAGAGATAGACCACCGTTCCATACGCCTTCATGGATGCGTCACTAAATCCGTGGTGTTCCAACTGCTCATTCTGTCCTTGTGTGTTAACCCATCTGGGAATCTGGATGTCTTTAATCATGGCCAATTCTTGTTGAAGGGATGACCACTCTCGACGTACTTCCACCGGAATTGGGTCATCCCATGATAATCCATGTAGCCACAATTGTTGCATGATAATTTTCGCCTTAACAATGCAAGGCGAAATCCATCCTAGGGGGTCAAAGAGACGCGCGATCGTTGATAGGATGGTCCGTTTTGAAACTACTTCCTCGACGACGAGCTTCTGAAATGAAAACCTATCTGAACTAGGGTGCCAATTGATTCCCAACGTCTTCGTGTGTTGTGTTGTTCCAAAGCTAAGGGAAACACTGGTATCCCGGTCTTCCTCCGGTACTAAATTCAGGAACTGTTGACTATTGCTCATCCATTTCCTCAGATGAAAGCCAGCTGAAAGAAGTAGGTTCGACATAGGTTCAAATTTTTCTTTAGCTGCTTGGATGGAATCTCCACCAGACACGAGATCATCAATGTACAAGCAATGTTTGGGAACTATGTCCAATTTATGCAAATAAAACAAAGTTCGATTTAAAATTTGTTAATTTAGATTTATTATTTTACTCTATGAGGTAACTTAAGAACTAGCTTATAAACGAACACTTAAGCTACGCATAGGAACTGCACCATCGACAGATTCCATTGGCGTTGTTTGCAGTGGCGAGTTAACGTAAGCGAGGCTGCATTTGAGTTAGTCATAGTAATGTTCCATAACTACTCCCCCTCTTAGGTAAAGACGTCCCGGCTTTGTGCTGATAGTTTCGTTTCAGTTTTATTGTGCAATATAGCTAATATTAATAACCCAATTACATTCTAACTTAATATTTTTAACCTAAATTTAAATTCGAAAATTGATATCAGTAATCTTAACTACGAAAAAAGTACAATCGTTTTTTAAACCTATTAATACAGTTATACTATATATATAAAGAAAATGTGAAAAAAATTGAAACTCCCAAGAAAAGGAATACAAATAAAATATTATTTTTTAATTCCTTTAATAATGTCACCTGCAATGTTTATAGAATAAGTCACCTCACGTTACTTTGTTGTTGATAAGAACCGTGGTACCCAAATCTTTTTGAATTACCTGCTCAGTAAAAAGTTTCCTATACTTAATCCCAATACACTTGTTTGTTCGTACAAAGCCTTTTTCCCCTGGTTCGAATATCCGTGTTTGTCTTTTCCTATTGTGGCAGTCTAAATTAAAATCTTGGGTTTCGCTTATCTTTTTCTGAATTTCATTCTTTAATGAGTCTGATATTGATTGCAAAATGTCAATAGGCTTATAGTTTATTACTGAATGGATCGTCCTGTTGTACTTGAATGTAGCAAGTAAAAGGAGCTCAGCAGTGTCATTAATGCTATTTTCTAGTCTCGTACGTCTAGCTATTTCCGTTAAAGTGCTATGAAACCTTTCTTCCTGCCCATTGGAAATACTATGGAAAGTGATCTCTAACCAAAGATGTTATACTTTGCGAAACAAATGATGGCTCATTATCGCAAACAATTGTTTTCGTATTTTTAAAAAGATTTAGTACTTCTAACAAAGGTTCCTTTATATCAATTATTGACTTAGATTTAATTGGTTTAAGTACCGCAAATTTAGAAAACTTATCTAAACAAATAAGGAAATACTTTCCATCTGTCGAATAAATATCCATGTGAAGGATTTCACCGGGATAATATGGAATAGATAATAATAATCCTTGAGAGTTTGTTGCTTATTTTCGGAAACAGATCGATGTGCTCTATTATGTTCTGTTGCAAGGATTTCCGCTTGATCAGTTGGATTTAAAATATCAGTTACCATATTTATTGTATGCAGAAATTTTACTGAAGGAAACAAGTTGACTAAGCTGTTTTGAATCTGAGCCAAAATTGGAGGATCACAATATATTGCATTTTTAACGTTCGGGTTGACAATATCTTTCAGAGTGGAGTGAAGATTATCCAAGGTGTCAAATGTGATGGTGTGCCTTATTTGAAATTTGAACAAAATTTTAGTATTTTTTACAAGCCCAAGGCCTTTATTAAGTATGATTTGGTTTCTGAAACAATTTAATGGATTTTGAATGCTGGGTATCGTTTGATTAAGAGAGGACTCGCTATGGGTCATGAAACTTTGAGACTGTTCGAGAGCATTTAAATATTGTCTAGTTAAAGCGTCAGCTACAAAATTCTCTTTACCAGGCTAAAAAAAAATGTTGGCAAAAATTCTTCCACAACAGCCCTCCACCTTTTGATTTTTGCATTTGGATTTGTCGGATATTGCTAAAGTCAAAGGTTGGTGATCCTTGAAAATATTGAAACGCTTACACCATATAAATAATTACGAAGCTTTTGTAATGACCATACTATTGCCAAGTTCCCGCTTATTCGTAGCGTAGCTTTCCTTAGTAGAAGACAATGTTCGTGATATCATTGTTATTGGTCTTCCTTCCTGAGAGAGAACAGCACCCAGAGCATGTGACGATGCGTCGGTCGTCAAATCGAATGGTTTCTCATAATATGGGTACAAAAGAAGAACATCCTCTGAGAATAAAATTTTTTTAATTCTATCGAAAGCATCCAATGCTTCGTCAGTGAATTCGATTTTAACGTATTTTGACCAATTTCTCCTCACATTGGTATTGTGTGAGAGGCTTTGCAATTCGAACATAGTCTCGTATAGAGCGCCCGTAGTGCCCAGACAATCCGAGAAATAACCTGAGACTTCGAAGTGTCTTGGGAACTGCATACTCTATTTTATCCCTTATTTTATTTGGGCAAGTTTTTATACCCTTATTAGAAACCACAAAACTCAGAAACTCTACTTCTTCCTTAAAAAAAATTGATTTTTCCGCCGCGACACGCATGTTGACTTCAAAACGCAGAGTAATAATTTTTCCTACGTCTTTGATGTGTTCTTTCTTTGCTGTTGAGAAGATAATGACGTCATCAATATAGACATGACAACATTTGCCTATTTCTTCTCTGAGAACGTCATCAATTGCCCTTTGAAAAATGCTAGGTGCATTCTTTAATCCGAAAGGAAGCCTGCAAAACTCATACTTTCCATTATTAATGGAAAAGGCTGTTTTTTCCCTATCCCGTTCTGACAACTTAATTTGGTGAAATCCCGACTTTAAATCCAAAGTAGAAAAGAAAGAAGCTTTTCCGAGATTGGCCAAAATAACTGCAGTATTTGGAATTGGATATTTGTGTTCAATTTACGACAGTCTATTACAAGCAGCATTTTCCGCTTACCCATGTTATCAGTTCCTTTTTTATCAACCACCCATATGGAATTGTTGTAAGAGGATCGTGACGGACGTATAATCCCATTATGAAGTAACTCGGAAATTTCATTATTAACAAAATCGGCTGCTGACATTGGATAGGGGTAGGCTTTTGAATATACCGGTTCCCTATCCGTGGTTCCTATAGTGGCAACAACACTTGTGTTAAAGGGAAGTGCCTCATTGGGGTCAGCAAAAACTTTCGAATGTCGTGAAATTAATAACGAAAATTGCTAATTTAAATCTAAGTCGACATTTTTCATTTCAATGGCAATATTTTTAACATTCCTACAATAGAAATATGATAATATTTCTTCACCTCCATTGTACTTTAAAATTCCTTTTACAAGACTTAATTTTGTATCGATTTCTTTCAGAAAGTCAAGTCCAATGATACCATCAAAAGTGTCAAGAGTTGGGAGTAAGAAGAAGGTAATATTTCTACCAAAAAGATTAATAGTACATTTTGATGTTACCTGGTTAGTTCCACGAATTGATTTGACGAAAAATGGTTTATGAATCAGGTTAATAACTTTTAAGCTTTTGAAATTTTTTATATAATTTTTAGAAACGCTCGTATCTACGAGTAGTTTTAATTCCCTTCCTGCCAGTGTTCGAATCACAAATTGGTTTCTTCAAAAACTTCTTCTTCAGCTTCATCCGTGTTCTCCTGCAGAATTTTACTAGATTCCTCGTAAAAATTTTGTTCGCCGAGATAATAGTTCGGGATTGTGTTCATATGAACAACTTGGTTTTCTGAAGTGGTGGTTGGAAGTTGTGATCTCTGATTTAAGTGATTGACCCTTTGAAACTTAGGAAGAGTTAGCCTGTCCGAATCACTACGTCGCTTTAGTTGACTTGAAATTCCTATTGGTCATCACAACTGATTCAAATTTTGGACAGTTCTTAAAGAATTATTAGGACGATTGCTATTATTAAAAATTTGCATATTGGGTCTCTGAATATGATTTGGATCTTGTACAGGCTTTTGAAAATTTGTTGGCACTTTATAATAAGAAAGATTTGGGTCTACTTCCATATTGGTTAAACTGTTCTGTAGTGAGGAGAATATCGTGGGTTGTATTGACTATAGTTGTTATAATTTTGTCTAGAAGAAAAATTGCCTGATCCCTCACAAATACATACCGTGCTTGATTTGCTTCAAGTTCTTGAGCAAAAGCAAGTGCACCCGGCACGTCGGTAAGTCTCGAAGATAAGAGAATGTCACACATTGGTTTCTGTAAACCTGATACAAATACCCTAAGTGCATTCTGTCGATATTTTTGACAAAGTGAAGCTATTAGATCCTTATTCCCTTCATGAGTCATCAGAGTTTTATTTATGATTAAAGTTAGTTTTTTTTCCACCTCATCAAAAAAGTCCGTAAGATACATTTTGCCCTGGCGCAACATAGACATCTCCTGCTCTATAAGATGGGTCTTTTATCTGCGTAAGTAAAATGTAATCTAGCAATAATTGCATTAAAATTGAAAACATTATTAAACGAAGCTAAGACTTGGTCTGCAGAACCTACAATTTTATTCCTGATAATGGCTACTGCCTGGTAATATCTTGAGCTCCTGTCATGTGCTTCGAATAATTTATATGCAGCGAAGGCGGCCTGTCGCCATGAAACATACGCACCTGCTTACCACTGAATTCAGGTAAAGATTTCACTAAGTCTAGCGATTAATAGCAAATTCTACCAGGTTCAATTGTAACTGGCTGATAATCTTCCACGACCGTAGGCGTCTCCAATGCTCAGTTCGTTAATAGTCGATTCAAACGTTTATCTAGTATGTTCTGTAGCTGCATGTGCAGTAGCAGAAATTATTACACTTAGCTGTGCTGCATCCATTTTAAAGGGAAATTCAAATTTACGTTTTTAGTTTTAACAATTCAACTTTCCTTATCTAGGTGTCTTATTTATTAGAATAATAATCAAATTAATCAATAGAAAAAGGTAGAATATAGAGAATAGTAAGAGAAAATAATTCATTTATTTATTTCGATTTTGGAACTTCAATTTAACAAACTTTTACTAAACTTATTCCAATTCTTATAAAATCAAAATCTACGTAAATATATTTAAATATATATATACAGGGTGGATGACTCGAACTCCAACTTTTCAAAATGCTATAATTTTCTTATTTTTTCATAAGTTTTATTGTGCCAAATCAAAAAATGGTGGAAAATACATCAATTTTCAAATTGTTTCAGTAGTTTTCAATATATCCACCTTTGGCGCGAATAATGGTCTGGAGACAGCCGAAGAAAGCATCGCACGCTGCACGCAAGTGGCTCTGCGGTATTTTCGCGCATGCCCGGCGAAGTGCTTGTTTGAGGTGGTCCAAACTTTGGTATTTTTTAGTGCCAATCTTCGCCTTTAAAATACCCCAGACAGAGAAATCCAAAGGATTTGCATCCGGAGAATTTCCAATCCATCGTGTCGAAGAAATGAAGTGTGGAACACTGTTTTTTAACCAATCTTGGTTGACGCGCGCTTTGTGGGACGGTGCCGAGTCTTGTTGAAATGTCCACGGTCTCCGGCCGAAATGATTGTTTGCCCAAGACTTCAATACTGCCTCTAAGCCAGTTTAATGGTATACGGTTGCATTAATTTTGACGACACGGTCTAAAAATACGAGCGGAGAGCGATCATCGGCGGTTATGGCGGCCCAAACAATCACCATCGGTGCTGCCTGCTTTCTGTTGGCCGTCCGAAGGTCTAAATTTTCGAGGACCTCTCTGGGAAGTAAACTCGATCATTTTGTTTGTTGACATATTGCTCGATAACAAATGGCGACTCATCGGAAAAACCAAATTCGGCAACTCATCACTTTCATGCAGGCGTAGAAACTCTTTCGCTCTTTCGACTCTAACTTTTTTCTGTTGCGGTGTAAGATCGTGTGCTTTGTGGAACTTCAATGGCTTGAGCCCAAGCTTATTTGTCAGTATGTGTTGCATCTGTTCCAACGATATGTTGAGCTAACGAGCCATTTTTCTTCCACTTCGACGCGGATTTCGCTCAATTCGAGCCTTCACTTTCCGAACCATTTCTGCCGATGTTGCATGGCGTTTTGCAACGTTGCCAGTATCACGGTAACGAGCTATGGTTCGAGACACAAATGATTTATTCACGTCGAGGTACTGCAGGGCTCTAACGATAGCTACTTGCGGTTTTCCAGCCAAATATAAAGCAACACACTATCACGTTTGAATTCCATGGCGGAAAAAAATTTTTCAACACAACTGAGACGCAAATCGTTTAAAAGGCTTGTAAATATTAAAATTATCTGTCATGTGTCAAAATTTGAGCTCACTGTCATGAACGGTTTGGAAATTATAGCAGTCTGAAGTTAGTTGCAGTTCGAGTCATTCAGGGTGTAGTTATATATATATAACTTGTACTTGCTTGTTATACAATATAATTTTATGATTTTTATTAAAAAAAGTATTTCTTTTCAATATCTGCTTTGAATGATGAACTTAAAGATGAGATGAGGACTATTGATTTGTAATGCTTCATTTTCCACTGGTAAATTTAAAGCTGGACTGTTGTTTTGTACTGTTTAATTTTTCACTAGTAAATTTGAAGATAGCTGAACTATTGTTTGTAATGTTTAACTTTTCACTATTATTTTAAAACGTTTGATTTTTCACTTTTGAAATATTTTCAGTCGTTTTCTTCGGTTTCTATTATTCGTATAATAATAATTTTTTTTTGACTTCACACAATACAAAGAATTTTTTCTTTTTCTTTGCGCAGTTACAAAATTGTAAACGTGAACGATTAAAAAAAGTTTATTGGCGTAGCCCCACGCTGGGCGCCATTTGCACAAATAAAACAAAGTTCCTCTCTATGAGGAAACTGACACACGCTCGGTAACTTAAGAACTAACTTATAAATGAACACTTGAGCTACGCATAGGAACTGTACCATCGAAAGATTCCATTGGCGTTGTTTACCATGAGGAGTTAACGTTAACGAGGCTGCAAACTTTAGCTTTGCAGACGTAGCAACGGTATCAGAGCGTTATTTACTTCGTTATATATGCCAGCAACGTAGTCGTTGGTGTTGATCTGCATTCTGTGGTTGCTACGTGCATATTAATTGAGGGCAAGATGTTTTTGCAGTTTCTGATGCTGATGGACCATGATGGACTATGACCATTAGATATTCTGCCAGTGTGACCAACTTATTTAAGCAACTCAAAGTCATAGTAATGTTCCGTAACTTACATATCTTTCCGTATCATTTGAGCTGCTAGTGGATATGTGACCTTTTCGTCATCAGCGAGCTCTTTCAGCGTACGATTCGCCAGATATGGAGCAGGAGATGTGCCAAACATTAAGACCTTTACTTTGACTGGAGTTGTTGGATCCTCTCGCCAATATAGGACTTGGTAGTATGCATCCTCTGGATGAATCTGCATCTGGCGATACATAATCTCGATGTCTGGTGTAAATGTAATTTTGTTTGTTCTCCATCTTAAAATAATTTATATAAAATCCATCTGTGTTTTAGGTCCCGTCATCAGAAGATCGTTTAAGGAACTGCCCTCCGCAGTCTTAAATGCTGCGTTGCACACCACTCGCTGCTTAGTGGTTGTGCTAGATTCCTTGAAGACGGCATGATGTGGCACAACATAATGGAAAGGCGATTTAAGCGTGATGTCCTGGGAGATGTTCACTCCCTCTATCTGGTTGAGTTGTAAGTATTCCCGTATACATTTATTGTAGTCCTTGTAAAGTGTTGGGTTGGTAAGCAGTCTTTTTTCCTGCCCATAGAACGTACTTTGGCTATTCTTTTGGGTTGAAATCAGTGCTGGACGCTGACTTTCTTTGGAAGGGAGTGCAACTTCAAAATGCCCTCCCAGCAACCGCTTGACTTTTTGTAAAAAATGTTCCTCGCAAGCATTTTCTTCTTCAGTTGGTTCCTTTTCGAATGGTGATTCCTCAATTTCCCAAAATTTCCTTAATTGTATGTCTATATCGGAAAATTGGGTGAACACCTGAATTGAGGGTGGTGTTTCGAGGGGAACTTTACCTAATACTACCCAGCCAAACTGAGTTTTTTGGGCGATCGGTGCGGTGCAATTAACTCTGCTCCTCTTATGATATCAGCTAAAACCGCCTCACAAAATATTTCATGTCCCAATAGCAAGCCGATACTGGAGGGTCAGTTAAAAGTAGGGTCCACTAATTTGAGACTTTGTAGGTGTGTCCACCTACTTGGGTACACGGGACTCAGCAAAAACCTTGTTAAGGTTTTATAAACGTAGCCTCATGTCGAAGTTCTAAATTCTGAATATTTGGAATCCAGGTTGAGTTCAACAAAGTTTCGACAGGAACCATTTTTAACTTATCCTAAAACTTGAACATCAAAGAGTGTTCTATGTTTCTTCAACCTTAAAAGTTGTGCCGCTGATTCGGTGATAAAAGCTAATATAGTCGCCATTAGCAGATTTCACCTTGACGATAGCTGTTGCCAATAAAACTTGTGTGTTGGCAAAGTCGTTAGCGTGGAAGCAGTTTGCCGGTGACTGCTGTTCATCAGAGGGGTGAAAAGAAGCTGCATTTGGGGTGATTTGGGTAGATATATGATGTGTTTGATATTGATATTTACCATATTCTGTGTGTTTGGGTTTTGGGGCGGAAATATTTTGTTAATATTATTTGTGTAGATATGATATTGTGGATGGGTGCGACGATATTTGAGCAATGGGGAATTGGTTAGTGTTGTGTATTTGATTAGAGTGAGATAATGTTTGCTGTATGCTGTAATTTGTAATTGGGTGGTAACTGATTAGAAGAAAAGGCTGGTTGTGAGTGAGGCTTATACAGATTTGAATTATTGTTGGTGGCAAAGTGAATTGTGGCATTTTATGCAAAATGGCAGGATTTGTTGCTTGGGCAACTATTCGTTTTGTGGCTATAGGCCAAACAATTAAAGCAATTACCTAATTGTTTAACAACACGCTGCCTGGTTCTTACATCCATATTTGAAAATTTGTTACAGGCTTGTAATGAATGAATACCTTCGTGACAAACCTTGCAACTGAAATTTTTCTTTGACACCGTATTGGCATGGAAGACGTTCTTGTGAGACCTTTTTTGTGATGAGGGCTTTGTGTTTTGTTGCTGATCCACAATCTCTAATGTTCGAAATTTTGTTTCTAGAAACTCCGAAAATTCTTTGAAAGTTGGAATTTCCTTGTTTGTCCCAAGAAAGAGAAGACTCAAACGATGACTGAGTCGATTTTGGAAGTTTCTTTAACAGGAAAAAAATGATAATTACATTACTTGCACTGGCAAGTCGAGACTCTTCAGCGAATGTAAAATTTTCGTCGAGTGATCCAAAAGTTCACGGATTCCGATGGCAGATTCTTCGCGAACGACTGGCAAATCAAAAAACAAGTTTAGTTAGTTTTAAATGCATTTTATTATCTTAATCATTAACCCTTACATACTAACAAAAAATGCTTAAATGCTAGCTTAAAATTACTTAACAATCTTATACTAACTTACTGGCCCCACACAGGCACTCTAAGCTACTCTAAATTCTTGTATTTATGTCTTTCGACTTTATTTACATTTATTTTTTACATATTATCTCGTATACTTAAGGCTAAGAAAAAAATTGTTAACAAAAACTTAGCATATGGACTTAATTTTCTATAAAACTTAATATCTAACTTAAAATACCTAACCTAACCTAACCTACATACACAATATACACACATATATATAATACACAATTATATACATATATTAGTATATACCTTTGTATATACTAATATATGTATATATTTCTTAAATGCTAACCTAAACCTATGTAAGCTGGCCATCGCTATTCGCAGAGCAAATAGATCTGTCAGCTCTGCCCCATTAGTGAGGCTGGTCAGTAATTGACGGAAACGACGACGACGAAACATCTTCTCCATCATTTAACCACCAGAAATTCTGGTGCTGCCGAACGACATCCCTCTTATCGCGATTCCCCACCGCCCTACTGAACCTGAGACGATCCACACTGCCGTGTGCGACCTTCAATCCCTGATTCACTAAAATCCGTTTGAAATTATACGCTTGGTCGTAACTAACGTCATCCACATTGACGTGATCAAGTAATGTACCAGCGCTTTCTTTACAGCAAGATTTTAATTAATGTAGTTTTTCTATTTTAGATAAGGATGTGTTGCTATGTACGAGTGAAACGCATTGGTCGTGGAATGAATGCCAGTTCTCATATTTACCTGTAAATGAAGGCGTATGGATTTTCGGAAGGTGAACCTCATGGGACCTCTTAGGCTCTGGCGGATGTGAACACGCTTCAAGGTACGTTAAAGTGGATGTTTCAAGTTTCTGCAGCTCATCTAAAAGTTGTGACTTGTATAGAATGTAGACCTCTTTTGCCTCATCATATGTACAATCTAATTGCTCCAAGACTTCTTTCTTTCTTTCTCAATCTCCTTATTACTATAAATCCCCTCATATCTTTTTTTAATATTCGATAAATTAATTTCTAAGAGATCGGGGAGCGTGCTAACGTAATTTTTCGTACGGCAAGAAGGGCTTACGGTTTTTATAAAATTTTGAAAGTCTTTTGAGACTTGGTTGCTGGTTTTTATAAATAATTTTGATATACCCATTTATTTTAGTAATTTGCGAAACGAGCAAATTGTACTCACTTTGAATTTTGTGCTCTAAATTATGGAAATATGACTTCTTGGATGTCCCTCTTTAAAAGCTCTGCTTTAGAATCCTTTGTTGAGTCCCACTCCTTGAATTTCTTATTGTTCAGCTCTGATTCCTCTGATTCCTTAGTAGCAACTGGTATTTATTGAATTTGTTTTTGAGATTAAGAGGCTACACACTGATTTATTTATTTAATTTTAAAATTTTAACCCTTCGAGCCTGAATTCAAATACATTACTTTTTAACTTTTTTTTGATGCAATCTTGAAGATTTTACAACTGGTAATTATATTATCACCTTAAAAAAAAATAAAAAAGAGGGGGTGGGGTTATTTGGAGCCGATGCACCATTGTACCACCAGCACTTTATAAATGGTACAGCAGTGCTAAAAACGCCTACACTACAGATATCCGATATGCTTGAATCTACCGTACATTATCGCGAACTTCGTGGCATAAAACTGTCCTCAGGATTATTTCAAATTCGAGAAAAATTCTCTGCTACATAACCTTCACCTTCAGAATGTTCGGCCTCACTTGAGTTCTTCGAATTTCTTGTTGCTTCCTCTTCTGAAGATTCTACATCCTCAAAGTTGGCATCGTATTCTGCCTCGTAATCGCTGCTACTGCCGTCCGAAAAACCACTTCCTGTACTCTCACCCGCATTCAAGTGCTGAATAGTCAGGCATTTAGGTGGATTCACTACTTACGGTTTATACAACAATGAAACACTTGTGGATTAATAGTTCTAGTGAATTAATTTTCAGTAGCGAAGTTTTGTTTTTTTAGCAAAAAATTTACCACAACGAGTGCACCTACGGCAAAGGCAGCGATCCAGATCAAGACCTAGTTGTAAAATATACCGTTTGGAGATAAAAAAATCTGTTCTTTACGCTTCAAGGTACGAAATGGTACCCATTATAGCCAATTTCAATTTCGATTTTAGAAGTAGGATTTTTTGAACACAGGCTGGTACATAACGTGTACCAGTAGGTTCGAA
This sequence comes from Volucella zonaria, assembly GCA_963966105.1. Lineage (NCBI taxonomy): Eukaryota > Metazoa > Arthropoda > Insecta > Diptera > Syrphidae > Volucella > Volucella zonaria. The sequence continues at coordinate 3,052,639 of OZ014535.1, read as the reverse complement.
ATGGTTAAATGCTTTTTATAAATTTAACACCACAAATTGTATGCTGATTATTTTATTCTATCCGGCTAAGGACCAAAATGTGTCCCGTTAATTCGGTAAAAGTTAAATTTTGCTTTAAATGAAATAAACTGTCTAAAAACTGTGTTGAAAATACTGTCTATTGTGAGATACAGTATAAACGGACACGCGACCCGTTAGCTATCATTTTTGCGCTTTTCGGGACTGCAGAAATAGTGGGTCTCTCTACCGATGAGTGTCCCGTTACCAACTTGAACAGAAATAAATCGTCGAGCTCCTACGAAGCTTTTATAACCTAGTGGAAAATCTGGATTTTTATTTATCGCTTTTTTTTGTCGCGTAATTTTTTTTTTCGGGGAAGATTTTTCTTTTTTCGTCTTTCGATGAGGTTTCGTGATTCCGGGGAAACATCACGTGTAGCCCATTTTCATCTACCCACGTTTAGCTGCCATTAAAGCGCTACCAGGAAGAACCCACAGCTGGGATAGCGGGATCGCAAGCGAAGATATTGTTTGATTCGGGGCGCCGCTCTAGCGTCCCTCCCCACCCGTTGGCGACTTTCAGACGTCCTGTCTGATGCAGCCCGTTGCGAGTCTCCAGTCTATCTATGGGCTCCGACAACGGTGTTTCCTTTGGAACCGCTCAGAGAACCTATTTGGGTGGTTTTCCGAGGTCTGGGGTTGGTGGGCCACTGGCTGATGGGACTTTGACTCCGGTGTTCCCACTCAATGAAAATAGGGACCCCAGGGACTCAGAATTAAAGGAGAGCCAAACTTGTTGCAGGAAAATTTACCACAACAATACGGTTAGCCCTTGTGTCAACACCCTCCTACCCGGATATGTCTTAGGAATTCAAAATGCAATTTTTTAATAAATTCGAACTACAATCGAAATGAGCCTTTAAGAAACCTAACTAATTCAAAAAATAAAGCAGATTATATGAAAAAACTAAAAATAATACTATATTTGAGGCGGGGGATTACAATTTTGACCAAGTATCCGCCTGCTCAACACCCAAAATACCTGGGTATGCACAAAGCAAAGTGCAATAAAAATTTACGTAAATATTTTTTAATTGTGAGGCGAAAATGAAAATAGAGGAACATTATTTAATTAAACAAATATTTTATTGAGAAATGGTTAAATACAGTGCTTACAAATAGTATGGTTGGTGGAATGTTCATTACAAACGGGCTTTGAACATTTCTCGCACGATTTTCTAGTCGAACGTCATTTGTCACACATGAAATAATTGCCTTTGTGTTTGATTCCTTCGATGCATCACGTTTAGTACGAAAAGACTCTCCTTCAGATACAGAACTTGAAGGTTAGGAATGACCTAACACGGCCTCTAAACCATTTTTGGTGGAAAAATTTCCTGAAACCTGTGGATTTGCCGCACGTGCAATGATACCAGGTTTTGCTAATTGGTTGCTGAGTTCCTGAACAAATTGTCGATGTCTACTGGTAGTTTTTCTTAACTGTTTTTATAATATATAATGTAAGTGGCCGAGGCAGCTACATCCAACATATTATAATACATTAAATGGCCAACTGCCATCGCTTCGTACTTCGTTTGCTGCTATCGACCTATATCTATATTATCGACCCCACCTTTGATAGCATTTTAGTCAATTATCATTTTCGGTTTTTGCGCTTTTCCAATCACATCTCTGATATAATGAGATGTTGACAGCAACACAACCATCTTTGTTTTTGTGGTGCATAGGAACATAGTGTGACTTTTTGAAGAAATCCAAATTCTGAGGAATGAGCTACCCGTTTTGTGCCTTTTTAACTATAAGGAATTCTGGTGGTATGAATTTTCGTTTCTTATTTACCGTCTCCAGAACAGATAATTTTTTGTCATTTATCAGTGACTGTGCTAAGTCAAAACTTCTCAAAAAGTTACCACATGTGATGTTTCATCCACTCCCTTTGTATTCTAAGCAAAGTTGTTTCACCACACGTTCACCTGAGAGAACTCTCACACAAACTGGCCCTAACCTGGTAGAAATAATCTCTTTCAGCGGATATAATGTTTCAGCATCACATGCCACCAAATTTTTATGTCATATTTGGAGGGCTTGGATGGAATGTACTGAGTGAATCTAGTGGCGTACTGGAACGGAAATAATTGCTCGTCGATTCTTATTTTTTCTCCACGTACTTAACATTTGCGAAGGTTTGCGTTGAGCATCAACCACAGTCTTTGATTTTTGCTGCTTTATCTTCTCTGAGCCTTCCAGTACGCTTATTTATATTGTTAAAGCGAATAAATCTTCCAATGGCCTGAAACCGGCGAAGTCCCATGGTAACGCCATATAGCGTGTGGGCAATATTTCCCCAAAGGTCGTTTGTATGCTCATAGTTTGAACGTCTAAATGTAGAAATCTCATATAGGCATCTAATTCTTCTTCTGTAACTCCATATACGTGGCGGATGGAGAGGATGCTTTGTGTTCCATTCTTTATAAGTCTGTGTTGCCCAACGATTAGTTTCCCGTAAGATGACATCGCATAATTCCGCTGTAATTATGAGTTGATGGCGTTAGTTGGACCGATTTTGGGGAAGGGTATATTAAAATATTATGCTGCTGATTACCATGTGGGTTTGGAGGGTTTTTACGCCATACCATTCCGTCACGTGCATGATAGCACTCAGGTTCGGAAGTACTTTCGGCAGTTACCTCTTCAAACTCTTCTTCTGTTTCGGTGGAGTCTTCTTCTTCTGCTTCAATCTCTCAATCTCACATGGGTCTTTCTCAATGTCGGAGTCAGGGTCAATTCCCTCATTTCGAAGTCCTCTTGTTTCATCGACGATTTCACCAGGGCCGGATCATGCTCAGGACCAGTATCATGGTCTAAAATCTACTCAAAACAGCACAAATATTAAGTTCTGCATAACACTTTTTATTTTGCATGTAAGTAAACTTACGTTTTCTTCCTCGTCGGATAAAATTGCACCCAGTCACCAAGTGGGAAACTCACTATGAAATTTGAATTTTTGACCTTGATTAGACATATTATAAAAAAAACACACATCAAAAACTTAAAATACTGAAACACAACTGAGATATTCCGTCTGTTCAGTCTTGCTAGTCAACGAATAAACTGCAAAGAAAATCTGCTTCAATTCACTTATTTCAACAAAATGTGCATACTTGGACTCCCTGTTACTTTATTACCATCATCCCAAATTTGACCTGTATCAGAAGGTAGAGCTAAAAACCTAGGTATTGGTTTTTGAAACATTTATTGTCCAGTTTTATTGCTACTAATTATATAATTTCGAAATATTTTATAAGAAGAAGAGACAAACTAAATTTCCGGTTTTTTGGCATACACTTATTTACCTTGAGAAGGTAAAAATAAACATAAAAAGGATGTTTTTTGTTGTAACTAATGCTAGGAATGCCCCTTGTTACCTATTTTCCAAAGATTGTTAAAATATTTGTTCCCATAGCCATAAACTTTAATGAAAAGCCGTCACCAAACATTTTCAATACTGTTTATATATTCGTTGTTCATATAAACTGTATGAAAATCCACGTGCATACCCGGGTATGTTGGGTGTTGATCATAGGGTACCAGATTCGGGTGTTGACACAAGGGTTAAACAAATTCAACACAAAATACACAAATACCCAAAAAGCTTAAGTTAAAACAGAAATGAAATTTAGCAATACTTTAATTGAGTTTTCACAAAATAGCACGTTTCAGGTATCCGTGCGTTTCTTCAGTATAACACCATCATATTCTATGCTGTGAAAAGGCATCCCCTTCCAGTTAATTATCCCTTGTTCTAGTACTTACTACAACGCTCGATGGTTAATGTTCCCCAGCCTTTGGTTAGTACATCAACAACTTCTTCATTCATTTCTTTACTATAAGTGAATGCAATAAAATAAGCAACGGTCTTCAACTCAAAATTGAAGAAATGGAAAAAAAGTGGGAAGAACGCTTTTCATCAGTCAATGCGGCGGTAGAAAACATCACAAACAGAATTGAGGACATTGAAGCTGTTTCTACGTCTACATTAGTGGAAACCACATCTGCGAACAAAGAAATGCTTGCCCTCCAACAACAAATCGACAACCTTGAACGCAAGCATACTGCCTGTGATGCCGTGCTCTTTGGCATTCTAAGTTCACCTGAAGAAAATTTATCTTCTATCTTCAATCGTTTATGCCACACTATTGAATGCAAACCGCCAACACTTAAAAATGCATTCTGTGTGAAAAAAATACGAGCCATTGAACAACGATTCGTCATCGCCATCACCGATCGTACTTAAGTTTGGTAGCCCGCAAGAGCGAAACTTTGTGCTGAAGTCAGCTGCTCTCTATCGAAAAAGCCAACACAGAGAGTTGAACCTTACTGACGTCGGTATGGATTCGCCACACAAGTGCTACATCAACGAAAGCCTTACACAGAGAGTTCGCCTGCTTTTACGTACCGCTTCTCAGATGAAGAGAAAACGACAACTGTTTGCTGTGTTCACGAAATTTGGCTCTTTGTTCGTAAGAAATACTCCAAACGGGAAGAGCTTTCCCATCGAAAGCTCCAACGATCTTCGCGCCGCTGCTGCCGACACACAGCATGAAGAAGAAATCGACATCGACATCGCCAGAATTTAGTTTTTAATTATTTCTGCTTTTTTGTTTTAATTATTATTTTCATTTACTTAATTTCTTGAATTTTAAGGCCTAATTTATCTTTATTATTATTTGTATTCTCTTCTATTTCTATGCCCTTCCTTCTTCTAATCCTTGCTATCTACTATATATTTTCTTTTTGTTTGCTGGATGAGGATGTGGAAATGTGTCTAATAGATTGTGGTGCTGTTTGCGGTAGGCTAATTGAGAATGGTTAACAACAACAGTATTTTTAATCATAACCACGGTGTGAATGCTAGATCAACTTTGTGTCTGTTAAATATTCTGTCGAGATACAAGAATGGTTTCAATGTATGTCATATAAACGCTCGAAGTCTTAACCAGTGTAAGCGAGACTACTTTCGCTATTTGTTTACAAATTTAAATATAGATGTGATCTGTGTTAACGAAACTTGGTTTAAACCCAAGTTTGAAAACTTTGTGTATGATATTGAGGGTTACGAATTATATCGCGACGACAGAATAACCTATACAATGGGCGGAGGAGTAGCAATTTATTGCAAGTCGTCTTTAAAATGTGATGTGTTAGTAAAATCTGTCGACACTGATGTTGAATACATTATTGCTGAGGTTCATGATGGAAGTGTTAAATGTTTGGTTTCTTGTTGTTATAACCCTAACCGCAGATTTTCATGTGAACCATTTTTTTCTGCTCTGTCGGAGTTTTCACCCAGATATGTAAATATTATTGTATTATTAGATTTTAATGTTAACTTATTAAACAACAATTCTCGGTCGCGCCAATTGTTGGATCATGCCTCTTCGAGTGGTTTTTATGTTGTTAACACGTCCTATCCAACTTGTTTTCGTACAGATGCACCACCGAGTCTTCTTGATGTTGGTCTTGTTTCAGATCTTCTTCTATTTGGCCAAATTTGCCTGGGTGGTGTTTCTGACCATGATATGTTGATTTGCACGTATGATATTAATTTTTCTCATATCAATAAGTCTACGACCTTTGAATTTAAAGATTTTAAGTCTATTAACATCAATGCTCTGCAAGTTGCAGCACAAACAACCACTCCCTGGTTTTTTTGTAGACAGAGCCCAGATCCAAATGATCAAATTAATCGTTTTCAGTTGTGTGTTGCCCAACTCTATGAAGATTTCGTGCCTGTTAAGACTGTTTTTGTTCGCAATAAGACCTTCCCTTGGTTTACTGCGGAAGTTTTAAATGCGCTAAAAATCAGGAATAAACTTTACAGAAAATGGAAGCGAAATCGTTCTTGTTTTAATTGGGTCGCTTATAAAAACGATCGTAATACAGCCACAGGCATTGTGCGTGATTCGAAACGAAATTACTATTCCTCTAAACTTAGTATGTCTTTGCCCTCAAAGGAACTGTGGAGGAATCTTCGGCAAATTGGTGTTAGCAAAGGAGGGAATGATAACTGTTCGTTAAATCCAAATGAGCTAAATGCACATTTTGCAGACAATGCAATGGCTGGTGGTATGTTTGATTTTCATCCGAACACCTTTACATCAGTGCAAAGGCAAGCCGATTTTGAGGTAACAACTGAGACTGATGTAATTTCAATTATTGCCTCCATTAAGTCAAATGTAATCGGTGAAGATGGTATACCAGTCAAATTTCTAAAAATAATTTTACCCAGTATTGTAAGCCATATAACTCATATAATTAATTCATGTATTGTGACATCTACCTTTCCCCAGGTTTGGAAACATGCACGGGTTATTCCGATTGCCAAAAAATCGAACGCAAGTTCTGTCAACGATTTTAGGCCAATAAGCGTTCTCCCATGCCTATCAAAAGTATTTGAGAGAGTCTTATCCCGCCAGATCAAATGCCACTTATCCTTCAACCCTCTATTGACTTCTTCTCAGTCAGGCTTTCGAGAAGAGCATAGTTGTCAGTCGGCAATGGTGAAGATTTTGGATGATGTAAGGCAAGACTATGATAAAGGGCTCGTGACATTACTTTGCTTTCTCGATTTTTCAAAAGCTTTAGACAAAGTGAATCACAAAATTCTTTTATGGAAGCTTAAACACCTTTTCGGGTTTAGTGAAAGAGCTGTTAAACTTTTGCAAAGCTACTTGTCGAACCGATTTCAAAGGGTCGTTGTTGGTGGAAGGATTTCCTCTGTTTTGCCCTTATTACAAGGTGTTCCTCAAGGTTCCATCCTTGGACCGATTTTATTTTCCATGTTTGTCAACGATTTGCCATTGGTATGTGTACATACTCGTATGCATATGTACGCAGATGACGTTCAATTATACATGTCTATGCCTATGAATCGGCTTGACGAATTAGTTTTTTGTTTGAACAGGGATTTATCAGCGATTAATGGCTGGACAGACAAACACGGGCTGCTGCTAAATCCTTCTAAGTGTCAGCTTCTACCCATTTCAAAAAGCAATTTCGAACTGAGTCTGGTGCCAAATATATGCATATCGGAATCGAGATTGGCAATAGTGGAATCGGCTACTAGCCTTGGGTTCGTAATAAACCGCAATCTGTCCTGCAACAACCACATAAACTACGTCATTGGTCGCATTTATGGTTGTTTTCGTAGACTGTGGTTGGCTGCAAACTTCACACCCTTTGAAACTCGACGGAAACTCGTCCAAGCCCTTATACTTCCCATAATAACATATGCCGATGTTGTTTTTAGTAGCATGGATTCGTTGTCTCGTAATAAGTTACAAGTAGCCTTCAATGATGCAGTTAGATACATTCATAGACTACGCAAATACGATCGGTTATCGGTCTATGTGAAAGATTTATTGGGTTGCACTTTAGTACAATACATGTGTGCAAGAAATTGTATATTCTTACACAAAATTATAATGACAAAAACGCCAAATTATCTGTTTTGCTAGCTTGAGTTTTCTTCTTCTCGCAGAACACTTAATATAAACTTACCAAAATTTAAATATCTCAACTCATCAAGGTTCTTTTTCGTTCACACCGTGAGGTTATGGAATTCTCTGCCCCTGAGTATCAAGGGCATTAGCAATGCCGCAAGCCTTAAAACTTCAATATTTAGGCATTTTTCTACTCAGCAACAATAAAGATTAATGTATATCTGTCTCCTCTTTCTCTTACTTCTTACTTTTCATCTTCGTTGACTTTCCTTTCCTTTCTATTCTTTTTGTTCTTTTTTTTGTCTAATCGTTCACATAAATTATATTTTTAAAAATGCTAAGCTTGCTTATTTCAGTAATCGTATGAATTATTTTTACTTTTGAAATCTTACATATCTTTAATTTAAACATCTAATGTAATGGAATTAAGTTCTTATTTTAAATATCAAGCCTAAGTACTATAAGAGACCTATGTCTTAATGTACATACCATGTTATCTAATAATAACAATAATAATAATAATAATACCGTGAAATTCCTTTAATAGAGGGACAATTCTTTACCAAAGCGGAAATTCCACGACCAGTCATCCTTAAACATCCTCTTATGTCGAGAAATTTTAGATGTCTAGCACTTATGCCACACTATGTCTCATCAGGCAGTTCTTCGCAGCCATCCAGACTGAGCCGCTCAAGTTTTTCTAGTTTTCGAATAGAACTATGGCCCAACACTCGAAAGTAAGTTAAATTTCCACATCTATCTAAACGTAGGTTTCGTGAATTTCTTTGGTATTCGCAAATTTCATTGATGGATTTATCGGTAACAGCTCTGTAGGAGTCAAATAAGTCGAAGACTCCCCATTTTTTCTTTTTTTTTTTTTTTTTTTTCATGTAGCTAGTTGAAAATCGTTGAAAGACATCGCTTACTAGCTTTGCGATAGTGTGGGACTTGAATCACTAAAAACACCCAGGCATGATGTTACCATCCTTCCAGCAATCGCACCTAGTCCTCAGACTAATCAGCAATTTTGTTCTAGTATGTACTTATGTACTGTTTTAAAGAACTAACTTTTGTTTGTTACCTTTTGTTTTTTAATTCATTATCGCTTTATTAATGTGATTATTTTGTTAAATATACATATATTTTTTTTCTTTTTACCTAGTTAACTAGTTCAAAAGGTTTTACTCTACGGGATCTTCTAACTAAATTGTTATTATTAAGTAGTTGGACTAAGCCTAACTTCATGTCTTCTTGCGACCTTCCGAACCTCGTCCTCTACCATTTCAGGTTTTAGATCCCTATGTAGACCAGCGTTACGTATGTACCACGACGCATTAACAATATTGCGTAATACTTTGTTTTGAAAGCATTGTATTCTTTGAAGATTTGTCTTACTTGTGCACCCCCATAACTGGAGGACATATGTCCAAATTGGTTTTAATATTTGCTTGTAGAAAAGCAGTTTATTATAAATTGAGAGGCATGAATACCTCCCTATGAGCAAATACATTTTATTACATAGATTGTATATCTAGTTCATCACGTTTTTTCTTGACATCTTTTCATTCAAAGTCAAGCCCAATTATTTAGCTGAGTTCGAATGCAGAACTACTTTATTATTTATGTATACAGGTATGTGTTGTACGTTTTTATTTGTAAAGTTATCCTGAACCGACTTCAGTTCATTTAATTTTATTTGGTATTTTTTAGTCCAATTAGATGTATCATTTACTGTCTTTTGCAGTTTTTCTGTAGCCTCCTGTACGGGTTTTCCTACTGCAAGTACAACAGGATCGTCTCCAAATTGGCAACAGTAGTTTCGTCATTTTGTGGTAGGTCGTTCGTGTATAGGAGGAACAGTACGAGTCCCAACACACTGCCTTGCGGTACTCCAGCTTTGATGTATTTCAATGCGGAGTACTCATCTTCTTGCTTAATTTTAAATAATCGTTTCATTATATACCTCTAGTATTTCATAGTAGTGTTTTGGAAGATATTTTTGTAGTTTACGGACTAATCCTTTGTGCCAGACTTTATCAAAAGCCTGTGTTACATCAAGGAAGATGGTAGAGCATATTTTTTTTTCTTCTACAGCTTTCTCTACTACATAACTGATATAGTTATTCTGTACAGTATTCTATAGTTTAGTATTTATTTCTGAATCCAAACTGATGGTTTGGGATCAGTGTCTTTTCTTCTAGAATCGGATGGAGTCATTTTAGAAGGATTTTTTCGAATAGCTTAGACAGGATTGGCAGCAATGGTATCGGCCGATGTGGCGTTACTTCACTGGGCAATTTGCCCGGCCTACGTACCATAATAACTTCGTCGACCTCCCACATACGTGGAACATACCTTAGTCTGAATGCTGCATTTGTTATCTGTGCTATTTTTTTCATACCTTTTCTAGGCAGTTTTTTCTGAATTTCACCCGTTATTAGATCAAATCCCGGGGCTTTTTTTGGGTTGATCTTTTCTTTTATTTCTTTGCCTATTTCCCTAGGGGTCCGTTTTTTGGGAATTACCATTATCGTCGTATGGCTTAAAGAGGTTTTCAAGATGTTCCGCAAATAGATCCGCCTTTTGTTTGTTTGTTTTAGTCCAGTTACCACTGCTGTTTTTCACTGGCGGAATGTATACCGTTGGTCTTTTAATTTTTTTTGTAGCGGTCCACAGTGAGTATTCTGTGCTAGCATCTTTTGTCAGATTTGTAAGGTATCTTTCCACCGATGCGTTTATAAATTCTGTTATTTCCCCTTTTTTCAACTTATTTAAAAAAGCTATTAAGTCTACTTTTATCACTTGGAGCTCTTGACAGTTGTCATCTTGCGTGCTCGTCTCTTTTCAGATATAATGTCGCAAACTTCTTTGGGATACACGTTTCGTTTTACTTTACTATTTAGTTCTGACGTTGCAGCCCATGCAGCCTTTTGTATAGCTAGGGTGAAGGACTGTACTTCACTTTCTAATTGCTCTATTGTATTAATTGTTGTGAATAGTTCGATGCGTTCATCTATTAAATATCTGAAATATATCCAGTCAGTTAGTTTGCTTACTAGACGTGGGTTTGTTCCTTCATTATAGTTTTATAACCAAGTGATCAGATGAGTGATCTGAGTCAAGATCTGGCCCTTCCTTAACTTGGGTAGTATTTGAGGAGATATTCTTAGTTAAGAAGAAGTTTTATTTATTTATTTATTTATTTATCATTATCCTCGTTTTACAATTTACAAATAATTTCTAAAATAAAATAACAAAAGTATCTTGCAGCTTAAAATGCGAGAATAGTTAGTGACATTTTGTATTAAATAACATAAATAGAGGCAAATGTCACTTTATATTAAACTATTAACAGTGGGATGAACAATAAGAAAAAGAGGAAAAATAAAAACAATTTTATTCTAGATGCAAAACGGGAAAACATTTCATAAGGAAAATTTGTTTAGAGTATATTAAAAGCTATTAATCAATGTAGTGTAGCAAAATCTCGATTTCGTTCTGATTGTAGCCAAAAAGCCAAGTCGACAACATCCGGGATTTTGTTCCTATCTGTGGGCCAGTAAGTAGGATTTCCCGTTGAATGGTAGTTAACATTGTTTTTTTTATAAGATTCAAGGAGTTCTCTTGCCCTTGTATTTGTTAATCTTGATTCCCAAGATTTGTTCTTAGCGTTGAAATCTCCACCTATTATGAATTTATTTCCGAATTTACGGAAGAGGTTATCAATATTGTTTTGTTTCAGCCTGTAGCTAGGAGAAAAATATGCCGCTGTTCCAGTTATCTGGCCGCTGCTTGTTTTTATGTTTACGGATTTGGCTTGTATTTCACACGACTGGTATTCTTCATATTCATCCTGGCTAATTCCTTCCTTAATTATAACTGTGGCCCCTCCTCTTGCTGTATTGTGAGGATCTGGGGTATGGTATGTCTTTTATCCGCGAAGTTTGTATTTTGTTCCAATTTTAAAATGTGTCCCGGAGACTAGACATATATCAATGTTGTTATTTCGAGAGTCGCTTGCAATTCATCTCTGCGGTTCTCGAGGCCATTGGCATTCCATAATAAGATTCGTATGTTTTTAACCATTGTGTTCTTTTAGTTACAGTTCTTTTATTACTGTTTTGTTTTTCAAGGAAAGATATTCTTTCCAGAATCTTCTTATTATTCTTTTCCATATCTTCTATTCTGTTAAGAATTATTTGCATGATATACTTCATAACATTGCTGGGATGGGTGGCTTGGAGTTTCCGACTGGTTTTACAACGTTTTTCGAAGCAACTTGCGCATTGTTTTCTTTGGACCGGTTATGTGGCTTAAGTTTTCAGTTTCGCTTAAGGGTAGATTTCTTTTAGCTCTATCCAATTTTTTATTCATTTGGGGCTTAGATCTCATTCTCAAGTCTTTTTGTTTCGTTTTTCTCCGTTTTTGTTTGCGCCTTTTTGAACAGGATTTGACATTGTCTTTTGCTTGTTGTCTTTTACCTGCTGTAGCTCTTATGCTACTACACACCCTCTGTAGTTAGTTGGGTGTCTTTCGCTACAATTGGCGCATTTAGCGACTGCATTTTTGTCCCTTATGCTGTCTTTTGTATGGTGGTCTCCTGCACATTTAACGCATTTCGGGTTTGAGCTGCAGTATTTGTGAGTGACAGTTCTTACATTGAGGAACTAGCTTTGATTTCCGCAAAGGATGAATTTGTACTTTAATTCCTAGGATATCTTTAATTTCATAAATTTTCTTGATGACTTCATCTTGCTCAAAAGTAAGCATGAACATTGGGAGCGGTGCTTTACTCTTGTGCTTTAGCATGTTAACAACTTCAAGTATTTTGAAGTTTTTCTTTTTTAGGTCATTCGCAATGCATACAGGTGTGCATGAGTAGTGTAGTTTCTTTCTAACAACCTTTATTGGTCTTGTTAGTTTATTTTCAAACGAATACTATTGAACTTTTTTCTGGTTTAGCATTTTTGTCAAGTTTCTGTAGGATTCTTCGTTATCCACATTAATTTTAACATCATTTCTATTCAGGAGAGCAGTATTAGCTTTTATTTTATATTCCTCTAGAATATTCAATAAGCCTTCGTACTTCGTAATACAGAGCACTATAATTGGGGGAGGCTTTATTGGCTTGAGTGGATTGGTTTCTTTATCTTTTCTCGGCTTTTCTGGGTAACTTGTGGTGGTGAATGCCCCGGAGACTTGCTCATTTTTCTTTTTTTGATCCTTTTTGTCATACTAAAGGGTGGTTCTCACTCTCTTTGCTGTTCTTCTTCATCTGTAGAGTGCACTACAATTTAAGGCATCTGCTCATTTTTATTGTTATTATTGACCTGTTCTTTAAGCAGCTGCAGTTCAAGCTTTAATTTATCAATTTCGCTCACCAGTTTTTCACTAAGATGCCTAAAATTGTCTCTTTCTTCACAGGTTTTTTTTGTAATAAGCTTCCAACGTCGAATTTTCTCTTGTTGATAGGGATTGTGTTGTTTTTAACAATTTACGACTCTTTATGAAGAGGTCATCTTTTAGCAATAAATTCTTCCAACCAGAATCCATGGAACCGGCCTCCGAAGAGGGTGGATTTACCAGTTTACCTGGCGTACCCCCTGGGGTAGTTATATTATTAGTTTTGTTGATTGCATATTTACATTTTTGGTTAACTTTTTTACAAAAAGTTTACAAAATTTGGACTTTAGTCGACTCTTAAGACAGGCATTCCTACCTCGGGTAAATTCAAGCCCCCTAAGCTAAGGGGTTGACGATTTTGTGCATAATAGCAATACAAATATAAAGGTCTATCATATGTAGTTCTTGTAGTCGTGTGCTTGCTCCTTGGCCAATGATATTACGTATCCCATTAGAGGTTATTTTTATAGAGCGTTTTCAATACTCTACAATTGAAATAGTTTTGCCAATTATCCCACTACAATGTCTGTTACATTCCCACAGCTGGGAAAGTTTCAGTGCAATTAAATTTAAACGCTCATCATTCACATAATTTGTTATATTGAGATGCAATGATCGCAATGATTTTTGATTTTTTACCATCTCAATCACGATATTACAGCTGAAACTATTCCGAAGACTGAGTTCTTTTATGACTTAGTTTAATAGCTATTCTTTTGCAATGACTAACATCAAGATCGCTACTATGGCGATCATTGTAAAGCAAATCAAGAATTTTTGAAAGTTCCTGCATGCTTATCCAATATCTAATTTTTTTGTTGAATTCCTAAAATAACTTCCCCAATAATTCTGCACGCAAAGAGAACCTAAGAGGTATTTGTCAACACGTGAATCATTCCGTGCCAATTCGAGCTCCATCAGCCGAGATAGAGCCTTACTCTAGAACGATTTTTTTCATAGAATATACCCAGGAATCATTTACCAAATTATCGTTTACGAATTAGGGGACACCCTGTATATGGGCTACAATACATATACAACGTTTTGTATGACGTATTTATTCATAACATGTGTTCACGTAAAAATTCAATTTTATTTCTTTTATTCTTTACAGATCTTACAAGGATTGATGTTTCCTATTCTAACCTTCAAACAGAGGTATTAATTACAATCTTCCATTTTCCGGATTTTTACGGCGTCCAGGCAGCAAGGTTCTGTTGCAGACAATGGTTCTGTTGCAGACAATGCAGGAATTATCCTGAATTTGGGTGAAAAAGAATTTTTAAATTAACAGAAGGTGTATTGGACAGCGAACATCCTTCCGCTAAGGTCATCTCTGCCAGCAAAATCGAAAATTTGTGCTTGGAAGACATTGAATTTGGTGATATTGATGCGCTCTTTGGACAGATCGGGGCTAACCTCAAGGCGCTTACCTTAAATTCAGTGCGTATACCACGAGACCATCTATTTGGTATCCCCGAACAACCAGAGGAAAATCTCAAAGGGATTGTCAATCGAATTTGTTTCACTATTGGTTGCAGTCCTCCCAAACTGAAACAAATCTTTCGTCCACGGCAACGTAACAAAACCATCTCACCTATAATAATCAAATTCAATAGCCCACAAGAAAGAAACGCCGTTCTTGGCTCAGCTGCAGGTTATCGAAAACAATACAACAAACAGCTTTGTCTTCGTGATGCTGCAATAGAGGCGGATGGTCTAGTATACATCAACGACAGCTCAACGAGGAAAAACCGTGCGATTTTACAACGTACAATGACCCCCAAGCGCGAAAATCAGCTGTGTGGTGTTAACACAAAATTCGGTAGTGTATTTGTAAAATAAACTGTTAATGGGAATAGCAAATGATTGATAGAGGAACTGAATGATTTAGTGAAAATCAATGCCAACAGAAGTTATTATTACAGAACCGAGGATATGAATGTTGCTGCTGCGGCGATAAAAACGAAATCGTAATTAACTATGAAAGAATCAATAGTAAATCATATTCATTTAATTTATTTTTCATTTAATTTAATTTATTTATTTCGTGTGTACAGTAAGACGTTGTCTTTTATAGTACATAAATAACAATATAAGTAACATTAACAATTCATAAATGTATATATTTATATAAAAAGAAAAGAAAAAGAAATAGAATAAGAAGTAGTTAGACAGTAAAAGGAAGAAGAGCATAGTTAAAAGTGGGTGAGAAAGGAGGTTAGATCTATGAAAAAAGGAAAAGTGTTCTAATGCGGCAGTTTAAAACTTGTTAGCTTCCATTATTTGCTTTGTCGCTGTTGGCAGAGAGTTCCAAAGTCTGGTGATGTGAATGAAAAAGAGGCGAGAGGAGTTTAAGTAGTTAAAACTAGGCATTATAAGATTCATTGTTCTGGTCGATTGCGCAAACTGAAGCTTATCAAATAGATATTTAGGCGATCTTTTATATATAAGTTTATGCATGAATTGGCAGCACCTTATCTTTAGAAATTGCTGCAACGTACACCCTAAAACCAATTTATGATACTGAGAAACATGGTCATAACGATTCAGCCCATACACATACCTAATCATAGCATTGAACGCAACAAGCAATTTGTGTTCTGAGTGGGATTCAAGCTTACAGTAAACAGTTATGGAGTAATCAATAATGGGTACAAACAGGGTTTTTACAAGTCAAAGTTTCGTGCATGTTGGGGTAAAACTAGAAGATAATCGAAGCTTACGCAGGCCAGCATAGATTCGACCAATAGTATAATTTACGTGGTCATTGGAAGAGAGTAATCGATTCAACTTGAAACCAAGATTTTTTACAACGTTTACGAACTTGAGTTGCCTGTTATTTAAGAACACTGGTGGTAGTTCATTCGTATCGAACTGTTTTTTAGAAATCAGTATCATCTGAGATTTGTCTGGATTCAAATTAAGCCCATTACTTAGTGACCAGTTATATATTTGTGACAGATCTTCATTTATTCTAACTATTAGATCCTCAATCAGACCAATGGGCCGTGATAAATAAATTTGGGCATCATCAGCATAAAGATGAACTGTTACATTAGAGCATACTTTTGGAAGGTCATTGACAAACAAACAAAATAAGATTGGTCCTAGTAACGCAGCAAAACTGGAGGATCTGCCATAACGTACAATTCTCTGGTACCTATTTCCTAAGTAATTACCCATCAGGCACACTAACCTTTCGCTAAAACCAAAATACAGTCTAAGCTTCTGACATAATATTTTATGATCCACTCTGTCAAAAGCCTTGGAGAAGTCCAACAAACAGAGTACCGTTAGATAATCTCTATAAAAGTTAATTCTAATATCATCCAGAATTTTAATCATGGCCGTGGGGCAGCTATGATGAGCTTGGAAACCAGATTGAACTGGCGATAACAAACAATGTTGATTGATATGACTCGAGATTTGGTTTGCAAGAATTTTCTCCAAGACTTTTGACAGACACGGTAAAATACTAATTGGGCGAAAGTCATTTGCCGATAAGGGTCGAGGCTTTTTCGGCACAGGGATAACTTTTGCCAAATTCCAGTTGTCTGGAAACGAAGAGGTTGTGATACAATAATTAATAATGTGCGTGTGAGAGAATTCAAAATATGAGGCAAAACCATCTTCACAAACCGAATAGGTATCCCATCTTCACCTACAGCATTTGATTTAATTGAGCGAATGGTATTAACGATATCAATTTCGGAGACGACTTCAAAGTCAAAATCAAACTCAAACAACTGCTGATTTTCAGGAATAAAATTGGAGATGTTTGTGGCACCGGAAAGAAATGCGCCGTTGAGATTATCAACATCAAGTGTCATTGTATCGACGGTAGCATTTTTCCCGACCCCAATTGAACGTAGATTGCTCCATAGTTTTTTTGAGGATTGGCCAGCACTTGGTTTAGATAGAAAATATCTTTTCTTAGCTCTTCGCGTTATAAAGGTTGCATGATTGCGTGCCCGAGAAAATATTTCCCAGTTGACGATAGTTGGTCTTTGTTTCCACCTAGAGTATGGCTTTTTACGGCCTTTCATGGCATTTTGTACCTCCCACGTGAACCAAGGGCAATTTCCGTTTTGAACGGCAACTGTCTTTAATGGAACATGCCTATTAAAAAGGTCCAGTAGTAGACTTTGCAGATGACTGACTTTATCGTTTACATTTGAGGCATAGTAGGAATTACGCCATGGTAGTTGGCTTGCATCCAATTGCAGGTTATAGTTGTCCACAGAAGAAAAATCTCTAAACTGGAACGACAGTGGTAGCCGAGACCGAGAAAAGTGAACATTGTATGTACAAAAAATTAAATCATGGTCAAAAATCCCTGCTAGAGACAACTGATCCTGAAGTAGAACATTGTGACGATAAGGACATCAATTAGACTGGGGGAACACCTGGGAAAAACGTGTAGCATAGGAGTTAACTATGGACAAGCCACAAGCAGCAGCAGAATCTAAGAGTAAGTGTCTTTTGTAATCACATTTTAAAGATCATAATTGAGATCTCCACAGATTACAATGTGCTCATATAAAGCAGTAAACTCCTGAAGTGCAGAAAAGATTATCTCCAAAGAATAACAGCCTTTTGGGTTATAAGCAACGCCCAGAAAACATTTTGTATTGCCATCATTAACATCCAGCAAAAGATATTCTATTGAGTCTCTTTTAGATTTCTTAAGCTCTCTCTGCACTTGAGAGCAGTACTGTAGAATACCGCAACTCCTCCACCAGATGTAGTAGTAACTCTATCGTTGCGAAGATGTTTATATCCCGGTATTTCATATAAAAGATTAACGACATCCACATCTTCAGGGTCAGACCATAACCAGGTTTCAGTTATACAAATAATATCGACTGTAGAATTAACAAAAATATTCTTTATGTAGTCTAATTTGGTTAGATTTAGACTACGAGCATTTAGGTAGCAGATTTTAAACCCTTCGCATGCCCTAGACAAAATATTAATCATTGACCCCATCCTCATTAACACCAACAGACGTTGCTAGATTATTTAGGTGTATCATTGCAGTGTAAGCCAAAAACAAATAATGAAAGGAGAATGTAAACAATTCTCTTGGGATACAAAATAGTAACAACAACAACTAGAGGAAGTGAGTAGAGTACGAATAAAAGTATTGATCGAAAAGTAGAGAGGATAGAAGGAAAAGAAAAAAAGATATAATAAGAAAAAAGGAAAAAAGAACATAATGCAAATATTGTGATATACGAGTATGTTAAAAAATAGTTTGGTGAATAATAAATACGTATGCGTGGTAAGAGTGCTCCCGATCAGTGATAAAGGCAGCGGACAAGTTGAGTGTACAAGCAAGCAGAGTCCTCAAGAGAATTTCGTTGTTGACAAAATCTTTATTTCGGTGTCATCTTTACTTTTCTTCACATAAACGAGTCCATTGCGCGTTCTTACAGAAAAGAGTAGACCCTCTCTACGGAGTCGTAGAGCATGTCGCAATAATGAGCTATTCTCTAGCGTTAAACTCTCATTGATGTAGATGCGTCTGTTAATGGTGGTGTTGTTGACATCAGTCGTAGTCTTAGAGCTGTTTATAAGTTCTGCATGCATTAAACCTTTCTTTGCCCGAAATGCACCAAGAAATGCACTTTGTTCGGTGTGCGAAGAGAGTCTGATAAGCAGCGGATCATCGGTGGACTTGGTTTTTAGGCGAAAAGCGTCGACATGCGGTGAAATTTGGTGATTTAGACTTGCGGCAATATTTTTTACCAAGTCAATGGGATTTTCGTGTGGGTTACGTGGTATGCCGCTGACAATCACGTCACTAAGCCGTTCTTTATGTTGGAGGTCCGCTAATTCGTCTTTTAATCTCCGATTGTCATCCCGTAGCTCTGATATGTCGCTCTCAAATTGCTGCACTTTTTCGTTAAGAGAGGCAATGGCATCGCCGATTTTCTTGTTAACATTGCATTCAAACTCTGAAAGCAACAATTTAAATTTCAGCACTAAACTATCCTTCAGTTCCCGAAGTTGTTCTGACAGGGATGATTTTTTGTCGAGAAGTTTAGGTTTTGGGTGGGACATCGGTTGATGTAAATTTGCTGGCGATTTGTCTGGCGTGGATGTAGATATAGAGACCATAGCAGATTTTTTTTTGTGAGCTTGACCGCGTGTGGTTGAAATAGTGCGTTTATTTGATGTTCAGCAGCAGAGATAAAAAAGATCTCTGTTTAACGTTCTTTGACATGAAAACAAAAGTAAGACACTGAGTAACAAAATAATAAATATGTTGTCTTGAGTACTATGATTTTAACTTATAATGAGGCGGTCAATCTTTCGTTTGGATCAGGAGCAAATTAAAAACACGTCTATTCATTTGACATATCACAAACTTACGATCAGCATAACGGAATTGAATATTCAATGTCAGAGGTGTCAGATGGTTGTGTTAAATGTATTGTATCTTGTGTGTATAACCCAAGTAGACCCTTTTCGTCAGATTCGTTTTTCTCGGCGTTAGCCAATTTCGCTCAGTTATATGGACATATCATTGAATGTGGAGATTTTAACACTGATCTTGGTAGACATGATGCTCTATCACACAAACGTTTTGACTTGCTGCTATCCAATGGTCTTGTTGTTATAAACTCTCATCCTACTCGATATGCTCCAAATGTCAATCCTAATTTCTTAGAATTGTTAATAGTCTCTGATGCATCTAAACTTCTCCTTTTTGAGCAACTTACTCTTGAAGGAATATCTCACCATGATTTGTTGTTTTGTTCTTATAATATTGATTTTTCACATGTTCCAATCCCGCATTCATACACCTACAGGGTTTTTAAGTCTATTGACGCTCACTCACTACATAGAGAAGCATGTGCAATACCATGGGAACACTGTTTATATCTTGACAATGCTAATAAGAAGCTTAATTTTTTCAGTCGAAAATTGAGGATCTTTTTAATAATCATGTGCCGCTGCGGATAAGACAAATAAGAAATTTGAAATGTCCGTGGTTCACTCACGAAGTACTGGATGCAATAAATAACCGCAGAAAAAAATATAGAAATTGGATACGTTTACAGTACAGATAACAATCCTCAGTTCTCTTTACAAGGAGAACTTCTATGTGAGCTTAATTAGGATTTAGAAACAGTAAATAAGAATGAAGTTGTTGAAAGTATAGTTGCCCTTAAATCGAATGCCGTGGGTGAAGATGGCATACCCCTCCGCTTTGTAAAAATGATTCTCCCTCACTTATTACATACATTAACGCACATAATTGCTTAGCTTCTTCTACTTTCCCTGATAATTGGAAGGCTGCTAGAATTATACCTGTTACTAAGAAATCACGGGACTCACTTCCTACTGACTTTCGGCCTGTAAGTATCCTTCCTACCCTGTCAAAAGTTTTTGAGAAGATACTGGCAAAATAGAAATTATCTGCTTTGTCCTTTTCAGTCAGGGTTTAGATCCCTACATAGCTGTGCTTCTGCAATGGTTAAAATTTTTGATGATATAAGGCAAAGGTATGATCAAAGCAACCTGACGGTCCTATGCTTGCTCGACTTCTCCAAAGCATTTGACAGGGTTAACCAGAACATCTTATGTAGAAAGCTCCGCCATTATTTTGGCTTTAGTGATAGCGCAGTCAAATTGATAGGTTCGTATGTAAGCAATCGTTCCCAGAGAGTTATGGTTGGTGGTTGGTGAAGATTTTTCACATATCAGATATCTACGTGAAGTTATACTTCAAGCTTCAATCTTAGGTCCTCTTGTTTTTTGTATATTTATAAATGATATCACCCATGTATTTAATAGTGTATATTTTCACCTTTATACCGATGACATCCAAATTTATTTGTCAAGCCCTATTGGACTAGTAGAGGATCTTTTCCATCGAATAAATGACGACCTCAAAGGTATACACAAATGGTCGATCGGAAATGGACTTACTTTAAATCCATGGAAGACCCAGGCAATTTTAATTTCAAAAAAGATTTTTCAGCCAGAAATATTACCTCCCATTATGTTATCGAATATTGTAAATTCTACCATTTAGAATTTTTATATTTTTTAATTCAATCGCCCAGTGCAGCCTCACATTAGGTAGAAAAAGGCTTGGTTCGATTAAATAACAAGAATGAACCGTGTAACTTTATTTCAACTTAATTTATATAACAATTTTGCTAACCTAAGCAATAAAAACGAAGCGACAAAGTGCAAGTTAAAAGAATACCAAAATAAATTGTTAACCTAAGCAATAAATGCGAATAATGAAGGAAAATAACTATTTTATGTTGATATCATCAACAAATATACAAATTAAATTTGTTGATAAAGTCACCAGCTTAGGTCTTATAATAAACTGTAATATCTCATGTAATGACCATATAAATTATATAATAGGCCGTATCTATGGCTGCCTTCGTAAGTTATGGACATGTGCAGGCCTTATCCCCTGTGTTACTAAGCTAAAATTAATGAAAACGTTGTTAGTTCCCATTATAATTTACAGTGTTGTAATATACTGCAAGCTTTATTCTGCATCGAAAAACAAATTGCATGTTGCTTTTAATGGAATGATTCGATATGTATATGGTCTTAGAAGATACAGTCATGTATCTGCTTACCAAGACAGTATTTTAGGCTGTTCGCTGACACAATCAAAATCATATATTCGAAATCACCACGGTATCTTCATGAAAAACTATAATTTACGCAGTCGGCTAGATTATCCAATATTATAATTCAACCTTTTAACTACACTCATTCGTCGCGTCTTTTCTTTACTTACGCCATTAGGCTGTGGAATTCCTTGCCTGAACATATAAAACGAGCAACGGGAGCGTCTCAATTTAGGATAGCTATATTTAAATATTTCTCTGAACAGCAGTAGTTTTCTTTTAGTTTTCTATTCACTTTTTTTTTTGTTTACGGCTTTGTTCTTATTTTTGCACAGAAAGTTGCTTATATCTTAATTTTAATTTCTTAGTTCCTTTTAATATAAATATGTATCTACGTGAATTACTGATGTAAAATTATTTTGTTAGTACTCTAAAAAGGACAAGTCTTACTTGTACTTAATGATTACTTAAATAAATTAATAAATGAATAAAAGACCATCTGCTGACGTTTACATATTTCACCAATCCTCAGGCCTTGAAAGTGTGTGGTTTTGAAAATGACGTCGAATATCTGTCATTCGGTGATCTACTTCGGCTGAAGGAGCTCGAATTGGTATGGAGTGATTCACGTGTTGACAAATACCTCTTAGGTTGCTCGTTGCGAGCAGATTTATTACCTTTGGAAGTTATCCTTAGAATTCAACAAAAAAATAGTAGCTGAAGTTTTGAAAATATTGGATAAGCATGCGAGAACATTTAAAATCCTTGATTTGCTTTACTATGATCGCTATAGTAGCGATCTTGATGTTAGTCAATGGAAAAGAATAGCTAGTAAACAAAGTCTTAAGAGAACTCAGTTTCAGCTGTGATATCGTGATTGAGATGGTAAAAAGTCAAAAATTCATTGCATTCTTTGCATCTCAATATAGCAAATTACGAGTATGTGAATCATGGCCTCTGTATAAGTTTCAAATAAACTGATATTGACTTTATGACCGCGAAAGACATAATGCATCGGTGCGACAGGTGCAGTGCTTTGCTCCGTAAATCATTCCAACAACAACATACAGCGAAGTCTCCGCCACAAGAAGTACCGTCAAGGCTACTCCATAAGCAGTCGTCTAAAGGCAAACAAAGGGCTACAACATCAAAGAAGCAGGTTATAGCAACTGCGCTCAAACATCACCAATTGCAGTCGATAAGCATTAAAAAACAACAATAGCAGCCAAACATCAAACATCAGGAACAACGGCTAAATTACAGCAGCCTACCGAAGTGCTTAATAAAATTGCAACAACAATTCTACACAGTCGTTCATACACCTCGATAGAGGACGGATGTGTTTCGGCTTCTTTGCTTCTTTTAAAAAAGACAATTAAAAACTTTTTGGCCAAGTGCTTCGGCGGCGCAGTAGCAGTGGTGTCCGACCGACAAAACAGGGGTCGTGGGTTCGATTCCCGGAAAAGTTGCATCGACTTTTTATTTTTAAAAGTAAACAAAAAAAAAAAAAAAAAAACAATAAAGTGAAAGTGGTGGTAAAGTGTTGTTTATCACGTGATGGATTGTGACGAGCGGTCCGCTATGCCTATAGCGGGACCTGCTGAAGTGTCATGTGAGGCGTCGAGTGGTTCGAGCCAAACGCCGAAAACAAAGAGAAGGAGGAAGCTTCCAACTTCCAACTTGATAAAACGACCCACCCTATCAACGGTAAACAACTTCGCTTCATTGGCAGCAAGCGAATCTGATGATGAAGAGGAAGAAATGGAGGCAATAAGTAGCAGCATCAAAATGCTACAAGAAAGAGTGCTGGCCATAAAAGAAAGGCAAATGGTAAGAAGGAAGAGGGAAGAGCAGGAGCAATCCCAACAACAGCAGCTTGCTCAAAAGCAGACACAACAACAACAGTCACAACACAGCAGCCACAAAAACGGCAACAGCAAAAACATCAGCAGCAGCAGAAACAACAACAGCAGCAGCGACAACAACAACAACAACAACAACAACAACAACAACAACAACAACAACAGCAACAACAACAACAACAACAACAACAACAACAACAACAACAACAACAACAACAACAACAACAACAACAACAACAACCGCAGCAGCAGCAGCAGAAGAAGAAGGAGAAGGTACCTCCTATCAACACCTATAAATTGGAGGTAAATGCTACCAAAGACCTGTGTAGGCTGGTCATTGGTAATAATTTTAATATTAAAAGATTGGGGAACGATCGCCACGTCATCCACTGTAATACAGTGGAGGGCTACGCGAAAGTTAAAGAGCTCCTAAAGGAAACGACGACGGAGCATTTCTCATTCACACCGAAGTGTGAAAAGCGGCAATCGATGCTGCTGAAGGGGTTGGAACCGTCTTCTGATCCTGAGGAGATCCTGGCACTGCTCAAAGAGAAGGAGTGCGAAGGACTCAAGTTTGTGGGGGTAAAGCCATTTACCACAGCTAGAGCCAGGCGGGAGAAACGGAGTCTGCCGTTCTTCCTGGTGCAGCTCAGTCCCGAAAGCCGTCTGGATAGTCTAAGGAGTATCAAGGTCCTAGACTACCAGGGTGTTCACTGGGAAAAATTAAAAAGGAGCGAAGGCGTTATACAATGCGTTCGCTGCCAGAGGTTCGGACACGCCGCGTCGAACTGCCAAATGCAGCCTCGATGCGTGAAGTGCGCAAAGAACCACAGTTCCGAGGAGTGTGCTCTGGGTAGGGACGGAGTATCCGATAGGGCGCAGCTCTCGTGCGTGTTATGTGGGAACGTGGGACACACCGCAAACTATCGGGGTTGTCCTAAGTTCGCTGACATCAAAAAAGCAAAACTGACTCGACAGCAGAAGGTGGAGGTCAAACGTTCACCTGTGAGGTTTCAAACACCAGCCGTCACGCCCCAAAATTCCTACGCCCAAATGGCGTCAGGTACGGGGGCTACGGTACAGCAAGCGACTGTTGCTTCTCCGTCGCCAATGCCGAGAACAACGGAAGCTGCACCTAACATGCTGGCCATCTTGCTCGCAATCCAAGGGCAGATGGCTCGGCTACAAAAGCAGGTGCAAGAACAGGCCAAGCGGGTGGACCAGATCTACGCGCTGCTGCCGGGCCTAACGCAACACATGTCGTAATGGGTACGCACATGGTGGAGCAAACTTTGAAGGTCCTTGCGGTGAATGTTAATTCACTGATTAGGATCGAACGAAGAACCGCGATGTTTAAATTACTACAAGACCAAACTCCTGATGTGCTTTTCGCTAGCGAAACCAAGCTAACCGATAAGCACAAACTGGAGTACAATAATTATATTGTTAGAAGAAGAAACCGGCCCGGATCCGAACGTGGAGGCGGTGTCGCGATCTTCATTAAACAAGGTATAAAATTTCACAGAGTGTACAAGGGAGTGTTGCGTAGGTTCCGGGTGTTGGAGGCAGTCGTCATTTACATCCCCCTCCGCAGTGGAAAGCGGCTGTACTTGGCCTCTGTTTATGCACCTGAGGCTCCAAAATCCACTTTATTCATTACAGAGCTCGACACGCTTTTTCGACTTCTGAGGCTGGAATCGGGAGAGAATTATTTTATAATCGGCGGGGACTTCAACGCTAAACACAGGGATTGGGGAAATAATGTGCCAAATACTAGAGGGAACCTACTACTCGATTGGTGGGGTCAGCACGATGTCATGTACAGACTCGGTCTTAAAGCGACGGATAACCCGTCGTTTCCCAGAGGCGGATCTTATTTGGATCTAATGCTGTACGACGAACGTATACGACTGACAGGTACGAATTTACAAACGCTAAACTGTCTGCGCACATTCGTGTATGACAGTGACCATTGCGGTTTTAGCACCGAAATTACAGTTCCCAACGAAATTGCGGAATTGGAGGAGTTTGTCCAAAGATATTCTTACAACTACAGTAAGAATCGATGGACACGCTTCTCCGCAACATTGACAAGAGCACTCTCCTCGAATACGCTCCACCGTCCACCGTCCAATAGGAATTTGTCAAACGAGGAGATCGACAATTACCTAAAACAAATGGACGAGACAATTAAACAAACTATGGCCGCTACAATACCGCGGTATCGACATACGACTAACGAAGACCTGTTCCGCAATCCTACTATTGACGCACTGCACCGACAGAAAAGTAGGCTACTGACAAGACTCAAAAACTTGTACAGACAGTTTACTGACAGACAAGACCCGGAGATTAGGACACTGAAGGCGTCGATTAAAAATATTCAAACGTTAATAAAAGAGAATTACAGAATTTCTGTAAGTTCGTATTGGAACAACAGGGTTCGGGCTATAAACACCAGCAACCCGAATATGTTCCCGCAAATAAATAAACTATTTCGGAGAAAAAATCAAAACGACCTTCAGTGTCTTAAAATAGCGCGGACAACAGACAACGAACGGTTACTGACAATAGCAGGTATTGATCCAAATGAGGCCGCTGATGATGGCGACTTCTTTGTGATCGAGGATCCACAGGAGAAGGTTGAGGCCATAGGGGCGACTTTCCAGGAAATATACAAGGCCACTGATACCATTGGCCCTAATTATGACCTGGACAATCGCGTCTTGGTGCACGACTTCTACATTCGAAACGAAGTAGAGAACTGGCGAGCCGAGGGCTCTGGGTGCACCCGGTTCAGCGACGAAAATATGGCAAATAATGTCATTACCAGAGAGGGTGACCTGCCTCCGTTCATTTCGAAGGAAGAGCTCCATGAGATCTTCGACACAATCAGGGCTAAGAAATCAGTGGGGACCGATGGTATTCCGAACATCGTGCTTCGACATCTTCCTCTAGAAGCGGTGAACATTTACACCACCCTGTTTAATAATGCAATGAATAATGCACATTATCCAGCGCATTGGAAAACGGCGGTGGTGCAACCTATCCCTAAAAAAGGAAAGGATATATCCAAGCCGGCGAATCTCCGGTCGATAAGTCTCCTTCCGAATATCAGTAAGGTGTTTGAAAAAGTAATCAATAGAGCTCTGTCTAGGTGGGTTGAGGACAAACATATAGTTCCGGATAATCAATTCGGTTTTAAGGCGGGACATGATATCTCACATGCCGCGTCTAAACTGGTGTCCGATATCCAATGGAATAAAGGCAAAAACCAATGCGCTGGTGCCTGCCTTGTTGACTTGGAGAAGGCCTACGACACTGTATGGTTAGAGGGTCTTTTCTATAAGCTAACTAGGCTGGGGATCAGTAAACCACTCTTGTACATTCTTTTTAATATGCTTACCAACAGACAGTTCATCGTGAAAAATGGCGATGTGACTTCTGTTGGAATATTTCAAATTAAAAATGGTGTTCAGCAAGGCGCGGTCAATTCGCCGATCCTATTCAACATTTATACAAGCGACTTGATAGGTTCACTTCCCCATACTATTGCGTACGCAGACGATTTGATAGCGTACAGAACAGGTCCAAAAATCGAGGTCATTAATACTCTCTTGCAGTGTGACTTCGATAAGATAAAACGATTTTGCGATGACTGCAAGTTGAAAATCAACTTTCAGAAGTCGGAAACCATTCTCTTTAGGACGCCGTTGTCTGGAGCCTCTAGGGATACCAGGAAAAATTATCGTAAGTTCTCGATCATTGGACAACACGGACAGCCTCTTGCCTGTCGGAATGTAGTCAGATACCTTGGGATCTGGCTAGATCGGTTTCTGTATTTTGATAAAAATGTAGATGCTGCTCTGGCCAGAGCTAAAGGCGCTTTTGCCCTTACAAAGAGACTGTTTTATAGCAGCCAACTCGATGAGAAGGTAAAGGTAATCTGCTACATGGCCCTTATCAGGCTCATGCTGGTATTCGGGTGCCCCGTGTGGTTCAATGTACGAGCAAGCTTAATGGAAAAGATTCGGGTGTTTGAGAGGGCTCGCCTTCGCTTGTACAGAACACCAGAGTCGGAGTACAAAAAATTTTATCGTAGTGAGGTCCTTTACAACAGAGCGAACCTAATACGAGTGGACAACTTCGTAATTAAGCTGACTCGAAGGCACATTGCAAGAGCAATGGCCTCGACGAATAACCTGATATCTGGGGCTTACTACCCCAATTACCTTTACCACGAGAGTGTGCGCTCTGACGGCTTCGTTCCACTG
This sequence comes from Volucella zonaria, assembly GCA_963966105.1. NCBI lineage: Eukaryota > Metazoa > Arthropoda > Insecta > Diptera > Syrphidae > Volucella > Volucella zonaria. The sequence goes on along the minus strand of OZ014535.1, from coordinate 3,024,963 downwards.
GAAGCATTCCTCTACCTAGATCAGATAGGGTTAATCCAGGATAGATCAGCGGTTCCGTTAATCTTCCATGTCGCTCGAAAAGCTGGGGACAGGCGACTCAACTACAACAGAGACGTCGCACACGGCAGTGTGGATCGTCTCAGGTTCAGTAGGGCGGTGGGGAATCGCGATAAGAGGGAGGTCGTTCGGCAGCACCAGCATTTCTGGTGGTTGAATGATGGAGAAGATGTTTCGTCGTCGTTTCCGTCAATTACGGACCAGCCTCACTAATGGGGCAGAGCTGACCAATCCATTTGCACTGTGAATAGCATTGGCCAGCTTGCATAGGTTTAGGTTAGTATTTAAGAAATACATATATATATTAGTATATACATAGGTATATACTAGTATATGAATGTCATTGTGAATAGTGTCTATGTGTATATATGTGTGTATTGTGTAGGTAGGTTAGGTAGACTAAGGTTTATTTTAAGCTAGATGTTAAGTTTTTATAAAAAATATGTCCATATGCTAAGTTTTTTGTCAAATTCTTTTCTTAGCCTTAAGCATAGAAAATAAGTATATATAAGTATAAAATGTAAACAAAGTCGAAAGACATAGATATAAGAATTTAGAGTAGCTTAGAGTGCCTATGTGGGGCCAGTAAGTTAGTATAAGATTGTTAAGTAATTTTAAGCTAGCCTTTAAGCATTTTTTGTTAGTATGTAAGAGTTAATGATTAAGATAATAAAATGCATTTAAAACTAAAACTAAACTAACAACAATTCTACAAGCTAAACTGTCAACGGGTAACACTCAACATTCAACAACGCTCGAGAAAATTGACAACGATTCACCAAGAGAAATTACTCTGCAATTGTTACATGTGGAAATACTTAATTTGAACAAAATAAACAATGAATTTTGAACCACATTTCAGCAACTAAGAGAAGAAAATAAAACACTGCGCTCGAAAATTGCGACTCTGGAATGGAAGTTGAATTGGAGAGTGCAAAAACAGCCGGAGAACATTGTAGGAATTGGTGGAGTGCGAGGTGTTGACAAAAACAATGCTAAGGAGTGTGTTCAAAAAATATTCAAAGATGCGCTGAACGTAAATATAGATGTAAATGATGTGCAAGCATGCTATGTCAAACAAATTCAGAAAAGGCTTTCGTCGCCAAATACGGGAGACAAAGATTTGACTGCCACGATGCGCAGATCGATCTTCCCAACATCTTCTCAGAGATAAGAGATGGGAGAGCGTGATTGTGCTAAGAGAGCATCAACGCACACTCAAAGTTTGCATCGATCAAACATGGAGTGTTGCAAAGTACAACTCGCTCGTGCAGCCGTGTGGGGGCGAGCGTCAGGGTTACAGCTCTAGGGGTAGGTATCATTTATATAACACCTCCCCCACCAAGAACTTTTGGTTTCCAAAAAGTATACAAGGTTAACATGTCTTGCAAATCTTTAACTTTAACATAACTAATAAACTAGCATGTATAATATTTTTTGTTTTTGCTAAAAACAAAATAAATTTTGTTATTACAAACCATAGATTTTCAATTTCATAAGGAACAAAACATATTTTTTTGTTTACTGAATTTTATAACTTTTGTTTTTGACAAACTTGATATTTTAAATTTGAAAAGGAACAAGATTTTTTTTTTATATTTTTGTTAATGACATAATAGCTTTTGTTTTAAAAATCATATAATTATACATATTCAAAACGAGCAAAAACAGTTTTTCCTTTGTTTTTTTTTTTAATCAACAAAATAATTTAACTAACTACAATTAACTTAACTTAATTTCATTACATAAATAATGCCTTATCTATTCCTTGGCTACCACTTTTCGAAAATTTAAATAGCTATATTAGAATTCTGAACCCTACCATTTATGTGGGATTTCAATCCCAATGAAAACACTATTGACTTTTTATTGCTATACTTTATATTTATTTAAAGGGAAAAGACAAAAAGCGACCGGCCAGCACAATTGTTCAAATAAGACTCAAATACTACTCTATTTGCTTGCTGAATTTTTAAAGCGGTAACGGCTTGTTTGTCTCGATCTGTGTGTTTATTCGTTGGTCGCGGCGTCGTCGGTCTATCTGTCGTGTGCTTGCACTATTTATGCACCGTTCAGTCGAATGTTCTCTTGTGTTTTTTGTTGTATTTCGTGTGATCTTCGTTTCGTTTAGCGACGGAAGATTTTACTGTTCTGTCGTCTTTTGGGTATAAATTGTATGCGTCTTCTACGTAGTTATGAGTGTGTGTTATGTATAAGTTTGTCGTAGATTAATCTTTGGCAACCGCAACTCGTTCAATCTACCATGGCCCTCCTTATCGCTGTTGTCCATAGTGACCGTTGTGTTTGCCTTGACGACACTATTTAACCTATCCACCGCATCCAACACGTCCGCCCTATATTCGGAGTACAGTTCTAAAAATTTATCAAACACTTCAGCTAAATCCGATGCTTTCAAATCAGCCTCCAACTTTCCACCCCCTACGATCTCTTCATTATATCGTTCTACAGTCTTTAAAGAATTTTCCATCATGGCCAGCCTAGTTTAAAGATAATTTTCCCTTTTCAACCTACCACTATCAGCCTTTTGAAAATTGTCGTAATCTTTTTAAAACGCGTAAGTAACGCAATTTGTAATTTCCCAAATGACATTTTGTAATTTATATTTTATTTTATTTTCAGACAAGATTTGTGTGATTTCATACAACAGTACAAGCAATAGTAAAGTAATATACTGACTTGCGTTTTGCGGTTCCTGATACTGTTGGACTGCTTTGGGTACTGCTTCTATCTGGATATGTGTTGCTGATCTGGATTATGCTTCCTTCCTCGATGTGCGATTTTGCCAGGCTGGAACTCGGTGACTTGAGGCTGGGCAGTGGACACTATATACACATATATATATATATACTATATACCATATGTACTGAAATACTCTCTGTCGATTAATTTACACTTTTGTATTCTATTATTTTATAGATAGTCAACTTACGGACACTTGTGTACATATGTATGTAGGTAGATTTAATTATTGATACTTAGGTTTAAGTTGAAATGCGCAGATTTTAGAGTTAAGCTCAAATAGACACTCTAGGATTTAAGATACTATTTGCAGATGTTAGAATTAAGTTCAAATTGACACTCTTTGGTTTCTAAATGTTAACAGATTAAATTTCAAAAGGGCAAAACCTGAAATGACTTGTGTTCGATTTAGGTTATTATAAGCTTTTTTTTTCTCAGAACGAAAATTTTTTTATTTTTTTTCTTTAATTATACCACTAACGACTCAAAGACCAAATATTCAACTGTATATTTTAAATAAAACACTATGTTCCTTTTGAAACGTTATAAAATACAAATTTTTATTTTGTGTTCGCTTGCTGTTTATATTCGTGTTACAAATGTTTCAAATGGTTATGTTGCTAAACATTTTACGAGAAGTGACATTGACATTTATGATAATTTTCATCGTTTTTCTCTATTACAATAATTCACAATAATATTTATTTCTTAAAACATTTATTGAAATATACAATGTCTTCAACAAAACTAATAAAGAAACCAGGCTTGAAAAAACAAATATAAAAAACAACACAAATAACGTAAAATATTGCAAGCGAATAGATAAATATCGAACCATAGGAAAAACTAAACCGAAATACAAATGCTTAGATAACCCAGAAGTCAAGTTAGTTGATACATCAACTAAAAGTAATACAAAGTACTACCAAAGTCAGGTTAAAAGAAAGTACAAATATAAAAATTCATAATTTACCTTCCTTTTTTGTCTTCTTTTGGGTCCTAATAGCTTTGCTATGTTTGGTCTAGGAAATATTATTTGTCTATATTGATGTTTAACTTATTGTATTGTCCATTTTGAATTTAATTTTGAAAAAAATAACTGCCCCTACTCACTGTGAATTGATTGACATTTTCCAAAATGACACCATTCAGCACTGTTTCTGCTCTTTCAGAATAAATGGGGGATTGGTAGCTAGACCGACGCGGAGATACCCTAGTGGATGTACGACAAACTTATACATAACAGACACTCATAACTACGTAGAAGACGCATACAATTTATACCCAAAAGACGACAGAACAGTAAAATCTTCCGTCGCTAAACGAAACGAAGATCACACGAAATACAACAAAAAACACAAGAGAACATTCGACTGAACGGTGCATAAATAGTGCAAGCACACGACAGATAGACCGACGACGCCGCGACCAACGAATAAACACACAGATCGAGACAAACAAGCCGTTACCGCTTTAAAAATTCAGCAAGCAAATAGAGTAGTATTTGAGTCTTATTTGAACAATTGTGCTGGCCGGTCGCTTTTTGTCTTTTCCCTTTAAATAAATATAAAGTATAGCAATAAAAAGTCTATAGTGTTTTCATTGGGATTGAAATCCCACATAAATGGTAGGGAATTCTAGCATAGCTATTTAAATTTTCGAAAAGTGGTAGCCAAGGAATAGATAAGGCATTATTTATGTAATAAAATTAAGTTAAGTTAATTGTAGTTAGTTAAATTATTTTATTGATTAAAAAAAAAAAACAAAGGAAAAAACTGTTTCTGCTCGTTTTGAATATGTATAATTATATGATTTTTAAAACAAAAGCTATTATGTCATTAACAAAAATATAAAAAAAAAAATTCTTGTTCCTTTTCAAATTTAAAATATCAAGTTTGTCAAAAACAAAAGTTATAAAATTCAGTAAACAAAAAAATATGTGTTGTTCCTTATGAAATTGAAAATCTATGGTTTGTAATAACAAAATTTATTTTGTTTTTAGCAAAAACAAAAAATATTATACATGCTCGTTTATTAGTTATGTTAAAGTTAAAGATTTGCAAGACATGTTAACCTTGTATACTTTTTGCAAACCAAAAGTTCTTGGTGGGGGAGGTGTTATATAAATGATACCTACCCCTAGAGCTGTAACCCTGACGCTCGCCCCCACACGGCTGCAAGAGCGAGTTGTACTTTGCAACACTCCATGTTTGATCGATGCAAACTTTGAGTGTGCGTTGATGCTCTCTTAGCACAATCACGCTCTCCCATCTCTTATCTCTGAGAAGATGTTGGGAAGATCGATCTGCGCATCGTGGCAGTCAAATCTTTGTCTCCCGTATTTGGCGACGAAAGCCTTTTCTGAATTTGTTTGACATAGCATGCTTGCACATCATTTACATCTATATTTACGTTCAGCTCATCTTTGAATATTTTTTGAACACACTCCTTAGCATTGTTTTTGTCAACACCTCGCACTCCACCAATTCCTACAATGTTCTCCGGCTGTTTTTGCACTCTCCAATTCAACTTCCATTCCAGAGTCGCAATTTTCGAGCGCAGTGTTTTATTTTCTTCTCTTAGTTGGTGAAATGTGGTTTAAAATTTATTGTTTATTTTGTTCACATTAAGTATTTCCACATGTAACAATTGCAGAGTAATTTCTCTTGGTGAATCGTTGTCAATTTTCTCGAGCGTTGTTGAATGTTGAGTGTTACCCGTTGACAGTTTAGCTTGTAGAATTGTTGTTGCAATTTTATTATGCACTTCGGTAGGCTGCTGTAATTTAGCCGTTGTTCCTGATGTTTGATGTTTGGCTGCTATTGTTGTTTTTTAATGCTTGTCGACTGCAATTGGTGATGTTTGAGCGCAGTTGCGGTAACCTGCTTCTTTGATGTTGTAGCCCTTTGTTTGCCTTTAGACGACTGCTTATGGAGTAGCCTTGACGGTACTTCTTGTGGCGGAGACTTCGCTGTATGTTGTTGTTGGAATGATTTACGGAGCAAAGCACTGCACCAGTCGCACCTATACATTATTATGCACTTCGGTAGGCTGCTGTAATTTAGCCGTTGTTCCTGATGTTTGATGTTTGGCTGCTATTGTTGTTTTTTAATGCTTGTCGAGTGCAATTGGTGATGTTTGAGCGCAGTTGCTGTAACTTGCTTCTTTGATGTTGTAGCCCTTTGTTTGCCTTTAGACGACTGCTTATGGAGTAGCCTTGACGGTACTTCTTGTGGCGGAGACTTCGCTGTATGTTGTTGTTGGAATGATTTACGGAGCAAAGCACTGCACCAGTCGCACCGATGCATTATGTCTTTCGCGGTCATAAAGTCAATATCAGTTTATTTGAAACTTATACAGAGGCCATGATTCACATACTCGTAATTTGCTATATTGAGATGCAAAGAATGCAATGAATTTTTGACTTTTTACCATCTCAATCACGATATCACAGCTGAAACTGAGTTCTCTTAAGACTTTGTTTACTAGCTATTCTTTTCCATTGACTAACATCAAGATCGCTACTATAGCGATCATAGTAAAGCAAATCAAGGATTTTAAATGTTCTCGCATGCTTATCCAATATTTTCAAAACTTCAGCTACTATTTTTTTGTTGAATTCTAAGGATAACTTCCAAAGGTAATAAATCTGCTCGCAACGAGCAACCTAAGAGGTATTTGTCAACACGTGCATCACTCCATACCAATTCGAGCTCCTTCAGCCGAAGTAGATCACCGAATGACAGATATTCGACGTCATTTTCAAAACCACACACTTTCAAGGCCTGAGGATTGGTGAAATATGTAAACGTCAGCAGATGGTCTTTTATTCATTTATTAATTTATTTAAGTAATCATTAAGTACAAGTAAGACTTGTCCTTTTTAGAGTACTAACAAAATAATTTTACATCAGTAATTCACGTAGATACATATTTATATTAAAAGGAACTAAGAAATTAAAATTAAGATATAAGCAACTTTCTGTGCAAAAATAAGAACAAAGCCGTAAACAAAAAAAAAAGTGAATAGAAAACTAAAAGAAAACTACTGCTGTTCAGAGAAATATTTAAATATAGCTATCCTAAATTGAGACGCTCCCGTTGCTCGTTTTATATGTTCAGGCAAGGAATTCCACAGCCTAATGGCGTAAGTAAAGAAAAGACGCGACGAATGAGTGTAGTTAAAAGGTTGAATTATAATATTGGATAATCTAGCCGACTGCGTAAATTATAGTTTTTCATAAAGATACCGTGGTGATTTCGAATATATGATTTTGATTGTGTCAGCGAACAGCCTAAAATACTGTCTTGGTAAGCAGATACATGACTGTATCTTCTAAGACCATATACATATCGAATCATTCCATTAAAAGCAACATGCAATTTGTTTTTCGATGCAGAATAAAGCTTGCAGTATATTACAACACTGTAAATTATAATGGGAACTAACAACGTTTTCATTAATTTTAGCTTAGTAACACAGGGGATAAGGCCTGCACATGTCCATAACTTACGAAGGCAGCCATAGATACGGCCTATTATATAATTTATATGGTCATTACATGAGATATTACAGTTTATTATAAGACCTAAGCTGGTGACTTTATCAACAAATTTAATTTGTATATTTGTTGATGATATCAACATAAAATAGTTATTTTCCTTCATTATTCGCATTTATTGCTTAGGTTAACAATTTATTTTGGTATTCTTTTAACTTGCACTTTGTCGCTTCGTTTTTATTGCTTAGGTTAGCAAAATTGTTATATAAATTAAGTTGAAATAAAGTTACACGGTTCATTCTTGTTATTTAATCGAACCAAGCCTTTTTCTACCTAATGTGAGGCTGCACTGGGCGATTGAATTAAAAAATATAAAAATTCTAAATGGTAGAATTTACAATATTCGATAACATAATGGGAGGTAATATTTCTGGCTGAAAAATCTTTTTTGAAATTAAAATTGCCTGGGTCTTCCATGGATTTAAAGTAAGTCCATTTCCGATCGACCATTTGTGTATACCTTTGAGGTCGTCATTTATTCGATGGAAAAGATCCTCTACTAGTCCAATAGGGCTTGACAAATAAATTTGGATGTCATCGGTATAAAGGTGAAAATATACACTATTAAATACATGGGTGATATCATTTATAAATATACAAAAAACAAGAGGACCTAAGATTGAAGCTTGAAGTATAACTTCACGTAGATATCTGATATGTGAAAAATCTTCACCAACCACCAACCATAACTCTCTGGGAACGATTGCTTACATACGAACCTATCAATTTGACTGCGCTATCACTAAAGCCAAAATAATGGCGGAGCTTTCTACATAAGATGTTCTGGTTAACCCTGTCAAATGCTTTGGAGAAGTCGAGCAAGCATAGGACCGTCAGGTTGCTTTGATCATACCTTTGCCTTATATCATCAAAAATTTTAACCATTGCAGAAGCACAGCTATGTAGGGATCTAAACCCTGACTGAAAAGGACAAAGCAGATAATTTCTATTTTGCCAGTATCTTCTCAAAAACTTTTGACAGGGTAGGAAGGATACTTACAGGCCGAAAGTCAGTAGGAAGTGAGTCCCGTGATTTCTTAGTAACAGGTATAATTCTAGCAGCCTTCCAATTATCAGGGAAAGTAGAAGAAGCTAAGCAATTATGTGCGTTAATGTATGTAATAAGTGAGGGAGAATCATTTTTACAAAGCGGAGGGGTATGCCATCTTCACCCACGGCATTCGATTTAAGGGCAACTATACTTTCAACAACTTCATTCTTGTTTACTGTTTCTAAATCCTAATTAAGCTCGCATAGAAGTTCTTCTTGTAAGGAGAACTGAGGATTGTTATCTGTACTGTAAACGTCTCCAATTTCTATATTTTTTTCTGCGGTTATTTATTGCATCCAGTACTTCGTGAGTGAACCACGGACATTTCAAGTTTCTTATTTGTCTTATCCGCAGCGGCACATGATTATTAAAAAGATCCTCAATTTTCGACTGAAAAATTTAAGCTAATAAGAAGCATTGTCAAGATATAAACAGTGTTCCCATGGTATTGCATATGCTTCTCTATGTAGTGAGTGAGCGTCAATAGACTTAAAAACCCTGTAGGTGTATGAATGCGGGATTGGAACATGTGAAAAGTCAATATTATAAGAACAAAACAACAAATCATGGTGAGATATTCCTTCAAGAGTAAGTTTATCAAAAAGGAGAAGTTTAAATGCATCAAAGACTATTAACAATTCTAAGAAATTAGGATTGACATTTGGAGCATATCGAGTAGGATGAGAGTTTATAACAACAAGACCATTGGATAGCAGCAAGTCAAAACGTTTGTGTGATAGAGCATCATGTCTACCAAGATCAGTGTTAACATCTCCACATTCAATGATATGTCCATATAACTGAGCGAAATTGGCTAACGCCGAGAAAAACGAATCTGACGAAAAGGGTCTACTTGGGTTATACACACAAGATACAATACATTTAACACAACCATCTGACACCTCTGACATTGAATATTCAATTCCGTTATGCTGATCGTAAGTTTGTGATATGTCAAGTGAATAGACGTGTTTTTAATTTGCTCCTGATCCAAACGAAAGATTAACCGCCTTTTTATAAGTTAAAATCATAGTACTCATGACAACATATTTATTATTTTGTTACTCAGTGTCTTACTTTTGTTTTCATGTCAAAGAACGTTAAACAGAGATCTTTTTTATCTCTGCTGCTGAACATCAAATAAACGCACTATTTCAACCACACGCGGTCAAGCTCACAAAAAAAAATCTGCTATGGTCTCTATATCTACATCCACGCCAGACAAATCGCCAGCAAATTTACATCAACCGATGTCCCACCCAAAACCTAAACTTCTCGACAAAAAATCATCCCTGTCAGAACAACTTCGGGAACTGAAGGATAGTTTAGTGCTGAAATTTAAATTGTTGCTTTCAGAGTTTGAATGCAATGTTAACAAGAAAATCGGCGATGCCATTGCCTCTCTTAACGAAAAAGTGCAGCAATTTGAGAGCGACATATCAGAGCTACGGGATGACAATCGGAGATTAAAAGACGAATTAGCGGACCTCCAACATAAAGAACGGCTTAGTGACGTGATTGTCAGCGGCATACCACGTAACCCACACGAAAATCCCATTGACTTGGTAAAAAATATTGCCGCAAGTCTAAATCACCAAATTTCACCGCATGTCGACGCTTTTCGCCTAAAAACCAAGTCCACCGATGATCCGCTGCTTATCAGACTCTCTTCGCACACCGAGCAAAGTGCATTTCTTGGTGCATTTCGGGCAAAGAAAGGTTTAATGCATGCAGAACTTATAAACAGCTCTAAGACTACGACTGATGTCAACAACACCACCATCAACAGACGCATCTACATCAATGAGAGTTTAACGCTAGAGAATAGCTCATTATTGCGACATGCTCTACGACTCCGTAGAGAGGGTCTACTCTTTTCTGTAAGAACGCGCAATGGACTCGTTTATGTGAAGAAAAGTAAAGATGACACCGAAATAAAGATTTTGTCAACAACGAAATTCTCTTGAGGACTCTGCTTGCTTGTGCACTCACCTTGTCCGCTGCCTTTATCACTGATCGGGAGCACTCTTACCACTCATACGTATTTATTATTCACCAAACTATTTTTTAACATACTCGTATATCACAATATTTGCATTATGTTCTTTTTTCCTTTTTTCTTATTATATCTTTTTTTCCTTTCCTTCTATCCTCTCTACTTTTCGATCAATACTTTTATTCGTACTCTACTCACTTCCTCTAGTTGTTGTTGTTACTATTTTGTTTACATTCTCCTTTCATTATTTGTTTTTGGCTTACACTGCAATGATACACCTAAATAATCTAGCAACGTCTGTTGGTGTTAATGAGGATGGGGTCAATGATTAATATTTTGTCTAGGGCATGCGAAGGGTTTAAAATCTGCTACCTAAATGCTCGTAGTCTAAATCTAACCAAATTAGACTACATAAAGAATATTTTTGTTAATTCTACAGTCGATATTATTTGTATAACTGAAACCTGGTTATGGTCTGACCCTGAAGATGTGGATGTCGTTAATCTTTTATATGAAATACCGGGATATAAACATCTTCGCAACGATAGAGTTACTACTACATCTGGTGGAGGAGTTGCGGTATTCTACAGTACTGCTCTCAAGTGCAGAGAGAGCTTAAGAAATCTAAAAGAGACTCAATAGAATATCTTTTGCTGGATGTTAATGATGGCAATACAAAATGTTTTCTGGGCGTTGCTTATAACCCAAAAGGCTGTTATTCTTTGGAGATAATCTTTTCTGCACTTCAGGAGTTTACTGCTTTATATGAGCACATTGTAATCTGTGGAGATCTCAATTATGATCTTTAAAATGTGATTACAAAAGACACTTACTCTTAGATTCTGCTGCTGCTTGTGGCTTGTCCATAGTTAACTCCTATGCTACACGTTTTTCCCAGGTGTTCCCCCAGTCTAATTGATGTCCTTATCGTCACAATGTTCTACTTCAGGATCAGTTGTCTCTAGCAGGGATTTTTGACCATGATTTAATTTTTTGTACATACAATGTTCACTTTTCTCGGTCTCGGCTACCACTGTCGTTCCAGTTTAGAGATTTTTCTTCTGTGGACAACTATAACCTGCAATTGGATGCAAGCCAACTACCATGGCGTAATTCCTACTATGCCTCAAATGTCAACGATAAAGTCAGTCATCTGCAATGTCTACTACTGGACCTTTTTAATAGGCATGTTCCATTAAAGACAGTTGCCGTTCAAAACGGAAATTGCCCTTGGTTCACGTGGGAGGTACAAAATGCCATGAAAGGCCGTAAAAAGCCATACTCTAGGTGGAAACAAAGACCAACTATCGTCAACTGGGAAATATTTTCTCGGGCACGCAATCATGCAATCTTTATAACGCGAAGAGCTAAGAAAAGATATTTTCTATCTAAACCAAGTGCTGGCCAATCCTCAAAAAAACTATGGAGCAATCTACGTTCAATTGGGGTCGGGAAAATCTCAATCTCAACGGCGCATTTCTTTCCGGTGCCACAAACAACTCCAATTTTATTCCTGAAAAGCAGCAGTTGTTTGAGTTTGATTTTGATTTTGAAGTCGTCTCCGAAATTGATATCGTTAATACCATTCGCTCAATTAAATCAAATGCTGTAGGTGAAGATGGGATACCTATTCGGTTTGTGAAGATGGTTTTGCCTCATATTTTGAATTCTCTCACACGCACATTATAAATTATTGTATCACAACCTCTTCGTTTCCAGACAACTGGAAGTTGGCAAAAGTTATCCCTGTGCCGAAAAAGCCTCGACCCTTATGGGCAAATGACTTTCGCCCAATTAGTATTTTACCGTGTCTGTCAAAAGTCTTGGAGAAAATTCTTGCAAACCAAATCTCGAGTCATATCAATCAACATTGTTTGTTATCGCCAGTTCAATCTGGTTTCCAAGCTCATCATAGCTGCCCCACGACCATGATTAAAATTCTGGATGATATTAGAATTAACTTTTATAGAGATTATCTAACGGTACTCTGTTTGTTGGACTTCTCCAAGGCTTTTGACAGAGTGGATCATAAAATATTATGTCAGAAGCTTAGACTGTATTTTGGTTTTAGCGAAAGGTTAGTGTGCCTGATGGGTAATTACTTAGGAAATAGGTACCAGAGAATTGTACGTTATGGCAGATCCTCCAGTTTTGCTGCGTTACTAGGACCAATCTTATTTTGTTTGTTTGTCAATGACCTTCCAAAAGTATGCTCTAATGTAACAGTTCATCTTTATGCTGATGATGCCCAAATTTATTTATCACGGCCCATTGGTCTGATTGAGGATCTAATAGTTAGAATAAATGAAGATCTGTCACAAATATATAACTGGTCACTACGTAATGGGCTTAATTTGAATCCAGACAAATCTCAGATGATACTGATTTCTAAAAAACAGTTCGATATGAATGAACTACCACCAGTGTTCTTAAATAACAGGTAACTCAAGTTCGTAAACGTTGTAAAAAATCTTGGTTTCAAGTTGAATCGATTACTCTCTTCCAATAACCACGTAAATTATACCATTGGTCGAATCTATGCTGGCCTGCGTAAGCTTCGATTATCCTCTAGTTTTACCCCAACATGCACGAAACTTTGACTCGTAAAAACCCTGTTTGTACCCATTATTGATTACTCCATAACTGTTTACTGTAAGCTTGAATCCCACTCAGAACACAAATTGCTTGTTGCGTTCAATGCTATGATTAGGTATGTGTATGGGCTGAATCGTTATGACCATGTTTCTCAGTATCATAAATTGGTTTTAGGGTGTACGTTGCAGCAATTTCTAAAGATAAGATGCTGCCAATTCATGCTGTTGGGGTATGGAGTATCCCCGGCTGGTTGCTCGTTGTTTTAAGGGTGTTGAACCAGAAAAAAAGATAAATCGGATTGATATCTTATAACTTTCTTTATTGGGTTTCACACACGTCTTACCTCTTTGAGGTCGGTAACAAGAAGACCGGAAATATTAAAAAGAAAAGTATGGATGAGTGGTTTCCGAATAAGTCGAAGATATGCTATTGCAGCGACATCTAAATTTTGCAACTAGATAAACTACAATAATTTCTACAGCTCTGTTCAATTACATTTTGATCTGAACATTGCCGGCCGCCTTGCAGCCTTGGCTGCAAAGTGATATAATTTTAAAAGTTACAGTTAAAGTTTAAATAATAAAGTAATTAAAGTTTCGGTAAACCACTCTCAACAATATTGCATTAACATTTTTTTTTTTAAATTGACAATAGTTGAATAAGTATATGAGTAACAAAATACAATATCTAGCGAACAATAATACTTCATATAGATAAGTGCAATATAAGTATCTACGTTAGGTTTAATTAAATTAGTAAAAAGTGAGATTGCTGAATTGATCTCTGCGAAGTTAGAAACCCTTATTTATGATTGAGGTAAAATGCAAAGCTTGGCTATTGGGCGCGTTATCACTCCATTTTGAGTTCTAATATCTGCAACGCGAATACGATTATCAGATCCCGGAAAAACTTTAACAACGCGACCAAGGCGCCATTCATTTGGGGGAAGATTCTCATCTTTAATGACAACCAAGTCGTTAAAAGACATATTTCTTTTAGGATGCTTCCATTTGTATCTCTTATTCAATTCCTTGAGGTACTCATCCTTCCATCGGCGACAAAATTTATGATACAAAATCTTAACCCTTTCCCATCGTTTAATATAACTTAGGGATTTTTCTTCAACAGCAGGTTCTAGAGGAGCTAATAGAGGGCCACCGCGAAGAAAATGACCTGGGGTCAGTGGAGGAATGTCAGATGCATTTTCGGATATGGGAGAAATTGGTCGAGAGTTAAGACAACCTTCGATTTTGGAAAGAAGAGTGGAGAACTCTTCGAAAGTAAGTTTATGAGTTCCAGCTATCTTTCTAAAATGAAGCTTAAAACTCTTAACTCCAGCCTCCCATAAACCGCCCATATGTGGTGCACCTGGTGGAATGAATTTCCACTCAAGGTTATAATCTTTGTATCTTTCAGATACATCCTTGGAGACAGTTGCCAGAAATTGCTTGAAATCTTTAGAAATTACTTTACTGGCTCCTACTAAATTAGTGCCATTATCAGAAAATAGTGTTTTAGGCATTCCCCGTCGGGCGATGAATCTACTTAAGGCTGCTAAAAAGCATTGGGTAGTCAAATCACTCGTTGCCTCCAAATGTATTGCCTTAGTAGCGAAGCATACGAAAAGACAGACGTATCCCTTAGTGATTCGATAGTTTCTTCCTGAAAAGCTTTTTATTGCAAATGGGCCAGCGAAATCTAGACCCGTGGTAGTAAATGGAGAAGAAATACGGGTCCTTTCAATTGGTAAAGCCCCCATGATCTGTGTTTGAACCTTCCTTTTGTGGATGATGCATGTCTTACACAAGCGAATGCATTTCTTTACCAAGTTTTTAACTTTTGGGATCCAAAACTCGCACCTAATCAGACGAATTACCAATTGGTTTCCACCATGAATCGATATATCATGAATGAATTTTACAAGTAAAGTTGATATATTCGCTTGATAGGGAAGTAGAATCGGGTATCTTTCGTTGTAAGAGAGAGTTGAATTCGCTAGTCTTCCGTCAGAACGAAGGATTTGTTTCGGATCCATTACTGGATTGAGGTTATTCAAATGACTTTTTTTTGAGATAGGCTCACTCTTCGAAAGAGCTAGATATTCGTCTCGAAAATAAAACGCTTGAGTCAAACGAATAATTCTATATTTAGCATTGGCTATTTCCTCCGCAGATATTAGTTTGGACGAATAGGCAAATTGGTGTCTAAAACGAGGATGGGTTCTGTAAAAGAAGCGCAAAATGTAACAAACCGTGTGTAAGGTTTTGGACCACGAGGAAAATCTCTCGACAATGGTTTCTATATTAGGAGCTATGGCTGTAAAATTAGCTTTAATTGGTCTCTGCTCAAGCAGAATATTATCAGCTCCTTGTAAAATAGTTTGAGGCCATGATGATTGAGCTTGACAAAGCCAACTGGGACCATGCCACCATAAACCATTGGCCTTTAGATCCATTGGCGATAGGCCTCTCGTTGCCAAATCGGCTGGGTTGTCCCCTGATCGAACATGGTACCATCTACTGGTAGATACATTAGATTGTATCTGCGAGACACGGTTGCCTACAAACGTTTTCCACGTACATGGAGGCCTACTTAACCAAGCCAAGACGATAGAACTATCTGTCCAAAAAAATAGTTCATGGGGCGGGCACTTAAGATGTGTTATGACTTTATGAAATAGTTTTGATAACAAAAGAGCACCACAAAGTTCAAGTCTGGGTAGCGCAAGCTGTTTTACCGGAGCTACCTTGGTTTTTGCACATAAAAGATGACAAGACCAGTTGTTGTCACTGTGCTGAATTCGCAAATAAAATGTTGCCGCATAAGCTAGCTCTGAGGCATCACAAAATCCATGTATTTGGATTGAATCACTTGGAGTATAGTTGATCCACCGAGGAACTTGGATATGTTGTATATCGGGAAGAGCACCAAAGAACGTTTTCCAGCGGCGACACGTTAGCGGCACAAGGTTTGTGTCCCATGACGTTCCATCACGCCAGATTTGTTGCATTATAATTTTTGCAGTAATGACAATTGGAGCTAGCCATCCAGCAGGGTCGAATAGCCTCGCAATTGCCGAGAGAACTGCTCTTTTTGTTAATAAATGATCTTCTTCAAAAATTTTAAAAAAGAAGTGAAAGGAATCCAACTTAGCATTCCATTGGATTCCAAGAGTTTTGGAGATACTTTTATCATCCAATCTTAGAAAGTCTTGATCATAAAGATGCGAAGAAGGGAATTCATTAATTAGATCGACGCAGTTTGATGTCCACTTACGCAACGAGAATCCTGCGGAGCATAAGGCATCAGAAAGTTGTTGCTGCGATCGTAAAGCAGTCCTAATGTCATGGGCTCCAGAAAGGACGTCATCGACGTAGAAATCGTTTTTGAGAATCTCAGATGCGAGTGGGAAAATATGTTGTACGTCATCGGCTAGTTGCAGCAAAGTACGAATAGCCAGGTATGGCGCACAATTTACACCAAAGGTAACAGTTTTTAATTCATAGTCTTGAATACTGCCATCAACTGGATTGCGGAACAAAAGCCTTTGATATGCAGCGTGTTCAGGATGAACCAATATTTGGCGGTACATCTTCTCGATGTCAGCATTGAAGACAAAACGATAAAAGCGCCATCTCAATATTAAAGTGGTTAAGTCGACTTGTAAAACTGGACCCGTGTATAGCATGTCATTAAGACTGATTCCGTTACTTGAAGGATTCGATGCATTGAAAACCACTCGAACCTTTGTCGTGATACTATCAGGTTTTATCACTGAGTGGTGTGGAAGATAGTTGGAACATAAAGTATGATTTTGAATTATCTCCTCAGAAGAAACTAATTGCATGTGCCCCAGGTTTACATATTCCGCAAGAACCTGATTGTATCTCGAATGGAGTTCAGGCTTTTTCATCAAAGTTTTCTCCATGCGATGAAATTGCCTAAATGCAATGTCTCTTGAACGGCCAAGAATGGGAAGAGGATTTTTGAATGGAAGATGGACAATGTAACGGCCGGTGTCATCTCTTAGAGTTGTTTTGGAATACAGCTGTTCACAGAATATATCTTCCTGAGATAGGGGCTTACTACCTGAGATCTCTTCAACTTCCCAAAACTTCGCGATTTGTTCGTCGATTGAAATCTCACTAAAATGTGACAAGACTGTTGAGTAAAAACTTCGACTTTCTTGGGAAAATGGACCTGAAAGTATCCAGCCAAATATTGTATTCTGTGCTACAAGTGTACCGAAAATGTTTGATTTAATGCCTTCTTTAATAATCGATGGATATAAATCAGAACCGATTACAATGTCTATTTTTGTACTTTCGTAGAAGTAAGGATCTGCAAGCTCAAAATCGATTGGTTCTGAAACTTCTTCACGCCGTATTAAACAAGAAGGCAAGTCACCGGTAAGCCGTTTCAAAACTATTGCGTTAGCCATGATTGTGAACGATGGAGCATGTTTAGAACCTATGCACAAGGAACACAGTTTGGAAGAAGTTGATGTTACGACAGCACTCATACCCGATATCTGGGCCTTTATCGGTTTCACTGGAAGATTTAATCTTTTCTGGGCATCTTCGGATATAAAAGTTACTTCTGACCCACCATCGATAAGTGCTCGCAGCGTAAACTTACTTCCTAGATAGTGAATATCAATAAGAGCTGTTGCTAAAAGGATTCGCTTATTGTTCCGGGAGAAAAAGGTTTGAAACTGCAGAGGATTGGGATTTGCAGTGGACTGTATATTTTCAGCTCGACTTTCTGGAGCTGGAATACCCTGTTGGACATGTTCTGCTGGCTGAACAGATGGAGACTGTTGAACAGGTGTGGAGTGTAGCAGTGTATGATGCTTCTGTTTGCACTGCATGCAAGTATGCATGCTTCGGCAGTCTTTTTCTGAATGAGTAGAAGCTAGACAGTTTCGGCAGACTTTCAGCAAATTTACCTTCGAAATCCGATCGGGAATACTCATCTGTAAAAAGGTCTGACACTGACGAATCGAATGCGAACCTTTGCATAGTTTGCAATTAAAATTAGTAGCTTTTGAGTGAAAAGCTTTGTGTTTATTGGAACCATGTCCTTTGGATTGTTGAACTTTCGGTCTTGACACAAATTTAAGATCGGACACAGTTTCGAGTACTCTATACCGACTTGTTAAGAAAATATCCATTTCCTCCCATGTTGGAATATCACTTGGGTTTCTAACGGATTGCTCCCATAGAGATAAAGTTATTTCAGGTAACCTATTTGAACAAAGGTATACAAGGATAGGATCCCACGAATCTACTGATACTTTATGAGCCTTAAGAATTGATATGCAGTCATTGATCTCCCGCTGGAGATCTTTAATACCCTTACCAGACTCGACCGAAATTACAGGTAGATTAAAAAGACCTTTCAATTGATTATTCACTAAAATTCGTCTGTTTTCGTATTGTGCCGAAAGTGCTTTCCAAGCTAGCTCAAAATTATCCGCAGTGAGAGGGAATTTAGAAACTATATTGTTAGCTTCGCCCTTTGTTTTCGAGCGCAGATGGAACAATTTTTGTACTGGGCACAATTTCGGATGGTTTATATAAACCGCAGTGAACATATCTCGGAACGACGGCCAAGTTAGATAATCACCGTAAAATGTTTCAGTATCACAGGGAGGAACCTTGATGCACTGTTCGATATTTGAAACGGCACTAGAACTGCTTTTATCACTATCTTCTTTAATACGAGATAATTTATTTTTTGAATCGATTACTTCACTTAAACAATTAATATACGTTGTAGATGACATCCGATATTTAGTTTTAATTGCCTCTTGATCTTCACACTCATTGTCACGTAAGCAAAGGGCGTAACACGTTTTAATTTTAGACCATAGATCTTTGATCTCACTTTTGGATGCTTCTAAAGAAGTTAATGTTTTATCAACAAGTGGAATCTCTTGAAGGGCTGACTGAAACTGCATCAGCTGATCAGCAGCAACGATAAAATCTTCTAACACGGTCATTGTAATCGAAAGAAAAGAAAAAACCTATCCCCAAGGAACGACGCAACGCGAAAACTCAATACTTAGCTGAAGAAATTACGAAACTTTGTGCTATCAAATTAGTTTATGGGTTCCCAACTAGGCAGTACAATAGTTTAAAATGAACTTTTTTAATAAAATTACATGTAAATTATTATTATATTTGAGAATTTAAATTATGGTAAATCAACAAATTGCACTAATCATAGAAATATTTGCACGCACCTGTTATTTATTGATGATAATATTTGCGGATTGTGATATTCTTCAATTGTGTTTTCTTCTTCAGCTATGGTCTGCTGGGTCTCGGTTGTTTGTAGATTATGAAGAAGGTCAGCTTAGGTCGACCGGTGGGAGGTGATCTAATGTTAACTCCTGGTAGTGGTAGATGACTGTCGGTGGTGTGGCTACGGCGGTCGCTGATTGAATTCTGAGCGCAGAGAAGCAAAGAACAATTACACTGCTTATCGGCGAGCGTAAATTTTTCTTGACTTGCGACGATTGTGAGCGACACGGTGTATGAATCTTGTGTGTCGGTATTTAGGTAAGTAGGACACGATGAAGGAATCTTGTTTAGCAATGCCGTCGATGATCGTACGGAGAGCGCAGATTTTCGTAGACTTGTGGTAAAGATGTGGGAATCTTGTATAATTTTTTGGGATGATTTTTGGCACTTTGGTATATCGCTGCTATCGTGTGGAGAGCGGGGTCTCCTAGAAACTAGGTCGAGTGGAGTGTCTTCTGGCTGATCTTCAACGAGGGGTAGAGGAAAGATACAGAGATCTTGATTGTAATCGTGGTGTCGAAGATTGTGTGAAGAGCGACTTCAAGGTGACCTGGAGGATCGTTTGGTGTAGCAATATAATTATTTACGATGAATTTGTTGACGATCGTCTAATTGGTTTTCTGTTGATTTTGCCGTCACTGTTGTTTCCAAAGCACCTTTTCTTGATGATTTTCGACGATCGGTGAATGGATAAAGATTGTATGTGAAATTTGTTTCCTATATTGATTAATATTTTCCAATATTATCTGGCTCGTATGGACCAAATGTTGGGGTATGGAGTATCCCCGGCTGGTTGCTCGTTGTTTTAAGGGTGTTGAACCAGAAAAAAAGATAAATCGGATTGATATCTTATAACTTTCTTTATTGGGTTTCACACACGTCTTACCTCTTTGAGGTCGGTAACAAGAAGACCGGAAATATTAAAAAGAAAAGTATGGATGAGTGGTTTCCGAATAAGTCGAAGATATGCTATTGCAGCGACATCTAAATTTTGCAACTAGATAAACTACAATAATTTCTACAGCTCTGTTCAATTACATTTTGATCTGAACACATGCAATAAACTTATATATAAAAGATCGCCTAAATATCTATTTGATAAGCTTCAGTTTGCGCAATCGACCAGAACAATGAATCTTATAATGCCTAGTTTTAACTACTTAAACTCCTCTCGCCTCTTTTTCATTCACATCACCAGACTTTGGAACTCTCTGCCAACAGCGGCCAAGCAAATAATGGAAGCTAACAAGTTTTAAACTGCCGCATTATAACACTTTTCCTTTTTTCATAGATCTAACCTCCTTTCTCACCCACTTTTAACTATGCTCTTCTTCCTTTTACTGTCTAACTACTTCTTATTCTATTTCTTTTTCTTATCTTTTTATATAAATATATACATTTATGAATTGTTAATGTTACTTATATTGTTATTTATGTACTATAAAAGACAACGTCTTACTTGTACACACGAAATAAATAAATTAAATGAAATGAAAAATAAATTAAATGAATATGATTTACTATTGATTCTTTCATAGTTAATTACGATTTCGTTTTTCCCGCCGCAGCAGCAACATTCATATCCTCGGTTCTGTAATAATAACTTCTGTTGGCATTGATTTTCACTAAATCATTCAGTTCCTTTATCAATCATTTGCTCTCCCCATTAGCAGTTTATTTTACAAATACACTGCCGAATTTTGTGTTAACACCACACAGCTGATTTTCGCGCTTGGGGGTCATTGTACGTTGTAAAATCGCACGGTTTTTCCTCGTTGAGCTGTCGTTGATGTATACTAGACCATCCGCCTCTATTGCAGCATCACGAAGACAAAGCTGTTTGTTGTATTGTTTTCGATAACCTGCAGCTGAGCCAAGAACGGCGTTTCTTTCTTGTGGGCTATTGAATTTGATTATTATAGGTGAGATGGTTTTGTTACGTTGCCGTGGACGAAAGATTTGTTTCAGTTTGGGAGGACTGCAATCAATAGTGAAACAAATTCGATTGACAATCCCTTTGAGATTTTCCTCTGGTTGTTCGGGGATACCAAATAGATGGTCTCGTGGTATACGCACTGAATTTAAGGTAAGCGCCTTGAGGTTAGCCCCGATCTGTCCAAAGAGCGCATCAATATCACCAAATTCAATGTCTTCCAAGCACAAATTTTCGATTTTGCTGGCAGAGATGACCTTGGCGGAAGGATGTTCGCTCTCCAATACACCTTCTGTTATTTTAAAAATTCTTTTTCACGCAAATTCAGGATAATTCCTGCATTGTCTGCAACAGAACCATTGTCTGCAACAGAACCTTGCTGCCTGGACGCCGTAAAAATCCGGAAAATGGAAGATTGTTATTAATACCTCTGTTTGAAGGTTAGAATAGGAAACATCAATCCTTGTAAGATCTGTAAAGAATAAAAGAAATAAAATTGAATTTTTACGTGAACACATGTTATGAATAAATACGTCATACAAAACGTTGTATATGTATTGTAGCCCATATACAGGGTGTCCCCTAATTCGTAAACGATAATTTGGTAAATGATTCCTGGGTATATTCTATGAAAAAAATCGTTCTAGAGTAAGGGTCTATCTCGGCTGATGGAGCTCGAATTGGCACGGAATGATTCACGTGTTGACAAATACCTCTTAGGTTCTCTTTGCGTGCAGAATTATTGGGGAAGTTATTTTAGGAATTCAACAAAAAAATTAGATATTGGATAAGCATGCAGGAACTTTCAAAAATTCTTGATTTGCTTTACAATGATCGCCATAGTAGCGATCTTGATGTTAGTCATTGCAAAAGAATAGCTATTAAACTAAGTCATAAAAGAACTCAGTCTTCGGAATAGTTTCAGCTGTAATATCGTGATTGAGATGGTAAAAAATCAAAAATCATTGCGATCATTGCATCTCAATATAACAAATTATGTGAATGATGAGCGTTTAAATTTAATTGCACTGAAACTTTCCCAGCTGTGGGAATGTAACAGACATTGGAGTGGGGTAATTGGCAAAACTATTTCAATTGTAGAGTATTGAAAACGCTCTATAAAAATAACCTCTAATGGGATACGTAATATCATTGGCCAAGGAGCAAGCACACGACTACCAGAACTACATATGACAGACCTTTATATTTGTATTGCTATTATGCACAAAATCGTCAACACCTTAGCTTAGGGGGCTTGAATTTACCCGAGGTAGGAATGCCTGTCTTAAGAGTCGACTAAAGTTCAAATTTTGTAAACTTTTTGTAAAAAAGTTAACCAAAAATGTAAATATGCAATCAACAAAACTAATAATATAACTACCCCAGGGGGTACGCCAGGTAAACTGGTAAATCCACCCTCTTCGGAGGCCGGTTCCATGGATTCTGGTTGGAAGAATTTATTGCTAAAAGATGACCTCTTCATAAAGAGTCGTAAATTGTTAAAAACACCACAATCCCTATCAACAAGAGAAAATTCGATGTTGGAAGCTTATTACAAAAAAAACCTGTGAAGAAAGAGACAATTTTAGGCATCTTAGTGAAAAACTGGGGAGCGAAATTGATAAATTAAAGCTTGAACTGCAGCTGCTGAAAGAACAGGTCAATAATAACAATAAAAATGAGCAGATGCCTTAAATTGTAGTGCACTCTACAGATGAAGAAGAACTGCAAAGAGAGTGAGAACCACCCTTTAGTATGACAAAAAGGATCAAAAAAAGAAAAATGAGCAAGTCTATGTAGCATTCACCACCACAAGTGACCCAGAAAAGCCGAGAAAAGATAAAGAAACCAATCCACTCAAGCCAATAAAGCCTCCCCCAATTATAGTGCTCTGTATTACGAAGTACGAAGGCTTATTGAATATTCTAGAGGAATATAAAATAAAAGCTAATACTGCTCTCCTGAATAGAAATGATGTTAAAATTAATGTGGATAACGAAGAATCCTACAGAAACTTGACAAAAATGCTAAACCAGAAAAAAGTTCAATAGTATTCGTTTGAAAATAAACTAACAAGACCAATAAAGGTTGTTAGAAAGAAACTACACTACTCATGCACACCTGTATGCATTGCGAATGACCTAAAAAAGAAAAACTTCAAAATACTTGAAGTTGTTAACATGCTAAAGCACAAGAGTAAAGCACCGCTCCCAATGTTCATGCTTACTTTTGAGCAAGATGAAGTCATCAAGAAAATTTATGAAATTAAAGATATCCTAGGAATTAAAGTACAAATTCATCCTTTGCGGAAATCAAAGCTAGTTCCTCAATGTAAGAACTGTCACTCACAAATACTGCAGCTCAAACCCGAAATGCGTTAAATGTGCAGGAGACCACCATACAAAAGACAGCATAAGGGACAAAAATGCAGTCGCTAAATGCGCCAATTGTAGCGAAAGACACCCAACTAACTACAGAGGGTGTGTAGTAGCATAAGAGCTACAGCAGGTAAAAGACAACAAGCAAAAGACAATGTCAAATCCTGTTCAAAAAGGCGCAAACAAAAACGGAGAAAAACGAAACAAAAAGACTTGAGAATGAGATCTAAGCCCCAAATGAATAAAAAATTGGATAGAGCTAAAAGAAATCTACCCTTAAGCGAAAATGAAAACTTAAGCCACATAACCGGTCCAAAGAAAACATATGCGCAAGTTGCTTCGAAAAACGTTTTAAAACCAGTCGGAAACTCCAAGCCTCCCATCCCAGCAATGTTATGAAGTATATCATGCAAATAATTCTTAACAGAATAGAAGATATGGAAAAGAATAATAAGAAGATTCTGGAAAGAATATCTTTCCTTGAAAAACAAAACAGTAATAAAAGAACTGTAACTAAAAGAACACAATGGTTAAAAACATACGAATCTTATTATGGAATGCCAATGGTCTCGAGAACCGCAGAGATGAATTGCAAGCGACTCTCGATATAAAAAAATTGATATATGTCTAGTCTCCGGGACACATTTTAAAATTGGAACAAAATACAAACTTCGCGGATAAAAGACATACCATACCCCAGATCCTCACAATACAGCAAGAGGAGGGGCCACAGTTGTAATTAAGGAAGGAATTAGCCAGGATGAATATGAAGAATACCAGTCGTGTGAAATACAAGCCAAATCCGTAAACATAAAAACAAGCAGCGGCCAGATAACTGGAACAGCGGCATATTTTTCTCCTAGCTACAGGCTGAAACAAAACAATATTGATAACCTCTTCCGTAAATTCGGAAATAAATTCATAATAGGTGGAGATTTCAACGCTAAGAACAAATCTTGGGAATCAAGATTAACAAATACAAGGGCAAGAGAACTCCTTGAATCTTATAAAAAAAACAATGTTAACTACCATTCAACGGGAAATCCTACTTACTGGCCCACAGATAGGAACAAAATCCCGGATGTTGTCGACTTGGCTTTTTGGCTACAATCAGAACGCAATCGAGATTTTGCTACACTACATTGACTAATAGCTTTTAATATACTCTAAACAAATTTTCCTTATGAAATGTTTTCCCGTTTTGCATCTAGAATAAAATTGTTTTTATTTTTCCTCTTTTTCTTATTGTTCATCCCACTGTTAATAGTTTAATATAAAGTGACATTTGCCTCTATTTATGTTATTTAATACAAAATGTCACTAACTATTCTCGCATTTTAAGCTGCAAGATACTTTTGTTATTTTATTTTAGAAATTATTTGTAAATTGTAAACGAGGATAATGATAAATAAATAAATAAATAAATAAAACTTCTTCTTAACTAAGAATATCTCCTCAAATACTACCCAAGTTAAGGAAGGGCCAGATCTTGACTCAGATCACTCATCTGATCACTTGGTTATAAAACTATAATGAAGGAACAAACCCACGTCTAGTAAGCAAACTAACTGACTGGATATATTTCAGATATTTAATAGATGAACGCATCGAACTATTCACAACAATTAATACAATAGAGCAATTAGAAAGTGAAGTACAGTCCTTCACCCTAGCTATACAAAAGGCTGCATGGGCTGCAACGTCAGAACTAAATAGTAAAGTAAAACGAAACGTGTATCCCAAAGAAGTTTGTGACATTATATCTGAAAAGAGACGAGCTCACAAGAGCTCCAAGTGATAAAAGTAGACTTAATAGCTTTTTTAAATAAGTTGAAAAAAGGGGAAATAACAGAATTTAAAAACGCATCGGTGGAAAGATACCTTACAAATCTGACAAACGATGCTACCACAGAATACTCACTGTGGACCGCTACAAAAAAAATTAAAAGACCAACGGTATACATTCCGCCAGTGAAAAACAGCAGTGGTAACTGGACTAAAACAAACAAACAAAAGGCGGATCTATTTGCGGAACATCTTGAAAACCTCTTCAAGCCATACGACGATAATGGTAATTCCCAAAAAACGGACCCCTAGGGAAACAGGCAAAGAAATAAAAGAAAAGATCAACCCAAAAAAAGCCCCGGGATTTGATCTAATAACGGGTGAAATTCAGAAAAAACTGCCTAGAAAAGGTATGAAAAAAATAGCACAGATAACAAATGCAGCATTCAGACTAAGGTATGTTCCACGTATGTGGAAGGTCGCCGAAGTTATTATGGTACGTAGGCCGGGCAAATTGCCCAGTGAAGTAACGGCATATCGGCCGATACCATTGCTGCCAATCCTGTCTAAGCTATTCGAAAAAATCCTTCTAAAACGACTCCATCCGATTCTAGAAGAAAAGACCCTGATCCCAAACCATCAGTTTGGATTCAGAAATAAATACTAAACTATAGAATACTATACAGAATAACTGATATATGTAGTAGAGAAAGCTTTAGAAGAAAAAAAAAACATGCTCTCCCATCTTCCTTGATGTAACACAGGCTTTTGATAAAGTCTGGTACAAAGGATTAGTCCGTAAACTACAAAAATATCTTCCAAAACACTACTATGAAATACTAGAGGCGTATATAATGAAACGATTATTTAAAATTAAGCAAGAAGATGAGTACTCCGCATTGAAATACATCAAAGCTGGAGTACCGCAAGGCAGTGTGTTGGGACTCGTACTGTTCCTCCTATACACGAACGACCTACCACAAAATGACGAAACTACTGTTGCCAATTTGGAGACGATCCTGCTGTACTTGCAGTAGGAAAACCCGTACAGGAGGCTACAGAAAAACTGCAAAAGACAGTAAATGATACATCTAATTGGACTAAAAAATGCCAAATAAAATTAAATGAACTGAAGTCGGTTCAGGATAACTTTACAAATAAAAACGTACAACACATACCTGTATACATAAATAATAAAGTAGTTCTGCATTCGAACTCAGCTAAATAATTAAGCTTGACTTTGAACGAAAAGATGTCATGAAAAAACGTGATGAACTAGATATACGATCTATGTAATAAAATGTATTTGCTCATAGGGAGGTATTCATGCCTCTCAATTTATAATAAAATGCTTTTCTACAAGCAAATATTAAAACCAATTTGGACATATGGTCTCCAGTTATGGGGGTGCACAAGTAAGACAAATCTTCAAAGAATACAATGCTTTCAAAACAAAGTATTACGCAATATTGTTAATGCGCCGTGGTACATACGTAACGCTGGTCTACATAGGGATCTAAAAACTGAAATGGTAGAGGACGAGGTTCGGAAGGTCGCAAGAAGACATGAAGTTAGGCTTAGTCCAACTACTTAATAATAACAATTTAGTTAGAAGATCACGTAGAGTAAAACCTTTTGAACTAGTTAACTAGGTAAAAAGAAAAAAAATATATGTATATGTGACAAAATAATCACATTAATAAAGTGATAATGAATTAAAAAACAAAAGGTAACAAACCAAAGTTAGTTCTTTAAAACAGTACATAAGTACATACTAGAACAAAATTGCTGGTTAGTCTGACGACTAGGTGCGATTGCTGGAATCATGGTAACATCATGCCTGGGTGTTTTTAGTGATTCAAGTCCCACACTATCGCAAAGCTTGTAAGCGATGTCTTTCAACGATTTTCAACTAGCTACATGAAAAAAAAAAAAAAAAAAAAAAAAAAAAAAATGGGGAGTCTTCGACTTATTTGACTCCTACAGAGCTGTTACCGATAAATCCATCAATGAAATTTGCGAATACCAAAGAAATTCACGAAACCTACGTTTAGATAGATGTGGAAATTTAACTTACTTTCGAGTGTTGGGCCATAGTTCTATTCGAAAACTAGAAAAACTTGAGCGGCTCAGTCTGGATGGCTGCGAAGAACTGCCTGATGAGACATAGTGTGGCATAAGTGCTAGACATCTAAAATTTCTCGACATAAGAGGATGTTTAAGGATGACTGGTCGTGGAATTTCCGCTTTGGTAAAGAATTGTCCCTCTATTAAAGGAATTTCACGGTATTATTATTATTATTATTGTTATTATTAGATAACATGGTATGTACATTAAGACATAGGTCTCTTATAGTACTTAGGCTTGATATTTAAAATAAGAACTTAATTCCATTACATTAGATGTTTAAATTAAAGATATGTAAGATTTCAAAAGTAAAAATAATTCATACGATTACTGAAATAAGCAAGCTTAGCATTTTTAAAAATATAATTTATGTGAACGATTAGACAAAAAAAAGAACAAAAAGAATAGAAAGGAAAGGAAAGTCAACGAAGATGAAAAGTAAGAAGTAAGAGAAAGAGGAGACAGATATACATTAATCTTTATTGTTGCTGAGTAGAAAAATGCCTAAATATTGAAGTTTTAAGGCTTGCGGCATTGCTAATGCCCTTGATACTCAGGGGCAGAGAATTCCATAACCTCACGGTGTGAAGGAAAAAGAACCTTGATGAGTTGAGATATTTAAATTTTGGTAAGTTTATATTAAGTGTTCTGCGAGAAGAAGAAAACTCAAGCTAGCAAAACAGATAATTTGGCGTTTTTGTCATTACAATTTTGTGTAAGAATATACAATTTCTTGCACACATGTATTGTACTAAAGTGCAACCCAATAAATCTTTCACATAGACCGATATCCGATCGTATTTGCGTAGTCTATGAATGTATCTAACTGCATCATTGAAGGCTACTTGTAACTTATTACGAGACAACGAATCCATGCTACTAAAAACAACATCGGCATATGTTATTATGGGAAGTATAAGGGCTTGGACGAGTTTCCGTCGAGTTTCAAAGGGTGTGAAGTTTGCAGCCAACCACAGTCTACGAAAACAACCATAAATGCGACCAATGACGTAGTTTATGTGGTTGTTGCAGGACAGATTGCGGTTTATTACGAACCCAAGGCTAGTAGCCGATTCCACTATTGCCAATCTCGATTCCGATATGCATATATTTGGCACCAGACTCAGTTCGAAATTGCTTTTTGAAATGGGTAGAAGCTGACACTTAGAAGGATTTAGCAGCAGCCCGTGTTTGTCTGTCCAGCCATTAATCGCTGATAAATCCCTGTTCAAACAAAAAACTAATTCGTCAAGCCGATTCATAGGCATAGACATGTATAATTGAACGTCATCTGCGTACATATGCATACGAGTATGTACACATACCAATGGCAAATCGTTGACAAACATGGAAAATAAAATCGGTCCAAGGATGGAACCTTGAGGAACACCTTGTAATAAGGGCAAAACAGAGGAAATCCTTCCACCAACAACGACCCTTTGAAATCGGTTCGACAAGTAGCTTTGCAAAAGTTTAACAGCTCTTTCACTAAACCCGAAAAGGTGTTTAAGCTTCCATAAAAGAATTTTGTGATTCACTTTGTCTAAAGCTTTTGAAAAATCGAGAAAGCAAAGTAATGTCACGAGCCCTTTATCATAGTCTTGCCTTACATCATCCAAAATCTTCACCATTGCCGACTGACAACTATGCTCTTCTCGAAAGCCTGACTGAGAAGAAGTCAATAGAGGGTTGAAGGATAAGTGGCATTTGATCTGGCGGGATAAGACTCTCTCAAATACTTTTGATAGGCATGGGAGAACGCTTATTGGCCTAAAATCGTTGACAGAACTTGCGTTCGATTTTTTGGCAATCGGAATAACCCGTGCATGTTTCCAAACCTGGGGAAAGGTAGATGTCACAATACATGAATTAATTATATGAGTTATATGGCTTACAATACTGGGTAAAATTATTTTTAGAAATTTGACTGGTATACCATCTTCACCGATTACATTTGACTTAATGGAGGCAATAATTGAAATTACATCAGTCTCAGTTGTTACCTCAAAATCGGCTTGCCTTTGCACTGATGTAAAGGTGTTCGGATGAAAATCAAACATACCACCAGCCATTGCATTGTCTGCAAAATGTGCATTTAGCTCATTTGGATTTAACGAACAGTTATCATTCCCTCCTTTGCTAACACCAATTTGCCGAAGATTCCTCCACAGTTCCTTTGAGGGCAAAGACATACTAAGTTTAGAGGAATAGTAATTTCGTTTCGAATCACGCACAATGCCTGTGGCTGTATTACGATCGTTTTTATAAGCGACCCAATTAAAACAAGAACGATTTCGCTTCCATTTTCTGTAAAGTTTATTCCTGATTTTTAGCGCATTTAAAACTTCCGCAGTAAACCAAGGGAAGGTCTTATTGCGAACAAAAACAGTCTTAACAGGCACGAAATCTTCATAGAGTTGGGCAACACACAACTGAAAACGATTAATTTGATCATTTGGATCTGGGCTCTGTCTACAAAGAAACCAGGGAGTGGTTGTTTGTGCTGCAACTTGCAGAGCATTGATGTTAATAGACTTAAAATCTTTAAATTCAAAGGTCGTAGACTTATTGATATGAGAAAAATTAATATCATACGTGCAAATCAACATATCATGGTCAGAAACACCACCCAGGCAAATTTGGCCAAATAGAAGAAGATCTGAAACAAGACCAACATCAAGAAGACTCGGTGGTGCATCTGTACGAAAACAAGTTGGATAGGACGTGTTAACAACATAAAAACCACTCGAAGAGGCATGATCCAACAATTGGCGCGACCGAGAATTGTTGTTTAATAAGTTAACATTAAAATCTAATAATACAATAATATTTACATATCTGGGTGAAAACTCCGACAGAGCAGAAAAAAATGGTTCACATGAAAATCTCCGGTTAGGGTTATAACAACAAGAACCCAAACATTTAACACTTCCATCATGAACCTCAGCAATAATGTATTCAACATCAGTGTCGACAGATTTTACTAACACATCACATTTTAAAGACGACTTGCAATAAATTGCCACTCCTCCGCCCATTGTATAGGTTATTCTGTCGTTGCGATATAATTCGTAACCCTCAATATCATACACAAAGTTTTCAAACTTGGGTTTAAACCAAGTTTCGTTAACACAGATCACATCTATGTTTGAATTTGTAAACAAATAGCGAAAGTAGTCTCACTTACACTGGTTAAGACTTCGAGCGTTTATATGACATACATTGAAACCATTCTTGTATCTCGACAGAATATTTAACAGACACAAAGTTGATCTAGCATTCACACCGTGGTTATGATTAAAAATACTGTTGTTGTTAACCATTCTCAATTAGCCTACCGCAAACAGCACCACAATCTATTAGACACATTTCCACATCCTCATCCAGCAAACAAAAAGAAAATATATAGTAGATAGCAAGGATTAGAAGAAGGAAGGGCATAGAAATAGAAGAGAATACAAATAATAATAAAGATAAATTAGGCCTTAAAATTCAAGAAATTAAGTAAATGAAAATAATAATTAAAACAAAAAAGCAGAAATAATTAAAAACTAAATTCTGGCGATGTCGATGTCGATTTCTTCTTCATGCTGTGTGTCGGCAGCAGCGGCGCGAAGATCGTTGGAGCTTTCGATGGGAAAGCTCTTCCCGTTTGGAGTATTTCTTACGAACAAAGAGCCAAATTTCGTGAACACAGCAAACAGTTGTCGTTTTCTCTTCATCTGAGAAGCGGTACGTAAAAGCAGGCGAACTCTCTGTGTAAGGCTTTCGTTGATGTAGCACTTGTGTGGCGAATCCATACCGACGTCAGTAAGGTTCAACTCTCTGTGTTGGCTTTTTCGATAGAGAGCAGCTGACTTCAGCACAAAGTTTCGCTCTTGCGGGCTACCAAACTTAAGTACGATCGGTGATGGCGATGACGAATCGTTGTTCAATGGCTCGTATTTTTTTCACACAGAATGCATTTTTAAGTGTTGGCGGTTTGCATTCAATAGTGTGGCATAAACGATTGAAGATAGAAGATAAATTTTCTTCAGGTGAACTTAGAATGCCAAAGAGCACGGCATCACAGGCAGTATGCTTGCGTTCAAGGTTGTCGATTTGTTGTTGGAGGGCAAGCATTTCTTTGTTCGCAGATGTGGTTTCCACTAATGTAGACGTAGAAACAGCTTCAATGTCCTCAATTCTGTTTGTGATGTTTTCTACCGCCGCATTGACTGATGAAAAGCGTTCTTACCACTTTTTTTCCATTTCTTCAGTTTTGAGTTGAAGACCGTTGCTTATTTTATTGCATTCACTTATAGTAAAGAAATGAATGCAGAAGTTGTTGATGTACTAATCAAAGGCTGGGGAACATTAACCATCGAGCGTTGTAGTAAGTACTAGAACAAGGGACAACTAACTGGAAGGGGATGCCTTTTCACAGCATAGAATATGATGGTGTTATACTGAAGAAACGCAAGGATACCTGAAACGTGCTATTTTGTGAAAACTCAATTAAAGTATTGCTAAATTTCATTTCTGTTTTAACTTAAACCTTTTGGGTATTTGTGTATTTTGTGTTGAATTTGTTTAACCCTTGTGTCAACACCCGAGTCTGGTACCATATGATCAACACCCAACATACCCGGGTATGCACGTGGATTTTCATACAGTTTATATGAACAACGAATATATAAACAGTATTGAAAATGTTTGGTGACGGCTTTTCATTAAAGTTTATGGCTATGGGAACAAATATTTTAATAGTCTTTGGAAAATAGGTAACAAGGGGCATTCCTAGCATTAGTTACAGCAAAACAACATCCTTTTTTTTTTTACCTTCTCAAGGTAAATAAGTGTATGCCA
This sequence comes from Volucella zonaria, assembly GCA_963966105.1. NCBI lineage: Eukaryota > Metazoa > Arthropoda > Insecta > Diptera > Syrphidae > Volucella > Volucella zonaria. The sequence continues at coordinate 2,992,562 of OZ014535.1, read as the reverse complement.
AAAAACCGGAAATTTAGTTTGTCTCTTCTTCTTATAAAATATTTCGAAATTATATAATTAGTAGCAATAAAACTGGACAATAAATGTTTCAAAAACCAATACCTAGGTTTTTAGCTCTACCTTCTGATACAGGTCAAATTTGGGATGATGGTATTAAAGTAACAAGGAGTGCAAGTATGGACATTTTGTTAAAATAAGTGAATTGAAGCAGATTTTCTTTGCAGTTTATTCGTTGACTAGCAAGACTGAACAGACGGAATATCTCAGTTGTGTTTCAGTATTTTAAGTTTTTGATGTGTGTTCTTTTTATAATATGTCTAATCAACGTCAAAAATTCAAATTTTGTGATGAGTATCCCACTTGGTTACTGGGTGCAATTTTATCCGACGAGGAAGAAGACGTAAGTTTACCTATATACCAATAAAAATAAAAAGTGTTATGCAAAACTTAATATTTGTGCTGTTTTGAGTAGAGTTTAGACCATGATGCTGGTCCTGAGCATGATCCTGACCCTGATGAAATCATCGATGAAACAAGAGAACTTCGAAATGAAGGAATTGACCCTGACTCCGACATTGAGGAAGACCCAGGTGAGATTGAAGCAGAAGAAGAAGACTTGAAGAGGTAACTGCCGAAAGTGCTTCCGAACCTGAGTGTTATCATGCACGTGACGGAATGGTATGGCGTAAAAACCCTCCAAACCCACATGGTCATCACCAGCTTAATATTTTAATAATCACCCCCACAAAAGTCGGTCCAACTAACGCCACCAAATCATTAAGTATGAAGCATGTTTTCTAAACTAACTATTGCTAATTACACCGGAATTATGCGATGTCATCTTACGGAAACTAACCGTCGGCAACTTATAAAGAATGGAACACAAAGTATCCCCTCCATGCTCCACGTATATGGAGTTACAGAAGAATTAAATGCCTACATGAGAGTTCTACATTTTGCTGGTGTTTGTCGTTCAAACCATGAGCATAAAAAGACCTTTGGGGAAATATTGCACACCCACTATATGGCGCTACCATGGGACTTCGCCGCTTTTAGGTTTATTCGCTTTGACAATAGAAATACGCGTACTGAAAGGCTTAGAGAAGATAAAGCAGCACCCACCAAAGACTTTGGTTGATGCTCAACGCAAACCTACCCAAATGTTATGTACGCGGCGAAAACATAGCAGTCGACCAGCAATTATTTCCGTTCCGTGGGCGTACTCGATTTACTCAGCGCATTCCATCAAAGCCCTCTAAATATGGTATAAACATTTGATGGGCTTGTTATGCTGAAACATCAATTCCACTGAAAGGGATTATTTCTACCAGGTTAGGGCCAGATTGTGTGAGAGTTATCTCACGTGAACAAGGTGGACATGTGGTAAAACAACTTGCTTAGAATACAAAGGGAGTGGATAAAACACCACATGTGATAACTTTTTCCAAAGTTTTGACTTAGCACAGTCACTGATAAATGACAAAAAATTATCTGTTCTGGGGACGGTAAATAAGAAACGAAAATTCATACCACCAGAATTCCTTATAGTGAAAAAAGGCACAAAACGGGCAGTTCATTCCTCAGAATTTGGATTTCTTCAAAATGTCACACTATGTTCCTACGCACCACAAAAACAAAGATGGTTGTGTTGCTGTCAACATCTCATTATACCAGAGATGTGGTTGGAGAAGCGCAAAAACCGAAAATGATAATTGACTAAAATGCTACCAAAGGTGGGGTCGATAATATAGATATAGGTCGATAGCAGCAAACGACGTACGAAGCGGTGGCAGTTGGTCATGTAATATAATATGTTGGAAGTAGCTGCCTTGGCCACTTACATTATATATTATAAAAACAAGAAAAGAAAAAAGAAAAACTACCAGTAGATATCGACAATTTGTTCAGGAACTCAGCAACCAATTAGCAAAACCTGCGGCAAATCCACAGGTTTCAGGAAATTTTTCCACCAAAAATGGTTTGGAGGCTATGTTAGGTCATTCCTAACCTTCAAGTTCTATATCTGAAGGAGAGTCTTTTCGTACTAAACGTGATGCATCGAAGGAATCAAACACAAAGGCAATTGTTTCATGTGTGACAAACGACGTTCGACTAAAAAATCGTGCGAGAAATGTTCAAAGCCCGTTTGTAATGAAAACTCCACCAACCGAACTCTTTGTAAGCAGTGTATTTAACCATTACTCAATAAAATATTTGTTGAAATAAATAATCTTCCTCTATTTTCATTTTCCCCCCACAATTAAAAAATATTTGCCCAAATTTTTATTGCACTTTGCTTTGTGCATACCTAGGTATTTTGGGTGTTGAGCAGGCGGATACTTGGTCAAAATTGTAATCCCCCGCCTCAAATATATTATTATTTTTAGTTTTTCCATATAATCTGCTTTATTTTTTGAATTTGTTAGGTTTCTTAAAGGCTCATTTCGATTGTAGTTCGAATTTATTAAAAAAATTGCATTTTGAATTCCTAAGACATACCCGGGTAGGAGGGTGTTGACACAAGGGCTAACCGTATTGTTGCGGTAAATTTTCCTACAACAAGTTAGACTCTCTTTTCCTTGCGAGTCCCTTCGGTCCCTCTTTTCATTGAGTGGGAACACCAAGCTCTGGCGGAGGTGGAGGGCAGTCAAGGTCCCATCAGCCAGTGGCCCACCAACCTCTGGGCGGTTCCAAACGAAACCCATAGATAGACGGAGCCCATAGATAGACGGGAGACTCGCAACGGGCTGCATCAGACAGGACGTCTGAAAGTCGCCAACGGGTGGGGAGGGACGCTAGAGCGGCGCCCCGAATCAAACAATATCTTCGCTTGAGATCCCGCTATCCCAGCTGTGGGTTCTTCCTGGTAGCGCTTTAATGGCAGCTAAACGTGGGTAAATGAAAATGGGCTACACGTGATTTTTCCCCGGAATCACGAAACCACATCGAAAGACGAAAAAAGAAAAATCTTCCCCGAAAAAAAATTACGCGACAAAAAAAAACTATAAATAAAAAACCAGATTTTCCACTAGGTTATAAAAGCTTCGTAGGAGCTCGACGATTTATTTCTGTTCAAGTTGGTAACGGGACACTCATCGGTAGAGTGACCCACTATTTCTGCAGTCCCGAAAAGCGCAAAAATGATAGCTAACGGGTCGCGTGTCCCGTCTGTTCTTGGGAATCCTAACGCACGCGCGGGCCACCGGAGTCTTCAATTCAAAACTTGGGGAATCAGACTGTCTAATTAAAACAATGCATTGTCATGGCCCTAACGGGTGTTGACACAATGTGAATTCTGCCAAGTGCTCTGAATATCAAAGTGAAGAAATTCCAGTAAGCGCGGGTAAACGGCGGCAGTAACTATGACTCTCTTATTGACTCTTATGATAAGGGGAGGTGTTTCAAAATCGCTCTGACAAAAAAGAGTCTAAGTCGGGAAAATCGTGTAATGGCAGGTGTACTTGGTAACAAGTTAATCGGCCCCTTCAAACTACCACCCAGGCTGAGTTCTACAAACTGCAGCAGTTTCAAATTATTATTAATATGATTATTAAATTATTTGAAATTTAAAATAATAAATTGAGCATATACTCGACATGTAGACAAAAAAACGTGTACTAAAAATGTTAAACTAAGCACAAGTTATTGGAAAATATGAATAAATTATATCATGCAATAAATAGCATAAACGAAACGTCAGTTGTATAAATAGGAAAATATTCAGGAAAAAAAAATAAGTCAATTTTATAACGTTTGTTGGTTCCCAATGCAACATAAAACATTTGAACATTTCCAATTTTACACCTAAGTAGACAAAACTAAAACACCACCGAATACCGATAAAAATACGAAATCGAACGTTAACAAATGTCAACATCCTCGTAACAGATGGTCTCCCTCTGGTACACATATGTAAAACGAGGTCAGCAGTCATCTCACCGTCACCAAATTGATCATGGCTGACCTCAAGACAAGGAGAAAGGATGCATTTTTGAGGCGATTGCTTCCTACATACATGTTGAATAGGGGGCTTAATAATTGTAAATGTATAACACTTATGAAACATAATCCATGTAAACATACACACACATAAAAGTAAAGTCTTAACATATTAATGTATTGAAAGAAATTCAAGTTTGTATGGTCATTGCCCTTCTTATGTAAAATCATAATTCCATGTTAATTTTACAGTAGCACCTAAAAGCGAGGTTTCATGGAAACTAGATGAAAATTATTTAGCCACTTGTCGGTTAGCATTCAAAAGAAAAATACAATAAAGAGCAAGTTATAACGTCTATATAGAACAATTTTATATTTTTTGAAGTCAGTTTATTTTGAGCCAAGACAACATTGCTTGGGCAATTTATTTCTAAGTCCAACTTGACTTGTATCAACGTTGAAAAAGGCGGTTGTTTCATTTTACCCAGTTTATACTGTATTTCACAATAGACTGTATTTTTTCACACAGTTTTTAAACAGTTTATTGCATTTAAAGCAAAATTTAACTTCTACCGAATTAACGGCTTACATTTTGGTCCTTCGAGCCGGATAGAAAAAAATAATCAGAATACATTTTGTGGTGTTAAATTTATGGAAAGCTTTTAAAATTATAAAATTAAATAAATAAATCAGTGTGTGTCCCCTTAATCTCAAAAAACAAATTTAATAATTACAAGTTGCTACTAAGGAATCAGAGGAATCACAGCTGAACAGGGAGAAATTCAAGGAGTGTGACTCAACAAAAGGATTCTAAAGTAGAGCTTTTAAAGGGGGAAATCCAGGAAATCATAATAATTTAGAAGACAAAATTCAAAGTGAGTACAATTTGCTCGTTTCGCAAATTACTAAAATAAACGGGTATATCAAAATGGGTATATCAATCAACCTGCAACCGAGTCTCAAAAGACTTTGAAAATTTTAAGAAGACCGTAAGTCCTACTCACCGTAGGAAAACCTACGTTAGCACGCTCCTCGATCTCTTAGAAATTAATTTATCGAAAATTGAAAAAATATATGAGGGAATTTATAGTAATAAGGAGATTGAGAAGGAAGTTTTGGAGCAATTAGATTGTACATATGATGAGGCAAAAGTCTACATTCTATACAAATCACAACTTTTAGATGAGCTGCAGAAACTTTTCACATTAACTTAAACGAACCTTGAAGCATGTTCACATCCGTCAGAGCCTAAGAGGTCCCATGAGGTTCACCTTACGCAAATCCATCCGCCTTCATTTACAGGTGAATATGATAACTGGCGTTCATTCCACGACCAATTCCTTTCACTCGTACATAGCAACACATCTTTATCCAAAGTAGAAAAACTACATTATTTAAAATCATGCTGTAAAAAAGCGCTGGTACATTACTTGATCACGTCAATGTGGATGACGTTAGTTACGACCAAGCGTGGGAACTTTTAAAATCCCGCTGTGATTTCAAACGGATTTTATTGAATCAGGAATTGAAGTTGTTTTATGATCTGTCAGTCGTTCGCGAAGAATCTGCCATTGGAATCCGTGAATTTTTGGAAAACTCGACGAAAATTTTACATTCGCTGAAGAATCTCGACTTGCCAGTGCAACATTGGGATGTAATTATCTTTTTTTTAATGTTAAAGAAGCTTCGGAAATCGACTCAGTCATCGTGGGAGTCTTCCTACTTTCAAAGAACTTTCGGAGTTTCTAGAAACAAAATTTCGAACATTAGAAACTGTGGATCAGCAACAAAACACAAAGCCCCCAACACAAAAAAGGTCTCACACGAACGTCTTCCATGCTAATACGGTGGAAAAGGAGAATTTCAGTTGCAAGGTTTGCCACGAAGGTATTCGTTCATTACGAGCCCGTAACAAATTTTCAAATATGGATGTAAGAACCAGGCAGCGTGTTGTTAAACAATTAGGTAATTGTTTTAATTGTTTGGCCTATAGCCACAAAACGAATAGTTGTCCAAGCAACAAATCCTGTGACTTTTGCAAAAAGCGACACAATTCACTTTGACACCAACAATAATTCAAATCTGTATAAGCCTCACTCAAAATAAGCTTTCCCTTCTAATCAGTTACAACCCAATTACAACACACAGCAAACATTATCTCACCCTAATAAAATATACAACACTAACCAATTCACCCTTGCTCAGGTATCGTCGCACCCATCCACTCATATCTACACAAATAATATTAACAAAACATTTACGCCCCAAAACCCAAACACACAGAATAAATATCCATATGAAACACATCATATATCCACCCAAATCAACCCAAATGCAGCTTCTTTTCATCCCTCAGATGAACAACAGTCATCGGCAAACTGCTTCTACACTAACGACCATACCAACACACAAATTTTATTGGCAACAGCTATCGTCAAGGTGAAATCTGGTAATGGCGACTATATTAGCTTGCGAGCTTTGCTTAATCCTTTTATCCCCGAATCAGCGGTTCAACTTTTAAGGTTGAAGAAACATAGAACATTCTTTGATGTCCAAGTTTTAGGAGAAGTTCCAGTCAAAACTTTGTTGAACTCAACCTGGGTTCCAAATATTCCGGATTTAGAACTTCGACACGAGGTTACGTTTATAAAACCTTAACAGGGTTTCTGCCGAGTCGCGAAGTGTACCCAAGTAGTTTGACATACCTACAAGGTTTGAAATTAGTGGAACCTAGCTTTAACCGACCCTTCAGTATCGACTTGTTGTTGGGAAATGAAATATTTTGTGGGGCGGTTTTACCTGATATCATAAGAGGAGCAGAGTTAATTGCTCCGATCGCCTAAAAAACTCAGTTTGGCTGGGTAGTATTAGGTAAAGTTCCTCTCGAAACACCACCCTCAATTCAGGTGTTCACCTAATTTTCCAACATTTTTTACAAAATGTCAAGCGGTTGCCGGGAGGGCGTTTTGAAGTTGCACTCCCTTTCAAAGGAGGTTAACGACCAGCACACATTTCAACCCAAAAGAATAGCCTAATTATGTTCTATAGGCAGGAAGAAGACTGATTACTAACCCAACACTTTGCAATTGGAAAAATGCTACTAAATAAAACGCACCTTATTTCGATATAATATTTTAACATTGTATTTCAAACTTTATTAATGGAAGGTTGGTTCGTTCGAACGAGTATGAAAGTTGTTTTACTGTGTCGGAAATTAGGATTGGGATGCCTTTAATATGGGAGCAATAGCAGGTGTGGTGAATATAATTCTGGGGAAATTGGTACTGTTTTTAATGTGGTACAGGGAGTCAATTGTTATTTATCGAGATCATTCCGGCCGCCTTGATGGGTTGTACGTCAATCAGCGTCTTCCAGTATTGGGGCGATATTTGCTATAGGACGCTGATAGCTTCCGGAACTAGACTTCAGTTCAACTACTCGTACCTTCCCGTCGCCTCGCCTAGTTACTCGAGCAAGTTCCCACTTGTACGGGATTAAGTTATCTTCGTGGACCATCACCAGACTTCCTTCTTTGATGTTCGGCTGAGTTGTGAACCATTTGGAGCGAACCTGGATATTTTTGAAGTACTCGCTTAACCATCTCTTCCAAAAGTGTTGCTTGATTCTAGATAAACGTTGCCATCTGTTAGGATAGGAAAATTTATCATTAAAAATGATAAATTAAGGAATTGATCGCAGATCCAATTAGAAAGTGCCCTGGAGTTAGCACACTGATATCGTTGGGATCTGAAGACACTGCATTGATTGGCCTCGAACTTAGGATGCCTTCGATTTCAACTAGTGCTGTCGCCAGCTCCTCGAATGTCAATAGCGCGCTGCCCAAGGTCTTGTAGAGAAGTCATTTTGCCGATTTCACGGCTGCTTCCCAGAGTCCTCCGAAGTGCGGCGCTCGAGGTGGGATGACCTTGAACTCCATCATCTTCTCTGAAGAGAAACTTAAGATATTGGTTTTATTATGGGATGTAAAAAATTTGTTGCGAAATTCTGCTAATTTGATCCAAAATTAGTCGCATTGTCGCAATAGATTTTTGTTGGACAACCTCTTCGCCCTATCAAACGCTTAAGTGCTGCTATAAATGCATCGGATGTTAGATCAGAAACAAGTTCCAAATGCACAGCCTTTGAAGAAAAACAGACAAATACTGCTGTGTAGGTTTTATAGGATTGCTTCCCGCGAATCTTCCATGACGTCAGTATCGGGCCACAGAAATCCACCCCGCAGACAGAGAATGGTCGGGTGGATGTTAACCTACCCTTGGGTAAATTTCCCATGATTTGCTGCAACAGTTTTGGCTTATACCTTCTGCAATGGACGCAGTTGCGCACAATCTGCCTAACTACTACTCTCCATTCATGATCCAAAATCGATCCCTCACGAAGTTGAGCAACGCCTATGGACTAGCGTGAAAGTTGCTACGATGCACGTACCTTACATGATTCTTGACGAAAAGATTGTCGTTTGGCAAGAGATAGGACATTTTTGGTCGGCATTACCTATGCGACCACCTACTCTGGCTATACTCTTTTTCCAGTTTCGTCCAAGACCAGGCACTAATTCGCAAATTTTGGGTTTGACGTAGATCTTCCAGCCTTAATTTCTGCTATCTCCTTGGCGAAGTTTTATTGTTGGATATACCACACAATTGTAATCAATGCATTGTTGAGGTCTTCTTCCGACAGTTCTATTCCAGTGGATCTATTACCTCTAGCAGCCGTGATGAATTTTAACATATACGCTACGATCCGAAGCGTATTAACGTAGGAACTGTGTTTGTAGAAGATTTCTGAGAGGTCCTTTCCTACAACTTCGCATGCGAAAATGCTTTTTCGTTTCTTTCAACGATACAGCGTTGTTTGTCCATTCGCTGTATCCTTTTCTCAAGAAATCAGGCCCCGCAGATCAAGATGCGTGTTGTAAGTCTTTGACGTTGCATCCTCTTGAGATTAAATCCGCTGGATTATTTTCCGGTTTTACATGCCTCCAGTAGACACTCGGACTTAACGATTGTATGTCGCTTACTCGATTTGCGACGCAAGTTTCCCAAGCACTTGGAAACGCATCCAGCCAGCACAACTCAATCTTGGAATCTACCCAAAAATAAATGTGCTCAAAGTCAAACTCGAATGCTGCTTTGACCTTGTTACAAAGTTTGGCCAACATTTGAGCTCCGAACAATTCTAGCCTAGGCAGTGATAGAGTTTTCTCGGGCGCAACCTTGGATTTATCAGCAATTAAATTACCCGAGACGTTTCCGAATTCGTCCTCACACCTTGCATACAAACGGCATCCCTAGGCCTTTGTTGACTCGTCCGAAAACCCATGAATCTGAAAATTCCTTAAATGTGGTTGAAAGATGAATCGGGGAATGCTGACAGCATTCAAGTTTCGCAAGTCTGCCATGTATTTGGGTCTCTGAGTCAACTTTAGACATAACCAAATAAATGATTATCGCATTGGAGATATTTTCATGATTGTCTAACGACGTAAGAGAATCGAATAGTGCCGAAACATTGCCAACTAGCGCTCTTAGCTGAGTGGGCGAGTCATTTTTCATTTTTGGAAGGTCAAAAAGCATCGAAATACTCCAGAAATATCAGACAGATGTTGTCATATCGCTCTTCTAGCCTTTTGAGCGCCTTTGGATAATTTTCCTCAGTAATTTGGAAAGCCTTCACTGTTCCAAGTGCTTGCTCACTCAAACAATGCACTAAATGGTTGAATTTTTCAATCCCACTGAGAGAAGCATCACTATCCATCAATGTCTTAAAGGTGGTTATAAAATTCTTGTACTCAGAATATTTTACGGAAAATTTGTCAGACGAAGCTGTGGTAATCGAGAACTCGGCTGAGGAATAGCGAACGACATTTCTACACCACTGGGTCTTCTAGTTTGTCCCATCAAAGATAATATTCTAGCTTTGGTAGCACAATACAGCTCTTCTAACTCACCATGACAAGTGTCAGATGGACACAAGTCTTCTATTCTCGTTTGGTAGTTGAGAACTTGCTTAAAATAGGACTCTACAATACCTAAACGACATTCTAACTCTGCGTACTCGAACTTCCTATCTTTCGACTCTACTAGAGTTTTTGTGCGAGAAATACTTCCCTTTGTGGATGCCCTACTGGCTTTCAGCACCTCCAACGATTTTTCATTGTCCGAAGGTACAGCAGCTTGACCTTTCCTATTTTTTTTGTTTTTTTTTATGGAAGGTAAACAATAAATAGATCGATTTACTTTCTGTCTGCAACGGACCGAGCAGCTGTTCTGTTTCACAATTTGAAAGCTTTAGCAAACAAAAATTTGATTCCTCACGCACTACAGCTGTTTGTGACGAATTCTGCAAAGCAACGGCGACGAAACTAATCTAAGAACACAACTTTCCAACCACATACATGGTGGTGCGTGTGTTGCACTGAGCGAGTATCAAGGCCCAAAACAAACGATGAAAAAACGACAGTTCAACGGAGCGGAAGATCTGGCAGTGGGTGTGGCGGTGACTGTGCAGAGTTCAATGTGCAATTAGGGGTGGCCGTGGTGTAGTGGTACTAGCTATCGCTTCTCACTCGGAAGGTCAAGGTTCGAATCCTAGCCACAGCAAGTTTTCATTTGTGTAATTGGAACTCAGTCAGAAAAATCTGCGTGTGAAGGCATAACACTGACATGTAGATTTGGCTGTTGTAGGGTTTTCAAGCACAAATCAACCGTTAAAATTCACAACCTGAATCATTCCGAGTGAAGAAAATCTCTCCGTCCTATTCGGACTCCCACCCCTGGAGAGTCAATATCGAAACCAAACACACCTGAGTTTCAAACCACTACATCACAACAATGCTTTCCTTTCTCCTCCTTCTATCTTTCCGCTCGCGCCATGGCAACAGTATAAGGGTATTCATAACCCTTTAGGCGCGCGTAAATTATAAAAAAAAAAAAAAAAAGCTAGGATTACAAACGTTTGCAAGGAACGACTAGAAACTGTAGTTTGCAAATTTAGTGCTACGTTCAGCGAACTTGACTAAGCTGAGCGCAGACGATTGTGATCAAACGGTCTTCGAAAGCTCACGACGATACGATTGAAAGCTTGAATTGTGAGAATTAGGCGAAATGCAGCAAATGAAACGCATCGCACGAAAATTTCCTAATTCCAATGATGATACGAGTAAGCTTAATGTGTTGAATTATATTACATAATCAATACGATTTAGCGCTTTCTATTTGACTTTGTAACGAATCAAAGTTGCAATTTATGTTTGTATACATATGTATATTAATTGCCCTAATGTAAAACAAGGGCGAAATGGGTGATGACGACGGTTAAATTTCGCTCCAACCAAAGGTTCGATTATAGCGAATAACGATTGTTGCAATTTAAATTAAATAATTTATTTTTTGGAAAAGAAACGATACACACTCACCAATATATGTCTGGACATATGTATGAACATATATGTAGCTGTTCCTCTTGCTGTAGGTTGATGGCGTTATGTAGATCCGTACGCGATCGCGGAACCCTAATCAAACACTTTCTGTTAATTTGAACTTTGTCCGTTTTGTTCAAACACTAACCCGAAATAGTCACTGTTGTTTTTTGCGAAATTGGGTATTAACTCATTTATGATTTCGTTTTCTATTGACTTAAAGTCCTGTCACGGTCGCCATGAAGAAAATTACAAAAATGCCACTAAATAAAACGCGCTTTACTTCGTTATAATGTTTTAATATTTCAAACTTTATTTAAATGGTTCGTTCGAACGAGTATGAAAGTTGTTTTACTGTGTGGGAAATTAGGGTTGGGATGCGTTTTATATGGGAGCAATAGCAGGTGTGGTGAATATAATTCTGGGGAAATTGGTACTGTTAAGGAAATCGGTACTGTTAGGGAAATTGGTACTGTTTTTAATGAGGTATAGGGAGTCAATTGTTACAATATTTTGCGCGAACACCCAGCTAAGCCCCATTTTGAAAAATCCGAAATTCCAGTAAAACCATATTAGATAAATTCTCGAAATTCGCTTGCGGATATATTCTAAGTTGTAGAAGCAGCATAACCATCTTTAGTGGCATAAAGAAGTACATCAGCCTCTACGGCATCCCAACAAAAATGGTATGTGATCAAGGATCAGAATTCGTAGCTAATATTTTCAAAGACTTCTATAAGCAACATGAAATAACCATGCACTACACATCTTTCCAACAAACCGGTGGTAATGGTCCAGAAGAAAGATTACACTCCACCCTTATAGAATTATATAGACTTATCCTATCAAAAAGACGAGAACAGAGACTCACTACTGAACACGAAGAGATACTAACGGAAACCTTCATAACTTATAACAACGCTATACACTCTTCAACAAAGCACACTCCTTACGAACTGTTCTTTGCCCGGCCCTACAAGTTTAGGAAAACCCTTGATTTCTCAAACGAACACGAGTACCTTGAAAAGCTAAACGAATTCCTTAATTAATTATATCCAAAAATTCAAGAACAAGTAAAAAATATTACTGACGCGAGGATAGAAAAATTAAACCAATCGAGAGAAACCCCAGAAGAAGAAATTGAATGTAAACCAGTATTTAGAAAAGAAGCTAGACGCAACAAGCTAACCCCAAGATTCTCAAAACACATAGCAAAAAGAAACAGGAAACTAACAATTATTATAAATAATAACAAAAAATCCATAAACGTAAACTACGAAAGAAACACACACGACTTAACAAATAATAAATCAAAAATAAAAAATAAATAAAAAATTATACGAGGGCGGGTCAATAATTCTGTGCATTTTTGAATTTCTGACCTCTTTACTGAAACAGCAACACTGCTCCTGTCAACAGGCATCTGTCAGTTGACTCCTGTCAAAATTTAAACTTGCTGCGTCAGTTAGTTTGTGTTTGACAGCTGTTTTTATCAGACTACTCACTAATTTGAGGAGAAAATGGAAAAAAGTGAATTTCGTGTGCTTATTAAGCATTATTTCTTGCGAAAAAAAACCATTACCGAGACCAAGGCTAAGCTTGATAAATACTGCACCATCGATTTCAATGGTAAAAAAGTGGTTCACTGAATTTCGTTGTAGCCGTACAAGCACTGAAGATGCCGAACGTCCTGGACGCCCAGTTGAGGTCTCTACACCCGAAACAATCGAAAAAATTCACGATATGGTGTTGGCCGACCGAAGATTGAAAGTGCGAGAGATTGTGGAAGCCGTAGGGATCTCGCATGGCTCAGTGGTTTCAATTTTGAATGATCACTTGGGCATGAGAAAGCTTTCCGCAAGATGGGTGCCGCGTTTGCTCAGAGTCGACCACAAACGCAATCGTGTAACAACTTCACAGGAAGGTTTGGCGTTGTTTAATCGCAATATGGAGGAGTTTTTGCTCCGTTTTGTAACCGTGGACGAAATATGGATCCATCACAACAAACAACAGTCAAAACAGTGGGTTTCTAAGGGTGAATCGGCGCCAAAGAAGGCCAAGGTGGGTTTGTCAGCCAATAAAGTTATGGCGACTGTTTTTTGGGATGCACGCGGGATAATCCACATTGACTACCTTCAAAAGGGAAGAACAATCAATGGGGAATATTATGCCAACTTATTGGACCGATTCAATGACGATTTGAAAAAAAAACGACCTCATTTGGCCAAGAAAAAAGTTCTTTTCCACCAAGACAATGCAAGGGTGCACACATGTGCAGTTGCCATGGCAAAAATCCATGAATTGGGCTATGAATTGCTCCCTCATCCACCCTATTCTCCAGATTTGGCTCCGAGCGACTACTTCTTGTTCCCAAACCTGAAGAAATGGCTTGGTGGAAAAAGATTTGACTCCAATGATGAAGTCATCTCGTCATTTTGAGGACCTTGACAAATCATTTTTTTTGGAAGGGATAAAAAAATTGGAGAAGCGTTGGACAAAGTGTATAGAGCTCAAGGAAGACTACGTTGAAAAATAAAATTATTTTTTTATCAAAAGATCAGTTTTAATCCAAAAGTCACGGACTTATTGATCCGCCCTCGTATATTTAACATTAAGCATTAATTAAGTTACAACACTCATTGAAAATTCTACTACCCCTCCGACTAGGACCATCTAGATACATCACTAGCAACCAAAATTTAATACACATCATAAATCTCGATGACTACAATAGCAACATAGATGATATCACTAACTCCCTCCACCTCTTCCAAAAATTAACTACTATCAATAGCTCTTTCCAAAATTAAAAATCAAAGAACTGAACAGAAAACTCCAAACACTATATCACTTTAAAAGAAACAAACGCGGACTGATAAACGCAATTAACCATTAACCACATTAATACAGAGCAACCCAGCACAGAAAACTTCCTCAAAAATACAGCAAATAAAATTAGACGAGAACACGACACACCTACACATACAATATTTTAACCAACTTAATTTCAATAACGACCAAATAACCAAATAACCTCTCAAAAATTCTTATTCTTATTCAGGAGCGATGGGACGATGTTTACTTGGAAAATGATGCTTCTGTTTCCTATGATGTCTTTATTAGTTACCTCACTAATCTTATATCAAGCTGATCCTTTACAATACCATTTAAATGCCGAGCTGACCACGATAAATTTTTTCGTCCATAACGTGCCTTCCTCGTCAGCACTTAAACCATCCCGCCATACATCTCCACCCCACAACATCCCTCTTACATTTTACTACCAGAATGTAAGAGGTCTTCGCTCTAAAACCAATGCTGTCCTACGTCAATCGCATTCTCTTCCCTTTGATATTTACGCCTTGACTGAAACCAATTTGATTCCCGACATAAAGAACCAGGAATTGTTCCCCCCTAGTTTTAATGTTTTTCGCGACGACGATCCTACCCGCCCACATGATGATTCCCCCTGTCGAGGCGTCCTACTGGCGATCCACAACAGCCTTAACTCTTCTCCCATTACCATCTCTTCATCCTCTAAAGTCGACTTTGTCGCTATAAAAATATCACTCCCCTTCAAGTCCCTTTACGTTTTATGTTGCTACATCCTGCCGGCTCAACCTACCGAATCTTACCAACTTGTTGTCGATGCGATCGACTATTTAATTGACCTGTCTGACTCTACTGACGATATCTTTGTTCTCGGCGACTTTAATCTTCCTCAGCTACAGTGGATTCCATCAGACGATCAATCGTTCTTCATCGCTTCAAATGCCAACTCAGCTAAGGAATGTCTCTTCTTAGATCGCTTAACAGACTCAAGTCTATGCCAAGTCAGTGGTGTATCTAACTATATGGGCAGGCAAGTGGACCTTATTTTCACAACAGATTCAATTAACTCCTCAGTCTCACTTTGTCCCCTATCACTCTCTACAATCGACAACTACCACCCCCCCCTTCTACTTTCATTTTTTCATAACTCTTCTCTCCAGTCCACTCCTCCCACAACTCTCTCATCCTACGACTTTCACAAAGCAAACTTTCACAAAATCAGTGACTATCTTAGCTGATCCCCCTTTAGCTTTCACAACCTAAGCGTAAATGATGCCTTATCCATTTTTTATAAAGAAATATTTAATTCTTTCAGCCTTTACGTTCCGTTTTCCCGCCTTAAAACATCATCTACTAGTCCTCCCTGGTATAATCGCAAGCTTCGTTCCCTACGAAACAAGAGAAATAAGTTATGGGCTGTTTTCCTGCGTACTAGATCCTTGTCCGACTATTCCAACTATCTTGGTGCTTATCTTCATTTCACCGAACTTTACGATTCCCTTTACCAGCGTTACCTTAACAATGCGCAAGTTAACCTTATAAATGACCCTAAGTCCTTTTACCAATTTGTTAACTACAAAAGAAAGTCCGATGGTTACCCTCCTTCCCTCTCTTTCAACAACAAGTCATCAACCGATCCACTCACGATTGCCAACCTATTTGCCAGCTTCTTTAAACAATCCTTTACCAACGACTCCTTTGTACCAGATCCATCCTATTTTCGTTACCTACTGAACTTCTCCAACGGCCCACTTCTCTCTCACATCTTGGACCCCTCCTACATCGAATATAAATTACACCAACTCAATGACGAATTTACACCCGGTCCAGATGGCATCCCTGCCATATTTCTTAAAAAATGTTCTTCGTCTCTTTCCCTTGCCCTTTCTGATCTCTTTCGTCTATCCCTTTCACAAGGAGAATTTCCTCAGGTTTGGAAAACCTCCTTTATAACCCCAATCCACAAAAAGGGATCAAAGAACGAAATAACAAACTATCGTCCAATCGCTAAACTCTCCCATATACCCAAACTCCTCGAAAGTATTTTGTATGAAGCTCTAAGTTTAAAATGCAAATCACTTATTTCCCCTAGACAACACGGCTTCCTAAAGGGTAGGTCAACCACCACAAATCTCGTTGAATTCGTATCCTTTACCATCTCTGCCCTAGAGAACGGCAACGAAGTCGATGTAGTTGCAACCGATTTTAGCAAAGCCTTCGATAAAATCTCTCATCGATTAATACTCTTCAAATTGTCTGCCCTCGGCTTTGAACCCATACTGTTAAAACGGATATCCTCTTACCTCGAAAACCGTTTTTACAGTGTTCGTTTTAGGTCAGCCCACTCCGCTCCATTTTTGGCCACCTCTGGAGTTCCTCAAGGTAGCCATCTCGGTCCCCTTCTCTTTATATTAACCATAAATGATCTCGATAGGATCATTAAATACTCGTCCGTCTCCCTTTACGCCGACGATACCAAATTTTTCAAAACCATTTCCTCTCCCCATGACTCCTTCCTACTTCAACAAGACCTTGATAGTTTTTCGACCTGGTGCCTCAAAAATTGTTTGGAACTTAATATCACCAAATGCCAATCCATCACCTTTTCACATAAGCGGCTCAAATCTCCTCCCCGACTCTACCTTCTCCACAACCAACCTATCTCCTCCGTTGAATCTCTTCGCGACCTCGGCATTTTGTGTTATAGGGAGCTCAACTTCCGTTTGCATATGGATGGGATAATCCTTAAAGCCAATTCTGCACTAGGTTTTGTAAAACGATGGTCCAAAGAATTCACCAACCCATACGTGACCAGGTCCCTCTATATTACCTTTGTTCGTCCCCTCCTAGAGTACGCCAGTCAAGTATGGTCCCCATATCATCGCGTTCATATCTCGAGAATCGAAAGCATCCAGCGCCGTTTTCTTCGATTCGCTCTTCGAGGTTTGCCCTGGGATGATTCTTTTACTCTGCCCCCTATCAAAACCGTCTCAACCTTATTAACCTAAACACCCTTGAGGAACGCCGAGATGCAGCCGACTTTCTCTTCATTCATCGACTTCTTTCAGGTCAGGTTGAATGCACGTCCCTTCACAATTCTATTTTCCTCAACACTAACCCTCGTAATCTACGTACCCCTCGTCTCTTCTATCTCCCAACCCACCACACCACCTACGGCGCGAACGAACCAATCTCCCGCATGCTACGAAAAATTAATTCAAACCCTAGCGTCTTTGACTTCCACCGCACCACTTCCTACCTCAAATCGGTTCTCCTTCACCAGAATAACCAGCCTTAGTTTTAAGTTTTAGTTGAAGTTTAATTTTAAGTTATAGCTTGTATTAAGCCGAATAAATGGGGGCTTTCGCCCCCACCAAAAAAAATTAAAAATTAAAAATTAAAAATTGTAATAAAAGACTTAAACCCTGGATCTCTAGTCATCTCATTGATAAAGTAACCAGAAAAAATAAGCTAAGAATAAAGTGTTCAAAGAATCCCCAAAACATTAGGTTGAAGAACAAGTTTAAAAAGATGTGCTTTGAACTAAAGAAAGAGATTCCCTTATGCCGTGATAGCTATTACCGCAACAAATTCATTTCCGCTAGGGGTAACCTGAAATCAGAATGGAAAGTAGTAAATGATATTTAGAACAGATCTCCTTCTACAAGCAAACCTATTTCAATCTGTGTGGAAAATTGCAAACTTTCTGATAAACTTGACGTTGGTAATGCATTCAATTGGTATTCTACGTCAGTAGCAACTTTCCTACCAACACAAAGAGCTCAAAGAAGATGTACTCAATGTACCAATTCAGAAAGTTGTGGTGATAAATCACAAAAAACTAGTTTCGCCTTCGAAGGTTTTTGAAAAAGTAATTAAAAAAAGAATTTTATCTTATTTGAATAAGGTTAAGTTTTTTAATCCAGTACAATTTGGTTTTCAGCAAGGTAAATCTACCGAAGACACCCTTCTAAATTTTTGCTCAAATATTTTCACAAACCTTGACAGTAAAAGGTTCACTGCGGGTTTATTTGTTGACATTACGAAAGCTTTTGACATGGTCAACCATATAATACTATTAAATAAAATGGAAACAGTTGGTTTTCGTGGATTCATGCTGGAGTGGTTTAGATTATACTTATCAAACAGAACTCTAAGAGTGAAGATTGATGATGTGAGAAGCGAGATTTGTTCGTTTAATATAGGTGTTCCTCAAGGTTCCGTGTTAGGGCCCATTTCATTCCTAATATACATAAATTCACTATTTTCCTTGAATTTCAGGTGTAGACTTACGGCCTTCGCAGATGATGTTGGGTGTACGTATGGTTCTCATAGTGTCCTGGATCTAATTTTCGACATAAATTGGAATCTTAGCCTACTAAGAATTTGGTTCAATGAGCACCATTTGACAATTAGCTCAAAGACCAAAATAGTATTTTTCAATTTAGCTACCCCAATAAGTATAAATGCTGACGTTTATTTTCATGCATCAGAATGCCAAAAGTATGGATTAGAAATCTGCAATTGTGCTTCCAACCAGCTTCCAACTTTTTGCAGCAAAATAAATTGCAGTGAAAATTGCTTCTTGATTGAGAAAGTAGACGAATTCAAATATCTGATTCTAGAATGTCATTAGTAAGACATACCGAGTCCTTAAAAAAATATTTTCAAAGCACTCTTCCAAGCTTCTTCTATCTTAAAAATCTCTGTTCGAAGCACTTAATGAAAGCTATTTACTATGGTATCTTTCACTCGAGATTACAATACGGAATTTTATGTTGGGGGGGGGGGGCGTAAATATGAAGAGAATTAAACCTTTATTAGTCTTGCCAAAAAGTGTACTGAAAAAAATCTGCAATAAGCCTCGGCGTCATTCTAGCTTTCCATTGTTTCGCGATTTGAAAATCCTGTTTGTTCGTCATTTATACTGTTTCAAGGTTTTGAAAATGTTCTTTAAGAGATCAAGAAATTTAAATTACAGATTATTTTCTGATTATAATTTACGCAGAAACTTTTTGTATGTTGTTACTGTGCACCCATTTGTTCGCCTCTAAGTATTAGAACAATATCAGTTCCTGGACGTTTTGAAAAGTTTGTAAGAAACTGGCTCTTTGATTATGATTTGCATTACATAGAAATTCTTTTCTCTGACATTCTGATGTAATCTAGGCTTTCTTTTTGCATCTCTCAGTTATTGTAAACTACTTGTAATCTTAAGTTGTAAGCTTAACTTTCTTCTATTGTTTTTACTTTCTTTAAATTTTTTATTTATTTTTTTTTTGTGTAATCGCACTGAACGGGTCACCCCACCAAAATTTAATATACTAAGATTAAAGTTCATTGAAGTGGAATTTAACACTATTTTTAATACTGCATGTATAGAAAATACAAAATGCCACCACATTATTTTTATATTGGTCTTGTAAAAAATTTGTATAATACCGTAAGATATGTATATATAATGAAATAAAAATAAAATGAAAAAAAAATATAGCAGAAGCAATATTCCTCAGTAAACTAAATTTCTTTCCCAAACTCCTACTAACATTTGATGAATTAATGCTTATAAAAAATAACTTAACTGATCGAAATGTTACCATTAATGCACTTGAGTAAAGTTATGAATTTCTAAGACTTCAAGCCTATTATAATTGATCAAATATCATATTTAATATCCGTATACCTTCATATAATGTCAAAAGAAAAATACTAAATATATCATATTATTCCCCATCCAATAAATGACACAAAAATAATAACAGTCAAACCATATATAAACCATAATGAAAACCGCATGCATCACTTCGGAAAACCCTACCCCAAAATACGAGTAGAAGGTACCTATTATTGCTCGACTACAATCCTGGAAGAAGACACCAACAACTCCAAATGCACTAAGCGACGTGGGCAGAGTCACAACAATAACACAAGCACAACCCAATTTTATATTATTTATTAACGTAATGTGGTGAAATTATGTACGAGTATAATAACATTCCGACCGATTGGACATCGGACACCACACTCGTGTAGTAAGGTCAGCCTTCTGCTAAACCAGGTATTCCGATCGTCTGGTCATCGGATCCCATGCTCGTGCGAGCGTAGGGAATATTATTAAACTAGCGACACTGTCGCATAAGAAAGATTGAAACAGTAATAAAGAAACCTTCAAGTGAACAAGTTGACTTTTAATTAAGCTCTAAACATTACATGGCGATCCTGCCAGGAGTGCAGAAAAATGCGAAACCTTGATTTGATATTAATTTTAATAAAAATTATAAATTATAAAATATTCGAATAACAACGGTATATAAATTGAATCACAAATTTAAGTAAGGTACACCGTGGATTATCGATTACATAAAAGTTCCTCTGAATAGACTAAAATACCGCCAGTTTCAAGATCATATCTGTTACTACTCAAATAATTAAATTTTCTGACAAAAAAAAAAACAAAAAAGGAAAATTGTGAATGAAAGGAGAAAACTATAAAAAAAGCCAATAAACTTGAAAACGTAGTTTAATTCCACAGTCGATCTTAAAGGAGTAAAAGTTAAGTTATAACCCACATGTAAATCTGGAAGTCTTCTTCGATAAAAGTTCATAAAATGAAGAGAATAAATAGTTAAACAAATTTGAGAAGAAAGATTAAAACAACCAAAGAAGGGAGACGACTTAGAAAACGACAACAGGAGACGAAAAAAAGGCGACGTCGAAGGCAAGTCAACAGCAACATCATCAAGGCGTACTAGGTACCAATTTTCACAAATATAATATATAGAACTTACCATGTAAAAATATTTTTTTAAAGAATAATGAAAATTAATAAAAACTGTAAAAAAAAAATAAAACAAAATCACATAAGAGCGAATATGGGCAAACAACAACCTAAAATAGAAAGGCCGAGTGCCAATGTTATAAATGAGGTAGAAGTGTTGAATAAAAATTAAGTCATCAAACATACCTTATGCTAACTATTGTACTATTAGCCCCCCATTTGACCATTAAACTGTATTCGTGGTATAGAAAGTCACTTAAAAAAACAATCCTAGCAAGAGCTGCGTCAGTGTCACAAATACAACAAAATCAAGAAGACGATAGCGTATAATGTGTATATGTATAGTAAATATATGTACTTGCAACGATGTAGGTGAGATAGATGAGATATTCATACTTAACGAGAACAAACATTTTTTTTGTTTTGAATCAGGATCAGAGTCATTTAAATGGAATGGCTACAGATTATAGATAAAGTACGTAAAAATAAAGAAGTGCTCGTTAGATCCTATAAATGTTTAAATACAAATAGACCTGTATACCAAGAGACTGTAAATAAACACCTTGAGATATTAGTAAATAGCCCTGAAAATATTAGGGTAATACTAAACGTAAACTACTCGATGTTAACTAAACAACATAAGGCAAGCGCACATAAAATTTTCAGTGACTGTAGGGACAAAGTTGTTAGAGCACTTTCACTTCATGAAAACGTAACAACAGATATTAACACCAGGCAACAGCATAAAATATATTCAAACACAATGCCGCAAACGCCTATAGACTTTCTGAACATTGCTTCCAGAATCCTTCCGGATTTCGATGGCACTTCAGAACAGCTGCAGAGTTTCCTAGCTGCATTAGAATTAATAAATAGCGTAAATGATGGCAAAAACATTATTGCCATTAATTTAATGAATACAAAATTAAATAGGAACGCTATAAACCTACTAGCAGGAACAGAAACAACAATAGAACAGGTAATCCAAAGACTAAAAACAGCAGTAAAGAGCGAATCAGACGACCTAATTATCGCAAAACTGATGAACATCCGTCAAAGTTCCAAACCAGAAAATTCATATGCACAAGAGGTTGAGGAACTTACAAAAAAATTACAGAGCGCGTACATTTCAGACGGACTAACACCTCAATTGGCTGAGACATACTCTACCAAAACGGCTATAAAAGCTATGATAAAGAATTCCAACAATGATAAGGTAAAACTTCTCATGGAGTCTGGTCACTTTAATAACATGAATGAGGCAGTAGCCAAATTCTTAAATAACTGTACGGCTAATGGCCAGCCAAATGCAATACTCCATTTTAGAAACAAACGCGGTAGAAGTTATTATCAAAATAATAATAACTTTCGTGGACGTGAATACGGACGCGGCCAGGGTCATGGAGGTAGACGCGGAAACTATAATAGTAACAATAATGACAACAATATAAGTGATTTTAGCTAACCCTTATATCTGGCAATCTAATAGGAACAATAGATCCGTCAGAATGACACAGCAGGGTACGGAAAACGAATGTTCCCCAAGTACTCAATATGTAACATAAAAACAAATAGTAAGATCGACAATATAAATTTGTATTTAACATCATTCATTGAACTACAGATGACATTAAATAATGATACAGCAACATTTATAGTCCACACGGGCACGGATATTTCTCTAATAAAGAAAAGACAGATTCAAAATTGAAATACATTAAACAAGTACAAAACAACACGCCTACAGGGCATAGGTCAAGGAATAGCAAGCAAATACATTGGGAAAAGTTAACTCTGACTTATTGTATGAAAATAAACTAATAGCCTATGAATTTCACGTTCCAATGAATTTCACTTTCCAATCCCATCCGATGGAATAATCGGTCTTGATTTCATCAAGAAATACCATTGCTTACTTAACTATGACAAGGATAGGAGCTGGCTGGTACTAAGGCCAGATGATTTTGAAGACATTGCAATACCGATGTCATGCTCACCAAAGGGTGATGCACTAGCAATAACAGCAAGGTCCGAAGTTATTAAACAAGTCAAAATCCAATGCAAGAAAAAAACTTGCTTATCCTTCAACAACAACTCCAGGACAGAATATATGTGGCAAATACAATTGCAAAACGCACCAGGGCATTTGTACGTATTATAAATACAACAAATGAAAATGTACTGATACAGGATTTTACATTTAAAACAGAAAGTCTAAACGACTATGAAGGAATATCACTACAAATTTGCCAATCCGAAGAACTAAAATTACAAAAACTGTCCAAAAATTTTCCAGACTTCATAAAGTCTGATTTACATAAACTATGCTCGGAGTACATAGATATATACGCACTCGAAACAGATATGATAACTGCTAATAATTTTTATAAACGAAAACTTCGTTTAAAAACCGACGAGCCAACATATATTAAAAACTATAGAATACCGCAAGCCCATAAAACTGATATTGACAAACAAGTTGACAAATTGATACATCATCATTTCACAGAATGATGTCAATTGCTTTCTCTGGTTTAGCATTCTTGTTTATGGATTATTTAGTTGTATGGGGACGTTCAGAAGCTCATATGTTGAAAAATTTGACAGATGTATTCAAAACGTGTCGAAAATACAATCTAAAATTACATCCTGACAAATGTTTATTTTTCAGCCACGAAGTGACATATTTAGGTCATAAATGCACGAAAGAAGGCATTCTTCCAGATGATAGTAAATTTCAGATAATACTGGTGTATCCAACGTCCAAAAACGCAGACGAAGTGAAGCGATTTGTTGCATTCCGCAACTATTACAGACGATTTGTTCCAAATTTCACTGATCATTCAAGACTCTTAATGAGACTCTATAAGAAAAACACACCCTTTGAATGGACCATAGAATGTGGTAACGCATTCCAATACCTTAAACAGGCGCTACTAAGCCCTGACATTCTACAATTCCCAGATTTCCAGAAGCAATTCTGTATAACAACCGATGCTAGCAAATACGCCTGCGCACCGCACCGCACCGGTGCTTAGTCAAGGGCACAATGGATACCAACTTCCGGTAGCATACGCGTCGAGATCATTCACCAAAGGCGAAGCAATAAGTCCACAATTGAACTGCCATTCACTGGGCAATAAATCACTTTCGGTCTTACAAATTTGGCGCTAAGTTCTTGGTTAAAAGTGATCACAGACCACTATCTTATCTATTTGCAATAAAAAATCACTCTTCTAAATTAACACGCATGAGATTTGATCTACAGGGTGCCTGACTCGAACTACAACTTTTTAAAATGCAATAATTTTTTTTATTTTTTGATAAATTTCATTGTGCTAAAGCAAAAAATGTTGGAAAATACATCAATTTTCAAATTGTATCAATAGTTTTCAATATTTCCACCTTTGGCACGAATAATGGCCTTGAGACGGCCGATGAAAGCATCCCACTTGCACGAAAGTGGCTCTACGGTATTTCGGCCCATTCCCGGCGAAGTGCTTGTTTGAGGTGGTACAAGCTTTGGAATTTTTTAGTGCCAATCTTCGCCTTCAAAATACGTCAGACAGAGAAATCCAACGGATTTGCATCCTGAGAATTTGCAATCCATTGTGTCGAAGAAATGAAGTGTGGAACATTGTTTTTTAACCAATCTGTGGTCAACGGCCTCGCCACCCTAAAATCGTCGGTTCCCACTAGATCACCGAAATCAAGCAGTGTTGGGCGCGGTAAGTACGTAGGTGGCTGACCACATGGGAACTCAGTACTCCGCGTGCTGTTGACAAAACGCGCCACATGGGCATAGTACCCCGGCATTAAATCCCGGACTCTACAAATTAATTTGTACCGATCCCTTGAAATAAATAAAAAAAAAATTTAACCAATCTTGGTTGACGTGCGCTTTGTGGGACGGTGCCGAATCTTGTTGAAATGTCCACGGTCTCCGACCGAAATGATTGTTTGCCCAAGGCTTCAATACTGCCTCTAAGACAGTTTCGCGGTACACGATCGCATTAATTTTAACGCCACGGTCCAAAAATACGAGCGGAGAGCGACCATCGGCGGTTATGGCGGCCCAAACCATCACCATCGGTGCTGCCTGCTTTTTGTTCGCCATCGGAAGGTGTAAATTTTCGAAGGACCTCTCTGGCAAGTAAATTCGGTCATTTTGTTTGTTTTGTTGGCAATTGCTCGATAACAAATGGCGACTCACCGGAAAAACCCAAGCTCGTCAACTCACCACTTTCATGCAAGCGTAGCAACTCCTTCGATCTTTCGACTCTAACTTTTTTCTGTTGCGGTGTAAGATCGTGTAGTTTTTGGAACGTCAATAGCTTGAGCCCAAGCTCATTTTTCAGTATATGTTGCATCCGTTCCAAGGATATGTTGAGCTCACGAGCCATTTTTCTTCCACTTCGACGCGGACTTCGGTCAACTGGAGCCTTCACTTTCCGAACCATTTCTACCGATGTTGCTGTTTTTTTGTGACCACCTCCATGGCGTTCTGCAACGCTGCGAGTATCACGGTAACGAGCTATGGTTCGAGACACAAATAATTTATTCACGTTGAGGTGCTGGAGAGCTCTAACGATAGCTACTTGTGGTTTTCCAGCCAAATATAAAGCAATCACACTATCACGTTTGAATTCCATCGCGTATAAAATTTTTTTAACACAAATAAATAATAAAATTATCTATCATGTGTCAAAATTTGAGCTCACTGTCAATGGTTTGGAAATTATAGCAATCTGAAGTTGGTTGCAGTTCGAGTCATTCAGGGTGTAGAGGAATATGATTTTACTGTAGAGTACTTGAGGGAAAATGAAAACTATGTTTCAGATGCATTGTCGCGTATAGACTTTAAAGAAATCGAGAATATAAAAAAGTCATCCAACAAAATATTAAAAGTAACAACTAGGTTGCAATCTAATAAAAATAGAGAAAAACAATATAACAACACCTTAAAACCGCCATCAGTAAACATTAAAATATACGAAGCGTTCAGTAGCAGGAATAAGAAAAACAGCGCCAATCTAGTTATTAATGGAGTCTGTTTAATGACTATAAAGAATAAAAAAGTGATCACAAAAGACACAAATCACCTAATCACTAATGGAAAAATTGACTTGCATCAATTATTTCCACTGCTTGAAAAAATAGCAAGTGATACTGGTTTGATAAAGCTGCAGCAGTCTCTAGGAGACAACATATTTTACAAGATCCGGATCGACGAATAGAAAGAAAAAGGAAATAGCGCTCTGAACAACCTACAAATTGCACTGACGCCAGTATTAACTAAAATTGCAAACGATGACGAAAAAACAAAAATTATACAAAAGTACCATGACGATCCAATCTGGGGAGGCCTCTCAGGGATTACACGTACATTAAAAAATATACAACAGAAATATCATTGGAAGTACATGACGAGAGATGTTATACAATACGTAAAGAGTTGTGATAAATATCAAATAAACAAGTCTCTAAAAAACATAAAAGAACCAATGATACGAGTATTAACCAGTACGCCAGCGGCTGCATTTGATGTAGTGCTAGTAAATACCATTGGACCACTACCAAGGTCAGAAAATTGCAACGCATACGCGGTCACAGTAATATGCGATCTAACTAAATATCTGGTGTCAATACCAATCGCCGACAAAAGTGCAAGAACAATTGCGAAAGCAATCTTTGACCATTTCATTATAGTTTTCGGTCCCATGATGAAAATAATCACTGGCATGGGCACCGAATATAAAAACGAAATATTTTCTGAAATCTGTAAACTGCTAATGGTGGAAAATGTTACCTCAACGGCATACCATCACCAAACGTTGGGAACTGTGGAAAGAAACCACAGAACGTACCTTTCAGTAGGAAAAACAGACTGGGATGAGTGGCTGAGATGCTTTACGTATTGCTACAACACTACACCATCAGTGAGACATGGCTATTGTCCATTTGAATTAGTGTTTGGTAAATCACCAACCAATTACGACTTCTCTTAAATGCACAAATAGATCCAATTTATAATGTGGATGCATACGAGAAAGAAGCCAAATTCAGATTACAAACGGCTCACAAAAGAGCATATTTAACCAAGAAAAAAAATTAAGGAAAAAGTTTTATACGACAGGAATAGTAATAGCCCAGATGTAGCAATAGGAGATTTAGTCGTAGTAAAACAAGTAGGACATAAGTTAGATAATATATATAAGGCCCCATTTAAGGTAGCCAATATAGAAGATAGAAACAATATACTTTTAAAATCTGATAACGACAATACAACAATTGTGCACGAAGACGTTATAATACAAACCAAGTACATATATGTAATATAGTTTAACAAAAGAACAAAAAAATCACTTAATTTTTAAATATGTTGATTAAGAATAAATTGTAAATTCATTCTTCCTGAAAAAGGAAGGTGTGCCGAAATTATGTATAACAACATTCTGACCGATTGCACATCGGAAACCACACTCGTGTAGTAAGGTCAGCCTTCTGCTGAACCAGCTATTCACAATAGTGTGGGAATAGACAGCCTTCTGCTGAACCAGCTATTCCGATCGTCTGGTCATCGAATTCCATGCTCGTGCGAGCGTAGGGAATATTATTAAGCTAGCGACACCGTCGCATAAGAAAGGTTGAAACAGTAATAAAGAAACATGTTGAATAAGTTGACTTTTAATTAAGCTCTAAACATTACAGTATATGAATTACTAATAAACTCTACCTGCAGGCCTATAACTGTTGAAATAGGGTTAAAACAATATGTATAAGCAAAACATGTACTCGTATCTGGCAACATCCTTTTGAGTTCTCTTTTTGTACATTTTCTTCTTTTCACATTAAAATCTCACTTTGTGAATAAACGTTGAACCGAACAGACTCTTTTTATTTTCTGCTTCAATAAAAACACATCTTATAGAAGGCACCGTCTTATTACTCTTCGAGAGATGCAACATCGAGGTTAACGGGATAACATACCAAGGCAACCCAGACACTTTTCAGAATACTGTACACATTCTTCCTCCATCAAGCAGCAGAATCCATACCAACACCAGAACAGACGTGTTAACCTTTCGAAAACTACAGGACTTTACCTTCAACACAGAAGCCAAGATACTAGAAATAAGATCCACCACCGAGATATCCAACTACTTAACGCGAACAACAGTAGTTATCAGCATTACCATTATAATCATCTTGGCTACATCTATAACCAAAAACCATGTTAACAAAACTTCCACACCAGATCACGTACCAACCCTTCACTCAATATACGCTCCTGCTCAAGAGACATCAGCTCATCACTCCGCGACCGCTTCGATAACGTCCCTTTGGCCATAACTTTACTCGAAGGGGGGAGGACTTACGATCGCAACACGCCAACTACCTTCACCGCCAATAACCCCACAACACGAGAAAGCTAAGCTACACATTGGGACAGCAATCAGCCGGCTGTAATTGGAACCCAACGAAATACCTCAATAAACCAAACGAAAATCAAAAACTTATTAAATGCCGAAGAACCACAAATATGTATTCCAAAATTGTAGAGTAATCAAATTTAACATATATGTAAATAATTGTGAAGTAAAGGTTAATAAAACGTTGTGTATTGCTCAGACAAAGGAAAAGATTGTTTTTTTATTCATTTCCGCAGATCCACCAACATAACTTGAAGCCAGGCCACTACCACAGTGGCTCACACTGCCACCAACCTTTCTTCGACCTTTTACTAACAACTCTATTACGAAGGGTGGAAAAACGTCTGTGGTCCTCTTCCAGACGAAATCTTTTCCAGGTTTTATACGCCTCATTCCTCTGTGCTATCAACAATTTAATTTCATTTGTAAACCAAGGCCTAGATGCATTAGAAATGGTTTTAGTTTTAAGCGGTACAAATCTATCAAAGAGGAAATCTATGTTAGAATGTAAGAATTCAGCTTGAGTATCAGGCGAGGTCATGTAATACATTTGGTTCTAATCGATTGCGCGTATTTGGTTTTCGAGGCCAGATTCATCAATATTTTGAAAATCGCAAAATTGGAATGTAGTTGCTTTAGGTATACTAAAATGGAATGTTAGATATATAAGTTCGTGCTTGGAGAAAGTCGGTGCAGAAATCTACCGGAAAGAGGTTGAAACTACTCATGCTATCAGTCAGATGCTTTTCAACTATAAGGTTACTGTTTAAATCACCGCAAAATACTACATTTGTTGAACTTATAGCAATGTCCTCTAATACGGATATAACTGGTAACAGATCTACAGATTTGTTGGGTTTGTAGGCTGTCCCAAGTAAGAGCTTAATGTGTTACAATTTTGTTGCAGGATTGATTCATCCTGATGAGGGAACCATGTCTCTGAAACACAGATTGCATCAACTTTAGAACATTCAAACTGATGCCTAAAAACAATTTTCGGCAACAGATTTTGGGCATTTATGTGGCATACTCGCAAGCCTTCTCTTTGATTTCCGAGCACCCTGATCATGCATAGTAGCGTAACCTCAAGGCGCTTACCTTGAATTCAGTGCGTATACCACGAGACCATCTGCTGACGTTTACATATTTCACCAATCCTCAGGTCTTAAAAGTGTGTGGTTTTGAAAATAACGTCGAATATCTGTCGTTCGGTGATCTACCTCGGATGAAGGAGTTCGAATTGTCATGGAATGATTCTCGTGTTGACAAATACCTCTTAGGTTGCTCTTTGCGTGCAGATTTATTGCAGAAGTTATCTTTGGAATTCAACAAAAAATTAAAAGTTGAAATTTTGAAAATACGGATAAATATGCGGGAACATTAAAAATTTTTGATTTGGTTTGAAACGATCGCAATAGTAGCGATCTTAATATTAGTCAATAGGTAGTAAACTAAGTCAACTTGGGCTCCAAATATTCAGAAATTAGAACTTCGACACGAGGTTACGTTTATAAAACCTTAACAGGATTTTTGCCGAGTTTAACCGACTCTCCAGTATCGACTTGCTGTTGGGAAATGAAATATTTTGTGAGGCGGTTTTACCTGATATCATAAGAGGAGCAGAATTAACTGCACCGATCGCCCAAAAAACTAAGTTTGCTGGGTAGTATTAGGTAAAGTTCCCCTCGAATCACCACCCTCAATCCAGGTGTTCACTCAATTTTCAAATATAGACACACAATTAAGGAAATTTTGGGAAATTGAGGAACCAGCATTCGAAAAGGTACTAACTGAAAAAGAAAATGCCTGCGAGGAACATTTTTTACAAAATGTCAAGCGGTTGCCGGGAGGGCGTTTTGAAGTTGCACTCCCTTTCAAAGAAAGTCAGCGTCCAGCACTCATTTCAACCCAAACAAATGGCCTAAGTATGTTCTATAGGCAGGATAAAGACTGCTTACCAACCCAACAATTTACAAAGACTACAATAAATGTTTACGGGAATACTTACAACTCAACCAGATGGAGGAAGTGAACATCACCCAGGACACCACAGTTAAATCGCCTTTCCATTATGTTGTGCCACATCATGCCGTCTTCAAGGAATCTAGCGCAACCACTAAGCTGCGAGTGGTCTGCAACGCTGCATTCAAGACTGCGGAGGGCAGTTCCTTAAACGATCATCTAATGACGGAACCTAAAACACAGACGGATTTTATATCAATTGTTTTAAGATGTAGAACAAACAAAATTACCTTTACAGCAGACATCGAGATACAGCCAGATCCAGATTCATCCAGAGGATGCATACTACCAGCTCCTATATTGGCGAGAGGATCCAACAACTCCAGTCAAACTTTTCAAAGTAAAGGTTTTAATGTTTGGCACATCTCCTGCTCCATATCTGACAAATCGTACGTACGTTGATGACGAAAAGGTCACATATCCACTAGCAGCTCAAATGATACGGAAAGATATGTTAGTTATGGAACATTACTATGACTAACTCGAATGCTTAAATAAGCTCGTTAGACTGGCAGAATATCTAATGGTCATAGTCCATCATGGTCCATCAGCATCAGAAACATCAAAAACATCTTGCCCGCAATTACTATGCACGTAGCAACAACAGAATGCAGAACAACACCAACGACTACGTTGCTGGCATATCAACAGCATATCCAACGAAGTAAAGAACGCTCTGATACCGTTCCTGCGTCTGCAAAGTTAAAGTGTGCAGCCAGCGTTAACGTTAACTCCTCATGGTAAACAACGCCAATGGAATCTTTCGATGATACAGTTCCTATGCGTAGCTTAAGTTCATTTATAAGTTAGTTCTTAAGTTACCGAGCGTGTGTTCAGTTTCCTCATAGAGGAAAATAACAAATCTAAATTAACAAATTATAAATCGAACTTTGTTTTATTTGTGTAAATCGGACATAGTTCCCACACATTACTGGCGCCCAATGTGGGGCTACGCGATTCTAGAACTTTGTTTTAATCGTTCACGTTTACGATTTTGTAACTGCGGAAAGAAAAAGAAAAAACTCTTTATATTGTGCGAAGACAAAAAAAAATTCATACGAATAATAGAAACTGAAGAAAACAATTGGAAATATTTCAAAAGTGAAAAATCAAACATTTTAAAATAATATAACTGGTTGAGAAAAAGCTTATCTTTAAGTTCACCAGTGAAAAGTTAAACATTACAAACAATAGTTCAGCTATCTTCAAATTTACTAGTGAAAAAGTAAACAGTACAAAACAATAGTTCAGCTTTAAATTTACCAGTGGAAAATTAAGCATTACAAATCAATATTCCTCATCTCATCTTCAACAGTCAAAGCAGCTATTGAAAAGAAATACTTTTTTGGATAAAAATCATAAAATTATATTGTATTACAAGCAAGTACAAGGTACACACATATAAATAGTATTAATATAGCATTTACGTAGATTTTGATTTTATAAAAATTGGAATAAGTTTAATAAAATTTTGTTAAATTGAAATTCCAAAATCGAAATAAATAAATGAAATATTTTAAGTTCTCTTTTGATGGTTGAAATTGATTGAGTTAAAATTAAGTTATTTCTCTTACTACTCTCTATATTCTACCTTTTTTTATTGATTAATTTGATTATTTTTCTAATAAAGAAGATACCTAGATAAGGAAAGTTGAATTGTTAAAACTAAAAACGTAAATTTGAATTTCACTTTAAAATGGATGCAGCACAGCTAAGTGCAATAATTTCTGCTGCTGCACATGCAGCTACAGAACATACTAGACAAACGTTTGCATCGACTATTAACGAACTGACATCTCGACTTAGAGCCTTAGAGGCGCCTACGGTCGTGGAATATCATCAGGCAGTTACAATTGAACCTGGTAGAATTTGCGAGGAATCGCTAGACTTAGTGAAATCTTTACCTGAATTCAGTGGGGAGCAGGTGCGGTATGTTTCATGGTGACAGGCTGCCTTCACTGCATATAAATTATTCGAGGCACATGACAGGATCTCAAGACATTACCAGGCAGTAGCCATTATCAGAAATAAAATTGTAGGTTCCGTAGACCAAGTCTTATCTTCGTTTAATACTGTTCTCAATTTTAATGCAATTATTGCTAGATTACATTTTACTTAAGCAGATAAAAAACAGATTTATGTTATAGAGCAGGAGGTGTCTATGTAGCGCCAGGGCAAAATGCCTCTTACGGATTTCTATGATGAGGTGGAAAAAAAAAACTAACTTTAATCATAAATAACACTCTGATGATTCATGAAGGGAATAAGGATGTAATAGCTTCACTTTGTCAAAAATATCGACAGAATGCGCATAGAGTATTTGTATCAGGTGTACAGAAATCAATGTGTGACATTCTCTTCTCTTCGAGACCTACCGACGTGCCGGGTGCACTTGATGTTGCTCAAGAACTTGAAGCACATCAAGAACGATATGTATTTGCGAATTTATTTATTAATAAAAACGAGGGCTCAGGCAATTTTTCTTCTAGGCAGAATTATAACAACTATAGTCAATACAACTCACGATATTCTCCTCACCACAGAACAACTCAATCCACTAAAATTCGACCCAGTTTAACCAATATGGAAGTAAACCCAACTCTTTCTTAATATAAAGTGCCAACCAATTTTCAAAGCCTGTACAAGATCCAAATCATATTCAGAGACCCAATATGTAAATTTTTAATAATAGCAATCGCCCTAATAATTCTTTAAAAACTGTCCAAAATTTGAATCAGTTGTGAGGACCAATAAAAAATTCAAATCAACTACAGCGACATAGTGATTCGGACAGCCTAGCACTTCCTAAGTTTCAAAGGGTCAATCACTTAAGTCAGAGATCACAACTTCCAACCACCACTTCAGAAAACCAAGTTTGTTCATATGAACACAATCCCGAACTATACAATTATCTCGGCGAACAAAATTTTTACGAGGAATCTAGCAAAATTCAGCAGGAAAACACGGATGAAGCTGAAGAAGAAGTTTTTGGAGAAACCAATTTGTGATTCGAACACTGGCAGGAAGGGAATTAAAACTACTCGTAGATACGAGCGTTTCTAAAAATTATATAAAAAATTTGAAAAGCTTAAAAGGTATTAACCTGATTCATAAACCATTTTTCGTTAAATCAATTCATGGAACTAACCAGGTAACATCAAAATGTACTATTAATCTCTTTGGTAGAAGTACTAACTTCTTCTTACTCCCAACTCTTGACACTTTTGATGGGATCCTTGGATTTGACTTTCTGAAAGAAATCGATACAAAATTAAATCTTGTAAAAGGAATTTTAAAGTACAATGGAGGTGAAGAAATACTATCATATTTTTATTGTAGGAATATTAACAATATTGCCATTGAAAAGAAAAATGTCGACTTAGATTTAAATGAACAATTTTCGTTATTAATTTCACGACATTCGAAAGTTTTTGCTGACCCCATGAGACACTTCGCTTTAACACAAGTGTCGTTGCCACTATATGAACCACCGATAGGGAACCGGTATATTCAAAAGCCTACCCCTATCCAATGTCAGCAGCCGATTTTTTTAATAATGAAATTTCCGAGTTACTTCCGTCACGATCCCCTTACAACAATCCCATATGGGTGGTTGATAAAAAAGGAACTGATAATATGGGTAAACGGAAAATGCGGCTTGTAATAGACTTAAATTGAATACCAAAACTATAAGCGACTAATACCCAATTCCAAATACTGCAGTTATTTTGGCCAATCTCGGAAAAGCTTCTTTCTGTTCTACTTTGGATTTAAAGTCAGGATTTCACCAAATTAAGTTGTCAGAACGGGATAAGGAAAAAACTGCCTTTTCCATTAATAATGGAAAGTATGAGTTTTGCAGGCTTCCTTTCGGATTAAAGAATGCACCTAGAATTTTTCAAAGGGCAATTGATGACGTTCTCAGAGAAGAAATAGGCAAATGTTGTCATGTCTATATTGACGACGTCATTATCTTCTCACCAACAAAGGAAGAACACATCAAAGGCGTAGGAAAAATTCTTACTCTGCTTTTTGAAGCCAACATGCGAGTCGCAGCGGAAAAATCAAATTTTTTTAAGGAAGAAGTAGAATTTGTGGGTCTTGTGGTTCCTAATAAGTGTATAAAAACATGCCCAAATAAAATAAGGGATATAATAGAGTATGCAGTTCCCAAGACACTTCGAAGTCACCAGTCATTTCTCGGATTGTCTGGGTACTACGGGCGCTTTATACGAGACTATGCTCGAATTGCAAAGCCTCTCACACCATACCAATGTGAGGAGAAATTGGTCAAAATACGTTAAAATCGAATTCACTGACGAAGCATTGGATGCTTTCGATAGAATTAAAAAAATTTTATTCTCAGAGGATGTTCTTCTTTTGTATCCAGAATATGGGAAACCATTCGATTTGACGACCGACGCATCGTCACATGCACTGGGTGCTGTTCTCTCTCAGGAAGAAAGACCAATAAAAATGATATCACGAACGTTGTCTTCTACTGAGGAAAGCTACGCTACGAATAAGCGGGAACTCCTGGCAATAGTATGGTCATTACAAAAGCTTCGTAATTATTTATATGGTGTAAGCCGTTTTAATATTTTCACGGACCACCAACCTTTGACTTTTGCAATATCCGACAAAAATCCAAATGCAAAAATCAAAAGGTGGAGGGCTTTTGTGGAAGAGTTTTCGCCAAAAATTTTTTATAAGCCTGGTAAAGAGAATTTTGTAGCTGACGCTTTAACTAGAAAATATTTAAATGCTCTCGAACAGTCTCAAAGTTTCACGACCCATAGCAAGTCCTCTCTTACTCAAACGATACCCAGCATTCAAAATCCATAAAATTGTTTCAGAAACCAAATCAAAGTTAATAAAGGCCTTGAGCTTGTTGAAAATACTAAAATTTTGTTCAAATTTCAAATAAGGCACACCATAATATTTGACACCTTGGATAATCTTCACTCCATGCTGAAAGATATTGTCAACCCGAACGTTAAAAATGCAATATATTGTGATCTCCCAATTTTGGTTCAGATTCAAAACAGCTTAGTCAACTTGTTTCCTTCAGTAAAATTTCTGCATACAATAAATATGGTAACTGATATTTTAAATCCAACTGACCAAGCGGAAATCCTTGCAACAGAACATAATAGAGCACATCGGTCTGTTTCCGAAAATAAACAACAAATTCTCAAGGATTATTTTTTCCGAAAATCCAAAAAAGACTTAAGGAAATAGTTTCCAATTGCAAAATTTGTCGTGAAGCAAAATATCTGAGGCATCCACCGAAAGAAAAAATTGGTGAAACTCCTATTCCATATTATCCCGGTGAAATCCTTCTCGTGGATATTTATTCGACAGATGGAAAGTATTTCCTTACTTGTTTAGATAAGTTTCCTAAATTTGCGGTATTTAAACCAATTAAATCTAAGTCAATAATTGATATAAAGGAACCTTTGTTAGAAGTACTAAATCTTTTTAAAAATACGAAAACAATTGTTTGTGATAATGAGCCATCAGTTGTTTCGCAAAGTATAACATCTTTGGTTAGAGATCACTTTCCATAGTATTTCCAATGAGCAGGAAGAAAGGTTTCATAGCACTTTAACGGAAATAGCTAGACGTACGAGACTAGAAAATAACATTAATGACACTGCTGAGCTCCTTTTACTTGGTTTATTCAAGTACAACAGGAAGATTCATTCAGTAATAAACTATAAGCCTATTAACATTTTACAATCAATATCAGACTCATCAAAGAATGAAATTCAGAAAAAGATAAGCGAAACCCAAGATTGTAATTTAGACTACCACAATAGGAAAAGACAAACACGGGAATAAGTTTAGGAAACTTTTTACTGAGCAGGTTATTCAAACAGATTTGGGTAACACGGTTCTTATCAACAACAAAAAGGTTCATAAAAGTAACGTGAGGTGACTTATTCTATAAACATTGCAGCTGACATTGTTAAAAGAATTAAAAAATAAAATTTTATTTGTATACATTGTCTTGGGAATTTTAATTTTTTTTTCACATTTTCTTTATATATATGTAGTATAATTGTATTAAGAGGTTTAAAAAACAATTGTACTTTTTTCGTAGTTAAGATTACTGAAATAAATTTTCGAATTGAAATTTGTGTTGAAAATGTTAAGTTAGAATGTAATTAGGTATATTAATATTACCTATATAACACAATAAAACTGAAACGCAACTATCTGCACAAAGCCGAGACGTCTTTACCTAAGTCCCCCTCTTATGGAACATTACTATGACTAACTCAAATGCAGCATCGTTAACGTTAACTCCTCATGGTAAACAACACCAATGGAATCTTTCGATGGTACAGTTCCTATGCGTAGCTTAAGTGTTCGTTTATAAGTTAGTTCTTAAGTTACCGAGCGTGTGTTCAGTTTCCTCATAGAGGAAAATATTAAATCTAAATTAACAAATTATAAATTGAACTTTGTTATAGCTAGACGTACGAGACTAGAAAATAGCATTAATGACACTGCTGAGCTCCTTTTACTTGCTACATTCAAGTACAACAGGACGATCCATTCAGTAATAAACTATAAGCCTATTGACATTTTGCAATCAATATCAGACTCATTAAAGAATGAAATTCAGAAAAAGATAAGCGAAACCCAAGATTTTAATTTAGACTGCCACAATAGGAAAAGACAAACACGGATATTCGAACCAGGGGAAAAAGGCTTTGTACGAACAAACAAGTGTATTGGGATTAAGTATAGGAAACTTTTTACTGAGCAGGTAATTCAAAAAGATTTGGGTACCACGGTTCTTATCAACAACAAAGTAACGTGAGGTGACTTATTCTATAAACATTGCAGGTGACATTATTAAAGGAATTAAAAAATAATATTTTATTTGTATTCCTTTTCTTGGGAGTTTCAATTTTTTTCACATTTTCTTTATATATATAGTATAACTGTATTAATAGGTTTAAAAAACGATTGTACTTTTTTCGTAGTTAAGATTACTGATATCAATTTTCGAATTTAAATTTAGGTTAAAAATATTAAGTTAGAATGTAATTGGGTTATTAATATTAGCTATATTGCACAATAAAACTGAAACGAAACTATCAGCACAAAGCCGGGACGTCTTTACCTAAGAGGGGGAGTAGTTATGGAACATTACTATGACTAACTCAAATGCAGCCTCGCTTACGTTAACTCGCCACTGCAAACAACGCCAATGGAATCTGTCGATGGTGCAGTTCCTATGCGTAGCTTAAGTGTTCGTTTATAAGCTAGTTCTTAAGTTACCTCATAGAGTAAAATAATAAATCTAAATTAACAAATTTTAAATCGAACTTTGTTTTATTTGCATAAATTGGACATAGTTCCCAAACATTGCTTGTACATTGATGATCTCGTGTCTGGTGGAGATTCCATCCAAGCAGCTAAAGAAAAATTTGAACAAATTTCGAACCTACTTCTTTCAGCTGGCTTTCATCTGAGGAAATGGATGAGCAATAGTCAACAGTTCCTGAATTTAGTACCGGAGGAAGACCGGGATACCAGTGTTTCCCTTAGCTTTGGAACAACACAACACACGAAGACGTTGGGAATCAATTGGCACCCTAGTTCAGATAGGTTTTCATTTCAGAAGCTCGTCGTCGAGGAAGTAGTTTCAAAACGGACCATCCTATCAACGATCGCGCGTCTCTTTGACCCCCTAGGATGGATTTCGCCTTGCATTGTTAAGGCGAAAATTATCATGCAACAATTGTGGCTACATGGATTATCATGGGATGACCCAATTCCGGTGGAAGTACGTCGAGAGTGGTCATCTCTTCAACAAGAATTGGCCATGATTGAAAACATCCAGATTCCCAGGTGATTAAACACACAAGGACAGAATGAGCGGTTGGAACTCCACGGATTTTGTGGCGGATCCATCAAGGCGTATGGAACGGTGGTCTATCTCCGATCTTTGGACTGCAACTACAACACACACACACATTTACTCATTTCCAAAACTAGAGTAGCGCCACTCAATCCCGTTTCACTTCCAAGATTGGAGCTTTGTGGTGCAGTAGTCCTGGCAAAGCTTTTGAGCGACACCCTATCTGTGCTCCCAGTACAAAACATCAAAACACATGCGTGGATTGACTCCACAATTACCCTCTGTTTGACATCTGCACCACCAACTCGATGGAAAATGTTTATCGCATATCGAGTAGCTGAAATTCAGAGACTGACGAATGTCAATATTTGGCGACACATCCCCACCAAACTCAATTCAGCGGACCTTGTATCGCGTGTGGTATTGCCCTCAATACTTAAAATAACGCACTCTGCTGGAAGGGACCAGCCTTTTTTCAGAAACGATGCGAATTTTCCATTCCAACACAGCCCACGCAACTCGACACAGAAGAAGAGGAAAGAGAAATCAAAACTCTTCTCGCTATAAATGATGAAAATGACATTTTAAAATTAATCCAAACTCACTCGAAACTCACAAACTGTTTACGAATTTTGGCTTATGTGAAAAGATTCACCAACAACACTCGGAAAACAGAAAACCTAGGGTTAAAATCAATTTTGTCACCAAGTGAAATCAATTCTAGCTTGCGCACAGCTATACGAATGGTGCAGCAGGGAATGTTTCCTGATCTCTTCAATGACTTGCGTAAAA
The DNA here is from genome assembly GCA_963966105.1 of Volucella zonaria. Taxonomy (NCBI): domain Eukaryota; kingdom Metazoa; phylum Arthropoda; class Insecta; order Diptera; family Syrphidae; genus Volucella; species Volucella zonaria. Next base: position 2,953,446 of record OZ014535.1, on the reverse strand, counting down.
ATAAGTCACCCAGAGTGTACAAAATTCTCAACCTTTTTATTGATGGAAAACAAATCACAAGACTAGTAGGCAGATTAAAGAATTCTGCTCTGATTTATGACCAAATGCACCCCATGATTTTAAAACCAGACCACCAATGCACTTTTGATCGGGACTTCATGCAACGATGTGCCTGAAGCAGACCTAGCAGGGAAAAAAATCGAATACATCGATCGATGGAAAAGATTACAAGCCTCACACAAACGTGTTGGAAGGAATGGAGCCGTGAGTATTTAACTCGTCTTCAAAATCGCCCAAGGTGGTTGAAAACGGAGAAGCAACCCAACGTTGGAGACTTAGTCCTGCTCAAGGACGAACGGCTTCCACCATCGAAATGGCTTTTAGCTCGTATACGGAGACCTATCCAGGAGCTAATCAACTAATCCGAGTAGTGAAGCTAAAAACTGAAGCCAGAGAATTCAGAAGTCCAATAACGAAAAAAAAAATGGACACAACACGAAAAACCGATACAATATAATACTTAAACTAAAAAACAAATCACATAGGTATTTAATATAATAAAAAATTAATAAATAAATAGAAAAAAAAATCTGATATGTATATTCAAATTAGGTATATACCTAAATAATAAGAGGAATCTTACACACTTACAGTCCACTTTAATAAAATTAATTTAACAGCTGTAGCCGCCCACCAACTGTTGCTAAATGTATGTACATATGTATCTGATTATTTTGTCCACGAAATTAATTGTCAACGTCCCAAATTTCAACAACTCGTTTGCTGCTTTTCACTGAAAATATTTAAGAAAACGAAGCTTGTTAAATAAGAGACAAATTCAAAATCTAAAGGCATATATCTCAATCAACATCACAACAGAACATAATAACTCATGCAACAAATCTCACAGCTGAACTCATGTCCACACATCAGAAACCCATTACATCAATATCACCAAATTAACGAAATCCACAACAAAACAATAGCCCATAAATAATGAAACATTCAAATTTCTGCATCTCGAATAATAACAAAAATACCCGCTTACACACCCGCTAATTCACAACTTATATCATCATTTCATTTAAAGTCAAAACCTTAAAATAATAAACATAAACAAATAATTAATTCCCAATCTCGAGCAATTTTCTCTTTTCTGACATTTCATTCCTTCATACACTCAATAGATTTAAACTCCTCAACAAAATAGACAAATACACATTCATTCCATAAATTCAATCACATACCTATGCGCGTATTAAACATTGAAAGCAACTATTCCACCAGCAATAATCACATCCACACCGAACGCATTCATCACACGCAGCAGCATGATACTAATTCACCCATTCGCAATAATACAAACCTCATAACATATATCATATCATTTATCACAAAGTTTCATTTAAATTTGTCATTAATCGATAAATAACTCCGCACTACACTTAAGCTTTACAAAACTCCGGTATTCAAATACCTACTACCTGAATAAGGAAGAACAAGAGAGAGCGTGGGAGCCCATGATGGAGTAAGAAAACGACAAGAACAACTTTGCGCAAAATCAGCGATTCCTCCCCAGATTCTGCGTCCGCATATAGGGATGCTACTTTCATTTTGTGTCTCCATATGTCATTTGTGTTAGATAGATAGATAGATTTTTATTTCGTACTCAAATATATTACAGAAATATTGTTATTGCACATTTTACAGAGATTTGATGATTTCAAACATTATTTTAGTTCTATTAAGGATGCGTGGAGAAAAAACAGCAAAAAAAAAAAAATGTGAAGGAAACACAAAACCTTCAATATAAAAAACAAAAAAGGATATGCATATACGGAGATACATATCGGGATAAACTTGCGCATATGTATGTACATAAAACGATGAATAAGCACATAAATAAGTGTGAATAAATATACAGAACATGAATAAGTATATAATAAATAAATAGATAAATAAATAAATAAATAAATAAATAAATAAATAAATAAATAAATAAATAAATAAATAAATAAATAAATAAATAAATAAATAAATAAATAAATAAATAAATAAATAAATAAATAAATAAATAAATAAATAAATAAATAAATAAATAAATAAATAAATAAATAAATAAATAAATAAATAAATAAATAAATAAATAAATAAATAAATAATAAATTAATATTGTAAATAATAAAGAAGAAAAAATGACTAAATTCTCTTTACAAAAAAAAAAACAATAATACATACATAGAGATGTACATATGTACGTATACAAATATTCAATAAATAAGTAGCAATAAATTATTAACATAAATAAACATATACTAATAAATATGTATACCTAACATTTATCAATCATAAGTACATAATTCATTTACAAGTGGATTATCAGCAAAACTACATCTTCTTTTACGTATTATTAAGTTTAAGGATTCTATGAACAATCAATTCAACATTCGCTCTTACATGAGTATCACGAGTTGAGTTGTGCCAAGGTACATCTAGCATCATTTTTAAGATCTTATTTTGCGAGACTTGCAATTTGTTTATGTGGCAAGTTGCAGCGTCGCCTCATACTTGGCATCCATATAGCAGAATCGCCTTTAAGATTACTTTGTGCAATATAATTTTATTGTTAGTGGAAAGTAGTGATTTTTTATTAATAAATGGATACAGCATCTTTATTGCTATTCCCATTTTCTTTATAGTTTTAGTGATATGGTCCTTAAATGTAAGCTTGGTATCTAAGTAAATGCCTAGATATCTGACAGAGGGTTCCCAATTTATAAAGCTTCCATTCAGTTGAAGTTGGGAGCTGGGAAGAAAGCATGACTTTCTTTTCCGAGTGAAAAAAATAGCCAGAGTTTTTACTTCGTTTAGCTTTATTTTCCATTTGTGGTAATATTTCAATAATATTTCCATTCCATTTTTGAGATTCCTCTCAATTTCAAGAGCGAATTCATGAGATGAAAATATTGCGGTTTCATATGCAAATATGGCCATATCACAGTGCGGTAACTTTGGTATATCAGATGTATAGATGTTATAAAGGATTGGGCCAAGAGCTGAGCCTTGTGGTACACCCGATTGAAAGTATATTAGGTTAGAGATATGGAGGAAAGTTTAAATGTACCATTTTGTATATCAAACCCTCATGCCAAACAGAGTCAGATGCCTTTTCAATGTCTAATAAGACCATGCCAGTAGATTTTCCTTCTGACCGATCTCTTTTAGTGCCTGATGGGATGTACTGTGATAACGACTAAAACCAAACTGTTCGTTGGGAAAAATTTTATGATCATCTGTGAACTTTGAGATTGTCTCCTTTATTATCTTTTATATACTTTACAAAGATTGCTTAGTAGACTGATAAGTCTATAACTTTCTGGACTTTCTGGAGGATTACCAGCTTTTAATATGGGTATCACTTTTGCAAGTTTCCATATATCAGGAAAATATTGCATTTCTACGCATGTCTACGTTTATAATGAATGCTATGTATTTTATACCTGATTTGGGCAATTCTTTTAGATAAATGTTTCTTAACATATCAAGTCCTCCTGTTTTTCTAGGCCCAAGGTTATTTAATATAAATTGTATATCTTCTTCGGTGACAAAAATAGTGGAAGAAGGATGATTTAACCTTTTTTCTAAAGAAGCTTGAATGGTGTGTGCATCACCTAAGTTTTGTGAGACAAAATGATTGATGAAAATGTTTACGGCATGTACATTGGCTTTTTCGACATCTATAAAGTATGTGTTCGAAGCGGTTTTTAGAAAAGGTATTTGCCTGCTTTTGTTTTTTACTAATTTGACGATGTTCCAGAAAGGCTTTCCGTTTTAATCAAGTATATTGAGTTTTTTGTTCCATTCTATGTTACGGAACTCTGAAATTTTTATGCTTATTTGTTTATTCAGGTATGTCATTTGGTGCCTGAATATGGTTTCATTTTTTTTTTTTTCAGTTTATATGCATTTTTATTATATCACTTAACTTACTCTTACTTGCTAGACAAAAAAATGCTTAAAAATTAGCTTAACTAACTTAAAATTATCTTATTCTAGCTTACTGACCCCATGCGGGCACTCTAAGTTAAACCTTACACTTAAATTATGTCTTTCGACTACTATACTATACTATTTCTATTCACTATAATTAAAACTAAGAAAACATTTTTTACAAAAAAACTTAGTAACATGACTTTTTTTTCAATTTTATTATAAAACTTAAAACTAAAATCCTACAAACTACGTAAAAATAAATCATTCAAAGAGCTCAAAGAAAAATACGAAATTTTTGAGCGCATAAAGGAAAGTGATGGAACGGATAAACAACCGAATAATAGTGGAAAGAAGAACATGACCAATCGCATGGATAAAAAGAATCACTGTTTTAACTGTGGGTCAACTGAACATCTGCGAAAAGACTGTAGAGAAGAACCGAAATGTTTCAAATGTAACCAGAATGGGCACATCTCCAAAGCATGTCCTCGAACTTTGAAAAGCGTCAATGTTGTTGTTGATCGTAATCGCTTAAAGAAAATTATGGTTAAAAACATCGAGGTTGAATGCTTGGTCGACACAGGGTCAGATGTGACCATCATAAAAGAATGTGTCTACAAGCAACTTAAAGATATCGAGTTGCAAAAAAATTCGTCTATTTTGCGAGGTCTGGGCAACAAAGAAAGAAATCCCATTGGACATTTCGAAGCTGAGGTTGCAGTAGATGGCGTACAAACCCTTCAAAAGTTTGTTGTAGTCCCAAATGATGCACTTGAATGTGAGGCACTGCTTGTATATAATTTCACAAAAAAGTTCTACTTCACTTCGTCCAGAAATGGTTATCAATTTTCTCCGTTATTAGCGGAGGACATCGATAAGGATATAAATCAGATAAGTATTTATAACATAGTTGAATCAGATATTGATATTTATACTCCCCCGCAGTATAAATGCGTTGTTCAAAAAATTATTGAAAATTACCAGCCAGAGAAGAAAACAATACAGTGCCCAGTACAGTTGAAGATTGTGCCAGACGGAGAAGTTGTACCATTTCGTCAGGCAGCAAGTCGTCTTCCAGTTGATGAAGCAGGAGCGGTACAGAAGTAAGTTGAAGAGTGGCTTGAGAAAGGCATTCTCCGCAAATCTACGTCTAATGTTGCCAGCAGAGTTGTCGTGGTTAAAAAAAAAGACGGATCATATCGCCTATGTATCGATTTTAGAAAGCTAAACAGCATGGTGCTCAGAGATTGTTTTCCAGTTCCATTAATCGACGATGTGTTAGAGAAATTGCAAAATGCCAAATATTTTACAGTTTTGGACCTGGAAAATGGGTTCTTCCATGTGCCAATAGAAGAGTCGAGCAAGAAATACACTGTATTCGTAATAAAGAGCGGTTTATACGAATTCAACAGAGCACCATTCGGCTTCTGCAACTCGCCAGCCCTGTTCATACGTTTCATCAATCACGTATTTCAAGATTTGATCAACCAAAATATTATGGAACTGTACATAGATGATATTATCATCCACGCAGCGTCAGCAAATGAATGCCTTCACAAAATGAAAAGGGTATTTTTCGAAGCAGCAAAGTATGGACTGAAAATAAAATGCCAGAAGTGTCATTTTCTCCAAAAGGCAGTCAACTTTTTGGGGCATACAGTCGAAAACGGGCATATACGACCAGGCAGAGAAAAAATAGTTGCCGTTAGTAAGTTTCCTGTGCCCAAAAACGTCAAAGCGGTGCAATCATTTTTGGGTTTAACTGGCTTCTTTCGAAGATTTATAAGAGGATATGCACAAATCGCTCGTCCCCTAACAAACTTACTGCGTAAAGATGTACCCTTCGAGATGGTGCCCGCCGAGCTGGAGTCAATTCAACACTTGAAAGATGCACTCATTGGAGAGCCGGTCTTGAGGATTTATGCGAGGGAGGCACCTACTGAAGTTCACACAGACGCATCGAAAAATGGTTTTGGTGCTGTATTCCTGCAAAAATTCAATGATCAGCTACACCCTGTATTTTTCTGGAGTAAAAAAACATCCAATCTAGAGTCGCAACGGCACAGCTATATGCTAGAAGTAAAAGCAGCATACCTCGCCATAAAGAAATTTCGACATTATTTACTTGGCATCCACTTCAAGTTGATTACAGATTGTGCAGCGTTTAAGCAGACAACAAATAAAAAAGATGTACCCCGAGAAGTAACCCAATGGATACTTTACCTTCAAGATTTTGACTTTAGCGTTGAACATCGACATGGCGAAAGAATGAAACAGGTCGACTGTCTCAGTCGCCACCCGCAGAATGTTTTGACAATTTCTACAGAAGTATCAGCACGTATAAGGAAAGCTCAGCAGAATGACGCGCATATAAAGGCTGTTGCTGAAATTCTTTTAAGTCAGCCGTATGAAAATTTTAAAACAAAAGGAGGCCTCATTTACAAAATTTTAAATGGTAATGATTTGTTGGCTGTGCCTAAAGCAATGGAACGTGAAATTATCGCAAACGCGCACAACAATGGTCACTTTGCAGTGCAAAAAACGATTCACGCTATTTAGCAGAGCTACTGGATACCGCATCTGGAGGGCAAAGTCAGTCAGTTCATTAACAACTGCATCAAATGCATAATCCATAACAAGAAGTTGGGCAAAAAAGAGGGTTACTTGTACTGCATAGACAAAGGAGATAAACCATCGCAGACTATCCACATCGATCATCTGGGTCCTATGGACGCAACGTCGAAGCAGTACAAGTGTGTTTTTACAGTCGTAGATGGATTTACCAAATTTGTGTGGTTGTACCCCACAAAATCGACTGGGTACGAAGAAGTTCTAAGAAGGTTCGATGAATGGTCTACTACATTTGGTACACCTGTTCGAGTGGTTAGCGACAGAGGATCAGCGTTCACGTCCAAGCGTTCGAAGAGTACATGAAAACAAATGGCATTGAACACGTACTGAGTACAACAGGAGTTCCACGAGGCAATAAACAAATAGAGCGCGTTAATAGGTTGGTCTTAGCGATAGTAGCCAAGCTATCTTCTGACGAACCGTCGAAATAGTATAAGTGGGTGGCAAACGTGCAAAGGGTTATCAACGCATGCGTTTACAGCTCTACGAAAGTTTCGCCGTTTGAATTGATGTTTGGTATTAAAACGAAGAATTTAGTTGACGAACAAATTGGCGAATTACTGGAGCAAGAGATTTTGGAGAATTTTGACAACGAACGACAAAAGATGCGTGAAGAAGCTAGAATACAGATACAGCAGGCCCAAGCAACATACAAGAGGATTTACGACAGAAAGTGCAAGAATGAATATGGGTACAAAGTTGGAGACTTAGTCGCAATTTGTAGCGGGAAGAAAGTTAGCGAGTGAATACCTAGGCCCATACGAAATCGCAAAGGTAAAGCAGAATGGCCGTTACGATTTAAAAAAAGCAGCTCAAATCTAGGGACCAATCACAACAACTACCAGTTGTGATCACTTGAAACTATGGAAATACGTCACCGAAAACGAGGAGCTTTTGTCATCGAGGTCAGATGACGAATTTCAGGATGGCCGAATGTAAAAGAGAGTAGCGGTGTTGATCTTTTTGGCAACTACCCGACGGAAAAGGAGAGAGCGAGTGCCAGAGCAGTAGTTATTGAAATTTGAAGTTGTGAAGTCGCTAAGTTGTAGCACCTACATTAAATTATTTTCTGACAACTGAATTATCATATATTTTCGTTATATTAAATTAGTGAATGAAACTCAATTAAAACAAAGGAACATTATTAATTACATTTGTCTTTTATTACATATATATATACACACATAATATATATATACTTAATATATAAATATATGTATATATATATATGTTTTGTTTTTTCATTTTTCATTTTTATTAATTTTTTTTTTGTTTTTATATATTTTTTTTTCTTAAATCTAACTTATACTACTTAAAACTATGTAAGTCGGCCATGGCTAAAAGAATTAGGCGACCCACTTTGCTTCACATGAAGCTAACAAGTATTGGAGGACTTTGACGACGAAGCGTCCGCTCCCTCACAGAGCCACCACAATTGTTGGTGCTGCTGAGTAACATCCCTCCTGTCCCGACTCCCTACCGCCCTACTGAACCGGAGACACTCCGCACTGCCGTGTGCGACGTCTCTGTCGTAGTTGAGTCGCCTGTCCTCAGCTGTTCGAGCAACGTGAAAGATTAATGGCACAGCCAATCTGTCCTGGATCAGACCTTTACTATCTAGGCAGAGGAACGCTTCTGGAGGAATAAAGCCGTCAAAGCGAACTCTCTCATGATATACATAATTAGGGTAGTAAGCCCCGGAGATCAGGTTGTTCGACGATGTCATTGCTCTTGCAATGTGCCTTCGAGTCAACTTAATAACAAAATTGTCCACTCTTATTAGGTTCGCCCTATTGTACAAGACCTCATTAGGATAGAATTTTATGTACTCAGATTCTGGTGTTCTGTATAAGCGAAGACAAGTCCTAAGACAAGCCCTCTCAAACACCAGAATCTTTTCCAATAAACTTGCTCTCACGTTGAACTACACGGGACATCCAAATACAAGCATAGGCCGGATAAGGGCCATGTAGCAGATCACCTTCAACCTCGCATCGAGTTGGCTGTTGTAAAACCGTCTCCTTGTAAGGGCAAAAGCAATTCTGGCTCTGGCCAGAACAACATCTATATGTTTGTTAAAATACAGATATTGATCTAGCCAGATGCCAAGGTATCTGACTACATTTCGACAAGCAAGTGCCTGTCCATGTAGTCTGACGATAGAGAATTTTCGCCAATTCTTTCTGGTATCCCTATAGGCCCCAGACAAAGGCGTCCTAAACAGAATGGTTTCCGACTTCTGAAAGTTGATTTTCAACTTCCAGTCGTCGCAATATTGCTTAATTTTGTCGAAGTCACGTTGCAAAAGTCGTCTGCGTACGCTACGGCATGGTGAAGTGAACCAATCAGATCGCTTGTATAAATGTTGAAAAGGTCGGCGAATTTACCGCACCTTGTTGCGGACCGTTTTTAATGTTAAATGTTCCAGCAGAAGTCACATCGCCATTCTTCACGATGAACTGTCTACTGGAGAGCATATCAAAAAGAATATACAGCAGTGGTTTACTAATGCCCAACCTGTCCAGCTTAAAAAAGAGTCCCTCTAACCATACGGTATCGAAGGCCTTCTCCAAGTTAATGAGGCAGGCACCAGTGCACTGGTTCTTGCCTTTGTTCCATTGGATATCAGAAACCAGTTTCGACACAGCATGAATGATAGCATGCCCCGCTTTGAAACCGAACTGATTATCCGGAACTATATGTTTGTCCTCAACCCACTTAGTCAGGACTCTATTGATTACCTTCTCGAAAACCTTACTGATGTTTGGAAGAAGACTGATCGAGCGGAGATTCGCCGGATTGGAAGTATCTTTATCTTTTTAGGTATGGGATATAGCACCGCAGTTTTCCAATGCGCTGGATAATGTGCATTATTCATTGCATTATTAAACAGGGTGGTATAAATGTTCACCGCTTCTAGTGGGAGATGTCGAAGCACAATGTTCGGTATTTCATCGGTTCCCACTGATTTCTTACTTCTAAGCGATTCGAAGATCGTTTGGAGCTCCTCCCTCGAAATGAAAGGGGGAAAGGAAAGGTCGTTGGTGATGACGTTATTTGACATATTCTCGTCACTAAACTGGGTGAAGCCCGAGCTCTCGAATCGCCAATTCACAATTTCATTTCGAAGGTAGAAATTGTGCACAAGGACTCGATTCTCCAGGTCGTGGTTCGGGCCAATGATAACATTCGCCTTGTACACTTCCTGGAAAGTTGCTCCTATAGCCTCTACCTGCTCCTGCGGATCCTCGATCACAAAGAACTTGTCATCATCAACGGCCTCACTTGGATCAATGCCTGCTGCTACAAGTATTTGTTCGTTGTTCGTCGTTCAGGTGATTCTAATTTTATTTAGTTGCGGGAACATATTCGGGTTGCTGGTGTTTACAGCCCGAATTTTATTGTTCCAATACAAACTTACAGACTATCTGTAATTTTCCTTTATTAATGTTTGGAGGTTTTTAATCGACGACTTCAGTGTCATGATCTCCGGGTTATGTCTGTCAGTTACCTGTTTGTACAAGGTTTTTAGTCTTGACAGCAGCCTACTTTTTTGTCGGTGCAGTGCGTCAATAGTTGCGTTGCGGAATAAGTCTTCGTCGTCAGTGTGTTGATACCGAGGTATCGTTTTGTCCATTGTTCGTTTGATTGTCTCGTTCATTAGTCTTAGATATCTGTCAATCTCCTCGTTTGATAGATTTCTGTTGGACGGTGGGTAGAGCGAATTCGAGGAGAGTATTCTAGTCAGTGTTCTGGTGAAGTGTGTCCAACGCACCCTACTATAATTGTATGAATGCCTTTGCACAATTCCGCAATTTCGTTGGGAACAGTTATTTCGGTGCTGAGACCGCAATGGTCACTGTCATACACGAAAGTGCGTAGACAGTTTGTAGTTTGTTGGTTAGTGCATGTCAGTTGTATTCGTGAGTCGAACAGCAGAAGATCCAAATAGGACCCGTGTCTAGGAAACGACGGACTATCCGTCGCCTTAAGCCCGAATCGATACATTATCCTGTGTTGACCCCACCAATTGAATAGTAGGTTCCCTCTAGTATTTGGTGTATTATTTCCCCAATCACTATGTTTGGCGTTAAAATCTCCGCCGATAACAAAATAGTTATCTTCCAGTCTGGCCGCAGCTTTAAAGCTATACGCATCGACAACTATATAGTGTAGGTATTTTGATTCGGTTACGATATCTTTGTTTTTGCTTTTTCTTTCTCGAGTCTTAAAATCGGTAAAAATTCATAAACGATCGAGATCCCCAAGTATAGGGGACAGTTCACTGTCCTCTACAAAAAAAGAGCTACGTCTTTACTGACAATGGCCAATGCCAAAAAAAATTCTCGCTCTAACTACCAATGTCTTCCGGACAGTGACATTGAAACCGATGATATGGACGAAATTATATCGCCAAAAATTAAAAAAATAAATGTTCCTACAATTAAAGTGGTACAAAAAACTCCTGAATATGTGAACAGTTTATTTAATTCACCGAATATCTCTGATTATGCTATAAAAAAAATGACCATCGGAATAAAAATTTTGTGTAACAGTATGGATTCATACAATAGTGTTCTAACTAAACTCCTAAAAGAAAATTGTCAGTTCTTCACACGAATTAATAAAAATCGGGCTTAAGTGCAAGGACTTAAAACCAATAGTTAAAACCTAAGATCATAAAGACACATTCTATATAGTTTATTTCGAAAATGGCAGTGTTAAGCTCAATGATCTAAAGAAAAAATACAAAATTATTTTTCATACGCAAGTGAACTGGAGCTATTACCGCAAAAACAATAATCGGGTGACACAATGCCGTAACTGCCAAATGTTTGGCCACGGCGAACGCAACTGCCACATTAAAACATATTGTGGTATCTGTGCTGGGCCGCACAAAACTGAGGTATGTAACACTAACAACATAAAAGTGAAGTGCGCAAACTGCAAGGGGGAACATAAATCCACTGACAGTTCATGCGTAAGTAGAAATAAGTACTTGGAGATGAGAGAAAAATACACAGCAAGAAACAGTCGCTCTACAACCCATACGTCAAAGTTGAACCAAAGAATGAGAAATACCAACTTTATTTCGCTTCAATCGATGAGTGATTTTCCCGCTCTTCCAAATGTAGATGCTGCGAACCTGGTGGAATTAGAACGTTGCAATGTTTCCCAGCAACATTCTTGGCAACATGTAACTTCACCATCTCCTATAAACAACAACACTCAACATACCGTCAAGAATGATTTATTCTCAATGGAAGAATTGAACATACTTGTTATGGAATTGATAAATAAATTAGGTGCTTGTAAAACTAAACAAGAACAATTTACTGCCAACGCACAAATAGCTGCTAAGTTTCTGTACTCTAATGTTAAGTAATTTAGTAAATAGTAACTTAAATATTGTAACATGGAATGCAAGAGGTATTAGACAAAACATTTTGAATTCTTTAATTTTCTAAATGTAGACAATGTTGATGTTGCGTTAGTTACAGAGAACGGGTTAGACAGTTCCTATCGAATTTCATAGCCCTCCTTTGAATGCTATCGAATAGCTAGGGAGAATAGACGAGGGGGTGGTGTGGCGATTCTAATCAGGAAATCAATTCAACATGGTATTCCAAGAAGTTTGGAAACGCAGTATGTCGAGAATATAGGTTTAGAAATAAAGTTAAGGAATGGATCACTTTTTAAAATCTACTGTGTGTATTTCCCAGGCGGAAATTCTAGTCCAGTAATTAGACAAAGATTACGATCGGATTTACGTAAATTATTCAGTCTAAGCGGTGATTTTTTGATAGGTGGTGATCTCAATTGCAGACACGGATATTGGGGTTGCATGCGAGCAAATTCTTTTGGTAACGTTTAGTGTGACCTTGTTACCTTTTTACCTGTCCGTGTTCTGTCACCATCTAGTCCAACTTATATCCCAGCTGGTTCTCGTGGTGGTCCATCTGTTCTTGATTTATTTTTTACTAACTTATCTAGTCATCTCTCTCAGCCAATATCAATAAATGATTTACCGTCGGATCACAACCCAGTTTTTTGTCAACTTCCGTGTTCCGGAAACAAAATTGTGCAATACTCCCTTGATCTGAAGAATGCTAATTGGGCTGTTTATCGTAGAGCAATGAAACTTAAACTGCGAAATTTATCCACAGATTTAGATACAATAACTAATACAGACGACATTGATATTGTTGTTAACGACTTTTCTGACCACATTTTAAGTTCTGCTGAGTGTAGCATACCAAAGGTAAAAAAAAAATATTATCGTATGAAACTCCCAAACAATGTTTTAGAAATAATTCAGTTGAGAAATATGCATAGGCGAAATTGGCAGAGGTTTAGACAACCCATTTCCCAATGGCTTGTAAAGTACTTTAATAAACAAATAGCTAAGCTAATTTATAATAAGCGCAACGAAGAATGGAACAATAAACTGAGTTTACTTGGCAAGGCTTCTAAACCTTTCTGGAATATTGCTAGAGTAATCAAAACAAAAACTAAGCAAATTCCATCTCTAGTGCAAAATGGTAATGTTTCTTACACTGACACACAAAAAGCTAATGTTCTTTGTGAACAATTTGTAAAAAATCACACTGTTTCACAACACCTTAGTGATGCAAATACTGAATCAACCGTAGAAAATTCTCTACAAAATTTTGATTTTGCTGCATGTGAAACTTCAGCAAGTGAACTTGTGAACGAGGCAGATATAAAATATATAATACATAAACTAGCTATTAAGAAAGCCAATGGATTAGACAATATAAAAAATGTATATCTTAAAAATATGCCGAAATGTGGGTATAAATATGTAACGTTTTTAATAAATGGTTGTCTGAAAATGCAATATTTTCCAAACTGCTGGAAAGAAGTCAAAATAGTTCCTATACTGAAAGTCGGAAAACTTCCCGAAAAACCAGAAAGTTATAGGCCTATAAGTTTGCTCAACAGCTTAAGCAAAATTTATGAAAGGGTATTATAAATTAAATTGTTAAATATTATTGAGGAACGAAAAATCTAATGAGCAGTTTGGGTTTAGACGAAATCATAGCACTTGCCATCAAGTGCTCAGAATATGCAACCGTATCAAGGAAAATCGTCTCAAGGGAAAATCAACGGGAATGATACTTTTGGATATTGAAAAAGCCTTTGATAGCGTTTGGCACAATGGCTTATTAAACAAAATGATTAATTTTAATTTCCCTTTGTACTTATGTAAAATTGTCCAAAGCTTTTTGTCAAACCGTTTGTTCAGAGTTTATGTCAATAATAGTCCCTCTTGTTTAAAAAAGAGTTCCGCAAGGTTCTGTACTTGGACCTATATTATATAATTTGTATACATCACATGTACCAGATTTACCTCAGTGTGAACTAGCTATGTATGCTGACGACACAGCGATTTTTTTGTCGCATTTGATTTCTCTCAACATTGAAATCAATCTTCGGAATGCGATCGAAATCATAATTTGTTATTATAGTAAATGGAAGATAAAAGTAAATGCGGAAAAGATCCAAGCCATTTTTTTCACAAGGAAAAGAAAGAATTGTTTCTTGCCGTCTAATCAACTAGTCTTAAATGGTCATCAGGTTGACTGGAAACAACATGTCAAATACTTAGGTGTTTACCTTGATGCCAAACTAACCTTCAAAGAACATATAACACAAACTTTAAATAAAATTAGTATTGGTATTAGGATGTTATATCCTTTTATTAACAGGAACTCCTTATTATCAATTGAAAATAAAATATTGTTACATAAAGCAATCTTTCAGGCAATTCTGTTATACGGATGTCAAGTGTGGGGTAAATGTGCTAATTGCCATATAAAAAAATTACAAATTCAACAAAATAAGCTCCTAAAAATTATGCTGAATCTACCTTGGCATTACTCAACTTCCGAACTTCACGCGAGGGCCCATGTTGAATTGATTTCCTGTAGAATACGCAGGCTTAATGAAACGTTTACCACACGTTGTAATTTCTCTAATAACCATTTAATTAATCAATTAAATGTTGCACTTCATGATTAGTTTCAACATGCTTATTCTAATAATTCAATAACGAAAAGTCTTGTAATGTCAATTTTCTACTTGTTCATTTATTATATACATATTTACTTATCATATTTATTTCTTTATATCCGTTAATCAATTTCTGTTCTAATTAATTTAAATATTGTCTTTATGTATTTATTAAATTATGTATTTATTTATTTATTTATTTATTTATTTATTTATTCGATTATCTATTTATTTACTTATTTAGTTAGTTACTTATTTATTTATTTCCTCATTTAGTAAATCTTGTTCATTTTATTTTTAAATAATGTGCTTTTAATAATTTTTTTTGCACTGAATGAAGGGTTTTTTTTGTTATTTCCCTTCAACACTCAAAATTATTGATTTAATATATATTTACTAGCCAATTAAATTATTACAGTTGAAAGATATAAATGTTATATCACATCACTGTATTGTAAATTGTGTGGTGGCAAACCCTTGTAATATTATTAACGAAAATAAAAATCTATTCTATTCTATTCTAGTTATCTTCCAATTCCAGCCTCAGGAATCGGAAAAGTGTCTCGAGCTCTGAGATGAATAAGGTGGATTGAGTAGCCTTAGGTGCATAGACAGACACCATGTATAGCCGCTTTCCACTACGGAGGGGAATATACACGACGCATGCTTCCAGCACTTGGAACCTACGTACTACACGACAGTACACACTTGTAAAACGTATACCTTTTCTTACGAAAATCGCAACGCCACCTCCCTGAGTGGAGTTGGGTCGGTTTCTCCGTACTATTTTGTATCTTCTGTGCCTCATTTTATGTCTTTTGGTTAGCTTAGTTTCGCTAACTAAAAGCACATCAGGGGCTTGGTCTTTAAGCAACTTAAATAGTGCGGCTCGTCGTTCGAACCTAATCAGTGAATTCACATTCACTGCAAGGACCTTCAGGGTCTGCTCCGCCACGTACGTACCCATTACGACAAAAGGTGCGCTATGCCAGGCAGCAGCGCGTATACTTGATCCACCCGCGCGGTCTGTTCAGTTAAATGACGTTGTAGCTGAGCCATTTGTCCCTGCATAGAGAGCAAGATAGCTAGCATGTTAGGTACTGGTTCCGGTGCTCTAGGCGCTGGGGCCTGAGAAGCTACCTTCGCTTGCTGTACCGTATTTTCCCTACCTGCCGCCATTTGGGGGGTAGGTAACATGGGGAGTAACGGCTGGAGTTTGTAAATGCACGGGTGGACGTTTAACTTCCACTTTCTGCTGCCGGGCCAGATTTATTGTTTTCATGTACTGGAATTTGGGACAACCCCGATAATTTACGGTGTGTCCCGTGTTCCTACATAAAGCACAAGAGATTTGGCTCTTTTCTGACGTTCCGTCCTTACCCAGAACGCATTCCTGTGACTTGTGGTTCTTTCCACACTTCACGCATCGAGGCTGCATTTCGCAGTTTTAGTTTTAAATGCATTTTTATATTTTCTAAATCATTAACTCTTACATACTAACAAAAAAATGCTTAAATGCTAGCTTAAAATTACTTAACAAACTTATACTAACTTACTGGCCCCACACAGGCACTCTAAGCTACTCTAAATTCTTATATCTATGTCTTTCGACTTTGTTTACATTTTATACTTATATATACTTATTTTCTATGCTTAAGGCTAAGAAAAGAATTTAACAAAAAACTTAGCATATGGACTTAATTTTTTATAAAAACTTAATATCTAACTTAAAATAAACCTTAGTCTAACTAACCTACATACACAATACAAACACATAGATATTATACATTCACAATTATATACATATATTAGTATATACAAAGGTATATACTAATATATGTATATATCTCTTAAATGCTAACCTAAACCTATGTAAGCTGGCCATCGCTATTCACAGAGCAAATAGATTGGTCAGCTCTGCCCCATTAGTGAGGCTGATCAGTAATTGTCGGAAACGACGATGAAACATCTTCTCCATCATTCAACCACCAGAAATGCTGGTGCTGCCGAACGACATCCCTCTTATCACGATTCCCCACCGCCCTACTGAACCTGAGACGATCCACACTGCCGTGTGCGACGTCTCTGTTGTAGTTGAGTCGCCTGTCCCCAGCTGTCCGAGCGACATGGTAGATTAACGGGACCGCTGATCTATCCTGGATCAACCCTATCTGATCTAGGTAGAGGAATGCTTCCGGTGGAACGAAGCCATCATAGCGCACACTCTCGTGGTAAAGGTAATTGGGGTAGTAAGCCCCAGATATCAGGTTATTCATCGAGGTCATTGCTCTTGCAATGTGCCTTCGAGTCAGCTTAATTACGAAGTTGTCCACTCGTATTAGGTTCGCCCCGTTGTAAAGAACCTCAGTACGATAAAATTTTTTGTACTCCGACTCTGGTGTTCTGTACAAGCGAAGGCAAGCCCTAAGGCAAGCCCTCTCAAACACCCGAATCTTTTCCATTAAGCTCGCTCGTACATTGAACCACACGGTGCACCCGAATACCAGCATGGGCCTGATAAGGGCCATGTAGCAGATTACCTTTACCCTCGCATCGAGTTGGCTGCTATAAAACAGTCTCTTTGTAAGGGCAAAAGCGCCTTTAGCTCTGGCCAGAGCAGCGTCTACATTTTTGTCAAAATACAGAAACTGATCTAGCCAGATCCCAAGGTATCTGACTACATTTCGACAGGCAAGAGGCTGTCCGCGTTGTCCACTGACCGAGAGCTTTCGCCAATTTTTTCTGGTATCCCTAGAGGCTCTAGATAACGGCGTCCTAAAGAGAATGGTTTCCGACTTCTGAAAGTTGATTTTCAACTTGCAGTCATCGCAAAATCGTCTTATCTTATCGAAGTCACGCTGCAAGAGAGTATTAATGACCTCGATTTTTGGACCTGTTCTGTACGCTATCAAATCATCTGCGTACGCAATAGTATGGGGAAGTGAACCTATCAAATCGCTTGTATAAATGTTGAATAGGATCGGCGAATTGACCGCGCCTTGCTGAAGACCATTTTTAATTTGAAATATTCCAACAGAAGTCACATCGCCATTTTTCACGATGAACTGTCTGTTGGTTAGCATATTATAAAGAATGTACAAGAGTGGTTTACTGATCCCCAGCCTAGTCAGCTTATAGAACAGACCCTCTAACCATACGGTGTCGAAGGCCTTCTCCAAGTCAACAAGGCAGGCACCAGTGCATTGGTTTTTGCCTTTATTCCATTGGATATCGGACACCAGTTTAGACGCGGCATGTGAGATATCATGTCCCGCCTTAAAACCGAATTGATTATCCGGAACTATATGTTTGTCCTCAACCCACCTAGACAGAGCTCTATTGATTACTTTTTCAAACACCTTACTGATATTCGGAAGGAGACTTATCGACCGGAGATTCACCGGATTGGATATATCCTTTTCCTTTTTGGGGATAGGTTGAACCACCGCCGTTTTCCAATGCGCTGGATAATGTGCATTATTCATTGCATTATTAAACAGGGTAGTGTAAATGTCCACCGCTTCTAGAGGAAGATGTCGAATCACGATGTTCGGAATACCATCGGTCCCCACTGATTTCTTAGCCCTGATTGTGTCGAACATCTCATGGAGCTCTTCCTTCGAAATGAACGGGAGTATGTCACCCTCTCTGGTAATGACATTATTTGCCATATTTTCGTCGCTGAACAGGGTAAAACCAGAGCCCTCAGATCGCCAGTTCTCTACTTCATTTCGAATGTAGAAGTCGTGCACCAAGACGCAACTGTCCAGGTCATGATTAGGTCCAATGGTATCAGTGGCCTTGTATATTTCCTGGAAAGTCGCCCCTATGGCATCAACTTTCTCCTGTGGATCCCCGATCACAAAGAAGTCGTCATCATCAGCGGCCTCATTTGGATCAATACCTGCTATTGTCAGTAACCGTTCGTTGTCTGTTGTCCGGGCTATTTTAAGACACTGAAGGTCGTTTTGATTTTTTCTCCGAAATAGTTTATTTATTTGAGGGAACATATTCGGGTTGCTGGTGTTTACAGCCCGAACCCTGTTGTTCCAATACAAACTTACAGAAATTCTGTAATTCTCTTTTATTAACGTTTGAATATTTTTAATCGATGCCTTCAGTGTCCTAATTTCCGGGTCTTGTCTGTCAGTTAACTGTCTGTACAAGTTTTTGAGTCTTGTCAGAAGTCTACTTTTCTGTCGGTGCAGTGCGTCAATAGTAGGATTGCGGAACAGGTCTTCGTTAGTCGTATGTCGATACCGCGGTATTGTAGCGTCCATAGTTTGTTTAATTGTCTCGTCCATTTGTTGTAGGTAATTGTCGATCTCCTCGTTTGACAAATTCCTATTGGACGGTGGACGGTGGAGCGTGTTCGAGGCGAGTGCTCTTGTCAATGTTGCGGAGAAGCGTGTCCATCGAGTCTTACTGTAGTTGTAAGAATATCTTTGGACAAACTCCTCCAATTCCGCCATTTCGTTGGGAACTGTAAATTCGGTGCTAAAACCGCAATGGTCGCTGTCATACACGAATGTGCGCAGACAGTTTAGCGATTGTAAATTCGTACCTGTCAGTCGTATACGTTCGTCGTACAGCAGTAGATCCAAATAGGATCCGCCTCTTGGAAACGACGGGTTATCCGTCGCTTTAAGACCGAGTCTGTATATGACATCGTGCTGACCCCACCAATCGAGTAGTAGGTTCCCTCTAGTATTTGGCACATTATTTCCCCAATCCCTGTGTTTAGCGTTGAAGTCCCCACCGATTATAAAATAATTCTCCCCCGATTCCAGCCTCAGAAGTCGAAAAAGCGTGTCGAGATCTGTAATAAATAAAGTGGATTGTGAAGTCTCAGGTGCATAAACAGAAGCCAAGTATAGCCGCTTTCCACTGCGGAGCGGGATGTAAATGACGACTGCCTCCAACACCCGGAACCTACGCAACACTCCCTTGTACACTCTGTGAAATTTTATACCTTGTTTAATGAAGATAGCGACGCCGCCTCCACATTTGGGTCGGGGCCGGTTTCTTCTTCTAACAATATAATTATTGTACTCCAGTTTGTGCTTATCGGTTAGCTTGGTTTCGCTAGCGAAAAGCACATCAGGAGCTTGGTCTTGCAGCAATTTAAACATCGCGGCTCTTCGTTCGATCCTAATCAGTGAGTAAACATTCACCGCAAGGACCTTCAAAGTTTGCTCCACCATGTGCGTACCCATTACGACATGTGTTGCGTTAGGCCCGGCAGCAGCGCGTAGATCTGGTCCACCCGCTTGGCCTGTTCTTGCACCTGCTTTTGCAGCTGAGCCATCTGCCCTTGGATTGCGAGCAAGATGGCCAGCATGTTAGGTGCAGCTTCCGTTGTTCTCGACATTGGCGCCGGAGAAGCAACAGTCGCTTGCTGTACCGTAGCCCACCTACCTGACGCCATTTGGGCGTAGGAAATTTGGGGCGTGACGGCTGGTGTTTGAAACCTAACAGGTGAACGTTTGACCTCCACCTTCTGCTGCCGAGCCAGTTTTGCTTTTTTAATGTCAGCGAACTTAGGACAACCCCGATAGTTTGCGGTGTGTCCCACGTTCCCACATAATACGCACGAGAGCTGCGTCCTATCGGATGCTCCGTCCCTACCCAGAGCACACTCCTCGGAACTGTGGTTCTTTGCGCACTTCACGCATCGAGGCTGCATTTGGCAGTTCGACGCGGCGTGTCCGAACCTCTGGCAGCGAACGCATTGTATAACGCCTTCGCTCCTTTTTAATTTTTCCCAGTGAACCACCTGGTAGTCTAGGACATTGATACTCCTTAGACTATCCAGACGGCTTTCGGGACCGAGCCGCACCAGGAAGAACGGCAGACTCCGTTTCTCCCGCCTTGCTCTAGCTGTGGTAAATGGCTTTACCCCCACAAACTTGAGTCCTTCGCACTCCTTCTCTTTGAGCAGTGCCAGGATCTCCTCAGGATCAGAAGACGGTTCCAACCCCTTCAGCAGCATCGATTGCCGCTTTTCACACTTCGGTGTGAATGAGTAGTGCTCCGTCGTCGTTTCCTTTAGGAGCTCTTTCACTTTCGCGTAGCCCTCCACTGTATTACAGTGGATGACGTGGCGATCGTTCCCCAATCTTTTAATATTAAAATTATTACCAATGACCAGCCTACACAGGTCTTTGGTAGCATTTACCTCCAATTTATAGGTGTTGATAGGAGGCACCTTCTCCTTCTTCTTCTGCTGCTGCTGCTGCGGTTGTTGTTGTTGTTGTTGCTGCTGCTGCTGCTGTTGTTGTTGCTGCTGCTGCTCCTGTTTTTGCTGTTGCCGTTTTTGTGGCAGCTGCTGTTTTAGCAGTTGCCGTTGTTGTGGCTGCACTTGATGTTGCTGGTGTTTCTTAACATTTTGTTGTTGTAACACTTGTGCTACTTTATTTACTTGGTGCTGTTGTTGTTTCTGCTTTTGAGCAAGCTGCTGTTGTTGGGATTGCTCTTGCTCTTCCCTCTTCCTTCTTATCATTTGCTTATCTTTTATGGCCAGCACTCTTTGTTGTAGCATTTTGATGCTACTACTAATGGCCTCCATCTCTTCCTCTTCATCATCAGATTCGCTTGCGGCCAATGAAGCGAATTTGTTGCCTTCCCTCACTCCCGCAAGCAGCTTTACAGTGGTCGTTGGTAATTTCCTCCTTCTCTTTGTCTTTGGAGTTTGGCTCGAACCACTCGAAGCCTCACCTGACAGTTCAGCAGATCCTGCTATAGGCATAGCGGACCGCTCAACACAATCCATCACGTGATGGTAATTCAACACTCGTAATACCACTTATTTTTATTTATAATAAATAAAATAAAATAAAATAAAAAAAAAAAAAAAAAAAAAAGAACGTCTCTGCCGACTACTAGGAGTCGAACCCACAACCGTTGCAGTCTCAAGCGAGCACACTAACGTCGTGCTGATTGGAGCCTAAACCCAAATTGTTCAATTTCTTACTTCAGCGAATCACTTCACACTTGTAATTCGAAAGACGTCTAAACTCCGCGAAGGTCTATGAACGACTCGGCTGCATTTCGCAGTTCGACGCGGCGTGCCCGAACCTTTTGCAGCGAACGCATTGTAAAATATTTTCGCTCGTCTTTAATTTCTCCCAGTGTACAACCTGGTAGTCTAGGACATTGATACTCCTTAGACTATCCAGTTTGCTGTCGGGACTTAGCTGACCCAGGAAGAACGGTAGTTTCCGCTTCTCCCTTTTAGCTCTAGCCGTGACAAACGGCTTGACCCCCACGAATTGGAGCCCTTCGCACTCCTTCTCTTTCAGCAGTGCAAGGAGCTCCTCCGGATCAGTCGACGGTTCTAATCCCCTCAGCAGCATTGTTTGCAGCTTTTCACCCTTAGGGGTGTAGGAGAAGAACTCCGTTTTCGAGTCCTTGAATAAACTTTTGATTTTGTGGTAGTGCTCCACTGTGTTACAGTGGGTTGCGTACCTATCTACACTTAGTCTTTTAATAAAAATATTACAGCCTATGGCCGACTTACAGAGTTCGATAGTGTCCTTTAACTGCAATTTAAAGATGTTAATTGGTGGCACTTTTTGTTCGGTGGCTTTCTGCTCTTGCTGTTGTTGTTATCTCTGCTGCTGTGGCTTTTGCTTATGTTGTTGTTGATGCTGTTGTTGTTGTTGTTGTTGCTGTTGATATTGCTGCTGTTGTTGTTGTGGCTTATTCTTCTGCACTTTTTGTTGTTTATGTTTTTGCTGTGCTTGTACATCTGTTTTTGTCAATTCTTGTGCAGGTTTCTGTGTTTTTTGTTTTACCAGTTGTTGTTGTTGTTGTTGTTGTTGTGGGAGCTCCATGTTTAACACTTTTTGTTGTAGCTCCTTGATGCTACTGTACAGAGCCTCGACCTTCTAATCAGCGAGAGATGCAAAGCTGTTGTCTGCTGCGGTTGCTGCTATCCTCGCAGCCTTCCACCGCACTATACCATGCAGCATTTCTAGCGAAACTGAATGCGCGCACGTAATGATATTCGGAGTCGGCTCGAACTTCTTCCTCCTCTTTGTGCCAGTGTCTCTTATTGTTGTTGTTGTTGTTGTCGATTTTAAGTGGACTGGCTTAACGGCTTGATCATCAGACGACATCATGCCATCTGCTGACCCCGCTATTGGGATAGCAGACCGCTTAGTTCCACTCATCAAACTTTGCTTTATCACTTTATTACTGACCCTAATTGTCTTTTTTTGTAATATTAAAAAAAAATCAAAAAAAAAAAAATTTATCAGAGTTTGGGAAGCGAACCCACAAAGCCGAGATTTGCTGACCGAGTCTCTACCACTTTGGCTACCGAACACTTGTAAAGTTATTATGGACTTAAAAGTATGCTAATTTATTTTTAACACTTGTAAAGCTGAACACGAAATGCTTCTGCTCTCTGCGGAGGTTAATGAACGACTGTACCTGAAAAGTCATTTACAAGACAATCGACGTCTTCCTTAGTTGATATGCCATCAATATCCATGGGAATATTACTAAGTTTAGATTTAACTACTACTTTTTAAATCTTGAACAACATTTGTGTTGTCCGTCCCTTTTTTGCAAACAATATTAATAATTGGATTCACTTTGCATGTAACAATACATACGGTCATTGCAGTAGCAAAGTACCGAACCACAGGGTTTTCATATATCATTCAAGGAAGAACGAGTTAGTTGCGAACATTGGACTACGTTACAGCATTTTCACATTATTATTAATATGATTTGAAATTTAAAATAATAAACTGAGCAAATACTCGACATGTGGACAAACAGAACGTGTACTAAAAATGTTAAAGTAAACACAAATTATTGGAACATATAAATAAATTATATCATGCAATAAATAGCATAACCGAAACGTCAGTAGTATAAATAGGAAAATGTTCAGGAATAAAAAAAAATCAATTTTATAACGTTGAAAAAGGCGGTTCACAATAGACGGTATTTTTCACACAGTTTTTAAACAGTTTATTTCCTTTAAAGCAAAATTTAACTTTTACCGAATTAACGGGAACAAGTGCTCCACTATGGATATCAGCATTTTTGGAGACCTGCAGGATTTCAGTTTGGTCATAGTCATTTTGGCCGTGGCCCATGGGTTGATATCCGCTTCGTCGCATATATAGTACGTTTGAAGCATCTTGATTTGCCTTTGTAAACTCCCGTCTTGGCTGTTTAAAGCTTTTTTTTTTTTTGTTTTTTTTGTTAAAAGGACTTAACACTCAAGTGGGTATGAATACACTTATACTGCGTCAGCATGTGTTAAGTTTTTTGGAAAATGTGATAGAGAGAGAAAGAAAGATGTTTGGACTCAGTGGTTATTTCGCTCCATGGGTGGCATCCAACATTTAATTGGGAGACTAAATTCTTAGTGAAAGTTGGCTTGATGTTCATTTCTAGTCAACTACTCGTCTTACTTGATTTTCGTTAACTGGAAACATGGATGATATGTCATTCGGGCGAGGCTGGGATTCGAACACCGAACCTTCCACTACCACTTGAGCCACTGCCACCCACTAGGTGTTGTTGGAAGTCGTCTCTCCCTCTACACCTTTGGACTTTACGTCTAGCTTTCAAACACTTTGCACTGAGTGCTTTTATTTCATCGTTCCACCGGTAGCATGGGGCGCCTCTTGGATTTGCTGTTTCCTGAGCATTGCCGTATCACAAACCGCTACGATATTTTCTGTAAGTTGATGCGACAAGCTTTCGGCTGATCCGCTTGTGTCTGTGGTAGAGCTATTCAGCATCTCCTCGAATGCATTCTTGTCGAAAAGGCTGTCCTTCTATTGTGGG
Organism: Volucella zonaria; assembly: GCA_963966105.1. Taxonomy (NCBI): domain Eukaryota; kingdom Metazoa; phylum Arthropoda; class Insecta; order Diptera; family Syrphidae; genus Volucella; species Volucella zonaria. The sequence goes on along the minus strand of OZ014535.1, from coordinate 2,928,972 downwards.
CCCCTGATTTGTTTTCGCTGCGGGATTCTTGTGGTTTTTTCGATCTTGTGATATAATCGCCAGGTGGTCGCTATGGCTGTACTCCTCGCCGACGCGCCAGCTCATGTTGCGTAAGATAGAGTGACCCGCAAGTGTTAGGTCGATGATTGATCCCGTTCCTGCTTTGCAAAATGTGTTGCTCCTTCCTCTATTTGCTAAGCCTATGTTTAGAGATGTAAAGGCTTCAAGGAGTGTGCGCCCTCTTTCATTGGTAAGCCTACTACCCCATTCCGTAGAACAAGCATGTAAGTCTCCTCCAATAATCACATCAGTTTTGTGTTGTGCATTGTTAATCAACCTGTCCAGCATTTCTTGGTTGAGTGTCCAACTAGGCCACGCATAGCAGCTGTAGAAGTTGATGCCATTTACTTTTGCGCGTACAAATCCTTCCACATCGCCTTCGGTGTTTTGAAAGGCGTGGTTCCCGTATATCCATATGGCTGCATGCTTTGTCTTGTCGCATACCCAGATACTGCTGTCGACAATTTTATATGGTTCGCTGGATTCACAACGAAATATTGTAAAATATAAACCACGATACTTTTTACTTTTCTAATTCTTTATTGTTCGTCTTACCACGTTGAGATTCAATTCGGAAGAGAGTCAAACCGAAAAACCGGAAAAGGTACACAAATTAGAAATTGGTTTCGAATCAGTACAATGTTCTAAAGCTACAGAGACACCTAGATGTCATTAACTGCTGGAATTAACAATGGTTTAATACTAATTTACTACTAATAATTTAATACACTTTTCGACATGAACATTGCCGGCCGTCTTGCAGCATCGGCTGTAAAAGTTACAACTAACATTCATATGTATACAGATTTTTGTTTTTAATGGGCGTATCAAATCTTAGTTCATGTCAACTTTAACAGTTAAGTGGGAAGCCACATATTAAATTATAAATAAAATAATTCATGAATAATATTTTGTTTATATAAATATATATTATATACTAGCGAGCAATAATTCAAAGCTCAGTGCAAGAAATGTAATTACTATATGCGAATAAATTTGTAATTAAAATCTACAATGGAAAGTTGAATAGTATACTATGACGGAGTAAGAACACATAGTTTAGTAATTGGACGTGTTATAACTCCATTTTGAGTTTTAATATCCACAACGCGAACTCGACTGTCGGATCCCGGAAACGTTCTTATGGGAGAGATTATCATCCTTAATAACGACGAGATCATTTAGAGCTAGGGTTCGATTTGGAAATTTCCATTTATATCTCTTGTTTAATTCCCGTAAGTATTCGTCCTTCCATCGACGACAAAATTGGTAATGCAAAATTTTTACTTTTACGTTTATTGTAGCTAAGGGAACTTTCGTTACCTACTGGTTCAAGGGACGAGAGCAAAGGTCCTCCTCTAAGAAAATGACCTGAAGTCAAAGGAGGAATGCCGGAAACATTTTCGGAGATGGGAGATATAGGTCTGGAGATAAGACATGCTTTTTGCGAGAAGGGTCGACAATTCCTCAAAAGTCAGTTTATTGGAACCCGCTACTTTTCGAAAATGCGTCTTAGAGCTTTTAACTCCAGCCTCCCATAATCCACCCATATGTGGGGCTCCAGATGGAATGAACTTCCACTCAAGGTTGTGGTCCCGGTATCTTTGGGAAGCTTCTGTTGATAGCGATCTTAAGAAATTTTGAAAGTCTTTTGATATAATCTTACTAGCACCTACCAAATTAGTGCCGTTATCAGAAAATATGGTTTTAGATAAGCCGCGTCTTGCAATAAATCGACTTAAGGCAGATAAGAAAGTGTGAGAAGTCAGGTCACTCGTTGCTTCTAAATGAATTGCCTTTGTAGCAAAGCACACGAAGACGCAGACATAACCTTTTGTAATTCGACAATTTCGACCTGAAAAGCTTTGGCTGGTAAAATCTAAACCAGTTGTGGTAAATGGTAATGAGATTTGAGTTCTCTCTAGCGGAAGAGCACCCACGATTTGTGTTTGCAGTTTCCTTTTGTTTATGACACAAACCTTACATGAATTGATACATTTTTTCACCAAATTCTTAACCTTTGGTATCCAAAATTCTGTCCTTATTAACTGAACTACCAACTGATTGACACCATGAAGCGAAACGTCATGTATGAACCGTACAAGTAGCAACGATATTTTTGCTTCATAAGGAAGAATAATAGAATACTTTTCGTTAAAGGAAAGAGTTGAAGATGTAAGTCTGCCATTAGATCGCAAAATTTGATTTTCATCCATTATTGGATTAAGGTTTGCAATACCACTTTTCTTTAGGATAGCAACATTTCTCAGCAAACCGTGATATTCATCTTCATAATGGAACGACTGGGTCAGACGAATGATCAGAATTTTAGCATTCGAAACTTCGTCAGGAGTTAGTTCTTTCGAAGTACTCGTATAAGAAAAAGTGTGTTTGAAACGGGGATTCGTTCGTCGAAGGAAGCGAACCATGAATGCAATAACATGCAATGCTTCAGGCCAAGAGGAAAATCTTTCCACTATCAATCCCACGTTTGGTTTTAATGTGGCAAAATTTGACTTGATTGGCCTTAATTCGAGATCACTATTGTCGAGTGTTTGTAAAATAGGATGTGGCCATGATAATTGATCTTTACCTAGCCAAGGTGGACCGTGCCACCACAACCTGCTCGTCTTTAATTCCAGGGGTGTAGGTCCCCGGGTGGCTAGATCGGCGGGATTGTCGGCGGACCGAACGTGGCTCCATTTTGCGCTTGATACATTGGATTGGATTTGAGACACACGATTACCAATGAAACTTTTCCATGTACAGGGTGGTTTACTCAGCCATGTCAGGGCGATGGAGTTATCTGTCCATAGAAAAAGTTCATGGTCAGGATACTTAAGCTGAGTAATACTTTTTTGGTACAAAGAAGAAAGCAAAACAGCACCACAAAGTTCAAGTCGTGGCAAGGCAAGCTGTTTTACTGGAGCAACTTTACTTTTGGCACATAATAAGTGACAAGACCAACTGCTGCCACTATGTTGAACGCGCAAGTAAAAGGCTGCCGCATAAGCTTTCTTAGAGGCATCAGAAAATCCGTGAATTTGAATTGAATGACTTGGATTGTATTCAATCCCACGAGGAACTTGAATATAACCTATATCAGGAAGAGCTGCAAAGAAGACTTTCCAGCGGTGACACGTAAGAGGCACAAGATCTGTGTCCCAAGACGTCCCATCGCGCCAGATTTGTTGCATGATAATTTTTGCAGAAATAATTACAGGAGCTAACCATCCAGCAGGGTCAAACAGTCTTGAAATGATTGAAAGAACTGCTCGCTTCGTTAGAAGATTATCTTCTCTAGGAATTTTAAAGAAGAATTGGAATGAATCACTCTTCGCGTTCCACTGTATTCCAAGGGTTTTGGAGATACTTTTATCATCTAACTGAAGAAAGTCTTGATCGTAACGATGCAGAGACGGAACAAATTGAAGAAGTTCCGAAGAGTTCGAGGTCCATTTTCTTAAAGAGAAGCCTGCTGAACTCAAAGCCTGAGACAATTCGTATTGTGCTTGTAAAGCAGTGGGTACATCATGAGCCCCGGCAAGGACGTCATCAACATAAAATTCCTCTTTCAAGATGGAAGAAGCAAGTGGGTACGTGCTTCGTATGTCATCGGTTAGCTGTCTTAATGTGCGTATCGCCAGATATGGTGCACAATTGACACCAAAGGTAAGTGTTTTTAGCTCATAATCTACAAGACTGTGATCTGGCGATTTGCGAAAAACGAGGCGTTGATATTTGCAATGCTCAGGATAGACATTTATCTGGCGATACATTTTCTCGATGTCTGCACTGAAAATGTAGCGGTAAAATCTGCATTTTAAAACAAGGGTTGTTAAATCAGTTTGTAAAGATGGACCTGGGTATAAAAGGTCAATGAGGCTGACTCCATTACTCGATGGATTAGAGGCGTTAAAAACAACCCGAAGTCTCGTAGTAGTGCTATCTGGTTTTATAACCGAATGATGAGGTAGATAATAAGTGGAGATTTTATGATCCTGGAGATTTTCACTTGGAGAAAGCTTCTCCATATGCTCTAAAGTAACATATTCTTCAAGAACCTGATTATATCTTCTATGAAATTCTGGATTTTTTAGCAAAGTTTTTTCCATTCTTAAGAATTGATTCCGAGCGATATCTCTTGAGTGCCCAAGAGTTTTTATAGGATTTTTAAATGGAAGATGTACTTAGTATCGACCATGAGAATTCCTGGTAGTTGTTTAGGAATACAACTGTTCGCATATGAGCTGTTCTTCGCTAACCAATCTTTCATTAGGAAGCTCCTCGATTTCCCAGAACTTTGCTATTTATTGATCGATAGAAACTTCGCTGAAGTGTGATAAGGTGGTTGAATAGCAATTAGAACTCTCGTTTGAAAGGGGGTCTGAAAGAATCCATCCAAATATGATGTTTTTAGCGACAAGGGAACCAAAAATCTTTTGTTCAATGCCTTCCTTAATAATCGAAGGATATAAATCAGCACCTATGACGATATCTATTTTAGAAGTCTCATAAAAATAGGGATCAGCTAACTTTAGATTTGGTGTGTTCGAGATTTCCTCTGGAAGAACTAAGCACGACGGCAAATCACCAGTTAGTCGCTTTAGCAAACGCTTTGGCGTTTGTTACTATCGTGAAAGATGGAACATATTTGGAGCCAATGCACAAAGAACACAACTTTGAAGAATGAGCCGTCACCACAGCACTCATGCCTGATATACACGCTTGTATCTGCCTCACCGGAAGGTTTAATTTCCGCTGAATATCTTCGGATAGTAGAGTCACTTCTGACCCACTATCTACTAAAGCACGCAAGGTAAATTTCTGACCCAAATGATGAACATCTATCAAAGCTGTTGCTAAAATAATTCGGTTATTATTTTGAGAAAAATAAGAATTCACTTGATGATATTTGTTAGACGGAGTGGACTGTATTTCTTCGCATTGAATTTGCGATGGTTGTAACACCTGAACTGTTGAGTTGGATACGTGGTTTTGAAAAGGTGGAAAATGTAAAAGAGTGTGGTGTTTTTTCTTGCAATGATTGCAAGAACACTTTTACAATCCTTTTCTAGGTGATTTTAGACTAGACAATTTTTACAAAAACTTAGGGAACTCACTTTCGAAACCCTATCAGGAATACTCATGTCCAAAAATTTTGAACATTGTCGAAGCGAATGAGCACCTTTGCAAAGTTTGCAAAGAAAATTAGAAACTTTTGTGAGAAAGGATTTATGATTTTGGTTCGAGTGTAATTGAGAACTCTGACCTTTATTCGGTTGACTCTTTGTTCGGACGGAAAATTGGAGATCGGTAACGGCTTCAAGTACTCTGTATCGGTTTGTTAAAAATATATCCATTTCTTCCCATTTTGGAATATCGCGCGGACGTTTTATGGATTGCTCCCACAGAGACAACGTTTTTTCCGGTAGACGATTTGAACAGAGGTAAACCAGAATAGGATCCCATGATTCAGTAGAAATCTGATGAGCCTTAAGTATTGACAGACAATCACTGATGGCTCTTTGAATGTCCTTGATGCTTTTGCCAGACTCGGAAGTTATTATTGACAAGTTGAAAAGATTTTTTAGTTGATTGTGTTTACCAGAATTCTTTTATTTTCATACTGGTCCGAAAGTGCTTTCCAGGCTATTTCGAAATTATCAGCAGTAAGTGGAAATTTTGAAACTATGTTATAAGCTTCAGACTTTGTTTTAGAACGTAAGTGAACAACTTTGGGTGCTTGACGTAAACAGCGGTGAACATATCTTGGAACGACGGCCAAGTTAAATAGTCACCATGAAAGGATTCCGTGTCACAGGGAGGAAGTTTTATGGACTGCATATTATTTAAAGATACACTTGAACTTTTCCCGGCTTCATCTTCCTTAATAAGATTCAATTTATTTGATGAATCAATTATTTCACTCAGAAAATTAATGTAAGTTGTAGACGCACCTCTATACTTAGATTTCACTGCATCAACGTCATCTACTAGAATATTCTTTAGACACAACGCATAGCGTGATTTAATATTGGACCACAATTCCTTTAATTCTATTTTGGAAGTCTCCAGAAATGTTGGAGATTTATCCACGATAGGAACTTCTTGGAAGCTCGAGTGAAACTGAATCAGCTGGTCAGCAGCAGCAATAAAATCATCTAGCGCAGTCATATTACTAATAAAACCTACCCACTAGAAAGGCGAAGCGCGTAAACCAATATAAAAATAATAAATAATATGTTGGTACTCGTATCAAGTATACTTTGACTAACTCTAATCGATAGGGGTTATGGTATATCAAACTTTCTCAATGTTTTCACAAAACCGTGTAACTTTTTTATTTTAATAAATTCAATTAAGATTGCACTGAACTTAAGAATATGCACGCACCTGATTAATTGGATCTGCTTCCGTCGATTGGTATGTTGTTCCTGCTGCCTTATCGGCGTGGTCTTCTATCAATTGTACACTGGTTGATATGTTGATAGTACAACGAGACGATCGATGACTGATGTGAAGTATTAGAGTTATGATGATTAAAGTTTTTTTTACTGCTGGGGTCAGCATATAGATATGTATGTCGGTGAGGCAATAGATGAAGATTTTAATTTGCCTGTAAAGATGACGATGATCTTGACGACGACGATGATGGTGATGATGAAGATGATGGTGATGATGACGATGGTGGTGATGATAACGATGATGGTGATGATGACGATGATGGTAATGATGACTGTATCTTATTCTTACCGTGGTATGACGAGATGCGGGGACCTCGTGCTGTACAAGATTTAGGAATCTTGCGGCAAAGAAGAGAGCACTGATACTGTGATGAGGTGGTGGTATGACGAGGTGCAGGGACCGCGTGCTCTTCAAGATATAGGAATCTTGCTGCGAAGAAGATAGCAGAGATTATGTGATGGTACAGCACAATTAAACTCCAGATGGACACTGCTCCGAGTTGGTACTGCTTTGTACAGCGTACAGATGTTCACGTTGGAGAACAATAAATGAGAGATCTTAGATTGCACTCGTAGTTGAGACGAGTTGTGCTTGTGTAAACTTTCTTAGCGAAATGTTATTATTTCCAGACGATTGGTAAACAGTGTATAAAAAATCCGGGTTGATGGACCAAGGACCGTATCCGCTTTCCAATCTCTTGCTGTTTGTTTCAGGATATCCTGAGCTATCTTACAGTGATTAAGATTTATTTGTATGACCTTCATCATTGTATGCTAGTCATGGCTTTCTTCAAGACTGGGCACTTTCCATTGCCCGCTACGTGTTTTGCGTTCATCGGATCATTTTCCCTGCAGAACATGCATGACGGCCCCTCGCTGCAATTGTTTGCTATGTGGCCTTCTGTGCCGCATCGCCTGCATAGTTTGGAGCGGTCTTCTAGGCATTCACATCTGCTTGGTACTTGCCCAAATTTTGGGAATTTGAAACACTTCTTTAGCATCTTTATTTGGCGGACCCGGCGTTTTACCCAGCCTACCTTTAGCCTTCCTGCCCCTAGCATCTCTTTTCTGATTCCTACAGGGAGGCTAATTAGTGCACTCTGTGTGTGCCCATACCCCTGTCGTAGCGATCTGATGTCGGCTATCCTTATCGGTTCGAATCCGAAGTGCTTTTCGAAGATTTCCTCCATTGAGGTAACTTCATCCATGCCTTTGCATTCAATAGTAATGCGTTGTGTAAAGGCTTGGATCTCTGCCTTTTGTCCTAGAGCTTCGCTTATTGCGGCCTTTACGTCCTCGGCCTTGCTGACGGTATTCCTGAACTGTATTAGCGGTTCTCCCTTGTGTGTCCTTCTGATCCTCGACACTGATTTACCAACTTGTTCTAGTTTGGGATCTGCTTTTATGTTACGGAGAATTTCCGCGTACGTGCCTTCTCCCTTGGACTCAACTCAAAGTTGTACTGCGTTAGGTTTGGCTTTCTCGGCGACTATTTTCTTCATGGTGGTATTTTTGGTTACTTTAGTCCAGGCTGGTTCCTCGATGATGACTGATTCATTTCCGTGAGCCTGCTCGGCACGTTTCTTTGCGCCTTCTCCTTTTTTGTTTTGTCAGTATCAGGTCGCGTATCTTTTGAAAATTTTTTCTTGTTCATTTTTTCCGTTTTCAGTTTTCCGTTGCTTACGCGACGGCTCCATTGTTTTTTTTTTTAAGGAATCGACTTTCGTTTTGGCTCAGTGGTTGTTCGAAGCCATGGGGATGTTTGTGAGGCGATGCTCTTTCTAATAACCTCTTTTGCCTTCTCATACTGAATCTATATAGCTGAGAGCTCATAGAGAGCGCACATGATTTCAAATGCGTCCCGCATCGGTTGTTGAATGCCTTTTGCCGTCATCCATCATTCCGACCAACTCTCTTATTTGCTCTCCTAGTTTAAGGAAAGATGGTTGGCTTGGGGTTCCTTCCATTGTAGCTCGATTCGTCTCCGGTGGACCGACACTTACTGGAGTTGGAGTATGGGATGTTGTCGGTGAGGCGTTATTGCGCTTCTTTGGAACGGATTTTCATAGTTGCCCCCGTTTCCTGCCTCCATATTTGTTTTCTGGGTGTTTGGTGTTGTTTTTGTTGTTGTGTTTGTTGTTGTTTTTGTTGTGTTTATTTCTTTAGGGTCCCCACTCAAAGCCGTTATCAACGTTCGGATGTGTAGTCACCAGCGATCCCATGGTTATCTATGCAAGCAGTGAGGCCATGCGAGGGTTGACACAGGCCTTTATGGGGTCCTGTGCCAGAGTCAGATCGGTGTTAAACAGGAATATTATATCTGTACTTACACCACCATCTTAATGGTGACGAAACATTGAACGTACTTTGAGGCGTGCCAGGGTCTTAACGGGACGGGGGCGTTCACAGCATTAGCCTAACAGCCATTTCAACAGAATTTCACTCCTGCTTACTCAGGTAACAGAATACTGCAAGCGTGAGCCTATATATCAGTCAATCTAAAAACTTTGTTTGCAGTATACCATAAATACGACGTTACTGGGCTCAGTCGTAATGCCTAAAAGGCAGTAATGAAAGAAGAATATCCAAATGTCCACTGGCAGATACCAATGGAGCTATGGTTTCCCACGCTGCCACCTCTTTACCAGAGAGCTAGGAGATGGGTTAGCACATAGTTGAAGACTGTGCCGACTCGCCTTGTCGCAGAAAGTTCTTAGGGGTTCCTGTGACCTTTTCAGCTGCGCCCTCCTTTTCTGCCGCTCTTGGTCGGGGACTGTTTATTGGTTATTCACAGCTAACCTGCATATTTGCAGGCCGATCACCATCCGCCACCTGTGACCACCCCAGTAGCCTGTGGTTAGCCTTGGGTGTATATGCATATGAATATGTATATATGTGTGTGAGTGTGCGTGCTGCGTGGTTTCGATTTCGAGACTCGCGTGCAAAAGGTGTGTTTGAATCGCCGTGGTGTGTGTGAAACAAAACTTGATTTGATCACTGAGTGCGTGTGCAATTGATTTCATTGAATACATATGAAACTTGGGAGCGTGTCTGGAAAGTGAAAGTGCGTTTATGAAAGAATAATTTTAGGCGGTTTAGTGTTGGCACTTGTGTTTTTCCATATACCATATAATTATTAATTTTAGCATTCCATAAATATGCATATGTATACCTATAGTGTTGTGCAAAACATAGAGGATTTTTCTTGAACATTTTTCATTGAAGAATTCTATGGGACAGGAATAGAGTAGGTACACTGGTTTGGCCATTTAAGAAAACCAGTTAAAGATGTTGGCACCACAACATCTAAAAAAGTACCTACGGGCCAAAGCCAGTGGCGAACAACAAGCCGTTCGTTCAAATAAAACGCGGACTTCAAAAAAAACTTCGACTTTATTTTATGATTCCAAAATTAGAACTGCACTTAAACTTAAACTTATCCTACTCCACACCTTCGTATCGTCGCATTTGGTGTATAGCGCGTGCAAGAGTTTTAAGTTGCATCAGCAGTTTCCCAGTTCGAGTCGTGGGAAACAATTGTTAGTTTCCGCCACACGCTTCGTGTTACGGCGACTTATGATGGGTGGTGAAATACAATATCCACTAGTGCATGCATGAAGTCAAGTTGACTTCTCATCTTTCGACTTGTAGAATCGTGGCGCGTTAACTACTCCTCCTTGAAGAATCTGCGTCCCGTAGATGCTGCTGATGTTGGGATGATCTGGAATGATGAGGCTCCAGGCTTGACATTCGTATTGGCGGTATATAGAACTTCCTATTAATTTTGTGCCAGATAATCGCAGCTGCTCCAACAATTGCCAGGAAGATCGTTATATCCATGGCTGTAGATACGAGTGGCGTTCAACATATTCTCGATATCGGGGTGAAGCTGTGGCTGTATATATAAGTTGACTTATTTATCAAGTAACACTATTATTTTAGTGCATTCATGTAAAATTTCGTTTAAATGTGATTATTAATTCGCGTTTTATCTCTAGTTAAACAGAATCATAATGGCAACTGAGACGATGATGGTGAAAATTGATCATCGCGCTGTAATTAAATTTCTCACTAAGCAAGGAAAAAGTCAAAAAACTATTCATGAAGAGATGGTGGCTGTTTACCAGGGTTCCGCACCTTCATTATCAACTGTGCAAAAGTGGTCATTATCAACTGCCTCAAGAGAGGCAGAGAGAGCATTGAGGACGACCCCCGCTCCGGTGCCCCGGCTACTGCTTGTACGGGAGAAAGCATCAAAGAAGTCAAAAAACTTGTTCTTGAGGATGCCCGAATAAAGGTGAAAATGATGGCAGAGATCACCAAGCTTTCAATTGGTACCTTTCACACCATTCTTCATGACCATCTTAACCTTTCAAAGGTCAGTGCAAGGTGGGTGTAACGAATGCTCACAGCGCCTCAGAAAAAAGTGAGAATCGCATGCTGTAGAGAGCTTTTGGAGATGTGTAGTGAGAACGCGGACGGTGTTATGGATCGAATTGTTACTGGGGACGAAACATGGGTCCACCCCTATGACCCTGAAAGCAAACAAGAGTCCATGCAGTGGCATAAAAAAGGAACAGACCCCCCGAAGAAGTTCAAAGTCACTCCGTCTGCCGGGAAGCTAATGGCCACAGTTTTTTGGGACTCAAAGGGAATCTTGCTCATTGAGTACAAAAAAAAAGGTGAAACCATCAACGCCACATCCTACGCTTCCACTTTGCATAATTTTTGGGAGGAAATTAAAAAGAAAAGACGGGGTAAACTCGCAGCGGGTGTGTTGCTTCTTCATGACAACGTTCCTGTTCACACGGCGCGAGTTTCCAAGGCTGCTGCACGAGATTGCGGTTTCGAAGAAATCCAACACCCACCCTATAGCCCAGACCTTGCCCGTAGTGATTATTTCCTGTTTCCGGATTTGAAAAAATGTCTTCGTGGAAAAAGATTTTCGGATGATGAAGAACTCAAGTCGGCAATAAATGGGTATTTAGGAAATTTATTTTTTTGAGGGTTTAAAAAAGCTTATCTCAAGATGTAACAAATGCATTGATGTTAGGAGAGATTATATTGAAAAATAAAAACAATTTAAATTGAATTCGCATTTTCCTTCATAGCGATACCGAGAATATATTGAACGCCCCTCGTAGTTTGATCCTATTGGTAATGTTACTCAGTCGTTTAATGTTGCTTAGACTGATTTCATGGACGTATTCCATGTCAATTATATGTCCCGCTGTGGATATGTAAGTAAGTACTGATGGTGAGGCTTGAAGGGATGTTGCCATGAAACTGCAAAATGTGCGGTTGTTAAGCTTCACTGTCTCGTTCTTAATTTGAATTATGTGAGTTCCAGATAAGTTCCTTTTAGTTTCTTCGGTCGTGATTTGGCCCTTAAAATTCGTAACGGAGATTATGTCTTCCTTCAGAAGTTCAACGATTTCGACAGTATTGGTACGGTATATGCAGGATGCGTGTCCTCCTTTTAACAGTCGAGCAATACATTCATCCTCGTTGACTTTCTTCAGGGCGTTTTGTTCACAGACGGTCAGATTACTTATAGTAAGGCTTTTTGTGACAACACCATATGTCTCTTCGTGATTCACCAACATTCGGTCAAATGGTAGGTTGACTTGCCTTCCGTTGTAAATCATTGCTCTTGTTATCAAGAAATTGTACTGTACAATATAGTGTCATTTGTAAAAACTGACGGAATCCCATACTAGAGCGCTTCGACTTCATTTGCATAGGGCAGAGTCTCGAGTTCGTTAATCACCCTGTTTACCTCTTCTCTGTCTAGTAGATTCGTATTGACGATGCCGCTCTTTGCCATTTGACACGCCCTCACCACTTCATTGATTTCTTCTTTGATAATCGAGATTTCATTAATTGAATCTTGCTCGAATCTAGCCTTGCTGGATGCCGCTGCTTGGTTTTTGGAACTTTTTAACTTTTTTTTTTTTTTTTTATAATTTACGCGCGGCTAAGGGGTTATGAATACCCTTACACTGTTGCCAGGGCGCGGGCGGAAAGGTAGAAGGAGGAGAAAGGAAAGTTTGTGATGTAGTGGTTTGAAACTCAGGTGTGTTTGGTTTCGATATTGACTCTCCAGGGGTGGGAGTCCGAATAGGGCGGAGAGATTTTCTTCACTCGGAATGGTGAGGTTGTGAATTTTAACAGTTGTTTTTGTGTTTGAAAATCCTACAACAGCCAAATCTACATGTCAGTGTTATGCCTTCACATGCAGATTTTTCTGACTAAGTTCCAATTACACAAATGAAAACTTTTGTCGTGGCTAGGATTCGAACCTTGACCTTCCGCGTGAGAAGCGATAGCAAGTACCACTACACCACGGCCACCCCCAGTTATTGAAAGGACCCTCTCATTGATACTATACTGCTGGTGGTTTCGCTCTACCTGATACAAGATGAATAAAATCTACGAAAATTATGAGGGAGAAATGTACGACTTCAATCTAACAGAAGTACTGATAAAATCAAAAGAATATGAGAATTCGAAAGAAAATACAGTTCTCCTGTGGCCGTCCGAAAAATATTTTCAGGTATGCCGTCTTCATACACAAATATTCTCCGCATACTCGTACTTTGAAAAACTGCCTTTTGCATTTAATTTAAGAGAAAACATAATCAAAGAATGTATAAATATGAAATTTCCGAAATGGTTTGATACCCCTAGTGTATGTTACGAGCATAAGATTAATTTAATAAATTTCATAAAAATTGTATTGCTCTGGAAAAATTGTAAATGGGTCCTTGATAAGAACAGAAATAAAAACACGATTCCCAGAAATAAAATAAAAAAATTGCAAAATGTAATGAACGCTTAAAAATGTAAGTAAGCCGACATGATAAATTGACAACGATTATTGGAGGGTTGGGAGGGTGGGGTCGATGTCCTACCACGTCTTCGCTCGTGTCCCCTGTAACCTACTTAAGTAAGGGTGCTTTAACAATAATTTGTCAAAACATGTGATTTCTTAGAATTAGTTTTTCAATTTTGTACTTCAGCCGCCTGTACTTAAGTAGGCCAAGAGCAGTGATCAATTATTATACAGGTATATATATAGATAATACTATGTACATATATTAGAATATATACGTGGTATGTCCCAAAATTTTCTACCGTGCCGAACCCTTACTCTTAAGGTACGTTTTGAGCTTGGGCAATAAAAAAAGCAGCACGGGACCAAGCCCGGAGTCATTTGACAAAACCACTAATAAAAACATGTTTCTTCTGGGATTGATTTGATTGAACCCGTCCTAAACAACCTGATTGGACCCTCTCAGTGCGGTTTCGCGCCAGGAAACTCAACAATCGGTCAGATTTCCACACTCTGGCAGATCCTGGAGAAAACCCAAGAAGTCCAGATCGATACCCACCACCTGCTTATCGATTTTAAGGCTGCCTATGACAGCATTTATAGAGACGAGCTATATAGAGCGATGTCAAGTCTTGACATCCCTGCCACACTCGTCCGTCTGTTTGCCTAATGTCGGCTATTTGATTCTATTCAGTGTACTGTGTAAACGTGTAAAACCTTTTCGGTTCACAAAAATACAAAACCTCAGTATTGTTCCAAACCTCCACCCAATTCCGGAAAATAGATATGATCTCATAATATGGTTTTTCAATCTCTTTCGCCAGCTGTTTTCAGCAGTGCTGTACTCCAAGTTGGTTTAGATCCCATTCCACTTGTTCGGACTCCATACTATATTCGGATGTCCAAATATTTTGCGTATAGTTTTGAAAACTCCATTTTTCATAACTTGGAAGAAAAGGGAGCAAATACGTACTCGTAAATATACATTTTCCGAATAAGTTCGATCTTGCTCAATGCTTGGAAATTTATCAAATTTTGTAGTCCTGAGCACAAAATTTGACAAAAATCCTGTAATGTATCATAAAATAAAAGACAAGTTCACATCTAGTATTGTTACACATTTTATTTCTTGTTTAATTGAGAAGCGAATTAGAGAGATGGTGCGAACCAGACTGCCGATAGTTTATCATGCTCTCTTATATTCGGTCTTGTTCTTACTCAGTGCAAGTGTGTAATCATACGTAATCACTAGTACATCACAAATCCAAATAGGGAAATCGCTCTTGCGCTTATGAACATATTGTATATCTTCAACCCCATAACATGTATTAACCCTTAACACCTCGTGCTTCAAATACCAATCACTTTTATAGTGTGGTGCAACGTCATACCCACCCCCTCCAGCACTTCCACCTTCACGGACCATCGATTTCATGATCTTAAAATTATATTCCTACCCCCATTTAATTTACATTGCATAACAAGTTACAAACAAAATCACAAGCACACGTACATAAACCCAAGCAAACTGGTTATATTGGGCAACGTCAACGTATGATGCCTTTGCAAATCGCAGTCCATTCAAGTACAGATGAGCGAATGGTTTTTTTTATTTATTTCTTTCGTTACGTATTGCTTTTGCAAATTCGTATTTGCCGTTCAAAGTTGAAAAGGCAGTCTTTGGAATGTCTGACGGTTTCATCGGTATTTGATGAAACCCAGAAGTTAGGTCGAGAGTTGTAAAGAATTTAGCTTTACCCAGACTGGCAAGAGTGGAATTAATGTCCCGGATAGGATACGTATCTGCAATAGTTACCAATATTTTATAGTCCATGACCATTCGATATTGTTTTTCGCCATTTGGCTTTGGTTTTTTCGGAACCACCCAGATCGGCGAATTGTAAGGGCTTCTGGAAGGTCGAATTATGCCCTCTTCAAGCAACTTAGCTATCTCTTTTTCCAACTCTCCTCTCACACAGGCGGGATAGGGATAGCTTTTAGTATATATTGGTTGATCGGTGCTCGTTCTAATGTTGGTAGGACACAAGTGTCAACTACTACTCTCGCGTCGATGGGACAAAAAGTGAGTCGTATTTCCTTATTAGTTCATATAGTCTGGCTTTAACGTTTTCAGGGAGTTTGGGATCTATTATTGATTTTATTCCTACGGACAAGTTTTCTTTTAAAGGTATTTTAATATTATGTTTAAGGGTCAATATATTTTTCTTTCTATCAATAAGTGCCTCCATTTCCTTCAACGTATCATCTCCTATGATACCGTCGAAGGAATTGAGACCTTTTAGGACATAAAATTTGACAAGAGTTTGACTATTTGCATATTTAAAAAACTTCCCTTCGACGTGTTCTGAGATACATATTTTACCACCGGCTGACTGGACACTAAAGGGCTTTTCTAGACTAATTGTTTGTTGTTTTATTCGATCGGTAATAACATTTTTGTTTGCTCCTATATCTAGTAGGAACCTCAGGGTTGCTTTATCCCGCGTAACATATTCTATATATGGTACGCTGGATGGGCGTCCGACATAAAATTTAGCACATCGTTGGTTTTCTCAGGAGCAGCGTCCAAGTATTCTTCTACTGCTTCGTCCTTGACAGTAACGGTGTTGAAAAGTCTTTGATGCTTTTGAGGGTGGTTATCTGATCTTGCTCCTCTTTTCAGGGAATTCTTGTTTTTAGGGCGATTGGCATAATCTACTTGCTTTGTTTGAATTGAACGGTCTTTTTCATTAGGTTTTGGAGGTTAGACCGGTCCCTGCTCGGGTGCCAGTTAAAGATATTGGCATGGTGCCATCTAAAAAAGTACCCACAGGCCGAAGCCCGTGGCGAACAACGAACCGTTCGTTCAAATAAAACGGGGACTTCAAATAAAACTTCGACTTTATTTTATGATTCCAAAATTAGAACTGCACTTAAACTTTATCTTATCCTACGCCACACCTTCGTATCGTCGCATTTGGTGTATAGCGCGTGCAAGGGTTTTAAGTTGCATCAGCAGTTTCCCAGTTCGAGTCGTGGGAAACAATTGTTAATTTCCGTCACACACTTATGATGGGTGGTGAAATATAATGTCCACAAGTGCATGCATGAAGTCAAGGTGACTTCTCATCTTTCGAGTTGTGGAATCGTGGCGCGTTAACTAAACCTATTGAATAAGTGTAAAAACAGAAAAAAAAACGAGGCATTGCTATTATTATTTTTAGAGTTTTTTCAAAAAATGTAGCTCAACTCAATGCCATGCCTGTGAAAAACATACCGGATTTTCAAAAGTGGCGTATTTTCTTGCTCTTTAACTTGCTGATAATGGTTTTGCCTGACATTTGAATTGAGTTATAGACTTAGCAATTACTAATAAAATGGCTAAAAATAAATACAGTGGTGTGGTTAAAAATCAGGTGGTAGCGGATTTCAGGGCAGTGCTAAAACAAAAATCTATAGCCTAAAAGAATAAAGTGCCATCGTCGACAGTGTGTGATATTATAAAAAAGTTTCGGAATGGAAAATCGGTTGAAACCATTCACTGTGGAGGACGCCCCCGAAAAAGTACACTCCGAACCGATCGGCAAATTAAGAAAATGATTCTTAGCGATCCTTTCTTGCCTTCAAGAAAGATTGTTAGTGAGCTCAATCTTCCAATTGAAGTAAACACAAAGGTACGATTTTATTCTTCTAGTAAGTCTTTGATTACTTTGCTAACGCTAATCGTTTCTTAGACTGGAATTCGCAAGAAACCATTTGAATTGTTCAGCAACGAAGTGGAAAACTGTACTCTTTAGCGACGAGAGTAGAGAGAAGGGGACACGTCTTCAGCCCGGACATTGTCCTCCATCCGTGAAGCATGCAGGAGGCTCAATTGACCTGTCTTTTAACGAAGAAAATAACATAATCGACCAAAGTGAACAAAGTTAACAGAATTGCCTAAATTTTCAGTCAGGCCAACCAAAAGACTTCCCTATATAGTAATAAAGAATCATAAAAGACCCCTTACGTTTATAATCGATTGCGGAGCAGAATTTAGGGTTATAAACAAAAATGTGTGTCACGCAAAATGGCGAATACCATTAAGAGCCCATAAGATTAGAGATCTCGGCCGTAATATTGACACAACTACACTCTATAGAATCCCCCTACTCCACGAATTAAAAAAAAATAACTACCTTGTAGATTTTATTGAGTATCAATTCCACGAAAAGTTTTACGGATTAATAGGAAACAATATCCTCTTTGACCTTAACCTAGTTATTGACTACAAAAATAGATCACTCGTCATAGACGACGTTACAATACCAATTTATTTCAATTATGAAGAGGAAATGTATGATAACAACAGTAAAATTCTTAGTAGACCCCTTATATTTGTTTTATTGAAAGATTCGAAACTGAAATCCCAGACGATGTATTTGTAAAACATCTTAGCCATTCCGATTTATCAAAACTTAGGTCTTTGCTGTATTCATTCAAATCAATATTTTATAAAGAAAGTGAACGTTTAAGTTTCACTAACGAAATACGACACTCAATCAATACAAAAGGCGAAAGCCCAATTTAATCCAAATTCTATCGGTACCCAGAGGTCCATTGCAACGAAGTTGATAAACAGGCGAAAGAAATATTAGATCAAAAAATAATCAGGCCTAGTAATAGCCCTTACAATTCGCCTATCTGGGTTGTCCCTCAGAAGGATGACAAGAACGGTAAAAAAACTCTTGTGAATTGTAGTCGACTATAGGGAGCTAAACGCTCAAATAGCAGATGATCGTTTTCCTATGCCTAACATGGACGATTTATTTGACAAACTGGGTAAATGCAGTTACTTTTCAACCATAGACCTTGTAAAAGGATTCCACCAGATAGAAGTTAACCCGCGTGATATAGCGAAAACTGCATTTTCGACTAAAAATGGCCATTATGAGTTTCTGAGACTGCCTTTTGGCGTAATAAATGCCCCAGCAACATTCCCGAGGCTCATGAACAAGGTCCTTCACGATTTTATAAACAAGATTTGCGTCGTCTACTTAGATGACATTCTTGTTTTTTCTACGAGCTTGGACGAGCATCTTAATTCTCTTAGAAAAATCTTCCAAAGGCTCAAGGAATGTAATCTAAAGATCCAGGTTGGCAAGTGCAATTTCGCTGACCTCATCACAAATTATTTGCGGCACGTTATAGTAAACAATGGCATCAAACCCGATCCCAATAAAGTTAAAGCTATAACGCAAATGAAGATTCCAACCGATAAAAAAGGAATAAAAAGATTTCTTGGTATAACCGGATATTACCGGAAATTTATCAGGGACTACGCCAAGGTGGCTTACCCTCTTATTGAATATTTCAAAAAAACTGAAAAAGTTAATGTAGCGCATATCCTATACCAAAAAGCTTTTCAGACATTAAAAATTGTACTTACTAGTGTTAACCTTAAATAAAAAATAAATAAAAATGTAATCTACTCGTATTAATTCTCAACACTTTTATTACTTAGCAACTGCGATTGAACGTGCCGTATATCTATTTCACTCAAGAACTAAACTGCAACTCCTCTTCTGTCTCGTATGTATTGTTTTCATTTCCGTTGGTAAACTCGATAATATCAATAGTGAGCGGTGGTGATTGATGCCATATATGTGTGTTGGTAAAAGCCACACCAACGCCGGCGGTGGATTTCGTGTTGTTACATTCGGCCATCCTCAGCGGGAAACGACCTCGTTTCCATTTCGTCAATATGATCTAATTCAGGGTCTATTTGGCACCACGGCTTTGCATTGGGGATGTCCCCAATAACATACCTATCATTAGGAAGAACAGCTGATACGATGAATGGGCCCCGATATTTTGGCTCCAATTTACGAGACTCTCCAGTCGACGGCTGCTCAGATTCAATGACGATAATATCACCTTTGTTGTACTTCGTAGGTTTCTTAAACCGGCGATCATATCGTTCCTTCCACTTCTTCTTTTGGTCTTCAATTTGCTTTGACGCGATTATGCGATTGGCAGCTACTGATGTACTCGCTGGGGCTTCATCGTCTTGGCAAACTAAGAGTAACTTGTTTTGAAGGATATCTCTAGGTCTAAAATCGAAAAGGAGTTCATTTGGACTCTTCCCTGTGGTGTTATTCGGAGAGCTATTTATTGTCCATTGTATATTACGAAGTGTCTTGTCCCAGTCTCGTCCAGTGTCTTTATTAGTCATAGTAGTAATTGAGCTAAGAAGTGTTCGATTTGTGCGCTCGACCTGTCCGTTAGCCCTAGGTGTGCGAACAGCATTTTTAATGTGATGAATATCATTTTCATCACAATACTTTTCAAAACCTTTGGAGGTGTAGGACGTTCCCCCATCAGTGATTAGTCGTGTTGGTGTACCGAATATAAGTGTAGTTTCGTTTAACAGTTTTATTACGTTGGAAGTCTTAGTATCCGTAACCGCCTTAACTATTACATATTTTGTAAAGGCGTCCGTAAGAACGATTACGTATTGATTTCCAAAGGAACTCTTAACGAAAGGACCTAAGTGATCCGAATGGATTGAGTGAAATGGAACCGGGATAGTTTCGGAGAAATGGAGCTCGCCTTCTTTTTTTCCGCCTTTCCGTTTATTGTAGCAACACTCGACACATGCTCGTATATATTTGTTAACAAACTCATTCTAGGAAACCAAAACGTTTTTAAAAGTTGTTGTAAAGTTCTTTCAACGTCGAAATGCCCTCGATCATTATGAACGAGTTGCGAACGTACACCTGCAGGAACTACCCACATTTTATTTCCATTTACATTTCGGAATAAGTTATTGTTTTTTAACGTGTAGTCGATCTGTAACTGTTTTGTTTCATTATCCTTTCTCTCCAATTTAAGTTTATTTGCTATTTCTACCAATTTAGAGTCCTGCATTTGTAATGATAGGACCCAATCGGTATTATTGATTTCTATTTTTAGAACACTACTTTGAGCAGACTTATCAAGAGTAGGTTGTTCAACCGGCTGTCGACTTAGTGCATCCACATGCTGCATTTGATTCCCTTGTCTGTGCAAGATTGTAAAGTCGTACTCTGACAAACGTAGCCACCATCTAGCGATCCGTCTGTTTAGGACGGTGTTGTTCTTAAGTGCTTCTATGGCCTGACAGTCAGTGATAATAGTTAGGTGCTTTCCAATGACATGCATTCGAAATCGCTCCAGACTTTCCACAATGGCGAATACCTCTAATTCAAAACTGGAATAGCAGCTTTCAGCGCTAGTTGTTTTTCTGCTAAAATATTGCACTAGTTTTAGGGTGCAAGCTTCCTCTTGCAGTAATATACCCGATAATCCTATGCTGGATGCAGCGGTATGAAGTTCGTGTCTAGCATGTAAACAATAAATTGCTAATACAGGTTCGCTACATAACAAAGCCTTTAGTTTAGAGAATGATGAATTTTGTTCAAAAAGCCACTCAAACTTTGATTCTTTCCTAAGCAAGGACGTCAGAGGTTCTGCTATTACAGCATAATTTTTAATAAATCTGCGAAAATATCCGCTTAACCCTAGGAATTGTTGTACATCATGAACATTTTGAGGAGTCGGGTATTCTGAAATTGCTTTCGTTTTTGACCCCGGTTTTATGCCAGTTCCAGTTATGATATGACCCAGGATTTCGACTTCAATATTGAAGAAACTACACTTTTCTAGTTTGAATGTCATTCCGGACTCTGCTATTGCTTCAAGCAGGACTCGTAACTTTTTTTCACCTTCGAACGTAGTATTACAAGGAATAACTATATCATCTAAATAAACCAATACTGTCTCATCATCTATTCGTTGTATGATATTATTCATGATGTTTTGAAATGTGGCTGGAGCATTCTTTAGTCCAAAGCTCATCCTAAGAAATTCGTACTGGTTTGTATTTGTAGAAAAAGCAGTGTACTTTCCAGATGGCTCATCTATTGGAATTTGGTAATAACCCGACATTAAGTCCGGGCAAGTAAAATATTGAAACTCAGCTAACTTAGCTAATTGTTCCTCTATGTTTGGCATCGGAAACGGTTGTGATACCGTAACTGAATTTAGTTTTCGGTAATCCACACATAATCTATCCTCATTATTCTTCTTTTTAACTAGTAAAAGCGGAGATGAATACTCCGACGTGCATTCCTGAATTATTCCGTTTTTAAGTAAATCTTGAACTATTGTTTGGACCCTGTGTCGCTTTGTGAATGCTAAACGATATGGCTTTTTATTTATGACTTCGTTTGACCTAAGTGTAATAGTAAGTTTTGCCGTCCTACATTGACCCATCTGCGTAATATTTTTTGCAAAACAATTTCTAAATTCATTTAGGGAAATTATATCGTTTTCGTTGATTTCCGGGTTATACTTGATGTCTGTGATGCGTATAGTTTGAACATTACAGTTTTGGGAGCATTCATCCTGTATTTGTTTCCAGACTTCAAATGTCAAACGTTTGTTATCTTTGATTACGCGAATATGGTCCTGATCTACAAAATCTCGGCCAATAAGTATGTCCGTTTTGAGCAGTTGGTCGTCTACTACTAACAAATAGATACCTGCAGTGACACCGTCAATAGAGATCTCCACAAATACTTTTTCAGAGGATTGGTAAGAGCCACCGCCAAATCCCATTAAACGGTACTGCCCAACAGTCGATGCCAATTGAAGACTAAGAAATTTGCTTCTCTTGATCAAACTACACACACTCCCAAAATCAACAAACACAACATATATTAAATCATTTATTAAAATTTTCTTATGATATACATCGGGTAGTGTAATTAAATTCACACGACGTTCCGCCGCGTTAATCTTACTTGTGGCTGATTTATTCTTCATTGGACACTGCTCTTCAATATGGTTGGTTCTATAGAAAATATTACAGCGGGGACGTCTGGGTGGCTGCGAGCAATGTATAGAGATGTGTCTACGCTCTGAGCAATTAAAACAAACGCGATTATATACTGGGGTGGAGTAAGTTACCGCAGCATAGTAGGGGTTAGCCATCGCTTCTCACTCGGAAGGTCAAGGTTCGAATCCTAGCCACAGCTAGTTTTCATTTATGTAATTGGAACTCAGTCAGAAAAATCTGCGTGTGAAGGCATAACACTGACATGTAGATTTGGCTGTTGTAGGGTTTTCAAGCACAAAACAACCGTTCAAATTCACAACCTCACATTCCGGGAGAAGAAAAATCTCTCCGTCCTATTCGGACTCCCACCCATGGAGAGTCAATATCGAAACCAAACACACCTGAGTTTCAAACCACTACATCACAAACTTTCCTTTCTCCTCCTTCTATCTTTCCGCCCGCGCCCTAGCAATAGTATAAGGATATTCATAACCCCTTAGGCGCTCGAAAATTATAAAAAAAAAAACAAAAAAAATCGAGCCAGATTCGGGCTGACTCCTTCAATTTAGTCGCGATTGAAAAAAGTATTAATTTATCATTCCACGAATAAACTTCCCGCAGTGAATTGACTTTGTCGATGAACTGAGATGCTGTTAAGCCCGCGAGCTGATTAGCTGGATCAAAATTTGGTAGAATATCCATAACGTCCCGTGGATTACAAAACATTTTCGTGTTTTCGTCACTAACCAATGGACGCTCTAGATCATTTTGCCGATACTCCTCACATTTATTTTACAGCTCAACAACTTTTGCTTGCAAGCGATTAAATTGAGCCCCTAATCTTGCGACATATGATGATTCATTTCGTCCGTCCGCGCCGAATTTGGTACCGCACATTCGTCCAACACAGCACTGCTTGCTCTACGACTATTCTCTCTATACCAATCTGTGAGGAGTCTCTCTCTAAGTTCATCTAACCTACCTCCTACAGTTAATTTTCTTGCTTTAAGATGTTCTTTTAATTGCTTTGTAGTCATTGTCCTGATAGTTTGTTCTGTCACACCCACAGAGAATTACCCAATGGCAAGAGAAAGGAAAGGAAGTGGTCCGGAGTTAAAGGAAAAGGAGAAAAGAGAAAAAAAAATAAAGAAACAATAAAAAAAAATATTTTACAAGATCATTCCAGAAATTGTTCGCAATCCGAAGCAATATTTAACAGATTGCTACAATTATTCTTCCCAACTATAGGAAAGTAACGATTCTATGGAAAATTAAAAGTAAACAATTTTCATTACCCGATAGCACAGCAACCCCTAAAACCGATTCATTATCGAGATCCAACAGTTTTCGTTTTCTCCCTCTACCTCTTTCTGACATCCTGTTTTTCGTACGTAGCCTAGCAAACCAAACAAGGAATTATTCTTTTATTTACCATCACAGTTTTTTTTTTTTTTTTTTTTGTTATTTTGCTTTGCTTCGTTTCGTTTCGTTTATTTATTTTTTTATTATTTTCTTATCTTTTCAGACAAGTAATTAACAAGGTACGCTTACCCAATGAATGAAATATACACTGTACTTAAGTTACTGATTTGTTTTTCTTTAAACACTAATATTCGTTTCGTTTCGTTACTTTATTTTTTTGTTGATCCCACTGAATTCTGGCCTTAACTGAATTTGTTAGCCTTAAATAAAAAATAAATAAAAACGTAATCTACTCGTATTAATTCTCAACACTTTTATTACTTAGCAACTGCGATTGAACGTGCCGTATATCTATTTCACTCAAGAACTAAACTGCAACTCCTCTTCTGTCTCGTATGTATTGTTTTCATTTCCGTTGGTAAACTCGATAATATCAATGGTGAGCGGTGGTGATTGATGCCATATATGTGTGTTGGTAAAAGCCACACCAACGCCGGCGGTGGATTTCGTGTTGTTACACTAGCGACCCGATCTTGATTAGCCCAGACTTTAAAAAAGTTCGTTTTAATAATTGACGCATCAAATTATGCTCCTGGGGCCATTTTGAGTCAAAGCAACCATCCAGTATACTTTGCATCTCGCACTCTTAACAACAGTGAGTTTAATTATTCAACGATAGAGAAAGAGCTCCTCACAGTTGTATGGTCCATAAAATATTTCAGAACTTATTTGTATGGGAGAAAGTTTGTAGTGCGTACTGATCATAAACCTCTTGTTTGGCTTAACAATTTAAAAGAACCAAATATGAAACTTCAACGTTGGAAAATACTTCTGAACGAATATGATTTCACTATAGAATACCTTAAAGGTGAAGAAAATTGCGTCGCTGACGGGCTTAGTATGTACATTAGCAAAAAAAATTTAAACGAAAAGAAAAAGACTAGCTTAGTGGACATTTTCAACAATGAAATAACTCCATCTCATTTTAATGAAAAACGAAGCTTTGTCCACAGGAGCTACCATTCACAGTGCAAGAGACGATGAATCACCACATATTTACATATCAGAAAGGCCAGTAAATTTTTATAAAAATCAAATCTACTTGTCTTATGGTCCAAGTGAACATATTTCAATTATAATAGTTCACAAAAAAATACAAAACAAAGTTCAACTTAAGGAAGGTAGCAGCGATTTATTAGAAATAATGAAGAGATTAATGTTGGATAAAGGACTTATTTGTATTTACTGTGAAAATCTTTGTTTGTTCGTTCGGTTTCAAGATTTTTACGTTCAACATTTTTCAATGAACAAAAATCGTAGGCTGATTAAATCAAATATAAGACTTAAGGATATCACAGATAAAAACGAAATAAAAACAAAACTTATAAAATTATAAATTGTGCATAAAATTTAAATTAAATTAAAAACATAGAATATTGTACCTACTCTTGAATTTATAAACAAACATACTTATAATAAAACTCTCATGACATAAAAAATTGCATATGTCAAATTAGCATAAAAGTGAAACATTTACACAAAAAACGTCGAAGTGAACAGTTTGTTTTATTTGAAGTTACGAGTATTTTCTTAATCTACACAGTTTCCATACAGTTTTTAAACAGTTTTAGACAATAAATATTAATTTACAGCACAGTTGTTACTGTATGAGTCATTAAAAGAATTACAACACGGTTAAACAAAATAACCAGCGTTCGTTCGAACCGAATACAATTTAATTTTTTTTCCATCACTTAAATATATGTACGAGTATTATATGTGCGAATATAAAAAACTCGATACTTCTACGAGTGTGCTATAGAAAAATTTAAATTTTAAAAATCAAAACGAACTTAAAATTAAATAATTAAATCAACACATTGAGTAGCCAGTGCAAAACAAAGGAAGCACCTCAAACAGCATTAATTGCAACAGCACCATCGGCATTAGCAGCATCCGCACCAGAAGTATCTGCAACAACAGCAAGCGGTACCAGCAATATCAGCAGTATCAGCAAAAAGGAGTTTCAGCATAAACGGCAGCGACACCAGCACCGGCATCTGAAGTATCTGGAACAACAGCAAGCGGTACCAACAACACCAGCAGTATCGACGGCAAGCAGCTCGCCTTTCAACAAAACCTTAAAAGGAAGAACAAAGTGAGTACCAGCTCTTTTATATTGTATGTATGTAATTTCTCCCTACCTTACCTAATAAATTCCAGTTAATTGAAATGTCGGCTAAACTCCTTACTGATGTTTTTGTCTAAGTCAAAAGAGGCTTTGATGATTTTAAAAAAAACGGGCGAATCCCGTCATACTAAAACTTATCTCTCTATAAGATTTTTGTTGTTGGAAGAGAATCTAGCGTCAGCACAACGACACTACGAAGCAGGCAGGAGTGTTGAAAAACTGGAAGAAGAGAAAAAAATAGAATAAATTTCAATTATGGAACAAACTCGGGAAACTTACCTTGAGTTCAGGTGTGAGTTGCTTAATGCACTAGATAGGTATTCTGGCGCGCAAACTTCTCTTTCAGAAACAACGTTGGCAACAAATATTCCTCAGAGCAAAGATATACGTCTCCCCAAAATCAATATTCCTGAGTTCTCCGGATGTTACACGAAGTGGCGCTCGTTCCACGATATCTTTGTGTCACTTATTCATAGCAACACGTCTCTTGGAACCATCCAGAAGCTGCGCTACCTGAAGTCAAGTCTCTCCATAGAAGCGGCAAGACATACCACACTGTAACAAATTTTAATCAATTCCAGTGTAAGGTATGCAACAACGGGCAACACTCGTTAAGAAAATGTAAGCGATTTCTGGGGATGGACGTGACGAGGAGGCAACAGACTGTGCGGCAAACAAAGGTCTAGGTGGCTGTTTCTCAAGTGGTATCGTATTGGCTTCCCAATCGGACGGTTCGGGATTCAATACCAGCCGTGGCCGACAACCGTTTTTTTCAGGCAACTAAAATCTCGTGAGATGAATGGTTGCCTAAATACATCAAGTCAATTTACACCCACAAATTTAGTCCCCCCATTAAATGTTGGATGCACCCATGGAGCGAAGTAACCACTGACCCCAAACATCTTTCTTTCTCTTTCTATCCCATTTTCCGGAAAATTTAACACATGTTTTGGCATCATAAGTGTAGTCATACCCACTTGAGTGTTAAGTTATTTTATAAAACAAAAAAAAAAAAAAATTGTCTGGCTTACAGCCATACTACCCGAAACTGTCCAAGTAATAAAAATTGTTACTTCTGTCATCAACGGCACCACTCTTTAATACACATCAATTTTTCAAACAACACAGAAACAATGCCACAGTTTCAACAACACAACATAAATAAACAACACAAAGAGACGCCAATGAACCCAAATGCAGACTCCTTTAATCCCACGCAAGGAGACCATCCCTCTGGAATTAGCAGATCCTCTGTTCCATACTTCGGCACCCATCGATTTGCTGCTTGAAACGGACATCGTTTGGAGTACCGAACCCGGTATGCCAATAGTCCAAACGACTCAATTAGGTTGGGTAGTTTTGGGAAAGGTCTCGGGGACAACCTTAAAACTCCGAACCTTCACCAGCTACACAACCAAACTGCGAGTCGTATTCGACGCGGCATTCAAAACGTCTGATGGAACATCGCTGAATGAGCATTTACTGGTAGGTCCCATATTACAAAGAAACATAGTAGATATCATTTTAGGATGGAGAAGATATCAACACACCTTCACGGCGGATATCGAAAAAATGTACCAGCAGATCTTTGTTAGAAATGCGGACAGTTATTACCAAATGAAATGAAACGAAATGGCCAATTATCCAATCGGAGCACAGGCGGTCCTAAACGAAATTTACGTCGACGGCTTGACCAGTGGAAATGACACCATTGAAGGCGCTCAAACTAAACGAGAAGAAGTTAGTAAACTTCTTGCTTCCGATGGATTCGGATTAAGCAAGTGGGCAAGTAACACAAGGGCCTTATTTGGAGACATCCCAACACGAGACCGCGAAATAGATTAAGAACGTCCATTGAGATCTTCAGAGCACATCAAAACCCTGGGTATAAAATGGTTTCCAGCTAAAGATTGTTTCTCAGATAACACAATCAATCGAAGACGAGATGACCAGGAGAACCATACTTTCTGCAATAGCCAAGTTGTTTGATCCGCTTGGTTGGATTTCGCCTTGCGTGATTAAGGCCAAATTAATTATGCAGTAATTGTGGGGAAGAGGAACAGAATAGGACCAACCAGTACTGAGGACTCTAGGCAAGTGCTAGAACAATTAGAGATTCCTTGGTGGATCAACAGCCACGGAAGCTGCAGAATCATCGACCTGCATGGGTTCAGCGACGCATCGATCAAAGCATATGCAGCGGCTATATACATCCGCTTATGGGCTGAACAAGGACACACGCATATGCATCTTCTGATGTCGAAGACGAAGGTAGCTCCACTCAAAACAGTAAGTCTTCCACGCCTCGAACTCTGTGGAGCAGTTCTGCTGGCGACATTGATGGATCACACAGCAAAGCTCTTCAACGTACAACGTCAGCATTGGTATGAGTGGTCAGATTCCACCATACCTCTTGTCTGGATTCAGGCTCCATCTTCCAGCTGGACTACATTCGTTAGCAACAGAGTCTCCGAAATCCAACGACTAACAGATTCGCAGATGTGGAAAAATATACCAATACAACATAATCCAGCCGATCTGGCACCGCGAGAACTTTTGCCATCGGAACTAAAGGGCAATGACTTATGGTGGAATGGCCCAGCCTTCATGAGAGACCAATGGAACTTCCCAGTCCCAGAGCAACCAACAAACATCAACACGGAAGAGGAAAGACGAACAAAGGCAACATCAGAACTTAAGTCATTGAATGCCTTCGTACATAGACGCAGATGGAATTCTTCGGGTGTTGGGAAGGCTTCAAATCTCGAACTTGGCATATAACCAGAAACACCCAATTGTCCTCAAGTCGAACCACCATTTCACCAAAACTCCAGCAAATAACAGCATATATTCGAACAAGGTATTCAATCATCCAAATAAAGCAGTGTGTAAAGCACACCATTCACCAATGTGTCAAGTGTTTCAAACACAAAGCCAAAACAATGACGCAGCTAATGGCGACTTTACCATAAGCACGGGTTCGGATAGCAAGACCATTTACTAACACAGGGGTCGCCGGACCAATAGACATAAAAATGTGAAAGGAAAAAGGTGCAAAAACACTAAAAGGTTACTTTGCCATTTTTATATGTCTCGCAGAAAAGGCAATTCATTTGCAGGCAGTGAGTGATCTCACTACACAAGCCTTCCTAGCAGCCTTTAGACGTTTCACGGCACGAAGGGGGATTTGTAGTCAAATATTTAGTGATTGTGGCACAAACTTCGTCGGGGCTAATACGGAGCTGAAAAAATGGATGAAAGACACGAAGAATGAATGGAAAGAAATCGCGGACACCCTAAGCAACCAAGGTACGAAGTGAAACTTCATTCTCCCAGCTTCCCCACACTTCGGTGAACTATGGGAAGCAGCAGTGAAATCTGTTAAGCACCACTTAAGAAGAGTTGGAGGAAACTGGAAGTTAACATTCGAAGAATTCACCACGCTTCTTACGCAAATAGAAGCATGCCTGAATTCAAGGTCTCTGTGTCCTCTCTCCGACAACCCAGAAGACTTAGAGGTGATCACTCCCGCGCACTTTTTAATTGGCGAAACCCTAAACGCGATACCTAGTGAAGGCACATCGACAAACAACACCAACACAATCGACGGATGGAAGAGGGTTCAAGTTTTAACACACAGCTTCTGGAGAAAATGGAGCACTGAGTATTTAGCGCGTTTACAACACCGGTCGAAATGGACGAAACTTGAAGAAGAACCCAAGGTTGGCGATCTGGTTCTCCCTAAAGACGAGCGGTTGCCAGCGACACAGTGGACGCTCGCGCTAATAACTCAGTTGCATTCAGGAAACGACGGACACGTTGGTGTTGTCACACTGAAAACAAAAACATCCGCATTGAAAAGCCCAATCACAAAACTATGTTACCTACCAACGAACAAAATCACACAAGAACAGCAAATTATTTAAACATTTATAAATAAAATAAGTTCAAAATTAAAATAAAATCACAACACTCAGAGCAAAGGTAAACAAACGAAAAAAATCTCTCATACAATAACACCACAAATATATCATCATCACAACGATCGAACTCAAAACATAAACAGCTACAAATCATCTCATCACAATAGTCCAAACACTAATCTTATAAATAAACCAAACACATACAGTCCATTACCATTAAACAATCAAGCTAATAATTTCAACAATTAAACAAAATATATCATTTCTTAAACCTATAAAATCAAAATAAAAATATATCATAACTTGTCTCGCATCAACATATTCACACATAAACATCTATCATCGGCCATAATTATTTCGCACTACACATACCTACATACCACATTTACACACAACACATAGCAATCAATCAAAACACAATTCCCAAAATAATAAAATAAAAACTGATATATAATACAGAAAAATATGTTAATAGGTACAAGTCATAAATATCACTCACACATCAAAAAGTATACTCGTATTTCACACACAATAATTATAAACAAATTAAATAAATAAATAAAATAATCAATTTCTCATAACACAAAAAAAAACAAATGGCACCGGCACCGATGCGGAACTTACAACACTTCACACATAATCAATATAATAATAAACAAAAGACAAATTAGTATGTAAAAATATAAAATTAAAACAACCCTCACCTGAATTTTAAACACCACATGAACGAACTACAATATAACTTCAATAAATTCCCGCACTAAGAACTGAATTTAAACACAAAATATCCACCACGGCTGTCATTGTCAATATTCATACAATCACAATTCAATCAAGTTGGCAATTGACGGAAGTAGTGCAAAGAGGACAACACTATACAATTGAAACTAATAGCAAAATATCCGCATAAGTATTCAGCCATTTAAGTATAGGGGTGCTCTTTTCACGTTTGTTTCCCAAAGTGTTTTGTGTAGTCTGTCCTTTTTGCAAAATTTATTAATTTGGTTTCCTTTCATGTGAGCCTTCAATGAAGTTGTAGCAGATGATCGAGCCAAAGGGTGTTCAAGTACAAACCTGAAAATAATTGCGAACTTTATTCACGACGGGGCGAATGTTGCTGACAAAACTTATAGAATTATAAATTGTTCATAAAATGTAAATTAAATTAACAACATAGAATATTGTACCTACTCTTGAATCTATAAACAAACTTACTTATAATAAAACTCTCATGACATAAAAAATATGTCAAATTAGCGGAAAAGGGAAACATTTACACAAAATAAAGGAATCGCATTTTATAACGTTGAAGTGAACAGTTTGTTTTATTTTAAGTTATTTTCTTAATCTACACAGTTTCCATACAGTTTTCATACAGTTTTAGACAATAAATATTAATTTGCAACACATTTGTTACTGTATGAGTCATTAAAAGAATTACAACACAGGTAAACAAAATAACCAGCGCCAAACAGATAACAATAATTAAAAACGAACACCATATAAAGAACCATAGAGGGATAAATGAAATGTTCTCAGAATTAAAAACTCGATACTTTTATCCAAATCTGCAAAGCGAAATTCATAAATTCGTCAACAACTGTAAAACATGTGATGTCGCCAAATATGACAGGAGACATCCTAAGATTCAAATGCAACTCACAGAAACTCCCCAACGATTTAATGAAGCGAAATAAAATGTTTTTTACAACCATAGATAAATTTTTCAAGTACGCCACAATCCACAAGTTAGAAAACAGAAACTGGTTAGCGATTTTAAAAGCCATAAAAGAAAGAATACGATACTTAGGAAAACCAAGAAAGCTAGTATCCGATGGTGAAACATGCATTCTTCACTCGGCCGTATAACAGTTTTTAAAAGATCGCAACATTGAGTTTCACAAAACTACAGGGTCGTTGAAAACAGGCAATTCTGATTCAAAGACTGCACGGCACGCTAAACGAACACCTTAGATTAAAAACCGCAGACAAAGATAATTCCAGTTTGGATGATAAATTATTTGACATTCTTCCTATTTACAATAACACAGTACATTCAACAACAAAGTTAAAACCAATAGACCTTATAACGAAAAACTTAAGCAAGGAAGACATTAGCACCTTAACCAAGAAATATCAAACTTGTTCAACAGTATATTTTGAATAAAACACTATGTTCCTTTTGAAACGTTATAAAATACAGATTTTTATTTTGTGTTTGCTTGCTGTTTATATTCGTGTTACAAATGTTTCAAATGGTTATGTTGCTAAACATTTTACGAGAAGTGACATTGACATTTATGATAATTTTCATCGTTTTTCTCTATTACAATAATTCACAATAATATTTATTTCTTAAAACATTTATTGAAATATAAAATGTCTTCAACATTCTCACCGCCCGGTGAACGAAGTTCTCAAAGATTGCTTGCTACTTGTGTGATGACCATTATGTTGTCGTTTACATTGTGCCGTGTGAACATCCTTCATTTCGCCTTGGTGCATTCATCACTTTGGCGACAGTTACCCTTTTGCCTTAAGCTCGTGCAAAGAAGAGAGATGGTTAATAAATGAGTAAAAGGGAACATATATGCAACATGGACAAGAACAAAAAAACAACACCACCAATTACGGAAATCGTAGTATGTTGGTTTAATTTGTGTGAAATCGAAGTGAAGTGCGTGGTAAAATTTTCGTTTATTTCTTTTATTTTGGATATTTTAAATCTTTTTTATTATTATTTTTATGTGAATAGGTATATATGTACTTAAGTAGGGGATACAAATATACATTTATTATGTTGTGTTGCGTTAAAATTCATTCATTTTTGCTATTATTATTACTTTTGTTTGTGTTGTGTCCTTTGTGGTACGTTTTTGCGGAACGATTTGCAAAACCGACTACCTCCCCGAGATCCGGCTATACCTTTCGTATGAGTACTGTCGGGAAGGGGCCTCTTCGGCTACACAATCGATGTTCGCTCCATGTGGAAATAATTTCCAATCTTGACTGTCTGAGGTTTTAGCTGGTTTGTTTTCGAAGATGACTATTGAGACTGTGCAGATGTTATACGATGGTTGTATCTCTATGTGACGTGTTGACTGGAAGCATACAAATTTTCGTGACAGGTCGCTTAAGTTCCGTGTTTTCCGTTTTAATGGTGACTACTCGCGTTATGCCGTCTGATCCCGGATGTAGTTTTAAGACTCGCGCCAAACTCCATTTTAATGGCGGCAGATCTACTTCTTGAACTGATGGGTAAGCGATCTTAATCTACTTGGGGCGCTGTTGCAACCGGGCTAGATACTCGTTGCTCCACGTTTTCCAAAAAGATTGAGCTAGCGTTTAGACTCTCTTCCATCGATCGAGATACGATATTCTCTCCAAGCTGAACTAAGGCTGTGGTGGTGTTGTGAGTGCTTCTCCTACCAGAAAATGTCCAGGAGTTAGACAATTGAGGTCACTAATGTCGTCCGATTGTGGGCATAGGGGTCTCGAATTTAAGCACTCTTCGATTTGTGCCAGCACGTTAATGTTTGATTCCTGGCTACTCGCTTTAAGTGGAATTTAACGGATTTCACTCCCGCTTCCCATAAACCACCAAAATGTGGGGAAGCTGGGGGAATGAAATTCCACTTTGTCCCATCTTTGGCCAGAACCTCGGCTATGTTCTTCCAGTTTAACTTGGCCCCTCGCAGTTCCTTTTGCAATTCTCTATCTCCTCCGACGAAATTTGTGCCGCAATCGCTGAACAGTTGGGAACAGATGCCTCTGCGTGCAACAAATCTGCGAAAGGCCGCTAGGAGTGACTGACTTGTCATGTCGGCTACTAGTTTTATATGCCCTGCCTTTGTTGACATGCATATAAAAATCGCAAAGTATCCTTTGAGTACTTAAGCACTGCGTCCTCTCCATGTCTTAATATCTATTGGTCCGGCATAATCTAATCCCGAACGGCCTTGAGATTTTTGTTCGTGCCGCTGGTAGATTACCCATGAGTGGAGTGATGGGCTTTGCTCTAAACCTAAAACAAATGACACACTGATGAATGTGCTTCTTTACCGCATTTTTTCGGCCAAATATCCAGAAGCGTTGACGAACGTGTTCTATAACCTTTTGGTTTCCTCCGTGTAGTACCTTTTCGTGAGCATCTTTGATTATTAGATCTGATAATCGATGAGTGGGCTGTAGCAGTATTGGGTGTTTCTTATCGAAGGGAACGAAAGCATTTAAAGTCCTTTGCTTTAAACATTTGTGTTTGGACTACTAACACGATCCGCCGTAATGCCTCCTCCAGTTCCATTGGTGAAAGAACTTCCTTGTGTTGTGAATTGTGTTGGTTCCTCTTTCGAATACGTAAGTAGTATGCGACGACTCGACATGCCTTCGACAGTGTTGAATATCTTTCCAACAGTTCATCTATGAAACTTCTCCTTTCTTCTGTAGCGTGATGCACTGTGGCTGATCTAGCTTCATGCTGAGTCTTTAATACTTGCGGTTGCTCCGAAAAGATTGGACTCCGGACTCCGGTCCTTCCCACCACAATTTGTTATAGACGATTTTTTGATGGAAGTACTCCACGAGACGCTAAGTCCGCTGGATTAAATTCTGAAGGAACGTGTCTCCGTTTCATGTCGTTGGTAAGCTTTTGAATTTTGGACACTCGATTGCAAATGAATGTCTTCCATCTTGCAGGTGGTGCTCTTATCCAGCACAGTGTGATGACCGAATCCGTCCAGGCCCACGTGTTAATTGCTTCCATCTTTAGAGTAAGCGCAGTCGCGTGCAGTAGTTTCGTCAGCAGAACTGCTAAACATAGTTCTAAACAATCAGGGTTATGGTTTCCAATGGCGCCACCTTTGTTT
Organism: Volucella zonaria; assembly: GCA_963966105.1. Taxonomy (NCBI): domain Eukaryota; kingdom Metazoa; phylum Arthropoda; class Insecta; order Diptera; family Syrphidae; genus Volucella; species Volucella zonaria. Next base: position 2,894,349 of record OZ014535.1, on the reverse strand, counting down.
TCGACAAAAGCAGGTGCATGTGTGTTTTGCCTTTCTCGTCTAACACTCGGAGATAAACTGCCGCTTCATAGGCCTTCTCCGAAGCGTCCATGAATCCATGGAGTTCCATCATCTTATTGGACTTCTCAGTATGGATCCATCGTGGGATTTTCGCCTTCGACAGTGCTGACAGATTGTTGTATAACATCGACCACTCCTGCTTTATATCAGATGGGATTGGCTTGTCGCAGTCTAGACCTCGTCCCCACAATTGTTGCACGATGATTTTGGCTTTTACTATGCATGGCGATAACCATCCCATAGGATCATATAATCTGGCAATGGATGACAGCAGCGACCTTTTCGTGATGACTTCTGCCTCGTCATTTTTAGTTACTTCCAGTGTAAAGCAATCCGAAGATGGTAACCATTTGATACCCTGCGTTTTGACGTTGCTCTTCTCATCAGACGGAACTGTGAACTCTATATCTCTTTGGCTCGGCGGGACACAAGTGAGACTTTCTTACTGTTGCTGACGTATTTACGGAGAGGAAATCCAGCTGATGCCAAAAGATCTCTTACGTTTGCATTCTTCAACAGTATCGCCACCGCTAATAACGCCGTCCAAATAAGTCTCCTCTCTAATGATCGATGTAGTCACAGGATACCTCTCTGCTTCATAAGGGGCTCACGCAGTACCAAAAGTGACCGTTTCAAGACGGTAGATCTTAAGTTGCTCACTAGGATGTTTTCGCCATAGTATGAGCTGATAATACGAATCTGGTTTGTCGACGCGGATCTGGCGGTACATTTTCTCGACGTCACCAGTAAACGTGTATTTTTACTTTCGCCATCTCAAAATGACATCTATGGCGTTGGTTTGTACCTTTGGGCCATCATTTCGTCATTCAAAGAAGAGCCAAAAATTGGTTTGAAAGTTGCGTCAAACGCAACTCTCAACCTTGTGGTGGTACTGGATTCTTTAATGACCGAGTGATTGGGTACAAAAACATTAAAGGGTGTGTTGAACACTCCATCCGAAGGATCGACTGGAGTCATATGCCCGAACTCTGCATATTCTGACATGCATTTCACATACTCTCTATGTTGCTGAGGATTAGCCTGATGACGCTTCTCTAACTGAACGAACCGCTTGATTGCACCCGAGTGTGTTGGACCCATACAGGTATATGTTCCATCTTTAAATGGCAGGCGAACCTGGTAACGGCTGTCAGGTAATCGTATTGTATTATTCTTAAAATGTTTCTCACATTTCTTATTTTTCTCAGCTTCATATTTTTTGAATGGCTCATCTTCTATCTCCCAAAACCTGCGGAGAGTGCTGTCAAGATCCATTTGATTTAAAAAACTCTGCACCGAGTTCGGACTCATTGATGTTATCTTCCCGAAAAGCACCTATCCCAAGTGTGTGTTGACCAATGGCCTTTCTTTTAACGTTCCCCAAAAGAATTTCGGCGTACATTTCGCTGCCTAACAGCAAATCTACCTTCGATGGAGTGAAGAACGTTGGGTCTGCTAGCTGTAGACCTTCTAGGTGAGACATATTTTCTATCTTGATTTGTTGAGCCGGTAGAAGGCCAATCAGTGCCTTCAGAACCAGAGCTCGCATGCTGCTTGTGTACTTTGAAATTGTCGACTTTATTTGAAGATCGACGGTCCTACTCGCTTTTCGACTGCTGACCCTCCCCAACACTTTAATCTCAACTAATGTCCGTTTGGTTTGTAATTGTAACCGTTGAACCGCTTCTTCTGTAACAAACGATGCCTCGGATCCTGGGTCAACCAATGCTCGCAAGGTCAAAAAACTTCCATTCGATGCTTGTACCTGGACCAACGCCGTGGGTAGCAACACTTGTATGTTGGTGTGTGCATGGCAGTTGTTGACTTGGATGTCGTTGGTATGCTTGTCTCTGTGCGCTGGTGCTGATATTTATTGGACCAGTCGGTTGAACCGTGTTGTATAGTTGTGGTGTATATTTTGTGTTGTGTTGTGTTGATGAAGCAAGCTGTGTCGGATACGAGGTTTGTGAAGCAAAGTGTTGTGCCGTTGCTTAAAATAATATCAACACTTCTGGCTTGGACAGTTTCGTTTGAAATGACTGTATGCCAAACAATTCTCACAAACTCGTATACTATACACAGTTTGTTTTCTCTGTCCATCTTCAAAAACTGTTTGCAATCTCTTAAGGAATGCTGTCCCTTCTTACAAACCTTCGACCGCCTTTAAAGCCCTAAATCGACATTGCAAAAACTTAAAAAATGCGGAAATTGATGGTAGCTCTTTACTACTGCCCAATTTTTCTTCCCATAATTGTTGGGTAGCGTTGGATAATTTTTGCAGAACAACGAAAATTAATATGGTATCCCAATGAGAAACAGGTAAGCCTAAATTTTCTAACGCATGTATAATCTCTTGTGAAGTGTCTAATATCTATTTTATTCCAGCGGCTGTTTCCGTGTTGACCGACGCCTGACCAAAGAACAACTTGAGCTGTGTGTTTACCAGTACCCTCTTGTGATCGTATCGATCGTTCAGGATTCCCCATGCTCGCTCGTAGTTTCCTTTGTCGATGCCTAGATGTTGCAGTAGCCTCTCCGCCTCACCACTGATGCTCGACTTGAGATAGTGCAATTTTTGTACCTCTGAGAGAGATGCGTTTGTATGAATTAGAGATACAAACATATCGTGGAAGGACCTCCACGTCTCATAACCCCCTGAAAACATCGGCAGATTAATCTTTGGCAACCGCAACACATTCAATCTACCATGGCCCTCCTTATCGCTGTTGTCCATAGTGACCGATGTGTTTGCCTTGACGACACTATTTAACCTATCCACCGCATCCAACACGTCCGCCCTGTATTCGGAGTACAGTTCTAAAAATTTATCAAACACTTCAGCTAAATCCGATGCTTTCAAATCAGCCTCCAACTTTCCACCCTCTACGATCTCTTCATTATATCGTTCTACAGTCTTTAAGGAATTTTCCATCATGGCCAGCCTATTTTGAAGATAATTTTCCCTTTTCAACCTACCACTATCAGCCTTTTAAAATTGTCGTAATCTTTTTCAAAACGCGTAAGTAACGCAATTTGTAAATTCCCAAATGACATTTTGTAATTTATATTTTATTTTATTTTCAGACAAGATTTGTGTGATTTCATACAACAGTACAAGCAATAGTAAAGTAATATACTTACAGTGGCTCAACATTATAATGGGACACTTACAAAAATGAAATATATCAATTATTTTCTAGGAACTTATAAATGTTATAGATGAAATAGATATCGAATTTGAATGTTCATACTATCAGTTTATTAGGAAACAAAAATCATATGAATTCATTAACACAAAGAAAAAAAACCAACCAAAAACTAAAAAAGGTCAAATTTTGTAGCTCAAAGTAATAATGGGACACACAACATTAATACACAAAAAAAATTTAATTCAGTCTCAGAATTTAAGATTTAATATTTTGTTGGAAGGCCGTTTTGCAGTATTACTGCTTCTGGGTGATTAGGCATCGATTTCACTATTTTCTGGTAATAATCTGGTGAAATTTTTTACCATTCATCCTTCAGAGTTGAAATCAGCTCATTTTTATTGCTAATTTGGTGCTTTTTTAGTTTTTCTTCTAAATAACTCCACACATGCTCTATCGGGTTCAGATCCGGCGACTGTGGTAGCGTTTCGAGCACATGGAGGCAGTTATAGAGAAGCCAACTTCTGATATTATAGGCCTTGTGTTTGGGATCGTTATCCTGGTAGAAGTAGCAATCTTCCGCAGTACCCAATTTTTCGGCGGTTTCCGACAGATTTGATATTAAAATGTTAGATAATATTTGTGGTACATTATGCCTTCTATAATATGAAGATTTCCGGGCCCTGCTGCCGATATTGCACCCCATACATAACTGATCCCAAACCGCGCTTTACTGTTGGCTTCAAATTTATTTCGCGTAGCTCTTTATTTGCTTTTCTCCACACATATGAACGCCCATCTGATCGAAAAACATTATATTTACTTTCATCACTAAAAATTACTTCACTCCAAAACGTAAAATCTTCATTTTTGTATTTGTTGGCGAAGGTTAGGCGTTTTTTCTAATTTGCCTTACTTATAAAAGGTTTTTTCCTAGCAACGCGGCCATTGAAGTTATATATGTATGGGGTGCAATATCGGCAGCAGGGCCCGGAAATCTATATACTATATACCATATGTACTGAAATACTGTCTGTCGATTAATTCACACTTTTGTATTCTATTATTTTATAGATAGTCAACTTACGGACACTTGTGTACATATGTATGTAGATAGATTTAATTATTGATACTTAGGTTTAAGTTGAAATGCGCAGATTTTAGAGTTAAGCTCAAATAGACACTCTAGGATTTAAGATACTATTTGCAGATGTTAAAATTAAATTCAAATTGATACTCTTTGGTTTCCAAATGTTAACAGATTAAGTTTCAAAAGGACAAAAACTGAAATGACTTGTGTTCGATTTAGGTTATTATAAGCTTTTTTTTTTTTCTCAGAACAAAAAATTTTTTATTTTTTTTCCTTTAATTATACCACTAACGACTCGAAGACCAAATGTTCAACTGTATATTTTAAATAAAACACTATGTTCCTTTTGAAACGTTTTAAAATACAGATTTTTATTTTGTGTTTGCTTGCTGTTTATATTCGTGTTACAAATGTTTCAAATGGTTATGTTGCTAAACATTTTACGAGAAGTGACATTGGCATTTATGATAACTTTCATCGTTTTTCTCTATTACAATAATTCACAATAATATTTATTTCTTAAAACATTTATTGAAATATAAAATGTCTTCAACAAAACTAATAAAGAAACAAGGATTGAAAAAACAACACAAATAACGTAAAATATTGCAAGCGAATAGTTAAATATCGAACCGTAACAAAAACTAAACCGAAATACAAATGTTAAGATAGCCCAGAAGTCAAGGAAAATTATGTTGTTGATACATCAACTAAAAGAAATACAAAGTACTACCAAAGTCAGGTTAAAAGAAAGTACAAATATAAAAATTCATAATTTACCTTCCTTTTTTGTCTTCTTTTGGGTCCTAATAGCTTTGTCATGTTTGGTCTAGGAAATATTATTTGTCTGGATTGATGTTTAACTTATTGTATTGTCCACTTTGAATTTAATTTTGAAAAAAATAACTGCCCCTACTCACTGTGAATTGATTGACATTTTCCAAAATGACGCCATTCAGCACTGTTTCTGCTCTTTCAGAATAAATGGGGGATTGGTAGCTAGACCGACGCGGAGATACCCTAGTGAATGTACGACAAACTTATACATAACAGACACTCATAACTACGTAGAAGACGCATACAATTTATACCCAAAAGACGACAGAACAGTAAAATCATCCGTCGCCAAACGGAACGAAGACCACACGAAATACAACAAAAAACACAAGAGAACATCCGACTGAACGGTGCATACATAGTGCAAGCACACGACAGATAGACCGACGACACCGCGATCGATATAAACAAGCCAGAGTCGCCCGTTACCGCTTTAAAAAACTGTTGCCTTATATCATCAAGAATTTTAACTATTGTAGTAGCACAGCTATGTTGGGATCTGAAACCTGACTGAAAAGGACAAAGCAGAGAATTTCTATTTAAATGACCGATTAATTGTTTTGCCAGTATCTTCTCAAAAAATTTTGACAGGGTAGGAAGGAAATTTACAGGCCGAAAATCAGTAGGAAGTGAGGGCCGTGATTTCTTAGCAACAGGTATAATTCTTGCATCAGGGAAAGTAGAAGAAGCTAAGCAATAATTAATTATGTGCGTTAGTGTATGTAATAAGTGAGGGAGAATCATTTTTACAAAGCTGAGGGGGATGCAATCTTCACCCACGGCATTCGATTTAAGGGCAACTATACTTTCAACAATATCATTCTCGTTTACTGCTTCAAAATCATAATTAAGCTCGCGTAGGAGTTCTTCTTGTAAGGAGAACTGAGGATTGTTATCTGTACTTGCTAGAAAAGAACAATTAAGAATATTTGGATCTAATCGACAACCAGAAACACCGTTTTTACCAACACCTATTTTACGTAAATTTGTCCAGAGCTGTTTGGAAGGAAGCGAGTCGTTTACTTTTACGTTTAGGTGCAAAATAATTACGCTTAGCACAGCGAGTGACGAAAGTACATTGATTACGGTATAGACAGTAAATTTCCCAGTTTCTAAATGTAGGGCTTCGTCTCCAATTTCTATATTTTTTTCTGCGGTTATTTATTGCATCGAGTACTTCGTGAGTGAACCACGAACATTTCAAATTTCTTATTTGTCTTATCCGCAGCGGCACATGATTATTAAAAAGATCCTCAATTGAAAAAATTAAGCTTATTATTGGCATTGTCAAGATACAAACAGTGTTCCCATGGTATTGCACATGCTTCTCTATGTAGTGAGTCAACGTCAATAGACTTAAAATCCCTGTAGGTGTATGTATGCAGGATTGCAACATGTGAAAAATCAATATTATAAGAACAAAACAACAAATCATGGTCAGATATTCCTTTAAGAGTAAGTTGATCAAAAAGGAGAAGTTTAGATGCATCAGATGGGGGTGGACGTGGTGTAGTGGTACTAGCAATCGCTTCTCACTCGGAGGGTCAAGGTTCGAATCCTAGCCACGACAAAGTTTTCATTTGTGTAATTGGAACTCATTTAGAAAAATCGGCGTGTGAAGGCATAACACTGGCATGTAGATTTGGCTGTTGTAGAGTTTTCAAGCACAAAACAGCCGTTAAAAAAAATTCACAACCAGAATCATTCCGAGTGAAGAAAATCTCTCCGTCCTATTCGGACTCCCACCCCTGGAGAGTCAATATCGAAACCAAACACACCTGAGTTTCAAACCACTACATCACTATGTTGCTCCCTGGCAACAGTAAAAGGGTATCATAACCCCTTAGGCGCGCGTAAATTATACAAAAAAAAAAAATCAGAGACTATTAACAAATCTAATAAGCTAGGATTGGCGATTGGAGCATATCGAGTAGGATGAGAGTTTATAACAACAAGACCATTGGATAGCACCAAGTCAAAACGTTTGTGTGATAGGGCATCATGCCTACCAAGATCAATGTTAAAATCTCCACATACAATGATATATAACTGTGCAAAATGTGCTAACGCCGAGAAAAACGGTTTTGGCGAAAAGGGTCTACTTGGGTTATACACACAATACATTTAACACAACCATCTAACACCTCTGACATTAAATATTCAATCCCTTTATGTTCGGATTTACCAATCACTTTACACCTAAATGTTGATTTGCAATAAATTGCTACCCCACCTCCAATTGTGTTTGTTATCCTGTCATTGTGATACAACTTACTTATAACCAACCATATCGAAGATATGATCCTGGATTTCAGGCTCAATCATGTCGGAGATATGTTCATGGATAACGGGCTTAAACCACGTTTCACTGACACAAATGACATCAACATCTGAGTCCGCAAAAACATATTTTAGGTAATCTAGCTTAGCAGAATTAAGACTACGTGCATTGGTGTGTGGTGTGTTATCCAAGAAACCTGCATGAATCTTAGATAAGATCCGTATCATTGTGCGCACAGTATTATTACCCACGCCACTGACCATGGATGATGTTCTACTTGACATAATCAAACAAAAAATAAGCAACGGAGAAGCAACTCAAAAGGAATGCAGGTTTTTGAAAATGAGATAAACAGCAGAAGATGAACATATTTATATAAAAGTTGAAGAAAAGCAAAAATATAAAAGTTGTAATAAAAATAACAAAATAAAAAAATGAAGTAAGATTTAATATTGATTCTTTCATAATTACGATTTTGTTTTTCCCGCCGCAGCAGCAACATTCATATCCTCGGTTCTGTAATAATAACTTCTGTTGGCATTGATTTCCACTAAATCATTCAGTTCCTCTATCAATCATTTGCTCTCCCCATTAGCAGTTTATTTTACAAATGCACTGCCGAATTTTGTGTAAACACCACACAGCTGATTTTCGCGCTTGGGGGTCACTGTACGTTGTAAAATCGCACGGTTTTTTCTCGTTGAGCTGTCGTTGATGTATACTAGACCATCCGCCTCTATTGCAGCATCACGAAGACAAAGCTGTTTGTTGTATTGTTTTCAATAACCTGCAGCTGAGCCAAGAACGGCGTTTCTTTCTTGTGGGCTATTGAATTTGATTATTATAGGTGAGATGGTTTTGTTACGTTGCCGTGGACGAAAGATTTGTTTCAGTTTGGGAGGACCGCAATCAATAGTGAAACAAATTCGATTGACAATCCCTTTGAGATTTTCCTCTGGTTGTTCGGGGATACCAAATAGATGGTCTCGTGGTATACGCACTGAATTTAAGGTAAGCGCCTTGAGGTTAGCCCCGATCTGCCCAAAGAGCGCATCAACATCACCAAATTCAATGTCTTCCAAGCACAAATTTTCGATTTTGCTGGCAGAGATGACCTTGGCGGAAGGATGTTCGCTGTCCAATACACCTTCTGTTAATTTAAAAATTCTTTTTCACGCAAATTCAGGATAATTCCTGCATTGTCTGCAACAGAACCATTGTCTGCAACAGAACCTTGCTGCCTGGATGCCGTAAAAATCCGGAAAATGGAAGATTGTTATTAATACCTCTGTTTGAAGGTTAGAATAGGAAACATCAACCATTGTAAGATCTGTAAAGAATAAAAGAAATAAAATTGAATTTTTACGTGAACACATGTTATGAATAAATACGTCATACAAAACGTTGTATATGTATTGTAGCCTCTATACAGGGTGTCCCCAAATTCGTAAACGATAATTTGGTAAATGATTCCTGGGTATATTCTATGAAAAAAATCGTTCTACAGTAAGGGTCTATCTCGGCTGATGGAGCTCGAATTGGCATGGAAGGATTCACGTGTTGACAAATACCTCTTAGGTTGCTCTTTGTGTGCAGAATTATTGGGGAAGTTATTTTAGGAATTCAACAAAAAAAATTAGATATTGGATAAGCATGCGGGAACTTTAAAAATTCTTGATTTGCTTTACAATGATCGCCATAGTAGCGATCTTGATGTTAGTCAATGGAAAAGAATAGCTAGTAAACTAAGTCTTAAAAGAACTCAGTCTTCGGAATAGTTTCAGCTGTGATATCGTGATTGAGATGGTAAAAAATCAAAAATCATTGCGATCATTGCATCTCAATATAACAAATTATGTGAATGATGAGCGTTTAAATTTAATTGCACTGAAACTTTCCCAGCTATAGAGACTTTTTCTAGTCGGCTGTGGGAATGTAACAGACATTGGAGTGGGGAAATTGGCAAAACTATTTCAATTGTAGAGTATTGAAAACGGTCTATAAAAATAACCTCTAATGGGATACGCAATATCATTGGCCAAGGAGCAAGCACAAGACTACAAGAACTACATATGACAGACCTTTACATTTGTACTGCTATTATAAACAAAATCGTCAACCCCTTAGCTTAGGGGGCTTGAATTTACCCGAGGTAGGAATGCCTGTCTTAAGAGTCGACTAAAGTCCAAATTTTTTAAACTTTTTGTAAAAAAGTTAACCAAAAATGTAAATATGCAATGAACAAAACTAATAATATAACTACCCCAGGGGGTACGCTAGGTAAACTGGTAAATCCACCCTCTTCGGAGGCCGATTCCATGGATTCTGGGGGGGAAGAATTTGTTGCTAAAAGATGACCCCTTCATAAAGAGTCGTAAATTGGTAAGAACACCACAATCCCTATCAACAAGAGAAAATTCGATGTTGGAAGCTTATTACAAAAAAAACCTGTGAAGAAAGAGACAATTTTAGGCACCTTAGTGAAAAACTGGTGAGCGAAATTAATAAATTTAAACTTGAACTGCAGCTGCTTAAAGAACAGGTCAATAATAACAATAAAAATGAGCAGATGCCTTAAATTGTAGTGCACTCTACGGATGAAGAAGAACTGCAAAGAGAGTGAGAACCACCCTTTAGTATGACAAAAAGGAACAAAAAAAGAAAAATGAGCATGTCTCCGGAGCATTCACCACCAAAGTGACCCGGAAAAGCCGAGAAAAGATGAAAGATAAAGAAACCAATCCACTCAAGCCAATAAAGCCTCCCCCAATTATAGTGCTCTGTATTAAGAAGTACGAAGGCTTATTGAATATTGTAGAGGTATATAAAATAAGAGCTAATATTGCTCTCCTGAATAGAAATGATGTTAAAATTAATGTGGATAACGAAGAATCCTACAGAAACTTGACAAAAATGCTAAACCAGAAAAAAGTTCAATGGTATTCGTTTGAAAATAAACTAACAAGACCAACCAAGGTTGTTGGAAAGAAACTACACTACTCATGCACACCTGTATGCATTGCGAATGACCGAAAAAAGAAAAACTTCAAAATACTTGAAGTTGTTAACATGCTAAAGCACAAGAGTAAAGCACCGCTCCCAATGTTCACGCTTACTTTTGAGCAAGATGAAGACATCAAGAAAATTTATGAAATTAAAGATATCCTAGGAATTAAAGTACAAATTCATCCTTTGCGGAAATCAAAGCTAGTTCCTCAATGTAAGAACTGTCACTCACAAATACTGCAGCTCAAACCCGAAATGCGTTAAATGTGCAGGAGACCACCATACAAAAGACAGCATAAGGGACAAAAATGCAGTCGCTAAATGCGCCAATTGTAGCGAAAGACACCCAACTAACTACAGAGGGTGTGTAGTAGCATAAGAGCTACAGCAGGTAAAAGACAACAAGCAAAAGACAATGTCAAATCCTGTTCAAAAAGGCACAAACAAAAACGGAGAAAAACGAAATAAAAAGGACTTGAGAATGAGATCTAAGCCCCAAATGAATAAAAAATTGGATAGAGCTAAAAGAAATCTACCCTTAAGCGAAAATGAAAACTTAAGCCACATAACCGGTCCAAAGAAAACATATGCGCAAGTTGCTTCGAAAAACGTTTTAAAACCAGTCGGAAACTCCAAGCCTCCCATCCCAGCAATGTTATGAAGTATATCATGCAAATAATTCTTAACAGAATAGAAGATATGGAAAAGAATAATAAGAAGATTCTGGAAAGAATATCTTTCCTTGAAAAACAAAACAGTAATAAAAGAACTGTAACTAAAAGAACACAATGGTTAAAAACATACGAATCTTATTATGAAATGCCAATGGTCTCGAGAACCGCAGAGATGAATTGCAAGCGACTCTCGATATAACAAAATTGATATATGTCTAGTCTCCGAGACACATTTTAAAATTGGAACAAAATACAAACTTCGCGGATACAAGACATACCATACCCCAGATCCTCACAATACCGCAAGAAGAATACCAGTCGTGTGAAATACAAGCCAAATCCGTAAACATAAAAACAAGCAGCGGCCAGATAACTGGAACAGCAGCATATTTTTCTCCTAGCTACAGGCTGAAACAAAACAATATTGATAACCTCTTCCGTAAATTCGGAAATAAATTCATAATAGGTGGAGATTTCAACGCTAAGAACAAATCTTAGGGATCAAGATTAACAAATTGAAGACGAAGGGCCAGGAGTAACTAGTGTTAACTATCATTCAACAAAATCCCGGATGTTGTCGACTTCTTCTGAACTAAGAATGTCTCCTCAAATACTACCCAAGTTAAGGAACGGCCAGATCTTGACTCAGATCACTCAACTGTGCTGCTTACACTTGGTAATAAAATTATAATGAAGGAACAAACCCACGTCTAGTAAACAAACTAACTGACTGGATATATTTCAGATATTTAATAGATGAACGCATCGAACTATTCACAACAATTAATAATAGAGCACAGTCCTTCACCCTAGCTATACAAAAGGCTGCATGGGCTGCAACGCCAGAACTAAATAGTAAAGTAAAACGAAACGTGTATCCCACAGAAGTTTGTGACATTATATCTGAAAAGAGACGAACTGGCAAACGATGTCAACTGTCAAGAGCTCCAAGTGATAAAAGTAGACTTAATAGCTTAAAAATAAAAAAGGGATAGCAGAATTTAAAAACTCATCGGTTAAAAGATACGTCACTGTGGACGGCTACAAAAAAAATTAAAAGACCAACGGTGTACATTCCGCCAGTGAAAAACAGTAGTGGTAACTGGACTAAAACAAACAAAAGGCGGATCTATTTGCGGAACATATTGAAAACCTCTTTAAGCCATACGACGATAATGGTAATTTCCAAAAAACGGACCCCTAGGGAAATAGGCAAAGAAATAAAAGAAAAGATCAACCCAAAAAAAGCCCCGGGATTTGATCTAATAACGGGTGAAATTCAGAAAAAGCTGCCTAGAAAAGGTATGAAAAAAATAGCACAGATAACAAAAGCAGCATTCAGACTAAGGTATGTTCCACGTATGTGGAAGGTCGCTGAAGTTATTATGGTACGTAGGCCGGGCAAATTGCCCAGTGAAGTAACGCCATATCGGCCGATACCATTGCTGCCAATCCTGTCTAAGCTATTCGAAAAAATCCTTCTAAAACGACTCCATCCGATTCTAGAAGAAAAGACACTGATCCCAAACCATCAGTTTGGATTCAGAAATAAATACTAAACTATAGAATACTATACATAATAACTGATATATGTAGTAGAGAAAGCTTTAGAAGAAAAAAAAAATGCTCTACCATCTTCCTCGATGTAACACAGGCTTTTGATAAAGTCTGGCACAAAGGATTAGTCCGTAAACTACAAAAATATCTTCCAAAACACTACTATGGAATACAAGAGGCGTATATAATGAAACGATTATTTAGAATTAAGCAAGAAGATGAGTACTCCGCATTGAAATACATCAAAGCTGGAGTACCGCAAGGCAGTGTGTTGGGACTCGTACTGTTCCTCCTATACACGAACGACCTACCACAAAGTGACGAAACTACTGTTGCCAATTTGGAGACGATTCTGCTGTACTTGCAGTAGGAAAACCCGTACAGGAGGCTACAGAAAAACTGCAAAAGACAGTAAATGATACATCTAATTGGACTAAAAAATGCCAAATAAAATTAAATGAACTGAAGTCGGTTCAGGATAACTTTACAAATAAAAACGTACAACACATACCTGTATACATAAATAATAAAGTAGTTCTGCATTCGAACTCAGCTAAATAATTAGGCTTGACTTTGAACGCAAAGATGTCAAGAAAAAACGTGATGAACTAGATATACGATCTATGTAATAAAATGTATTTGCTCATAGGGAGGTATTCATGCCTCTCAATTTATAATAAAATGCTTTTCTACAAGCAAATATTAAAACCAATTTGGACATATGGTCTCCAGTTATGGGGGTGCACAAGTAAGACAAATCTTCAAAGAATACAATGCTTTCAAAACAAAGTATTACGCAATATTGTTAATGCGCCGTGGTACATACGTAACGCTGGTCTACATAGGGATCTAAAAACTGAAATGGTAGAGGACGAGGTTCGGAAGGTCGCAAGAAGACATGAAGTTAGGCTTAGTCCAACTACTTAATAATAACAATTTAGTTAGAAGATCACGTAGAGTAAAACCTTTTGAACTAGTTAACTAGGTAAAAAGAAAAAAAATATATGTATATGTGACAAAATAATCACATTAATAATGCGATAATGAATTAAAAAACAAAAGGTAACAAACAAAAGTTAGTTCTTTAAAACAGTACATAAGTACATACTAGAACAAAATTCCTGATTAGTCTGAGGACTAGGTGCGATTGCTGGAAGGATGGTAACATCATGCCTGGGTGTTTTTAGTGATTCAAGTCCCACACTATCGCAAAGCTAGTAAGCGATGTCTTTCAACGATTTTCAACTAGCTACATGAAAAAAAAAAAAAAATAAATAATGGGGAGTCTTCGACTTATTTCACTCCTACAAAGCTGTTACCGATAAACCCATCAATGAAATTTTCGAATAAAAACGAAATTCACGAAACCTACGTTTAGATAGATGTGGAAATTTAACTGACTTTAGAGTGTTGGGCCATAGTTCTATTCGAAAACTAGAAAAACTTGAGCGGCTCAGTCTGGATGGCTGCAAAGAACTGCCTGATGAGACGTTGTGTGGCATAAGTGCTCCACATCTACAATTTCTCGACATAAGAGGATGTTTAAGGATGACTGGTCGTGGAATTTCCGCTTTGGTAAAGAATTGCCCCGCTATTGAAGGAATCGCCTTCACTTGTAGTAAAGAAATGAATGAAGAAGTTGTTGATGTACTAACTAAAGGCTTGAACGGATTGAGAACATTGACCATCGAGCGTTGTAATAAGTACTGAAACAAGGGACAGCCAACTAGAAGCGGCCTTTTCACAGCATTGAATATGATGGTGTTATACTGAAGAAACGTTCGGGTACCTGAAACGTGTTATTTTGTGAAAACACAATTAAAGCATTGCTAAATTTCATTTTTGTTTTAACTTAAACCTTTTGGGTTTTTGTGTATTTTGTGTTGAATTTGCTTAACCCTTGTGTCAACACCCGAATCTGGTACCCTATGATCAACACCCAACATACCCGGGTATGCACGTGGATTTTCATTTTTTTTTTTTTTTTTATAATGTACGCGCGCCAAAGGGGTTATGAATACCCTTACACTGTTGCCTGGGCGTGGGCGGAAAGGTAGAAGGAGGAGAAAGGAAAGTTTGTGATGTAGTGGTTTGAAACTCAGGTGTGTTTGGTTTCGATATTGACTCTCCAGGGGTGGGAGTCCGAATAGGACGGAGAGATTTTCTTCACACGGAATGGTGAGGTTGTGAATTTTAACGGTTGTTTTGTGCTTGAAAACCCTACAACAGCCAAATCTACATGTCAGTGTTATGCCTTCACACGCAGATTTTTCTGACTGAGTTCCAATTGCACAAATGAAAACTTGCCGTGGCTAGGATTCGAACCTTGACCTTCCGATTGAGAAGCGATTGCTAGTACCACTACACCACGGCCACCGTGGATTTTCATACAGTTTATATGAACAACGAATATATAAACAGTATTGAAAATGTTTGGTGACGGCTTTTCATTAAAGTTTATGGCTATGGGAACAAATATTTTAACAATCTTTGGAAAATAGGTGGCATTCCTAGCATTAGTTACAGCAAAAGAACGTCCTTTTTTTTACCTTCTCAGGGTAAATAATTGTATGCCAAAAAACCGGAAATTTAGCTTGTCTCTTCTTGTTATAAAATATTTCGAATTTCTATAATTAGTAGCAGTAATACTGGACACTAAATGTTTTAAAAACCAATACCTAGTTTTTTAGCTCTACCTTTTGATACAGGTCAAATTTGGGATGATGGTATTAAAGTAACAAGGAGTACAAGTATGCACATTTTGTTGAAATAAGTGAATTGAAGCAGATTTTCTTTGCAGTTTATTCGCTGACTAGCAAGACTGAACAGACGGAATATCTCAGTTGTGTTTCAATATTTTAAGGTCAAAAATTCAAATTTCATGATGAGTATCCCACTTGGTTACTGGGTGCAATTTTATCCGACGAGGAAGAAGACTACATACGAATAAAAATAAAAATTGTTAAGCAGAACTTAATATTTGTGCTGTTTTGAGTAGATTTTAGACCATGGTGCTGGTCCTGAGCATGATCCTGACCCTGGTCGATGGTCGATGAAACAAGAGGACTTCGAAATGAAGGAATTGACCCTGACTCCGACATTGAGAAAGACCCAGGTGAGATTGAGAGATTGAAGCAGAAGAAGAAGACTCCACCGAAACAGAAGAAGAGTTTGAAGAGGTAACTGCCGAAAGTACTTCCGAACCTGAGTGCTATCATGCACGTGACGGAATGGTATGGCGTAAAAACCCTCCAAACCCACATGGTCATCAGCTGCTTAATATTTTAATAATCACTCCCACAAAAGTCGGTCCAACTAACGACACCAAATCATTAAGCATGAAGCATGTTTTCAAATTGCTAATTACACCGGAATTCTGCGATGTCATCTTACGGGAAACTAATCGTCGGGCAACACAGACTTATAAAGAATGGAACACAAAGCATCATCTCCATCCGCCACGTATATGGAGTTACAGAAGAAGAATTAGATGCCTACATGAGATTTCTACATTTAGCCGTTCAAACTATGAGCATACAAACGACCTTTGGGGAAATATTGCCCACACGCTATATGGCGCTACCATGGGACTTCGCCGCTTTTAGGCCATTGAAAGGTTTATTCGCTTTGACAATAAATATACGCGTACTGAAAGGCTCAGAGAAGATAAAGCACCAAAAATCAAAGACTTTGGTTGATACTCAACGCAAACCTTCACAAATATTAAGTACGTGGCGAAAAAATAACGCCACTAGATTCACTCAGTACATTCCATCCAAGCCCTCCAAATATGGCATAAAAATTTGGTGGCATGTGATGCTGAAACATCATATCCGCTGAAAGAGATTATTTCTACCAGGTCAGGGCCAGATTGTGTGAGAGTTCTCTCACGTGAACGTGTGGTGAAACAACTTTGCTTAGAATACAAAGGGAGTAGATGAAACATCACATGTGGTAACTTTTTGAGAAGTTTTGACTTAGCACGGTCACTGATAAATGACAAAAAATTATCTATTCTGGGCATGGTAAATAAGAAACGAAAATTCATACCACCAGAATTTTTTATAGTGAAAAAAGGCATGAAACCAGCAGTTCATTCCTCAGAATTTGGATTTCTTCAAAATGTCACACTATGTTCCTACGCACCACAAAAACAAAGATGGTTGTGTTGCTGTCAACATCTCATTATACCAGAGATGTGGTTGGAGAAGCGCAAAAACCGAAAATGATAATTGACTAAAATGCTACCAAAGGTGGGGTCGATAATATAGATATAGGTCGACAGCAGCAAACGAAGTACGAAGCGATGGCAGTTGGTCATGTATTATAATATGTTGGATGTAGCTGCCTTGGCCACTTACATTATATATTATAAAAACAGTTAAGAAAAACTATCAGTAGACATCGACAATTTGTTCAGGAACTCAGCGACCAATTAGCAAAACCTGCTATCATTGCACGTGCGGCAAATCCACAGGTTTCAGGAAATTTTTCCACCAAAAATGGATTGGAGGCCATGTTAGGTCATTCGTAACCTTCAAGTTTTGTATCTGAATTAGAGTCTTTTCTTACTAAACGTGATGCATAGAAGGAATCAAACACAAGGGCAATTGTTTCATGTGTGACAAACGACGTTCGACTAGAAAATCGTACGAGAAATGTTCAAAGCCCGTTTGTAATGAAGACTCCACCAACCGTACTATTTGTAAACAGTGTATTTAACCATTACTCAATAAAATATTTGATGAAATAAATAATCTTCCTCTATTTTCATTTTCGCTCCACAATTAAAAAATATTTGCCTAAATTTTTGTTGCATTTTGATTTGTGCATACCGAGGTATTTTGGGTGTTGAGCAGGCGGATACTTGGTCAAAATTGTAATCCCCCGCCTCAAATATATTATTATTTTTAGTTTTTTCATATAATCTGCTTAATTATTTAAATTTATTAGGTTTCTAAAAGCTCATTTCGATTGTATAGTTCGAATTTTTTAAAAAAATTCATATTGAATTCCTAAGACATGCGCTGGTAGGAGGGTGTTGACACAAGGGCTAACCGTATTGTTGCGGTAAATTTTCATTCAACAAGTTAGGCTCTCTTGTACTTGAGTCCCTTCGGTTCCTCTTTTCATTGAGTGGGAACACCGAGATGTGGCGTAGGTGGAGGGTAGTCAAGGTCCCATCAGCCAGTGGCCCACCAACCCTGGACCTCGGAAAACAACCCAAATAGGTTCTCTGGGCGGATCCAAACGGAACACCGTTGTCGGAGCCCATAGATAGACGGGAGACTCGCAACGGGCTGCATCAGACAGGTCGTCTGAAAGTCGCCAACGGGTGGGGAGGGACGCTAGAGCGGCGCCCCGAATCAAACAATATCTTCGCTTGAGATCCCGCTATCCCAGCTGTGGGTTCTTCCTGGTAGCGCTTTAATGGCAGCTAAACGTGGGTTAATGAAAATGGGCGACACGTGATTTTTCCCCGGAATGACGGAACCACATCGAAAGACGAAAAAAGAAAAATCTTCCCCGAAAAAAAATTACGCGACAAAAAAAAGCGATAAATAAAAAAACAGATTTTCCACTAGGTTATAAAAGCTTCGTAGGAGCTCGACGATTTATTTCTGTTCAAGTTGGTAACGGGACACTCATCGGTAGAGCGACCCACTATTTCTGCAGTCCCGAAAAGCGCAAAAACGCTAGCTAACGGGTCGCGTGTCCGTTTATACTGTATTTCACAATAGACAGTATTTTTAACACAGTTTTTAGACAGTTTTTAGACAGTTTATTTTCATTTAAAGCAAAATTTAACTTTTACCGAATTACCGGTTTACATTTTGGTCCTTCGAGCCGGATAGTAAAATATAATCAGCATACAATTTGTGGTGTTAAATTTACAAAAAGCATTTAACCCTTTCGAACCTGTTCAAAAAATCCTACTTCTGAAACCGATATTGAAATTGGCTATAATGGGTACCATTTCGTACCTTGAAGCATAAAGAACAGATTTTTTTATCTCCAAACGATATATTTTACAACTGTGTCTTGATCTGGATCGTTGTCTTTGCCGTAGGTGCACGCGTTGTGGTAAATTTTTTGCTAAAAAACAAAACTTCGCTACTGAAAATTAATTCACTAGAACTATTAATCCACAAGTGTTTCATTGTTGTATAAACCGTAAGTAGTGAATCCACCTAAATGCCTGACTATTCAGCACTTGAATGCGGGTGAGAGTACAGGAAGTGGTTTTTCGGACGGCAGTTGCAGCGATTACGAGGCAGAAGACGATGCCAACTCTGAGGATGTAGAATCTTCAGAAGAGGAAGGTACAAGAAATTCGAAGAGCTCAAGTGAGGCCGAACATTCTGAAGGTGAAGGTTATATAGCAAAGAATTTTTCTCGAATTTGAAATAATCCTGAGGACAGTTTTATGCCACGAATGACAGCTTCAAGTTCGCGAGAATGTACGATAGATTCAAGCATATCGGATATCTGTAGTGTAGGCGTTTTTAGTACTCCTGTACCATTTATAAAGTGCTGGTGGTACAATGGTGTACCGGCTCCAAATAACCCCACCCCCTCATTTTTATTTTTTTTTTAAGGTGATAATATAATTACCAGTTGTAAAATCTTCAAGATTGCATCAAAAAAAAGTTAAAAAGTAATGTATTTGAATTCAGGTTCGAAAGGGTTAAAATTTTAAAATTAAATAAATAAATCAGTGTGTAGCCCCTTAATCTCAAAAACAAATTCAATAAATACAAGGTGCTACTAAGGAATCAGAGGAATCAGAGCTGAACAGGAAGAAATCCAAGGAGTGGGACTCAACAAAGGATTCTAAAGCAGAGCTTTTAAAGAGGGACATCCAGGAAGTCATATTTCCATAATTTAGAGCACAAAATTCAAAGTGAGTACAATTTGCTCGTTTCGCAAATTACTAAAATAAATGGGTATATCAAAATTATTTATAAAAAAATGCAACCAAGTCTGAAAAGACTTTGAAAATTTTAAAAAGACCATAAACCCTACTCGCCGTACGAAAAATTACGTTAGCACGCGGCCCGATCTCTTAGAAATTAATTTATCGAATATTAAAAAAAGATATGAGGGGATTTATAGTAATATGATGAGGCAAAAGAGGTCTACATTCTACAACTTTTAGATGAGCTGCAGAAACTTGAAACATCCACTTTAACGAACCTTGAAGCGTGTTCACATCCGCCAGAGCCTAAGAGGTCCCATGAGGTTCACCTTCCGAAAATCCATCCGCCTCCATTTACAGGTAAATATGAGAACTGGCATTCACTCCACGACCAATGCGTTTCACTCGTGCATAGCAACACATCCTTATCTAAAATAGAAAAACTACATTAATTAAAATCATACTGTAAAGAAAGTGTTGGTACATTACTTTATCACGTCAATGTGGACGACGTTAGTTACGACCATTAAAATTAAAAATTAAAATTCCGCTATGATTTCAAACGGATTTTAGTGAATCAGGAATTGAAGTTGTTTTATGATATGCCAGTCGTTCGCGAAGAATCTGCCATCGGAATCCGTGAACTTTTGGATAACTCGACGAAAATTTTACATTCGATGAAGAGTCTCGACTTGCCAGTGCAAGTAATGTAATTATCATTTTTTTTCTGTTAAAGAAACTTCCGAAATCGACTCAGTCATCGTTTGAGTCTTCTCTTTCTTGGGACAAACAAGGAAATTCCAACTTTCAAAGAATTTTCGGAGTTTCTAGAAACAAAATTTCGAACATTAGAGATTGTGGATCAGCAACAAAACACAAAGCCCCCAACACAAAAAAGGTCTCACAAGAACGTCTTCCATGCCAATACGGTGGCAAAGGAAAATATCAGTTGCAAGGTTTGCCACGAAGGTATTCATTCATTACGAGCCTGTAACAAATTTTCAAATGTGGATGTATTGCCACAAAACGAATAGTTGCCCAAGCAACAAATCCTGCCATTTTTGCAAAAAGCGACACAATCCCATGCTTCACTTTGACACCAAATCTGTATAAGCCTCACTCACAATCAGCCTTTTCTTCTAATCAGTTACCACCCAATTACAACACACAGCAAACATTATCTCACTCTAATCAAATACACAACACTAACCAATTCCCCACTGCTCAAATATCGTCGCACCCATCCACAATATCATATCTACACAAATAATATTAACAAAACATTTAAACCCAAACACACAGAATAAATATCAATATCAAACACATCATATATCCACCCAAAACCAACCGAAATGCAGCTTCTTTTCCTCCCTCTGATGAACAACAGTCACCGGCAAACGGCTTATACACTAACGACTTTGCCAACACACAAGTTTTATTGGGAACAGCTATCGTCAAGGTGAAATCTGCTAATGGCGACTACATTAGCTTGCGAGCTTCGCTTGATCCCGGATCGCAAGCAACTTTTATCACCGAATCAGCGGCACAACTTTTAAGGTTGAAGAAACATAGAACATTCTTTGATGTCCAAGTTTTAGGATAAGTTAAAAATGGTTCCTGTCAAAATTTTCTTGAACTCAACCTGAGTTCCAAATATTCCGAATTTAGAGCTTCGACACGAGGTCACGTTAATAAAACCTTAACAGGGTTTTTGCCGAGGCGCGAGGTGCACCCAAGTAGATGGACACACCTACAAGGACTGAAATTAGCGGATCCTACCTTTAACCGACCCTCCAGTATCGACTTGCTGTTGGGAAATGAAATATTGTGTGAGGCGGTTTTAACTGATATCATAAGAGGAGCAGAGTTAATTGCACCGCACCGATCGCCCAAAAAACTCAGTTTGGCTGGGTAGTATTAGGTAAAGTTCCCCTCGAAACACCACCCTCAATTCAGGTGTTCACCCAATTTTCCGATATAGACATACAATTAAGGAAATTTTGGGAAATTGAGGAATCACCAATCGAAAAGGAACCAACTGAAGAAGAAAATGGTTGCGAGGAACATTTTTTACAAAAAGTCAAGCGGTTGCTGGGAGGGCATTTTGAAGTTGCACTCCCTTTCAAAGAAAGTCAGCGTCCAGCACTGATTTCAACCCAAAAGAATAGCCAAAGTATGTTTTATAGGCAGGAAAAAAGACTGCTTACCAACCCAACACTTTACAAGGACTACAATAAATGTATACGGGAATACTTACAACTCAACCAGATAGAGGGTGTGAACATCTCCCAGGACATCACGCTTAAATCGCCTTTCCATTATGTTGTGCCACATCATGCCGTCTTCAAGGAATCTAGCACAACCACTAAGCAGCGAGTGGTGTGCAACGCTGCATTCAAGACTGCGGAGGGCAGTTCCTTAAACGACGATGACGGGACCTAAAACACAGACGGATTTTATATCAATTATTTTAAGATGGAGAACAAACAAAATTACCTTTACAGCAGACATCGAGATACAGCCACATTCAGATTCATCCAGAGGATGCATACTACAAACTCCTATATTGGCGAGAGGATCCAACAACTCCAGTCAAACTTTTCAAAGTAAAGGTCTTAATGTTTAGCACATCTCCTGCTCCATATCTGGCGAATCGTACGCTGAAAGATCTCGCTGATGACGAAAAGGTCACATATCCACTAGCAGCTCAAATGATACGGAAAGATATGTAAATTATGGAACATTACTATGACTTTGAGTTGCTTAAATAAGCTGGTCACACTGGCAGAATATCTAATGGTCATAGTCCATCATGGTCAATCAGCATCAGAAACAGCAAAAACATCTTGCCCGCAATTACTATGCACGTAGCAACAACAGAATGCAGAACAACACCAACGACTACGTTGCTGGCATATAAACAGCATGTCCAACGAAGTAAACAACGCTCTGATACCGTTGCTGCGTCTGCAAAGCTAAAGTTTGCAGCCTCGTTAACGTTAACTCCTCATGGTAAACAACGCCAATGGAATCTTTCGATGGTACAGTTCTATGCGCAGCTTAAGTGTTCATTTATAAGTTAGTTCTTAAGTTACCGAGCGTGTGTTCAATTTCCTCATAGAGGAAAATAACGAATCTAAATCAACAAATTATAAATCGAACTTTGTTTTATTTGTGTAAATCAGACATAGTTCCCAAACATTACTGGCGTCCAAGGTGGGGCTACGCGATTCTAGAACTTTGTTTTAATCGTTCATGTTTACGATTTTGTAACTGCGGAAAGAAAAATAAAAAATTCTTTATTTAGAATAATAGAAACTGAAGAAAACAATTGGAAATATTTCAAAAGTGAAAAATCAAACATTTTAAAATAATAGACAAGCTCATGTTCAAGTTTACTAGTGAAAAATTAAACAGTGCAAAACAATAGTTCAGCTTTAAATTTACCAGTGGAAAATTAAGCATTACAAATCAATAGTCCTCATCTCATCTTTAAGTTCAACAGTCAAAGAAGCTATTGAAAAGCAATACTTTTTTTGGATAAAAATCATAAAATTATATTGTATAACAAGCAAGTACAAGTTACATACATATAACTACACCCTGAATGACTCGAACTGCAACCAACTTCAGACTGCTATAATTTCCAAACCGTTCATGACAGTGAGCTCAAATTTTGACACATGACAGATAATTTTATTATTTACATGGCTTTTAAACGATTTGCGTCTCAGTTGTGTTGAAAAATTTTATACGCGATGGAATTCAAACGTGATAGTGTGATTGCTTTATATTTGGCTGGAAAACCGCAAGTAGCTATCGTTAGAGCCCTGCAGTACCTCAACGTGAATAAATCATTTGTGTCTCGAACCATAGCTCGTTACCGTGATACTGGCAACGTTGCAAAACGCCATGCAACATCGGCAGAAATGGTTCGGAAAGAGAAGGCTCGAATTGAGCGAAATCCGCGTCGAAGTGGAAGAAAAATGGCTCGTGAGCTCAACATATCGTTGGAACGGATGCAACACATACTGACAAATGAGCTTGGGCTCAAGCTATTGAAGTTCCAAAAAGCACACGATCTTACACCGCAACAGAAAAAAGTTAGAGTCGAAAGAGCGAAAGAGTTTCTACGCCTGCATGAAAGTGATGAGTTGCCGAATTTGGTTTTTCCGATGAGTCGCCATTTGTTATCGAGCAATATGTCAACAAACAAAATGACCGAGTTTACTTCCCAGAGAGGTCCTCGAAAATTTAGACCTTCGGACGGCCAACAGAAAGCAGGCAGCACCGATGGTGATTGTTTGGGCCGCCATAACCGCCGATGATCGCTCTCCGCTCGTATTTTTAGACCGTGTCGTCAAAATTAATGCAACCGTATACCATTAAACTGGCTTAGAGGCAGTATTGAAGTCTTGGGCAAACAATCATTTCGGCCGGAGACCGTGGACATTTCAACAAGACTCGGCACCGTCCCACAAAGCGCACGTCAACCAAGATTGGTTAAATTTTTTTTTTATTTATTTCAAGGGATCGGTACAAATTAATTTGTAGAGTCCGGGATTTAATGCCGGGGTACTATGCCCATGTGGCGCGTTTTGTCAACAGCACGCGGAGTACTGAGTTCCCATGTGGTCATCCACCTACGTACTTACCGCGCCCAACATTGCTTGATTTCGGTGATCTAGTGGGAACCGACGATTTCAGTGTGGCGAGGCCGTTGACCACAGATTGGTTAAAAAACAATGTTCCACACTTCATTTCTTCGACACAATGGATTGCAAATTCGCAGGATGCAAATCCGTTGGATTTCTCTGTCTGGCGTATTTTGAAGGCGAAGATTGGCACTAAAAAATTCCAAAGCTTGTACCACCTCAAACAAGCACTTCGCCGGGAATGGGCCAAAATACCGCAGAGCCACTTTCGTGCAAGTGGGATGCTTTCTTCGACCGTCTCAAGGCCATTATTCGCGCCAAAGGGGGACATATTGAAAACTACTGATAGAATTTGAAAATTGATGTATTTTCCACCACTTTTTGATGTGGCACAATAAAACTTGAAAAAATAAGAAAATTGTAGCATTTTGAAAAGTTGGAGTTCGAGTCATTCACCCTGTATAAATATATTTAAATAGTATTAATATAGCATTTACGTAGATTTTGATTTTATAAAAATTGGAATAAGTTTGTTAAATTGAAATTGCAAAATCGAAATAAAGAAATGAATTATTTTAAGTTCTCTTTTGATTGTTGAAATTGATTAAGTTAAAATTAAGTTATTTTTCTTACTATTCTCTATATTCCACCTTTTTTTATTGATTGATTTGATTATTTTTCTAATAAATAAGATACCTAGATAAGGAAAGTTGAATTGTTAAAACTAAAAACCTAAATTTGAATTTTTCCTTTAAAATGGATGCAGCACAGCTAAGTGCAATAATTTCTGCTGCTGCACATGCAGCTACAGAACATACTAGACAAACATTTGAATCGACTATTAATGAACTGACATCTCGACTTCGAGCATTATCAATTATCCAGATTATCAATTGTAACTGGTTAATACTCTTCCACGACCGTAGGCGTGAACCTGGTAGAATTTGTTATTAATCGCTAGACGTGGTGAAATCTTTACCTGAATTCAGTGGTGAGCAGGTGCGTATGTTTCATGGCGACAGGCCGCCTTCGCTGCATATAAGTTATTCAAAGCCCATGACAGGAGCTCAAATCATTACCAGGCAGTAGCCATTATCAGAAATAAAATTGTAGGTTCTGCAAACCAAGTCTTAGCTTCGTTTAATACTGTTCTCAATTTCAATGCAATTATTGCTAGATTAGATTTTACTTACGCAGATGAAAGACCCATTTATCTTATAGAGCAGGAGATGTCTATGTTGCGCCAGGGCAAAATGTCTCTTACGGATTTTTATGATGAGGTAGAAAAAAAACTAACTTTAATCATAAATAAAACTCTGATGATTCATGAAGGGAATAAGGATGTAATAGCTTCACTTTGTCAAAAATATCGACAGGATACGCTTAGAGTATTTGTATCAGGTGTACAGAAATCAATGTGTGACATTCTCTTCTCTTAGACCTACCGACGTGCCGGGTGCACTTGCTCTTGCTCAAGAACTCTAGGCAAATCCAGCACGGTATGTATTTGTGAATACATTTTTTAATAAAAACGAGGGCTCAGGCAATTTTTCTTCTAGGCAAAATGACAACAACTATAGTCAGTACAACCTACGATATTCTCCTCACTACAGAACAACTCAATCCACTCAAATTCGACCCAGTTTAACCAATATGGAAGTAGACCCAACTCTTTCTTATTATAAAGTGCCAACAAATTTTCACAAGCCTGTACAAGATCCAAATCATATTCAGAGACCCAATATGCAAATTTTTAATAATAGCAATCGTCCTAATAATTCTTTAAAAACTGTCCAAAATTTGAATCAGTTGTGTGGACCAATAAACAATTCAAGTCAATTAAGGCGACGTAGTGATTCGGCCAGGCTAACACTTCCTAGGTTTCAAAGGGTCAATCACTTAAGTCAGAGATCACAACTTCCCACCACCACTTCAGAAAACCAATTTTGTTCATATGAACAAAATCCCGAACTAAACAATTATCTCAGCGAATAAAATTTTTACGAGGAATCTAGCAAAATTTTACAGGAAAACACGGATGAAGCTGAAGAAAAAGTTTTTGAAGAAACCAATTTGTGAGTCGAACACTGGCAGGAAGGGAAATAAAACTACTCGTAGATACGGGCGCTTCTAAAAATGATATAAACAATTTCAAAAGCTTAAAAGGTATTAACCTGATTCATAAACCATTTTTCGTCAAATAAATTCATGGAACTTACCAGGTAACATCAAAATGTACTATTAATCTAGGAAGGAAATACTATCTTCTTCTTACTCCCAACTCTTGACACTTTTGATGGTATAATTGGACTTGACTTTCTGAAAGAAATCGATACAAAATTAAATCTTGTAAAAGGAATTTTAAAGTACAATGGAGCTGAAGAAATATTATCATATTTCTATTGTCGGAATGTTAACAATATTGCCATTGAAAAGAAAAATATCGACTTAGATTTAAATGAACAATTTTCGTTATTAATTTCACGACATTCGAGTTTCAAGTTTTTGAAGACCCCAATGAGGCACTTCCCTTTAACACAAGTGTTGTTGCCACTATAGGAACCACCGATAGGGAACCGGTATATTCAAAAGCCTACCCCTATCCAATGTCAGCAGCCGATTTTGTTAATACTGCAGTTATTTTGGCCAATCTCGGAAAAGCTTCTTTCTTTTCTACTTTGGAGTCGGGATTTCACCAAATTAAGTTGTCAGAACGGCATAGGGAAACAATTGCCTTTTCCATTAAGAATGCAAAGTATGAGTTTTGCAGGCTTCCTTTCGGATTAAAGAATGCACCTAGCATTTTTCAAAGGGCAATTGATGACGTTCTCAGAGAAGAAATAAGCAAATGTTGTCATGTCTATATTGATGACGTCATTATCTTCTCAACAACAAAGGAAGAACACTTCAAAAACGTAGCAAAAATTCTTACTCTGCTTTTTGAAGCCAACATGCGAGTCGCAGCGGAAAAATCTAATTTTTTTAAGGAAGAAGTAGAATTTCTGGGTTTTGTAGTTTCTAATAAGGGAATAAAAACATGCCCCAATAAAATAAGGGATATAATAGAGTATGCAGTTCCCAAGACACTTCGAAGTCTCCGGTCATTTCTCGGATTGTCTGGGTACTATAGGCGCTTTATACGAGACTATGTTCGAATTGCAAAGCCTCTCACACAATACCTGCGAGGAGAGAATGGCAATGTGAGTAGAAATCGGTCAAAGCACGTTAAAATCTAATTCACAGACGAAGCATTGGATGCTTTCGATAGAATTAACAAAATTTTAGCCTCAGAGGAAGTTCTTCTTTTGTACCCAGAATATGGGAAACCATTCGATTTGACGACCGACGCATCGTCACATGCACTGGGTGCTGTTCTTTCTCAGGAAGGAAGACCAATAACGAACGTTGTCTTCTACTGAGGAAAGCTACGCTGCGAATAAGCGGGAACTCCTGGCGATAGTGTGATCATTACAAAAGCTTCGTAATTATTTATATGGTGTAAACCGTCTTAATATTTTTACGGATCACCAACCTTTGACTTTTGCAGTATCCGACAAAAATCCAAATGCAAAAATCAAAAGGTGGAGGGCTTTTGTGAAAGAGTTTTCGCCAAAAATTTTTTATAAGCCTGGTAAAGAGAATTTTGAAGCTGACGCTTTAACTCGACAATATTTAAATTCTCTCGAACAGTCTCAAAGTTTCACGACCCATAGCGAGTCCTCTCTTAATCAAACGATACCCAGCATCCAAAATCCATTAAATTGTTTCAGAAACCAAATCATACTTAATAAAGGCATTGAGCTTGTTAGAAATACTAAAATTTTGTTCAAATTTCAAATAAGGCATACCATAATATTTGACACCTTGGATAATCTTCACTCCATTCTGAAAGATATTGTCAACCCGAACGGTACAAATGCAATATATTGTGATCTTCGAATTCAGCTCAGATTCAAAACAGTTTAGTCAACTTGTTTCCTTCAGTAAAATTTCTGCATACAATAAATATGGTAACTGATATTTTAAATCCAACTGACCAAGCGGAAATCCTTGCAACAGAACATAATCGAGCACATCGATTTCGATTTCTGAAAATTAGCAACAAATTCTTCAGGATTATTATTTTCTGAAAATCCAAAGAAGACTTAAGGAAATAGATTCCAATTGCAAAATTTGTCGTGAAGCAAAATATCAGAGGCATCCACCGAAAGAAAAAATTGGTGAACTCCTATTCCATATTATCCCGGTGAAATCCTTCACGTGGGTATTTATTCTGCAGATGGAAAGTATTTCCTTACTTGTTTAGATAAGTTTTCCAAATTTGCGGTACTTAAACCAATTAAATCTAGGTCAATAATTGATATAAAGGAACCTCTGTTAGAAGTACTAAATTTTTTTAAAAATATGAAAACTATTGTTTGCGATAATGAGCCATCATTTGTTTCGCAAAGTATAACATCTTTGGTTAGAGATCACTTTGACATAAGCATGTTTAATACGGCACCTTTCCGTAGTGTTTCCAATGGGCAGGTAGAAAGGTTTCATAGCACTCTAACGAAAATAGCTAGATGGACGAGACTAGAAAATAACATTAATGACACTGCTGAGCTACTTTTACTTGCTACATTTAAGTACAAGAAGACGATTCATTCAGTAATAAACTATAAGCCTATTGACATTTTGCAATCAATATCAGACTCATTAAAGAATGAAATTCAGAAAAAATAAGCGAAACCCAAGATTTTAATTTAGACTACCGCAATAGCAAAAGACAAATACGGATATTCGAACCAGGGGAAAAAGTCTTTGTACGAACAAATAAGCGAATTGGGAATAAGTTAAGGAAACTTTTAACTGAGCAGGTTATTCAAAAAGATTTGGGTACCACGGTTCTTATCAACAACAAAACGGTTCATAAAAGTAACGTGAGGTGACTTATTCTATAAACAATGCAGCAGACATTATTAAAGCAATTAAAAAATAAAATTTTATTTGTATTTCCCTTAGCTTTGAACAACACAACACACGAAAACGTTGGGAATCAATTGGCACCCTAGTTCAGATATGTTTTCATTTCAGAACCTCGCCGTCGAGGAAGTAATTTCAAAACGGACCATCCTATCAATGATCGCTCGTCTCTTTGACCCCCTAGGATGGATTTCGCTTTGCGCGAAAATTATCATGCAGAAATTGTGGCTACATGGATTATCATGGGATGACTCAATTCTGGTGGAAGTACGTCGAGAGTGGACGTCTCTTCAATAAGAATTGGCCGTGATTGAAGACATCCAGATTCCCAGGTGGGTAAACACACAAGGACAGAATGAGCAGTTGGAACTCCACGGATTTAGTGACGCATCCATCAAGGCGTATGGAGCGGTGGTCTATCTCCGAGTTTTGGACTGCAACAACATCACACACACACATTTACTCATTTAAAAAACTAGAGTAGCGCCACTCAATACGATTTCACTGCCAAGATTGGAGCTCTGTGTTGCAGTAGTCCTGGCAAAACTTCTGAGCTACACCCTATCTGTGCTCCCAGTACAAAACATCAAAACAAATGCCTTTACTGACTACACAATCACCCTCTGTTGGATATCTGCACCACCAACTCGATGGAAAACGTTTATCGCAAATTGAGTAGCTGAAATTCAGAGACTGACGTATGTCAATATTTGGCGACACATCCCCACCAACCTCAATCCAGCGGATCTTGTATCGCGTGGGATCTTGCCCTCAATACTTCAAAATAATGCACTCTGGACCAGCTTTTCTTCAAAGACGATGGGAATTTTCCATTCCAACACAGCCCACGCAACTCGACACAGAAGAAGAGAAAAGAGAAATCAAAACTCTTATCGCTATAAATGATGAAAATGACATTTTAAAATTAATCCAAACTCACTCGAAACTCACAAACTGTTTACGAATTTTGGCTTATGTGAAAAGATTCACCAACAACACTCGGAAAACAGAAAACTTAAGGTTAAAATCATTTTTGAATGGTACAGCAGGAAATGTTTCCTGATCTCTTCAATGACTTGCGTAGAAATAAGTCAATCAAGGTGCAGAAAATTCTCAACCTTTTTATTGATACTTTATACTATTCATAAGAATAGTATGCAGATTAAAGAATTCTAATCTGACTTATTACCAAATGCACCTAATGATTTCATAACCAGACCACCACTTCACGAGACTCATCGTCGACAATGCACATGAGCAAACGCTTCATGGTAGCCTACAACAAATGACCGCTTACCTGCGAAATCAATTTTGGATTTCTAATGCAAAGAGAATGGTGAAAAAACACATCTACCAATGCACCATATGCTTTCGCTATAAGCCCAAGTCCATGCAACAGGGTAACCAAATCGAGTCCATTTATGCATACAGGTGTTGACTATGCTGGATCTATGGAAGTAAAAGCTTGGAAGGGAAGAAGATCGAAAACGCTGAATAGATATTTTGCAATATTTATTTGTTTAGCAACAAAAACCATTCACCGCGAAGCCGTAACAGACATGATTACCCAGGCCATCCTTGACGATTCACAGCACAGCGCGGAATTTGTTCTAACCTGTATAGCAACTAAGGTAGTAAATTCAGAGGAGCCAATGCGGAGCTATTGAAAATGCTCAAGTCTGCCCAGCACAACTACAATGAGATCGCCGATTCAATTAGCAAATTTCGAACTAAATGGAATTTCAATCCTCCTGCTTCTCCTCTTTTCGGGGGACTATGGGAAGAAGGAGTGAAATCCGTCAAATTCCATTTGAAACGAGTTGCCCGCAACGAAGCGTTAACCTTCGAGGAGCTCAGCACACTTATATCTCAAAAAGAAGCATGTCTTAAATCGAGACCCCTCTACCCGTTAACCGACAACTTCGACGATTTTACCACGCTTACACCAGCGCACTTTTTGATCGGGACTTCATGCAACGATATGCCTGAAGCAGACCTAGCAGGGAAAAATGGAAAAGATTACAAGCCTCACTACAATCGTTTTGGAAGGAATGGAGCCGTGAGTATTTAACTCGTCTTCAAAATCGCCCAAAGTGGTTGAAAACGGAGAAGCAACCCAACGTTGGAGATTTAGTCCTGCTAAAGGACGAACGGCATCTACCATCGAAATGGCTTTTAGTTCGTATTACGGAGATTTGTCCAGGAGCTGATCAACTAGTCAGAGTAGTGAAGCTAAAAACTGAAACCGGAGAATTCAAAAAGCCAATAACGAAACAAAAAAAAATGCACGCAACACGAAAAACCGATACAATATAATACTTAAACTAAAAAACAAATCACATATGCAGGTATTCAGTATAATAAAAAATTAATAAATAAATAGAAAAAAAAATCTGATATGTATATTCAAAATATATACCTAAATAATACGATGAATCTTACACACTTACAGTCTACTTTAATAAAAAAAAAATTAGTTTACCAGTTGTAGACGCCCGCCAACTGTTGCTAAGTGTATGTACATATGTATGTGATTCCTTGGTTCACGAAATTAATTGTCAAGGCCCCAAATGTCAACAACTCTAATGAGTTTCCTTTGCTGCTTTCACTGCTAGCTGAAAATATTTAAGAAAACGAAGCTTGTTAAATAAGGAACAAAATTCAAAATCTAAAGACATATATCTCAATCAACATCACAACAGAACATAACTAGTCATGCAACAAATCTCACAGCTGAACTCATGTCCGCACATCAGAAACCCATTACATCAATATCACCAATTTAACGAAATCCACAACAAAACAATAGCCCATAAATAATTAAACATTCAAATTTCTGCACCTCAAGTAATAACAAAAATACTCGCTTACTCACCCGCTAATTAACAACTTAAATCATCATTTCATTTAAAATTAAAACCTTAAACTAATAAACAATAACAAACAATTAATTCCCAATCTCATGCAATTTTCTCTTTTTTGACATTTCGTTCACCCAACCAAATAGACAAATACACATTCATTCCACCTAGAATCCACAACTTTCACGTAGTTCACACTAAATTGTACTCAACACAAATTCAATCACATACCCATCCACATACTATGACATAAGCAACAATACAAACCTCATATACTCGTATCATATCATTTATCCCAAAGTTTAATTTAAATTTTTCACAAATCTTCACATTGATTCACATCACTTACTCAACACAGCAAACAGAAATCGAGAAAATCAAAACAAGAAAACAACAAAATGGAATTCGACACAATTAAAACAAAACCGGTAAAATGCGTAACTAAACACCACAAACATACATACACACTCCTATGCTCAACACAAAATGCCGTTCAATAAAAATTAAAATGTACATTGTAATTCAACATACTCGTATGTACTATCAAATAATTATAACTACTCGTACTTATTACAAAAAAAAACTCACCTGAAATAATCATCCTGATCCAAAATGAAGTACTCGTACTTATTGTATTAAAATTTATTAATCGATAAATAACTTCGCGCTGCACTTTAAAAAACAAATCGCCGGATGCGATTAGGAGAACGACAAGGACAACATAGCGCATAATCAGCGATTCTTCACCAGATTCAGCGTCCGCATATAGAGATCCTACTTTCACTTTGTGTCTCCATATGTCATTTGTGTTGTCCGTCCCTTTTTTGCAAATAATGTTAATAATTGAATTCTCTTTCCATGTAACACTACCTACGGTCATTGAAGTAGCAAAGTACCGAACCACAGGGTGTTCATATATCATTCAAGGAAGAACGAGTTAGTTGCGAACACACTACTACGTTGCAGTAGTTTCACATTATTATTAATATGATTATTAAATTATTTGAAATTTAAAATAATAAACTGGGCAAATACTCGACATGTATACAAACAAAAACGTGTCCTAAAAATGTTAAAGTAAACACAAATTATTGGAACATATGAGTAAATTATATCATGCAATAAATAGCATAACCGAAACATCAGTTGTATAAATAGGAAAATATTCGTGAATAAAAACAACTCAATTCTATAACGTTGCAAAAGGCGGTTGTTTTATTTTACCCAGTTTATACAGTATTTCATAATAGACAGTATTTTTCACCCAGTTTTTAAACAGTTTATTTTATTTAAAGCAAAATTTAACTTTTACCGAATTAACGGCTTACACAAACTATTTGGAGTTTTTGCGAAATAATTTACCAGAGCTATTAGAGGACATTTCACTTATTTAACTAGCTTCATCATATTTCCAAGAGGATGATGCTCCAAATCACTATGGTTGTGAGGCTAAGAATGGGCTAGATGAGGTAACTGTAGATAGAACAAAAAGGACCAGTTCACTGGACTGCAAGGTCTCCTGACCTTATAGTATTGGATTTTTTTTTGTATGGGGAAGAATGAAGGAATTAATTGAATTGGAAGAGCGTATTCTCGAAGTGTCAACAAAAGTGAAGCAGCAGTTAGCATGAATAAACATTCGCATTGAAATCCAAAAGCGGGCTCTAGCATTCATACAAAAACAATAAGGACAGATTTAGCACCTGTATTTAGTATTTATTCATACATGTACATAAGATACAGTATCTTTTAAGTATCTTTGCGAGATAGGCAAAAAAGAAATTTTACGTTTGTGCTTGATAAAATTGATAATAATCCTAAATCCTAAACTTGTAATTATAATTTTACCTTCAAACTTAATAGTTTTAATTTTTATCATAGGTACTATAAATCTGTAGTATGTTACATTACTCTATTTGAAAAGGAAAGTACTGTTTTATAGGCTGGAAAGGCAAAGCGACAAACTCCTTTGAAAATCGTAAATTTTGTTTCTTCCGCGCAATTTCCTGTGCAATGAGTTCCATAAACGAATAGCATTGATGAAAAACTGACGTTCAGACGAGAGGCAGGTGAAGCGTTGGTTATTAATCATTTTTGTGCGATTGGAGGAAGTGAAAACCAATCGTTCATATAAATATTATCCGACCTAGCAAGTCCAAAGTTTTATATTTTAAGCGACATGCCAAAAATACGCCTTGAGAAACTTGGAATGTGATCAAATCGTCTCAAAACAATATGTATCGAGACATGTTGTTAAAAGTCACATTCAGTTTCCTCCGGCTACTTGTTTCGCAGTGACAAAATATTTCGCATCCATAAGTTAGGATTGGGACAACTAGAGTTTTTGCCAACATAAGTCGAGTTTTCATTGGTGAAAGGCTATGGGACTTCCACAGCCTTTGTAAAGCACCAAAACTTTTTTCAACGATGGAGTTTATTTGATAATTCCAAACAAGTGTCCTATTAAAAATGACACCAAGGTTTTTTGCTGAGTCAACATAGCTTATAGGTCTATCGTTAAGATAGGGACTGGGAAAGTTAGACAAATCAAGGCTTTGCATATGCATTACAATGCACTTTGATTTCTCAGGGCTTAGTACTAGACCATTAAGTTCCTCATTCAAGCATTGAACACATTGTTCAATAAAATCAACACGCTGCACGTCATCTGCATACATGTGACCCTTTGAGTGAACAATTACGGTTGTAAGATCATTTATGTAAAGACAGAACAACAATGGACCCAGGATCGAGCCTTATGGTACGCTCTTGTTCGGCGCTGGTTATTTTGTTTAACCGTGTTGTACTTAGTTGAAATATGAGTCGTACAGTATCAACTGTTTTATTATATTAAAAAATGTACTGTCCTAAAAACTGTGTAGAAAACTGTGTAGAAAAATATAAATTTAAAATAAAACCAACTGTTTGCTTCAACGTTATAAAATTAATTATTTATTTTGTGTAAAAATGTCTTCCTTTTATCTTAATTTTTGACGTATGCAATTTTATCTCATGAGAGATTTATCATAAGTATGTTTGTTTACATATTTAAGTGTATGATATTCTATGTTTTTATTTTTCATTTTATAGAACAAATTTTAATTTAAACTTAAGGAATTCTCCAGTGGTCAAAATAGTGCTGATCAAGTGTGTAATGTAAGACAAAATTAAAGGCAGAACTGCCCTAATGAACACAGGGTTTATGCCATCGACGCTTGTAGCGTTCGATTTGACGGATAAAAAACTCTCGACCACATCATTATCGTCAATACGAGAAAATTCAAATGATTGTACAGTAGAACTACCTGGACTTATAGCTTCACTATCACTGGTAAGTGTACAGACCTGTGCGCCCGATTGTAACATGGATGAGACGAATTTTTTTATTTAGCTCATTTGCATTGATATTCTGCACAGAAACGGGTTTAGAGCTGACCATCGACAAGTGCACTGTGAAACTCGCTCCTCGCGTGGAATAAAAAAAAAACATAAAAAAAAATTCACTGTGCGGGCCAAAAAAAAACAACAACAAAACCGCGCGAGTGCAGTGAAACCGAAATCTACATCCACAGCGCGGGCATCACAACTTTCCTGCCCCTGGTCGAACTGTTGCTTGCACTCGGTCACTGCCGTTGCTGTATTACATTGTCATACAGCGCGTGCAGTGACTGAGTGTATGTAACAACCGATGGATAGCGGGCTGTGGGTAAGGATTTTGTTGGTGTGCTGTTTTGTATTGTTGTAAGGGATAACACCTACAACAATTTAATTCTGTAAACCAACTCTCAATTTGTACTTCACATCTGCGCTTAGCACCATCGGTGTTTGTATTTTTTGTGTTTGTCTTTTGGTATAATGACTCGGGAATTCACAGGGGATATAGCCAATATATGCGGGCTAAAAAGTAATCACTTTTCTGCGTACGTCCACGTGTGCAAATACAGACCAGTTGTCTGTTGATGTGCGCTCCCCTCTAGGCTCGTCGGACCATTTCTCGTACACCCACCACACAGTTAGAGAAAAGATTCCTAAAAGAACCGTATGGCAATACGAGAATTACAACTGGAGCGGTCTTAACAGCTTCTTTAGGAATTTTAACTGGCCGTTATGTTTCCTCGATAACGACGTGGATGCCGCTGCTGATATGATCACAGACACCATTCTCTTTGGAATGAGAAACTTCATCCCTCATGGGATGAAGAGTATCAAACCAAAAGAAAAGGCATGATACGACGCGAGCTGTAAAGAGGCTGTCAGGGTTAGAGAAAGGTTTTTTCGGTCTTTCAAGACTAGTCCAACTGAGGAAAACCGAAAAAAGTACAAACGAGCCAGAAATGACAGCAACGCCTTTCTGAAACGTGTAAAATCAGAATACTACCAAAACCTGAGGCAAAAAATACAATACTACAATGTCCCAAAGGTAGTAACAATTTTTGGTCATTCGAGAAAAATATTAGAAATTTTATCTCATCCTCCATCCCAACGCTCATTTACAATGACATTCCAGCTGTCAGCTCTTTGGTCAACGCCAATCTGCATGGTGCTCACTTTGCGGCCAGTGCAACACTCCCAGGTTGTGCTTTGTATCCGCCTACATTTGAGTGTAGTAGCAACAGTTCTTAAAGATCTTAACATTCACAAATCCGATGGTCCAGATGGTATATCTCCCCTCCTTTTGAATAGGTGTTCTTCCTCGCTTGCAAAACCCCTGCGTAAGCTTTTTCATCAACCCTACTCTTTAGGACTCTTTTCGAGCAGATGAAAAACAGCATTTGTCCAGCCCGTCACTAAGAAAGACGAAACTTCCTCTCTCTCTTCCTACAGGCCCATTGCACTTACGTCACTACTTTCCAAGGTCATGGAAACGCTGATAAATCGTCAGCTCATGAAATATCTCGAAACACGAAAACTTCTTAATGACCGGCAGTATGGCTTTCGTAGCAACAGATCCACTGGTGATCTGATGGCATGTCTCACTGAAAAGTGGAACCAAAGCGTACATCAGTCAGTCGAAAGCAAGATAGTTGCACTTGATATTTCTAAGGCATTTCACAGAGTTTGGCATCAAGCTCTTTTGTCGAAAATGCGTGCTCTTGGGATCGATGATTCTCTTCTTCAATGGATTAGATTTTACATTTCGGAACGTTCAATTCAAGTTGTCTTGGATGGTTTCAAGACGGATATTCACAAAATAAATGCTGGTGTGCCCCAGGGCTCCGTTCTGTCTCCGACACTCTTTTTAATCTTCATTAACGATCTCTTGTCTGCTACTTCTAATCCAATTTATTCCTTTGCTGATGACAGCACTCCCTGCTTCTCATATTCGTTCTCGGACTCACGCCCCTGCTCTTCGGCTGTAGAACGGGAACGGCAGCGTATGCTAAGCTCATTAAATTCCGATATTAACAGCATAACCAACTGGGGAACTAACAACCGAGTGGAATTTAATGCTTCCAAAACTCAATGCTGTCTGCTGTCATTAAAGCGAAATTCATATACCCAGCCATTATCCATGAATGGCACTTGCATCGTCGAAACCGATAAACTTTCCATTCTCGGTATGTGTATCAGTAACAACTTACGTTGGAATGACCACATATTCGATGTCGCCAAAAATGTTGCGAAATGTCTAGGTTTTCTCAAGCGATGTAAGAAATATTTTACCCCCTCTGATCTGGCCACAATATATAAGGCATTTATCCGCCCAAAACTGGAGTACAATGCCCACATCTTGTCAGGTGCTCCTAAAACGTCTCTGCACCTGCTAGATAGGATTCAAAACCGTGCGATAAAACTAATTGGTGATACTAATATCAGTCAATCAATTGACACCCTCGAACATCGACGTAATGTCTCCTGTCTCACTTTGTTTTATCGCTATTTCCACCACCAGTGCTCCGTAGAAATCGCCAGTAGCATTCCGCCCATTCAAACTTTCAACCGTAACACCCGTCTCGCTATGAATGCTCATCAGTATACCCTCAAGCCCATTTTCGGACGTACTCTTAAATATCGTGATTCTTTCCAAAGCCGTACAACTCGCTAATGGAATGCCCTGCCGACCTCTATGTTTCCTGGTCGTTATAACTTGCAAACATTTAAAAACAATGTACATCGGTACCTGTCTTTTCTTCCTCCCTAAATTTCCTTCGCCCGCGCTGTGTACGAACATTTTAAGGGTACAAAACCCTTTGAGCGCGCGCCGATTATAAAAAAAAAAAAAAAAAAAAAAGGCTGTTATCTGAAGATGTTTACGATAAGACCAGTAATATGCTCTGCCCCCGCTTTTTATTAGACAACGTCATTAATGGGCGAAGCCTTGATAATTGGGCGGGGGCCCACCCATTCATACAGAACGTACCTGGATTTTTAACGTAAACCTCCTGTCATGTAGACTTAATGTTTACGAGGTGCCCATACACCCATAGGGAGCAAGGATACGCCTTGCCATCGCTAATCTTTCGGGATTTGAATTATACCAATTCGGAACTGTGTTGGAGGCACAAGTCCCACCCTTGGTATGAGTCGAGGCCTACCCAAAACCTCTTGCAGCTCTTAGGGTCGCAGCACCCAGTACTTCATTTGCAACTCTACAATGGGCTAAACCAAAAAGGAAACCCGTACCCGCGATTTGGGTTTAAACCACAGCCACCATGACGCTCCCACAAGGGGGCCTACCTCTAACAAGTCAGGCCCGGACCGAAATAAGGGGGGCTCCTGACTCCCATGGTACCGTGATTTAAGTCCTGGTATGGACTACCGGTGTTCAAGCCTACCAACAAGACCTATGACCGGCAGCTTGTAACTGGTCAAATCGTATCATCCATTCATGCAAAATATCTGGATGTTTTCGATAAGACCAGTTATAGAATAATCTACCCCCGCTTTTTATTAGACAACGTCATTGATGGGCGAAGCCTTGATAATTGGGCGGGGGCCCCCACCCATTCATACAATCTTTTGTAAATTAATGAAGCAAACAATTTGGCTGAAGTGTTTAAAAATTGTGATTCCTCTGTAGTTCTTCGGGTCCCTGTAATCGCCTTTTTTGTATAGGGGAAAAATTAATGTTTTCCTGAATACGTCGAAGATATTAGCAGAGTCGAATATTCGATTAAATTCAATTGTGAGAGAATTCGTAAACTCATATGTGCAATTTTTATAGAACTCAAACGGGATGCGATCAATACCAGGTGCTTTATTTGATTTCGATTTGCATATTACTTCACTGACTTCTTCCAGGGTAAATGCAGAGTCTAATTGTTCGTCTAAGAGCAGAGGGGCTGCATATTGAAGTAGCGGCGAGGTTAATGGGGCATTGAGAAGTTTATCGAAGTGAGTCCTGAGTTGCGGGGCTTTACGAGTTACAGAGATGTTAGACGTGTGTCCGTTTAGGTATTTGACAGCTTTCCAGAACTGAGCAGAAGATTTTGAATTATTTATAATCGCAATGTTTTATTGTTCAAAGGTTACTTTTTTGATGTAACAGATTTGTTTGTATTCCTTGCTGGCATCTTGATAGAGTGCTTTAAAAATATTGGAGTTATTCGACCTTCGAAGTTTGAGAAATTCAAAAGATTTGGTTCTAGCTTTCATGCAATCAGAATCATACCATTTTTGTTTATATATTTTATGAGTTTTTAAATCTTTCTGTTGCGGAATGGATTTCTTTATTATTTCCGTTAGAGCTTCAATATTGGCTGTATAACGCTGTGTGCGTAGTTCCATAAGATTCACATTCATGTTTCGCGGATACGATTCCATTATTCGGTCATTCCAGACAAATTTCGGCAGAAGGCTTAATGGTTTTGTGCAAGAATAGTTGAATTAAGGGTTACTTCCAAGAGCATGTGGTCCGAAAAGAAGCTTGAGCCAATTTCCCGAAACAAAACAGTAATCTATTATTGAGCATGATGTTCCTCTGATAAAGGTCAATTCGCCATCTGGATCTCCTTCGCAACTACCATTCAACCAGCACATGTCATACTCATCAGCAAGTTCAATTATTTTTGCTCCTTTGTTAGCACAAATTAGGTCTTTAGATCTGCGACACGGTTCCAGCAGAGTACTGTTGTATCCCGATGCGAAATTATTTTGTGTGAGTCCTACACGACCATTAAAATCCCCAATAAGCATTATATTATAAGCATACAGTCCAAGGAGTGCAGTGAGTCGCAGAGTTTATCGAAATCACGTTGCCAATGATTACAGTTTAAGTAGATTGGTACCAAAACTACATCCAGTTTTAAGTTAATAACAACCATTTCGATAGCTTTTACAAAGATACTCGTATACAGTTCTTCGAGGTCGTCACGAAAGCCGAATAGTGTTCCACCATTGCCTCTCCCAAAAAGTGAAGTTTTTATACCAGGAGACCAGATTAATTCATAGTTTGAGAAAATATTCTTAAATCTAATTTCTTCATTATCTAATAGATGTGTTTCAAATAATACAAAAATATCAAAACTTTTTACATAATTAAAAAATGTTACAAAATTCGTTTTGTTTTTTAAACCTGACACATTGTACCTTAAAATTTTTATTTTCTTGATAACTATGTTTTTTTCAGCATCATTCTGGTAGACATGGGCACATCATGCGTCACGTACAGCCGCCTTAGAGCTTGTGGATGGACCCAACGATTTTTCGCATATTGGTGTTTTGCTAAGTTTGGCATCACTACTGTGATTGACATTAGCCGTCAAATTTGAAGTTTTGTGAGAAGTGTTCTCTTTCGTAGCTGATTTGTTTGTACTTCTGATTTCATTAATAAAATTTTTCAGTAATAAATTTTTATTTAACGAAATGTCACCGAAATAGATTGTATTATTTCAATGGCACTTTTTTCACCACACCTCAATCCAAGCGCGGAGTCCTAAGTAAAGATTCTTTGCAATGTGAAGTATGTCATCCCATAGAGAAATCTTTATTGATGCGTCTTTTTGACGAAGCTCCTTCAGGATTGGAATCGTTTTCGCCCGACGTTGTCTAACGTTAAAGGGTAAATCCTTTTGAATACTTATTCTAGTACAATTCAATTTGAAGACATTCCTCATCACGCTCCAGGCAGACTCCTTTGATCTCATCTTTAGAACTAGCGTAGACTTGTTCGTGTTATGGCTGTGTATCCTATACGCAGACTCGACGATTTGATTCGGAGTTGAGTCAACTAACCCGGCGCAAATGGATTTTGCCTTTTCGCTCATGTCTACTTGATCTTCAACAGGCAGGTGAACAACAAGATTCGCTTCAGTACTCATCTGTACGAGTCGTTCAAGCTTTGTTCTTCCAGATACACAACTTTTTGCTCAAGTTCTTCTTGTCGCATACTCAATGCTGAGATTTGTTTAAAGAAATCTTGCAGACCTGCCCTTGAGGCTAATTGTTCCACTAGTTTTTTGTTGTTTTCGAGTAGAATTTCCTGCATTCTTTCAACACTCAGAGTAGAAGTAGATCCCATAGCGAGCTTTGGTTCAATTTCACTGAAGCTTTGGTGGCGTTTTTTGTTTCCTGGGTGTTCTGGAGAGGTGTGGGATATTCCTCTTTTTACCATTTATAGGTTAGTTTAATGATGGAATTTTTAACTTGGCTATAAAATAGCTTAGGTGTTAGAACTTACTCGAATTTCAATTGCCTGAGGTAAAGCGTCTCTTAATTTATAAGGTGAATGTGTAGTCAATTACCTTTCACTTAAAACACTTTTCTTTTTTGCTTTTTGATCCGGAGATAAATTTTTTGCTTCCACTTTCGTTTCAATCTTCCGCAAGACACTAGCTATACTTTTCCATTGACTAACATCAACATCGCTACTATAGCGATCATAATAAAGCAAATCAAGGATTTTTAATGTTCTCGCGTGATTATCCAATATTTTCAAAACTTCAACTTCTAATGGTTTGTTGAATCCCAAAGATAACTTCTCCAATAAATCTGCTCGCAAAGAGCAACGTGGGTGGTCGTGGCTCAAGTGGTAGTGTATTGGCTTCTCAATAGGACGGTTCGAGGTTCAATACCAGCCGTGACCGAAAGACTTTTTTAAGGCAACTATGATCTTGTGAGATGAATGGTTGCTTAAATACAACATCAAGTCCAATTTACACTGATAATTTAGTCTCGCCATTAAATGTTGGATGCCACCCATGGAGCGAAATAACCACTAAGCCCAAACATCTTTCTCTCTCTCGCTATCCAATTTTCCGAAAAACTTAGCATGTGCTCCTGCATTTTAAGAGTAGTAATACCCTCTTGAGTGTTAAGTTCTTTTTAAAAAAAAAAACAACCTAACCACACTTTCAAGGTCTGAGGGTTGGTGAAATATGTAAACGCCAGCAGATGGTCTCGTGGCATACGCACTGAATTCAAGGAAAGCGCCTTGAGGTTAGCCCCGATCTGTCCAAAGAGTTCATCAAAATTACCAAATTCAATGTCTTCCAAATATAAATTTTCGACTTCATTAGCAGAGATGACTTGGCGGGAGGATGTTCGCTGTCCAATACACCTTCTGTTATTTAAAAAATTCTTTTTGACGCAAACTCAGGGTAATTGCTTATGTTTGCAACATAAAGTTGCTGCCTGGGTGCCACAAAAATCCAGATAATGGAAAATTCTTATTAATATCTCTGTTGGAAAGTAAGCATAAGAAGCATCAATCATTGTAAGATCTGTAAGGGATAAAACATATAAAATTTAATTTTTACGTGAACACATGTCATAGTATGAATAAATACGTCATACAGGACGTTGTATATGTATTGTAGTACATATACAGGGGCTCCCCTAATTCATCAACCATAATTTGGGAAATGATTCAATGATGGGTATATTCTATGAAAAAAATCGTTCTACAGTAAGAATCTATCTCCTATGTTGACAGCATTTATCGAGGATTTAAGAAAAGCTTACTTTGGTATATCTTGACCCATGTTAACGCAAATTGCTCTGTTAGTACTAATGGCAAAAACTTCTTGAAGATTTTTGTTTTTAGAAGAAATACCAGCCTTTATAATTGCGTTTAAATAAAGTTGATACCTTGTTCGAGTCTTTAGATATTCAATTTCAAAACCTGTTCCATTTTCATTGCCCATGCTAATTTTTGACTTTGAGGACACTTTTCTCCAGAAAATGCCTAATTAACATAACTGTTTTTTGCTTATGAAAGTAACAATAATAAAAAAAAATGTTCATCAAGTTTGCACAAAAGTCCAGAGATTTTGCGATACTTGCGAAAACCTGCATCAGATGAAAAACAAAAGAGTGTTTTTGCTTTAAGCTCCAAAGCTATGAATAAAAAAGTATTTTATGTGGTCTTAGGTAATTTTTGTTTTATGTGTGTCCTAAAATAGTTATAGCAGGTGCTCAAAGTGTCCTTATTGGGTTTGTATGCATGATAGAGCCCGTTTTTGGATTTCAATGCGAACGTTTATTTATCCTAACTGTTGCTTCACTTTAGTTGACGCTTCGGGAATACGTTCTTCCAATTCAATTAAAGTTGCTATTTCGGTTGAATAAACAAGTTTTTTCATTCTTCCCCATACAAAAAAATCCAATACTATAAGGTCAGGAGATCTTGCAGGCCAGTGAACTTGTCCGTTTCTTCCTATCCAACGGTTACCGTACTCTTCATCTAGCCCATTCTTAGTCTCACGACCATAGTGGTTTGGAGCACCTAGTTGAATCAGTGGAATGTCCTCTAATAGTTCTTGTAAATTATTTCGCAAAAACTCCAAGTGGTCTGTGTAAGCCGTTAATTCGGTAAATTCTGCTTTAAAGGAAATAAACTGTTTAAAAACTGTGTGAAAAATATTGTCAATTGTAAGATGCAGTATAAACTGGGTAAAATAAAACAACCGCCTTTTTCAACGTTATAAAATTGAGTTTTTTTTATTCCTGAACATTTTCCTATTTATACAACTGACGTTTCGGTTATGCTATTTATTGCATGATATAATTTATTCATATGTTCCAATAATTTGTGTTTACTTTAACATTTTTAGTACACGTTTTGTTTGCCCACATGTCGAGTATTTGCTCAGTTTATTAGTTTAAATTTCAAATAATCAGTTATCACAACCCAATGTGCACCGCCTTAGATTTTATTATCTGCTTGCAAATATTCC
The DNA here is from genome assembly GCA_963966105.1 of Volucella zonaria. Taxonomy (NCBI): domain Eukaryota; kingdom Metazoa; phylum Arthropoda; class Insecta; order Diptera; family Syrphidae; genus Volucella; species Volucella zonaria. Next base: position 2,850,179 of record OZ014535.1, on the reverse strand, counting down.
CACGGAAGTTTATGCACGCGTAAGCTACTCGACACCAGATGGGATGCATGCAAAATATCAAAAGTGATGAGTCAGGAGAAATCCATGGGATCATTTGGATAGAGGCAAAGCTTTAGAGTTAGATGGGAATGGATTGGGCATTCAACTGTAATCGTGATGGCAACGGGGACGATTGTTCAAATCAATAAAATCTAATTATTATAACGTGTCAAAAGGGTTGTTTTTTTTAAATGTAAGTCGAACAGTTGGGTCGGCTCTCTGGGCTGACGTTAGGGTTTTTTTTTGAATCCTCCGAAAGGATTTCCTTAACTAATATAATAATCATATTAATAATAATGTGAAACTGCTGTAGCGTAGTTCAATGTTCGCAACTAACTCGTTCTTCCTTGAATGATATATGAACACTCTGTGGTTCGGTACTTTGCTACTCCAATGACCGTATGAATTGTGCAAAGAGAATTGAATGACATATGGAGACACAAAGTGAAAGTAGCATCCCCATATGCGGACGCAGAATCTGGGGAGGAATCGCTGATTTTGCGCAATGTTGTCGTTCTCTTACTCCATCATGGGCTCACACGCTCTCTCTTCTTTTTCCTTATTCAGGTAGTAGGTGAATACCGGCGATTTGTAGAGCTTTTTTAAAGTGTAGTACGGAGTTATTTACCGATTAATATATCATAATACAATATGTACGAGTACTTCATATGTGTGTAACCGGGAATTTTTGTTATTATTTGAGATGCAGAAATGTGAATGTTTAATTACGAGTATTTATGGACTATTGGTTTGTTGTGGATTTCGTTCATTTGGTGATATTGATGTAATGGGTTTCTGATGTGTGGACATGAGTTCAGCTGTGAGATTTGTTGCATGAGTTATTATGTTCTGTTGTGATTTTGATTGAGATATTTGTCGTTAGATTTTGAATTTTGTTCCTTATTTAACAAGCTTCGTTTTCTTAAATATTTTCAGCTAGCAGTGAAAGCAGCAACGGAAACTCATTTGAGTTGTTGAAATTTGGCGCCTTAACAATTAATTTCATGGACCAAGGAATCACATACATATGTGTATACATTTAGCAACAGTTGGTGGGCGTCTACAACTGGTAAATTATTATTTTTTAATTAAAGTGGACTGTAAGTGTGTAAAATTCATCTTATTATGTATGTATGTATATATTGTGAATATGCATATCAGATTTTTTTTTCTACTTATTTATTAATTTTTTATTATATTAAATACCTATGTGATTTGTTTTTTAGTTTAAGTTTTACATTGTATCGGTTTTCCGTGTTGCGTGCATTTTTTTTTTGTTTCGCCTTATGCTATAGAGTATTCTGTGTTGGTCGCGTTACATGGTAGTGGACATATCTTCGTTATTGGTCTTTTGAATTCTCCGGTTTCAGTTTTTAGCTTCAGTACTCGGATTAGTTGATCACCTCCTGGATAAGTCTCCGTAATACGAGCTAAAAGCCATTTCGATGGTGGAAGCCGTTCGTGCTTTAGCAGGACTAAGTCTCCAACGTTGGGTTGCTTCTACGTTTTCAACCACTTTGGGCGATTTTGAAGACGAGTTAAATACTCACGGCTCCGTTCCTTCCAAAACGATTGTAGTGAGGCTTGTAATCTTTTCCATCGGTCGATGTATTCGATTTTTTTCCCTGCTAGGTCTGCTTCTGGTACAATGTTGCATGAAGTCCCGATCAAAAACTGCGCTGGTTTGAGTTTGGTAAAATCATCGAAGTTGTCGCTTAACGGGCAGAGGGGTCTCGAGTTGAGACATGCTTCTATTTGAGATATAAGTGTGCTGAGCTCCTCGAAGGTTAACGCTTCGTTGCGGGCAACTCGTTTCAAATGGAATTTGACCGTTTTCAATCCTGCTTCCCATAGTCCCCCGAAGTGAGGAGAAGCAGGAGGATTGAAATTCCATTTAGCTCGTAATTTGCTAATTGCACCGGCGATTTCATTGTACATAGTTGTGCTGGGCAGTCTTGAGCATTTTCAGTAGCTCTGCATTGGCTCCTCTGAATTTACTACCTTAGTTGCTATACAGGTTAGAACAAATTCCGCGCTGTTCTGTGAATCGTCGGAATGCCGCAAGGAAGGTCTGGGTAATCATGTCTGTTACGGCTTCGAGGTGAATGGTTTTTGTTGCTAAACAAATAAATATTGCAAAATATCCCTTCAGCGTTTACGATCCTCTTCCCTTCCAAGCTTTTACTTCCATAGATCCAGCATAGTCAACACCTGTATGCATAAATGGACTCGATTTGGTTACCCTGTTGCATGGACTTGGGCTTGCAGCGAAAGCATATGGTGCATTGGTAGATGTGTTTTTTCACCATTCTCTTTGCATTAGAAATCCAAAATTGATTTCGCAGCTAAGGAGTCATTTGTTGTAGGCGACCATGAAGCGTTTGCTCATGTGCATTGTCGACGATGAGTCTCGTAAAGTGGTGGTCTGGTTTTAAAATCATGGGGCGCATTTGGTCATAAGTCCGAGCAGAATTCTTTAATCTGCCTACTAGTCTTGTGATTTGTTCTCCATCAGTAAAAAGGTTGAGAATTTTGTGCACCTTGATTGATTTATTTTTACGCAAGTCATTGAAGAGATCAGGAAACATTTCCTGCTGTACCATTCGTACAGCTGTGCGCAAGCTAGAATTGATTTCACTTGGTGACAAAATTGATTTTAACCCTAGGTTTTATGTTTTCCGAGTGTTGTTGGTGAATCTTTTCACATAAGCCAAAATTCGTAAACAGTTTGTGAGTTTCGAGTGAGTTTGGATTAATTTTAAAATGTCATTTTCATCATTTATAGCGAGAAGATTTCTGATTTCTCATTTCTCTTCTTCTGTGTCGAGTTGCGTGGGCTGTGTTGGAATGGAAAATTCCCATCGTCATTGAAGAAAAGCTGGTCCAGAGTGCGTTGTTTTGGAGTATTGAGGGCAAGACCCCACACAATACAAGATCCGCTGGATTGAGGTTGGTGGGGATGTGTCGCCAAATGCTGACATTCGTCAGTCTCTGAATTTTAGCTACTCGATTTACGATAAACGTTTTCCATCGAGTTGGTGGTGCAGATATCCAACAGAGGGTGATTGTGGAGTCAGTAAAGGCATTTGTTTTGATGTCTTGTACTGGAAGCATAGATAGGGTGTAGCTCAGAAGTTTTGCAAGGACTACTGCACCACAAAGCTCCAATCTTGGCAGTGAAATCGTAGTGAGTGGAGCTACTCTAGTTTTTTAAATGAGTAAATGTGTGTGTGTGATGTTGTTGCAGTCCAAAACTCGGAGATAGACCACCGCTCCATACGCCTTGATGGATGCATCACTAAATCCGTGGAGTTCCAACTGCGCATTCTGTCCTTGTGTGTTTATCCACCTGGGAATCTGGATGTCTTCAATCATGGCCAATTCTTGTTGAAGAGACGACCACTCTCGACGTAATTCCACCGGAATTGAGTCATCCCATGATAAGCCATGTAGCCACAATTGCTGCATGATAATTTTCGCCTTAACAATGCAAGGCGAAATCCATCCTAGGGGGTCAAAGAGACGCGCGATCGTTGATAGGATGGTCCGTTTTGAAACTACTTTCTCGACGGCGAGCTTCTGAAATGAAAACCTATCTGCACTAGGGTGCCAATTGATTTCCAACGTTTTCGTGTGTTGTGTTGTTCCAAAGCTGAGGGAAATACTGGTATCCCGGTCTTCCTCCGGTACTAAATTCAGGAACTGTTGACTATTGCTCATCCATTTCCTCAGATGAAAGCCAGCTGAAAGAAGTAGGTTCGACATTGGTTCAAATTTTTCTTTAGCTGCTTGGATGGAATCTGCACCAGACACGAGATTATCAATGTACAAGCAATGTTTGGGAACTATGTCCAATTTACGCAAATAAAACAAAGTTCGATTTATAATTTGTTAATTTACTCGTAGATTTAATATTTTCCTCTATGAGGTAACTTAAGAACTAACTTTTAAATGAACACTGAAGCTACTCATAGGAACTGTGCCATTGAAAGATTCCATTGGCGTTGTTTACCATGAGGAGTTAACGTTAACGAGGCTGCATTTGAGTTAGTCATAGTAATGTTCCATAACTACTCCCCCTCTTAGGTAAAGACGTCCCGGCATTGTGCAGATAGTTGCGTTTCAGTTTTATTGTGTTATATAGGCAATATTAATATACCCAATTACATTCTAACTTAATATTTTCAACCTAAATTTCAATTCGAAAATTTACTTCAGTAATCTTAACTACGAAAAAAGTACAATTGTTTTTTAAACCTATTAATACAGTTATACTATATATATAAAGAAAATGTGAAAAAAAACTGAAACTCCCAAGAAAAGGAATACAAATAAAATTGTATTTTTTAATTCCTTTAATAATGTCAACTGCAATGTTTATAGAACAAGTCACCTCACGTTACTTTTATGAACCTTCTTGTTGTTGATAAGAACCGTGGTACCCAAATTTTTTGAATAGCCTGCTCAGTAAAAAGTTTCCTAAACTTAATCCCAATACACTTGTTTGTTTGTACAAAGACTTTTTTCCCTGGTTCAAATATCCGTGTTTGTCTTTTCTTATTGTGGTAGTCTAAATTAAAATCTTCTGAATTTCATTCTTTAATGAGTCTGATACTGATTGCAAAATCTCAATAGGCTTATAGTTTATTACTGAATGAATCGTCCTGTTGTACTTGAATGTAGCAAGTAAAAGGAGCTCAGCAGTGTCATTAATGTTATTTTCTAGTCTCGTAGGTCTAGCTGTTTTCCTTAGAGTGCTATGAAACCTTTCCACCTGCCCATTGGAAACACTACGGAAAGGTGGCGTATTAAACATGCTTATGTCAAAGTGATCTTTAACCAAAGATGTTACATTTAGCGAAAGAAATGATGGTTCATTATGACAAACAAGTGTTTTCGTATTTTTAAGAAGATTTAGTACTTCTAACAGAGGTTCCTTTATATCAAATATTGACCTAGATTTAATTGGTTTAAGTACCGCAAATTTAGAAACCTTATCTAAACAAATAAGGAAATACTTTCCATCTGTCGAAGAAATATCCATCTGAAGGATTTCACCGGGATAATATGGAATAGGAGTTTCACCAATTTTTTCTTTCGGTGGATGCCTCTGATATTTTGCTTCACGACAAATTTTGCAATTGGAAACTATTTCCTTAAGTCTTTTTTGGATTTTCGGAAAAAATAATCCTCGAGAATTTGTTGTTTATTTTCGGAAACAGATCGATGTGCTCTATCATGTTCTGTTGCAAGGATTTCCGTTTGGTCAGTTGGATTTAAAATATCAGTTACCATATTTATTGTATGCAGAAATTTTACTGAAGGAAACAAGTTGACTAAGCTGTTTTGAATCTGAGCCAAAATTGGAGGATCACAATATATTGCATTTTTAACGTTCGGGTTGACAATATCTTTCAGAGTGGAGTGAAGATTATCCAAGGTGTCAAATGTGATTGTGTGCCTTATTGGAAATTTGAACAAAATTTTAGTATTTTTAACAAGTTCAAGGCCTATATTAAGTGAGAGGACTTGCTATTGGTCGTGAAACTTTGAGACTGTTCGAGAGCATTTAAATATTATCTAGCTAAAGCGTCTCTTTACCAGACTTATAAACAAATTTTGGCGAAAACTCTTCCACAACAGCCCTCCACCTTTTGATTTTTGCATTTGGGTTTTTGTCGGATATTGCAAAAGTCAAAGGTTGGTGATCCGTGAAAATATTGAAACGGCTTACACCATATAAATAATTACGAAGCTTTTGTAATGACCACACTATCGCCAGGAGTTCCCGCTCATTCGTAGCGTAGTTTTCCTCAGTAGAAGACAACGTTCGTGATATCATTGTTATTGGTCTTCCTTCCTCAGAGAGAACAGCGCCCAGTGCATGTGACGATGCGTCGGTCGTCAAATCGAATGGTTTCCCATAATCTGGGTACAAAAGGAGGACATCCTCTGAGGCTAAAATTTTGTTAATTCTATGGAAAGCATCCAATGCTTCGTCAGTGAATTAGATTTTAACGTGTTTTGACCGATTTGTACTCACATTGCCATTCTCTCCTCGCAGGTATGGTGTGAGAGGCTTTGCAATTCGAACGTCTCGTACATAGCGCCCGTAGTACCCAGACAATCCGAGAAATGACCGGAGGCTTCGAAGTGTCTTGGGAACTGCATACTCTATTATATCCCTTATTTTATTTGGGCATGTTTTTATACCCTTATTAGGAACCATAAAACCCAGAAATTCTACTTCTTCCTTAAAAAAATTAGTTTGTCACATGTTGGCTTCAAAACGCACAGTAAGAATTTTTCCTACGTCTTTGATGTGTTCTTCCTTTGTTCTTGAGAGGATAATGACGTCGTCAATATAGACATGACAACATTTGACTATTTCTTCTCTGAGAACGTCATCAATTGCCCTTTGAAAAATGCTGGGTGCATTCTTTAATCCGAAAGGAAGCCTGCAAAACTCATACTTTCCATTATTAATGGAAAAGGCTGTTTTTTCCCTATCCCGTTCTGACAACCTAATTTGGTGAAATCCCGACTTTAAATCCAAAGTGGAAAAGAAAGAAGGTTTTCCGAGATTGGCCAAAATAACTGCAGTATTTGGAATTGGGTATTTGTCGCTTATAGTTTTGGTGTTCAATTTACGACAGTCTATTACAAGCAGCATTTTCCGCTTACCCATGTTATCAGTTCCTTTTTTATCAACCACCCATATGGGATTGTTGTAAGGGGATCGTGACGGACGTATAATCCCATTATAAAATAACTCGGAAATTTCATTATCAACAAAATCGGCTGCTGACATTGGATAGGGGTAGGCTTTTGAATATACCGGTTCCCTATCGGTGCTTCATATAGTGGCAACGACACTTGTGTTAAAGCGAAGTGTCTCATTGGGGTCAGCAAAAACTTTCGAATGTCGTGAAATTAATAACGAAAATTGTTCATTTAAATCTAAGTCGACATTTTTCTTTTCAATGGCAATATTGTTAACATTCCTACAATAGAAATATGTAATATTTTTTCACCTCCATTGTACTTTAAAATTCCTTTTACAAGATTTAATTTTGTATCGATTTCTTTCAGAAAGTCAAATCCAAGGATACCATCAAAAGTGTCAAGAGTTGGGAGTAAGAAGAAGGTAGTACTTCTACCAAAGAGATCAATAGTATATTTTGATGTTACCAGGTTAGTTCCATGAATTGATTGAACGAAAAATGGTTTATGAATCAGATTAATAACTTTTAAGCTTTTGAAATTTTTTATATAATTTTTAGAAGCGCCTGTATCTACGAATAGTTTTATTTCCCTTCCTGCCAGTGTTCGACTCACAAATTGGTTTCTTCAAAAACTTCTTCTTCAGCTTCATCCGTGTTTTCCTGCAGAATTTTGCTAGATTCCTCGTAAAAATTTTGTTAGCCGAGATAATGGTTTAGTTCGGGATTTTGTTCATATGAATAAAATTGGTTTTCTGAAGTGGTGGTTGGAAGTTGTGATCTCTGACTTAAGTGATTGACCCTTTGAAACTTATGAAGTGTTAGCCTGTCCGAAACACTATGTCGTTTTAGTTGATTTGAATTGTTTATTATTCCTCACAACTGATTCAAATTTTGGATAGTTTTTAAAGAATTATTAGGACGATTGCTATTATTAAAAACTTGCATATTGTTTCTCTGAATATGATTTGGATCTTGTACAGGCTTTTGAAAATTTGTTGGCACTTTATAATAAGAAAGAGTTGGGTCTACTTCCATATTGGTTAAACTGGGTCGAATTTGAGTGGATTCAGCTGTTCTCTAGTGCGGAGAATATCGTGAGTTGTATTGACTATAGTTGCTGTAATTTTGCCTAGAAGAAAAATTGCCTTAGCCCTCGTTATTATTAAAAAATGAATTCGCAAATACATATCGTGCTTGATTTGCTGCAAGTTCTTGAGCAACAGCATGTGCACCCGGCACGTCGCTAGGTCTCGAAGAGAAGAGAATGTCACACATTGGTTTCCGTAATCCTGATACAAATACCCTAAACGCATCCTGTTGATATTTTTGACAAAGTGAAGCTATTACATCCTTATTCCCTTCATGAGTCATCAGAGTTTTATTTATGATTAAAGTTCGTTTTTTTTCCACTTCATCATAAAAATCCGTAAGAGGCATTTTGCCCTGGCGCAACATAGACATCTCCTGCTCTATAAGATAAATGGGTCTTTTATCTGCGTAAATAAAATCTAATCTAGCAATAATTGCATTAAAATTAAGAACAGTATTAAACGAAGATAAGACTTGGTCTGCGGAACCTACAATTTTATTTCTGATAATGGCTACTGCCTGGTAATGTCTTGAGCTCCTGTCATGTGCTTCGAATAATTTATATGCAGCGAAGGCAGCCTGTCGTCATGAAACATACCGCACCTGCTCACCACTGAATTCAGGTAAAGATTTCACTAAGTCTAGCGATTCCTCGCAAGTTCTACCAGGTTCAATTGTAACTGGCTGATAATCTTCCATGGCCGTAGGCGTCTTTAATGCTCTAAGTCGAGATGTCAGTTCGTTAATAGTCGATTTAAACGTTTGTCTAGTATGTTCTGTAGCTGCATGTGCAGCAGCAGAAATTATTGCACTTAGCTGTGCTGCATCCATTTTAAAGGGAAATTCAAATTTAGGTTTTTTGTTTTAACAATTCAACTTTCCTTTTCTAGGTATGTTCTTTATTAGAAAAATAATCAAATTAATCAATAAAAAAAAGGTAGAATATAGAGAATAGTAAGAGAAATAACTTAATTTTAACTTAATCAATTTCAGCAATCAAAAGAGAACTTAAAATAATTCATTTATTTATTTCGATGTTAGAACTTCAATTTAACAAACTTTTACTAAACTTATTCCAATTCTTATAAAATCAAAATCTACGTAAATATGTTTAAATATATATACACAGGGTGAATGACTCGAACTCCAACTTTTCAAAATGCTATAATTTTCTTATTTTTTCATAAGTTTTATTGTGCCAAATCAAAAAATGGTGGAAAATACATCAATTTTCAAATTGTATCAGCAGTTTTCAATATGTCCACCTTTGACGCGAATAATGGCCCTGAGACAGCCGAAGTGGCTCTACGGTATTTTCGCCCATGCCCGGCGAAGTGCTTGTTTGAGGTGGTCCAAACTTTGGTATTTTTTTAGTGCCAATCTTCGCCTTTAAAATACCCCAGACAGAGAAATCCAACGGATTTGCATCCGGAGAATTTCCAATCCATCGTGTCGAAGAAATGAAGTGTGGAACATTGTTTTTTAACCAATCTTTTTTGACGCGCGCTTTGTGGGACGGTGCCGAGTTTTGTTGAAATGTCCACGGTCTCCGACCGAAATGATTGTTTGCCCAAGGCTTCAATACTGCCTCTATGACAGTTTAATGCTATACGGTTGCATTAATTTTGACGACACGGTCCAAAAATACGAGCGGAGAGCGACCATCGGCGGTTATGGCAGCCCAAATCATCACCATCGGTGCTGCCTGCCTTCTGGTGGCCGTCCGAAGGTGTGAATTTTCGGAGGACCTCTCTGGCAAGTAAACTCGGTCATTTTGTTTGTTGACATATTCTTTGATAACAAATGGCGACTCATCGGAAACACGGCAACTCACCACTTTCGTGCAAGCGCAGCAACTCCTTCGCTCTTTCGACTCTAACTTTTTTCTGTTGCGGTGTAAGATCGTGTGCTTTTTGGAATTTCAATGGCTTGAGCCCAAGCTCATTTTTCAGTATGCGTTGCATCCGTTCCAACGATGTGTTGAGCTCACGAACCATTTTTCTTCCACTTAGATGCGGATTTCGCTCAATTCGAGCCTTCTCTTTTCGAACCATTTCTGCTGATGTTGCATGGCGTTTTGCAACGTTGCCAGTATCAAGGTAACGAGCTATGGTTCGAGACACAAATGATTTATTCACGTTGAGGTACTGGAGGGCTCTAACGACAGCTACTTGCGGTTTTCCAGCCAAATATAAAGCAATCACACTATCACGTTAGAATTCCATGGCGGATAAAAATTGTTCAACACAACTGAGACGCAAATCGTTTAAAAGTCTGGTAAATAATAAAATTGTCTGTCATGTGTCAAAATCTGAGCTCACTGTCATGAACAGTTTGGAAATTATAGCAGTCTGAAATTGGTTGCAGTTCGAGTCATTCAGGGTGTAGTTTTATGTATGTAACTTGTACTTGCTTGTTATACAATATAATTTTATAATACTTTATCCAAAAAAGTATTTCTTTTCAATAGCTGCTTTGACTGTTGAACTTAAAGATGAGACGAGAACTATTGATTTGTAATGCTTAATTTTCCACTGGTAAATTTGAAGATAGCTGAACTATTGTTTGTAATGTTTAACTTTTCACTGGTGAACTTAAAGATGAGCTTGTCTATTATTTTAAAACCTTTGATTTTTCACTTTTGAAATATTCCCAATCGTTTTCTTCGGTTTCTATTATTCTATATAAAGAATTTTTTCTTTTTCTTTCCGCAGTTACAAAATTGTAAACGTGAACGATTAAAAAAAGTTTACTGGCGTAGCCCCACGTTTGGCGCCAGTAATATTTGGGAACTATGTCCGATTTGCACAAATAAAACAAAGTTCCTCTCTATGAGGAAACTGACACACGCTCGGTAACTTAAGAACTAACTTATAAATGAACACTTAAGCTGCGCATAGGAACTGTACAATCGAAAGATTCCATTGGCGTTGTTTACCATGAGGAGTTAACCTTAACGGGGCTGCAAACTTTAGCTTTGCAGACGCAGCAACGGTATCAGAGCGTTGTTTACTTCGTTGGACATGCTGTTTATATGCCAGCAACGTAGTCGTTGGTGTTGTTCTGCATTCTGTTGTTGCTACGTGCATAGTAATTGCGGGCAAGATGTTTTTGCTGTTTCTGATGCTGATGGACCATGATGGACTATGACCATTAGATATTCTGCCAGTGTGACCAACTTATTTAAGCAACTCAAAGTCATAGTAATGTTCCGTAACTTACATATCTTTCCGTATCATTTGAGCTGCTAGTGGATATGTGACCTTTTCGTCATCAGCGAGCTCTTTCAGCGAACGATTCGCCAGATATGGAGCAGGAGATGTGCCAAACATTAAGACCTTTACTTTGACTGGAGTTGTTGGATCCTCTCGCCAATATAGGAGTTGGTAGTATGCATCCTCTGGATGAATCTGGATCTGGCGATACATCCTCTTGATGTCTGCTGTAAAGCTAATTTTTTTGTTCTCCATCTTAAAACAATTGATATAAAATCCGTCTGTGTTTTAGATCCCGTCATCAGATGATCGTTTAAGGAACTGCTCTCCGCAGTCTGGAATGCAGCGTTGCAGACCACTTGCAGCTTAGTGGTTGTGCTAGATTCCTTGAAGACGGCATGATGTGGCACAACATAATGGAAAGGTGACTTAAGTGTGGTGTCCTGGGTGATGTTCACTTCCTCAATCTGGTTTAGTTGTAAGTATTCCCGTATACATTTATTGTAGTCCTTGTAAAGTGTTGGGTTGGTAAGCAGTCTTTTTTTCTTCCTATGGAACATACTTTTGCTATTCTTTTGGGTTGAAATCAGTGCTGGACGCTCCTTTGAAAGGGAGTGCAACTTCAAAACGCCCTCCCGGCAACCGCTTGACATTTTGTAAAAAATGTTCCTCGCAAGCATTTTCTTCCTCAGTTAGAGACTTTTCGAATGGTGATTCCTCAATTTCCCAAAATTTCCTTAATTGTGTGTCTATATGGGAAAATTGGGTGAACACCTAAATTGAGGGTGGTGTTTCGAGGGGAACTTTACCTAATACTACCCACCCAAACTGAGTTTTTTGGGCGATCGGTGCAATTAACTCTGCTCCTCTTATGATATTAGGTAAAACCGCCTCACAAAATATTTCATTTCCCGACAGCAAGTCGATACTGGCGGATCGGTTAAAAGTAGGGTGCGCTAATTTCAGACCTTGTAGGTGTGTCCATCTACTTGGGTACACCTCGCGACTCAGCAAAAACGCTGTTAAGGTTTTCTAAACGTAACCTCATGTCGAAGTTCTAAATTCTGAATATTTGGAACCCAGGTTGACTTAGTTTACTAGATATTCTTTTCCATTGACTAACATCAAGATCGCTACTATTGCCATCATATTAAAGCAAACCAAGAATTTTTAATGTTCCCGCATGTTTATGCAATATTTTCAAAATTTCAACTTTTAATTTTTTGTTGAATTCCAAAGATAACTTCTCTAATAAATATGCACGCAAAGAGCAACCTTAGAGGTATTTGTCAACACGTGAATCATCCCATGCCAATTCGAGCTCCTTCAGCTGACGTAGATCACCGAATGACAAATATTCGACGACATTTTCAAAACCACACATTTTTAAGGCTTGAGGATTGGTGAAATATGTAAACTTGAGCAGATGGTCTCGTGGCATACGCACTGAATTCAAGGTAAGCGCCTTAAGGTTAGCCCCGAGTTATTTTTTTTTCTCATTTTATTATTATTTTTAAATCGGATTTATTATTTTTGTTTTAAATGGTTGAAAATGGTAATGGTGATAACTCACTTGGTGCACTGCGTGAAGATTCGCTACTATCGATGATCAGGGTGCTCGGCAATCAAAGAGAAGGCTTGCGAGTATGACACATAGATGCCCAAAATGTATTGCCGAAAATTGTCGAGTTTAGGCATCAGTTTGAAGGTTCTAAAGTTGATGCAATCTGTGTTTCAGAGACATGGTTTCCCCATCAGGATGAATCAATCCTGCAACAAAATTTTAACACACTAAACTCCTACTTGGGACCGCCTACAAACCCAACAAATCTGTAGATCTGTTACCACTTATATCCGTATTAGATTACATTGATATAAGTTCAACAAGTGTAGTATTATGCGGTGATTTAAACAGTAACCTTATAGTTGAAAAGCATCTGACTGATAGCATGAGTACTTTCAACATCTTTCCGGTAAATTTCACTTCCCCCACGCACTTTGGTCTAAGTCTTAACACACTGCTAGATGTTTTCTTTGTTAGCGATATGAACAGAGTTGTTTTTTACAACCGGCGTTCTTCAAGCACGATCTTATATATCTAACATTCGATTTTAGTATACCTTCCAATTTCGCGATTTTCAAAATATCGACCAATCTGGCCTCGAAAACCGAATACGCGCAATCGATTGGAACCAAATGTATTACATGACCTTGCCTGATACTCAAGCTGAATTCCTACATTCTAACATAGATTTCCTCTTTGATAGATTTGTACCGCTTAAAAGTAAAACGATTGCTAATGCATCTAAGCCTTGGTTTACCCATGAAATCAAATTGTTGATAGCTCAGGGGAATGAGGCGTATAAAACATGGAAAAGATTTCGTCTGGAAGAGCACCACAGACGTTTTTCCACCCTTCGTAATAGAGTTGTTAGGAAAATATGATCGGAGAAAGCTAGAAGAGAGGTTGGTGGCAGTGGCTCAAGTGGTAGTGGCCTGGCTTCCAGTTATTTTGGTGGATCCGCTGAAGTCGATAAAAAAACAACCTCTTGCTAACGTTTACTTTACTTCATATATATGTTAAATTTGATTGATTTACAATTTTAGAATACATATTTGTGCTGATTCGGCATTTAATAAGTTTTTGGTTTTCGTTTGGTTTATTGAGGAATTTCGTTGGGTTCCAATTACAGCCGGCTGATTGCTGTCCCAATGTGTAGCTTAGCTTTCTCGCGTTGTGGTTGTTATTGGCGGTGAAGGTAGATGGCGTGTTGCGATCGTAAGTCCTCCCCCCTTCGAGTAAAGTTATGGCCAAAGGGACGTTATCGAAGCGGTCGCGGAGTGATGAGCTGATGTCTCTTGAGCAGGAACGTATGTTGAGTGAAGGGTTGGTACGTGATCTGGTACGGAAGTTTTGTAAACATGGTTGCCAGGATGATTGTTATGATAAAGATGATAACTACTGTTGTTCGCGTTAAGTAGTGGGATATCTCGGTGGTGGATCTTATTTCTAGTATCTTGGCTTCTGTGTTGAAGGTAAAGTCCTGTAGTTTTCGTATGGTTAACACGTCTGTTCTGGTGTTGGTATGGATTCTGCTGCTTGATGGAGGTAGAATGTGTACAGTATCCTGAAGAGTGTCTGGGTTACCTTGGCATGTTATCCCGTTAACCTTGATGTAACAAGACTGTGCCTTCTATAAGATGTGTTTTTATTGGAGCAGAAAATAAAAAGAGCCTGTTCGGTTCAACGTTTATTCACAAAGTGAGATTTTAATGAGAAAAGAAAATGTACAAAAAGAGAATTCAAAAGGATGTTGCCAGATACGAGTACATGTTTTGCTCATACATATTGTTTTAACACTATTTCAACAGTTTTAGGCCTGCAGGTAGAGTTTATTAGTAATTCATATACTGTAATGTTTATAGATTAATTAAAAGTCAACTTATTCAACAAGTTTCTTTATTACTGTTTCAATCTTTCTTATGCGACGGTGTCGCTAGTTTAATAATATTCCCTACGCTCACACGAGCATGGGATCCGATGGCCAGACGATAGGAATAGCTGGTTCAGCAGAAGGCTGACCTTACTACACGAGTGTGGTTTCCGATGTCCAATCGGTCGGAAAGTTATTATACATATTTTCACCACACCTCCCTTTTTCAGTAAGAATGAATTTACAATTTATTCTTAATCAACATATTTAATAATTAGATGTTTTTTTTTCATTGAAACTCCTCCTTTTTTTTGTTTTTCTGTTAAACTATATTACATATATGTACTTGGTTTGTATTATAACGTCTTAGTCGGTCTTTGTGCACAATTGTTGTATTGTCGTTATCAGATTTTAAAAGTATATTGTTTCTATCTTCTATATTAACTACCTTAAATGGGCCCTTATATATACTCGTATTATCTAACTTATGTCCTGCTTGTTTTACTACGACTAAATCTCCTATTGATACATCTGGGTTATTACTATTCCTGTCGTATAAGACTTTTTCCTTAATTTTTTTTCTTGGTTAGATATGCTCTTTTGTGAGCTGTTTGTAATCTGAATTTGACTTCTTTCTCGTATGCAACCACATTGGATTGGATCTATTTGTGCATTAGAGAGGAAGTCGTAATTGGTTGGTGATTTACCAAACACTAATTCAAATGGGCAATAGTCTTGTATCACTGATGGTGTAGTGTTGTAGCAATATGTAAAGTATCTCAGCCACTCATCCCAGTCTGTTTTTCCTACTGAAAGGTATGTTCTGCGGTTTTTTCCACAGTTCCCAACGTTTGGTGATGGTATGCCGTTGAGGTAACATTTTCCACCTTTAACAGTTTACAGATTTCAGAAAATATTTCGTTTTGATTTTCGGTACCCATGTCAGCGATTATTTTCTTCACGGGACCGAAAACTAGGATGAAATGGTCAAAGATTGCTTTCGCAATTGTTCCTGCACTTTTGTCTGCGATTGGTATTGACACCAGATATTTAGTTAGATCGCATATTGCTGTGATCGCGTATGCGTTGCCATTTTCTGATCTTGGTCCAATGGTATCTATTAGCACTACATCAATTGCAGCCGCTGGCGTACTGGTTATTGTCATTGGTTCTTTCATATTTTTCAAAGACTTGTTTCTTTGACATTTATCACAAATCTTTACGTATTTTATAACATCTCTCGTCATGTATTTCCAATGATATTTCTGTCGTATATTTTTTAATGCACGTGTAATCCCTGAGTGGCCTTCCCAGATTTTATCGTCATGGTACTTTTGTATAATTTTTGTTTTTTCGTCATCGTTTGCAATTTTAGTTCACACTGGCGTCAGTGCAATTTGTAGGTTGTTTAGAGCGCTATTTCCTTTTTCTTTATATTCATTAATCCGGATCTTGTCAAATATGTTGTCTTCTAGAGACTGCTGCAGCTTTATCAAACCATTATCAGTTGCTATTTTTTCACGCAGTGAAAATAATTGATGCAAGTCAATTTTTCCATTAGTGATTAGGTGATTTATGTCTTTTGTGATCACTTTTTTACTTTATTTTATTCTTTATAATCTTTAAACAGACTCCATTAATAACAAGCTTGGCGCTGTTTTTCTTATTCCTGCTACTGAGCGCTTCGTATATGCTTATTGATGTTGTTTTATGTTGTTGGTATATTGTTTTTCTCTATTTTTATTAGATTGCAACCTAGTTGTTACTTTTTTATATTCTCGAAATCTTTAAAATCTATGTGCGACAATGCATCTGCTACATAGTTTTCTTTTCCCCTCAAGTACTCTACGGTAAAATCATATTCCTCTAGAACTAATCTCATGCGTGTTAATTTAGAAGAGGGATCTTTCATTGCAAATATATAAGATAGTGGTCTGTGATCACTTTTAACCAAAAACTTAGTGCCAAATATGTAAGGTCGAAAGTGATTTATTGCCCAGTGAATGGCAGCAAGTTCTGTTCAATTGTGGACTTATTGCTTCCGCCTTTGGTGAATGATCTCGACGAGTATGCTACCGGAAGTTGGTATCCATTGTGCTCTTGATTAAGCACAGCACTATCGTCTGGAAGAATGCCTTCTTTCGTGCATTTATGATCTAAATATGTCACTTCGTGGCTCAAAAATGAGCATTTGTCAGGCGTTTTGAATACATCTGTCAAATTTTTCAACATATGAGCTTCTGAACCTTCCAATACAACTAAATCATCCAGAGAAAGCAATTGTCATCATTCTGCGAAATGAGTTTTGTGCTATCTTTAGGCCATAGGACAGTCGTTTGAATCGATATGAACCCTTATCTGTTGAGAACGATGTAATGTCCCTGGAGTTTTCATCTAAATCCATTTGGTGAAAACCTGACGTTAAGTCCAGGCAAGAGCAATACTTGGTTTTACCAAATTGGTCAAGAATGTTGCCTATTCGTGGCAAAGGAAACTTGTCCGCAATCAATTTTTTGTTTATACTCCTATAGTCTACAACTAATCTCCAACGTTTTTTGATTATTACTTGGTAAATATTTTATCGGTACCAATGGTATTGGACTATTATACTCTGATGCTGAGGGTTCGACTATATCGTCTTGTATCAATTTGTCAACTTGTTCGGCAATCTCAGTTTTATGGGCTTGCGGTATTCTATAGTTTTTAATATGTGTTGGCTCGTTAACAGTTACCTTATATGTTTCGAGTGCGAATATATCTATGTACTCCGAGCAAAGTTTCTGTAAATCAGACTTTAAGAAGTCTGGAAAATTTTTGGACAGTTTTTGTAATTTTAGGTCTTCGGATTGGCAATTCTGTAGTGATATTCCTTCATAGTCGTTTAGACTTTCTGTTTTAAATGTAGAATCCTGTATCAGTACATTTTCATTTGTTGTATTTATAATACGGACAAATGCCCTGGTGCTTGTTGCAATTGTATTTGCCACATATATTCCGTCCTGGAGTTGTTGTTGTAGGATAAGTTCGTTTTTTTCTTGAATTGGATTTTTACTTGTCTATTAACTTCGGATCTTGCTGGTATTGCTAGTGCATCACCCTTTGGTGAGCATGACATCGGGATTGCAATGTCTTCAAAATCATCTGGCCTTAGTACCAGCCAGCTCACATCCTTGTCATAGTTAAGTAAGCAATGGTATTTCTTAATGAAATCAAGACCGATTATTCCATCGGATGGGATTGGAAAGTCATCATCAACAACATCAAATTTATATTCTATTAGTTTATTTTCATATAATAAGTTGGAGTAAACTTTTCTCAATGTATTTCCTATTCCTTGACCTATGCCCTGTAGGCGTGTTGTTTCGTACGTGTTTAAAGTATTTCAATTTTGAATCTGTCTTTTCTTTATTAGAGGAATATCCGTGCCCGTGTCGACTATAAATGTTGCTGTATCATTATTTAATGTCGTCTGTAGTTCAATGTTAAATTCAATGTTAAATTCAGATTTATATTGTCGATCTTACTATTTGTTTTTATGTTACCTACTGAGTACTTGAGGAACATTCGTTTTCCGTACCCTGCTGTGTCATTCTGACGGATCTATTGTTCCTATTAAATTGCCAGATATAAGGGTTGGCTAAAATCATTTATATTGTTGTCATTATTGTTATTATTATAGTTTCCGCGTCTACCCCCATGACCCTGGCCGCGTCCGTATTCACGTCCACGAAAGTTATTATTATTTTGATAATAACCTCTACCGCGTTTGTTTCTAAAATGGAGTATTGTATTTGGCTGGCCATTAGCTTCCGTACAGTTATTTAAGAATTTGGCTACTGCCTCATACATGTTATTAAAGTGACCAGACTCCATGAGAAGTTTTACCTTATCATTGTTGGAATTCTTTATCATAGCTTTTATAGCCGTTTTGGTAGAGTATGTCTAAGCCAATTGAGGTGTTAGTCCGTCTGAAATGTACGCGCTCTGTAATTTTTGTGTAAGTTCCTCAACCTCTTGTGCATATGAATTTTGCGGTTTGGAACTTTGACGGATGTTCATCAGTTTTGCGGTAATTAGGTCGTCTGATTCGCTCTTTACTGCTGTTTTTAGTCTTTGGATTACCTGTTCTATTGTTGTTTCTGTTCCCGCTAGTAGGTTTATAGCGTTCCTATTTAATTTTGTATTTATTAAATTAATGGCCATCATTTGCCATCATTTACGCTATTTATTAATTCTAATGCAGCTAGGAAACTCTGCAGCTGTTCTGCAGTGCCATCGAAATCCGGAAGGATTCTGGAAACATTCTTTAGAAAGTCTATAGGCGTTTGGGGCATTGTGTTTGAATATATTTTGTGCTGTTTCCTGGTGCTAAAATCTATTATTACCTTTTCATGAAGTGAAACAGGTATTTTGATGTCTATGCCCTGTCATGACACTGCTCTAACAACTTTGTCCCTACAGTCACTGAAAATTTCATGTGCGCTTGCCTTATGTTGTTTAGTTAACATCGAGTAGTTTACGTTTAGTATTACCCTAATATTTTCAAGGCTATTTACTAATACCTCAAGGTGTTTATTTACAGTCTCCTGGCCTACAGGTCTATTTGTATTTAATTTATAGGATCTAACGAGCACTTCTTTATTTTTCCGTACTTTATCTATAATCTGTAACCATTCCATTTAAATGACTCTGATCCTGATTCAAAACAAAAAAAATGTTTGTTCTCGTTAAGTATGAATACCTCATCTATCTCACCTACATCGTTGAAAGTACATATATGTACTATACATATACACATTATACGCTATCGTCTTTTTGATTTTGTTATATTTGTGACACTGGTGCAGCTCTTGCTAGGTATGTTTTTTTAAGTGACTTTCTATGCCAGGAATACAGTTTAATGGTCAAATGGGCTGCAAATAGTACAATAATTGTGAGAAGGTATGTTTCATGACTTAATTTTTCTTCAACTACTTCTACCTCATTTATAACATTGGTACTCGGCCTTTCTATTTTAGGTTGTTGTTTGCCCATATTCGCTCTTATGTGATTTTGTTTTATTTTTTTTTTTTACAGTTTTTATTAATTTTCATTATTCTTTAAAAAAATATTTTTACATGGTAAGTTCTACACATTATATTTGTGAAAATTGGTACCTAGTACGCCTTGATGATGTTGCTGTTGACTTGCCTTCGACGTCGCCTTTTTTTCCTCTCCTGTTGTCGTCTTCTAAGTCGTCTCTCTTCTTTGGTTGTTTTAATCTTTCCTTTCAAATTTGTTTAACTACTCGTACTTATTCTCTTCATTTTATGAACTTTTATCGAAGAAGACTTCCAGATTTACATGTTGGTTATAACTTAACTTTTACTCCTTTTAGATCGACTGTGGTATTAATTTTACATACGTTTTCAAGTTTATTGGCTTTTTTTATTGTTTTCTCCTTTCATTCACAATTTTCCTTTTTTTTTATTTTTTTGTCAGAAAATTTAATTATTTGAGTAGTAACAGATATGATCTTGAAACTGGCGGTATTTTAGTCTATTCAGAGGAACTTTTATGTAATCGATAATCCACGGTGTACCTTACTTAAATTTGTGATTCAATTTATATACCGTTGTTATTAGAATATTTTATAATTTATAATTTTTATTAAAATTAATATCAAATCAAGGTTTCGCATTTTTCTGCACTCCTGGCAGATCCACACGAGTGTGGTTCCGATGTCCAATCGGCCGGAATTTTATTATACATAATCTCACCACAATACGTCCGTGTGTCTCGATTTGTTTAATTTTCCTATCCTCGTGTCAGTAATATTTTTTACTTGTTCTCGAATTTTTGGATATAATTCATTAAGGAATTTATTTACCTTTTCAAGGTACTCGTGTTCGTTTGAGAAATCAAGGGTTTTCCTAAACTTGTAGGGATGGGCAAAGAACAGTTCGTAAGGAGTGTGCTTTGTTGAAGAGTGTATAGCGTTGTCATAAGTTATGAAGGTTTCTGTTAGTATCTCTTCGTGATCAGAACAGAGACCGTCTTTTTGGTACAATAAGTCTATATATTTCTGTAAGGGTGAAGGGTAATCTTTCTACTGGACCATTGCTACTGGTTGTTTGGAAAGATTTGTAGTGCAAGGTTATTTCTTGTTGCATATAGAAGTCTTTGAAAATATTGGCTGCGAATTCTGACCCTTGATCACATACAATTTTTGTTGGGATGCCGTAAAGGCTGATGTACTTCTTTATGCCACTTAAGATGGTTATTCTGCTTCTGTAACTTAGAGTGTATCCGCAAGCGAATTTAGAGAATTCATCTATTATAATTTTACTGGAATTTCGGCTTTTCAAAATGGGGCTTAGCTGGGCTTCTATCGTATTTAAAAGCCTTACATTTGTCACAGTTATTAATCGTTTTGGTTATCAACTCTTTCATTTTGGGAAAGTAAACTTCCCTCTCTAAATGTAGGAAGGTTTCATTTATTCCCCTATGGTTTGATAATATAAATATGACTTGATCCTCTTCTAATTTAATGTCCCAGACGATTTCTGTGCATCTAACTAAACGGAAAGGTTTATTTTGGCGGAAGAATTTGGAGTATGTGTCCTGTACGAGACGGAATGTGTTATCATTTGCGTATATAGCGCTGAGTTTATTTGGAGGAACATTTTTTTAAAAATGTCTACCATTGTTTTCTTATTGAATTGGGGCCTTCGAACCGTTCTTCTTTGCTTATTTTTAAATATTATTTCTGTAGTCATTGGTGAACCGTGCCGGTTTCCAAGAGGCCTAAAACCCACAACATAAAAACTCCTGGGCCATCCAACAACACATCTCTGAGGTCTTTCAGTGAAGTCCTAAAGAACTCCATAATAATCGCGGTAATCGATAGGAGCGATACCGAAGGTTCCATAACACCTGAACGGTGGCAGCTGGCCAAGCTTTTTTTTTTTTTATTATAATTTACGCGTGCCAAAGGGGTTATGAATACCCTTACACTGTTGCCAGGGCGCGGGAGGAAAGGTAGAAGGAAGAGAAAGGAAAGTTTGTGATGTAGTGGTTTGAAACTCAGGTGTGTTTGGTTTCGATATTGACTCTCCAGGGGTGGGAGTCCGAATAGGACGGAAGGATTTTCTTCACTCAGAATGATGAGGTTGTGAATTTTAACGGTTGTTTTTGTGTTTGAAAACCCTACAACAGCCAAATCTACATGTCAGTGTTATGCCTTCACACGCAGATTTTTCTGACTGAGTTCCAATTACACAAATGAAAGCTTGTCGTGGCTAGGATTCGAACCTTGACCCTCCGAGTGAGAAGCGATTGCTAGTACCACTACACCACGGCCACCCCTCAGCTAAAGCTTTCGAGCAACTTCTTGGCTATTATGCGGGAAAACCCCGGACCACCTCCTATCACAAGCGACGCTGGCTGGCATCAAGGCCACGTCAAGCTCATCGCATGTGCAGATCGGTGATCTCTCTATCTCTTCACAAAAGCCATAGGTGGTTTAGAAGAGATCTGGCCAGATGCAAAACTCGAGGTCGTATCTAAGGAGGACATCCCTAGTAGACCTCGAACTCGCACCTGGATCCCAGCAGAACCCTCCTCCCCAGAAAGCATTCTGGAGATCATTGGGCTCAGTAACCCGACCCTTCCGACTCATGGCTGGAAAGTCGCGAAACTGGAGGAACTAAGGGGTTCTTATAGATGCGCGCTGATCGTGATCAACAAAGAATCCCTTAATCCTCTAGCGCAGACAAAGGGCATGATTCGGTTCGGATTCGAGTCAATCCATTTAAGGGTCTACAAAAAGGATGAACTGGATGCTGATAAGCACCCTCCTCCTCCTTTAACGGAGACACCAATAAACATAACCTCAGACCCTGGAACGTCGATATCTTTTCCAGAAATGGATAGCGACGACTCCAATCTATCGGAGGTGACAAGCAAGCCATCGATTTCCCCATCTGACACCCCGTCGGAAATGGAAACAGATGACGAAACAAAACGAGGTCTTATACGATCAGAGGAAGAAGATGAGCTCTCGGGCACATCTTCAGTATCGGAGGATCTCAACAACACCGTGGTGGAGACTACTCCGGAAAACTGTAGTAATGATACGGTTTCTCCAGATTAATCTCCATCACTCTAAAAAGGCTTCGGCCGCACTCATTCTGCGTCTTTCAAAAAACGCAGAAGACATCATCCTAATCCAGGAACCATGGATTGTAGAAGGATGGTTCGTGGCCTTAGGACACCCGCATACGTTCCGCTCTATACAAGAAACAAAGGTAAGATCAGAACTTGTATATTAGTGAAACGTAGCCTTAATGTATTTCTACTCCCTAATCTCAGCAACCCCGACATAACCGTTGCCAGACTAGAGACTGCCAAAAGCTCCTACTGGCTAGCATCGGCATACCTTGGCCACGATCATGTGGGCCCTCTCTCTAGAGAGGGCGGTACTGGAGGCTGGAAGACAAAAAACTGACCTAATCATCGGATGCGACGCTAACGCGCATCACACGGTATGGGGCAGCGCCGACATCAATAACAGAGGTGAGTCACTTTTTGATTATATTATAAGTACTAACCTCTGCATTTGCAATATTGGCAATGAGCCCACTTTTATAACCAGAAACCGACAGGAAGTATTAGATATAACTCTTGTCTCCGACAGCATTACTCAAATGCTAATGAACTGAATGGTATCGTCTGAACACTCTTTTTCGGACCACAGATACATCCAATTCAGCCTAAATGATGCTCCTCCTAGTCAACAATCATTCCGGAACTTCCGGAAAACTGATTGGTCAAAATACAGAGGAATACTGTCAGAAACGCGATCCTCTGAACTATCAAGTCCCCCGCGTGACACCAATGAGCTTGACATGAAGGTCAGGGATTTCACTCCGGCTCTCAATCAGGCTATGGCCGCTTCCTGCCCTCTTATTCAACCTAGAGGCAAGAAAAAGCCACATTGGTGGGCATCAGCACTGGGACTGCTTAGAAACACTTGTAGAAAACTTTTCAACTTGGCAAAGAGCACAAGAAAAGTCACTGACTGGGACTCATACAAAGAATCCTTCAAATTATACAAAAAAGAACTGAGGAAGGCAAAGCGACAATCCTGGAAGTCCTTCTGCGACAAAATCACGGAAACCTCCGAGGCATCACGGCTAAGAAAAATCCTCTCCCCAAATCCTATGATGCCTAGTTGTTTGAAAAAAACCGATGGCTCTTGGACTACCTCAAGTGATGAATCACTCAACCTGCTACTGGACACCCACTTTCCAGGTAGCTCTCAATTCACGGTCAGTAGCAACCCAAACAGGTCTACTGCAACCGGGTCCAAAATCCAGGGTCTGATCACAAGAGACAAACTGCTCTGGGCGCTGCATAGCTTCAAACCATACAAGTCTGCTGGTCCGGACGGTATAATACCCGCCGAGCTACAGAGATCCTCAGATATTATTCTGCCTGCGCTAGGAAATATTATGAGGAGCTGTGTAGAACTCATCCACATTCCACTGTCATGGAGAGAAGTCAATGTAGTGTTCATCCCCAAAGCCGGAAAATGTTCTCATGTCGTCCCAAAGGACCTCAGACCTATAAGTCTATCATCTTTCCTTCTGAAAACTCTAGGACGACTGATTGATATCCATACACGAGCTAAAATTGACCCTAGACTTCTGTCAACGGCTCAGCATGCCTACTGTAAAGGAAAGTCGGTGAAAACGGCTCTGCATTCACTGACTAGCCACATCGAATGATCTCTACAATATAAAGAGTACACAATGGTTGCTTTCCTGGATATAGAGGGTGCCTTCAACAACGTCAACACATCCGCAATCACGACTGCGCTGTCAACTCTGCAGGTAGACGACTCACTTGGGGAACTGATTAGTCTTATGCTAAAAAGCAGGATAATCAACTCCAAACTGGGTGAGACTTCTGCCAAAAGATGTGTCAGCAGAGGTACGCCGCAAGGCGGTGTCCTCTCTTCCCT
This sequence comes from Volucella zonaria, assembly GCA_963966105.1. Taxonomy (NCBI): domain Eukaryota; kingdom Metazoa; phylum Arthropoda; class Insecta; order Diptera; family Syrphidae; genus Volucella; species Volucella zonaria. The sequence continues at coordinate 2,825,671 of OZ014535.1, read as the reverse complement.
TCTCTGGAACTTAGTAGTAAATGATCTGCTGATATACCTGGAAGCGGGAGGTAGCAGGGTGATTGCCTATGCAGATGACGTTGCTATTGCCGTCTCAGGTAAGCATCTTAATACCATTAAAGAACTCCTCCAACTAAATCTCAATAGATTAACCCGTTGGGCAGATCGCTGTGGATTGGGAATAAACCCCCATAAAACTGATCTTGTCCTCTTCTCCAGGAAATATAAAATTCCAACTATAGACCCTCCTTTAATAAATGGTACCAGTCTAGTGTTTTCCGATACAGCAAAATATCTGGGTCTCATTTTTGACAGAAAACTAAACTGGAAACCTAACATTCAAGAAAGAGTCAATAAAGCTACAATAGCTTTATTCTCTTGCAAAAAAGCCGTTGGAAATAAATGTGGCTTTCAACTTCGGATTACCCACTGGCTGTACATCTCGGTCATAAGACCGATACTTACTTACGGGGTGATAGTCTGGTGGACGGCCTTAGAAAGTGCGGTTAACTGCATTAAGCTAAGCAGAGTCCAAAGAACAGCATGCCTATCTGCTTCATCTAACAGCCCTCGATATTTTCAGCAGGCAAATAGCTGCGACTGCAGCTATACGCCTTAAAGCGACTAAACAGTGGACTAATAATCCATTTGGCCACGCCAATATTCTTAATACATTAGGAATCCCCACAGAGAACATCGATTACACCATACCTGAACTTCGGTTTGACAAAAACTTCCATGTAAGCTTCCGCTCTAGATCCTTCTGGGAGGAAGATGCTTTCATGGAGGACAAGTCGATCTATTTCTATACAGATGGATCAAAAACCAATAGCGGGGTTGGTGGCGGTGTTTTCTCAGACACGCTAAATCTAAGCCTCTCTTTCCGCCTTCCAAATCACTGCAGCGTGTGCCAGGCGGAAATTTTGGCGATTAAAGAAGCTCTGTCCTGGCTGAAGAAAAACGTGATATCTGCAAAGGATATCCGCATCTTTTCGGATAGTCAGGCCGCTATCAAATCCCTGGACTCAGTCTCACTGAATTCTAAAACCACCCTTGACTGCCGATCATCTTTTATGGAGATGGCACAGCAGTTCAACCTGCCACAGAGACGTTCCAGGGAATTGTAGAGCCGATGAACTCGCCAAAATTGGAACCATTTTACCTATTCTACCGGAAAGGGATAGCATAGGTATCCCAATCGCTGCGTGCAAACTAATATTAAAGCTGGACGCCAATAAAATAACAGACCTTAGGTGGACTGTTGGACCAACATGTCTAGCGACCAAACAAATCTGGCCAAAACTGGATCTGTATCGCTCTAAGTGTCTGACCCTTCTAAATAAGGAACATCTCAGCGCTATCATGGGTGTCATCACTGGACACTGCCTTATAGGCAAGTTCGCAAGAAGGCTTGGCGCCTTTACAAATGATTTCTGCAGAAGCTGCATGGACGAGGAGGAGGAGGAGACAACCCTTCACCTACTCTGTACATGTCCAGCTCTCTCCCAGAGAAGAAAACTTCACTTAGGAGCCTTCTTCTACAACGACCTAAACGATCTGAAAAATAGAGACGTAAACAGTCTCCTTCGCTTCGTCAGAAGCTCAAACTGGTTCCATCAGTAAGAGGATCATAGATCCACGTGGCATCACAATGGGCCATTAGGCCTAAGTGGGTTTGGTTTTTATCCAACAGCCACTCTTACCTACCTACCTACCTAAGGGCGTCTGCGTTCGTGTTTAGTTTGCCCTTCTTAAAAATGATTTCGTAATCGAATTCTTCAAGCTTGAATCGCCACCTAACAAGTTTGGAATTCGGTTCCTTCAGGCTCATAAGCCAAGTCAAAGGCCTGTGGTCAGTTATTATTTGAAATTTCCTTCCGAAGAGGTATGGGCGAAAGTATTTTGTGACCCAGATAATAGCCAAGAGTTCTTTCTATATGGTGGAGTAGTTTTTTCACTTTCGGAAAGGGTACGGCTGGCGAAACAAATAGGCTTATCGTTACCTATGCTGCCTTGACGGCTCCTAGGGCGAAGTTACTAGCATCTGTAGTAAGTATAAATGGTTTTTCGAAGTCTAGATGTTGTAAGATTGGGTCATTCGGGAGTGATGATATGTCCTAGGAAGGTTATTTCCTTTTTGAGGAATGTACATTTGTCTAACTGAATCTTAAAGTTAGCTTCTTTTAGTTTTTTGAATATCAGTTCTATACTTCCTAGGTGTTTTTTCAGGGATGTTGAATATATGATAATGTCGTCGGTGTAAACTAGCCAAACTTTTCCAATGAGTTCTTTCAGGACATTGTCCATTACCCTTTGAAAAGACGAAGGAGCATTTTTAAGACCAAATGGCATTCTTACGAATGCCTAATGACCTCCTTCAACTGCGAACGTTGTTTTTTTTATGTGTTTTGGGTTCATTTCAATTTGCTGAAATCCACTTGCTAGATCAAGCGTTGTTTAGGTTTAGCCGTCAAAGGGAAAAGACGAAAAATGTCTAGTTGCTTAGTGTGCCATGTGAATCGACCATGTATTTCTTAAGTCTAGTGCTTTAACCAATGTACAACAATATATTTTGGAGGAGCAATAGCTCTACTCACACTGCAGATATTGGTGTGACAAATGTGTCTCAAATAAACTATTCTCAATTAATCCATTGTCTGCACTTAGAAAGTTGGGACTGTGTTTATAGATCGGAAAATTCCACTAACGCCTTTTCATTTTTTGTGCAAAAACTTAAGCAATACATTAATGAATGCAAAATTACTAAAAGTAAAAACTGATTTAAAAAAATCAAACCCTGGGTTACTGACAGGATTTGCTTTAAGATTCAAGAAAAGAATAAATTCTATGCAAAAAATAAGAATACAATGAACCAGCCTATAATTAAACAGGAATACAAAGATTTGCAATCTAATGTGCGAAATCTCATATATGTATAAGCAAAAACTTGGATATTATACCAATGAAATTGCGAAAAATCGGCATAATCCAAAAGGGCAATGGCGAATTGTTAATGACATACTTGGCAAGAACACAAAAGAGCCAGAGTTAAGATACTTTAAATTTGGCAATAAAATCATCAATGACAACCTAGATAGGGGCAACAATTTCCTTCAAATATGTTGCTGAAAAATGCGAACCAGCTATATCTATCGAACTCAATAGCAGTAATATAAAATTCTTAACTGACAAATCGAGCCAACTCTCCTTCTATTATGGGCCCATTAGTAATCTAGAGCTTCTCAATATTATCAACAGTTTAAAAGCTAAGAACTCAAGTGGAGGAGATGGTATTAGTAATATGATTATTAAGAAGGTTGGGAAATACATACTAAATCAGTTAAAGCATATTATTACTGAAAGCTTCCATTGCGGTATATTTCCTAATTGCCTTAAAACCGCTGTAATTATACCGATCTTTAAAAAAGGCGATAAAAGTAACCCTAATAACTTCAGGCCAATAAGCTTACTCTCGGTGTTTTCTACGAAAAGGTCATAGTAACTAAAATGCTTAGCTTTCTTGAAAAGACAAGGTTCTTTAATAAGTCACAATTTGGTTTTATGAAAGGCAAGCGTACTGAAGTTGCAATTATTGTGTTCTTGTAGCAAATTTATAACGCCTTAGACAATAACCAAAAAACAGCAGGATTACTTCTTGACCTTACAAAAGCATTTGATCTTGTAAATCATAACTTATTAATACAGAAACTCAGTAAGGCTGGTCTTAGAGGTAATATTTCTGAATGATTTAAGTCATAATTATAGTACGAGTACATAATCGAAAACAGATGTTATGGTTAATGGATCTGTCCGAATACTGGGGTCCCACAAGGGTCAGTACTCGTTCTGTTCGGCACTGGTTATTTTGTTTAACCGTGTTGTAATTCTTTTAATGACTCATACAGTAACAACTGTGTTGTTAACTTAATATTTATTGTCTAAAACTATATGAAAACTGTGTAGATTAAGAAAATAACTTAAAATAAAACAAACTGTTCACTTCAACGTTATGAAATTATTTTCAGGTTTGTACTTGAACACCCTTTGGCTCGATCATCTGCTACAACTTCATCGAAGGCTCATATGAAAGGAAACCAAATTATTAAAAATTTTGCAAAAAGGACATACAACACAAAACACTTTGGGACACAAACGTGAAAAGAGCACCCCTATATTTAAATGGCTGAATGCTTATACGGATATTTTGCTATTAGTTTCAATTGTATAGTGTTGTCCTCTTTGCACTACTTCCTTTAATTGCCAATTTGAAGAAGAGTGCTTGATTGAATTGTGATGGCTATTTATTGATCAATTGTATTATATGAATATTGACATTAACAACCGTGGTGGATATTTTGTGTATAAATTCAGTTTTTAGTGCGGGAATTTGTTTAAGTAATAATTTAATTCGTTTATGGTGTCGTCAGTGTTTAAAATTCAGGTGAGTGTTGTTTTAATTTTATATATTTATTAATTTATCTTGGTAATTGATTATGCGTGAATTATAGTGCGTTCCTCTTCGCGATTTCTACGCATTTTGCCGGTGACATTTGCTTTTTTTTTTTGTGTTGCGAAATTGTTTATTTTATTTATTTTTTTTGTTTATACTTAATTATTGTATGTGAACTATATTTTGATATGTGAGGTGTGTGATGCTTGTGGTTAATATATTTATTATAATTTTTGTAGTATTTTAGCCTTTCCTTTATGAGTGAATTGTGTTTTGATTGACTGATATATGTATGGTGTGCGTGCGTGTGTGTGTAGCGTGCGAGGGAATTGTATGAGATATTTTGATTTTTATTTTGAATTGACTGATTTATTTATTAAATGTTTGAAAATTTTTAGCTTGATTGTTTAATTGTTAATGGACTGTATGTGTTTGGTTTATTTATAAGATGTGTGTTTGGACTATTGTGATGAGATGATTTGTGGCTATTGTTTATGTTTTGAGCTCGATCGTTGTGATGATGATATATTTATGGTGTTATTTCAGTTCAGTCACTGACTAACTTCGGAGCCGACAACATCGTTGTCCGCTAAATAGCTAAAAGTTGGTGTCTACTTCTCTTTCCTCATTCGCGAACGCGTAAATCGCTTTTCTTCTCTCTCTTTGATCCCGTATTACACAAGTGCATTACAACAAGTGACAGTGTTCAAAGTTAGTTTACATGATCAACTCAACTCATCTAAGGGCATAGCCTTTGTACCTTGATTAATGTATCTCAGAGAGAAATTATAGAGAAGATGCGCGACCAGGGAGTTGTCGATGTCTATAAATTCAGTAAAACTGACAACAGAATACAACGAGCAAGTGGACTCATCCTTTTCACCTTCAACTTATTCCGCCCACCTACATCTATCAATGTAGGCTGGTATAAACTGAAGGTTCAGGAATATTTCCCGAATCCAATGAGATGCAAATGTTGCCAAATTCTAGGACACACCGCTAAAGACCCTGTTCACACACGACTCACGGACTGGATTTTTTTTGACGTTTACGGGCGAGGGATGAAGCGAGGAGGTTACATGTTATGTGAATCCAGATTTTCAGAATTTTTTAAATTCTTGGATTTTTTTTGACATTTGGAAATGTCAATCAGTGTCACTCGACATAAGGATGGAAAGAAATTGTGTGTGAAAGAGAACTTGTTGCGTATTAGGTTTGTATTTGGTTATTTTATTTATCTTTTTAATACATTTTATTTGTTTGTACTTTTACTTTCATTTTCATAGATAAAATGCATTGGAACAAGGAGCAAACACAGGAGCTGATAACTCTTTATGAGCAATGTCCGGAACTGTATAACTCGAAGAGTCCAGACTTCCTGAATAGGATTAAGAAAAATGATGCCATGATATCCATCACCAACAATCCCAAAGGACTACGGCCAGGACTAACACCGGAGATTGTGAAGGCGAAAATAAAAACATTGAGAAGCCAATATATAAGGGAGAAAAATGCGGCTGCACTCTCGAAGAAAAGTGGGGCTGGGACGGCTGATATTTACGTACGAAAGCTATGGTGATATGAGCAGTTACACTTTTTGGATAGATTTGTCGCATTATCTCCATCGATTTCGAACATTCCACAGGTAGGAATACAAACAAAATTTTATAACAATTGTATAATACCATCTTATTTACAGCCGTGTAATAGAAGCACAGTGGAAGAAGCTGTTGAGGCATATGATGAATCGGATGATTAAAGAAGTGAATCACAGGTAAAGTCAAATATTTCAATAAATGAAAAAAAAATAAAATAAACACTTCCACAGAGTCCCATCATAACCAAAAGGAAGAATATCGGCTTCGAACAGAAGCTTTCCCGATCACTGATGGTTGCGGAGGAAGTAGCCAAAAGCATCCGGACAACATCACAACAGAAAGAAAGAAGAACCCCGCAAAATAATTTAGGAAATATGGTAGAAACTGAGCTTTCCAATCTTCCCGATGATCTCTTCCACGAATCAAAATGGAGAATAATGGACATAATCCAAGATGTTCAGAGGAAAAACTTAAATTTGCGAAAGAGAGTAATGCTTGGTATGTAACCAAAGCATTTTAAAAATTAATAGGTTTATAATTAATACCGCAAATACAACAAATATGATAATTTATTTTTAAAGTCATCTCTCTAAAATATGTAATTTTTGTATTTCAGAAAGTGATTCAACTTCTTCATCATCATACCTCGCAACACCGACCACAACACTTCCTTCACGGTATGACTTCTCAAAAAAACAGTCGATGTCACCACCAATAATCACCCCATTCCGCAAACACCAGAAAATCATCAGTAGGTCTCCTAACTCTTCATCTTCCCCAATATTTCCCAGTTTTGAGAATCCACCGAGTCCTTTAACTCCTATAAAAATAGACCAGCCCAGAACACAACAAACAACTTCTGCAATCACCAAAACAATCAATCCTTTTACACCAATATTCCATCCGTCAACATCTGCATCACCACCAATTTCAAAAGCCATCCGTCAGATATTTAATGAACCACCGAGAATCATGCACATACAAAGGATACAACCGCTTGATATAGCTTTTACATCTGCAGAATCCACACAAAAAAAAACAATGTCTTGGTACATCAGAACATTATTCCTCTGAAAATCAGTTTGGGGACACTTAAAAACGATAACATAAAATACAATAGTATTCCTTTATATAATGTAAAATAGTATTTATGTATTTAGTTCATGTTTCTTATATCTTTCAATTAAATTGAAAAAAAAAAAAAACAAAATTTAAATTTATTTTAAATTTTTATTCATTTCAGTTTTCAGTATGAAACATTTTTCCTTCTTTGGTAAAATAATCAGCAAATTTTTGTCGTAAATTACCAGCTTCATTGGAATGTCTTCTCGGATTTTCACATCTGTTATCTTCGTCGTTATTATTATGAGGTGTGGATGACCCTTCGCTGTTTCGGTCAATATAATTCAAACTTTTCACAACAAGAAAGTTGTGCAAAACACAACAAGCTTGAGTTATTTTTATTACCTTATGTGGTCTTAGGTGGATGTTGCTTTGGAGTATTCTGAATCGGTTTGATAAAATTACCCAATTACTTTGTCCTCTGGTAAGTAACTATCCGCACCCAATAGCACATTTCGGAGGTCGCTCCGATTCAAAACACCTGCATCGCTAATTCGTCCATTGCATCCAATATCTACAAAAGTGAACTTGTAGTCAGCGTCACACAACACTGTTGAAGCCCTTATAGTTGTAAAAATGAGCACCATCTGCTTTCGATGCTCGAAAAGCCACATGCTTACCATCTAGCGCCCCGATGCACAATGGAAAGTGCCAACGACTGTCGAAATTCTCTGCAATTTTTATCCAATCCTGCCTATATGCTGTAAACTATAAAGATAATATTTAGTATTTATATACTTATAATATATTAAAATCTCACCTTCAGAAATTTATCTCTTAAATTTTCATATATGTGACTGCAAATTTCAGGCACTCTCTCGGAAATATATGCGAGCGATATTCTTGTTTGGAATTCCATACTTCTATACGATTCTCCAGAAGACAAAAATCTGGGCAGCCATGTTAATGCCTCCGCTGGACTAATAGCTGGTCTTATATAGGTTTCCTGTTTCAAAAGCTAAGGCTTTATGTATTCCAATAATTAATTGAAATAATCTTCGTTCATTCGTAAATATCTCCTATACGAATGAATATCTTCTAATCGCAGCTCCTGTTGGAGCAAATGGAAAGAACCTTTGGACGCTCTCCTTAACTTCCACTTCTTCACCCACTAGCGCTTCTTTTTCAAAGTTTGTGATTTTTTTTGTAAATATGCACATGCTGCAACATTTAATACATTTAGATATGCAAATAAATGCATATTTACTTCTTCACTATCACTGTCAGAACTCATTGCTTCACGAACAATAAAATATAGAAACACCCAAGCCAACCACCACTGACAACTGATATGTCAAAATGAGTCCGCGGAAGTGTTCAGATAGGAGTGTAGTCTGAACACGGAAACGTCAAAAAAAATCCAGTCCGTGAGTCGTGTGTGAACAGGGTCAAAAGGTGCACAAAAGACCAAACATGTGTGATATGTAATCTTCCACCCCATGAAACAGGAAAATGCACTCGCATACAATGCGCAAATTGTAAAGAAGAGCACCCCACTACTTCCCTTCTTTGTAAACGCTTTGTCCAAGCAAAAGAAACTCTTAAAATTAAGACTATAAGAAAATGTAGCATGGCCGAAGCTAAAAACCGTAATAACACACCTCTTCCCTCTTCTTTCTCATCTGTATTAAAAAATGCTCCACAACCTTCTCCCCCTCTAAACGAAACTGTAGACCCCCCACAAAACGTAATGAACACATTAAATGTAGAATCAATATCATCCAATACCAATAAGAAACTTCAAAGTACCTCGCCTTCTTTTCTTCCAAATTTAAGCAAATCCCCCTCAAATTCCAATTCTGTCAAAACGAACCCCCTCCCCGTTAACAATCAAATACACAAAGATAACAACCGAAAAATCACATTTCTCTCCTTCAAAATCTCAAGGTAAAAATTCTCTTAATTCCTCTTCTTTAAACTCTCAACGTACCTACATACCTACTACAAATCCCAATAATCTCAAAGAGCTAACGAGCGACTCTCTCATAGCTTCTCTCAGAAAACCGATCAAACATACTTTGCCTGCAAGAGACCCATATCGCTGTTAATACAATTGTTACAGCTCCAAAACACTACGGAGCATATTTCAACAACTTTCCAACAAATACAACTTCCAAACAAGGCACATGTATCCTTATACAAAAATCAATACCTCATAAACCTGTGCAAATTAGTTCCAATATTTCTTTAATTGCCGTTGAAATTCAACTCACATTTCAAATCACTATATTATTATTACACATACACCAAACCCAACATTTCACTGCAACCGACTTAGAAAATATTTTAAACACACTCTCTACGCCAGTTATTCTAGCAGGTGACTTTAACTCGTGGAGTCCTCTATGGGGCTCCCCTAATGCTAACGCAAGAGGAAAAGAAGTTGAAACATTCTTAACGAATTCAGATGTAGCTATCTTGAACGATGGTAGCCCAACCCATTTTTCAACACATAGCACTTTTACGCACGTCGATCTTACATTGATATCCCCTCTCTTACTGTCAAAATCAAGCTGGGAAAGAAGAGACTCGTTACATGGTAGTGACCACTTCCCGGTCATCACCAGTATTTTGATCTGCCCTCAAAAAATCTACCCAACTCCTAACCCAAAATTTCAAATTCACCTCGCAGATTGGAATGTTTTTCAGAAAAAGGCCCTCGATTTCTTAGCCAATCATTCTCCATCCTCCAACACCAATAAAGAAGCACCTATCCTTACTAAAGGTTTTAGATCCGCTGCTAACTTAGCCATCCTGCAAATAAAACAAAAACTTATCAAAACAATTGTACCATGGTGGAATGCGGAACAAGCAAACAATATGGAGATACCTAAGGATACCAATTTAATAAACTACCGTAAAACTAACGCACTTTTCCGTAGAAAAGCTAAGGAATCTAAAAAAGAGAGTTTCCAAAAATTCACATTGAATCCAAACACCTCAATTAAAAAAAATATGGACAGATACAAAAACACTATTGGGAAATTATGTACCCTCCTCAATAAAAGTCATAATCTCTAGTTCAATTCCAATCTCTGATTCATGCGAAATTGCACAACATTTTGCTAATATCTGGTCAAACTATTCTCAAGATAGTAATTTCTCTCGTGAATTCTTTCAATCAAAACACGTTGCTTTTTCAAGAAAAAACCTGGATTACATCCCCTCTCCAACCGCAAAGTTAGAGTTGCCAATAAATAGTTTAGAGTTCGAAAGTTGTTTAAGGTCTGTTGAAGGAAAAACCCCAAGTTACGACAGGATTTCGTATCCCATGATACAAAACGCACCTATCGAAGTCAAACGACGAATCGTTAATCTTTTTAACTTACAATAATACTTGAAAAAGGTACCATTCCTCAAAATTGGAAAACGGCTATAACGATACCAATCCCTAAACCAAATAAAAAAGTAACCGACAAACGGATATAGGCCGATCCCACTTTTGCCTTGCATTAGCAAAATATTAGAGAAAATTATCTCCAAGAGGTTGTTATGGTTCGCCGAAAGGCATAGTCTCATCAACTCAAACCAAGTTGGATTCAGACAGAGACGTGAATTCATTTCATCTGCCCTTTCAGCAAAAAAAATCATGTATCTTTAATTTCGATTGACCTTGAGAAAGCTTTCGACCGAGTTGGTGTTCATATTATATTAAATACTTTATACAAATGGAAAATCGGTCCCAAAATGTATCATTTTATAAAAGCTTTCCTAACACATAGAAAATTTAAATCAAAAGTAAATAATGCTTTCTCTGTAACACATGATCTAAATAATGGCATCCCTCAAGGATCGCCACTTTCAGTGGTCTTTCATTTCTTAGCATTTCATGAGCTAAGCGAAATTTTTTGAAAATTTAATAATATAGATCACATTCTCTATGCAGATGATTTGTATATTATGACTAAATGCAATAACAATAATCGATATGTCAATCTTTTTAACCAAATACTTAATAATATAAAAGACTGGTGTAACAAATCGGGGGCAATTATCTCTTCAGACAAAAGTAAACACCTACACGTATGCCGTAAACTCGATTGCTCCAGATTTGATATTAGTTTAAACAATAGAATTATACCAAATGTAAACTACTTAAATATATTAGATGTTATTTTTGACGATAAATTTAGATTCCAAAAACATTGTTCAGAATTAAAAAAAGCACTAGTATACAGACTAAATGTCAGACATAAATACTTTAATCCATGTAACAAAAGCAATTATTTTATCTAAAATCGACAAAACTTCATGATCAAATATAAAACAACTTTACCCGTCTTACTATGCTGCTATAAGTACTTCTCTTAAAGCGTTCAAGACTACCCCAATAAAAAACTTATTAACAGAAGGTGGCTTCTTCTGCATCGATGATCGGATCAACGTCCTAATACTCCGGCTCATCTCCAAAATATTCGAATCATACAACTCTCCGATTGTGACAGATGCAAAACAAATCATGAAACGTAAAAAGATTCCTAGGATCCCATCAACGTTATATAAAGCTCTAACAATAGCCAGAGAACTAGAAAGCGTTTCAAACGTAAAGAGTATACCCTCCCCAAAAAAACGCTCTTGGTTATTGACAAAGAAAATAATAAACACCAGCTTGTCGCATCACAACAAAGACTCAACACCAAAAGAAATGTTTATCCAACTCTTTCAAGAATTTAAACGTTCCTTTAATCCTATCACCTGGAAGTCTATACAGACGGCTCTAAAAATGGCCAGAGTACTGGTATGGCTATTGTTAACGAAAACGGTGCAACATTACTAGCAGAGAAGCTTCCAACTTTCTTTTCCATTTTTTCGGTAGAAGCGCTGGCAATTCTTCAAGCAACAAACATTGCTGTGAAGAGTAAGAAAAACACTATTATATATACAGACAGCCTCTCTGTTGTTCGTGCTATAAAAAACATCACTAATAACACATTTGTCATCACTCAAATCAGGGACAATCTAATATCCCAAAGTACAAAAATAAAAATCGTTTGGGTCCCAGCACATATGGGTATACCTGGGAACGAAGCAGCGACATCGCAGCAAAAAATGTTTCAACGGACCCCAACGTCGCCATATCTTCATATCGACCCAACAAAAAGGATTTAGATAAATTATTAAAAGCACGCTGGAATTCAAAAAAGCTTGAATTATGGAACAATTACCAGCATCATTACTCTACACTAATTCAATCTTATTTCTTTCAGTTTGGGACGGTCAGGGACGTCCATCTCATGGGTATTTAGCCTATTCTATGGATGCCTCTGACAGCCTCCAATCATTTAAGTATATCGTCAAAAGCAAAATTCAAAATGATTATGCACCACAGCAGTAAGCCGCTGTATTTTCTATGTATTATTCTCTACATTTATGTAAGATTAATAAATTAATAAATAAATAAAAAAAAAATATGGTGTTATTGTATGAGAGATTTTTTTGTTTGTTTACCTTTGCCCTGAGTGTTGTGATTTTATTTATTTTCAACTTATTTTGTTTATAAATGTTTAAATAATTTGCTGTTCGTGTGTGGTTTTGTTCGTTGGTAGGTAACATAGTTTTGTGATTGGCATTTTCATTGTGGATGTTTTTGTTTTCAGTGTGAGAACACGAACGTGTCCATCGTTTCCTGGATGCAACTCGGTTATTCGCGCGAGCATCCACTGTGTCGCTGGAAACCGTTCGTCTTTAAGGAGAACCAGATCGCCCACCTTGGGTTCTTCTTCTGACCTCGTCCATTTCGGGCGCTGTTGTAGACGCGCAAAATATTCACTGCTCCATTTCCGCCATAAGCTTTCTGTTATAGCTTGAACCCTTTTCCATCTCTCGATGGTGTTGATGTTTTTTGTCGATGTGTTCTCACTAGGAATCGCGTTTAGTGTTTCGCCGACTGGAAAGTGCACGGGAGTGATCACCTCTAAGTCTTCTGGGTTGTTGGAGGGAGGACACAGAGGCCTTGAATTCAGGCATGCTTCCATTTGCTTAAGAAGCGTGGTGAATTCTTCGAATATTAACTTCCGCAGAGGAGAACGTTCGGTCGGTGAATCCCTAAGGACAGTAGGGAGACTCATGACGAACCAGGAACTCAAGCTGCGACAGGAGGTCCACCAGGAACACTATTGTCGGAGCCTATAGATAGACGGGAGACTCGCAACTAACTGCATCAGACAGGACCACTGTAAGTCGCCGCGGGTGGGGTGGACGATAGAGCGATGCCCCTAATCAAACAATTTCTTCGCTTGGGATCCTGCTATCCCTGCTGTGGGTTCTTCCAGGTAGTGCTTTAATGGCAGCTAAACTAGGTGAATGGAAATGGGCGCCACGTGATCACGAAACCTTACCGAGAGCTCGACGATTTATTTCTGTTGAAGTCGGTAACGGGACACTATTTCTGCAGTCCCGAAAAGCGCAAAAACGCTAGCTAACGGGTCGCGTGTCCCGTCTATTCGCGGGAATCCTAACGCACGCGCGGCCCACTGGAGTCTTCAATTCACAACTTGGGGAATCCGACTATGTAAATAAAACAAAGCATTGTGATGGCCCTAACAGGTGTTGACACAATGTGAATTCAGCCCACTGCTCTGAATCTCAAAGTGAGGAATTCAAGTAAACGCGGGTAAATTACGGGAGTAACTATGACTCTCTTTTTACTCTTGTGATAAGGGGTCGTGTTTCAAAATTGCTCTGACAAAAAAGAGTCTAAATCGGGAAAATCGTGTAATTGGCAGGTGTAATTGAAAACAAGTTAATCGGCCCCTTCAAATCACCACCTACGCAGAATTCTACAAACTATTTGGAGTTTTTGCGAGATAATTTAACAGAACTATTAGAGGACATTCCACAGATTGAACTAGCTTCATCAAATTTCCAACAGGATGGTGCTCCAAACCACTATGATCGTGGGTCTAGGAATGAGCTAAATGAAGAGTACGGTAACTGGTGGATAGGAAGAAATGGACCAGTTCATTGGTCTGCAAGATCTCCTGACCTTATAGTATTGGATTTTTTGCTTGGGGAAGAATTAAAGAACTTGTTTATTCAACCGAAATAGCAACTTTGATTGAATTGGAAGAGCGTATTCTCGAAGCGTCAACAAAAGTGAAGCAGTAGTTAGCATTTTTTTTATTTTTTTTTTTATAATAAGCGCGCGCTCAAGTGGTTTTCGTACCCTTAAAAAGTATGTAAACACCGCGCGGGCAAAGGAAATTTAGGGAGGAAGAAAGTACACGTTCCGATGTGCATTGTTTTTAAATGTTTGTAAGTTATAACGACTAGGGAACACAGCGATCGGCAGGGCATTCCATAAGCGAGTTGTACGGCTTGGGAAAGAAGCACGATATTTTAAAGTACGTCCGAAAATGGGCTTGAGGGTATACGGATGAGCATTCATAGATGGGTGTTACGGTTGAAAGTTTGAATAGGCGGAATGCTACTGGCGATTTCAATGGGGCACTAGTGGTGGAAATAGCGATAAAACAAAGTGAGACAGGACACATTTCGTCTGTGTTCGAGGGTGTCAATTGACTGACTGATATTAGTATCACCAATGAGTTTTATCGCACGGTTTTGAATTCTATCTAGCAGGTGCAGAGATGTTTGTTCTAACACCCTAACAACGTTGGAAACCTATTAATGATTTAGGCGTGCCAGTGCAGTGGTATCTCGCACTGAATGAATAAGACATTTGAGACAAAGTCGTGTGCCCCATAGAGGAATACGACTGAGCAATGAAAATCAGAGATTATCATTTGAAAAATCAAAAGTGACCTTCGTTCGACCTTGAAAATGGGTGTCAAGGTCAAACTCGTGATCACCATCTTATGTCCCCTTCAGAACCTTGTGTCTTTTGTCTGAAACATTTTTCGCGATATCGCATATTTTTCGAGTAATTTGGATGTCTCAAGTTAAAAAACTCACCCTGTATAAAAACAAAAAAAATATAAATGAAAATAAAAAATGACAAAAAAAAATAATTTATTTATATATGTACACATATGTATATATTAAGTATATATGTATTGTGTATATATATAAATATATATGTGCGTATTAGATGTAAATAGATTAAGATTTATTTTTAAGTAGTCTGTAAGTTTTTAGTTTTAGGTCTTTATAATTAATTAGTATGTCCATATACTAAGTTTTTGTTAAAACCTATTTTCTTAGTTATAGTTGTAACATATAAATATAAAATTAAATATAATGTAATATACGTCGAAAGACTTAATTTAAGTGTTAGGTTTAATTTAGAGTGCCCGCATGGGGCCATTAAGTTAGTATAAGTTGTTTAAGCTAATTTGTAAGCGTTTTTTGTTTAGCATGTAAGATTAAATTAAGTATATAAATAAAAATGCATTTAAACTGAAAAAAAAATGAGCTATCGCTTCTCACTCGGAAGGTCAAGGTTCGAATCCTAGCCACAGCAAGTTTTCATTTGTGTAATTGGAACTCAGTCAGAAAAATCTGCGTGTGAAGGCACAACACTGACATGTAGATTTGGCTGTTGTAGGGTTTTCAAACACAAAAACAACCGTTAAAATTCACAACCTCATCATTCTGAGTGAAGAAAATCTGTCCGTCCTATTCGGACTCCCACCCCTGGAGAGTCAATATCGAAACCAAACACACCTGAGTTTCAAACCACTACATCACAAATTTTCCTTTCTCCTCCTTCTACCTTTCCGCCCGTGCCAAGGCAAGAGTGTAAGGGTATTCATAACCCCTTAGGCGAGCGTAAATTATAAAAAAAAAAAAATAAGTTGAAAATAAATAAAATCACAGCACTCAGGGCAAAGGTAAACAAACAAAAAAATCTCTCATACAATAACACCATATTTTTTTTTTATTTATTGGGTCTACAAGTAAGTTTCCAGCGTTTTTTTTTCCAAAATTTGAAGTTTTATTATGAAAACATAGGTACAATGCTTTACTCAAAGTATCGTCCATCGGAAGCTACAACTTTCCCCCATCTTTCTGGCAATTTATGAATTCCGGACCAAAAAAATTTCTCGTCTTTCGAGCCCAAGAACGTATCGAGCCAATTTTTGACTTCCTCTACTGAGCTGAAGCGTATTCCCGTAAGAGCGTTCTGCAACGAACGAAACAAGTGGTAGTCAGATGGTGCCAAGTCTGAACTGTGAGGCGGGTGAGGCAGAATTTCCCATCCACTATTTTCCAAATAGTTTTTCACCGAAACCGCAACATGTGGCCGAGCGTTGTCGTGATGAAAAATGACGGACTCATGCCTGGTCTCATATTCTGGCCGTTTTTCTTTTAATGCCCGCATCAAACGAATTAGTTGGTTTCGATATAATGGTCCTTTGATGGTTTCACCACTCGGAAGCAGTTCGTAGTATACGACACCCTTTTGATCCCACCATATGCAGAGCATGACCTTATTCACGTGAATATTTCGTTTCGGCGTCAATTGGGCAGGCTCGCCGGGCTTTGTATACGATTTTCTGCGTTTAGGATTATCATAATAAATCCATTTCTCATCACCGGTGACAATACGATGCAAAAATGATTTATTTTTATACCGCTGCAGTAACATTTCGGACATGCGAAATCGCCGTTCGACGTCTCTTGGCTTCAATTCGTACGGCACCCAGTTTCCAAACTTTTGAATGAATCCCAGTGTTTTTAGGCGCAGGGAAACGGCTTGTTGTGTGACGCCCAATGATGCAGCAAATTCTTCTTGAATCTGACACGGATCCTCATCCAGTAAAGCGTCCAATTCCTCGTCTTCAAAACTTTTCGGCTTTCCGGGGCGATCGTTGTCTTCAACTCCAAAATCACCACTTTTGAACCGTTTGAACCACTCGCGGCACGTTGATTCACCAATACATTCGGCCCCATAAGTTTCCGAAAGCAATAAAAGCAGCGCTTCTCGCAAATGACGTTTATTTGGCTGGAAACTTGCCATGATTTTGCTCGATAAAATGTACGACACCGATAGAACTGCTCAAATATAACGCTGCAAAGTTGTTGACAGATACAAAACCTACAAATAAAACACATGGGGTCTGACATTTCTGCCCGGGATCCACTGGTGGCGCCATCTCTGACAAACGCTGGAAAATTACTTGTAGACCCAATATTTATTAATTTATTAATCTTACATAAATGTGGAGAATAATACATAGAAAATACAGCGGGAGCGTAAGCCTACGATTACTGTTGTGGTGCATAATCATTTTGAATTTTACTTTTGCCGATATCCTGAAATAATTGGGGGCTGTCAGAAGCATCCATAGAATAGGCTAAATACCCATGAGATGGACGTCCCTGACCGTCCCAAACTGAAAGAAATAAGATTCAGTTTTAAATTTCGCTTTCTAGTTCCAGTTTTTGGTGTTTTGTTCTGAAGGAACTTTGAGAATATTTATGAGATTTTCTTTGAAGTGTTTAATACATTTTTTTTGTATTTTGATGCAATCACAAGTGAGATGTTTAATTGTAAGTCTAGTATTAATAGGGCATGTTGCTCGAGGATCTTTGCTGAAGCGGTGTTTGTGAGTCAAGCGTGTGTGACCAAGACGAAGGCGGATGAAGCATTTTAACATTTTTGTTGTTGAATTAGTTGGGTAGAGTTGGGGGTTTGCGTTAGGGTTAACTGTAGAGTAATGATGCTGGTAATTGTTCCATAATTCAAGCTTTTTTGCATTCCAGCGTGCTTTTAATAATTTATCTAAATCCTTTTTGTTGGGTCGATATGAAGATATGGCGACGTTGGGGTCCGTTGAAACATTTTTTGCTGCGATGTCCGCTGCTTCGTTCCCAGGTATACCCATATGTGCTGGGACCCAAACGATTTTTATTTTTGTACTTTGGGATATTAGATTGTCCCTGATTTGAGTGATGACAAATGTGTTATTAGTGATGTTTTTTATAGCACGAACAACAGAGAGGCTGTCTGTATATATAATAGTGTTTTTCTTACTCTTCACAGCAATGTTTGTTGCTTGAAGAATTGCCAGCGCTTCTACCGAAAAAATGGAAAAGAAAGTTGGAAGCTTCTCTGCTAGTAATGTTGCACCGTTTTCGTTAACAATAGCCATACCAGTACTCTGGCCATTTTTAGAGCCGTCTGTATAGACTTCCAGGTGATAGGATTAAAGGAACGTTTAAATTCTTGAAAGAGTTGGATAAACATTTCTTTTGGTGTTGAGTCTTTGTTGTGATGCGACAAGCTGGTGTTTATTATTTTCTTTGTCAATAACCAAGAGCGTTTTTTTGGGGAGGGTATACTCTTTACGTTTGAAACGCTTTCTAGTTCTCTGGCTATTGTTAGAGCTTTATATAACGTTGATGGGATCCTAGGAATCTTTTTACGTTTCATGATTTGTTTTGCATCTGTCACAATCGGAGAGTTGTATGATTCGAATATTTTGGAGATGAGCCGGAGTATTAGGACGTTGATCCGATCATCGATGCAGAAGAAGCCACCTTCTGTTAATAAGTTTTTTATTGGGGTAGTCTTGAACGCTTTAAGAGAAGTACTTATAGCAGCATAGTAAGACGGGTAAAGTTGTTTTATATTTGATCATGAAGTTTTGTCGATTTTAGATAAAATAATTGCTTTTGTTACATGGATTAAAGTATTTATGTCTGACATTTAGTCTGTATACTAGTGCTTTTTTTAATTCTGAACAATGTTTTTGGAATCTAAATTTATCGTCAAAAATAACATCTAATATATTTAAGTAGTTTACATTTGGTATAATTCTATTGTTTAAACTAATATCAAATCTGGAGCAATCGAGTTTACGGCATACGTGTAGGTGTTTACTTTTGTCTGAAGAGATAATTGCCCCCGATTTGTTACACCAGTCTTTTATATTATTAAGTATTTGGTTAAAAAGATTGACATATCGATTATTGTTATTGCATTTAGTCATAATATACAAATCATCTGCATAGAGAATGTGATCTATATTATTAAATTTTCAAAAAATTTCGCTTAGCTCATGAAATGCTAAGAAATGAAAGACCACTGAAAGTGGCGATCCTTGAGGGATGCCATTATTTAGATCATGTGTTACAGAGAAAGCATTATTTACTTTTGATTTAAATTTTCTATGTGTTAGGAAAGCTTTTATAAAATGATACATTTTGGGACCGATTTTCCATTTGTATAAAGTATTTAATATAATATGAACACCAACTCGGTCGAAAGCTTTCTCAAGGTCAATCGAAATTAAAGATACATGATTTTTTTTGCTGAAAGGGCAGATGAAATGAATTCACGTCTCTGTCTGAATCCAACTTGGTTTGAGTTGATGAGACTATGCCTTTCGGCGAACCATAACAACCTCTTGGAGATAATTTTCTCTAATATTTTGCTAATGCAAGGCAAAAGTGGGATCGGCCTATATCCGTTTGTCGGTTACTTTTTTATTTGGTTTAGGGATTGGTATCGTTATAGCCGTTTTCCAATTTTGAGGAATGGTACCTTTTTCAAGTATTATTGTAAGTTAAAAAGATTAACGATTCGTCGTTTGACTTCGATAGGTGCGTTTTGTATCATGGGATACGAAATCCTGTCGTAACTTGGGGTTTTTCCTTCAACAGACCTTAAACAACTTTCGAACTCTAAACTATTTATTGGCAACTCTATTAACTTTGCGGTTGGAGAGGGGATGTAATCCAGGTTTTTTCTTGAAAAAGCACCGTGTTTTGATTGAAAGAATTCACGAGAGAAATTACTATCTTGAGAATAGTTTGACCAGATATTAGCAAAATGTTGTGCAATTTCGCATGAATCAGAGATTGGAATTGAACTAGAGATTATGACTTTTATTGAGGAGGGTACATAATTTCCCAATAGTGTTTTTGTATCTGTCCATATTTTTTTTAATTGAGGTGTTTGGATTCAATGTGAATTTTTGGAAACTCTCTTTTTTAGATTCCTTAGCTTTTCTACGGAAAAGTGCGTTAGTTTTACGGTAGTTTATTAAATTGGTATCCTTAGGTATCTCCATATTGTTTGCTTGTTCCGCATTCCACCATGGTACAATTGTTTTGATAAGTTTTTGTTTTATTTGCAGGATGGCTAAGTTAGCAGCGGATCTAAAACCTTTAGTAAGGATAGGTGCTTCTTTATTGGTGTTGGAGGATGGAGAATGATTGGCTAAGAAATCGAGGGCCTTTTTCTGAAAAACATTCCAATCTGCGAGGTGAATTTGAAATTTTGGGTTAGGAGTTGGGTAGATTTTTTGAGGGCAGATCAAAATACTGGTGATGACCGGGAAGTGGTCACTACCGTGTAACGAGTCTCTTCTTTCCCAGCTTGATTTTGACAGTAAGAGAGGGGATATCAATATAAGATCGACGTGCGTAAAAGTGCTATGTGTTGAAAAATGGGTTGGGCTACCATCGTTCAAGATAGCTACATCTGAATTCGTTAAGAATGTTTCAACTTCTTTTCCTCTTGCGTTAGCATTAGGGGAGCCCCATAGAGGACTCCACGAGTTAAAGTCACCTGCTAGAATAACTGGCGTAGAGAGTGTGTTTAAAATATTTTCTAAGTCGGTTGCAGTGAAATGTTGGGTTTGGTGTATGTGTAATAATAATATAGTGATTTGAAATGTGAGTTGAATTTCAACGGCAATTAAAGAAATATTGGAACTTATTTGCACAGGTTTATGAGGTATTGATTTTTGGATAAGGATACATGTGCCTTGTTTGGAAGTTGTATTTGTTGGAAAGTTGTTGAAATATGCTCCGTAGTGTTTTGGAGCTGTAACAATTGTATTAACAGCGATATGGGTCTCTTGCAGGCAAAGTATGTTTGATCGGTTTTCTGAGAGAAGCTATGAGAGAGTCGCTCGTTAGCTCTTTGAGATTATTGGGATTTGTAGTAGGTATGTAGGTACGTTGAGAGTTTAAAGAAGAGGAATTAAGAGAATTTTTACCTTGAGATTTTGAAGGAGAGAAATGTGATTTTTCGGTTGTTATCTTTGTGTATTTGATTGTTAACGGGGAGGGGGTTCGTTTTGACAGAATTGGAATTTGAGGGGGATTTGCTCAAATTTGGAAGAAAAGAAGGCGAGGTACTTTGAAGTTTCTTATTGGTATTGGATGATATTGATTCTACATTTAATGTGTTCATTACGTTTTGTGGGGGGTCTACAGTTTCGTTTAGAGGGGGAGAAGGTTGTGGAGCATTTTTTAATACAGATGAGAAAGAAGAGGGAAGAGGTGTGTTATTACGGTTTTTAGCTTCGGCCATGCTACATTTTCTTATAGTCTTAATTTTAAGAGTTTCTTTTGCTTGGACAAAGCGTTTACAAAGAAGGGAAGTAGTGGGGTGCTCTTCTTTACAATTTGCGCATTGTATGCGAGTGCATTTTCCTGTTTCATGGGGTGGAAGATTACATATCACACATGTTTGGTCTTTTGTGCACCTTTTGACCCTGTTCACACACGACTCACGGACTGGATTTTTTTTGACGTTTCCGTGTTCAGACTACACTCCTATCTGAACACTTCCGCGGACTCATTTTGACATATCAGTTGTCAGTGGTGGTTGGCTTGTGTGTTTCTATATTTTATTGTTCGTGAAGCAATGAGTTCTGACAGTGATAGTGAAGAAGTAAATATGCATTTATTTGCATATCTAAATGTATTAAATGTTGCAGCATGTGCATATTTACAAAAAAAATCACAAACTTTGAAAAAGAAGCGCTAGTGGGTGAAGAAGTGGAAGTTAAGGAGAGCGTCCAAAGGTTCTTTCCATTTGCTCCAACAGGAGCTGCGATTAGAAGATATTCATTCGTATAGGAGATATTTACGAATGAACGAAGATTATTTCAATTAATTATTGGAATACATAAAGCCTTAGCTTTTGAAACAGGAAACCTATATAAGACCAGCTATTAGTCCAGCGGAGGCATTAACATGGCTGCCCAGATTTTTGTCTTCTGGAGAATCGTATAGAAGTATGGAATTCCAAACAAGAATATCGCTCGCATATATTTCCGAGAGAGTGCCTGAAATTTGCAGTCACATATATGAAAATTTAAGAGATAAATTTCTGAAGGTGAGATTTTAATATATTATAAGTATATAAATACTAAATATTATCTTTATAGTTTACAGCATATAGGCAGGATTGGATAAAAATTGCAGAGAATTTCGACAGTCGTTGGCACTTTCCATTGTGCATCGGGGCGCTAGATGGTAAGCATGTGGCTTTTCGAGCATCGAAAGCAGATGGTGCTCATTTTTACAACTATAAGGGCTTCAACAGTGTTGTGTGACGCTGACTACAAGTTCACTTTTGTAGATATTGGATGCAATGGACGAATTAGCGATGCAGGTGTTTTGAATCGGAGCGACCTCCGAAATGTGCTATTGGGTGCGGATAGTTACTTACCAGAGGACAAAGTAATTGGGTAATTTTATCAAACCGATTCAGAATACTCCAAAGCAACATCCACCTAAGACCACATAAGGTAATAAAAATAACTCAAGCTTGTTGTGTTTTGCACAACTTTCTTGTTGTGAAAAGTTTGAATTATATTGACCGAAACAGCGAAGGGTCATCCACACCTCATAATAATAACGACGAAGATAACAGATGTGAAAATCCGAGAAGACATTCCAATGAAGCTGGTAATTTACGACAAAAATTTGCTGATTATTTTACCAAAGAAGGAAAAATGTTTCATACTGAAAACTGAAATGAATAAAAATTTAAAATAAATTTAAATTTTGTTTTTTTTTTTTTGCAATTTAATTGAAAGATATAAGAAACATGAACTAAATACATAAATACTATTTTACATTATATAAAGGAATACTATTGTATTTTATGTTATCGTTTTTAAGTGTCCCCAAACTGATTTTCAGAGGAATAATGTTCTGATGTACCAAGACATTGTTTTTTTTTGTGTGGATTCTGCAGATGTAAAAGCTATATCAAGCGGTTGTATCCTTTGTATGTGCATGATTCTCGGTGGTTCATTAAATATCTGACGGATGGCTTTTGAAATTGGTGGTGATGCAGATGTTGACGGATGGAATATTGGTGTAAAAGGATTGATTGTTTTGGTGATTGCAGAAGTTGTTTGTTGTGTTCTGTGCTGGTCTATTTTTATAGGAGTTAAAGGACTCGGTGGATTCTCAAAACTGGGAAATATTGGGGAAGATGAAGAGTTAGGAGACCTACTGATGATTTTCTGGTGTTTGCGGAATGGGGTGATTATTGGTGGTGACATCGACTGTTTTTTTGAGAAGTCATACCGTGAAGGAAGTGTTGTGGTCGGTGTTGCGAGGTATGATGATGAAGAAGTTGAATCACTTTCTGAAATACAAAAATTACATATTTTAGAGAGATGACTTTAAAAATAAATTATCATATTTGTTGTATTTGCGGTATTAATTATAAACCTATTAATTTTTAAAATGCTTTGGTTACATACCAAGCATTACTCTCTTTCGCAAATTTAAGTTTTTCCTCTGAACATCTTGGATTATGTCCATTATTCTCCATTTTGATTCGTGGAAGAGATCATCGGGAAGATTGGAAAGCTCAGTTTCTACCATATTTCCTAAATTATTTTGCGGGGTTCTTCTTTCTTTCTGTTGTGATGTTGTCCGGATGCTTTTGGCTACTTCCTCCGCAACCATCAGTGATCGGGAAAGCTTCTGTTCGAAGCCGATATTCTTCCTTTTGGTTATGATGGGACTCTGTGGAAGTGTTTATTTTATTTTTTTTTCATTTATTGAAATATTTGACTTTACCTGTGATTCACTTCTTTAATCATCCGATTCATCATATGCCTCAACAGCTTCTTCCACTGTGCTTCTATTACACGGCTGTAAATAAGATGGTATTATACAATTGTTATAAAATTTTGTTTGTATTCCTACCTGTGGAATGTTCGAAATCGATGGAGATAATGCGACAAATCTATCCAAAAAGTGTAACTGCTCATATCACCATAGCTTTCGTACGTAAATATCAGCCGTCCCAGCCCCACTTTTCTTCGAGAGTGCAGCCGCATTTTTCTCCCTTATATATTGGCTTCTCAATGTTTTTATTTTCGCCTTCACAATCTCCGGTGTTAGTCCTGGCCGTAGTCCTTTGGGATTGTTGGTGATGGATATCATGGCATCATTTTTCTTAATCCTATTCAGGAAGTCTGGACTCTTCGAGTTATACAGTTCCGGACATTGCTCATAAAGAGTTATCAGCTCCTGTGTTTGCTCCTTGTTCCAATGCATTTTATCTATGAAAATGAAAGTAAAAGTACAAACAAATAAAATGTATTAAAAAGATAAATAAAATAACCAAATACAAACCTAATACGCAACAAGTTCTCTTTCACACACAATTTCTTTCCATCCTTATGTCGAGTGACACTGATTGACATTTCCAAATGTCAAAAAAAATCCAAGAATTTAAAAAATTCTGAAAATCTGGATTCACATAACATGTAACCTCCTCGCTTCATCCCTCGCCCGTAAACGTCAAAAAAAATCCAGTCCGTGAGTCGTGTGTGAACAGGGTCTTTAGCGGTGTGTCCTAGAATTTGGCAACATTTGCATCTCATTGGATTCGGGAAATATTCCTGAACCTTCAGTTTATACCAGCCTACATTGATAGATGTAGGTGGGCGGAATAAGTTGAAGGTGAAAAGGATGAGTCCACTTGCTCGTTGTATTCTGTTGTCAGTTTTACTGAATTTATAGACATCGACAACTCCCTGGTCGCGCATCTTCTCTATAATTTCTCTCTGAGATACATTAATCAAGGTACAAAGGCTATGCCCTTAGATGAGTTGAGTTGATCATGTAAACTAACTTTGAACACTGTCACTTGTTGTAATGCACTTGTGTAATACGGGATCAAAGAGAGAGAAGAAAAGCGATTTACGCGTTCGCGAATGAGGAAAGAGAAGTAGACACCAACTTTTAGCTATTTAGCGGACAACGATGTTGTCGGCTCCGAAGTTAGTCAGTGACTGAACTGAAATAACACCATAAATATATCATCATCACAACGATCGAGCTCAAAACATAAACAATAGCCACAAATCATCTCATCACAATAGTCCAAACACACATCTTATAAATAAACCAAACACATACAGTCCATTAACAATTAAACAATCAAGCTAAAAATTTTCAAACATTTAATAAATAAATCAGTCAATTCAAAATAAAAATCAAAATATCTCATACAATTCCCTCGCACGCTACACACACACGCACGCACACCATACATATATCAGTCAATCAAAACACAATTCACTCATAAAGGAAAGGCTAAAATACTACAAAAATTATAATAAATATATTAACCACAAGCATCACACACCTCACATATCAAAATATAGTTCACATACAATAATTAAGTATAAACAAAAAAAATAAATAAAATAAACAATTTCGCAACACAAAAAAAAAAAGCAAATGTCACCGGCAAAATGCGTAGAAATCGCGAAGAGGAACGCACTATAATTCACACATAATCAATTACCAAGATAAATTAATAAATATATAAAATTAAAACAACACTCACCTGAATTTTAAACACTGACGACACCATAAACGAATTAAATTATTACTTAAACAAATTCCCGCACTAAAAACTGAATTTATACACAAAATATCCACCACGGTTGTTAATGTCAATATTCATATAATACAATTGATCAATAAATAGCCATCACAATTCAATCAAGCACTCTTCTTCAAATTGGCAATTAAAGGAAGTAGTGCAAAGAGGACAACACTATACAATTGAAACTAATAGCAAAATATCCGTATAAGCATTCAGCCATTTAAATATAGGGGTGCTCTTTTCACGTTTGTGTCCCAAAGTGTTTTGTGTTGTATGTCCTTTTTGCAAAATTTTTAATAATTTGGTTTCCTTTCATGTGAGCCTTCGATGAAGTTGTAGCAGATGATCGAGCCAAAGAGTGTTCAAGTACAAACCTGAAAATAATTTCATAACGTTGAAGTGAACAGTTTGTTTTATTTTAAGTTATTTTCTTAATCTACACAGTTTTCATATAGTTTTAGACAATAAATATTAAGTTAACAACACAGTTGTTACTGTATGAGTCATTAAAAGAATTACAACACGGTTAAACAAAATAACCAGTGCCGAACAGAACGAGTACTGACCCTTGTGGGACCCCAGTATTCGGACAGATCCATTAACCATAACATCTGTTTTCGATTATGTACTCGTACTATAATTATGACTTAAATCATTCAGAAATATTACCTCTAAGACCAGCCTTACTGAGTTTCTGTATTAATAAGTTATGATTTACAAGATCAAATGCTTTTGTAAGGTCAAGAAGTAATCCTGCTGTTTTTTGGTTATTGTCTAAGGCGTTATAAATTTGCTACAAGAACACAATAATTGCAACTTCAGTACGCTTGCCTTTCATAAAACCAAATTGTGACTTATTAAAGAACCTTGTCTTTTCAAGAAAGCTAAGCATTTTAGTTACTATGACCTTTTCGTAGAAAACACCGAGAGTAAGCTTATTGGCCTGAAGTTATTAGGGTTACTTTTATCGCCTTTTTTAAAGATCGGTATAATTACAGCGGTTTTAAGGCAATTAGGAAATATACCGCAATGGAAGCTTTCAGTAATAATATGCTTTAACTGATTTAGTATGTATTTCCCAACCTTCTTAATAATCATATTACTAATACCATCTCCTCCACTTGAGTTCTTAGCTTTTAAACTGTTGATAATATTGAGAAGCTCTAGATTACTAATGGGCCCATAATAGAAGGAGAGTTGGCTCGATTTGTCAGTTAAGAATTTTATATTACTGCTATTGAGTTCGATAGATATAGCTGGTTCGCATTTTTCAGCAACATATTTGAAGGAAATTGTTGCCCCTATCTAGGTTGTCATTGATGATTTTATTGCCAAATTTAAAGTATCTTAACTCTGGCTCTTTTGTGTTCTTGCCAAGTATGTCATTAACAATTCGCCATTGCCCTTTTGGATTATGCCGATTTTTCGCAATTTCATTGGTATAATATCCAAGTTTTTGCTTATACATATATGAGATTTCGCACATTAGATTGCAAATCTTTGTATTCCTGTTTAATTATAGGCTGGTTCATTTTATTCTTATTTTTTGCATAGAATTTATTCTTTTCTTGAATCTTAAAGCAAATCCTGTCAGTAACCCAGGGTTTGATTTTTTTAAATCAGTTTTTACTTTTAGTAATTTTGCATTCATTAATGTATTGCTTAAGTTTTTGCACAAAAAATGAAAAGGCGTTAGTGGAATTTTCCGATCTATAAACACAGTCCCAACTTTCTAAGTGCAGACAATGGATTAATTGAGAATAGTTTATTTGAGACACATTTGTCACACCAATATCTGCAGTGTGAGTAGAGCTATTGCTCCTCCAAAATATATTGTTGTACATTGGTTAAAGCACTAGACTTAAGAAATACATGGTCGATTCACATGGCACACTAAGCAACTAGACATTTTTCGTCTTTTCCCTTTGACGGCTAAACCTAAACAACGCTTGATCTAGCAAGTGGATTTCAGCAAATTGAAATGAACCCAAAACACATAAAAAAAACAACGTTCGCAGTTGAAGGAGGTCATTAGGCATTCGTAAGAATGCCATTTGGTCTTAAAAATGCTTCTTCGTCTTTTCAAAGGGTAATGGACAATGTCCTGAAAGAACTCATTGGAAAAGTTTGCCTAGTTTACCCCGACGACATTATCATATATTCAACATCCCTGAAAAAACACCTAGGAAGTATAGATCTGATATTCAAAAAACTAAAAGAAGCTAACTTTAAGATTCAGTTAGACAAATATACATTCCCCAAAAAGGAAATAACCTTCCAAGGACTTATCATCACTCCCGAAGGCGTAAAACCTAACTCATCGAAAATCAATGCCATAAAAACTTCCCCATGTCGAGAAATCGAAAAGAAATAAAAGCTTTCTTAGGGTTAATGGGTTATCATATGAAGTTTATTAAAGACTTCGCGAAACTAGCTAAACCCCTTACTAGCTGTTTAAAAAAGGGCGCCGAAATTATCATAGACAAAAAATACACTGAAACGTTCGAAACATGTAAAAACATATTGATGAATTATCCAATCTTACAACATCCAGACTTCGAAAAACCATTGATACTTACTACAGATGCTAGTAACTTCGCCCTAGGAGCCGTCCTACATCAAGGCCGCATAGATAAGCCTATTTGTTTCGCCAGCCGTACCCTTTCTGAAAGTGAAAAAATTACTCCACTATATAGAAAGAACTCTTGGTTATTATCTGGGTCACAAAATACTTTCGCCCATACCTCTTCGGAAGGAAATTTCAAATAATAACTGACCACAGGCCTTTGACTTGGCATATGAGCCTGAAGGAACCGAATTCAAAACTTGTTAGGTGGCGATTCAAGCTTGAAGAATTCGATTACGAAATCATTTTTAAGAAGAGCAAACTAAACACGAACGCAGACGCCCTTAGTCGTATCAAAATTAATAACGTTAACAACAAAGGAACTTTGAGCACCGTGCATAGCAGCGGGGAAAACTTGAATGATGGAATCACTATATCGGAGAAACCACTAAACGAATTCTACATAAAAGTAATTCTTGAAGTAAGTAACACAGGTTCACCAATGACTACAGAAATAATATTTAAAAATAAATAAAGAAGAACCGTTCGAAGGCCCCAATTCAATAAGAAAACAATGGTAGACATTTTTAAAAAAATGTTCCTCCAAATAAACTCAGCGCTATATATGCAAATGATAACACATTCCGTCTCGTACAGGACACCTACTCCAAATTCTTCAGCCAAAATAAACCTTTCCGTTTAGTTAGATGCACAGAAATCGTCTGGGACGGGGATCAAGACATATTTATATTATCAAATCATAGGGGAATAAATGAAACCTTCCTACATTTAGAGAGGGAAGTTTACTTTACCAAAATGAAAGAGTTGATAACGAAAACGATTAATAACTGTGACAAATGTAAGATTTTTAAATACGATAGAAGCCCAGCTAAGCCCCATTTTGAAAACCCGAAATTCCAGTAAAACCATAATATGTTAGATAAATTCTGTAAATTCGCTTGCGGATACACTCTAAGTTACAGAAGCAGAATAACCATCTTAAGTGGCATAAAGAAGTACATCAGCCTTTACGGCATCCCAACAAAAATTGTATGTGATCAAGGGCCAGAATTCGCAGCCATTATTTTCAAAGACTTCTATATGCAACAAGAAATAACCTTGCACTACAAATCTTTCCAAACAACCAGTAGCAATGGTCCAGTAGAAAGATTACCCTTCACCCTTACAGAAATATATAGACTTATTGTACCAAAAAGACGGTCTCTGTTCTGATCACGAAGAGATACTAACAGAAACCTTCATAACTTATGACAACGCTATACACTCTTCAACAAAGCACACTCCTTACGAACTGTTCTTTGCCCGGCCCTACAGGTTTAGGAAAACCCTTGATTTCTCAACGAACACGAGAGGAAAGTTAAATAAATTCCTTAATGAATTATATCCAAAAATTCGAGAACAAGTAAAAAATATTACTGACACGAGGATAGGAAAATTAAACAAATCGAGACACACGGACGTATTGTGGTGAGATTATGTATAATAAAATTCCGGCCGATTGGACATCGGAAACCACACTCGTGTGGATCTGCCAGGAGTGCAGAAAAATGCGAAACCTTGATTTGATATTAATTTTAATAAAAATTATAAATTATAAAATATTCTAATAACAACGGTATATAAATTGAATCACAAATTTAAGTAAGGTACACCGTGGATTATCGATTACATAAAAGTTCCTCTGAATAGACTAAAATACCGCCAGTTTCAAGATCATATCTGTTACTACTCAAATAATTAAATTTTCTGACAAAAAAATAAAAAAAAAGGAAAATTGTGAATGAAAGGAGAAAACTATGAAAAAAGCCAATAAACTTGAAAACGTAGTTTAATTCCACAGTCGATCTTAAAGGAGTAAAAGTTAAGTTATAACCCACATGTAAATCTGGAAGTCTTCTTCGATAAAAGTTCATAAAATGAAGAGAATAAGTAGTTAAACAAATTTGAAAGGAAAGATTAAAACAACCAAAGAAGAGAGACGACTTAGAAGACGACAACAGGAGAGGAAAAAAAGGCGACGTCGAAGGCAAGTCAACAGCAACATCATCAAGGCGTACTAGGTACCAATTTTCACAAATATAATATATACAACTTACCATGTAAAAATATTTTTTTAAAGAATAATGAAAATTAATAAAAACTGTAAAAAAAAAATAAAACAAAATCACATAAGAGCGAATATGGGCAAACAACAACATAAAATAGAAAGGCCGAGTACCAATGTTATAAATGAGGTAGAAGTAGTTGAAGAAAAATTAAGTCATGAAACATACCTTCTCATAATTATTGTACTATTAGCAGCCCATTTGACCATTAAACTGTATTCCTGGCATAGAAAGTCACTTAAAAAACATACCTAGCAAGAGCTGCACCAGTGTCACAAATATAACAAAATCAAAAAGACGATAGCGTATAATGTGTATATGTATAGTACATATATGTACTTGCAACGATGTAGGTGAGATAGATGAGGTATTCATACTTAACGAGAACAAACATTTTTTTTGTTTTGAATCAGGATCAGAGTCATTTAAATGGAATGGCTACAGATTATAGATAAAGTACGGAAAAATAAAGAAGTGCTCGTTAGATCCTATAAATGTTTAAATACAAATAGACCTGTATACCAGGAGACTGTAAATAAACACCTTGAGGTATTAGTAAATAGCCCTGAAAATATTAGGGTAATACTAAACGTAAACTACTCGATGTTAACTAAACAACATAAGGCAAGCGCACATAGAATTTTCAGTGACTGTAGGGACAAAGTTGTGAGAGCACCTTCACTTAATGAAAACGTAACAATAGATATTAACACCAGGCAACAGCATAAAATATATTCAAACGGAATATCGCAAACGCCTATAGACTTTCTAAACATTGCTTCCAGAATCCTTCCGGATTTCGATGGCACTGCAGAACAGCTGCATTAGAATTAATAAATAGCGTAAATGATGGCAAATGATGGCCATTAATTTAATAAATACAAAATTAAATCGGAACGCTATAAACCTACTAGCAGGAACAGAAACAACAATAGAACAGGTAATCCAAAGACTAAAAACAGCAGTAAAGTGCGAATCAGACGACCTAATTACCGCAAAACTGATGAACATCCGTCAAAGTTCTAAACCGGAAAATTCATATGCACAAGAGGTTGAGGAACTTACACAAAAATTACAGAGCGCGTACATTTCAGACGGACAACACCTCAATTGGCTTTGACATACTCTACCAAAACGACTATAAAAGCTATGATAAAGAATTCCAACAATGATAAAATAAAACTTCTCATGGAGTCTGGTCACTTTAATAACATGAAAAAGGCAGTAGCCAAATTCGTAAATAGCTGTACCGAAGCTAATGGCTAGCTAAATGCAATACTCCATTTTAGAAACAAACGCGGTAGAAGTTATTATCAAAATAATAATAACTTTCGTGGACGTGAATACGGACGCGGCCAGGGTCGTGGAGGTAGACACGGAAACTATAATACGAGTAGTAACAATAATGGCAACAATATAAATGATTTTAGCCAACACTTATATCTGGCAATCTAATAGGAACAATATATCCGTCAGAATGACACAGCAGGGTACGGAAAACGAATATTGCCCAAGTACTCAGTAGGTAATATAAAAGCAAATAGTAAAATCTACAATATAAATTTGAATTTAACATCATTCATTGAACTACAGACGACGGGCGCGGATATTTCTCCAATAAAGAAAAGGCAGATTCAAAATGTAAATACATTAAACACGTAAGAAACACCAAGCCTACGCGGCATAGGTCAAGGAATAGCAAATACATTGGGAAAAGTTTACTTTGACTTATTATATGAAAATAAACTAATAGCCTATGAATTTCATGTTCCAATGAATTTCATTTTCCAATCCCATCCGATGGAATAATCGGTCTTGATTTCATCAAGAAATACCATTGCTTACTTAACTATGACAAGGATATGAGCTGGCTGGTACTAAGGCCAGATGATTTTGCAGACATTGTAATCCCGATTTCATGCTCACCAAAGGGTGATGCACTAGCAATACCAGCAAGATCCGAAGTTGTTAGACAAGTCAAAATGTAATGCAAGGAAGAAAACGTGCTTATCCTACAACAACAACTCCAAGACGGAATATATGTTGCAAAAACAATTGCAACAAGCACCAGAGCATTTGTCCGTATTAGAAATACAATAAACGAAAATGTGCTGATTCAGAATTTTACATTTAGAACAGAAAGTCTAAAGGACTATGAAGGAATATCAATACAAAATTGCCAATCCGAAGGCTTAAAATTACTAAAACTGTCCAACAATTTTCCAGACTTCATAAAGTCTGATTTACATAAACTTTGCTCAGAGTGCATAGATATATTCGCACTCGAAACAAATAAGATAACTACTAATAATTTCTATAAACGAAAACTTCGTTTAAAAACCAACGAGCCAAAATATATTAAAAACTATAGAATACCGCAAGCCCATAAAACTGAGATTGCCAAACAAGTTGACAAATTATAGTCGAACCCTCAGCATCAGAATATAATAGTCCAATACTATTGGTACCGACAAAATCTTTACCAGGTTGTAATCAAAAAACGTTGGAGATTAGTTGTAGACTATACGAGTATAAACAAAAAATTGATTGCGGACAAGTTTCCGTTGCCAAGAATAGGCGACATTCTTGACCAATTTGGTAAAACCAAGTATTGCGCTTGCCTGGACTTAACGTCAGGTTTTAACCAAATTGAATTAGAAGAAAACTCCAGGGACATTACAGATAAGGGTTCATATCGATTCAAACGTCTGCCCTATGGCCTAAAGATAGCACCAAACTCATTTCAAAGAATGATGACAATAGCTTCCTCTGGTTTAGCACCGACACCAGCATTGTTGTATATGGATGATTTAGATGTATTGGGACGTTCAGAAGCTCATATGTTGAAAAATTTGACAGATGTATTCAAAATGCCTGACAAATGTTCATTTTTCAGCCACGACGTGAAATATTTAGGTCATAAATGCACTAACGAAAGCATTCTTCCAGATGATAGTAAATTTCAGATAATACTGGAATATCCTACGCCCCAAAACGCAGACGAAGTGAAGCGATTTGTTGCATTCTTCAACTATTACAGACGATTTGTTCCAAATTTCGCTGAAAGTTCAACACTCTTAACGAAACTCTGAAAAAAAACACACTCTTCGAATGGACTTCAATGTTGTATTGCATTCCAATACCTTAAACAGGCGCTACTAAGCCCTAACATTCTACAATACCCAGATTTCCAGAGCCAATTCTGTATAACAACCGATGCCAGCAAATACGACTGCGGTGCGGTGCTTAGTCAAGAGCACAATGGATACAAACTTCCAGTAGCATATGCGTCGAGATGATTCACCAAAGGCGAAAGCAATAAGTCCACAATTGAACTGCCATTCACTGGGCAATAAATCACTTTCGATCTTACATATTTGGCACTAAGTTTTTGGTTAAAAGTGATCACAGACATCTTATTTATTTGCAATGAAAAATCCCTCTTCTAAATTAACACGCATGAGATTAGATCTAGAGGAATATGATTTTACTGTAGAGTACTTGAGGGGAAAAGAAAACTATGTAGCAGATGAATTGTCGCGCATAGATTTTAAAGAAATCGAGAATATAAAAAAGTCATCCAACAAAATATTAAAAGTAACAAATAGATTGCAATCTAATAAAAATAGAGAAAAACAATATACCAACAACAAAAAACCGTCATCAGTAAACATTAAAATATATGAAGGGTTCAGTAGCAGGAATAAGAAAAACAGCGCCAAGCTTGTTATTAATGGAGTCTGTTTAAAGATTACAAAGAATAAAAAAGTGATCACAAAAGACATAAATCACCTAATCACTATTGGAAAAATTGATTTGCATCAATTATTTCCACTGTCGCTAGAAGACAACGTACGAGTATTTGACAAGATCCGGATCAATGAATATAAAAACAAAGAAATAGCGCTCTGAACAACCTACAAATTGCACTGACGCCAGTATGAACTAAAATTGCTAACGATGATGAAAAAACAAAAATTACGAGTACACCCTGAATGACTCGACTGCAACCAACTTGAGACTGCTATAATTTCCAAACCGTTCATGACAGTGAGCTCAAATTTTGACACATGACAGACAATTTTATTATTTACCAGACTTTTAAACGATTTGCATCTCAGTTGTGTTGAAAAATTTTTATCCGCGATGGAATTCAAACGTGGTAGTGTGATTGCTTTATATTTGGCTGGAAAACCACAAGTATAGTAGCTATCGTTAGAGCCCTCCAGCACTTCAACGTGAATAAATCATTTATGTCTCGAACTATAGCTCGTTAACGTGATACAGGCAGCGTTGGAAAACGCCATGGAGGTGATCATAAAAAAACAGCAACATCGGCAGAAATGGTTCGGAAAGTGAAGGCTCGAATTGAGCGAAATCCGCGTCGAAGTGGAAGAAAAATGGCTCTTGAGCTCAACATATCGTTGGAACGGATGCAGCACATACTGAAAAATGAGCTTGGACTCAAGACCTTAAAGTTCCAAAAAGCACACGATCTTACACCGCAACAGAAAAAAGTTAGAGTCGAAAGAGCGAAGGACTTGCTACGCTTGCACGAAAATGATGAGTTGCCGAATTTGATTTTTTCCAACGAGTCGCCATTTGTTATGGAGCAATATGCCAACAAACAAAATTACCGAGTCTACTTGCCAGAGAGGTCCTTCGAAAATGTACACCTTCGGACGGCCACCAGAAGGCAGGCAGCACCGATGGTGATGGTTTGGGCCGCCATAACGGCCGATGGTCGCTCTCCACTCGTATTTTTGTATCGTGGCATCAAAATTAATGCGATCGTATACCGTGAAACTGTCTTAGACTGTCAAGACTCGGCACCGTCTCACAAAGCGCGCGTCAACCAAGATTGGTTAAAAAACAATGTTCCACAGTTAATTTCTTCGACACAATGGATTGCAAATTCTCCGGATGCAAATCCGTTGGATTTCTCTGTCTGGGGTATTTTGAAGGCGAAAGTTGCCACTAAAAAATACCAAAGTTTGGACCACCTCAAACAAGCACTTCACCGGGAATGGGCCAAAATACCACAAAGCCACTTGTGTGCAGCGTGCGTTGCTTTCTTCGGCCGTCTCAAGGCCATTATTCGCGCCAAAGGTGGACATATTGAAAGCTACTGATACAATTTGAAAATTGATGTATTTTCCAACATTTTCTGCTTTGGCACAATAAAATTTATCAAAAAATAAAAAAATTATAGCATTTTAAAAAGTTGGAGTTAGAGTCATTCACCCTGTATACGAAAGTGCCATGACGATCCAATCTGGGGAGGCCACTCAGGGATTACACGTACATTAAAAAATATACAACAGAAATATCATTGGAAATACATGACGAGAGATGTTATAAAATACGTAAAGATTTGTGATAAATGTCAAAGAAACAAGTCTTTGAAAAATATGAAAGAACCAATGACAATAACCAGTACGCCAGCGGCTGCAATTGATGTAGTGCTAATAGATACCATTGGACCAAGATCAGAAAATGGCAACGCATACGCGATCACAGCAATATGCGATCTAACTAAATATCTGGTGTCAATACCAATCGCAGACAAAAGTGCAGGAACAATTGCGAAAGCAGTCTTTGACCATTTCATCCTAGTTTTCGGTCCCGTGAAGAAAATAATCGCTGACATGGGCACCGAAAATCAAAACGAAATATTTTCTGAAATCTGTAAACTGTTAAAGATGGAAAATGTTACCTCAACGGCATACCATCACCAAACGTTGGGAACTGTGGAAAGAAACCACAGATAATACCTTTCAGTAGGAAAAACAGACTAGGATGAGTGGCTGAGATGCTTTACGTATTGCTACAACACTACACCATCAGTGATACATGACTATTGCCCATTTGAATTAGTGTTTGGTAAATCACCAACCAATTACGACTTCCTCTCAAATCCACAAATAGATCCAATCTATAATGTCGATGCGTACGAGAAAGAACTCAAATTCAGATTACAAGCGGCTCACAAAAAAAAAAAAATTAAGAAAAAAGTCTTATACGACAGGAATAGTAACAGCCTAGATGTAGCAATAGGAGATTTAGTCGTAGTAAAACAAGTAGGACATAAGTTAGATAATATATATAAGGCCCCATTTTAGGTAGCCAATATAGAAGATAGAAACAATATACTTTCAAAATCTGATAACGACAATACAACAATTGTGCACGAAGACCGACTAAGACGTTATAATACAAACCAAGTACTTATATGTAATATACGAGGGCGGGTCAATAATTCCGTGCATTTTTGAATTTCTGACCTCTTTACTGAAACAGCAACACTGCTCCTGTCAACAAGCATTTGTCAGTTGACTCCTGTCAAAATTTAAACTTGCTGCGTCAGTTAGTTTGTGTTTGACAGCTATTTTTATCAGACTACTCACTAATTTGAGGAGAAAATGGAAAAAAGTGAATTTCGTGTGCTTATTAAGCATTATTTCTTGCGAAAAAAAACCATTACCGAAACCAAGGCTAAGCTTGATAAATACTATGGGGACTCTGCACCATCGATTTCAATGGTAAAAAAGTGGTTTACTGAATTTCGTTGTGGCCGTACAAGCACTGAAGATGCCGAACCTCCTGGACGCCCAGTTGAGGTCTCTACACCCGAAACAATCGAAAAAATTCACGATATGGTGTTGGCCGACCGAAGATTGAAAGTGCGAGAGATTGTGGAAGCCGTAGGGATCTCGCATGGCTCAGTGGTTTCAATTTTGAATGATCACTTGGGCATGAGAAAGCTTTCCGCAAGATGGGTGCCGCGTTTGCTCACAGTCGACCACAAACGCAATCGTGTAACAACTTCACAGGAAGATTTGGCGTTGTTTAATCGCAATATGGAGGAGTTTTTGCGCCGTTTTGTAACCGTGGACGAAATATGGATCCATCACAACACACCAGAGAACAAACAACAGTTTCTAAGGGAGGTGTGGTGAAAATATGTATAATAACTTTCCGACCGATTGGACATCGGAAACCACACTCGTGTAGTAAGGTCAGCCTTCTGCTGAGCCAGCCATTCACACTAGTGTGGGAATAGCTCGCCTTCAGCTGAACCAGCTATTCCGATCGTCCGGTCATCGGATCCCATGCTCGTGTGAGCCTAGGGAATATTATTAAGCTACCGAGACTGTCGCATAAGTAATAAAGAAACCTTCAAGTGAACAAGTTGACTTTTAATTAAGCTCTGAACATTACAGTATATGAATTACTAATAAACTCTACCTGCAGGCCTATAACTGTTGAAATAGGGTTAAAACAATATGTATAAGCAAAACATGTACTCGTATCTGGCAACATCCTTTTGAATTCTCTTTTTGTACATTTTCTTTTCTCATTAAAATCTCACTTTGTGAATGAACGATGGACCGGACAGACTCTGCTTCAATAAAAACACATCTTATAGAAGGCACAGTCTTGTTACATTTCGAGAGATGCAACATCGAGGTTAACGGGATAACATACCAAGGCAACTCAGACACTTTTCAGGATACTGTACACATTCTTCCTCCATCAAGCAGCAGAATCCATACCAACACCAGAACAGACGTGTTAACCTTACGAAAACTACAGGACTTTACCTTCAACACAGAAGCCAAGATACTAGAAATAAGATCCACCACCGAGATATCCCACTACTTAACGCGAACAACAGTAGTTATCATCTTTATCATAATAATCATCCTGGGTACATCTATAACCAAAAACCATGCTTACAAAACTTCCACACCAGATCACGTACCAACCCTTCACTCAACATACGTTCCTGCTTAAGAGACATCAGCTCATCACTCCGCGACCGCTTCGATAACGTGCCCTTGGCCATAACTTTACTCGAAGGGGGGAGGACTTACGATCGCAACACGCCAACTACCTTCACCGCCAATAACTCCACAACACGAGAAAGCTAAGTTACACATTGGGACGGCAATCAACCGGATGTATAGTAATTGGAACCCATCGAAATTCCTCAATAACCCAAACGAAAGTTAAAAGCTTATTAAATGCCGAAGCACCTCAAATATGTATTCCAAAATTATAGAGTAATCAAATTTAACGTATATGTAAATAATTGTGAAGTAAAGGTTAATAAAACGTTATGCATTGCTCAGACAAAGGAAAAGGTTGTTTTTTTATCCATTTCCGCGGATCCACCAACATAACTGGAAGCCAGGTCACTACCACTTGAGCCGCTGCCACCAACCTTTCTCCGATCATATTTTACTAACAACTCTATTACGATGGGTGCAAAAACGTCTGTGGTGCTCTTCCAGACGAAATCTTTTCCATGTTTTATATGCCTCATTCCTCTGAGCTATCAACAATTTGATTTCATGGGTAAACCAACGCCTAGATGCATTAGTAATCGTTTCAGTTTTAAGCGGTACAAATCTATCAAAGAGGAAATCTATGTTAGAATGTAGGAATTCAGCTTGAGTATCAGGCGAGGTCATGTAATACATTTGGTTCCAATCGATTGCGCGTATTCGGTTTTCGAGGCCAGATTGATCGATATTT
Source organism: Volucella zonaria (assembly GCA_963966105.1). NCBI lineage: Eukaryota > Metazoa > Arthropoda > Insecta > Diptera > Syrphidae > Volucella > Volucella zonaria. The sequence goes on along the minus strand of OZ014535.1, from coordinate 2,786,697 downwards.
TGAAAATCGCGAAATTAGAATGTGGTAGGTTTTTTAGGTATACTAAAATCGAATGTTAGATATATAAGATCGTGCTTGGAGAACGCCGGTGCAGAAATCTGGTTGTAAAAAAAACTCTGTTCATATCGCTAGCAGTGTGTTGAAACTTGGACCAAAGTGTGTGGGGGAAGTGAAATTTACCGAAAAGAGGTTGAAAGTACTCATGCTATCAGTCAGATGCTTTTCAACTATAAGGTTACTGTTTAAATCACCGCAAAATACTACATTTGTTGAACTTATATCAATGTCCTCTAATACGGATATAACTGGTAACAGATCTACAGATTTGTTGGGTTTGTAGGCTGTCCCAAGTAAGAGCTTAATGTGTTACAATTTTGTTGCAGGATTGATTCATCCTGATGAGGGAACCATGTCTCTGAAACACAGATTGCATCAACTTTATAGCATTCAAACTGATGCCTAAAATCGACAATTTTCGGCAACAGATTTTGGGCATTTATGTGGCATACTCGCAAGCCTTCTCTTTGATTTCCGAGCACCCTGATCATGCATAGTAGCGTAACCTCAAGGCACTTACCTTGAATTCAGTGCGTATACCACGAGACCATCTGCTGACGTTTACATATTTCACTAATCCTCAGGTCTTAAAAGTGTGTGGTTTTGAAAATAACGTCGAATATCTGTCGTTCGGTGATCTACCTCGGATGAAGGAGCTCGAATTGTCATGGAATGATTCTCGTGTTGACAAATACCTCTTAGGTTGCTCTTTGCGTGCATATTTATTAGAGAAGTTATCTTTGGAATTCAACAAAAAATTAAAAGTTGAAATTTTGAAAATACGGATAAATATGCGGGAACATTAAAAATTTTTGATTTGGTTTGATATGATCGCTATAGTAGCGATCTTAATGTTAGTCAATGGAGAAGAATAGCTAGTAAACTAAGTCAACTTGGGCTCCAAATATTCAGAATTTAGAACTTCGACACGAGGTTACGTTTATAAAACCTTAACAGGATTTTTGCCGAGTCGCGAGGTGTACCCATGGATACACTTACTAGATGTGAAACCCTACCTTTAACCGACCCTCCATTATCGACTTGCTGTTGGGAAATGAAATATTTTGTGAGGCGGTTTTACCTGATATCATAAGAGGAGCAGAGTTAACTGCACCGATCACCCAAAAAACTAAGCTTGCTGGGTAGTATTAGGTAAAGTTCCCCTCGAATCACCACCCTCAATTCAGGTGTTCACTCAATTTTCAAATATAGACACACAATTAAGGAAATTTTGGGAAATTGAGGAACCAGCATTCGAAAAGGTCCTAACTGAAAAACAAAATGCCTGCGAGGAACATTTTTTACAAAATGTCAAGCAGTTGCCGGGAGGGCGTTTTGAAGTTGCACTCCCTTTCAAAGAAAGTCAGCGTCCAGCACTCATTTCAACCCAAACGAATGGCCTAAGTATGTTCTATAGGCAGGAAAAAGACTGCTTACCAACCCAACAATTTACAAAGACTACAATAAATGTTTACGGGAATACTTACAACTCAACCAGATGGAGGAAGTGACAGTTAAATCGCCTTTCCATTATGTTGTGCCACATCATGCCGTCTTCAAGGAATCTAGCGCAACCACTAAGCTGCGAGTGGTCTGCAACGCTGCATTCAAGACTGCGGAGGGCAGTTCCTTAAACGATCTGATGACGGAACCTAAAACACAGACGGATTTTATATCAATTGTTTTAAGATGGAGAACAAACAAACTTAGTTTTACAGCAGACATCGAGAAGATGTATCGCCAGATCCAGATTCATCCAGAGGATGCATACTACCAACTCCTATATTGGCGAGAGGATCCAACAACTCCAGTCAAACTTTTCAAAGTAAAGGTTTTAATGTTTGGCACATCTCCTGCTCCATATCTGACAAATCGTACGTACGTTGATGACGAAAAGGTCACATATCCACTAGCAGCTCAAATGATACGGAAAGATATGTTAGTTATGGAACATTACTATGAATAACTCGAATGCTTAAATAAGCTCGTTAGACTGGCAGAATATCTAATGGTCATAGTCCATCATGGTCCATCAGCATCAGAAACATCAAAAACATCTTGCCCGCAATTACTATGCACGTAGCAACAACAGAATGCAGAACAACACCAACGACTACGTTGCTGGCATATAAACAGCATATCCAACGAAGTAAATAACGCTCCGATACCGTTGCTGCGTCTGCAAAGCTAAAGTTTGCAGCCTCGTTAAGGTGAGCTCCTCATGGGAAACAACGCCAATGGAATCCTTCGATGGTACAGTTCCTATGCGTAGCTTAAGTGTTCATTTATAAGTTAGTTCTTAAGTTACCGAGCGTGTGTTCAGTTTCCTCATAGGAAAATAACAAATCTAAATTAAAAAATTATAAATCGAACTTTGTTTTATTTGTGTAAATCGGACATAGTTCCCACACATTACTGGCGCCCAATGTGGGGCTACGCGATTCTAGAACTTTGTTTTAATCGTCCACGTTTACGATTTTGTAACTGCGGAAAGAAAAAGAAAAAATTCTTTATATAGAATAATAGAAACCGAAGAAAACGATTGGAAATATTTCAAAAGTGAAAAATCAAACATTTTAAAATTATAGACAAGCTCATCTTTAAGTTCACCAGTGAAAAGTTAAACATTACAAACAATAGTTCAGCTATCTTCAAGTTTACTAGTGAAAAATTAAGCATTACAAATCAATAGTTCTCGTCTCCTCTTTAAGTTCAACAGTCAAAGCAGCTATTGAAAAGAAATACTTCTTTGGATAAAAATCATAAAATTATATTGTATAACAAGAAAGTATAAGTCACATATATATATATATATATATATATTTAAATAGTATAAATATAGCATTTACGTAGATTTTGATTTTATAAGAATTGGAATAAATTTAGTAAAATTTCGTTTAAGTTCTCTTTTGATTGTTGAAATTGATTAAGTTAAAATTTGAATTTCCCTTTAAAATGGATGCAGCACAGCTAAGTGCAATCATTTCTGCTGCTGCACATGCAGCTACAGAAATACTAGACAAACGTTTGAATCGACTGTTAATGAACTGACTTCTCGACTTAGAGGATTAGAGACGCCTACGGTCGTGGAAGATTATCATCCAGTTACAATTGAACCTGGTAGAACTTGCGAGGAATCGCTAGACTTAGTGAAATCTTTACCTGAATTCAGTGGTGAGCAGGTGCGGTATGTTTCATGACGACAGGCTGCCTTCGCTGCATATAAATTATTCGAAGCACATGACAGGAGCTCAAGACATTACCAGGCAGTAGCCATTATCAGAAATAAAATTGTAGGTTCCGCAGACCAAGTCTTACCTTCGTTTAATACTGTTCTCAATTTTAATGCAATTATTGCTAGATTACATTTTATTTACGCAGATAAAAGACCCATTTATCTTATAGAGCAGGAGATGTCTATGTTGCGCCAGGGCAAAATGCCTCTTACGGATTTTTATGATGAAGTGGAAAAAAAACGAACTTTAATCATAAATAAAACTCTGATGACTCATGAAGGGAATAAGGATGTAATAGCTTCACTTTGTCAAAAATATCAACAGGATGCGTTTACGGTATTTGTATCAGGATTACGGAAACCAATGTGTGACATTCTCTTCTCTTCGAGACCGACGGACGTGCCGGGTGCGCTTGCTGTTGCTCAAGAACTTGCAGCAAATCAAGCACGATATGTATTTGCGAATTCATTTTTTAATAATAACGAGGGCTAAGGCAATTTTTCTTCTAGGCAAAATTACAGCAACTATAGTCAATACAACTCACGATATTCTCTTAACTACAGAACAACTCAATCCACTCAAATTCGACCCAGTTTAACCAATATGGAAGTAGACCCAACTCTTTCTTATTATAAAGTGCCAACAAATTTTCAAAAGCCTGTTCAAGATCCAAAGCATATTCAGAGACCTAATATGCAAATTTTTAATAATAGCAATCGTCCTAATAATTCTTTAAAAACTGTCCAAAATTTGAATCAGTTGTGAGGGCCAATAAACAATTCAAATCAACTACAGCGACATAGTGATTCGGACAGGCTAACTCTTTCTAAGTTTCAAAGGGTCAATCACTTAAGTCAGAGATCACAACTTCCAACCACCACTTCAGAAAACCAATTTTGTTCATATGAACACAATCCCGAACTGTACAATTGTCTCGGTGAACAAAATTTTTACACGGATGAAGCTGAAGAAGAAGTTTTTGAAGAAACCAATTTGTGAGTCGAACACTGGCAGGAAGGGAAATAAAACTATTCGTAGATACGGGCGCTTCTAAAAATTATATAAAAAATTTGAAAAGCTTAAAAGGTATTAACCTGATTCATAAACCATTTTTCGTCAACTCAATTCATGGAACTAACCAGGTAACATCAAAATGTACTATTAATTTTTTTGGTAGAAATACTACCTTCTTCTTACTCCCACTCTTGACACTTTTGATGGTATCCTTGGATTTGACTTTCTGAAAGAAATTGATACAAAATTAAATCTTGTAAAAGGAATTTTAAAGTACAATGGAGGTGAAGAAATACTATCATATTTCTATTGTAGGAATGTTAACAACATTACCATTGAAAAGAAAAATGTCGACTTAGATTTAAATGAACAATTTTCGTTATTAATTTCACGACATTCGAAAGTTTTTGCTGACCCCAATGAGACACTTCGCTTTAACACAAGTGTCGTTGCCACTATATGAACCACCGATAGGGAACCGGTATATTCAAAAGCCTACCGCTATCCAATGTCAGCAGCCGATTTTTTTAATAATGAAATTTCCGAGTTACTTCCGTCACGATCCCCTTACAACAATCCCATATGGGTGGTTGATGAAAAAGGAACTGATAATATGGGTAAACGGAAAATGCGGCTTGTAATAGACTGTCGTAAATTGAACACCAAAACTATAAGCGACAAATACCCAATTCCAAATACTGCAGTTATTTTGGCCAATCTCGGAAAAGCTTCTTTCTTTTCTACTTTGGATTTAAAGTCGGGATTTCACGAAATTAAGTTGTCAGAACGGGATAAGGAAAAAACTGCCTTTTCCATTTATAATGGAAAGTATGAGTTTTGCAGGCTTCCTTTTGGAATAAAGAATGCACCTAGCATTTTTCAAAGGGCAATTGATGACGTTCTCAGAGAAGAAATAGTCAAATGTTGTCATGTCTATATTGACGACGTCATTATCTTCTCAAGAACAAAGGAAGAACACATCAAAGACGTAGGAAAAATTCTTACTCTGCTTTTTGAAGCCAACATGCGAGTCGCAGCGGAAAAATCTAATTTTTTTAAAGAATAAGTAGAATTTCTGGGTTTTGTGGTTTCTAATAAGGGTATAAAAACATGCCCAAATAAAATAAGGGATATAATAGAGTATGCAGTTCCCAAGACACTTCGAAGTCTCCGGTTATTTCTCGGATTGTCTGGGCACTACAGGCGCTTTATAAGAGACTATGTTCAAATTGCAAAGCCTCTCACACAATACCTGCGAGGAGAGAATGGCAATGTGAGGAAAATTGGTCAAAACACGTTAAAATCGAATTCACTGACGAAGCATTGGATGCTTTCGATAGATTTAAAAAAATTTTATTCTCAGAGGATGTTCTTCTTTTGTACCCAGATTATGAGAAACCATTCGATTTGACGACCGACGCATCGTCACATGCTCTGGGTGCTGTTCTCTCTCAGGAAGGAAGACCAATAACAATGATATCACGAACATTGTCTTCTACTGAGGAAAGCTACGCTACGAATAAGCGGGAACTCCTGGCAATAGCATGGTCATTACAAAAGCTTCGTAATTATTTATATGGTGTAAGCCGTTTTAATATTATCACGGATCACCAACCTTTGACTTTTGCAATATGCTACAAAAATCCAAATGCAAAAGTCAAAAGGTGGAGGGCTTTTGTGGAAGAGTTTTCGCCAAAAATTTGTTTATAAGATTGGTAAAGAGAATTTTGTAGCTGACGCTTTAACTAGACAATATTTAAATGCTCTCGAACAGTCACAAAGTTTCACGAAGCATAGCGAGTCCTTTCTTACTCAAACGATACCCAGCATTCAAAATCCATTAAATTGTTTCAGAAACCAAATCAAACTTAATAAAGGCCTTGAACTGGTTAAAAATACTAAAATTTTGTTCAAATTTCAAATAAGGCACACCATAACATTTGACACCTTGGATAATCTTCACTCCATTCTGAAAGATATTTTCAACCCGAACGTTACAAATGCAATATACTGTGATCTTCGAATTCAGCTCAGATTCAAAACAGCTTAGTCAACTTGTTTCCTTCAGTAAAATGTCTGCATACAATAAATATGGTAACTGATATTTTAAATCCAACTGACCAAACGGAAATCCTTGCAACAGAACATGATAGAGCACATCGATCTGTTTCCGAAAATAAACAACAAATTCTCGAGGACTATTTTTTCCGAAAATCCAAAAAAGACTTAAGGAAATAGTTTCCAATTGCAAAATTTGTCGTGAAGCAAAATATCAGAGGCAGCTACCGGCATCGACAGATGGAAAGTATTTCATTACTCATTTAGATAAGTTTTCCAAATTTGCGGTGCTTAAACCAATTAAATCTAGGTCAATATTTAATATAAAGAAACCTCTGTTAGAAGTACTAAATTTTTTTAAAAATATGAAAACTATTGTTTGCGATAATGACCCATCATTTGTTTCGCAAAGTATAACATCTTTGGTTAGAGATCACTTTGACAGAAGCATGTTTAATACGCCACCTTTCCATAGTATTTCCAATGGGCAGGTAGGAAGGTTTCATAGCACTCTAACGGAAATAAGTAGCTAGATGTACGAGACTAGAAAATAACATTAATGACACTGCTGAGCTACTTTTACTTGCTACATTTAAGTACAAGAAGACGATTCATTCAGTAATAAACTATAAGTCTATTGACATTTTGCAATCAATATCAGATTCAATAAAGAATGAAATTCAGAAAAAGGTAAGCGAAACCCAAGATTTTAATTTAGACTACCGCAATAGCAAAAGACAAATACGGATATTCGAACCAGGGGAAAAAGTCTTTGTACGAACAAATAAGCGAATTGGGAATAAGTTAAGGAAACTTTTAACTGAGCAGGTTATTCAAAAAGATTTGGGTACCACGGTTCTTATCAGCAACAAAACGGTTCATAAAAGTAACGTGAGGTGACTTATTCTATAAACATTGCATCTTACATTATTAAAGGAATTAAAAAATAAAATTTTATTTGTATTTCCCTTAGCTTTGAACAACACAACACACGAAAACGTTGGGAATCAATTGGCACCCTAGTTCAGATATGTTTTCATTTCAGAACCTCGCCGTCGAGGAAGTAGTTTCAAAACGGACCATCCTATCAACGATCGCTCGTCTCTTTGACCCCCTAGGATGGATTTCGCTTTGCGCGTAAATTATCACGCAGCAATTGTGGCTACATGGATTATCATGGGACGACTCAATTCCGGTGGAAGTACGTCGAGAGTGGTCGTCTCTTCAATAAGAATTGGCCGTGATTGAAGACATCCAGATTCCCAGGTGGGTAAACACACAAGGACAGAATGAGCAGTTGGAACTCCACGGATTTAGTGACGCATCCATCAAGGCGTATGGAACGGTGGTCTATCTCAGAGTCTTGGACTGCAGCAACATCACACACACACATTTACTCATCTCCAAAACTAGAGTAGCGCCACTCAATATGGTTTCACGGCCAAAATTGGAGCTTTGTGGTGCAGTAGTCCTTGCAGAGCTTCGGAGCTACAACCCATCTGTGCTCAAAGTACAAAACATCAAAACATATGCGTGGACTGACTCTAAAATCACCCTCTATTGAATATCTGCACCACCAACTCGATGGAAAACGTTTATCGCAAATCGAGCAGCTGAAATTCAGAGACTGACGAATGTCAGCATTTGGCGACACCTCCCAACCAAACTCAATCCAGCGGATCACGGTATTACCCTCAATACTCCAAAATAACGCACTCTGGACCAGCTTTTCTTCAAAGATGATGGGAATTTTCCACTCCAACACAGCCCACGCAACTCGACACAGAAGAAGAGAAATGAGAAATCAAAACTCTTATCGCTATAAATGATGAAAATGACATTTTAAAATTAATCCAAGCTCACTCGAAACTCACAAACTGTTTACGAATTTTGGCTTATGTGAAAAGATTCACCAACAACACTCGGAAAACAGAAAACTTAAAGTTAAAATCAATTTTGTCAAGAAGTGAAATCAATTCTTGCTTGCGCACAGCTGTACGAATGGTACAGCAGGGAATGTTTCCTGATCTCTTCAATGACTTACGTAAAAATAAGTCAATCAAGGTGTACAAAACTCTCAACTTTTTTATTGCTGGAGAACAAATCATAAGAATCGTAGGCAGATTAAAGAATTCTGCTCGGACTTATGACCAAATGCGCCCCATGATTTTAAAACCAGACCACCACTTTACGAGACTCATCGTCGAAAATGCACATGAGCAAACGCTTCATGGTGGCCTACAGCAAATGACCGCTTACCTGCGAAATCAATTTTGGATTTCTAATGCAAAGAGAATGGTGAAAAAACACATCTACCAATGCACCATATGCTTTCGTTACAAACCCAAGTCCATGCAACAGGGTAACCAAATCGAGTCCATTTATGTATACAGGTGTTGACTATGCTGGACCCATGGAAGTAAAAGCCTGGAAGGGAAGATGATCCTAAACGCTGAAGGGATTATTTTGCAATATTTATTTGTTTATCAACAAAAGCCATTCACCTTCAAGCCGTAACAGACATGACTACCCAGGCATTCCTAGCGGCATTCCGACGATTCACAGCACAACGCGGAATTTGTTCCAATCTGTATAGCAACTAAGGTAGTAAATTCAGAGGAGCCTATGCGGAGCTATTGAAAATGCTCAAGTCTGCCCAGCACAACTACAATGAGATCGCCGATGCAATTAGCAAATTTCGAACTAAATGGAATTTCAATCCTCCTGCTTCTCCTCACTTCGGGGGACTATGGGAAGCAGGATTGAAAACGGTCAAATTCCATTTGAAACGAGTTGCCCGCAACGAAGCGTTAACCTTCGAGGAGCTCAGCACACTTATATCTCAAATAGAAGCATGTCTCAAATCGAGACCCCTCTACCCGTTAACCGACAACTTCGACGATTTTACCACATTTACACCAGCGCACTTTTTGATCGGGACTTCATGCAACGATATGCCTGAAGCAGACCCAGTAGGGAAAAAAATCGAATACATCGACCAATGGAAAAGATTACAAGCCTCACTACAATCGTTTTGGAAGGAACGGAGCCGTGAGTATTTAACTCGTCTTCAAAATCGCTGAAAGTGATTGAAAACGGAGAAGCAACCCAATGTTGGAGACTTAGTCCTGCTAAAGCACGAACGGCTTCCACCATCGAAATGGCCTTTAGCTCGTATTACGGAGACTTATATAAGAGCTGATCAACTAATCCGAGTACTGAAGCTAAAAACTGAAACCGGAGAATTCAAAAGACCAATAACGAAGATATGTCCACTACCATGTAACGCGACCAACACAGAATACTCTATAGCATAAGGCGAAACAAAAAAAAAATGCACGCAACACGGAAAACCGATACAATATAAAACTTAAACTAAAAAACAAACCACATAGGTATTTAATATAATAAAAAATTAATAAATAAATAGAAAAAAAAATCTGATATGCATATTCACAATATATACATACATACATAATAAGATGAATTTTACACACTTACAGTCCACTTTAATTAAAAAATAATAATTTACCAGTTGTAGACGCCCACCAACTGTTGCTAAATGTATACACATATGTATGTGATTCCTTGGTCCATGAAATTAATTGTCAAGGCGCCAAATTTCAACAACTCAAACGAGTTTCCGTTGCTGCTTTCACTGCTAGCTGAAAATATTTAAGAAAACGAAGCTTGTTAAATAAGGAACAAAATTCAAAATCTAAAGTCAAATACGAGTATCTCAATCAACATCACAACAGAACATAATAAGTCAAATCTCACAGCTGAACTCAAGTCCACACATCAGAAACCCATTACATCAATATCACCAAATTAACGAAATCTACAACAAAACAATAGCCCATGAATAATTAAACATTCAAATTTCTGCATCTCAAATAATAACAAAAATACCCGCTTACACACATATGAAGTACTCGTACATATTGTATTATGATATATTAATCGATAAATAACTCCACACTACACTTTAAAAAACTCTACAAATCGCCGGCTGGGATATTCAAATACCTACTAACTGAATAAGGAAAAACAAGAAAGAACGTGTGAGCCCATGATGGAGTAAGAGAACGAAAAGAACAACATTGCGCAAAATCAGCGATTCCTCCCCAGATTCTGCGTCCGCATATAAGGATGCTACTTTCACTTTGTGTCTCCATATGTCATTTGTGGTGTCCATTCCTTTTTTGCAAATAATATTAATAATTGAATTCTCTTTCCAGGTAACAATACATACGGTCATTAAAGTAGCAAAGTACCGAACCACAGGGTGTACATATATTATTCAAGGAAGAACGAGTTAGTAACGAACTTACATGTACGTTGCAGCAGTTTCACATTATTAACCCTAGATTCATAAGCTATATTCATTGTTACATCATTCATAAACATAGGTCTGTGAGACCCCTTACCTTCAAAGTTATCTTATTTACTCTCTATAAAGATTTTTGCAAAAAAAATACATAGGTTACGTTAAGAAACATTTATTATAAATAAATAAAAGAAAGAACTATAAAATTTGTTCACTCGGTGCAATCCTGACACTAGTTCCCGCGATGCACCCCGCACATGGGACGTTTGCAGGAGGTTCAGCAAAATCTGGTCTTACGTTTTTTTTTTTTTTGTAATTGCAGAAAACACAATTTTTTCTTGGTTGATTTTCGGAGTTCACTGAAACACATGGCAAAGTATCACCTAAAATGGCATCAATATTCCTTTTTAGGCATCGCCTCAAAGTTGGTACTTCACGACGACGACGCAACCAGGGCTCTATTAATTGCTGTGATATTTCCTTTACAAATGCTCGCCTTGTCAAGGATTTTCGTTTATTACGGCTGCTATTATGTACGTGGATGACAAAAGAGTTTACTATAGACATATTTAGTATTCCAAAAAAGTAGCATAGTGGCCATCTTTGTGTCTTCCTACTGCAAGACATATTATGACACATTTGGTCAAATGTATCTACTGCGCCCTTAGTAGAATAATAAAATTCTATGATATCTGACTTACCAGACGGTGCCAAATTTCTATTTCCGTGAGTTCTGGAAAGCAGAAGAACGTTTTTATTTTTTTTTGGCCTGAAAGATACTAATGTAGATTTGCCATCGAAATAAAACATTGAAGATCCTGTCTGTCTTGGTTGCAAAAGTTGTGGAGGGATCTCTCGCTTGGTAGATCGAATTGTACCAACAATTGTTAATTTGTATGGCTCCTGCAATAGCTCTTTTGCTAATGGCACTGACGTGAACCAGTTATCCATGGTGACATTACGATTGCTACCTCGCAGAGTTTCCGTAAGTTTCTTGACGAAAAAAGTTGTCAATGGTTCTCCGTTCGAATTTGTGCCCTTTCCCATATATGGTATCGCATCTATCATATAGTTTGTCTTCGAATCACAAATGATTACTGTTTTTATTCCATATTTGTCAGGTTTTGATGGTATATACATTTGAAATGGACAACGTCCACGAAATCCCAGTAGCTGTTCATCCACAGTCACAAATGAACCGGGCTTGTAACTGTCTCAGCATACAGCAATAAACATTTCCCATATTTCCCTTACTGGTGCAAACTTATCAACAGCTTTTCGACCTTCTCGGGTAGTTTTATCATCGAATCGTAAACAATTCAGTAAAAAATCGAACCTGTCTTTGGACATAACTGAATTATATTTAGTTCCACTTTCGGTTGGATCAAACAGCTCTGCGCTTGTGAGATGGTTATCTTTTTTTCTTCCTGTTAATAAAAGCAATTCTATCAAGGCATTTATTTCTTCAGTACAAGTATCACTAACTGTAGCTGTTTTATCCGTGTAATTTGCTCTTTTAGTAGAGACCTCTGCATTGGTGTGAAATACAATGATATTCACTATCGAATCAGAAGCAAACAATTTGAATTGGTTTCGTGGATTTATTGCATTTTTAGCTTCATTTTTCGGCCCTTGAATAATGTGAATTATGTTTCTTGCTTGAGTTCGGGAAGTGGTACCTTGAGATGGGTTTTCTGACCACTTGTGACCGTTCTTGCCTCTCAGATTATTAATTGATGGGATAATTATTTGAGCTGCTGGTTGTCCTGAACTCACCTGTTCCAATAGAGGCTGCTCACTATCCGATGAATCGGAGGAATTCATACAACGGCGGCGGCGGCAATGATTTGACGTATGAAGAGGTTCGTCATCAGAATTATTTGAATCATCTGTAGGCCGTTCACTTTCAGTCTCTAAAGCATCTTCGACTTCACTGCCAAAATCATTCGGAGGAAGATTGTCTTCTCGTCTCTGGCTTATAGTGAATATATTTCTTCTGAGCTCAGAATAGCCATGCTGAAGAACAAATCAAATTGATTGCAAATTTATTATTAGCAAAGCGATTTACCAACCATATAAAGTTTATATAACGAATGCTAGATAGTAATTATCAAAACTAATAATTATGTATTAGTATATGTAGTCCTTTCTATGAAATTCCCGCACATTCAGTTCAGTTTATAAGGTAAATATAAAACACGCAACTATGAAAAATTGTAACACTATTCATAAACATACGTACCTCAGACCCCTTGCACGTAAAATATCGAAAACAAAACAAAACCAACGAAACTTGCGCGACACTAAGCTCTCCTTGTTTCAGGAAGGTACTGAGATGCACGTGTTTATAACTCTTTCACACCGCATGCTATCATTGATTAATCAACTGAGAGGGTCTGTGAGACCCATGTTTATGAATCTAGGGTTAATAATAAATTGAGCAAAAACTCAACAAATAGACAAACAAAAAAGTGTACTGAAGGACTGAAACGAATAAAATTTGGAAACTTTAAAGCAAAAAAAAAAACAGTTTTCATAATTCATGTAAATTTTTTTTATTTGCTTTAAAACTCTGTTTTTATTAAATTCATTCACAATTACAAAAAATAAAAAAAATTGTTTGAGTTCCCATTCTTTCCTCAACTTCTTTCGAATGTCCTTCATAAGGTTGGTGACAGTTACATCCGTGATCTTTTTGGACGCTCTTTTCCATTTAGCACTAAAATCTTTTACGTCATTTGTACACTGCTCACTTTTCCTCAATTTTGCTTTGACCAAAGCCCAATACCTTTCAATGGGACGGCACTGTGGAATATTGGGTGGATTCATGTTTTTTGGGACAAAGTCAACATTTTTAGCAATAAGAAAGCTCAACGTCGCATGAGCATAGTGAGCTGAAGCTAAATCTGGCCAAAATAATATTGAACCCTTGTGTTTGTTTAAGAAAGGAATCAACCAATTTTTTAGGCACTCAGTAATGTACACTTCTCCGTTAATTGTTCCCGTTGTAATAAACGATGAGCTTCTGTGTCCACATTGGCAAATGGCCTGCCAAACGAGATATTTTGGCCCGAATTTTTCCATCCCAATCGATGTTGTTGATTGCGGAGGAATCTCAGCTTCAAACGAGTTGTAAGACTGCGCACCTGGACGAGTAGTAAAGTCCAAGCACGCTTTCTTGTTGCCGATCAACTCGTATAGTTGTCGGCCTCGTGGTTTTATGACTTTTTTGCTTTTCAGTAGCTTTTGTTATTTTTTGTTTTTTGGTGTTTTTAGACTGTTACGTTTTTTAGATCTTTGTACCATTCTTTGGTTGGTATTACATTTCCGAGCAACATCTCTGGATGACATAGTCCGGTTTTTTTTACTATGGTACCCACTATTTTCTTGTCCGAATTTGTAGCATGTGCTCCACTTTTAGCTCCACTTTTCTGTTTTCGCTTAACTGTCAACGTCTCCAAATATCGCTTAATAACAGAATCCACTGTACTACGTGCTATTTTTAAATTTTTTGCGATGAAATAGTGTGGACGCGAAGTATTTTCGAACCATTTGTCGATGATCTTTTTACGGCGGTCTTTTTGACTCATATTTTATAAATATTTTAAGCCGCACCGAACTAAAATCAATAACAAAGTGAAACTAGAGAATATACAGGTTAATTTGGGTACAAAATGGGACTGCAATTTTTACGCATTGGAAGTATAGCCCGTATTAAAATTTACAGATTTTATTCGTTTCAGTCCTTAAAAATGTTAAAGTAAACACAAATTATTGGAACATATGAATAAATTATATCATGCAATAAATAGCATAACCGAAATATCAGGAAAACATTCAAGAATAAAAAAAAAACTCAATTTTGTAACGTTGAAAAAGGCGGTTGTTTTATTTTACCCAGTTTATACTGCATTTCACAATAGACAGTATTTTTCACACAGTTTTTAAACAGTTTATTTCATTTAAAGCAAAATTTAACTTTTACCGAATTAACGGCTTACACAGACCATTTGGGGTTTTTGCGAAATAATTTACCAGAACTATTAGAGGACATTCCACTCATTCAACTAGCTTCATCATATTTCCAACAGGATGGTCGTGAGGCTAAGAATGGTCTAGAGGAAGAGTCCGTAAGCCGTTGGATAGAAAGAAACGAAACAGTTCACTGGCCTGTAAGATCTCCTGACCTTACATATTGAAGTTTTTTCTGTACGGGGGAGAATGAAAGAACTTGTTTATTCAACCGAAATAGCAGCAGTTAGCATGAATAAACATTCGCATTGAAATCCAAAAACGGGTTCTAGCATGCATACAAAACCAATAAGGATACTTTGAGCACCTGTTATAACTGTTTTAGTACACACATAAAACCAAAATTACCTAAGTACACACAAAATCAATTTTATTCATTGCCTTTGGAGCTTAAAGCAAAACAAAATTCTTTTATTTTAATTTCATCTGCTGCAGGTTTTCCCAAGTATCATATGATCTCTGGGCTTTTGTGCAAACTTGATGATGGTTTCTTTTTTTTTATTGTCATTTTCATAAGCAAAAAATTGTTATGTTAATTAGGCATTTTCTGGAGAAAAATGAACTCAAAGTCAAAAATTAGCATGGGCAATGAAAATGGAACAGGTTTTGAAGTTGAATATCTAAAGACTCAAAGATATGAATTTTATTTAAACGCCATTATAAAGGCTGGTATTTCTTCTAAAAACAAAATCATACAAGAAGTTTCTGTCATTAGTACCAACAGAGCAATTTTCGTTAACATGGGTCTGGATATACCAAAGTAAGCCTTTTCTTAAATCCTCGATAAATGCTGTCAACATTGGAGACAGACCCTTACGGTAGAACGATTTTTTTCAAGAATATACGAAGGAATCACTTCCCAAATTATCGTTGACGGATTAGGGGACACCCTGTATATATGCTACAATACACGTACAGCGTTTTGTATGACGTATTTATTCATAACATGTATTCACGTAAAAAATAATTTTTTTTTTTTTAT
Source organism: Volucella zonaria (assembly GCA_963966105.1). Lineage (NCBI taxonomy): Eukaryota > Metazoa > Arthropoda > Insecta > Diptera > Syrphidae > Volucella > Volucella zonaria. The sequence continues at coordinate 2,770,988 of OZ014535.1, read as the reverse complement.
CCTTAACAGATCTTATAGTACTCGATGCTTCTTATGCTTACCTTCCAACAGAGGTATTAATAAAAAACTTCCACTATCTGGATTTTTACGGCGTCCAGGCAGCAAGGTTATGTTCCAAACAATGATTTTATATTAACAATTATCTTGAATTTGCTTCAAAAATTATTTTTAAAATAACAGAAGTGTATTGGACAGCGAACATCCTGGCGCCAAGGTCATCTCTGCCAGTAAAATCGAAAATTTATGTTTGGAAGACATTGAATTTGGTGACGTTGATGAACTCTTTGGAAAGATCGGGGTTAACCTCAAGGCGCTTACCTTGAATTCAGTGCGTATGCCACGAGACCATCTGCTGACGATTACATATTTCACCAATCCTCAGACCTTAAAAGTGTGTGATTTGAAAATGAAGGAGCTCGAATTGGCATGAAATTATTCACGTGTTGGCGAATACCTCTTAAGTTGCTCTTTGCGTGCAGATTTATTGGAGAAGTTATCTTTGGAATCCAACAAAGACTTAAAAGTTGGATTTTTGAAAATATTGGATAAGCATGCGGGAACATTAAATTGATTCGCTTTACTATGGTCGCTATAGTAGCGATCTTGATGTTAGTCAATGGAAAAGAATAGCTAGTAAACTAAGTCTTAAAAGAACTCAGTCTTCGGAATAGTTTCAACTGTGATATCGTGATTGAGGTAGTAAAAAATCAAAAATCATTGCGTCCATTGCATCTCAATATCACAAATTATGTGAATGATGAAAATTTAACTTTAATCTTAATGTTGATATATGTTTGTTAGGTGAAACTAGGCTCAGTAACAGAGTAAAGTTTTCTTGTCGCGAGTACAATTATGAGTGTTATAGACTTGGTCGTACTGACAATACCGGTGGCGGAGTTGCTATATTAGTAAAAATAGGTATTGATCGCTCCATACTACCCAGGGTAAATACAACAGTCCTTTAGAATATAGGCATTGAAATAACCCTTGAAAATAACTTCAAATTAATGGTTTTCTCTGTCTACTTTCCCGAAGGTTCATCTGATGCTTACAAGGCTAGATGTTTAAAAAATGACTTGAGACGTTTGATCAGTAATGACCACATTCATTATCGGCGGTGATTTAAGCTGCAAACATCGCATTTGGAGCTGTCAAAGGGCTAACTCGTGGGGTATCGTCTTAGAAAATTTGCTGACGTCACTTAACTTTGCACTTGTGTACCCACCTAGTCCTACTTATATACACTTTGCAGAAAGATTTACTTCTCCTACCCTTGACTTCTTTCTCTCTACCATTCCTAGCATCCTAAGTCCACTTGTCGTCGTGAACGCTTTAAGTTCTGACCATCTCCCAGTCATCTGGGATGTTCTTTCTAGTCCCAAAACTCTTAATGTGCAATACCTAGACTTTAATAAACAAATTGGGATGTATTTCGATATAGCCTCTCTAATGCTCTTATAAATTATCGTATCAACTTGGAATAGTCAATCAGTCGCAGAAATATCGACGAATCAATCAATTTCTTGGAAGCCAAAATCAAAGATAACATTTTAGTTGCAGTTCCAAAGAAGTCCCTTTGCCAAAGATCTGCCATTCTTCCACGATCTATACTAAGTTTAATAAAAACTAGAAAGTTTTATAGAAGGAAATGGCAGAAATATGGATTGGTTAATGATTTCAGAGAAATGAAGGTCCTTACACGGTTAATTAGTTTGAAAATTACAGAGTTTAGAAACAGCAGTTCGAATAGAAAACTTAGTTCACTCGATTCCAATTGTACGAGTAAACTCTTCAGGAATATCAATAAAATAATACGGAAAAAAACGTAATCCTATCTCCTGTTTGGTAGATAATGGTCTATTGATTATTGGCGGTGAGGGTAAGTCGAAATATTACCTCTGGAAAGTACGAGGGCGGATCAATAAGTCCGTGACTTTTGGATTAAAATTGATTTTTTGATAAAAAAATAATTTTATTTTTCAACGTAGTCTTCCTTGAGCTCTATACACTTTGTCCAACGCTTCTCCAATTTTTTTATCCCTTCCAAAAAAAATGATTTGTCGAGGTCCTCAAAATGACGAGATGACTTCATCATTGGAGTCAAATCTTTTTCCACCAAGCCATTTCTTCAGGTTTGGGAACAAGAAGTAGTCGCTCGGAGCCAAATCTGGAGAATAGGGTGGATGAGGGAGCAATTCATAGCCCAATTCATGGATTTTTGCCATGGCAACTGCACATGTGTGCACCCTTGCATTGTCTTGGTGGAAAAGAACTTTTTTCTTGGCCATATGAGGTCGTTTTTTTTTCAAATCGTCATTGAATCGGTCCAATAAGTTGGCATAATATTCCCCATTGATTGTTCTTCCCTTTTGAAGGTAGTCAATGTGGATTATCCCGCGTGCATCCCAAAAAACAGTCGCCATAACTTTATTGGCTGACAAACCCACCTTGGCCTTCTTTGGCGCCGATTCACCCTTAGAAACCCACTGTTTTGACTGTTGTTTGTTGTGATGGATCCATATTTCGTCCACGGTTACAAAACGGCGCAAAAACTCCTCCATATTGCGATTAAACAACGCCAAACCTTCCTGTGAAGTTGTTACACGATTGCGTTTGTGGTCGACTGTGAGCAAACGCGGCACCCATCTTGCGGAAAGCTTTCTCATGCCCAAGTGATCATTCAAAATTGAAACCACTGAGCCATGCGAGATCCCTACGGCTTCCACAATCTCTCGCACTTTCAATCTTCGGTCGGCCAACACCATATCGTGAATTTTTTCGATTGTTTCGGGTGTAGAGACCTCAACTGGGCGTCCAGGAGGTTCGGCATCTTCAGTGCTTGTACGGCCACAACGAAATTCAGTAAACCACTTTTTTACCATTGAAATCGATGGTGCAGTATTTATCAAGCTTAGCCTTGGTCTCGGTAATGGTTTTTTTTCGCAAGAAATAATGCTTAATAAGCACACGAAATTCACTTTTTTCCATTTTCTCCTCAAATTAGTGAGTAGTCTGATAAAAATAGCTGTCAAACACAAACTAACTGACGCAGCAAGTTTAAATTTTGACAGGAGTCAACTGACAGATGCCTGTTGACAGGAGCAGTGTTGCTGTTTCAGTAAAGAGGTCAGAAATTCAAAAATGCACAGAATTATTGACCCGCCCTCGTAATCTGTGGTTAATAGTGAGATCTCATCATTTAACGGACTAAGTCCAACATTCCCTTCCGACGAGCTTATTAGCGTAGATGATATTGAGTTTCTCATTTCCAATTTGAAGCTCAAGAAATGTCCCGGCTTCGATTGCATAAATAATTTAACCTTTAAAAATCTTCCCCTTTGTGCAATAAAATTTCTCCAATCCATTTATAATCCTTGTTTTAAATTAAGTTATTTTCCCATAAACTGGAAAAAAGCCAAAGTATTTCTCAAGCCCGCAAAAGACCCACGCAATTCTAACAGCCATTGACCCTTTAGCTTACTCAACGGATGCAGCAAAATATTAGAAAAACTTATAAAACTCAAATTGGACGTTTTTCTGAAAAATAGCAACATTGTACCTGAAGTGCAATTTGTTTTCCGTGAACGTCATAGTACTTCTCATCGGGCATTAAGAATTTGCAGGGAAGTAAAACAAAGCTTTGAAGGAAAAAAATCGACTACTCTTGTATTACTAGACTTAGAAAAAGCTTTTGACTCTGTTTGGCATGACGATCTAATCTACATACAAACTTACTTTGGTTGTCCTGTGTACCTTACAAAAATCATACAGAATTTTTTAAGCGATCGAACTTTTTCTGTTCCATTAGCCGGTTCAGTCTCTTCCCCTAAAGTTGTACCAGCTGGTGTTCCCCAAGGATCAGTTCTGGCACCAACTCTATTTAATATATTTACATCTGACTTTCCTGTCATTCCCAACTGCCACGTTGCTTTGTATGCTGATGCCTTAGCTTTATATGCGTCATATACAAATGCATCAGTCATTGCAAATTATTTGCAAAATGGCCTCAATATAATATATGAATATTTTAAACATTGGAAATTAAAAATCAATGCGGATATATGTCAACCAATCTTTCTTACAAGAAAAAGATCACCTTGGCATTTTCCTCATAATACCTTAAAAATTAATAACCTCGATATATTGTACCATGGGCTAGTTCCATCAAGTACCTCGGGGTTTACTTGGATCAGAAACTAACTTTTGGTATACATATCAGAAATATTTTATTATCGCCACAAAAATGCTGTATCCATTGATCATTCGGAAATCGATGCTGAATCATAAAAACAAAATGATAATGTTTAAGGTAATCTTTCAAGCTTTGGTTATGGATCTCCTGTGTGGGGTAACTGTGCCAAAACACACATAACAAAACCGCAAATAGCACAGAACAAAATTTTGAAATTGATGTTGAATTTACCCTGTGATTTTTCAACAATGATAATACACGAAAAAGCTGGCGTTATTAAAGTTTTGCCAGAAGAATCGAAATTCTCAACGAGAAGTTTTTCACGAAATGTCTACTCGTCGATAATACACTAGTTACTGAGCTTTTTTTAGTTATCTACTTATCTGACACATTAATTAATTTGGTAATCTACTTATTTCCTCATTTTTCGAATTTGTACTCATTTATTAAATTATTATTTTGCATATGTATTTGTTTATTCATCGAATTCATTATTTATTTATTTATATTGTCTTTATTTGTTAATTATGTTATACATATCCGTTTATTAATTTAAACATAACACAACTTACTTAATTGTTTTGGCATTTAGTGAAACACAAGTAGATCCCCGCCCACACCTCTCAAATCACTCTGAACTGAAGCTACCTGGCTACGAACTAGTGCCATTATTCTTCTCTCACTGCGGTCTATTTACGTGCGTAGTTATATAGCTTACCATACTCCACCACAATGTAGTCCCTGTTCCAATCCGGAATTCAATTTCATGTGGTTAAAATTCCATCTCCGTAAGCAAATTATCCACTACTGCTTTATTTAGAGAAGCCCCAAACTGGACAGCAATTCTACTTTTAATGAGTTTGATGCGCTGTCTGACTCCATTCAAAGAATTGTATCCCTGTATCCTCAATACTGAAATCGTTATTACGGGCGATTTCAATATACACAATTCTGGGTGGCTTCGACATTCTGGACAGACAACACCCGAAGGACGGTGTGTTGAGATCTTCGCTGCGGAAAATAACTTAACCCAGCTTGTAAATGAGCCCACACGAATACCAGACGTTGATACTCATACCGCCAATACCCTGGACTTGTTTTTAACTTCTCACCCTGACAAGTACTGCGTTAACGTGCTCTCCCCTCTAGGCTAGTCGGACCATTGTGTCATATCAGCTAAATTCTCGTACACCCACCACACAGTTAGAGAAAAGATCCCTAAAAGAACCGTATGGCAATACGAGAAAGCCAACTGGAGCGGTCTTAACTGTTGTTTTAGGAATTTTAACTGGTCGTTATGTTTCCTCGATAACGACGTGGATGCCGCTGGTGATATGATCACAGACACCATTCTCTTTGGAATGAGAAACTTTATCCCTCATCGGATGAAGAGTATCAAACCAAAGGAAAAGGCATGGTACGACTTGAGCTGTAAAGAGGCTGTCAGGGTTAGAGAAATTTTTTTTCGGACCTTCAAGACCAACCCAACAGAGGAGAACCGAAAAAAGTTTAAACGAGCCAGAAACGACTGCAGCACCTTTCTTAAACGAGTAAAATTCCAATACGACCAAAAACTGAGGCAAAAAATACTACATTGTCCCAACGGTAATAAACATTTTTGGTCGTTCATCAAAAATATTAGAAATTCTACCTCACTCTACATCCCAACGCTCATTTACAATGACATTCCAACTGTCAGCTCTTTGGACAAGGCCAATCTACATGGTGCTCACTTTGCGGCCAGCGCAACACTCCCAGATTGTGCTTTGTATCCGCCTATAATTGAGTGCGTCGAACCTAGCAAGAGTTCTTAAAGATCTTAACATTCACAAATCCGCTGGTCCAGATGGTATATCTCCCCTCCTTCTGAAGAGGTGTTTTTCCTCGCTGGCAAAACCATTGCTTTAGCTTTTCCATCAATCCTACTCTTTAGGATTCTTTTCGAGCAGATGGAAAACAGCATTTGCCAAGCCCGTCCCTAAGAAAGGCGAATCTTCCTCTCTCTCTTCCTATAGACCCATTGCACTTACGTCCCTACTTTCCAAGGTCATGGAAACACTGATAAACCGTCAGCTCATGAAATATCTCGAAACACGAAAACTTCTTAATGACCGGCAGTATGGCTTTCGTAGCAACAGGTCCACTGGTGATCTGATGGCATGTCTCACCGAAAAGTGGAACAAAAGCGTACATCAGTCAGGCGAAAGCATTTCACAGAGTTTGGCATCAAGCTCTTTTGTTGAAAATGCGTGCTCTTGGGATTGCCGACTCACTTCTTCATTGGATTAGAAATTACCTTTCGGAACGTTCAATTCAAGTTGTCTTGGATGGTTTCAAATCTAATATTCGCAAAATAAATGCTGATGTGCCCCAGAGCTCCGTTCTGTCTCCGACACTCGTTTTAATTTTCCTCAACGATCTCTTGTTTGCTACTTCTAATCCAATATATTCCTTTTCTGACGACAGTACTCTCTGCTTTTCATATTCGTTCCCGGACTCACGTCCCTGCTCTTCGGCTGTAGAACGGAAACGGCAGCGTATGTTAAGCTCATTAAATTCTGATATTAACAGCATAACTAATTGGGGAACCACTAACAGGGTAGAATTTAATGCTTCCAAAACACAATGCTGTCTGCTGTCATCAAAATGAAATTTAAACACCCAGCCGTTGTCCATGAATGGCACATGCATCGTCGAAACAGATAAACTATCCATTCTCGGTATTTGTGTCAATGACAGCTTACGTTGGAACGACCACATATTCGGTGTCGTCAAAAATGCTGCGAAATGTCTAAGTTTCCTCAAGCGATGTAAGAAATATTTCACCTCCTCTGATGTGGTCTCAATATATAAGGCATTTATCCACCCGAAATTGGAGTACAATGCCCACATCTGGTCGGGTGCGCCCAAAACATCTCTGCACCTGATAGATAGGATCCAAACCGTGCGATAAAACTCATAGGTGATACTAATATCACTCAAACAATGAACACCCTCGAACACTGACGTAATGTCTCGTATCTCACTCTGTTTTATAGCTATTTCCACCACCAGCGCTCCATAAAAATCGCCAGTAGCATTCCGCCCTTTCTAACTTTTAACCGTATTACCCACTATGAATGCTCATCAATATATCCTCAAGCCCACTTTCGGCCGTACTCTAAAATATCGTGATTCGTTCTTAAGCCGTACAACTCGCTTATGGAATACCCTGCCTAGCTGCTTATTTCCTAGTCATTATAACCTTCAAACATTTAAAACCAACGTTCACCAGTACCTCTTTTTCTATTCTCCATGCTTTTCCATCGCCCGCTGTGTGCAATGATTTTAAGGGTACTAAAAAAAATAATCCCTTGAGCGCACGCAAATTACAAAAATAAAAAAAAAAGTCGGTAGTCCGGTGGAACAGTTTAGAAACGGAGTGAAGATAAATTGCGAAACATAGTGATTGAATCATGAACTAGCTCAATATTGCATCGTGCAATATATGGTATGTGATAAATCCATGCTTTCGTGATTGTGTCGCAAAAATAATAGGGACTACACTTATATACTCTCTAACTGCTGGGTTTTACCCCCTTATTCACCGTCGAACCATCATCATCCGCATTACCTGACCACAATCATAATAGTTCATCCACATCATCATCATTGCTCATCCACATCAGCTGACCTCAACCATCATCAGCATTACCGATAATGCTACTAATTGGCATTATCATTTCTATTGGGTGCATGTAAGTGACTATTGTATGTGACATAACTATATAACACCGCGATTCATATTGCAAGGAGTTCCAGGTTTATATAAAAGAACTGCGACCCTTTTCTCAAGGCACAGTTAAAATACTCGTAAGTAACAAATAATAAATAAAGGAAACACATTCACAAAACTTTGAACTATATGATCTACAAATCTAAAATTTATATGAGATACAGATGTGGATATGAGTGACATGAGTTACTCATTATAATTATTTTACCATTTGCTTCATTCCATTACTTATTTTCTTTATAACTTAGATTACACTCTCCGAGACAGCCGACGCGCCATGCAATGATGACACACTTCAGAATAGGTTTTCAGCCAGCCAATAACTCAATAAGTTCAATGGGGTAATAAAAAACCATCCAGTAAGCATAACCAACGATAAAAGTGACCCAATTAAGTGGGGTAATAAAAGCATTTAAAACAGATGAAGTGTCAACAATAGCAACATATCCCCATGGCCGATTGGAAGAAAATTGCGTTGCTCGTTGCTGGATTTGTCACAATGGGTATGGTTTGCTCATGGTGCTCAAAAGCCTGGGCCTGGTACAAGGTCCTAAGTTCGTTAGGGGTCTGGTGGCTGTAGTACTTGTTGAGGAAAATGGAGAAGCCAAGAAGAAGCAGTCCGTACTTTTCCAGCAGCGTGGTCGTGTCGGCAGTCTCTCGATTACATTTTTCTCTCGTTTATATATTTTGTATTATCTTATCATATAATAAAAATAACTAAAAATCACACACAATTTTTATTTTCTGTTGGATATATAACTTAATTCATGCGTTTTTTTTTCAAAATTTGAAAGTTTAGTTTATATGCATTTTTATTCTCATTCATTAATTAATTCTTACATGCTAGACAAAAAAACGCTTAAAAATTAGCTTAATTAACTTAAAATTATCTTATTCTAACTTACTGGCCTTTTGCGGGCACTCTAAGTTGAACCTAACACTTAAAATATGCCTTTCGACGAATCTTACGTTACATGTTTATACTATCTCTATTTATTATTAAAACTAAGACAACATATTTTAACAAAAACTTAGTAACATGACTTTTATTTTTTACTTTATTATAAAACTTAGAACTAACACTTACAAACTACCTAAGCATAAATCTTAATTTACTTATCCGAAGTAGATTAAGGGCATTCAAATACAATCATAGGCCGGATAAGGGCCATGTAGCAGATCACCTTCACCCTCGCATCGAGTTGGCTGCTATAAAACAGTCTCTTTGTAAGGGCAAAAGCACCTTTGGCTCTGGCCAGAGCACCATCTATATGTTTGTTACAATATAGATATTGATCTAGCCAGATCCCAAGGTATCTGACTAAATTTCGACAAGCAAGTGGCTGTCCATGTTGTACGACGTTAGAGAACTTTCGCCAATTCTTTTTGGTATCCCTAGAGGCCCCAGACAAAGGCATCCTAAACAGAATGGTTTCCGATTTCTGAAAGTTGATTTTCAACTTCCAGTCATCGCAATATCGTTTAATTTTGTCAAAGTCACGTTGCAAGAGTATGTTAATGACCTCGATCTTTGGACCTTACCTATACGCGATTAAGTCGTCTGCGTACGCTATGGCATGTTGAAGTGAACCTATCAGATCACTTGTGTAAATGTTGAATAGGATCGGCGAATTTACCGCACCCTGTTGCAGACCGTTTTTAATGTTAAATGTTCCAGCAGAAGTCACATCGCAATTCTTCACAATGAACTGTCTACTGGAGAGCATAGAATATACAGCAGTGGTTTAATACTGCCCAACCTGTCCAGCTTGAAAAAGAGTCCTTCTAACCATACGGTATCGAAGGCCTTTTTTAGGTATGGCATGTACCACCGCAGTTTTCCAATGCGCTGGATAATGTGCATTATTCATTGCATTATTAAATAGTGTGGTATAAATGTTCACAGCTTCTAGTGGGAGATGTCGAAGCACAATGTTCGGTATTTCACTGATTTCTTACTACTAAGCGATTCGAAGATCGTTTGGAGCCCTTCCTTCGAAATGAAAGGGGGTAGTACCCTATCGTTGGTGATGACGTTATTTGACATATTCTTGTCACTAAACTCGGTGAAGCCCGAGTTCTCGAATCGCCAATTCTCTATTTCATTTCGAAGGTAGAAATTGTGCACAAGGACTCGATTCTCCAGGTCGTGGTTCGGGCCAATGATAACATTCGCCTTGTACACTTCCTGGAAAGTCACTCCTATAGCCTCTACCTGCTCCTGCGGATCCTCGATCACAAGGAAATTGTCATCATCAACTGCCTCATTTGGATCAATGCCTGCTGCTACAAGTATTTATTCGTTGTTCGTCGTTCGGGCGATTTTGAGACATGGAAGGTCGTTTTGCTTATTTCTCCGAAATATTTTATTTATTTGCGGGAACATATTCGGGTTGCTGGTGTTTACAGCTCGAATTTTGTTGTTCCAATACAAACCTACAGAGTTTCTTTAATTTTCTTTGATTAGTGTTTGGAGGTTTTTAATCGACGACTCCAGTGTCACGATCTCCGGGTTATGTCTGTCAGTAAACTGTCTGTACAAGGTTTTTAGTCTTGACAGCAGCCTACTTTTATGTCGGTGCAGTGCGTCAATAGTTGCGTTGCGGAATAAGTCTTGGTCGTCAGTATGTTGATACCGAGGTATCGTTTTGTCCATTGTTCGTTTGATTGTCTCGTCTATTAGTCTTAGATATCTATCAATCTCCTCGTTTGATAGATTTCTGTTGGACGGTGGGTAGAGCGAATTCGAGGAGAGTGCTCTCGTCAGTGTTCTTGAGTAGTGTGTCCAGCGCACTCTACTATAATTGTAGGAATACCTTTCAACAAACTCTTCCAATTCCGCAGATTCGTTGGGAACAGTTATTTCGGTGCTGAGACCGCAATGGTCACTGTCATACACGAAAGTTCGTAGACAGTTTGTAGTTTGTTGGTTAGTGCATGTCAGTTGTATTCGTGAGTCGAACAGCAGAAGATCGAAATAGGACCCGTGTCTGGGAAACGACGGACTATCCGTCGCCTTAAGCCCGAGTCGATACATTATACAGTGCTGACCCCACCAATTAAATAGTTGGTTCCCTCTAGTATTTTGTGTATCATTTCCCCAATCTCTATGTTTGGCGTTGAAATCTCTGCCGATAATAAAATAATTGTCTTAAAATTCGAGCCTCAGAAATCGAAAGAGTGTCTCTAGCTCTGAGATGAATAAGGTGGATTGAGTAGCCTTAAGTGCATAGACAGACACCATGTACAGCCGCTTTCCACTACGGAGGGGAATATACACGATGCATGCTTTCGGCACTTGGAACCTACGTACTACACGACTGTGTACTCTTTAAAAATCGCAACGCCACCTCCCAGAATGGAGTTGGGTCGCTTTCTCCGTACTATTTTGTATCTTCTGTGCCTCATTTTATGTCTTTTGGTAAGCTTAGCTTCGCTAAGCTTGGTCTTTAAGCAACTTAAATAGTGCGGCTCGTCGTTCGAACCTAATCAGTGAATTCACATTCACTGCACGGACCTTCACGGTCTGCTCCGCCACGTACGTTCCCATTATGACAAAAGGTGCGTTAGCCCAGGCAGCAGCGCGTAAACTTGATCCACCCGCGCGGTCTGTTCAGTTAAATGACGTTGTAGCTGAGCCATCTGTCCCTGGATAGAGAGCAAAATAGCTAGCATATCAGGTACTGGTTCCGGTGCTCTAGGCGCTGGGGCCTGAGAAGCAACCTTCGCTTGCTGTACGGTATTTCCCCTACCTGCCGCCATTTGGGCGTAGGTAAAATGGGGAGTGACGGCTGGAGTTTGTGAATGGACGGGTGGACGCTTGACTTCCACTTTCTGCTTCCGGGCCAGATTTATTCTTTTAATGTACAGGAATTTGGGACAACCCTGGCAATTTGCGGTGTGTCCCGTCTTCCTACATAAGGCACAAGAGAGTTGGCTTTTTTCTGACGTTCCGTCCTTACCCAGAACGCATTCCTCTGACTTATGGTTCTTTCCACACTTCAGTGGGAACCGATGTCTTTAAATATATAATAAACTTTAATTCAAACCAAGTAATTTAACAAAGTTACATTGTTTCTGGTTACTTAAATTTTTTGTCAACACATTGGCAACATTTTGTTCTGAACAAACATATTCCAAATTAATTTCATTACTTTCAACTTTTTCTCTTATAAAATGAAACTTAATATCTATGTACTTAGTCCTCTTGTGGAATGTATTTCGAGCAATATGTTGAGCACTTAAGTTGTCGCAATAGATAGTTATTGCTTCTTCACTTGATAATCCCATTTCCTTTAGAATTCGACGAAAATACTCGTATACAGCTTCTTTTTCAGCTGTGGGTAAATCAACGTACTCCGCTTCTGTGCTACTTAATGCGACAATACTTTGTTTTGCTGAAGCCCAAGAAAAAAACACTATTTCCCATAAAAAAAGCGAATCCAGAATAAGATTTTCTATCTAGCTGATCGTTGGCCCAATCTGCGTCAGCGAATCCTTGTACTACCTTATCCGATTTGCCATATACGATGCTGAGATTTATAGTACCAGCAAGATATCGTAAAATGTGTTTAGCGGCTGATTCGTGCTCTATGTGTGGATCCATATTTCGTTGTGACAATTTGCTAATGGCATGCAAAATGTCTGGTCGGCTCCAAACTGCTAAGTACATAAGCGAACCAATTAATGATTGAAATTTTGTTATACTATGTATATTTACCTTGACGCAGTTGTTTTCCTTTCTGCTAACTTGAGAACCAGGATCAAGTAGAGTAGCAGCTGGACGGCAATTTTGCATACCGTATATGTTCAAGAGATTTCTAGTGTACGTTTTCTGACACAGTGAAGCAGAGCCTTGTTTACCATTTCGTTGTATTTCCAAACCAAGGAAGTACGAGTATGTAAGAGGACCGCCGTCATGCATGTCGAATTTGGACGCAATCTTCTTTTTAATTGCTTGAACTTCGTTCTCGTTCTGACAGATGGTTATAAGATCTCCAACGTAAACTGCAATGTAGCTAAAATCTTGCTGATTTTTCTTGACGAATAAACATGTTTCATTTTTGCACCTTTTGAAACACATTGCTTGCAGAACCTTGTCCAACGAGTTATTCCAATTGCGACTGGATTGTTTAAGTCCATAAAGAGCCTTTTGAAGCCTTAGCACCTTATTACGATAAGAAGCATTCAGAAAGTTCTGAGGTTTATTCATATATACTTCCACCTTCAGGTCACTGTTAAGGTACGCGTTTGAGATATCAACTTGATGCATGTGCTAACCTCTTTCTGCAGCTATAGCACACAACATTCGTATGGTTTCGAAGCGAATGACTGAAGAAAAAGTTTCCCAATAGCTTACTCCAAATTGTTGTCCACACCCCTTTCAACTTCGCCGTCTTAATTTTTTTGATCCAATCCGAAAAACCTATTTGGAACCAATAGCTTTTTGCCCTTCAGACAGATCGACTAAACGCCACGTGTTGTTTGCCATGAGAGCGTCATATTCCACTTGTTGTGATTTTTGCCATTCCTGTGCATATTGACTCTTCAAGGCATCAGCAACCGATTGCGGAGATTCGATGTCATCTAAAAATTGTAAGCTGTTGAGCATGTTGTACTGCTTCTTTGGCCTTCCAGGTAGTCCCGTGCGAATGATTTTAGGACGACCAGATCCTCGTCTTAAGACATTACTCGTATCTTGTTCACCGAATTCTTGTTTTTCGGTGGTAGGTAGGTCTTCATTATCAATGCCGCTGGTAAATTCCTGATGATCGTTGTCTTCATTGCTGTCGTCGCATTCAATCTGATTGGGCGGATGTACTTTTTGTGGAACTCTGTTGGATTCTAAATAAATCATATTTGTCATGAAGTCATCGTTTCAATCTGGCATGTTTAGTTCCTGTGTTGGAGCCGTATTAAAATCGTCTTCCACAAATTTTATATCTCGCCTTTCAATAACGCTACGTTTTTCTCGGTCGTAAAGACGATAGGCTTTGGCTGCACAAGAGTAACCAACGAAAATGTATTCTTTTCCCTTTGCTTGAAATTTGCTTTTTATGGTATTATCGAACGCAAATGCTCGAGAGCCAAAGACTCGCAAGTGCTTAACTGATGGTTTACGTTCTTTCCATATTTCAAATGGCGTTCGTCCACTTAATACTTTTGTTGGGCAGCTGTTTCCCAGATAAACTGCTTTTTGCACAGCCGCGGCAGACAAAAATTCTTCTAGCTTTGCATGGATAAGTAGACTTTTATCCATTTCTACAATGGTACGGTTAGCTCGCTCAGCCACGCCGTTCTGCTGAGGTATGTAAGGAATGCCACATCGATTTAAGAAATTTGTAAAATCTTGGTTGACATACTCCGTGCCATTGTCACTTCTTAAAGACTTTATTTTTTTTGTCCGTTTGGCATTCGACGTAGCTTTTGAACAACTTAATTTTGTCAAACATTTCGCTTTTGTTGCTCATAAAGTATACGTGAATTTTGCGTGAATAGTCGTCAATGAATGTTACAAAATATCTACTGCCGGCGATTGAATTAACATTCATTAGACCACATACATCAGTATGTATAAGTTCAAGTACACTCTCTGTTACTTGGTCTGATTTTTGCTGGAATGGCAGCCTGTTTATTTTTGATAAATTACATGTCTCACAATTTATTTGTTCGGGTATATTTATCATATCCATTCCGTGCACTAACTGCTTCTTATGTAATTCTTTCAAACTTTTAATATTGAGATGACCGAAATATTGAGATGATGCCAAGTAGTAACAAGTGAAGAATCATTTAAAATATTAATTGCACTGTTTTTTGATCAATGCATCTTGTTTACGAAAAATGGTGAAATTTTAATTTTTTGCGGCTTTGCTTTCGGAGATAAAATTCATATGTAGAGACGGGACATACAAAACATCCCGTATTTCGATGTTTGTACCCGACACAGGCAACAATACCGTACCCATACCAGACGACTCAATGTATTTGTCGGCAGCCAACTTTTTTTGTGCCTTTTTATCTACAAACGATACAAACATAACTCGGTTACAACACATATGCGACGTTGCGCCACTGTCGATACACCACATATTTTTTTGTCGATCCACAATACTAACGTGCAGCAGGCAATTCGATTGTTCTTCCTTATTTGTTTTTTTCTTTTTGTTTCACCACTTTTTTGCTTCGACACTCACTAGCATAATGTCCTGGTAATTGTCACAGTAGTAACATTTACCTTTAAATTTAGATTTCTGAAAGTTTTTCTTGGAGTGGTTATTTTCTTTATCTCGTACACTCTGTTGTTGGATTTTTTGTGTAGGTATGTGTGCGCACATAGCTTGGACTGAACTTTCGCTACGATCTCGTTCCTCCTTCCGTGCGCCCACTTCCAGAAGTTTAATTTTCACTGTTTCGAATGTCGGCAGCTGGTCGCGTGTCTCAATTGCAACAACGAAATTTTCCCATGAATCGGGAAGACTTGATAACAACATTATTACTTTTAATTCGTCTTGGATTTTTATGTCTATTTCCGCTAATTTATCGATTGTTCCAACAAACAACTGGACATATTCTACCACGTTATCTCCAAGTTGCATATTTAATCTTAAAAGTTGTTGACAGTGATGCACTTTTTTGATGGGACCGCCTGGCATATGAATCTGGAGTAATTTTTTCCACGCTTCTGAAGATGTTTTGCACGATCTTATGTGCATTAACTGCGCCAGTTTTACATTTAAAATAATACATGCAAGGGCTTTTTGGTCAATTGCATCCCATTTTTCGTCTTCTTCTGTGGTACCTGGTTCTTTTTTTACAAACTTACACAAAAACAACGTTCCATAAATCCGAAGTTATATGTATGTTTCGCATTGACATACTCCAGACATGATGTCTTCTCCAAGTTTTCTATTTGGAAAGGAGCACTCACGATTGAAAAAGTTTACTCGAGCACAGTTTTAAAATCAAGAACACGTTTTCTTGTGTAAGCAATATAAAACGCGCACAAGTTCAAACCAATTATATTTAAGAACGCTTTCTAGTCTTAAAAAAAATAAAACCGAATCAAAGAGCACCTGAGCCCATAACCTATTGGAGCGGAAAATAAAACAGTCTGTTCGGTTCAACGTTTAGTCCCAAAGTGAGATTTTAATGAGAAAAGAAAATGTAAAAAAAGAAAATTCAAAAGGATGTTTCCAGATACATGTTTTGCTTATACATATTGTTTTAACACTATTTCAACAGTTTTAGGCCTGCAGGTAGAGTTTATTAGTAATTCATATTCGTTAATAAATAATATTGTTCACTACTTAGCGCACCAAAAAACCAAACGCGTATGTATATATTCACATATTTTATTTGTTTGTTAATCTCTTTCGCTCTGACTTTATTAATGTTTGAACTAAATTTTGCTTCATACCGCTTCAAAGCGATGAAAAATGTAAATTGTTGTCTCTTCTAATTGGACCGTCAACTAGAGCAGTCGTTTGGTACAATAACAACATTTTGTTTCACATTCGTACTAATAAATTATAAAATTAAACATTTGACGTATACATTTAATTTTACAAAAATACAAACAAATAAAAACATTTACTTAAAAACAGTACGGTCCTTCGATTATCCGGATTAATTCTGTGATCAGTGATAGTGAACTTAATCATTGAAATCAAAAGATTATCATTTCATGTATGTATGTATGAATGTGCACCTCGTGTTGGAAAATTCCACGGGTGATTTCAAATAATGATGTACAATTTCTTACTAACATATATATATTTTGTGCATGTTAAAACTTAAACATTGGCATAGGTACTTTGACTTTTTGACACAAAAACATACATATGTATGTTACATATCCCTTACGTGTAATTTTTCTTAATCGCATAATCGGTCCAATTAAATCGGTATTTGACAAACATATAGTGCATGCATATCCAACGCAACATATATTTTTAATTAAAAACATTTTTGGGAATTTTCCATCAAACATACTTGTGAATACATACTCGTACATATATCGGTGCAGTTATTTCGTCTTTGCATACAAACGCATATACACACATACATGTGTTCTAACTGCACATAGACTTTCGGGAACTTTCCAATAACCTTTCGTTTTATCGTTTGACTTTGAGTAACTACATCTTGTACGCGTCATTCAATTATTTGGTGATCAAAAACTTCAAAAATGAATGTTTTATAAACTAAACGCGGTCATATTAAAGGATGCATTACACGCACTTTGGCGTTCTCAGACACAATCAATGAAGCCACTTCGCTTTCTATGTTGCAAATTCGGTTCCAAAAATTGTCTGAATATTGGTATGAGTTTATCCAACTCCAAGACAAACTCTATGAATTCGGCGACGATGAAGAATTCGTAGATCCTGAGTCTGAATTTGCAGAGTACGAAACCAAATACTTTCAAGCGCACTCCGTTCTAGATAGCGCCATTTGCAAACAAACGGTTTCGGATTCGAGTAACCAGTCGGTCGATGAAAAGTTGGCTTTGCAGCAAACCTCATTTTTGATAGTTGTAGAAGTATCAAAGGCACCTAAGCGGTACAGTTACCGAAGATTTCCATTCCCGTATTCTCTGGAGACTACAAAGACTGGCCGGCTTTTAAAGATTTGTTCACGGGAACAATTGACGAAAATCCTTTGATTACTGCAACGCAAAAGTTCCAGTATCACAAATCTTTTCTGGGTGGTGATACTGCCAATTTAATCAAACACATTATGTGCTCCGAAGATAATTACATCGAAGCATGGGATAAATTAGAGTCGCGATACGATAAACCTCATCTTATTATTCAGTCATTTGTTCAAACATTTTTATCTTTACCATTAACCACGTCATCAAACACTCATATGCTTCGGAAGCTCACTGATGGTGCTGATGAAGTTATGAGGGGTTTAAAAGCATCAAGAGCAAATTCAAGAGATCCCTGGTTGATCTACATTCTGCTAGACGACGTTCAAACTATCGTTGTAGAATTTGCAATTCGAGACACCACTTGCCTGTACATCCTACTGTTCAAACTCAAATCCAATCCTCGTCGGGCGTTAATCTAAATCAATCTTAATCTCAATTTAAACTATCGTATATGGTATAGAAATACCAATTTGCTACATACATAACATAGATACAATTATACATATATTATTATGCATTTAAATCAATTTATGTCGAAATAAAAATCTAGATTTAACTCATACAACCTAACAGGACTGTCAAAGAACTTATCCTCTATCCCAGAAACTACCGATTCAGGAGTTCCTCTCTAAACCTCTTCCAGCAATTCTCAAACAATGAACAATAATCAATTATAGCAAGATCCTAACGTATTAACTAACCACATGGACATACTCAATTCATTAAGAATTCCGGGTGCGATAAAGAATCTTCCGAAATTTGACGGCAACCACAAACAATGCGGCAATGTGGAGGAAATCCTGCTGTTGAGCGTTAAAATTTTACCCAATTTAATTCATTGAAGATGTAGATAGATGTTGTCAATAATATTCCTAACAATGTTTTAACACTTAATGTAAGATAATTTTATTTTGTTTTTGTAATTTAATGTCACTTGTCAAAAGAGTTTTTTGGAGCAAAAACTGAATATACATTTTATAACGAAAGTGAATAGGCATTTCTCTTGTTTACCCCTTTTTTAATTGGAATAGAGTGTGTATAAATAAGAACAGAACTTTGGTCCTTTCGAACCGCATTGTGCAAAAAAATTAAAATTAAAATTAATATTAAAAAAGAAAAATAAATAAATAAAGACATTGCTTAGCGCAAAGTTCCCACTCAGCGAAAATACATATGTATATATATATATATATAGGTAATTAATTATAACTCATAATCCAGGTGAGTGAGTAGAGTAGTTGGCTATTCCTAAAATATAAAAAATTAAAATGAGCTACAAAGTTTTAAAGAATTTGTTGGGGCAAATTACCAAAGATGAAGCCAATTTCAAGAAAGCGAACAAGGTGGTCAAGGGGAATGGCCATTTCCTTGAAGGTCGACTTTCCATTCTTGAATCCAACTCCAAAGCGGGCAGCGAGGCTAACATAACTGGTATCTCGAATGCAACCACCGATGCTGAAAGTGAAAAAACTGAAGGTGTTTTTGACCAAATCAAGGAGTTGTATTTGATATAGCGATCGTCTGTTTTAGAGGCCCTTGATAAGGTTCCCGTTTTCCTGCTCCATACCTCCTTTTTCCGGTAGTTACGAAAACTGGCGATCATTTTACGATATTTTCCATTCTCTTGTCCATAGGGACCGCGCACTATCTGAAATAGAAAACCTGCATTATTTAAAATCAAGCATATCAGGATAATCTGAGCGGCTTTTAGAGCATCTAAGCTTGGATAATAATTTTAGATAATCTGTGTTAAAATATCAGGCCACTGGAACTGTCACATACCTATAATCTTAAATGCCCGTAAACTCTTTTATGAAAACACGTTTGTTACTTCTTTAAAATCTGTTATTAATTATTTTGTAACCTACATTTTTCTTTCTTTTTGTCTTATATATTATAATTTGTTTGCACATATACTTAAATTAATTTTAAAGGCTTGCAAACCTTAAAAGATGCTTGTTATCTTAAATTGTAAGCGATAATGTTCTAAATGAATAAATGAAATGAAATAATGGGAACTATGAAAAGGTATGACCACAAACGTGTTTTGGTTAACACGCAACTGAATTTGTTCTTTGGCCAACCTGTCGTCAGTGCTGAAAAATCCGCCAATCTGAAAAACCTGCTGGACGTCTCCTCCGAGTGTCTCCATGCGTTGACAAATTTAGGAGTGAACATCGAACATGTAGTTGTGATTGTGATGTAGTTGTGATATATGTCATGCTGATAAAATTTCCAGCTATTACTCAGCATTTATGGGAGGAAAAATTGGGATCAAAAAAGTTTGATGAGTTCGATGACTTCTTGGAAGCTAGGTTTAGAATTCTGGAAGCTGTTAACCAGCAGAAGCAGATACCCGTTCCAAAGGTGGAACGCCAAAAACAAAAACAGCAGTACGGTTGTGGTGTTTGAAATAAGGGGCAACACTCACTGTGAAACTGTAACCATTTTTTTGATCTTTGAAGTGAGGGACCGTGCAAATGCTGTTAGGAGTTTAGGTATATGCGAGAAATGTTTGCAATATGCCAAAAAACACAACAATGCCCAAGTCGAGTTTGCTGCTATTTCTGCAATCAAAGATACCACTCGCTGTTACACAAAGGTCACCCTCAGAACTCACCATTCACCAATATGGCTGCACATTCAACACAACACAATCACATACAGTCCACTTACACACCCCTCACACAATCCACATACACACTCTCAACAACCCCACACATACACACAATTCCATCAGTCTTCCATGCAACCCTACACATACACAAACTCATATCAAAACTCAATAATAAACCCTAATGCACCACCGTATCACCCTGTTATTGAACAACAACCTTTAAGAAGCTCAGCGCTCAACAATTTTTACACACAACACAGCACCTATCCACAAGTTCTTCTGGCAACCGCAATAGTGAAGGTAAAAGCAGCTTCGGGAAGCTTTATCAATCTACGAGCACTAATTGATCCAGATTCGGAAGCAACTTTTATTACAGGAGCAGCAGTTCAACTGCTTAAACTTCGAAACAAAAGGACACCTATTGAAGTATCAGGGCTGGGGAAGGTCAGCAGTGGAGCATGTCACAACTACGTTGACTTATCTTTCGGATCGTTATATTAGGATATGAAGGACACACCCGAGCCTTTGTTTTTAAATCCCTGACTGGGCTTCTTCCGGCCCAAAAGATAGACTTCAATAAATGGAGGCATAAAAATGGACTCACCTTAGCAGATCCGAGCTACCACTCTCCGGCTACTGTAGATATTCTTTTGGGTAGCCATGTCTATGCAGAAATACTTTTACCTGAGATCGTAAGAGAGCAAAATTGTATGGCACCGATAGTCCAGAAGACTCGATTGGGGTGGATTTCGGCAAGTCGTCAGTCGAACCCCCAGCAAAGGTACGTAGCTTCGTTCAGATGCGCGAGTTTGACACGCAACTTCGGAAATTCTGGGAGATCGAAGAGCAGCCGTTCGAAAAGTACGAATCTGGAGAAGATAGAGCTTGTGAACAACACTTCACTGCGAAAACTAAGCGCCTACCTGATGGCAGATATCAGGTCAGACTGCGGTTTAAAGGCATTGAATATCCAGCCTTACGTTCAACGTCTCAAGGAGCACTTCGACGACTCTACCACTTGGAAAGAGGTTCTATCTAAACCCGACACTACACGAAAGGTACAAAAAATGTATGATGGAATGCATCAAGCTAGGTCATGCAACGGAGGTCAATACCTGTGAGGTTACGGCAACACCATATCACTATGTCATCCCCCAACATGCGGTCTACAAGAAATCCGGTTCCACCACAAAGTTGAGAGTCGTCTTTGATGCGGCTTTCAAAACATCTTTTAGCTCTTCCTTGAATGATCATCTGATGGTGGGACCGAAAATAAAAAACAATGTTATAGACATAATTTTGCGTTGGAGGAAACATCGTTTCACGTTTACTGCGGATATGGAAAAGATGTACCGCCAAGTCAGGGTCAATCCTAAGGATTCGAACGATGCCAAGGAACAAGTGAGGACATATCGCTTGCAGACCGTCACGTTTGGGACAGCGTCAGCTCCATACCTCGCAATTCGAGTCCTTCAAGAATTGGCTGACGATGAAGAAGATGATGACCCTCTGGCTGCATCTATCCTGCGCAATGACACATATGTGGACGATGTCATTACTGGAGCAAACACAGTTGAACAAGCCTCATGAAAGAGAAATGAGATGAGAAGGTTGTCGTATCGGCAGGTTTCTGCTTACGAAAGTGGACGAGCAATAGCCAGGAACTCTTACACGGTATTCCAGCTGCAGATCGTGAAGTAGACTTCTCTTTGCCCTTCGATGAAGCTAACAACGTGAAAACACTCGGGATGAAATGGCTTCCACTAGGCGACTCGTTTACATATCAAGTAGCTCAATCTGAGGAAAAGGACGTCACGAAAAGAACGGTATTATCATCAATTGCGAGGTTGTTCGATCCATTAGGTTGGATCTCTCCATGTATCATCAAAGAAATGAGGTTGGGGAACTGTGCAACCTACGCATGGTTGCACTGACTCTGAGATCACGTTATGTTGGATAAAGTCACCGCCATCAAAATGGGAAACCTTCGTCTGCAATCGAGTTGCTGAAATCCGGAGACAAACTAGCAGCGACATTTGAAGGCACATACCATCGGAACACAATCCAGCAGACACGGCCTCATGTGAAATTCTCCCATCACGTCTTTTACAAAATGACCTTTGGTGGAATGGACAGTCATTTTTATGCGATTTTTGGGAATTTATCTCTCCAAAACAACCCAACACTCTGCGATGGGCGAGAAAGATTCTGTAGGAAACCTTATTGACAGATGCTCAAACCTAGGCAAATTGCTGAGAACAATTGCGTACTGCAGAAGGGTCGTCAGGAAAGAGAGGGAGAAAGGCCAACTTTCAACGATGCAACTACAAGCAGCTGTACAAACAGCAGTTCGTACTGTACAGCAGAAGATGTTACCCGCTGAGGTGAAGAACAACTTCAACAAAATTAAGGGATTTAAGTCTCACAACCCAACCATCGATGAGCAGGGAATTATAAGGGTGGGGAACAGACTACAGAACCTAGATCTCCACTTCAATCAACAGCATCCTATGCTATTACACTAAACACATCATTTGACAAAGTTAATTATAAAAGACGCTTACGAAAAAACGCTGCATGGAGGAGTTCAAAAGATGGTTTCGTATCTGCGTCAAAGATTTCTGATCTTCAGCATCAAAAACGCCGTCAAACGGCATATACATAGCTACAATATACATATGCTTCAGGTTCAAACCAATGGCGCAACTGATGGGGAATCTACCTACTCCCCGTGTTAGGATTTCGAGACTTTTCAGTCATTCAGGGGTTGGTTATGTTGGTCCGATTGATGTTAGGTCTTGGAGAGGACGAAACGCGAAAACACTCAAAGGATACTTCGCAATTTTCGTTTGTATGGTAACCAAGGCGGTACACATCGAATTCGTGAGCGACTTAACGAGCCAGGCGCTTCTCGCAGCATTCCGGAGATTTGCAGCGCGAAGAGGTTTATGCGTGGCTATGTATAGCGATTGCGGCACGAATTTTGTAGGTGCGAATACGGAGCCGCAGAAGCTCTTGAAATCGGCGGAGTTCGACTGGAAGACTTGTACAGAATCTTTGGCAAGTGAAGGTACGAGGTGGAACTTTTATCTACCCGCTTCCCCTCATTTTGGAGGCCTATAGGAAGCTGGTGTCAAGTCGATTAAATTCCACTTAAAAACAGTCGCTGGCAACCAAGTACTTACCTATGAGGAGCTCAGCACGCTTCTGACACAAATTGAAGCGTGTCTAAACTCGAGACCCTTGTGTCCTATATCGGAAGACATCAACGATCTGCAAGCGTTAATTCCAAGTCACTTCCTAATCGGAGCACCGCTAATAACACCGCCGCAACCGGAATACGAAATCGAAAAGCTTTCTTACCGCGACAGATGGAAACGAGTGCGAGATTTAAGCCAATCGTTCTGGAAGCGATGGAGCGACGAAAGACTTCCGCCGGTTAATTGGAGTCTTGCCCGAATCACTCACCTACACTACGGAACCGACAACTTAGTGCGAGTAGTCACAGTCAAAATATCAACAGGATCAAAAACGCGAGAAACAAAAACACCGATTTCGAAACTTTGTCCGCTTCCTAGCAACGAAACACACGCACAGAAACAATAATTTAAACAAAACAACATCCTAAAACATCGACGAACACCGAACACAACCAAAACATCTAGGAACATTCATGGAACTGAAAGGATAATCTACACTTCTCATGTATACAAAACAAAGAAATGTATATTGAATACACAACACATGCAAAATTGAATTAAACACTCATAAAATGTAAATCAATTATCAAATTCAATTTCGATGATCAATCACACATATAGGGCCTTACTAACAACGAATCGTTAGTTGCGACTTAAAAATGGTGTCGACTTAATTATTAATGCAGACTTAAGTCTAAAGTGCACCAATAATGATTTAATAGTCAGCTTTAATTTAAACTTCACTCTTTCAAAGAAACTACTACATTTTCATTGCATCTACTACATAACATCGGTTTGTCGTTTTACATTCGCATTCTAATTTAAATTTTTTTAAAGTGGAAATATTTGTATTTATAATAATTAAAAATGATTTCTAGTTCCGATGAGGAAATGAATATGGATAACCAGTTAATAGCCGAATCAGTGTCCTCGCGAAGGGTGAACGTATACAAGAACAGAATAAACCCTTCTAAAAAATATGACGAAAAGGAGTTCTTTGTACATTACAGGTTTGCAGAACATTTAGCGAGCCCACTAATTCTTCAATTGCTTATTTACTTTGTTAAATTATTCCATATTCGACAAAGAAATAGCACGATAAATCATTGATATCGTCTGCGAGGAACTTACGCCAAGGACAAATCGCAGTGCTGCACTTTCAGCAGAGACCATTGCGTAATTGCAATAAGGTATTTGGCGAAAGGCGCATATAAAAGTGATGTCGGTTAGCAAATAATTGAAACAGTGTTCATTATATTGTTTGTTTGTCTAACGCTTTGATTTTGGGAGATTTACATAACATATCCCAACAGTCCGTAGCAATTGCATCAAAAAGTTTGTTCTTGCTTTGGCGTCAAAAATGACTGACTTGATCAAGTTTGAATCTGATCCAGAGAGTACAAGGGCTCAAAAAATACTGTTCTTTCAAATCGCCGGATTTCCCCAATGTGTAGCTGCGGTCGGTGGTACACACATCAAAATTAGAAACCCTGGTGGAGAGTTCGGTGCACGACATAGATGCAGGAAGAGTTTTTATTCTATAAACGTACAGGTAAAATAACATGAGTATCATCCACGCATTTGTTTTCATAGTACTTAAATTTATATTAAAGGTAATTCGTGATGCCAACTAGAAGATTGTAGACATAGTTGCGCGCTGAAGAGGATCGGCCCACGATTCGAGGATTTGGAGGGAATCAACTATTAAGAGGCGACTGGAAAATATTGACTTGTGAGGAGGGCACAACCCCTCTTCAAAGGGTGACTCATTTGTTGACTGTTGACTCCTTTCAGGATGTCCGCGCAACTCACAGAAGCAGAGCAATAATAATGCGCACATTCAAACGCGTAATCATGTTGAAAAGCTGTTTGGTCAACTTAAAAACAAATTGAAGACATGCTTTAATGGGTTGCAAATGGAATACAGTACTGCTAAAGCAAACATTATCGCACTGGCGATATTGCACAATATCTCTAGGGAGCACTCGAATGGTAAGTACTACGAGTATGAAGAATAACAATCATAGTTAATATGTATTAATTTTTTATTAAAGATTTTTTAAACAATATTGCTGAGATTTCATCGGACCAAGCATCGTAGTTGAAACAGCAGGAGATGCAAGAGTTAGTGGAAGCTCATATAGAGCAGCATTTATAACTAAACACTTCTCATAACAAATGTTGTATGAAATAATAAAGAAAAAATAATATAGAATTCAATTTGATAATATTTTTTATTTTAAATACGCTGTTGCATATGACAGATATGTATTTACATTACATTTATCGTATATTGTATCGCAATTTAAGTCTTTATGATATTTTTTTGTTATTTTTGGTCACTGCTGTGCACTCTTTATTTCGATATTAAGTAGTTCTATTTTTTTTCCTCCTTTTCTAGTTTTTTTCGTTGGACTTGTTCTTTTAAGTCGAGAATAATTTTCGACTTTGAGAACTCGTATTCGACTTGCACCAAACGTTTCTTCAACAACTCTTCTGACGTTACCGTTGTCGGAAAAAGGCGCTTCCGTTTGATTTGTTGTTTTTGTGGTGCACTAGAGGTGGAAGGTTCCACTGGAACTTCAGTTTCATATTTGGTTCCATATTTGGCGATTCGTTTTCTCTGAAAAATAAAAACATAAATTAGTTCTATACTGGAACCGCTTGTAACAGCTTGCATTACTTTTTACAGATCCTGTTCATTGCATCGGAGTCAAATTCAGCCGAATCGATAGCAAAATCGATGTCCGACATTTCAACTATTGCTAGGTCTATTTCACTAGGCTCTTTTGATGGAATTCCACCACCAGTTTGTTGTAGGCTTCTTTTATACAAGCTGACGGTGCTGCGGGCTTGAACCCTCATACGGTTCCACTGCTCCCGAGTTTGATTTGAGCTGAATTTGAACCCATTGGCTTCTAAATTCGTGCATATGCTTTCCCACGCATCAAATTGTTTCCTTATCATTTTTGTGTTGTTTATTTTGCTATCAATGATGTCTGTGTATGGCTGCACTAAATCCACAAGCAAGTCTTTCATGTTTTTTGTCCAATTGATGCTCCGGTATCGTTTAGTTTTATTTTCTTCCATCATGCTATAAAGAGAGTGGTTATAATTTGAAATTGAATTTTATGTTTATTTTACATACCAATCTTAGCAAAAACCAATACTCCTGGGACTCGAAAGTAGAAATAAAATCAGCTGAGATTGTTTTTTTCATTCGTTTAGTTTTAGTTTTAAATGCATTTTATTTTCTAAATCATTAATTCTTACATACTAACAAAAAATGCTTAAATGCTAGCTTAAAATTACTTAACAATCTTACACTAACTTACTGGCCCCACACAGGCACTCTAAGCTACTCTAAACTCTTACATCTATGTCTTTCGACTTTGTTTACATTTGATACTTATATATACTTATTTTCTGTGCTTAAGGCTAAGAAAAGGATTTAACAAAAAACTTAGCATATGGACATAATTTTGTATTTTTTATAAAAACTTAATATCTAACTTAAAATAAAGCTTATAAAAAGGTGATGCCAGTCTACTGAAGTTAATACTTTTTGTTACCTCCCTTTTTCCTTCCTAAATGGAAATTGGATTCCAGAAGAGTTCTTTTTAAAACTCCAATATTGTACAATATTATTTTCATCAATCAATAACTTTGTATAACGATGTATGTAGTAATTAAGAGGACATAGCTGTGTAAATCCTAAAATTTTAAATAATTCTTTTTTATTACTTCAAAATGTCCTAAACGTTATGTAGAATTAATGCTTATTTAAAATATTTTCCGTGTTATAGCATGCAGACATATTGAAGAGAAGTGTAGCAATGTACGAGTAGGCCATAAAAAAATGTTTTTATGACATCCAACAGACTTAAGAAAATATAGAAACAGATGCGAATACTAATGCGATTTTGAAAAAAACTGTTTAACGCTGACAGTGATGAAGTGATATGTAACCCACAACTTGCATATCATTTTATAGAGTTGTACTATACTACAATATATACATATACTCGTATATATTGAAACTTAAAATATGTTTTTCTCGAAATAACGTTTTTTGAATCTGAGCACACGATAATTCGAAAACGACTGGATAAATCGCGTTAAAATATTGCGAGTTTCTTTTAATTTTTCGCTGAATCTACAAAATTTTAAATATTTTGATAAGAAATATACCATTGTCAATGTTTAAATAACAAAATTTTTACGAAAAAATCGTACTTTCGTTTTTAAACTTTCCATTGACTATTCATTTTTAATTTTTTGCGCATTTTCGAGGTTTAGCTACTTGTTAATATCGTTTTTTTCGTTGTCCTGGATTCAAAAATAAAGACGGAGAGTGTATGCAAATTAGACGCTTCATTTTTTGCATTTTTGTTTCACTGGTATTTCCCCTTAATTGCTTCAATAAAACATTTACGGAAAATGTGTTTTTACTGCAATATAAATAAATTATAATGAAAATAAGGGAATTTCAAATTCATGATACACTTATGTACACAATTTCAACTAAATTCAATTAGCAGTTTACGCATAATTTTAGTATTTTAGATACCAAATCAAATCCTTTTCAGTATTTTTCTTAGTATTAAATTAGTACATTGGCATCACTCTGTTCCATAATATCATATTTGAAAACTCAGACATGACCTTCCCTACATTAAAATTTAACTCCATACTAACACTAAAGCCGACTATTAAATTCGTTATTGGTACAAACATTTTGGAAAATGTGAAGATTATACTTAAGCTGTATACTTAATTTGGTTGTTAGTAAGGCCCGTAGTATTTACACTTAAAAATATCATGCAATCTCGATTACGTACAAAATACATACACAAATCTTCTACAAATAATTTGCACATTACATCTTACATTACACTCATATTACATGATAGAATTATCGCACGAGACATATGCGAAAAAGGGGCAAAAGTTTACTACACACAACAAAATAATCTTCCACTCATGTGTACTCATTCTCACAATTTCGCGCAAAACTTTATTTCGCGAAACACACACTTAAACGTGCGCTTTCTCCCAATGAATCAAAAAAAAATATACATACTCGCATACATTGTTATGCAGACGCTACGTCAGCATGGGAATTATTTCTCGCAAACAACTAACTCAAGTTTCAAAAAATGTTCTCATGCTGAGTAAGCAATAAAAAATTATAAATAGAATTAGACTCGCAACAAATGTTGAAGCTGGAGTCGGACCTTGTTATCATATAGTAATATCACTACATTAGTAATAAAGTCAAGGAGAACGTTAAATAAAATTAAATTTATTAATCGAATAAATAGAATTTTTGAACTCATCTCTGTGGTCTTGTGTGTGTTGTTGAAATCTTGGGAAGTCTTTATAAAATTGGCTATTGAAGTCAATAACAAATCTTTAAACATCTGAAAGCACTGTACTCAAGCAGAAGGAAACACCGGAGCCGAAATCCCATTTAATAATCCGGCCTGACGCTGAAAAGAAATATCGGAATAAATTCATATAGTTGTGTCCAAGGCATAACAATATATATGTAGGGATCCCGGAGAGGCAAGACAATAAAAAAAAACAATATTATCTCTTTTTGAAAAAAGAACACCAAACAGGGTTTTTATCCGTTCTAAGTTCATGTAGGTTAAAAGATTTAAAATAATAAAAAATTCACAACTCGCGCCCGTCTTTGGTATCGTCTTTACGTCGTTCTCCTTTTTTCTGTGTCAGTTTCTCTTGTTCCGTCTTCTTCTTCGTCGTTGTACTCATTGTTGTCGTCTTCGATCTGTTCCGTTGTCAGTTGGTGTTGGTGTGGCATTGCCAATAGTTACCATCCTACATACATATATGTTATATAAAAATAAATATATATTTAACGTTAAGCATTAATTAAATTACAACTTTCATTTAAAATTCATACGAGTCCACTAACCCTTCCAAAATACGTATACTAAAACACTCAACCACCTTCTCTGACTTCCTAACCTATAGCATGCCACTCGCTGCCACTCAACGAACAGAAATTTTTAACATTCCCAAAGCGCATAGCATACTACCCCTCCGACTAGGACCATCTAGATACATCACTAGCTACCAAAATTTAATACACATCATAAATCTCGATGACTACAATAACAGCATAGAAGATATCTTCCAAAAACATACTACTATCAATAGGTCTTTCCAAATAACAAAATTAAAAATCGAAGAACTGAACAGAAAACTCCAAACACTATATCCCTTCTAAAGAAACAAACGCGGGCTGATAAACGGATTAGGTTCCGCAATTAACACCATTTACCACATTAATTCAGAGAAAAGCAGCATAGAGAACTTCCTCAAAAATACAGCAAATAAAATTAGACGAGAACACGACACACTTACAGACACACAATATTTTAACCAACTTAATTTCAATATCGACCTATTAACCAATAACCTCTCAAATATAGCAGAAGCAATAGTCCTTAGTAAACTAAATTTCATTCCCAAACTCCTACTAACATATGATGAATTAATACTTATGAAAAATAAATTAACTGATCGAAATGTTACCATTAATGTACTTGAGCAAAGTTAGGACTTCAAGCCTATTATAATTGGTCAAATACCATATTTAATATCCGTATACCTAAAATGTCAAAAGCAAAATGCTAAATGTATCATATTATTCCCCTCCCAATAAAAGACACAAAAATAATAACAGTCAAACCATATATAAACCATAATGAAAAACACATACAACTCTTCGAAAAACCCTACCCCAAAATACGAGTAGAAGGTGCCTAGTATTGCTCGACAACAACCCTGGAAGAAGACACCAGCAACTCCAAATGCATCGGGAAACTTTTGGACAACATGGTTGCACAAGTCCACTAAGTGACGGCATAGTCACAACAACAACACAACCACAACCCAATTTTATATTATTTATTAACGTGTATGAATTACTAATAAACTCTATCTGTAAGCCTAAAACTGTTGAAATAGTGTTAAAACAATATGTATAAGCAAAACATGTATCTGGCAACATCCTTTTGAATTCTCTTTTTGTACATTTTCTTTTCTTTTAATGAGAAAACTTGTGAATAAACGTTGAACTGAACAGGCTTGTTTTTTTTTAAGACTAGAAATATAATTGGTTTTAGTTTGAACTTGTGCGCGTTTTATATTACTTACACAAGAAAACGTGTTCTTGAGTTCACTTTTTCAATCGTGAGTGCTCCTTTCCAAATAGAAAACTTGGAGAAAACATCATGTCTGGAGTATGTCAATGCGAAACATACATATAACTTCGGATTTATGGAACGTTGTTTTTGTGTAAGTTTGTAAAAAAAGAACCAGGTACCACAGAAGAAGACGAAAAAGGAATGCAATTGACCAAAAAGCCCTTGCATGTATTATTTTAAATGTAAAACTGGCGCAGTTAATGCACGGTAGACCGTGCAAAACATCTTCAGAAGCGTGGAAAAAATTACACCAGATTCATATGCCAGGCGGTCCCATCAAAAAAGTGCATCTCTATCAACAACTTTTAAGATTAAATATGCAACATGGAGATAACGTGGTAGAATACGTCCAGTCGTTTGTTGGAACAATCGATAAATTAGCGGAAATAGACATAAAAATCCAAGACGAATTAAAAGTAATAATGTTGTTATCCAGTCTTCCCGATTCATGGGAAAATTTCGTTGTTGCAATTGAGAAACGCGACCAGCTGCCGACATTCGAAACAGTGAAAATATAACTCTGGAAGATTGCGCACGGAAGGAGGAACGAGATCGTCGCGAAAATGCAGTAAAAGCTGTGTACACACACACATCAACGTAAAAAACCCAACAACAGAAGGTACGAGATAAAGACAATAACCACTCCAAGAAAAATATTCAGAAATCTAAATTTAAAGGTAAATGTTACTGCTATGACAAACCAGGGCATTATGCGAGTGAGTGTCGAAGCAAAACAGTTTCGAAACAAAAAGAAACAACAAACAAGGTAGAACAACCGAATTTCCTGCTGCACGTTAGTGTTGTGGATCAACAAAAAAATATGTGGTATATCGACAGTGGCGCAACGTCGCATATGTGTTGTGATCGAGATATGTTTGTATCGTTTGTATCGTTTGTAGATAAAAAGGCACAAAAAAAGTTGGCTGCCGACAAATACATTGAGTCGTCTGGTATGGGTACGGTATTGTTGCTTGCGTCGGGTACAAACATCGAAATACGGGATGATTTGTATGTCCCGTCTCTACATATGAATTTTATCTCCGTAAGCAAGGCAGCAAAAAATGAGAATTTCACCATTTTTCGTAAATAAGAGGCATTGATCAAGAATAAACATGGCAAAGTGTTAATACGGGCAGCGCAAAAAGATAGTTTGTATGTAAGTATACAGTGCAATTAATATTTTAAATGATTCTTCACTTGTAACTACTCGTACTTGTCACAATCGTTTCGGTCATTTCAATATTAACCCTCTATCGTTTAAGGCTGCCTCAGGGCATCTATCGCCTACTGCTCATTTATTCCATGTGCGTATTTTGTATTTTTATAACGGTTTAGCAAGCCTTCAATCATACTTCAAGCGACATTTTGAACTGCGTTTCAGCATACTGCGAAGTTTTGTCTCGTTGTAGTAGTCACTTGTATGTGAAAAATGAGTGGGTGAACAACAAAACTTAGTGCTCATAAAAAAAAATCTCATAAAGAAATAAAATTATTCGAAGGAATCGGGAATTTTGCAGTAAGTGGATATATTCATGTGCTTTCATAATAAGAAAACAAATAATAAATAAAAATGAAAATGTCGTGCTTGAGAAACGAAACACGCATTTATAATTGTTTGCATCGTTTCGCTTATGGTTTAGATAAAAATTTAGAATAAAGAGCGTTATACAAGTAAACGTTTCAAACTATCAGATATAGACGACGAAAAATTGAGAGATTTCATGGAGTCTCTCGACACGGACGAAGACGATGACGGTGATCTTAGCAGTGGAGATGAATTTAACGATCCAGACTATACTTTTGATGAAATATCGGCTGAAAATGAGCTATGCATTTCGCAGGGCATCAAAGAAATGATTGCAGGAGAAACGAGTGACTGTTTCATTCAAGCCATCAACCTGTCGGTCGATGTTAGCTCAACTGATGATTTACCTATTACGGCTTTACCAACGCTCGTTGAAACAGTGGAACCAGCGGAAATAGTTGAAACTATAAAAGCAGTGGCAAATACAATACATCACATGCTATAGAAACATTGGAAATTACAGAATATTAGCGTTGACTTCATCTCGTTTCAAACCACAAAAAAGAGCCCGGTCTCCTCTTCCTTCAGTTGAGGATAGTGGTCCTGATGTTGAGCTGGTGGTTTCACTGGTTCAGGTATTATTGACAATTCGAATAAGCGATTTAAAAATTTGACTATTTCTTTTAATTTTTCAGCGACGTTAACGAAGTAGCTTTTCGAGGTGATTCGTAGCTGCCTTCCGGTTTTAAAATGCTGGATGCACCGCTGAAACTTTTTAAGTATTTCTTCACGGACAAAATAATTGATATGGTTGTTCAAGAAACAAATAGAGCATCCTTTCAGGAAAGCATAAGCATAGTTTTCAGCACCGATTCGTCCGAAATTCGTCACAACATTGGTATATTGATGTTCATGTCTGTGTATCGTTATCCGAATTTTGAAACCTATTGGGGTAAAAAGGCCTTCCTGCCGATTCAAAACACTATGCCAATCAGAAAATTTAAAACGATAAAAAAATATTTATCATTTCAAGATGAAACGGAGCGAATAAGAAGAGGTGCGTCTGGATATGACCGGTTGTTTCGGATTCGGAAATTAGCGAGTGAATTAAACGTTCAATTTGATTCCATTCCCAAAAAATCTCGACTGTGCGTTGACGAACAGGTGTGCAGCACAAAAATAAAGCACCATCTTCGGCAGTATAAGCCTCCCACGGCTTCGCTTATCGTTTCGAAATTTACAATTGTTCGTTTAACGCAATCAATACCGGAGTTCGTGCATCATATTGTCAAATTCGACAATTTTTATACTTCGGTGCCTTTATTGGTTTATTTGCGTTTAGAGTTTGGGCACAATGCGCGCAAACCGAATTCCCAATTGCAAACTTTCACTGGACAAAGATATACAAGATGAATCAAGGGGCTATTCAACCGAATATGTGGCTTCTGCCTATGGCGTCGACATTAGCACGGTTTTATGGAAAGATAGGAAGAGCGTGCGATTGGCATCAACTTACGTTGGCATCGAACCATTTGCTAAAGCAAATCCAAACGAACAAACAGCAAAGGCAGCTCGTTATGATCGGAAGCAGAAGCAATTCATTGAAGTTGATTGACCATAGATCATTCGCGAATATAACAGTCATATAGGGGTGTGGATCTTATGGATGATCTTAAGGGTCGCTACCATATTCGAACGAAGACTCGGAATCCACTGATGCGTTTGTTTTATCATTTTATAGATATGGCGTCAACGAATGCATACATCTTATATCGCGGCACTCATGCCGATAAATGTAGTGATTCAAATAATATTTGTTCTGAAGATGAGAAGTTGCTGAAATTTTCGGAATTCAGAGAAGAAATAGCTGCGGCTCTTGTTATGTGCAGTGAAAAACGTAAAATTGGACGATCATTTGTAGTGCCTCGAGAATCGAGCCCGTCTCAACCGAGTACTTCTGGGATTGGTAAAAAAGCGAAACATCCTGTACAAAATGTACGTTTTGATGGCTGTGACCACATTCCAGTATTTCTGAGTAAAGAAGGTGGCAAAAAGAAATGCAAATTGTGCAAAACATCACAAACACAATGTATTTGCCAGAAATGTGACCTCCATCTATGCTCTTATGCTCTTACGCCGAAAACTGTTTTTATGATTACCATTACGAAAGTAATGCTCTCTTTCATTTTCTACTATTTCTGTTTCAATAAAAACAATAAAAAAGCCCGATAGATTAAACATTTTACTTTAATTAAGCTCTTAAATCGGCATTTATATTTAAACAATAGGTGACACGATGAAATCAATGATAAAACTTTGAATTAAACGGTCATAGCTGCCCTGAGGCAGTCTTACCTATTTTGTACCTGGAGATCCATCAAAAGAATATTTTAGAAATCTGATTTCAAATTATGATTTCTTAGCCCATTATTTAGCAGAAAAAAAAATTCCCGACTCTTTTGCTTCAAAATTGCGGTTTTGACCGTTAGAGAGCTAAAAGTTTGAAAGAATTACATAAGAAGCAGTTAGTGCACGGAATGGATATGATAAATATACCCGAACAAATAAATTTTGAGACATGTAATTTATCCAAAAAAAAAAACAGGCTGCCATTCCCGCATAAATCAGACCTAGTAACAAAGAGTGTACTTGAACCTGAACTGAATGTTAAGTTAATCGCCGGCAATAGATATTTTGTAACATATATTGACGACTATTCACGCAAAATTCACGTATAGTTTCTGAGCAACAAAAGTGAAGCGTTTGACAAATTTAAGTTGTTCAAAAGCTACGTCGAATGCCAAACGGACAAAAAATGTAAAGCCTTTAAGAAGTGACAATGGCACGGAGTATGGCAACCAAGATTTTACAAATTTCTTAAACCAATATGGCATTAAAAGACAATTGACAGTTCCTTACACAAACTAGAGGAATTTTTGTATGTCGAGGCTGTGCAAACAGCAGTTTATCTGCGAAACAGATGCCCATCAAAAGCATTAAGTGGACGAACGCCATTTGAAATATGGAAAGAACGTAAACCATCAGTTAAGCACTTGCGAGTCTTTGGCTCTCGAGCATTTGCGTTCGATAATACCATAAAAAGCAAATTTCAAGCAAAGGGAAAAGAATACATTTTCGTTGGTTACTCTTGTGCAGCCAAAGCCTATCGTCTTTACGACCGAGAAAAACGTAGCGTTATT
This sequence comes from Volucella zonaria, assembly GCA_963966105.1. NCBI lineage: Eukaryota > Metazoa > Arthropoda > Insecta > Diptera > Syrphidae > Volucella > Volucella zonaria. The sequence continues at coordinate 2,735,583 of OZ014535.1, read as the reverse complement.
GAAAGGCGAGATATAAAATTTGTGGAAGATGATTTTAATACGGCTGCAAGACAGGAACTATACATGCCAGATCGAAAGGATGACTTCATGACAAATATGATTTATTTAGAATCCAACACAGTTCCACAAAAATTACATCCGCCCAATCAGATTGAATGCGACGACAGCAATGAAGACAACGATCATCAGGAATTTACCAGCGACATTGATAATAAAGACAAGCAACCTACAACCAAAAAACAAGAATTCGGTGAACGGTGATTCTGGTCGTCCTAAAATCATTCGCACAGGACTATCCGGAAGGCCAAAGAAGCAGTATAACAAGCTCAATAGCTTACGATTTATAGATGATGCCTTGAAGAGTCAATATGCACAGGAATTGCAAAATCAATGCAAGTCGAATATGACGCTCTCACGGCAAACAACACGTGGCGTTTAGTCGATCTGCCTGAAGGGCAAAAAACTACTGGTTCCAAATGGGTTTTTCGGATCAAAAAAAATAAAGACGGCGAAATTGAAAGATTTAAATCAAGATTAGTTGCCCAGGAGTGTGAACAACAATTTGGAGTAAACTATCGGGAAACTTTTTCTCCAGTCATTCGCTTCGAAACCATACGAATGTTGTTTGCTATAGCTGCAGAAAAAGGTTTGCACATGCATCAAGTTGATATCTCAAACGCGTACCTTAACATTGACCTGAAGGAGGAAGTATATATCTAACAACCTCAGAACTTTCTGAATGCTTCTCATCCTAATAAGGTGCTAAGGCTTCAAAAGGCTCTTTATTGACTTACACAATCCAGTCTCATTTGGAATAACCCGTTGGGCAAAGTTCTGCAAGCAATGCTACCACATTGCAGTTTACGTTGACGATCTTATAATCATCTGCCACAACGAAAACGAAATTCAAGCAACTAAGAAGAAGTTTGCGTCCAAATTCGACATGCATGACGGCGGTCCTCTTACATACTTTCTTGGTTTGGAAATACAACGAAATGGTAAACAAGACTTTGTTTCACTGTGCAAGGAAACGTACATTAGAAATCTCCTGAACACATACGGTATGCATAATTGCCGTCCAGCTGCAACTCCACTTGATCCTGGTTCTCAAGTTAGCTGCAAGAAGACAATTGCGTCAAGGTAAATATAAAAAATTTCAATCATTAATTGGTTCGCATATGTACTTAGCAGTTTGGAGCCGGCCAGACATTTTGCATGCCATTAGCAAATTGTCGCAACGAAATATTTATCCACACATAGAGCACGAATCAGCCGCTAAACACATTTTACGATATCTTGCTGGAACTATAAATCTCAGCATCATATATGGCAAATCGGATAAGGTAGTTCAAGGATTCACTGACGCAAATTGGGCCCACGATCAGCTAGATAGAAAATCTTATCCTGGATACGCCTTTTTTATGGGAAACAGTGTGATATCTTGGGCTTCAGCAAAACAAAGTATTGTCGCATTAAGTAGAACAGAAGCGGTGTAAGTTGCTTTATCAACAGCTGCCTAAGAAGCTGTATATTTTCGTCGACTTCTAAAGGAAGGGATTATCAAATGAAGAAGCAATAACTATCTGTTGCGACAACTTAAGTGCTCAACGTATTGCTCGAAATACAGTTCACCACAAGAGGACTAAGTATGTACATATTAAGTTTCAATTTATAAGAGAAAAAGTTGAAAATAATGAAATTAATTTGGAATATGTTTGTTCAGAACAAAATGTTGCCGATGTGTTGACGAAAAGTTTAAGTAAGCAGAAACATTGTAACTTTGTTAGATTACGTGGTTTGAATTAAAGTTTATTATACACTGAAAGATATATATGTTGCTTAACAAGAAGTGTTGAAATAGTGTTAACACAATACGTATAAGCAAAACTTGTATCTGGCAACATCCTTTTGAATTCTCATTTTGTGCATTTTCTTTTCTCATTAAAATCTCACTTTGTGCATAAATGTTGAATCGAGCAGACTCTTTTTATTTTCTGCTTCAATAAAAACACGTCTTACAGAAGGCACAGTCTTGTTACACTTCGAGAGATGCAACAACGAGGTTAACGGGATAAAATATCAAGGCAATCCAGCACTTTTCAGGATACTGTACACATTCTTCCTCCATCAAGCAGCAGAATCCATACCAACACCAGAACAGACGTGTTAAGCTTACGAAATCTACAAGACTTTAACTTCAACACAGAAGCCAAGATACTAGAAATGAGATCCACGACGCGAACAATAGTAGTTATCATCTTTATCATCATAATCATCCTGCCTACATCTATAACCAAAAACCATGTTTACAAAACTTCCACACCAGATCACGTACCAACCCTTCATTCAACATACGCTCATGCTCATCACCTCATCACCCCGAGACAGCTTCGATAACGTCTTTGGCCATCGCTTTACTCTAAGGGGAGAGGAATTACGATCGCAACACGCCAAGGTCAACTACCTTGACCGCCGATAACCCACACAACACGAGAAAGCTAAGCTACACATTGGGACAGCAATCAACCGGATGTAATTGGAACCCAACGAAATTCCTCAATAAACCAAACGAAAACCCAAAACTTATTAAATGCCGAATCAGCAAAAATATGTATTCTAAAATTGTAAAGCAATCAAATTTAACATATATATAATTGTGAAGTAAAGGTCAATAAAACCTTGTGTATTGCTCAGACAAAGGAAAAGGTTGTTTTTTTATTTATTACCGCGGATCCACCAACATAACTGGAAGCCAGGCCACTACAACTTGAGCCTGCCACCAACCTTTCTTCTATCTTTCTCCGATCATGTTTTCCTAACAACTCTATTACGCAGGGTGCAAAACCGTCTGTGGTGCTCTTCCAGACGAAATATTTTCCATGTTTTATATGCCTCATTCCTCTGAGCTATCAACAATTTGGGTAAACCAAGCCCTAGATGCATTAGTAATCGTTTTACTTTTAAGCGGTACAAGTCTATCAAAGAGGAAATCTATGTTAGAATGTAAGAATTCAGCTTGAGTATCAGTCGAGGTCATGTAATACATTCGGTTCCAATCGATTGCGCGTATTCGGTTTTCGAGGCCAGATTGATCGATATTTTGAAAATTGCGAAATTGGAATGTGGTAGTTGTTTTAGGTATACTCAAATCGAATGTTAGATATATAAGATCGTGCTTGGAGAACGCCCGTGCAGAAATCTGGTTGAGAAAAAAAACTCTGTTCATATCGCTAACAAAGAAAACATCTAGCAGTGTGTTAAGACTTGGACCAAAGTGCGTGGGGGAAGTGAAATTTACCGGAAAGATGTTGAAAGTACTCATGCTATCAGTCAGATGCTTTTCAACTATAAGGTTACTGTTTAAATCACCGCATAATACTACACTTGTTGAACTTATAGCGATGTAATCTAATACGGATATAAGTAGTAACAGATCTACAGATTTGTTGGGTTTGTAGGCGGTCCCAAGTAGGAGTTTAGTGTGTTACAATTTTTTTGCAGGATTCATTCATCCTGATGGGGAAACCATGTCTCTGAAACACAGATTGCATCAACTTTAGAACCTTCAAACTGATGCCTAAACTCGACAATTTTCGGCAATACATTTTGGGCATCTATGTGGCATACTCGCAAGCCTTCTCTTTGATTTCCGAGCACCCTGATCATCGATAGTAGCGAATCTTCACGCAGTGCACCAAGTGAGTTATCACCATCACCATTTTCAACCATTTAAAGCAAAAATAATAAATCCGATTTCAAAATAATAATAAAATGAGAAAAAAAAAATAACTCGTGGCTAACCTTAAGGCGCTTACCTTGAATTCAGTGCGTATGCCACGAGATCATCTGCTCAAGTTTACATATTTCACCAATCCTCAGGCCTTAAAAGTGTGTGGTTTTGAAAATGTCGTCGAATATTTGTCATTCGGTGATCTACGTCAGCTGAAGGAGCTCGAATTGGCATGGGATGATTCACGTGTTGACAAATACCTCTAAGGTTGCTCTTTGCGTGCATATTTATTAGAGAAGTTATCTTTGGAATTCAACAAAAAATTAAAAGTTGAAATTTTGAAAATATTGCATAAACATGCGGGAACATTAAAAATTCTTGGTTTGCTTTAATATGATCGCAATAGTAGCGATCTTGATGTTAGTCAATGGAAAAGAATAGCTAGTAAACTAAGTCAACCTGGGTTCCAAATATTCAGAGTCGCGAGGTTTACCCAAGTAGATGGACACACTTACAAGGTCTGAAACCCTACCATTAACCGACCCTCCAGTATCGACTTGCTGTTGGGAAATGAAATATTTTGTGAGGCGGTTTTACCTGATATCATAAGAGAAGCAGAGTTAATTGCTCCGTACCGATCGTCCAAAAAAAATCAGTTTGGCTGGGTAGTATTAGGTAAAGTTCCCCTCGAAATACCACCCTCAATTCAGGTGTTCACCCAATTTTCCGATACAGACACACAAATAAGGAAATTTTGGGAAATTGAGGAATCACCATTCAAAAAGGCCTTAACTGAAGAAGAAAATGCTTGCGACGAACATTTTTTACAAAATGTCAAGCGGTTGCCAGGAGGACGTTTTGAAGTTGCACTCCCTTTTCAAAAAAAATCAGCGCCCAGCACTGATTTCAACCCAAAAGAATAGCCAAAGTATGTTCTATAGGGAGGATAAAAGACAGGTTACCAACCCAACACTTTACAAGGGCTACAATAAATGTATACGGGAATACTTACAGCTCAACCAGATGGAGGAAGTGACTCCACACTTAAATCACCTTTCCATTATCTTGTGCCACATCATGCCGTCTTCAAGGAATCTAGCACAACCATTAAGCTGCAAGTGGTCTGCAAGGCTGCATTCAAGACTGCGGAGGGCAGTTCCTTAAACGATCATCTGATGACGGGACCTAAAACACAGACGGATTTTATATCAATTGTTTTAAGATGGAGAAGAAATAAAATTAAAAAAAACTACCAACTCCTATATTGGCGGGAGGATCCGACAAGTCCAGTCAAATTTTAGTAAAGTAAAGTTCTTAATGTTTGGCACATCTCCTGCTCCATATTTGGCGAATTGTACGCTGAAGAATCTCGCTGATGACGAAAAGGTCACATATCCACTAGCAGCTCAAATGACACGGTAAGATATGTAAGCTATGGAACATTACTATGACTAACTCAAATGCTTAAATAAGCTGGTCACAGTCCATCATGGTCCATCAGCATCAGAAACAGCCCGCAGTTACTATGCACGTAGCAACAACAGAAGGCAGAACAACACCAACGACTACGTTGCTGGCATATCAACAGCATGTCCAACGAAGTAAATAACAACGCCAATGGAATCTTCCGATGGTACAGTTCCTATGCGTAGCTTAAGTGTTCATTTATAAGTTAGTTCTTCAGTTACTTCATAGAGGAAAATATTAAATCTAAATTAACAAATTATAAATCGAACTTTGTTTTATTTGTGTAAATCAGACATAGTTCCCAAACATTACTGGCGCGCAACGTGGGGCTACGCGATTCTAGAACTTTGTTTTAATCGTTCACGTTTACGATTTTGTAACTGCGGAAAGAAAAAGAAAAAATTCTTTATATTGTGCGAAGACAAAAAAAAAATTATTCATACGAATAATAGAAACTGAAGAAAACAATTGGAAATATTTCAAAAGTGAAAAATCAAACATTTTAAAATTATAGACAAGCTCATCTTTAAGTTCACCAGTGAAAAGTTAAACATTACAAACAATAGTTCAGCTATCTTCAAGTTTACTAGTGAAAAATTAAACAGTACAAAACAATAGTTCAGCTTTAAATTTACCAGTGGAAAACTAAGCATTAGAAATCAATAGTCCTCGTCTCATCTTTAAGTTCAACAGTCAGACAAATGAGGACGGAGTTCGCTCTTATAATTGCTCCCGTATGGGCCACATGAAAACTGAATGCCCATATGAAGAACGACAACGAGGAGTGTGTTCCAATTGCTGGCAGTCTGGAAACCGAAGCGAGTGCAGAAATTGAGGTCAGCTATAGCTGCGGTATCCGGAGGGAGGAACTGGGAAGAAGATTTAGAGGAGCAGAATGTAGCCGCCATTAGCTGTATTAACTTGGTAAGTGTTGCCTTTAATAATGCTCGAAGGGAGTTTAGTGGAATAACAACTCTTTTGTCTCTTTTTGATACCGGTAGTCCGATTAATTTAATACAAAGATCTGTGGTTCCGGTGCCCGTGCGTGCAGTTAAGAACAAAACCGAATTTTGTGGACCCGGGAAAAATCGAATATGGACCTATGGAAGACTAATTTGCAAAATAACATTTCGAGATCAAACTCATCTGATAACAGTTCTGGTCGTGCCAAATGACACCATACCAGTGCCCCTACAGTTGGGGCGATGATTTTTTATGAAATTCAATATTCGTTTATGCTCAATAAGAAAAAAATCAGTCGATGTATTTGCTCTTGATATCGAAAAAATTAATTTAATAAATTCAGACAAAAATAAAGAGATGTGTTTCTGCTCACTCATTTCGGGCATTTCAGAAAGATTAGCTTTAGCGACCATTGACTCGTCACCGTCTGCATTAGCAGTAGAATCAGGAATACCAAAGCCACTTTTAACTAAACCAAATGATTGTAAGCATTATTGTGATGACGACGCAATATTAAATCCTTTTAATGAAGAGTTATCCAGAATAATGGCAATTGAGGTATCACAAAATTATGATGAGATAGATATTAATCCAGCCCTGGAAACTGAAGAAATTCGTCAAATAAGACAGGTTGTCTGGGAAAACATCCTTCAACCGAGTATTGTTGTTTAGCCCTACGATTATGACCTTACGATTCGATTAAATTCCGATGTTCCTTTCCATTTTCCACCGCGAAGACTATCAATAGCCGAACAGTTCTCCAAAAAATTATTGATGAACTTTTAAAAAAGGGGATAATAAGACCTAGTGATTCTCCATATGCTTCTCCGATCGTGATGGTTTTTAAAAAAAAAATGGGGAATATAGAAAGTGTGTCGACGTGCTTAGAATACTTAGCAAACAAGAAATATTTTTCCACACTAGACTTACGGAAAGGATTTTTCATGTGGGTGTAGCTGAAGATTCAAAAAAGTATACCTCGTTTGTGACACCTGATGGGCAATTTGAATACAACCGCATGCCTTTTGGCTTAAGGAACGTGCCATCAGTATTCCAGCGCTATATTTATTATGCTCTGCGAGATTTAATTGAATCAAAAAAAATTATTGTTTACCTCGATGACATTTCCGTGGCTACGGATGATTTGGATTCGCATATTCAAATTTTAACCGAAGTTCTAGAATGATTAGAGAAACTTGGATTGAAATTAAATTTGAAAAAAATGTAAATTTGCTTACCAGACCGTGGATTATTTAATGTACTCTGTGGATAATGATGGTATACGACCAAACGAAACTCATATACAAGTGCTTTCACGGTACCCCATGCCGCCAAATTTTAAGCAGGTTAGGTCATGTCTTGGGCTTTTCTCATATTTCCGAAAGTTCGTTCCAAACTACGCGAGCAGAGCAAACCCCCTACAGCGTTTGGTGAGGAGTGGAGTTAAATTTGAGATTGACAAGTATTGTAAACAAGCATTTTACGAGTTAAGAGACAAACTTATGTCATCTCCTGTCCTAGTCATTTACGACCCAGGAAGAGAGACTGAACTATACACCGATGCAAGCAAGGTGGGATTCGGTGCCGTGTTACTGCAAAGACAAGAAGACGGGTAGTTTCATCCGGTATCGTATTTCTCAAAAGCTACCTCCCCCGAGGAATCACGAATGCATAGCTTCAAACTAGAAATACTGGCCATTATACATGCTCTAAATCGTTTTGACAGCTACTTAAGGGGAATCGTATTTAAAATAGTTACCGATTGTAATGCACTTACTCTAACGCTCAGCAAGAAGAATATAAGCCCGAAAATAGCCAGGTGGGTTCTACGACTACAAAATCCAACATCGCAGTGGTGTAATAATGGGCCAAGTCGATGCGTTAAGTCGATCTCACGTTGCAGAAATTCCCGAACCTGAAGATCTACAGGCTGAAGTTTTAAGACGAATGGTCGCCGCAGGTTCCGAAAGGGAGAATACCTCAATCGAAAATAGTAGTTCCCTCGAATGGAACGGTTCGGCCAACGAAGACGTGCATACTAACGAGGGTATTCTTACCGAAGTGGTCAACCCAAATGAAGCAAACGACTCCGCTGATATTGGAATCCTGAATGCAGTGCCGTGTAGTGTCGTCACCGTTACCGATAAGCAAGAGTTGGATTTCCTGATACGAGTCACACAAAATAGAGACGAGGAAATATTGCAAATAAGAGAGCGTCTTGAGACAGAATAGGTGTTCGGATACGAGTTACGAGATGGACTAGTTTTCCGAAAGAATAAGGCCAACATATTGTAATTATATGTGCCAACCGAAATGGAGGACAATATTATACGCCTAGTGTATGAGAAGATTTGTCATATGGGTATAGAGAAGACGTACGAACAACTAAAGAAAAATTACTGGTTTAAAAAATTGAAAGGTAAAATTGAAAGATATATAAAGAATTGTATACGGTGTACTTATTATGTGCTCTCTTCCAGTTCGAATAAATGAATATAACTTGTACAACATTCCTAAAAAGCCTTTTCCGTTTGACACCCTACACATAGACCACTTTGGCCCTCTTCCCTCAATAAATTCGCAGAGGAAGCATGTTTTGGTGGTCATTGACTCTATTACCAAATTTGTTAAGCATTTGTTAAGAGGTAACCGCATTCTTAGACAAATACTTTATTAATTATAGTAGACCTCGACGCATCATTAGTGACCGAGGGTCATGTTTCACTTCGTTGGATTTTAGTTCGTATTTGTTGGAAAGAAATGTTGACCATGTCAAAATCGCAGTTACATCCGCACAAGCAAATGGCCAGGTGGAGAGGGTGAATCTGGTTCTCAAAATTATGCTAAGTAAAGTAAGTGATCCGCTTAATCATGCGAATTGGTCAGTGATGTTAACCGAGGTAGAATTTGCTATGAACAACACAACCCACTGTAGAACGAAACAGACACCGGGCAGATTAGAGTGGATCAAGGAGGGGAAGTAGTAGATAGACTAACTGACTACTTGCAGGAGAAACAACCTACTGGGGCACTAGGGAATCTGGAGGAGATTCGGATGGATGCATCCGCCGCCATACAACAGTCACAAGATACTAATTTAAGATACTTTTTGGAGAGAAGTAAGCCTGCAAGAATATATTCTGAAGGAGACTATGTAGTCATCCGACATTTTGATATGACCGTCGGTAAAAACAAAAAACTGAATGCGAAGTACAAAGGTCCCTACGTTGTTCATAAGGTTTTGCCTAATGACAGGTATGTCATCCGCGACGTGGAAAATTGCCAGATCACTCAATTGCCATATGATGGTGTGGTAGAAGCCTCGCGTTTGCGGAAATGGCTGGTGCGGTATGGGGTGAGTCATGGTTGCGAGTTGTTCTTTTTGGGCAACACTAGTTTGATTGAGGTCAATCAATGACTCCAGGATGGCCGAGTTGTAGTAAATTGTACGTAATTGTAGTAGATCATTAAGATGTAAATATTGAGTACAGTACAAAAGGCAGTTACATATAATAAAAAGATCCATTTTAATCCGTGAAATCAAGATAATAAACTTCTTTAAAAAATATATATATTTAAACAGTATTAATATAGCATTTAAGTAGATTTTGATTTTATGAGAATTGGGATAAGCTTAATAAAATTTTGTTAAATTGAAGTTCCGAAATCGAAATAAAGAAATGAATTATATTAAGTTCTCTTTTGATGGTTGAAATTGATTAAGTTAAAATTAAGTTATTTCTCTTACTATTCTCTATATTCTACCTTTTTTATTGATTAATTTGATTATTTTTCTAATAAAGAAGATACCTATATAAGGAGAGTTGAATTGTTAAAACTAAAAACCTAAATTTGAATTTCCCTTTAAAGTGGATGCAGCACAGCTAAGTGCAATAATTTCTGCTGCTGCACATGCAGCTACAGAACATACTAGACAAACGTTTAAATCGACTATTAAAACTGACATCTCGACTTATAGCATTAGAGACACCTACGGTGGTGGAAGATTATCAGCCAGTTACAATTGAAACTGGTAGAATTTGCGAGGAATCGCTAGACTTAGTGAAATCTTTACCTGAATTCAGTGGTGAGCAGGTATGTTTCATGGCGACAGGCCGCCTTCGTTGCATATAAATTATTCGAAGCCCATGACAGGAGCTTAAGTCATTACCAGGCAGTAGCCATTATCAGAAATAAAATTGTAAGTTCTGCAAACCAAGTCTTATCTTCGTTTAATACTGTTCTCAATTTTAATGCAATTATTTCTAGATTACATTTTACTTGCGCAGATAAAAGACCCATTTATCTTATAGAGCAGGAGATGTCTATGTTGCAATAGGGCAAAATGCCTCTTACGGATTTTTATGATGAGGTGGAAAAAAAAAACTAACTTTAATCATAAATAAAACTCTGATGATTCATGAAGGGAATAAGGATGTGATAGCTTCACTTTGTCAAAAATATCGACAGGAGGCGCTTAGAGTATTTGTATCAGGTTTACAGAAACCAATGTGTGACATTCTCTTCTCTTCGAGACCTACCGACGTGCCGGGTGCACTTGCTGTTGCTCAAGAACTTGAAGCAAATCAAGCACGATATGTATTTGCAAATTCATTTTTTAATAAAAACGAGGGCTTAGGCATAATTACAGCAACTATACTCAATACAACACACAATATTCTCCTCACTACAGAACAACTCCATCCACTCAAATTCGACCCAGTTTAACCAATATGTAAGTAGACCCAACTCTTTCTTATTATAAAGTGCCAACAAATTTTCAAAAGCCTGTACAAGATCCAAATCATATTCAGAGACCAAATATGCAAATTTCTGATAATAGCAATCGTCCTAATAATTCTTTAAAAACTGTCCAAAATTTGAATCAGTTGTGAGGAATAACAAACAATTCAAATGAACTAAAACGACATAGTGTTTCGGACAGGCTAACACTTCATAAGTTTCAAAGGGTCAATCACTTAAGTCAGGGATCACAACTTTCAATCACCACTTCAGAAAACCAATTTTGTTCATATGAACACAATCCCGAACTGTACAATTGTCTCGGTGAAAAAAATTTTTACACGGATGAAGCTGAAGTAGAAGTTTTTGAAGAAACCAATTTGTGAGTCGAACACTGGCAGGAAGGGAAATAAAACTACTCGTAGATACGGGCGCTTCTACAAATTACATAAAAAATTTCAAAAGCTTAAAAGGTATTAACCTGATTCATAAACCATTTTTCGTCAACTCAATTCATGGAACTAACCAGGTAACATCAAAATGTACTATTAATCTAGGAAGGAAATACTATCTTCTTCTTACTCCCAACTCTTGACACTTTTGATGGTATCCTTGGATTTGACTTTCTGAAAGAAATCGATACAAAATTAGATCTTGTAAAAGGAATTTTAAAGTACAATGGAGGTGAAGAAATATTATCATATTTCTATTGTAGGAATGTTAACAATATTGCAATTGAAAAGAAAAATGTCGACTTAGATAAAAATTAGCAATTTTCGTTATTAATTTCACGACATTGGAAAGTTTTTGCTGACCCCAATGAGGCACTTCCCTTTAACACAAGTGTTGTTGGCACTATACGGACCACCGATAGGGAACCGGTATATTCAAAAGTCTACGCCAATCCAATGTCAGCAGCCGATTTTGTTAATAATGAAATTTCCGAGTTACTTCCGTCACGATCCCCTTACAACACTCCCATATGGGTGGTTGATAAAAAAGGACTGATAATATGGATAAGCGGAAAATGCGGCTTGTAGTAGACTTTCGTAAATTGAACACCAAAAGCGACAATTCCAAATACTGCCGTTATTTTGGCCAATCTCTGAAAAACTTCTTTCTTTTCTACTTTGGATTTATAGTTGGGATTTCACCAAATTAATTTGTCAGAACGGGATAGGGAACTGCCTTTTCCATTAATAAGGGAAATTATGAGTTTTGCAGGCTTCCTTTCGGATTAAAGAATGCACCTAGCATTTTTCAAAGGGGAATTGATGACGTTCTCAGAGAAGAAATAGGCAAATGTTGTCATGTCTATATTGACGACGTCATTATCTTCCAACAACAAAGGAAGAACACATCAAAGACGTAGGAAAAATTCTTACTCTGCTTTTTGAAGTCAACATGCGAGTCGCAGCGGAAAAATCAATTTTTTTTTAAGGAAAAAGTAGAATTTCTGTAATAAGGGTATAAAAACATGCCCAAATAAAATAAGGGATATAATAGAGTATGCAGTTCCCAAGATATTTCTGGCTATTTCACGGATTGTCTAGGTACTACAGGCAAATACGAGACTATGTTCGAATTGCAAAACTTCTCACACAATACCTGCGAGGAGAGAATGGCAATGTGAGTAGAAATCGGTCAAAACACGTTGAAATCGAATTCACTGACGAAGCATTGGATGTTTTCGATAGAATTAAAAAAATTTTAGCATCAGAGGATGTTCTTCTTTTGTATCCAGATTATGGGAAACCATTCAATTTGACGACCGACGCATCGTCACATGCAATGGGTGCTGTTCTGTCTCAGGAAGGAAGACCAACAACAATGATATCACGAACTTTGTCTTCTACTGCGGAAAGCTACGCTACGAATGAGCGGGAACTCCTGACAATAGTATGGTCATTACAAAAGCCTCGTAATTATTTATATGGTGTAAGTCATCTTAATATTTTTACGGATCAACCTTTAACTTTTGCAATATCCGACAAAAACCCAAATGCAAAAATCAAAAGGTGGATAGCTTTTGTGGAAGAGTTTTCGCCAAAATTTGTTTATAAGCCTGGTAAAGAGAATTTTGTAGCTGACGCTTTAGCTAGACAATATTTAAATGCTTTCGATCAGTCTCAAAGTTGTACGACCCATAGCGAGTCCTCTCTTACTCAAACGATACCCAGCATCCAAAATCCATTAAATTGTTTCAGAAACCAAATCATACTTAATAAAGGCCTTGAGCTTGTTAACAATACTAAAATTTTGTTCAAATTTCCAATAAGGCACACCATCACATTTGACACCTTGGATAATCTTCACTCCATTCTGAAAGATATTGTCAACCCGAACGTTACAAATGCAATATATTGTGATCTTCCAATTTTGGCTCAGATTCAAAACAGCTTAGTCAACTTGTTTCCTTCAGTAAAATTTCTGCATACAATAAATATGGTAACTGATATTTTAAATCCAACTAACCAAGCGGAAATCCTTGCAACAGAACATAATAGAGCACATCGATCTGTTTCCGAAAATAAGCAACAAATTCCGAAATTTTTCCGAAAATCCAAAAAAGACTTAAGGAAATAGTTTCCAATTGCAAAATTTGTCGGGAAGCAAAATATCAGAGGCATCCACCGAAAGAAAAAATTGGTGAAACTCCTATTCCATATTATCCCGGTGAAATCCTTCACATGGATATTTCTTCGACAGATGGAAAGTATTTCCTTACTTGTTTAGATAAGTTTTCCAAATTTGCGGTAATTAAACCAATTAAATCTAAGTCAATATTTGATATAAAGGAACCTCTGTTAGAAGTACTAAATTTTTTTAAAAATACGAAAGCAATTGTTTGCCATAATGGGCAAAGTATAACATCTTTGGTTAGAGATCACTTTGACATAAGCATGTTTAATACGCCACCTTTCCATAGTATTTCCAATGGGCAGGAAGAAAGGTTTCATTGCACTCTAACGGAAATAGCTAGATGTACAAGACTAGAAAATAACGTTAATGACACTGCTGAGCTCCTTTTACTTGCTACATTCAAGTACAAGAGGACGATTCATTCAGTAATAAACTATAAGCCTATTGACATGTTGCAATCAATATCAGACTCATTAAAGAATGAAATTCAGAAAAAGATAAGCGAAACCCAAGATTTTAATTTAGACTGCCACAATAGGAAAAGACAAACACGGATATTCGAACCAGGGGAAAAAGTCTTTGTACGAACAAACAAGCGTATTGGGAATAAGTTTAGGAAACTTTTTACTGAGCAAGTTATTCAAAAAGATTTGCGTACCACGGTTCTTATCAACAACAAAGTAACGTGAGGTAACTTATTCTATAACCATTGCAGCTGACATTATTAAAGGAATCAAAAAATAAAATTTTATTTGTATGTATTTTCTTGGGAATTTCAGTTTTTTTTCACATTTTCTTTATACATATGTTATGTAGTATAATTGTATTAAGAGATTTAAAAAACAATTGTACTTTTTTCGTAGTTAAGATTACTGAAATAAATTTTCAAACTGAAATTTGTTTTGAAAATATTAAGTTAGAATGTAATTGGGTATATTAATATTGCCTATATAACACAATAAAACTGAAACGCAACTATCTGCACAATGCCGGGATGTCTTTACCTAAGAGGGGGAGTAGTTATGGAACATTATTATGACTAACTCAAATGCAGCCTCGTTAACGTTAACTCCTCATGTTAAACAACGCCAATGGAATCTTTCGATGGTACAGTTCCTATGCGTAGCTTAAGTGTTCATTTATAACTTAGTTCTTAAGTTACCAAGCGTATGTTCCGTTTCCTCATAGAGGAAAATAATAAATCTAAATTAACAAATTATAAGTCGAACTTTGTTTTATTTGTGTAAATCGGACATAGTTCCCAAACATTACTTGTACATTGAAGAACTCGTGTCTGGTGCAGATTCCATCCAAGCAGTTGAAGAAAAATTTGAACCAATTTCGAACCTACTTCTTGCAGCTGGCTTTCATCTGAGGAAATGGATGAGCAATAGTCAACAATTCCTGAATTTAGTACCGGAGGAAGACCGGGATACCAGTGTTTCCCTCAGCTTTGGAACAACACAACACACGAAAACGTTGGGAATCAATTGGCACCCTAGTTCAGATAGGTTTTCATTTCAGAAGCTCGCCGTCGAGGAAGTAGTTTCAAAGCGGACCATCCTATCAACAATCGCGCGTCTTTTGACCCCTTAGGATGGCTTTCACCTTGCATTGTTAAGGCGAAAATTATCATGCAGCAATTGTGGCCATATGGATTATCATGGGATGACTCAATTCCGGTGGAAGTACGTCGAGAGTGGTCGTCTCTTCAACAAGAATTGGCCATGATTGAAGACATCCAGATTTCCTGGTGGGTAAACGCACAAGGACAGAATGAGCAGGTGGGACTCCACGGAATTAGTGACGCATCCGTTAAGGCGTATGGAACGGTGGTCTATCTCCGAGCTTTGGACTGCAACAACACCACACACACACATTTACTCATCCCCAAAACTAGAGTAGCGCCACTCAATACGGTTTCACTGCCAAGATTGGAGCTTTGTGGTGCAGTAGTCCTAGCAAAGCTTCTGAGCTACACCCTGTCTGTGCTCCCAGTATAAAACATCAAAACATATGCGTGGACTGACTCCACAATCACCCTCTGTCGGATATCTGCACCACCACCTCAATGGAAAACTTTTATCGCAAATCGAGTAGCTGAAATTCAGAGACTGACGAATGCCAGCATTTGGCGACCCATTCCCACCAACCTCAATCCAGCGGATCTTGTATCGCGTGGGGTCTTGCCCTCAATACTTCAAAATAATGCACTCTGGTGGAATGGACCAGCCTTTCTTTGACTTGCCTAAAAATAAGTCAATCAAGGTGTACAAAATTCTCAAGCTTTTTATTGATGGAGAACAAATCACAAGACTAGTAGGCAGATTAATGAATTCTGCTCTGACTTGACGGCTTCCACCATTGAAATGGCTTTTAGCTCGTATTACGGAGATTTGTCCAGGAGCTGATCAACTAATCCGAGTACTGAAGATAAAAACTGAAACCGGAGAATTCAAAAGACCAATAACGAAGATATGTCCACTACCATGTAACGCGACCAACACAGAATACTCTATAGCATAAGGCGAAACAAAAAAAAATGCACGCAACACGGAAAACCGATACAATATAAAACTTAAACTAAAAAACAAATCACATAGGTATTTAATATAATAAAAAATTAATAAATAAATAGAAAAAAAAATCTGATATGCATATTCAAAATATATACATACATACATAATAAGATGAATTTTACACACTTACAGTCCACTTTCATTAAAAAATAATAATTTACCAGTTGTAGACGCCCACCAACTGTTGCTAAATGTATGGACATATGTATCGGATTCCTTGGTTTAAGAAATTAATTGTTAAGGCCCTAAATTTCAACAACTCTAATGAGTTTACGTTGCTGCTTTCACTGATAGCTGAAAATATTTAAGAAAACGAAGCTTGTTAAATAAGGAACAAAATTCAAAATCTAAAGACAAATATCTCAATCAACATCACAACAGAACATAATAAGTCAAATCTCACAGCTGAACTCAAGTCCACACATCAGAAACCCATTACATCAATATCACCAAATTAACGAAATCTACAACAAAACAATAGCCCATAAATAATTAAACATTCAAATTTCTGCATCTCAAATAATAATAAAAATACCCGCTTACACACATATGAAGTACTCGTACATATTGTATTATGATATATTAATCGATAAATGACTCCACACTACACTTTAAAAAACTCTACAAATCGCCGGCTGGGATATTCAAATACCTACTACCTGAATAAGGAAAAACAAGAGAGAGCGTGTGAGCCCATGATGGAGTAAGAGAACGACAACATTGCGGAAAATCAGCGATTCCTCCCCAGATTCTGCGTCCGCTTATAGGGATACTACTTTCACTTTGTGTTTCCATATGTCATTTGCACAATTCATACGGTCATTGAAGTAGCAAAGTACCGAACCACAGGGTGTTCATATATCATTCAAGCAAGAACGAGTTAGTTGGGAACACACAACTACGTTGCAGTAGTTTCACATTATTATTAATATGATTATTAAATTATTTGAAATTTAAAATAATAAACTGGGCAAATACTCGACATGTATACAAACAAAAACGTGTCCTAAAAATGTTAAAGTAAACACAAATTATTGGAACATATGAGTAAATTATATCATGCAATAAATAGCATAACCGAAACATCAGGAAAACATTCAAGAATAAAAAAAAACTCAATTTTGTAACGTTGAAAAAGGCGGTTGTTTTATTTTACCCAGTTTATACTGTATTTCACAATAGATGGTATTTTTCACACAGTTTTTAAACAGTTTATTTCATTTAAAGCAAAATTTAACTTTTACCGAATTAACGGCTTACACAAACTATTTGGAGTTTTTGCGAAATAATTTACCAGAGCTATTAGGAGACATTCCACTGATTCAACTAGCTTCATCATATTTCCAAGAAGATGATGCTCCAAACCACTATGGTTGTGAGGCTAAGAATGGGCTAGATGAAGTAACTGTAGATAGAACAAAAAGGACCAGTTCACTGGCCTGCAAGATCTCCTGACCTTATAGTATTGGATTTTTTTTTTGTATGGGGAAGAATGAAGGAATTAATTGAATTGGAAGAGCATATTCTCGAAGCGTCAACAAAAGTGAAGCAGCAGTTAGCATGAATAAACATTCGCATTGAAATCCAAAAGCGGGCTCTAGCATGCATACAAAAACAATGAGGACAGTTTTAGCACCTGTATTTAGTATTTATTCATACATGTACATAAGATACAGTATCTTTTAAGTAGTGTGAGGTTCATATGTGTTCTTATTGCGAGATAGGCAAAAAAGAAATTTTACATTTGTGCTTGATAAAATTGATAATAATCCTAAATCCTAAACTTGTAATTATAATTTTACCTTCAAACTTAATAGTTTTAATTTTTATCATAGGTACTATAAATCTGTAGTATGTTACATTACTCTATTTGAAAAGGAAAGTACTGTTTTATTGGCTGAAAAAGCAAAGCGACAAACTCCTTTGAAAATCGTAAATTTTGTTTCTTCCGTGCAATTTCCTGTGCAATGAGTCCAATAACCGAATAGCATTGATGAAAAACCGACCTAGCAAGTCCAACGTTTTATATTTTAAACGACATGCCAAAAATACGCCTTGAGAAACTTGGAATGTGATCAAATCGTCTTAAACCAATATGTATCGAGACATGTTGTTAAAAGTCACATTCAGTTTCCTCCGGCTACTTGTTTCGCAGTGACAAAAGATTTCGCATCCATAAGTTAGGATTGGGACAACTAGAGTTTTTGCCAACATAAGTCGAGTTTTCATTGGTGAAAGGCTATGGGACTTCCACAGCCTTTGTAAAGCACCAAAACTTTTTTCAACGATGGAGTTTATTTGATCATTCCAACCAAGTGTCTTATTAAAAATGACACCAAGGTTTTTTGCTGAGTCAACATAGCTTATAGGCCTATCGTTAAGATAGGGACTGGGAAAGTTAGACAAATCAAGGCTTTGCATATGCATTACAATGCACTTTGATTTCTCAGGGCTTAGTACTAGACCATTAAGTTCCTCATTCAAGCATTGAACACATTGTTCAATAAAATCAACACGCTGCACGTCATCTGCATACATGTGACCCTTTGAGTGAACAATTACGGTTGTAAGATCATTTATGTAAAGACAGAACAAAAATGGACCCAGGATCGAGCCTTATCGTACGCTCTTGTTCGGCGCTGGTTATTTTGTTTAACCGTGTTGTACTTAGTTGAACTATGAGTCGTACAGTATCAACTGTTTTATTATATTAAAAAATGTACTGTGCTAAAAACTGTGTAGAAAACTGTGTCGAAAAATATAAATTTAAAATAAAACCAACTGTTTGCTTCAACGTTATAAAATTAATTATTTATTTTGTGTAAAAATGTCTTCCTTTTATCTTAATTTTTGACATATGAAATTTTATCTCATGAGAGATTTATCATAAGTGTGTTTGTTTACATATTTAAGTGTATGATATTCTATGTTTTTATTTTTCATTTTATAGAACAAATTTTAATTTAAACTTAGGGAATTCTCCAGTGGTCAAAATAGTGCTGAACAAGTGAGTAATGTAAGACAAAATTAAAGGCAGAACTGCCCTAATGAACACAGGGTTTATGCCATCGATGCCTGTAGCGTTCGATTTGACTGATAAAAAACTCTCGACCACATCATTATCGTCAGTACGAGAAAATTCAAATAATTGCACAGTAGAACTACTTGGACTTATAGCTTCACTATCACTGGTAAGTGTACAGACCTGTGCGCCCGATTGTAACATGGATGAGACGAATTTTTTTATTTAGCCCATTTGCATTGATATTCTGCACAGAAACGGGTTTAGAGCTGACCATCGACAAGTACACTGTGAAACTCGCTCCTTGCGTGGAGTAAAAAAAACACAAAAAAATAAAAATAAAAAAAAGTTCTCCGTGCGGGCCAAAAAAAAAAAACAGCAACAAAACGGCGCGAGTGCAGTGAAACCGAAATCCACATCCACAGCGCGGGCATCACAACTTTCCTGCCCCTGGTCAAACTGTTGCTTGCACTCGGTCACTGCCGTTGCTGTATTACATTGTCATACAGCGCGTGCAGTGACTGAGTATATGTAACAACCGATGGATAACGGGCTGTGGGTAAGGATTTTGTTGGTATGCTGTTTTGTATTGTTGTAAGGGATAACACCTACAACAATTTAATTCTGTAAACCAACTCTCAATTTGTACTTCACATCTGCGCTTAGCAACATCGGTGTTTGTATTTTTTGTGTTTGTCTTTCGTTATAATGACTCGGGAATTCACAGAGGATATAGCCAATATACGCGGGCTAAAAAGTAATCACTTTTCTGCGTACGTCCACGTGTGCAAATACAGACCAGTTGTCTGTTGATGTGCGCTCCCCTCTAGGCTCGTCGGACCATTTCTCGTACACCCACCACACAGTTAGAGAAAAGATTCCTAAAAGAACCGTATGGCAATACGAGAATTACAACTGGAGCGGTCTTAACAGCTTCTTTAGGAATTTTAACTGGCCGTTATGTTTCCTCGATAACGACGTGGATGCCGCTGCTGATATGATCACAGACACCATTCTTTTTGGAATGAGAAACTTCATCCCTCATGGGCGACGCGAGCTGTAAAGAGGCTGTCAGGGTTAGAGAAAGGTTTTTTCGGTCTTTCAAGACTAGTCCAACTGAGGAAAACCGAAAAAAGTACAAACGAGCCAGAAATGACAGCAACGCCTTTCTGAAACGTGTAAAATCAGAATACTACCAAAAACTGAGGCAAAAAATACAATACTACAATGTCTCAAAGGTAGTAACAATTTTTGGTCGTTAGAGAAAAATATTAGAAATGTTATCTCATCCTCCATCCCAACGCTCATTTACAATGACATTCCAGCTGTCAGCTCTTTGGTCAACGCCAATCTGCATGGTGCTCACTTTGCGGCCAGTGCAACACTCCCAGATTGTGCTTTGTATCCGCCTACATTTGAATGTAGTAGCAACAGTTCTTAAAGATCTTAACATTCACAAATCCGATGGTCCAGATGGTATATCTCCCCTCCTTTTGAATAGGTGTTCTTCCTCGCTTGCAAAACCCCTGCGTAAGCTTTCTCATCAACCCTACTCTTTAGGACTCTTTTCGAGCAGATGAAAAACAACATTTGTCCAGCCCGTCACTAAGAAAGACGAATCTTCCTCTCTCTCTTCCTACAGGCCCATTGCACTTACGTCCCTACTTTCCAAGGTCATGGAAACGCTGATAAACCGTCAGCTCATGAAATATCTCGAAACACGAAAACTTCTTAATGACCGGCAGTATGGCTTTCGTAGCAACAGATCCACTGGTGATCTGATGGCATGTCTCACTGAAAAGTGGAACCAAAGCGTACATCAGTCAGGCGAAAGCAAGATAGTTGCACTTGATATTTCTAAGGCATTTCACAGAGTTTGGCATCAAGCTCTTTTGTCGAAAATGCGTGCTCTTGTGATTGCCGACTCTCTTATTCATTGGATTAGAAATTACCTTTCGGAACGTTCAATTCAAGTTGTTTTGGATGGTTTTAAACCTAATATTCACAAAATAAATGCTGGTGTGCCCCAGGGCTCCGTTCTGTCTCCGACACTCTTTTTAATCTTCATTAACGATCTCTTGTCTGCTACTTCTAATCCAATTTATTCCTTTGCTGATGACAGCACTCCCTGCTTCTCGTATTCATTCCCGGACTCACGCCCCTGCTCTTCGGCTGTAGAACGGGAACGGCAGCGTATGCTAAGCTCATTAAATTCCGATATTAACAGCATAACCAACTGGGGAACTATCAACCGAGTGGAATTTAATGCTTCCAAAACTCAATGCTGTCTGCTGTCATTAAAGCGAAATTCAAATACCCAGCCATTATCCATCAATGGCACTTGCATCGTCGAAACCGATAAACTTTCCATTATCGGTATGTGTATCAGTAACAACTTACGTTGGAATGACCACTTATTCAATGTCGCCAAAAATGTTGCGAAATGTCTAGGTTTTCTCAAGCGATGTAAGAAATATTTTACCCCCTCTGATCTGGCCACAATATATAAGGCATTTATCCGCCCAAAACTGGAGTACAATGCCCACATCTTGTCAGGTGCTCCTAAAACGTCTCTGCACCTGCTAGATAGGATTCAAAACCGTGCGATAAAACTAATTGGTGATATTAATATCAGTCAATCAATTGACACCCTCGAACATCGACGTAATGTCTCCTGTCTCACTTTGTCTTATCGCTATTTCCACCAACAGTGCTCCGCAGAAATCGCCAGTAGCATTCCGCTACTGTATACCCTCAAGCCCATTTTCGGACGTACTCTTAAATATCGTGATTCTTTCCAAAGCCGTACAACTCGCTAATGGAATGCCCAGCCGACCTCTGTGTTTCCTGGTCGTTATAACTTGCAAACATTTAAAAACAATGTACATCGGTATCTGTCTTTTCTTCCTCCCTAAATTTCCTTCGCCTGCGCTGTGTACGAACATTTTAAGGGTACAAAACCCTTTGAGCGCGCGCCGATTATAAAAAAAAAAAAAAAAAAAGAGGCTGTTATCTGAAGATGTTTACGATAAGACCAGTAATATGCTCTGCCCCCGCTTTTTATTAGACAACGTCATTAATGGGCGAAGCCTTGATAATTGGGCGGGGGCCCACCCATTCATACAATCTTTTTTAAATTAATGAAGCAAACAATTTGGCTGAAGTGTTTAAAAATGTCATTCCTCTGTAGTTCTTCGGGTCCCTGTAATCGCCTTTTTTGTGTAGGGGAAAAATTATTGCTTTCCTGAATACGTCGGAGATATTAGCAGAGTCGAATATTCGATTAAATTCAATTGTGAGGGAATTCGTAAACTCATATGTGCAATTTTTATAGAACTCAAACGGTATGCGATCAATACCAGGTGCTTTATTTGATTTCGATTTGCATATTACTTCATTGACTTCTTCCAGGGTAAATGCAGAGTCTAATTGTTCGTCTAAGAGCAGAGGGGCTGCATATTGAAGTAGCGGCGAGGTTAATGGGGCATTGAGAAGTTTATCGAAATGAGTCCTGAGTTGCGGGGCTTTACGAGTTACAGAGATGTTAGACGTGTGTCCGTTTAGGTATTTGACAGCTTTCCAGAACCGAGCAGAAGATTTTGAATTATTTATAATCGCAATGTTTTGTTGTTTAAAGGCTACTTTTTTGATGTAACAGATTTGTTTGTATTCCTTGCTGGCATCTTGATAGAGTGCTTTAAAAATATTGGAGTTATTGAATTTCTGAAACTTTACTGAAACAGCAACACTGCTCCTGTCAACAGGCATCTGTCAGTTGACTCCTGTCAAAATTTAAACTTGCTGCGTCAGTTAGTTTGTGTTTGACAGCTATTTTTATCAGACTACTCACTAATTTGAGGAGAAAATGGAAAAAAGTGAATTTCGTGTGCTTATTAAGCATTATTTCTTGCGAAAAAAAACCATTACCGAGACCAAGGCTAAGCTTGATAAATACTATGGGAACTCTGCACCATCGATTTCAATGTTAAAAAAGTGGTTTACTGAATTTCGTTGTGGCCGTACAAGCACTGAAGATGCCGAACGTCCTGGACGTCCAGTTGAGATCTCTACACCCGAAACAATCGAAAAAATTCACGATATGGTGTTGGCCGACCGAAGATTGAAAGTGCGAGAGATTGTGGAAGCCGTAGGGATCTCGCATAGCTCAGTGGTTTCAATTTTGAATGATCACTTGGGCATGAGAAAGCTTTCCGCAAGATGGGTGCCGCGTTTGCTCACAGTCGACCACAAACGCAATCGTGTCACAACTTCACAGGAAGGTTTGGCGTTGTTTAATCGCAATATGGAGGAGTTTTTGCGCCGTTTTGTAACCGTGGACGAAACATGGATCCATCACAACACACCAGAGAACAAACAACAGTCAAAACAGTGGGTTTCTAAGGGTGAATCGGCGCCAAAGAAGGCCAAGGTGGGTTTGTCAGCCAATAAAGTTATGGCGACTGTTTTTTGGGATGCACGCGGGATAATCCACATTGACTACCTTCAAAAGGGAAGAACAATCAATGGGGAATATTATGCCAACTTATTGGACCGATTTGAAAAAAAAACGACCTCATTTGGCCAAGAAAAAGTTCTTTTCCACCAAGACAATGCAAGGGTGCACACATGTGCAGTTGCCATGGCAAAAATCCATGAATTGGGCTATGAATTGCTCCCTCAACCACCCTATTCTCCAGATTTGGCTCCGAGCGACTACTTCTTGTTCCCAAACCTGAAGAAATGGCTTGGTGGAAAAAGATTTGACTCCAATGATGAAGTCATCTCGCAAACAAAGGCCTATTTTGAGGACCTCGACAAATCATGTATAGAGCTCAAGGGAGACTACGTTGAAAAATAAAATTATTTTTTTATCAAAAAATCTGTGTTTTAATCCAAAAGTCACGGACTTATTGACCCGCCCTTGTTCTCCTGAATTCTTTAATAAAATTTTTAAGTAATACATTTTTATTTAACGAAATGTCACCAAAAATAGATTGTATTATTTCAATGGCACTTTTTTCACCACAACTCAATCCAAGCGCGGAGTCCTAAGTAAAGATTCTTGCCAATGTGAAGCATGTCACTCCATAGAGAAATCTTTATTGATGCGTCTTTTTGACGAAGCTCCTTCATGATTGGAATCATTTTCGCCCGACGTTGTCTGACGTTAAAGGGTAAATCCTTTTGAATACTTATTCTAGTACAATTCAATTTGAAGACATTCCTCATCACGCTCCAGGCAGACTCCTTCGATCTCATCTTTAGAACTATCGTAGACTTGTTCGTGTTATGGCTGTGTATCCTATACGCAGACTCGACGATTTGATTCGGAGTTAATTGAACTAACCCGGCGCAAATGGATTTTGCCTTATCGCTGATGTCTACTTGATCTTCAACAGGCAGGTGAACAACAAGATTCGCTTCAGTACTCATCTGTACGAGTCGGTCAAGCTGGTTCTCAAGACGTTTGTTTTGTTCTTTCAGATACACAACTTTTTGTTCAAGTTCTTCTTGTCGCATACTCAATGCTGAGATTTGTTTAAAGAAATCTTGCAGATCTGCCTTTGAGGCTAATTGTTCCACAAGTTTTTTTGTTGTTTTCGAGTAGAATTTCCTGCATTCTTTCAACACTCAGAGTAGAAGTAGATCCCATAGCGAGCTTTGGTTCAATTTCACTCAAGCTTTGATGGCGTTTTTTGTTTCCTGGGTGTTCCGGAGAGGTGTGGGATATTCCTCTTTTTACCATTTATAGGTTAGTTTAATGATGGAATTTTTAACTTGGCTATAAAATAGCTTAGGTGTTAGAACTTACTCGAATTTCAATTGCCTGAGGTAAAGCGTCTCTTAATTTATAAGGTGAATGTGTAGTCAATTAACTTTCACTTAAAACACTTTTCTTTTTTGGTTTTTGATTCGGAGATAAATTTTTTGCTTCCACTTTCGCTTCAATCTTTCGCAAGACACTAGCTATACTTTGCCATTGACTAACATCAACATCGCTACTATAGCGATCATAATAAAGCAAATCAAAGATTTTTAATGTTCTCGCATGATTATCCAATATTTTCAAAACTTCAACTTCTAATTGTTTGTTGAATCCCAAAGATAACTTCTCCAATAAATCTGCTCGCAAAGAGCAACGTGGGTGGTCGTGGCTCAAGTGGTAGTGTATTGGCTTCTCAATAGGACGGTTCGGGGTTCAATACCAGCCGTGACCGAAAGACTTTTTTAAGGCAACTATGATCTTGTGAGATGAATGGTTGCCTAAATACAACATCAAGTCCAATTTACACTGATAATTTAGTCTCGCCATTAAATGTTGGATGCCACCCAAACATCTTTCTCTCTCTCGCTATCCAATTTTCCGAAAAACTTAGCACGTGCTCCTGCATTTTAGGAGTAGTAATACCCTCTTGAGTGTTAAGTTCTTTTTTTTAAAAAAAAAAAAAAACTTAGAGCTATTTGTCAACACGTGAATAATTCCATGCCAATTTGAACTCCTTCAGTTGATGTAGATCACCGAATGACAGATATTCGACGTCATTTTCAAAACCACACACTTTCAAGGTCTGAGGGTTGGTGAAATATGTAAACGTCAGCAGATGGTCTCGTGGCATACGCACTGAATTCAAGGTAAGCGCCTTGAGGTTAGCCCCGATCTGTCCAAAGAGTTCATCAAAATTACCAAATTCAATGTCTTCCAAACATAAATTTTCGAGTTCATTAGCAGCAATGACTTGGCGGGAGGATGTTCGCTGTTCAATTCACCTTCTGTTATTTACAAAATTCTTTTTGACGCAAACTCAGGGTAATTGCTCATATAAAACCATTGTTTGCAACATAACGTTGCTGCCTGGGTGCCACAAAAATCCAGATAATGGAAAATTCTTATTAATATCTCTGCTGGAAAGTAAGCATAAGAAGCATCAATCATTGTAAGATCTGTAAAGGATAAAACAAATAAAATTGAATTTTTACGTGAACACATGTTATGAATAAATACGTCATACAGGACCTTGTATATGTACTGTAGTATATATACAGGGGCTCCCCTAATTCATCAACTATAATTTGGGAAATGATTCCTGGGTATATTCTATGAAAAAAATCGTTCTACAGTAAGGCTCTATCTCCTATGTTGACAGCATTTATCGAGGATTTAAGAAAAGCTTACTTTGGTGTATCTTGACCCATGTTAACGCAAATTGCTCTGTTGGTACTAATGGCAAAAACTTCTTGAAGATTTTTGTTTTTAGAAGAAATACCAGCCTTTATAATTGCGTTTAAATAAAGCTGATACCTTGTTTGAGTCTTTAGATATTCAATTTCAAATCCTGTTCCAATTTCATTACCCATGCTAATTTTTGACTTTGAGGACACTTTTCTCCAGAAAATGCCTAATTAACATAACTGTTTTTTTCTTATGAAAGTAACAATAATAAAAAAAAATGTTCATCAAGTTTGCACAAAAGTCCAGAGATTTTGCGATACTTGCGAAAACCTGCATCAGATGAAAAACAAAAGAGTGTTTTTGCTTTAAGCTCCAAAGCTTTGAATATAAAAGTATTTTATGTGGTCTTAGGTAATTTTTGTTTTATGTGTGTCCTAAAACAGTTATAGCAGGTGCTCAAAGTGTCCTTATTGGGTTTGTATGCATGATAGAGCCCGTTTTTGGATTTCAATGCGAATGTTTAATTATCCTAACTGTTGCTCACTTTTGTTGACGCTTCGGAAATACGTTCTTCCAATTCAATTAAAGTTGCTATTTCGGTTGAATAAACAAGTTTTTTCATTCTTCCCCATACAAAAAAATCCAATACTATAAGGTCAGGAGATCTTGCAGGCCAGTGAACTTGTCCGTTTCTTCCTATCCAACGGTTACCGTACTCTTCATCTAGCCCATTCTTGGCCATACGACCATAATGGTTTGGAGCACCATCCTGTTGGAAATATGATGAAGCTAGTTGAATCAGTGGAATGTCTCCTAATAGTTCTGGTAAATTATTTCGCAAAAACCCCAAATGGTCTGTGTAAGCCGTTAATTCGGTAAAAGTTAAATTTTGCTTTAAATGAAATAAACTGTCTAAAAACTGTATTAAAAATACTGTCTATTGTGAAATACAGTATAAACTGGGTAAAATAAAACAACCGCCTTTTTCAACGTTATAGAATTGAGTTTTTTTTATTCCCGAATATTTTCCTATTTATACAACTGATGTTTCGGTTATGCTATTTATTGCATGATATAATTTACTCATATGTTCCAATAATTTGTGTTTACTTTAACATTTTTAGTACACGTTTTGTTTGCCCACATGTCGAGTATTTGCTCAGTTTATTAGTTTAAATTTCAAATAATCAGTTATCACAACCCAAGGTGCACCGCCTTACACTTGGTTCGACAAGCACAGACAGGTTCCCAGCTGAGTCAGCATATTATCTGCTTGCAAATATTCCCACGGAAATTTATGCATGCGTAAGCTACTCGACACCAGATGGGATGCATGCGAAATATCAAAAGTGATGAGTCAGGAGAAATCCATGGGAGCATTTGGATAGAAGCAAAGCTTTGGAGTTAGATGGGAATGGATTGGGCATTCAATTGTAATCGTGATGGCAACGGGGACGATTGTTCAAATCAATAAAATCTAATTATTATAACGTGTCAAAAGGGTTGTTTTTTTTAATGTAAGTCGAACAGTTGGGTCGGCTCTCTGGGCTGACGTTAGGGTTTTTTTTTGAATCCTCCGAAAGGATTTCCTTAACTAATATAATAATCATATTAATAATAATGTGAAACAGCTGTAGCGTAGTTCAATGTTCGCAACTAACTCGTTCTTCCTTGAATGATATATGAACACCCTGTGGTTCGGTTCTTTGCTACTTCAATGACCGTATTAATTGTGCAAAGAGAATTGAATGACATATGGAAACACAAAGTGAAAGTAGTATCCCTATAAGCGGACGCAGAATCTGGGGAGGAATCGCTGATTTTCCGCAATGTTGTCGTTCTCTTACTCCATCATGGGCTCACACGCTCTCTCTTGTTTTTCCTTATTCAGGTAGTAGGTATTTGAATATCCCAGCCGGCGATTTGTAGAGTTTTTTATAGTGTAGTGTGGAGTCTTTTATCGATTAATATATCATAATACAATATGTACGAGTACTTCATATGTGTGTAAGCGGGTATTTTTATTATTATTTGAGATGCAGAAATTTGAATGTTTAATTATTTATGGGCTATTGTTTTGTTGTAGATTTCGTTAATTTGGTGATATTGATGTAATGGGTTTCTGATGTGTGGACTTGAGTTCAGCTGTGAGATTTGACTTATTATGTTCTGTTGTGATGTTGATTGAGATATTTGTCTTTAGATTTTGAATTTTGTTCCTTATTTAACAAGCTTCGTTTTCTTAAATATTTTCAGCTATCAGTGAAAGCAGCAACGTAAACTCATTAGAGTTGTTGAAATTTAGGGCCTTAACAATTAATTTCTTAAACCAAGGAATCCGATACATATGTCCATACATTTAGCAACAGTTGGTGGGCGTCTACAACTGGTAAATTATTATTTTTTAATTAAAGTGAACTGTAAGTGTGTAAAATTCATCTTATTATGTATGTATGTATATATTGTGAATATGCATATCAGATTTTTTTTCTACTTATTTATTAATTTTTTATTATATTAAATACCTATGTGATTTGTTTTTTAGTTTAAGTTTTATATTGTATCGGTTTTCCGTGTTGCGTGCATTTTTTGTTTCGCCTTATGCTATAGAGTATTCTGTGTTGGTCGCGTTACATGGTAGTGGACATATCTTCGTTATTGGTCTTTTGAATTCTCCGGTTTCAGTTTTTAGCTTCAGTACTCGGATTAGTTGATCAGCTCCTGGATAAGTCTCCGTAATACGAGCTAAAAGCCATTTCGATGGTGGAAGCCGTTCGTGCTTTAGCAGGACTAAGTCTCCAACGTTGGGTTGCTTCTACGTTTTCAACCACCTTGGGCGATTTTGAAGACGAGTTAAATACTCACGGCTCCATTCCTTCCAACACGTTTGTGTGAGGCTTGTAATCTTTTCCATCGGTCGATGTATCCGATTTTTTTCCCTGCTAGGTCTGCTTCTGGTACAATGTTGCATGAAGTCCCGATCAAAAACTGCGCTGGTTTGAGTTTGGTAAAATCATCGAAGTTGTCGCTTAACGGGCAGAGTGGTCTCGAGTTGAGACATGCTTCTATTTCAGATAGAAGTGTGCTGAGCTCCTCGAAGGTTAACGCTTCGTTCCGGGCAACTCGTTTCAAATGGAATTTGACCGTTTTCAATCCTGCTTCCCACAGTCCCCCGAAGTGAGGAGAAGCAGGAGGATTGAAATTCCATTTAGCTCGTAATTTGCTAATTGCACCGGCGATTTCATTGTACATAGTTGTGCTGGGCAGTCTTGAGCATTTTCAGTAGCTCCGTATTGCCCCTTTGAAATTACTACCTTAGTTGCTATACAGGTTGGAACAAATTCCGCGTTGTGCTGTGAATCGTCGGAATGCCGCTAGGAATGCCTGGATAGTCATGTCTGTTACGGCTTGAAGGTGAATGGCTTTTGTTGCTAAACAAATAAATATTGCAAAATATCCCTTCAGCGTTTAGGATCATCTTCCCTTCCAGGCTTTTACTTCCATGGGTCCAGCATAGTCAATACCTGTATGCATAAATGGACTCGATATGGTTACCCTTGGAGTTTGTAGATTTCCCATTAGCTCTTGCATGGGCTTGGGCTTCTAGCGAAAGCATATCGTGCATTGGTAGATGTGTTTTTTCACCATTCTCTTTGCACTAAAAATCCAAAATTGATTTCGCAGATAAGCGGTCAGCGTTGTAGGCCACCATGAAGCGTTTGCTCATGTGCATTGTCGACGATGAGTCTGGTGAAGTGGTGGTCTGGTTTTAAAATCATGGGGTGCATTTGGTCATAAGCCAGAGCAGAATTCTTTAATCTGCCTATTAGTCTTGTGATTTGCTCTCCATCAATAAAAAGTTGAGAGTTTTGTACACCTTGATTGACTTATTTTTACGCAACTCATTGAAGAGATTAGGAAACATTTCCTGCTGTACCATTCGCACAGCTGTTTGCAAGCTAGAATTGATTTCACTTGGCGACAAAATCGATTTCAACCTTAAGTTTTCTGTTTTCCGAGTGTTGTTGGTGAATCTTTTCACATAAGTCAAAATTCGTAAACAATTTGTGAGTTTCGAGTGAGTTTGGATTAATTTTAAAATGTCATTTTCATCATTTATAGCGAAAAGAGTTTTGATTTCTCTTTTCTCTTCTTCTGTGTCGAGTTGCGTGGGCTGTGTTGGAATGGAAAATTCCCATCGTCTTTGAAGAAAAGCTGGTCCAGAGTGCGTTGTTTTGGAGTATTGAGGGTAATACCGTAATCCGCTGAATTGAGTTTGGTGGGGATGTGTCGCCAAATATTGACATTCGTCAGTCTCTGAATTTCAGCTAGTCGATATGCGATAAACGATGAGTAAATGTGTGTGTGTGATGTTGCTGCAGTCCAAGACTCTGAGATAGACCACCGCTCCATACGCCTTGATGGATGCGTTACTAAATCCGTGGAGTTCCAACTGCTCATTCTGTCCTTGTGTACTTACCCACCTGGGAACCTGGATGTCTTCAATCATGTCCAATTCTTGTTGAAGAGACGACCACTCTTGACGTACTTCCACCGGAATTGGGTCATCACCATGTAGCCACAATTGCTGCATTATAATTTTCGCCTTAACAATGCAAGGCGAAATCCATCCTAGGGGGTCAAAGAGACGCGCGATCGTTGATAGGATAGTCCGTTTTGAAACTACTTGAAACCAATTGATTCCCAACGTTTTCGTGTGTTGTGTTGTTCCAAAGCTGAGGGAAACACTGGTATCCCGGTCTTCCTCCTTTACTAAATTCAGGAACGGTTGACTATTGCCCATCCATTTCCTGAGATGAAAGCCAGCTGAAAGAAGTAGGTTCGAAATTTGTTCAAATTTTTCTTTTGCTGCTTGGATGGAATCTCCACCAGACACGATACAAGTACAAGTAATGTTTGGGAACTATGTCCGGTTTACACAAATAAAACAAAGTTCGATTTAAAATTTGTTAATTTAGATTTATTATTTTACTCTATGAGGTAACTTAAGAACTAACTTATAAATGAACACTTAAGCTACGCATAGGAACTGCACCATCGAAAGATTCCATTGGCGTTGTTTACAGCGGCGAGTTAACGTAAACGAGGCTGCATTTGAGTTAGTCATAGTAATGTTCCATAACTACTCCCCCTCTTAGGTAAAGACGTCCCGGCTTTGTGCTGATAGTTTCGTTTCAGTTTTATTGTGCAATATAGCTAATATTAATATACCCAATTACATTCTAACTTAATATTTTTAACCTAAATTTCAATTCGAGAATTGATATCAGTAATCTTAACTACGAAAAAATTACAATCGTTTTTTAAACCTATTAATACAGTTATACTATATATATAAAGAAAATGTGAAAAAAACTGAAACTCCCAAGAAAAGGAATACAAATAAAATTTTATTTTTTAATTCGTTTAATAATGTCAGCTGCAATGTTTATAGAATAAGTCACCTCACGTTACTTTTATGAACCTTCTTGTTGTTGATAAGAACCGTGGTACCCAAATTTTTTGAATAGCCTGCTCAGTAAAAAGTTTCCTAAACTTAATCCCAATACACTTGTTTGTTCGTACAAAGACTTTTTCCCCTGGTTCGAATATCCGTGTTTGTCTTTTTTTATTGTGGTAGTCTAAATTAAAATCTTGGGTTTCGCTTATCTTTTTCTGAATTTCATTCTTTAATGAGTCTGATACTGATTGCAAAATTTCAATAGGCTTATAGCTTATTACTGAATGAATTCCTGTTGTACTTGAATGTAGCAAGTAAAAGGAGCTCAGCAGTGTCATTAATGTTATTTTCTAGTCTCGAACATCTAGCTATTTTCGTTAGAGTGCTATGAAACCTTTCTACCTGCCCATTGGAAACACTACGGAAAGGTGGCGTATTAAACATGCATGTCAAAGTGATCTCTAACCAAAGATGTTACATTTAGCGAAAGAAATGATGGTTCATTATGACAAACAAGTGTTTTCGTATTTTTAAGAAGATTTAGTACTTCTAACAGAGGTTCCTTTATATCAAATATTGACCTAGATTTAATTGGTTTAAGTACCGCAAATTTTGAAAACTTATCTAAACAAGTAAGGAAATACTTTCCATCTGTCGAATAAATATCCACGAGAAGGATTTCACCGGGATAATATGGAATAAGAGTTTCACCAATTTTTTCTTTCGGTGGATGCCTCTGATATTTTGCTTCACGACAAATTTTACAATTGGAACTATTTCCTTAAGTCTTTTTTGGATTTTCGAAAAAAAATAATCCTTGAGAATTTGTTGCTTATTTTCGGAAACAGATCGATGTGCTCTATCATGTTCTGTTGCAAAGATTTCCGTTTGGTCAGTTGGATTTAAAATATCAGCTACCATATTTATTGTATGCAGAAATTTTACTGAAGGAAACAAGTTGACTAAGCTGTTTTGAATCTGAGCCAAAATTGGAGGATCTCAATATATTGCATTTTTAACGTTCGGGTTGACAATATCTTTCGGAGTGGAGTGAAGATTATCCAAGGTGTCAGATGTGCCTTATTTGAAATTTGAACAAAATTGTAGTATTTTTAACAAGTTCAAGGCCTATATTAAGTGAGAGGACTTGCTATTGGTCGTGAAACTTTGAGACTGTTCGAGAGCATTTAAATATTGTCTAGCTAAAGCGTCAGCTACAAAATTCTCTTTACCAGGCTTATAAACAAATTTTGGTGAAAACTCTTCCACAAAAGCTCTCCACCTTTGATTTTTGCATTTGGATTTTTGTCGGATGTTCCAAAAGTCAAAGGTTGGTGATCCGTAAAAATATTAAGACGGCTTACACCATATAAATAATTACGAAGCTTTTGTAATCATCGCACTATCGCCAGGAGTTCCCGCTTATTCGTAGCGTAGCTTTCCTCAGTAGCAGACAACGTTCGTGATATCATTGTTATTGGTCTTCCTTCCTGAGACAGAACAGCACCCATTGCATGTGACGATCCGTCGGTCGTCAAATTGAATGGTTTCCCATAGTCTGGGTACAAAAGAAGAACATCCTCTGATGCTAAAATTTTTTTAATTCTATCGAAAACATCCAATGCTTCGTCAGTGAATTCGATTTCAACGTGTTTTGACCGATTTCTACTCACATTGCCATTCTCTCCTCGCAGGTATTGTGTGAGAAGTTTTGCAATTCGAACATAGTCTCGTATTTGCCTGTAGTACCTAGACAATCCGTGAAATAGCCAGAAATATCTTGGGAACTGCATACTCTATTATATCCCTTATTTTATTTGGGCATGTTTTTATACCCTTATTACAGAAATTCTACTTTTTCCTTAAAAAAAAATTGATTTTTCCGCTGCGACTCGCATGTTGGCTTCAAAAAGCAGAGTAAGAATTTTTCCTACGTCTTTGATGTGTTCTTCCTTTGTTGTTGGAAGATAATGACGTCGTCAATATAGACATGACAACATTTGCCTATTTCTTCTCTGAGAACGTCATCAATTGCCCTTTGAAAAATGCTACGTGCATTCTTTAATCCGAAAGGAAGCCTGCAAAACTCATACTTTCCATTATTAATGGAAAAGACAGTTTTTTCCCTATCCCGTTCTGACAACTTAATTTGGTGAAATCCCGACTTTAAATCCAAAGTAGAAAAGAAAGAAGCTTTTCCGAGATTGGCCAAAATAACTTCAGTATTTGGAATTGGGTATTTGTCGCTTATAGTTTTGGTGTTCAATTTACGAAAGTCTATTACAAGCCGCATTTTCAGTTTACCCATATTATCAGTTCCTTTTTTATCAACCCCCCATATGGGAATGTTATAAGCGGATCGTGACGGACGTGTAATCCCATTATGAAGTAACTCGGAAATTTCATTATTAACAAAATCGGCTGCTGACATTGGATAGGGGTAGGCTTTTGAAAATACCGGTTCCCTATCGGTGGTTACGAAAAATAGTGGCAACAACATTGGGGTCAGCAAACATTTTCGAATGTCGTGAAATTAATAACGAAAATTGTTCATTTAAATCTAAGTCGACATTTTTCTTTTCAATGGCAATATTGTTAACATTCCTACAATGGAAATACGATAATATTTCTTCACCTCCATTGTACTTTAAAATTCTTTTTACAAGATTTAATTTTGTATCGATTTCTTTCAGAAAGTCAAATCCAAGGATACCATCAAAAGTGTCAAGAGTTGGGAGTAAGAAGAAGGTAGTACTTCTACCAAAGAGATCAATAGTACATTTTGATGGTACCAGGTTAGTTCCATGAATTGATTGAACGAAAAATGGTTTATGAATCAGATTAATAACTTTTAAGCTTTTGAAATTTTTTATATAATTTTTAGAAGCGCCTGTATCTACGAATAGTTTTATTTCCCTTCCTGCCAGTGTTCGACTCACAAATTGGTTTCTTCAAAAACTTCTACTTCAGCTTCATCCGTGTAAAAATTTTTTTCACCGAAACAATTGTACAGTTCGGGATTGTGTTCATATGAACAAAATTGGTTTTCTGAAGTGGTGATTGAAAGTTGCGATCTCTCACTTAAGTGATTGACGCTTTGAAACTTAGGAAGTGCTAGGCTGTCCGAATCACTATGTCGCTTTAGTTGATTTGAATTGTTTATTGGTCCTCACAACTGATTCAAATTTTGGACAGTTTTTAAAGAATTATTAGGACGACTGCTATTATTAAAAATTTGCATATTAGGTCTCTGAATATGATTTGCATCTTGTACAGGCTTTTGAAAATTTGTTGGCACTTTATAATAAGAAAGAGTTGGGTCTACTTCCATATTGATTAAACTGGGTCGAATTTGAGTGGATTGAGTTGTTCTGTAGTTAGGAGAATATCGTGGGTTGTATTGACTATAGTTGTTGTAATTTTGCCTAGAAGAAAAATTGCCTGAGCCCTCGTTTTTATTAAAAAATGAATTCGCAAATACATATCGTGCTTGATTTGCTTCAAGTTCTTAAGCAAGTGCAAGTGCACCCGGCACGTCGGTAGGTCTCAAAGAGAAGAGAATGTCACACATTGATTTCTGTACACCTGATACAAATACTCTAAGCGCCTCCTGTCGATATTTTTGACAAAGTGAAGCTATTACATCCTTATTCCCTTCATGAATCATCAGAGTTTTATTTATGATTAAAGTTCGTTTTTTTTCCACCTCATCATAAAAATCTGTAAGAGACATTTTGCTCTGGCGCAACATAGACATATCCTGCTCTATACGATAAATGGGTCTTTTATCTACGTAAGTAAAATCTAATCTAGCAATAATTGCATTAAAATTGAGAACAGTATAAAACGGAGATAAGACTTGGTCTGCGGAACCTACAATTTTATTTCTCATAATGGCTACTGTCTGGTTATGTCTTGAGATCCTGTCATGTGCTTCGAATAATTTATATGCAGCGAAGGCAGCCTGCCGCCATAAAACATACCGCACCTGCTCCCCACTGAATTCAGGTAAAGATTTCACTAAGTCTAGCGATACCTCGCAAATTCTACCAGGTTCAATTGCAACTGGCTGATAATCTTCCCTGACCGTAGGCATCTTTAATGCTCTAAGTCGAGATGTCAGTTCATTAATAGTCGATTCAAACGTTTGTCTAGTATGTTCTGTAACTGCATGTGCAGCAGCAGAAATTATTGCACTTAGCTGTGCTGCATCCATTTTAAAGGGAAATTCGAATTTACGTTTTTAGTTTTAACAATTCAACTTTCCTTATCTACGAGTAGGTATCTTATTTATTAGAAAAATAATCAAATTAATCAATAAAAAAAGGTAGAATATAGAGAATAGTAAGAGAAATAACTTAATTTTAACTTACGAGTAATCAATTTCAACAATCAAAAGAGAACTTAAAATAATTCATTTATTTATTTCGATTTTGGAACTTCAATTTAACAAAATTCTATTAATCTTATTCCAATTCTTATAAAATCAAAATCTACGTAAATGCTATATTTATACTATTTAAATATATGTATATATATATGTGTGTGTACCTTGTACTTGCTTATTATACAAAATAATTTTATGATTTTTATCCAAAAAAGTATTGCTTTTCAATAGCTGCTTTGACTGTTGAACTTAAAGATGAATTGATTTGTAATGCTTAATTTTCCACTTGTAAATTTAAAGCTGGACCATTGTTTTGTACTGTTTAATTATTCACTAGTAAATTTGAAGATAGCTGAACTAATGTTTGTAATGTTTAACTTTTCACTGGTGAACTTAAAGATGAGCTTGTCTATTATTTTAAAATGTTTGATTTTTCACTTTTGAAATATTTCCAATTGTTTTCTTCAGTTTCTACTATTCGTATGAATAATTTTTTTTTTGTCTTCACACAATATAAAGAATTTTTTCTTTTTCTTCCGCAGTTACAAAATCGTAAACGTGAACGATTAAAACAAAGTTCTAGAATCGCGTAGCCCCACGTTGGGCGCCAGGAATATTTTGGAACTATGTCCGATTTATACAAATAAACTTTTGAACTAACTTATAAATGAACACTTAAGCTACGCATAGGAACTGTACCATCGAAAGATTCCATTGGCGTTGTTTACCACCAGGAGTTAACGTCAACGAGGCTGCAAACTTTAGCTTTGCTGATGCAGCAACGGTATCAGAGCGTTGTTTACTTCCTTGTATATGCTGTTGATATGCCAGCAACGTGGACGTTGGTGATGTTCTACATTCTGTTGTTGCTACGTGCAAAGTAACTGCGGGCAAGCTGTTTTTGCTGTTTCTGATGCTGATGGACCATGATGGACTATGACCATTAGATATTCTGCCAGTATGACCAGTTTACTTAAGCATTCGAGTTAGTCACAGCAATGTTCCATAACTTACATATCTTTCCGTATCATTTGAGCTGCTGGTGGATATGTGACCTTTTCGTCATCAGCGAGATTCTTCAGCGTACAATTCGCCAAATATGGAGCAGGAGATCTGCCAAACATTAAGACCTTTACTTTGAAAAGTTTGACTGGAGTTGTTGGAACTTCTCGCCAATATAGGAGTTTGTAGTATGCATCCTCTGGATGAATCTGGATCTGGCTGTACTCGATGTCTGCTGTAAAGGTAATTTTGTTTGTTCTCCATCTTAAAACAATTGATATAAAATCCGTCTGTGTTTTAGGTCCCGTCATCAGAAGATCGTTTAAGGAACTGCCCTCCGCAGTCTTGAATGCAGCGTTGCACATGAAGACGGCATGATGTGGCACAACATAATGGAAAGGCGGTTTAAGCGTGATGTCCTGGGAGATGTTCACTCCCTCTATCTGGTTGAATTGTAAGTATTCCCGTATACATTTATTGTAGTCCTTGTAAAGTGTTGGGTTGGTAAGCAGTCGTTTTTCCTGCCTACATAACATACTTAGGCTATTCTTTTCGGTTGCAATGATTGCTGGACGCTGACTTTCTATGAAAGGGAGTGCAACTTCAAAACGCCCTCCCGGCAACCGCTTGACATTTTGTAAAAAATGTTTCTCGCAAGCATTTTCTTCTTCAGTTGGTTCCTTTTCGAATGATGATTCCTCAATTTCCCAAAATTTCCTTAATTGTATGTCTATATCGGAAAATTGGGTGAACACCTGAATTGAGGGTGGTGTTTCGAGGGGATCTTTACCTAATACTACCCAGCCAAACTGAGTTTTTTGGGCGATCGGTGTTGTGAAATTAACTCTGCTCCTCTTATGATATCAGGTAAAACCGCCTCACAAAATATTTCATGTCCCAACAGCAAGCCGATACTGGAGGGTCAGTTAAAGGTAGGGTCCACTAATTTGAGACCTTGTAGGTGTGTCCACCTAATTGGGTACACGGGACTCGGCAAAAACCCTGTTAAGGTTTTATAAACGTGACCTCGTGTCAAAGTTCTAAATTCTGAATATTTGGAACCCAGGTTGAGTTCAACAAAGTTTCGACAGGAACCATTTTTAACTTATCCTAAAACTTGGACATCAAAGAATGTTCTATGTTTCTTCAACCTTAAAAGTTGTGCCGCTGCTTCGGTGATAAAAGTTGCTTGCGATCCGGGATCAAGCGAAGCTCGCAAGCTAATGTAGTCGCCATTAGCAGATTTCACCTTGACGATAGCTGTTCCCAATAAAACTTGTGTGTTGGCAAAGTCGTTAGTGTATAAGCCGTTTGCCGATGACTGTTGTTCATCAGAGGGAGGAAAAGAAGCTGCATTTCGGTTGGTTTTGGGTGGATATATGATGTGTTTGATATTGATATTTATTCTGTGTGTTTGGGTTTTGGGGTGTAAATGTTTTGTTAATATTATTTGTGTAGATATGATATTGTGGATGGGTGCGACGATATTTGAGCAGTGGGGAATTGGTTAGTGTTGTGTATTTGATTAGAGTGAGATAATGTTTGCTGTGTGTTGTAATTGGTTGGTAACTGATTAGAAGAAAAGGCTGATTGTGAGTGAGGCTTATACAGATTTGGTGTCAAAGTGAAGCATGGGATTATGTCGCTTTTTGCAAAAATGGCAGGATTTGTTGCTTGGGCAACTATTCGTTTTGTGGCTATAGGCCAAACAATTAAAGCAATTACCTAATTGTTTAACAATACGCTGCCTGGTTCTTACATCCATATTTGAAAATTTGTTACAGGCGCGTAATGAATGAATACCTTCGTGGCAAACCTTGCAACTGAAATTTTCCTTTGCCACCGTATTGGCATGGAAGACGTTCTTGTGAGACCTTTTTTGTGTTGGGGGCTTTGTGTTTTTTTGCTGATCCACAATCTCTAATGTTCGAAATTTTGTTTCTAGAAACTCCGAAAATTCTTTGAAAGTTGGAATTTCCTTGTTTGTCCCAAGAAAGAGAAGACTCAAACGATGACTGAGTCGATTCTGGAAGTTTCTTTAACAGAAAGAAAATGATAATTACATTACTTCCACTGGCAAGTCGAGACTCTTCAGCGAATGTAAAATTTTCGTCGAGTTATCCAAAAGTTCACGGATTCCGATAGCAGATTCTTCGTGAACGACCGGCAGATCAAAAAACAACTTCAATCCCTGATTCACTAAAATCCGTTTGAAATCATAGCGATATTTTAAAAGTTCGCACGCTTGGTCGTAACTAACGTCGTCCACATTGACGTGATCAAGTAATATACCAGCGCTTTCTTTACATTTTAATTAATGTAGTTTTTCTATTTTAGATAAGGATGTGTTGCTATGCACGAGTGAAACGCATTGTTCGTGGAATGAATGCCAGTTCTCATATTTACCTGTAAATCAAGGCGGATAGATTTTCGGAAGGTGAACCTCATGGGACCTCTTAGGCTCTGGCGGATGTGAACACGCTTCAAGGTACGTTAAAGTGGATGTTTCAAGTTTCTGCAGCTCATCTAAAAGTTGTGACTTGTATAGAATGTAGACCTCTTTTGCCTCATCATATGTACAATCTAATTGCTCCAAGACTTCTTTCTTTCTTTCTCAATCTCCTTATTACTATAAATCCCCTCATATCTTTTTTTAATATTCGATAAATTAATTTCTAAGAAGGGCTTACGGTTTTTATAAAATTTTGAAAGTCTTTTGAGACTTGGTTGCTGGTTTTTATAAATAATTTTGATATACCCATTTATTTTAGTAATTTGCGAAACGAGCAAATTGTACTCACTTTGAATTTTGTGCTCTAAATTATGGAAATATGACTTCCTGGATGTCCCTCTTTAAAAGCTCTGCTTTAGAATCCTTTGTTGAGTCCCACTCCTTGGATTTCTTCCTGTTCAGCTCTGATTCCTCTGATTCCCTAGTAGCAACTGGTATTTATTGAATTTGTTTTTGAGATTAAGAGGCTACACACTGATTTATTTACTTAATTTTAAAATTTTAACCCTTCGAACCTGAATTCAAATACATTACTTTTTAACTTTTTTTTGATGCAATCTTGAAGATTTTACAACTGGTAATTATATTATCACCTTAAAAAAAAATAAAAAAGAGGGGGTGGGGTTATTTGGAGCCGGTACACCATTGTACCACCAGCACTTTATAAATGGTACAGGAGTACTAAAAACGCCTACACTACAGATATCCGATATGCTTGAATCTACCGTACATTCTCGCGAACTTGGAGCTGTCATTCGTGGCATAAAACTGTCCTCAGGATTATTTCAAATTCGATAAAAATTCTCTGCTACATAACCTTCACCTTCAGAATGTTCGGCCTCACTTGAGCTCTTCGAATTTCTTGTTGCTTCCTCTTCTGAAGATTCTACATCCTCAGAGTTGGCATCGTCTTCTGCCACGTAATCGCTGCTACTGCCGTCCGAAAAACTACTTCCTGTACTCTCATCCGTATTCAAGTGCTGAATAGTCAGGCATTTAGGTGGATTCACTACTTACGGTTTATAGAACAATCAAACACTTGTGGATTAATAGTTCTAGTGAATTAATTTTCAGTAGCGAAGTTTTGTTTTTTTAGCAAAAAATGTACCACAACGCGTGCACCTACAGCTAAAACAGCGATCCAGATCAAGACACAGTTGTAAAATATACCGTTTGGAGATAAAAAAAAAAGTCCTTTATGCTTCAAGGTACGAAATGGTACCCATTATAGCCAATTTCAATATCGATTTCAGAAGTAGGATTTTTTGAACACAGGCTGATACATACCGTGTACCAGTAGGTTCGAAAGGGTTAAATGCTTTTTATAAATTTAACACCACAAATTGTATGCTGATTATTTTTTTCTATCCGGCTCGAAGGACCAAAATGTGAACCGTTAATTCGGTAAAAGGTAAATTTTGCTTTAAATGAAATAAACTGTCTAAAAACTGTGTTAAAAATACTGTCTATTGTGAAATACAGTATAAACGGACACGCGACCCGTTAGCTATCATTTTTGCGCTTTTCGGGACTGCAGAAATAGTGGGTCACTCTACCGATGAGTGTCCCGTTACCAACTTGAACAGAAATAAATCGTCGAGCTCCTACGAAGCTTTTATAACCTAGTGGAAAATCTGGATTTTTATTTATCGCTTTTTTTTGTCGCGTAATTTTTTTTTCGGGGAAGATTTTTTTTTTTCGTCTTTCGATGAGGTTTCGTGATTCCGGGGAAACATCACGTGTTGCCCATTTTCATTTACCCACGTTTAGCTGCCATTAAAGCGCTACCAGGAAGAACCCACAGCTGGGATAGCGGGATCGCAAGCGAAGATATTGTTTGATTCGGGGCGCCGCTCTAGCGTCCCTCCCCACCCGTTGGCGACTTTCAGACGTCCTGTCTGATGCAGCCCGTTGCGAGTCTCCAGTCTATCTATGGGCTCCGACAACGGTGTTTCCTTTGGAACCGCTCAGAGAACCTATTTGGGTGGTTTTCCGAGGTCTGGGGTTGGTGGGCCACTGGCTGATGGGACTTTGACTCCGGTGTTCCCACTCAATGAAAATAGGGACCCCAGGGACTCAGAATTAAAGGAGAGCCAAACTTGTTGCAGGAAAATTTACCACAACAATACGGTTAGCCCTTGTGTCAACACCCTCCTACCCGGGTATGTCTTAGGAATTCAAAATGCAATTTTTTAATAAATTCGAACTACAATCGAAATGAGCCTTTAAGAAACCTAATAAATTCAAAAAATAAAGCAGATTATATGGAAAAACTAAATACCATACTATATTTGAGGCGGGGGATTACAATTTTGACCAAGTATCCGCCTGCTCAACACCCAAAACAAAATGCGATAAAAATTTCGGCAAATATTTTTTAATTGTGAGACGAAAATGAAAATAGAGGAGGATTATTTATTTAAATAAACATTTTATTGAGTAATGGTTAAATACACTGCTTACAAATAGTACGGTTGGTGGAGTTTTCATTACAAACGGGCTTTGAACATTTCTCGCACGATTTTCTAGTCGAACGTCGTTTGTCACACATGAAACAATTGCCTTGTGTTTGATTCCTTCGATGCATCACGTTTAGTACGAAAAGACTCTCCTTCAGATACAGAATTTGAAGGTTAGGAATGATCTAACATGGCCTCCAAACCATTTTTGGTGGAAAAATTTCCTGAAACCTGTGGATTTGCCGCACGTGCAATGATAGCAGGTTTTGCTAATTGGTTACTGAGTTCCTGAACAAATTGTCGATGTCTACTGGTAGTTTTTCTTAACTGTTTTTATAATATATAATGTAAGTGGCCAAGGCAGCTACATCCAACATATTATAATACATGACCAACTGCCATTGCTTCGTACGTCGTTTATCGACCCCACCTTTGGTAGCATTTTAGTCAATTATCATTTTCGGTTTTTGCGCTTCTCCAACCACATCTCTGGTATAATGAGATGTTGACAGCAACACAACCATCTTTGTTTTTGTGGTGCGTAGGAACATAGTGTGACATTTTGAAGAAATCCAAATTCTGAGGAATGAACTGCCCGTTTTGTGCCTTTTTTCACTAGAAGGAATTCTGGTGGTATGAATTTTCGTTTCTTATTTACCATCTCCAGAATAGATAAGTTTTTGTCATTTATCAGTGATTGTGCTAAGTCAAAACTTCTCAAAAAGTTACCACATGTGATGTTTCATCCACTCCCTTTGTATTCTAAGCAAAGTTGTTTCACCACACGTTCACCTTGTTCACGTATGAGAACTCTCACACAATCTGGCCCTAACCTGATAGAAATAATCTCTTTCAGCGGATATGATGTTTCAGCATCACATGCCACCAAATTTGTATGCCATATTTGGAGGGCTTGGATGGAATGTACTGAGTGAATCCAGTGGCGTACTGGAACGGAAATAATTGCTCGTCGATTCTTATTTTTTCGCCACGTACTTAACATTTGTGAAGGTTTGCGTTGAGCATCAACCAAAGTCTTTGATTTTTGCTGCTTTATCTTCTCTGAGCCTTTCAGTACGCGTATTTCTATTGTTAAAGCGAATAAATCTTCCAATGGCCTGAAACCGGCGAAGCCCCATGGTAGCGCCATATAGCGTGTCGGCAATATTTCCCCGAAGGTCGTTTGTATGCTCATAGTTTGAACGGCTAAATGTAGAAATCTCATGTAGGCATCTAATTCTTCTTCTGTAACTCCATATACGTGGCGGATTGAGAGAATGCTTTGTGTTCCATTCTTTATAAGTCTGTGTTGCCCGACGATTAGTTTCCCGTAAGATGACATCGCAGAATTCCGCTGTAATTAGCAATTTGAAAACATGCTTCATGCTTAATGATTTGGTGGCGTTAGTTGGACCGACTTTTGTGGGGGTGATTATTAAAATATTAAGCTGCTGATGACCATGTGGGTTTGGAGGGTTTTTACGCCATACCATTCCGTCACGTGCATGATAGCACTCAGGTTCGGAAGTACTTTCGGCAGTTACCTCTTCAAACTTTTCTTCTGTTTCGGTGGAGTCTTCTTCTTCTGCTTCAATCTCTCAATCTCACCTGGGTCTTTCTCAATGTCGGAGTCAGGGTCAATTCCTTCATTTCGAAGTCCTCTTGTTTCATCGACGATTTCACCAGGGCCGGATCATGCTCAGGACCAGTATCATGGTCTAAAATCTACTCAAAACAGCACAAATATTAAGTTCTGCATAACACTTTTTATTTTTATTCGTATGTAGGTAAACTTACGTCTTTTTCCTCGTCGGATAAAATTGCACCCAGTAACCAAGTGGGATACTCATCATGAAATTTGAATTTTTG
Organism: Volucella zonaria; assembly: GCA_963966105.1. NCBI lineage: Eukaryota > Metazoa > Arthropoda > Insecta > Diptera > Syrphidae > Volucella > Volucella zonaria. The sequence goes on along the minus strand of OZ014535.1, from coordinate 2,691,575 downwards.
ACGTTGATTAGACATATTATAAAAAAAACACACATCAAAAACTTAAAATACTGAAACACAACTGACATATTCCGTCTGTTCAGTCTTGCTAGTCAACGAATAAACTGCAAAGAAAATCTGCTTCAATTCACTTATTTCAACAAAATGTGCATACTTGGACTCCCTATTACTTTATTACCATCATCCCAAATTTGACCTGTATCAGAAGGTAGAGCTAAAAACCTAGGTATTGGTTTTTAAAACACTTATTGTCCAGTTTTATTGCTACTAATTATATAATTTCGAAATATTTTATAACAAGAAGAGACAAGCTAAATTTCCGGTTTTTTGGCATACAATTATTTACCCTGAGAAGGTAAAAAAAAAAAAGGATGTTGTTTTGCTGTAACTAATGCTAGGAATGCCCCTTGTTACCTATTTTCCAAAGATTGTTAAAGTATTTGTTCCCATAGCCATAAACTTTATTGAAAAGCCGTCACCAAACATTTTCAATACTGTTTATATATTCGTTGTTCATATAAACTGTATGAAAATCCATGTGCATACCCGGGTATGTTGGGTGTTGATCATAGGGTACCAGATTCGGGTGTTGACATAGGGGTTAAAAAAATTCAACACAAAATACACAAATACCCAAAAGGTTTACGTTAAAAGAAAAATGAAATTTAGCAATGCTTTAATTGAGTTTTCACATAATAACCCGTTTCAGGTACCCGAACGTTTCTTCAGTATAACACCATCATATTCAATGCTGTGAAAAGGCCGCTTCTAGTTGGCTGTCGCTTGTTTCAGTACTTACTACAACGCTCGATGGTCAATGTTCTCAATCCGCTCAAGCCTTTAGTTAGTACATCCACAATTTCTTCATTCATTTCTTTACTACAAGTGAAGGCGATTCCTTCAATAGCGGGACAATTCTTTACCAAAGCGGAAATTCCACGACCAGTCATCCTTAAACATCCTCTTATGTCGAGAAATTTTAGATGTCTAGCACTTATGCCACACAACGTCTCATCAGGCAGTTCTTCGCAGCCATCCAGACTGAGCCGCTCAAGTTTTTCTAGTTTTCGAGTAGAACTATGGCCCAACCCTCGAAATTTCCACATCTATCTAAACGTAGGTTTCGTGAATTTCTTAGGTATTCGAAAATTTCATTGATGGATTTATCGGTAACAGCTCTGTAGGAGTCAAATAAGTCGAAGACTCCCCATTTTTTTTTTGTTTGCATGTAGCTAGTTGAAAATCGTTGAAAGACATCGCTTACTAGCTTTGCGATAGTGTGGGACTTGAATCACTAAAAACACCCAGGCATGATGTTACCATCCTTCCAGCAATCGCACCTAGTCGTCAGACTAATCAGCAATTTTGTTCTAGTATGTATTTATGTACTGTTTTAAAGAACTAACTTTGGTTTGTTACCTTTTGTTTTTTAATTCATTATCGCATTATTAATGTGATTATTTTGTCACATATACATATATTATTTTTCTTTTTACCTAGTTAACTAGTTCAAAAGGTTTTACTCTACGTGATCTTCTAACTAAATTGCTATTATTAAGTAGTTGGACTACTTCTAAATTAGCACGGCTGCGAAGCCTAACTTCATGTCTTCTTGCGACCTATGTAGACCAGCGTTACGTATGTACCACGGCGCATTAACAATATTGCGTAATACTTTGTTTTGAAAGCATTGTATTCTTTGAAGATTTGTCTTACTTGTGCACCCCCATAACTGGAGGCCATATGTCCAAATTGGTTTTAATATTTGCTTGTAGAAAAGCAGTTTATTATAAATTGAGAGGCATGAATACCTCCCTATGAGCAAATACATTTTATTACAGAGATCGTATATCTAGTTCATC